>OX465300.1:15480890-16901608 GCA_949987735.1 Leucophora obtusa
GAGTAATTCTTACTAGACCAATTTTTCGAGTAAGAGTGCAAATCAAATATAAATAAAATAAACAAAATATAAATAAAATAATTAAAAATTGGTTTATCTTAAAATAAGTTCTACTTGATGGGTTTTACTACATAAAAGGAAATTTTTCCCTTTGAAAATTGGTAGAAGAAGTTAAAAGCAATTTGATTTGATTGGGTCACCATATTTTGAAAATCCTTTAGGATATTACACCTTAAGTAATGTGTTGGATATTTCGAGAATTTTCGAAATATTTTCCGTTTTGGCCCACTCTAATGTACTGAGATATGAACATATGTATGTATGTTTATTCAAACGTGATATGACATGTGGCAGCAAAGTGTTCAAGTTGAATAATTTTGTAAAATAAGCTGAAGACATTTAGTCCGTTACTGCAATATCTTCTTAAGATAATAGGTGACATTCGATTATTAAAATGGCGGAAAATGTAAGGGTAGTAGTCCGATGTCGCCCTATGAATAAAAAAGAAAACGATGCAAATTGTCGGGTGAGTTTTATTGTTACTATTTAATTTAAAGTAGAAAAGCATACAAAAATATGTTCCACAGCAACCATAAATCTCTTGCAGTCTATATTACTCATTGCTTACCTAAATGTTTTTAAATAAGAATTAAGTTCCTTCGGAAGAACACGGTTTTCCCTTTGGGTTCTAAATACTAAAAAGCTGTCAAAATCCAATTCGCTTAAAATTGTTAGTCTAAAAATATAACTCTGCTACGAGAAAAATCAAGAGTGAAAAGTCTATGGGGAAAAGTTACTAAAAAAGGCATTACAAAAAAATAATTAAAATTAAAAATAAACATGAACAAATTCAAATAACTTTCATCGAAAATTTAAAAAGTAATTATAATTTCACGCTGTGTTTAGTATCCAATAGAGTTGTATAAGTATTGAGTACTTATGTATTTAGTACTCAATATCGACTGTTTTTTTTTTTGACTACTCAACAAATAAAGCAGTATTGAATAGTATCGAGTATACAGAACATGCATAGAAAGTAAGTTTTCAATATTTCATGTTTTTTCCAATATGGCGATCAAATGATTCTTCTTGTTATATTGAAATGGCGGGAAAATGTTATCGTGTTGTAGTGTAGCATGTTTGAAGGTGCATAATGCCGACAAACTCCCTACGATACAATTTAAAGAGAGCTAACAATACCTACGTCCCAGTGCTCCTTTATATTGTGCACAGTCTAGCTCAGCCTGGTCCTGGGTAGGGACGAGAGGGGTGATAAAAAAAAACACAAACATTCATTTGACCATAATGTACTTTTGTACTAGACAAAGGTACCCACTAGCAGATGGTAATCAAAAAAAAAACCTTTGTTAAAACTTGCACATAAATGAAAAGAGCGAGGAGTTTTATGTTAGTTTAATTCATGAACATTTTATTAATACTAAACTTAGATCTTAAATGAAATCATTAACACTATGTAAGAGTTATGCAACTCCATAAAGCTACAAAAAAATAATTAGCGTGTTTTTTAATCACCTGGATTTAGAATTTTTCATACAAAAAATGGATTTATTAAATCCAAAAAAAGCTGGATTTAATAAATCCACAATAAAAGCACAAATATATGAAACAGCCTATTAATTTGATGTCAGAAAAAAATACGAATAAAAATTAAAAGAGAAACAAAAAAATTTAAAAACTAACAAATAAAAGGTTTTTCTTAAATTTTTTTTATGAAATATGTTTAGAAAAAAAAAACTACACTTCGCCAAATACATATTTTTCATCTTGGACATGGAGAAATAGCTCAAATAGAAATGGCAATTTTTCACTCTACAGTAAGTAATTTAATTAAATCCAATTAGTGAATATTAAATATTGCAATGGAATTTTTCAATTGTGTAAAAATATAAATTGAAGTGATAAAATTGAAAAGGCAGACCGTTTATCGCTGTTTTATGTAAAATATAATTATAAATTAAAAGTTAAAGTTGAATCCTCCATCATCGAATTCGGTATTACAAATTAGGGTGAAAGAAGTGTCGGACAGAAAATTTTTTTAAAATAGGAAAAATCTAACCCCATCTGTTGAGCACTTTTAGAAATACTTTTTGGATTTATTAAATCCAAGTGATTAGAAAAAACGGCTAATAACTAAGAGACCTTAAGGCAGTGCTCTTCTATTAATCAAATTTCTGGGCAAAAATCTATCTAACCATTAAGAGAGTAAATCTAAGAGAATAAGTGCATGAATCGTGTTCAGGCGAATTAAGGCAAATTTACCAAATCTCAAAAGCTCCTTTGTCGCAAATTATTCAAATGTGTATATCCTTTATATTCAATTATTTAGACGTTCAATGAAACGAGCTCAATAATGGAATAAATTTAAACGTGTTTTATAAAAATTAAAATGCATTCATTACCTGGGTTGCTGCAGCTTCATGACGTCAAGATGCTGGTACCAATGCTATAAGGGTGTATGTATATTAAAAAAAACTATAATATATTGAGCTAGCAACTTCTATTTCAACTTCGCTGCAATTATTTGATAAATTTGATATTTCTTTATCGCCGATCTAGGGCGAATTGAAATTTAAGTGAGACGACCAAAGTTCTCTCAATAAAAGCTTTAGAAATTTTCTTGGCAAAATAGATTTTGTGACTTTTGTTTTGAATATCAAAACAACAAATATTTAAAGAACTTTATAACATTTACAAATAAATTTGCAATGAACTGGACGACATACAAATGGACTACGATGTAAAAATTAAAGAACAATTGAATAATAAACGTTAGTTTTGACTAAAGAGATGGACGGACAGATATTATGGAGAAAATTATTATTGTATAAATTAAGGTACTCGGAAGGAAAAAAAATGCGGCACAGACGGACGGACAAGCTAATGATTCTTAAAATAAATGCATAATTACTGTTTGAAAGTAAAAACAACAGACAATGACGAAATATGGACGACTTATAAATGATGACTTGACTTTGATGAACGGGGGGTGCATGAAAGGGAACTCGTTGAATTTAAAGTTGAAAATTTTCCTCCATACAAGGCACAAATTGATGACGCAATATTTCTTTTATTTAGGTGACCACAACTAAGCACAATCTCCACGTGGTACAATCAACTTGTTACTTGGGATGACAATCAACTGTACATAAGGCTTATGTATGTTTCCCGCATGCGTCTATCGTATAAGGCCTATGTGTGCCGAACCGTTATGTGATTATGTAATCCAGTTGTGTAACGTGATAATTAATAAAACCCACGTGAGAAGGCCAGTGATTATCCCAACGTGGAAATCCCTTAAATAAATCAAACTGGGCTTTAGGATTATGTTGTCACCCGTTTTAACAAATTTAAACTTACCAAGTACTTTAACGTAAAAATCGCAAGAAATAATACTAAATTTAATTTGTATTTGTTGGTAATTTGCGAATTTAATATCTGCACGACTATTTGTAATTTGACGTTCAATTGTCGTTCTACGGGTTAGTGTTAACCGACGGAATCTTCTTATAAAATTAATTTATAATTATCACGAAACTTAATCGAAAATATTTTATAGGTAATCGGTATCGGCCTTTTTAGAAAAAACACGTTTTCTTCGCTGACTCGACAAGTAATCTTCTAAGAAAATCTGTGCAAAGGACAAAGGGTGATAATACTAATTACATACTTCTTTTCCTTTATGATCAAGATCGACACTCGAACTAACTATTTAACAACAGGGTTGTATTTTAAGATAATTCGGTTACTCGATAAAAAAATTTAACGGTTATTCATCCAAATTTGGATAAATAGATTTTCCATGCTACAGTAGCTGTTTTTTTTATATATTTTGTAAACGTCAAAAGTTAAATCGTATACTGCCATTTACTGTGCATGAGGAATAAAAACATTTTATCTTCCCGAGCAAAAAAATTCATATATAGTAATATCTTGTTTTATCTTATAATATGTGAATATATGTGTTGCCATGAATAGCCACATATAATTATATGTTTCTTATTTTGTACCTTATATAACCATATATTTTTATATATTGTCTTTTATAAAATTAGATACCAACCATATATGCTATACATAATGAGATATGACAAATCTATTGTCATATATAATTATAAATGATCATATATAACATAATATATGATCACATATGGTGGCATATAAGCCATATATTTTAAGATATAATAATATATGTCCTCTTATAAAAATTTTATGCTTGTATGATGTGAGATATTTTTATATATGATTATATATTATAGTAAATGCTCTAAGATATAATTATATATTATTTCATATATGGTGCAAGATTAACAATATAATTTCAGAAATAATTATATATGGTCCCACATCAATAATATTTTCTATATGTTTAATATATAATTATATATAGTCACATATAACCTGAGAGACCATACTATCGAATCCCAGCTCAGGCACACAAAAAATTGTTTTAACTTTTTTAACTCAATTTAATTTACTTGTAAATATTTTCTTTACAGATCTTAAAAAAATTAACCCATTTTTTGCCATTTCCTTTAATGCAATTAATGTATATCCCGATAAATTAAAATAAAAAAAGCACATGAAAGTTATGTTTTTATGCAACTTGAGATTAATAATATTTTAATATGTTATTATATATTGTCATATATAACCCCACACATAATTATATATGTGACTGAGGTACTATTATCAAATCCCAGCTCAGGCACAAAAAAATATTTTTTTACTTTTTTTAACTCGATTTTATTTACTTCCCGATCAAAAAAATGTATATATAGTCATATATAGTAATATCATGTTTTATCTTATAATATGTGAGTATATATGTTGTTATTAATAGCCATATATAATTACATGCTTATTATGTGGTGCCTTATATTTTTATATATTGTCTTTAATAAAATTAGATATCAAATATATATTCTATACATAATGAGATATGACAAATCTATTGTCATATATAATTATATATGATTATAAATAACATAATAATGATCACATATGGTGTCATATAAGCCATATATTTTGAGATATAATAATATATCCCCCCTTATAAAAATTTTTTGGTTGTATGATGTAAGATATTTTTATATATGACTACCGGGCAAGCCCGCTAGATTTAGCGGCGCGCCTTAGGCCTAGTTTTTGGGATGTCAGTTAAACCGAGAACGAAATTGTCGTATCGGGCAAGCCCACTACGTTGTTAACGTACCTTAAAGTTTAAAATCTAATTTGTTTTGTATAGGAATTAAATATTTTTATGAAAATAAAATACAATGTTTTTTGTTAATGTAAAAATCTTCAAAATAAAAGCCCCCTTCGATCAGAATGCTTATTAGGAGCTTATATAAAAAATAAATAACTTCAAAAATTATTATTCAGACGAAGCTTTGGCTAAAACAAATGTTCTACTTTTTAAGTAAAAATAAAATCAAATAGACACACTTAATAATTAACAATAAATAACCATGATGATGTGAGAGCTGTGGAGTAATGTTTAACGTGTTGAACTGTTACACATGTGGTTGCGGGTTTGATCCTCAGCGACCGCAACATCAATTTGGAAACATAATGTGTGATTTTTTTATCCCTAATACAGTGTCCTCCTTCACTATTCCCATAGCACTTAACCCCACCGAAGTAAAATAATATAATAGGGCTATGAAATAAACAGCCTCAACAAAAGTTCGCCAACTAAGTCATATTCTGAAACTAACACAATTTTCAAAAATCTTAAAAATATATTTAAGTTACTTTTAAACCAAATATCGATAGAACAGGGTTACACAACCCACATTCCGATGATGCTCCAATGAGTCAATAGAGCTGGATACTCTACTGTCATTGGTAAGCGCCGACGCCCTCATTTGCACACGGTCCAGAAGCTCCAAAATAGACTTCGAAGCTCCTGCCCATATATAGAGGTTGTATTCCATCTTCGGTCGTATATAGGTGGTATAAATAGTGAGTAGATCGGATGGAGTGAAGTACTTCTTGCACCGACGTAAAAAACCTAGACACTTGAATGCTTCGACACCTGAAAAACATGCTTATTCCATCGGACATCACATTGAATTTTCCTGCCCAGAACATCAAGAGTATCCGATTGCTCAATATCGATATCACCCATATGTACAGATGGCAGTGTTGACCCTGAAGCCCTATGGCTCAAAATACAACATTGGGTCTTGCGTGCATTAAAATCCACCTTGTTCGCACGACCCCACTCAGAGATTGCAGAAAGGTAACGATTTAGTGTGTCATTCATAATCTGCCTTTTGCTCCCATTCTCCTCAGGACCTCGCCTGCGATTGAAGGAAAATGAATGACAAATGTTGCTGTCATCTGCGAAAGAGTAGATAGGGTTGAAAGTTTGACCAAGAAGATCATTGAGAAAGATAAGAAATAGGGAAGGAGAAAGAACAGAACCCTGCGGTACCCCTGAATTAAGCTGAGACTGAATGAATTACCTGCAACCATCTCAGCTAAAAGGTCAGCCGTATCAACCGGTTCAGTGAATATTTGATCATCCTTTATAAGAGTTCGGATAGCTGAACTAGAATTATCCTTTACTCTTTTAACGAATGACCAAAAGCTCTCGCTACCCCGAGGAGTAGAAAGAACTTTAGTACGAAGAAGGTTTTCGTAAAGAAACTTTTCACGACTAAGTACATTGGAACATTCATATCTCGCCCGTTTGCGAAGCAGATCAGTATTGTCGTTCTTATTATCACGCCAATTTTTGAACGCTAACTCTCTGGATCTGACTGCATTTCTGCAGGTCTGGTTAAACCAACATTTATCTTTTGGTTTAACCGAAATTTGCTTCGAAGGAATGAAAGATTTCATTCCAAGCAATATAACATGTTCTACCATTTTCGCCGCGGCATCAACGCTGTCGTCGAGGAAATAGAGTTTCCAATTAAAATGCCGGAAAAAATCGTTGAGCCCAGCCCAATGTGCTTTTTCGTAAATAAAAATTGAACGTTTCGCAGCTGTTGCCGAAACGTTTCGAAGGTCGGAGAACGAAAAAGATGCGGAAATAGTGAATGTGAGTTGGTTCATTCACTAATTACGCCAGGTGGTTGTGTGCGGCAAACAGCTCAACATAAAGGCCCTCGGGAGTTGTATGGCTCGAATGACGAAGCCAGGAAGTGAATATTAAAATCGCCAGCAACGACGATTTCACTACTCGGGCAACTCTCCAGAATTCTAGCGATGGAATCAGAAAGGACATCGAAGCCATTAAGGGTATTCGTCCTCTCCATGTTTGGGCTTCTGTATAAGAACCCGAAATGCAAGATGTGTGACCTGATTTTGAACTTAACCCAAAGTGTGTTAAATTCCGCATCATTACAGTATAAATGTTGCTGATACTGGTACACAACATCGTTGCGAATGTACATTGCAAGGCCCCGATGGAAAATGAAAAGGGGTAGGAGTTGATAACCAGGTATATAGAAATCTTTTGGATCAGCATCCCCACACACCTGGGTCTCACATAAGGCGAAAACATCCGGCCGATGATAATATAATAATTTTTATCAAGTGGAAAAAAAATAATTATTTTTATCCAGTTGAGATTTTTTTTTTATCAATTTAATGGCTTTAGTCATAATTAATATTAAGTTTCATAGGTCTTTTCTGGCCCAGGTCACTAAGAGTTAAAGATTTTATTAAAAAAATTTAAAGATAATTATAGTCTAACCAAATTTAGGTGATATTTTTCCGAAAACTATGTAAAATTTGATGAAAACCTTAAAATTTTGTTAAATTTTTGACAAAATAAGCAATTTTTGTAAAATGTCCTGGAAAGCAGTCGCTCCAAAAAATCTTTAAAATTAATTTAAATAAATACACTTTTTTGCATTTTTATCAAATTCGTGGGTCATTTTGGATTCCAGGCTAAAATGGGTTAATGATATCCGATGAAGTCAAAATTCCATGTCTGTATTTTTTTGACTATATTAAATAAAATAAAACAAAATACTAAATTTTTAAAAATTTCGAATTTTGGGAATTTTTAATAATAATACACTTTTTTCCCAAAATGGGCCATTTTCGGCCGCAACTCAGCACGGGTTAACGTTTTCCAAAAAAAAAATCGATTATGTTGCTTTGGGACCATTTGTAAAAATCGACCAAACACTTTATAAGGGACAACCTAATATATATAAATTTATATAAGTATATATATCAAGGGTGGGTACGGATTTGTCACCGAGGGCCAAATTATAGTTTTTCACAACTTATAAAGGGCCGCACCATACATTAAAAAAAAGTAAAACTATTAGGGTCATATGCATAATCACTTTTTAAATTTATAAATGCCTTATAAAACAAATTTTCCATACGAAATTTATTTTCTAAACGTGTTATAAGGTTTTAAAATTATTATGCATAACCACTTTAAATTAAACGGAACTACTGCTTTACTTTTTTAATAAAAATTTGGTTCTCAACTCCATCTGTTCCCAACTGGTTCCACAAAAACCGATTGTAAAGTCAACTTTGTGCAACCCTACGCCAAAACGTATTATTATACCCTACAGCACTAGTGCACAGGGTAAAATTTTGTTCTGATGTTTGTAACACCGAAAAATATTGGACTCAGACCCACCTTTTGTATACCGATCGACTTATAATCACTTTTTGTTTCGATTATCTATCTGCCCATGTATTCTTGTGCACGCGCTCCAGGTCGCAAATATTAAGACATCGTAATGAAATTTAGTACACCTATTTACATCGGCCCATGAACGAAGCCTGTTTATTTTGGTCCATGGTTGGACATAGTCCCCATTCCCCCTGAATTGGATTTTCCACACGCTGCAGGTCACAAATAGGAAGATATTTTAATGAAATTTGCTCAAGGACAAAGCCTTTTGATTCTAGATAAGATCGGTACATATTTGAACCTATCGCCCATAGGGACTATATTCCCGAGATTTTCTCTTAAATGCACTTAAAATTAGGTAAAACTAAAATTTCTTACCGTTACCATATTTTTTTCATTTTATAGACAAATTTTGACAAAAGTCCATTTCAACCCATTCAAATTTCGAATCGAAACATTCAACCATATTTATAGCTTTATTATTCCATAGCTTTCAACCATACTGGAGTAGGGTATCATATTTTTCGTTTTAAGTTATGTAAGTTTTAAATTTTGGGAATATATTTTAAAGTTGTTCTTCTTTGATCCCCGGAATCTGCCAAACGATAATTTAAAACTCAATGACTTATAAGATTTAATTTTTATTTAATAATTTTATTGCGCAGAGCAGTTTTTAAAGGGACATTACAAACTTAAAATTTTCGTGGTTATGAAATTCCCACCGGAATTGGATTGGAAACGTATTCGATTCTGTAAACGGATTTATAAAAATTAACGAAAATAGCATTACAATGACGTCATAAAACTTTTAATATATTTAAGTTTTAAAATATTAAATAAAAACATATAATTAATATATCACACTTAAAATTTTTTATTTAAATTAATTAATTTAATGAAAACAATTTTAATCGAATTGGAAATTTCCTCATCAAATCCGTAGACGGGAATTATAGAACCCAAAATCGGAAATTTCCGTTTAAAAATTTCCGTACAAAAAGAAAAATTATAAAATTTTCTACATTTTTCTTACGGAAATTTCCGATTGTTGAATTCTATAAATCAACTCTACGCATTTGATGAGGAAATTTCAGATCTGACTAAAATTTTTTTCTTAAAAATAAACATATTTTGACAGCTAATTTTTAGTTATTTATTTGTTACATATATTCATTAAACTTTCTGAAAGATAAATATTTAAAAAGTTCTATGACGGCATTGTAATGCCATTTCCAGTAATTTAAGTGCTTTTGATGAATTAAAACGCCAACTTTTCACACAGTTCTAAATTTACTACAAATATTATTATAGTCGGAACTACATAATTACGAATTTTTACTAAAACTCAAGTAAAAAATTTTCAAACAAAAATCCTAATTAAGTTAAATTTAAATATAAATTCTTAAGTGCTTAATTCTGACTATAAAACTGGCCCTTTTTGCTATTTGAACTTTAAATTTAATTTGAATTTATTTTGTAAATAATTAAGGTCATTTTAATAGTCAGGACTAGAATCGATTTGAATCTTGAATATTTCTTAAGTGAGAAATTTACAAAAAAGTTTTAATGAAAATTGTGAAAAAAAATACTTTAAAAAATAGAAATTTGAATTTCAGCAAGGGCCGCACTAAAATCAACGAAGGGCCGCATGCATTGCCCACCGTTGATATATATGTATTAGGGCGGGTCAATTTTTGCGACAAGAAATCGTAGGGGGGGAAATCATTCTACGAAGAATTCTAAGCAACTAGAAACCATAGGTCTAAAATGGATTTCGAGCTTGCGGAAATTCCAAAATATGTTTTAAGTAGTGCTAGATGATTTTAAATAATGAGATTTTTTATTTATTATTATACCCTGCACCATTATTTGGACAGGGTATAAGTTTGTGTTTACGTTTATAATTCCAAAATATATTGGAACTAGACCCGTCTTTAAGTACACCGATTGATTCAGAATAACATTTTGTTTCGATGTAACGATATACGTCTGTCTGTCTGTCTGTCCATATATTCTTGTGCGCACGGTACAGGTCGTAAATATTAGGATATTTTTACAAAATTTGGTACACTGACTTATTTTGGCCCAGGGACAAACCCATTTGATTTTGGTTGAAATCGGTACATGGTTAGACCTAATGCCTATATAAAGCGTGCCCCAAAATTGAATTGTTTGTGCACTACACTGATAGAATTTTCGTTCATAGCATTAATGAATCGATTTCGTTAAAATGGATTCATTGATTTAATGAAAAAATTCATTAACTGAATGAAAATTCATTGTTGTTATGAATTTTTTCATTAGATTTTTTTTTATTTTTTCATAATTTCATAAAAAAAATCATTAAATTAATGAAAATTTCATAAAGAAAAAATTTTACTTAAAAAAATGGTTTCAGGTACAATTTTACCTCTTTTTGGTTTTCCCTATAAACATATGTGTTATTTTTGGGCTAAACAAAGAGACCCTCATCTCGGGAGTTATATCGGCTTTAAGGGAACAAGTTGATTTTAGGGGCACAGCCACAATTTTTCCCCCAGATAGTACTTTTTGGGCCAAATAGGAAAAAAATATTTTTTGTCCGAGACCCCTAATTCGGGTCAAAGTTAAAACATGGACTTGCCCGGATCTCCGCTATTTATTATCGGATCAATATGACAATATGAGCATCATTGGAAAGGTAATTGAAATGGGTTTAATATAACATATTTACTAACACATTACGAGCCGATTCCAGTTTTTTTTTTTTTATTTTAAAGCGAGTTTTTTGTGAAAAGCCTTTGAATATCAAAAAAGTGCTTACATACCCAGCAAAAATATGTGTAAGTCATTCGAAACGAACAGCTTTTAAATTGGTTACAATGGAGCGATAAGTGCTCTTTTTCTGTTTCGAATGTATGTGCTTTAAAAGGACTTTCAAAAATGTATATATAATGTTGTTTTTTTTTTCTTTGGAAATGCATTTGTTTGTAAATTACGAATTTATTAGAGATTCCATTTTTTATTTCTAAAAAAACAAAATAGTTAATTTTATTAACTATTTTAATTTTTACTTTATTAATTTACGATTATTTACATATTTTTAAATTATTCGTACATATTTTAAAAAATATTGCAATTACAGTTCCCATTGAAAAAGGGAAGGAAATATAGAATTGGATCCCATTGAATATCCTGGAATATGACCCAAATATGAATTCTTCTTTTCACAAAATGCAAATATATAAAAGCTAACAATTAAAATGTATTGTTAAGGCTCTATGAAGTCGCTTGCGTGCTTTTGCACCGTGCCCCAAAGAAATATGTTAATAAAATTTGTTGCAATGTTAACATATTTTATCGTTTAAAATATACCAATCAAGAGGTTCGTTAACAGAGGTTGGTCCCTTACCTTTGTTTATACACAAAAAGTTCTATAAATGTCACCTGTTTTAAATGTCGATATGCCGTAATTGCTATTATTACTAAATAAATAATTCTATAGTGACAAAAAATATATTATTTCTTCAACTCAAAAATAGATTTAAAAAAATAACTGCCGTCAACTTTAAAATGTCCATTAAAGTTCCAAATTTTAATTAAAGTTAAAATTATGCTAAATGAACTTCTTCAACATAAGAATTCAACTAATCACGATTGCAAATTATAGTATTGGAATCACTGTTGGTAAAAGTGGCACAAAAGTGCCATTTGTGGCACTATTGAATGTTCAATGGCACCTTGGCACTTTTTACGAAAATTTCAATATAATTTGATAAAAGGTCGATATCGCTGGTTTTTCATTAAAAGCCACGCCTATTAAGAAGGGGTAGCAAAATTAAAAAACAAATGCTAAAAAATTGCCAAATAGCTAAATTGTAATTATTTTAACGTGTATGAAAAAAAAGAAACAAAAAAAAATATATGAAATATTAATTTTTCATTTATTGTTGCCAAAATTAATTTTATTGCGAGAATACCACTTTAAATATTTAAACAAACATTTTTGAATATTGCACTTTTTGTAAAAAAAAACGCGTGTTTTATTGAGTTTTATGCATCAAGTGGCGTTTTTTATTAAGAAACTGGTATGTTGCCAAATAGCTACACCATGCATTTAAGGGTTAAAGTAACTAAATGCATAAATATTTGAAATAAAAGCTGAACATATTTTTTTTGAAATATTAAATGTTGCTTAATTTTTTTTTTTTTTTTGCACTTTTAAAGCTTTTTTGGCACATTTTTGGCATCATTGAGGCACCAAACGAAAATTCTCAAATACCATCACTGATTGGAATGCATCGCTTAATGAACACGTTGATTTTAAGCTAACGATGGTTGACTTGCAAAATTCAAATGACGACATGGTATTCGTCTTTGAAATATGTCTGGGGAAAAACTCTCCTCGAGCGGTTCTCGGATTCTTTAATGAATTTAAAGCTAAAATTTCAATCATAGATCTGCGGCTTCAGCAAATTTATAATGATGGCCTTATTATTGTAGAGTTGTAAAATGTCGATGCTTTTCTTTCCTTTATTTGTTAAAATGAAAATGCTTCTAAAATCTATTTTATTTTCTTTCAATGAAGACATAAATTTTAAACGATAGAAAGTTGTTCGGGAAAATTTTTGTTAATAAACTTGAAATGGCTGATATAATTCGTTTTCGGTTTAACTAAATCAAGTTTAACTGACATCCCAAAAACTCGGCCTTAGTGTATTAATCTTATTTAATTCAATATCGTATCTTTTTTGAATTTAAAGACTGAAGTAAACATGTTACAAACTTATTCAAAAAAAAAAAAACTGTTGAATAAAAATTAAAAAAATTTTGGTTTTGTCTAATTTTGACTTAATCGAATTGATTTAGTTGCAAAAGAAGTGTTTCCTTAATATTGTCCTACAAATAATAATAAATTGAAGCTTTTGTTACACAATAGGTTCAGAAATGGGTTCTGTAAAGGCTAAACATTAAAATTGTCTCTTAAATATGCTATTTCAGACATTATAAAAAGCATCAGACATTTAAATTACTTTTAAAAATGTATTATATTATATATTATAAAGAGTACTTCTAAATCACTCTAAAAGTGCAAACAAAATGTACTCGTATTGAAGTGATGAAAATGTATACCTAAAAACCATACTTTATTAACATCATGTAATCACTCTTAAATTACTAACAAAATGCTTAAATTGAACTACTGACAACATGGGACATTACGTGTAATATAAATCAGTGTTAGAGCTAAATTGTAACTACTCCACAATCAGTTGATGCTATTCGGAGTGCTTTTAAAATAACTTTTTTGTAATGACTTTTTTTGCTGGGTAATGGTATGATTTGTTTACATATAATTGCCACTTACTTTTGCTTTTAACTCTTCAGCCAGGTATTTTGTTCATACTTTTGCGAAAAAAGCTGTCAAACTCAATATAAAAAAAAATTATTTTTCACTTACGTGGAATCGTTGCGAAATCTATAAAACGCTTCATTAAAAATATGAACAAATCATTATACGAATAATTTCATGTCTTATTGAAATAATTTCATTAAGTCTATGCTAAATTGAAAAATATTAATGAAATTATTTCATAAAAGTAATGAATTTAATTCATTAAACACATGAAACTTTCAAAATGTTTATCTTAAAATTAATGAAAAAATTCATATATTCTATGAAACTTTCATTAGATCAATGAATCCATTCATTAAAATTGATTTAATGAAACATGTTTCATTAATCCAATGAAACCGTTCTTTGGGGACTTTTCAATTCATTGTATTAATGAACAAATTCATTAATACTTTGTACAAAATTCTATCAGTGTACATGTCGCAAATACGAAGATATTTTAATGAAATTTGGTACACGGATTCCAATGGGTTCATGAATAAAGCCTACTAATTTTATATGGAATTGGTCCAGGTTTAGACCTAGTGGCCGTATAAAGGACCCCTAAAATGAGCATATTCGCAAGCCAAAGGTCGCAAATATTAAGATACTTTGATAAAATATGGTACACAGTCTTATAGCGGCCCAAGGACGAAGCCAATTGGCTTTCAACCAGACTAGTGTAGGGTATCGCATAGTCGTCATGACCGCATATATGATACCCTACAACAGTCTGCTTGAAATTCGAATGGCCTGAAATGGACTTGTGTCAAAATTTGTCTATAATACGATAAAAAGTTAGAAAAACGGTAAGAAATTTT
This sequence comes from Leucophora obtusa, assembly GCA_949987735.1. NCBI lineage: Eukaryota > Metazoa > Arthropoda > Insecta > Diptera > Anthomyiidae > Leucophora > Leucophora obtusa. The sequence goes on from OX465300.1 coordinate 15,495,724, forward strand.
GATTTTATCTAATGTTAGATGTATTTAAGAGAAAATCGGAAATATAGTCCATATGGGCGATATGTTCAAATATCGACCGATAAAATCTAGAATCAACAGGCTTTGTCCTTGGGCCTATGTGTGTCAACGTACCAAATTTCATTAAAATATCTTCCTATTTGCGAACTGTAGCATGCAAAAATTCAATTTTTGGTGACCTTTATGTGGGCACTAGGTGTATCCATGGACCGATTATAACCATAATACATATCCTTCTTCTTTGGGACAATATAAGTCGGTGTACCAAATTTTATTAAAATATCTTAATATTTGCTAACTGTAGAGTGCGGATATTCAAATTTTTGGGGGACCTTTTTAGAAGCACTAGATCTAAAAATTGACCAATTCTAAAACAAAACAATAATCTTTGTCCGTAGGTCCATCCCAGCAAAAACAGACATTACCGAGTAATTAAGCGAGTACGTAGCACACAAAGGGTTTCACTACTTACCAGGCTATTTACTCGCAACATTACTATTGTTCGCGATGTCCAAAAATTCATGGGTGTCAAAAATAGTGCAAATAACGAGTTACCCACAGTGAAGGAATAAGTAGTTACTCACAAAGATAAAATAAGTTGTTACTCAGAAGTTAGGAAATAAGTGGTTACCCTACATTGTGAAATAGTTGGTCATATTGGAAGTATTTATAACTTTTTAGCTCAGAAAATTTTCTATTCAGTTGGAAAATTGTTCGAAACAATTTAATAAGAAAAATATTAATATAAAAAAGACTAAATCAGTATCTATTTAATCAATTACCAGTAAGTGATAACCTTGAAAAAATATATAAGTAATTCTATAACTAATTACCAGTAAGTCATTATTTTGTATTCTAAAGTAATGCAAAATGTAATGACCTATCATTACTTGGTAATCCGTATGGTAATAAATTGTCAAAACCATTATCTTCGTTCATAATACTTACATGTTAACGCAAATTTTACACAAACATTGCAGTGAAGCACTACTCACAACATATTTCGAAATTTCCGCAAGCTCGAAATCCATTTTAGACCTATGGTTTCTAGGGCAAAGTTGCTTAGAATTCTTCGCAGAATCCTTTCCCCCCCCCCCCCTACGATTTTTTATTATTTTTGCCTCCATACAAATTGACAACCTCTAATATGTATGCATAGCGCATGCTACGGGGAAATTTTTTCGATCCACAGTTTAGTATGAAGACATCCCTGCAAACATTTGGAAGATATCTTCCAAAAAGATAATAAAGCGATATCCTCTATTTATCATTTGATTGAAAATAATCAAGTAGTATTTTGAAATTGTCTTCTTTTTATCATTTTGAAGATATTTTGGAGATATTTGGAAAAACCAATTCCAAAATTGTGTTTTGTGTCATAATTTTTTTTATGATAATATTGCGGCAATATCACCTTTTTATCATCTGGAAGATAAACACAATTCGTTTCAAATTTTTGAAAATGTTGGAAAAAATAATACAAAATTTTTACAAAAAAACAATTATAAGAAATATGGGAAACAAATTCGTTGAAAAATTAAGATTAGTGCGCGGAAAAAATCGGGTATGATGGCAACAAGATGATTAATGGATTATTTGTCAATGGATTATGTATGCAGATATTTTTTTCAGAATTAAATTTAATAATGAAAAATATAAATCGTTTATTTTTTTTTTTTTCGTTTAGTTTGTTTCGAGGAGTTAATTTAGCGTTATCACCTTTTTATCTTCCAGGTGATAAATTAGCAATATCGCGGATTTGTCATTCAGAAGAGTTGGCAACCCTTTACGTATAAACGTCAAATTTTTTAAAGTGCTCAAATAATTTTTGGTTTTATTAAAAAAACAAGTTTAATTCTTCTTAATATAAACAAACATTTAATTTCTTTTTAAAACAAATTGTAAAGAACAATAATATATCGTCGACCGGCCTGCAAAATGTCAAATGTGTTTTTTAATAGATTTTCAGGAGAGCGAAAAAACTGTTACAAAATCTTCTTTTAAGATATTTTATTGGCATCATATGCCTTTATGATGATTTTACTAAATGAGGTCTTGAATCATTAAGGCATATGATGCCAATAAAATATCTTAAAAGTAGATTTTGTAACAGTTTTTTCGCTCTCCTGAAAATCTATTAAAATACACATGTGACATTTTGCAGGCCGGTCGACGATATTGAACTATGTCTGGTAAAAACCGCCGCAGTGTTAATAAAACAAAAATAATTTGTGGTCAATGTAGAATGGAGGTGAAAGAAAATGAAGATAGTATTGAGTGTGACAAGTGCGCCAAAAATTTTCATGTACAATGTACTAGCCTTGATAAACGTCAGTTTGCATATTTAGTAAACAATGATGGTGAGGAATACTTTTGCAATATTTGTAACGAAAGTGGTGGGAGTGTTAAAGCAGAATTATGCGAAATAAAAAACAACTTAGCAAATTAGATCAGCTGTCCCAGTTACAAGAGACAATGCAATTTATGTCTCAGCAATATGATGACATTCTTCGAGGGGTGACTGAAAATAAAAAGAAAATTGAAAGTGTGCAGAAAGAAAATCGTTTACTAAAAAATTAAGTTAAATCATTGAAAGAGTCTATTAAATTATTAAATGATGAACGTATGAAGAACTATTGCTTAATTAGAGGTGTGGTCATGAAAGAGGATGCAACAGCAGTTGATTCTTTAATAGAAATATCCAAGGACGTTGGAGTAAATCTGAATGAAGATGATGTTGAAGATGCGTATGTCATTAAAAATAGGGATCCATCAAGTAAAAAGTATACTTTGGTGGTAAAGTTTGAATCTAAAAAGTCAAAAGATAAACTAATGTCAGCCAAAGCTAAACTAAAAGAAAAAGATAATACCAAAGAAGTTTACATTAATGACTACCTGAGTAAAGAAACTCTTAACGGCCTTAAATATGCAAAATCATTGAAGAATGTTGGTTATTTATCAGTTTACACTTTTAATGGGAAAGTATATGTAAAGAAAGCGCAATATCTAAGCCAAAATTGATAAGAAGTGAGGAAGATGTTGATAATCTGCTTTTAGAAGCCACAATAAATCCGCATAGACGCAGATCAAATATTCAAGCAACAGCTATAAGAGAAGACACAGATGATGATGACAACAACTGTTCACCTTTTATGTCACCTGCATAATAAATTTATAATAAATTATGTCCTTTTTGATAAAATATTTAAATTATATATATATATATATTTTTTTATGGATAATAAATATTTTCTAAATTTTAATACTTTCAAACATTATTATAAAACATTTGATTTTCCGTTATTAAATATAATTTCTGTAAACATGCGAAGCATTTCATCTATTGAAAAATTTAATATTTTAAGATAATGATTTCAAAATTTCCAAAACTACCCAATGTTATTGCCGTACAAGAGACTTGGTTTTCTTCGGAATTTGAAAAAATTTACAATATAGTCAGTTTATATATACGCAATAAAATTGAAACCTGCGAAAACAAAGACTTTATTGAGACTAACAATTTCTTTTGAAAGCCATAAGATTAATGGTAAAGCTTTAAAGTTTACTTCTTTTTATAGATCACAAAAATGTAATTTTAATAAATTCTCGAGTTTTATTGAAAAATTACTTATAAGTTGTGGTCGACACTCCAGTATTGTTGTTTGCGATTCCAATATTGATTTTTTACAAAACCCTTTGTCAATTGATTTGATTGACATACTCACAAGTTTCAACTACAAGAATTGTCATACATTAATAACGCGCCCTGAATCTGGTACATGTATTGATAATGTTTATAGTAATCTTGCGGAAGATATGTTTATGTTATGTTCAGAAGCTGAGTTATTATGGTGTTGAAGCTAGTGCAGTAGCTTTGTTGAAAAGCTACTTAACAAACAGGAAGCAATATGTTGAAGTGAATGGTCATAAGAGTTACATGGGTGATGTTGAATATGGTGTTCCACAAGAAAGTGTGTTGGGTCCATTGCTATTTACTATATACATTAATGATATACAAAATCTACAATTGTTTGGTAAATTGATTATTTTTGCCGATGATATTAGTATTTTTTACCCGTATAAGCATGAAACTGCATTAAAAGCTCATATGGAATACGATGCAGCAATGATCACAGAGTTTGTCAGAATAAATAAATTGAGTTTAAATGCCGAAAAAACCAAACTATTAAGGTTTAGGCCATATTTAGTCCACAATCAGAGTTTTAGTATTTTTGTTGATGGAAAGGAAGTAAATGAAACTCATTCAACGAAATATCTTGGTATACATTTACAAAGTAACCTCTCGTGGGATAAGCATATACTACATCTGAAGCCTAAAATTTTATCTGCTAGTGGTTTACTTTACAAGTTTAAAAATAAATTTAATACAAAAACTAAACTAATTATTTACCAATCGCTGATACGTAGTCACCTAAATTATCTACCTATTGTTTATGGGGGCAAGAAGAGTACTGCGTTAAAATCGTTGCAGAGATCTCAAAACAAGGCGTTAAAAACTGTTTATAATCTTCCACTTAACTTCTCAACATTGTCTCTATATAAAGATGTATCTATAACAGTTTTTCCTATTCATGGATTATATAAAATGCAACTTTTGCTTTATGTTTTCAAATCCTTAAACAATATTGGTCACCATACTATTCATTTTTCAAGGAATGAAACTGTATTTAATACAAGGAACAATATGAATTTAAGAACTTCAAGATGTCGATTAGAAACAACTGAACAGAAAGTAGAGCACATGGGTAGTTTGGAATATAATAATCTTCCACAAATATTGGAAGAATTTCCATTTTTAAAAAGAATATTAAAGCATATTTGATAAATAACTTAGAAATGCTTCTATTGTGAAAATAATGAAATGCTAATCTCATTTTTTATATCTATTTATACCCTACACCACTATGTGGTCAGGGTATTATAAGTTTGTGCTGATGTTTGTAACACCAAAAAATATTGGTCGTAGACCCACCTTATAGTATACCGATCGGTTCAGAATTTTTTTTTATTTCGATTTAACGATGTCCGTCTGTCCGTCCGTCCGTCTGTCTGTCTGTCCATGCAATCTTGTGCGCACTCTACAGGTCGCACCTATTAAGATATTTTGATGAAATTTGGTACGCAGACCTATGTTGGCCCAAGGACGAACAAGTTTGATTTTTTTGAACATCGGTCCATGTTTAGACCTAGTGCCCATATAAGGGTCCTACCAAAATTATACTGTTTATATGCTGCAGGTCGTAAATATTAAGATATTTTGATGAAATTTGGTGCACAGACCTATATTGGCCCAATAATGCAGCCTATTGATTTTGGTGAACATCGGTCCATGTTTAGACCTAGTGCCCATATAAGGGTCCTACCAAAATTATACTGTTTATATGCTGCAGGTCGTAAATATTAAGATATTTTGATGAAATTTGGTACACAGACCTATATTGGCCCAATAACGCAGCCTGTTGATTTTGGTGAACATCGGTCCATGTTTAGACCTAGTGCCCATATAAGGGTCCTACCAAAATTATACTGTTTATATGCTGCAGGTCGTAAATATTAAGATATTTTGATGAAATTTGGTACACAGACCTATATTGGCCCAATAACGCAGCCTATTGATTTTGGTGAACATCGGTCTATGTTTAGACCTAGTGCCCATATAAGGGTCCTACCAAAATTATACTGTTTATACGCTGCAGGTCGCAAATATTATGATATTTTGATGAAATTTGGTACATAGACCTATGTTGGCCCAAGGACGAAGCCTATTGATGTTGGTGAACATCGGTCCATGTTTAGAACTAGTGCCCATATAAGGGTCCCCCCAAAATTATATTGTTTATACGCTGCAGGTCGCAAATATTAAGCTATTTTGATGAAATTTGGTACATAGACCTATGTTGGCCCAAGGACGAAGCCTATTGATTTTGGTGAACATCGGTCCATGTTTAGAACTAGTGCCCATATAAGGGTCCCCCCAAAATTGGCTTGGTTACAAACTGCAGGTCGCAAATATTAAGATATTTTAATGAAATTTGGTGCGCTGACTCACATTATAGAAAATTTTGACATAAGCCCCATTTTAACCCATTCGAATTTCGGATCCAAACAATACACCAAACTGGTGTACGGTATTGTATAGTCGGCATGCCCGACTTTAACCTTTTTACTCGTTTTTAAATTAAATTTTATACTTCTGGCACTCTATATTTGTAATACTTATTTTTTATGAATAAAGAATTATTAATAATAAAAAAAAAATAAAAAAAATATATTGCTTGCACTGAACCAAAAACAGCTGTGAAATCAACTAAAATCCATATTAAATTGATGAATGGGTGATCACTATACAACTAACAAAACCTGTCCATCAATTTAACGCATTGTTTAGTAGATTTATATTTTGACATTTAACTATTTTATGTGGTATTATTTTGACAAAATATCGTCAAATGTATTAACACAAATTAGTTGTCTTAACAATTATATTTAATTAAATTGCATAATGATTTTGTTGTTTTACCAATGCATTTTATTAAATTCAACATATCATTTTATTTAATTAATTAATTTTTTATCGATTTATTATTAATTTTTAGACTTATATTTCATTATTTTTTATATTTCACCAATTTAAATTTTTTTAAGCAATATACATACAATGTCTTTTTTATAATGAATTTGATAAAATATAAAAAATAATGAAATATAAAATTGAAATTATAATATAGCATATCGTAAAAACTCTTTATTTAAAACAAATGTACCATTTTATATACATTATATAACTTTCATTAATAGTTTGCCTTAAACAAAATAACAAAAAGATAGATAATAAATCAAAATTAATGATAGAAATTTTAATGTACGATTTAATTGAGAACGTTCAAAATTATATAAATTAAAATTAATACATCTTCAATTAGCAATTCACTTTAAGTCACTGAAGTTGTTAATTATCTATACTTTGAAAAACAAAAACACTTAATGTCAATTTATTGATATTTCCGACAATTACAAATACACATGCTAGCACGAGTAATGACGCGACAAAACTAACCTCACTAAACTTTTTTCCACAGATTTAATACTCTTTTTTTCAAATTGAAGAAAAATTGTATCAAATTTACGTTGCAGACTTTTTACAAAATCTTTTAGAGTTAACAAATTAAATTTTGTTAAAAAATTGACAAAAAAATTATCAAATTAACAATTGTTTTGTAGAGAATTATTGACGGAAATAAGTATGTTCATTTAAAAAAAAGTAGTTGATTTAAAAAAAACACACATTAATTTGAATAAAAAATATATTGTTTTAACAATTCGTTTCATCAAAAAGTAACAAAATTTTTATGTTGATTTCACTTACGACTTTTGGTTCAGTGTGGGAGTATCGCTATAGAGAGGACATTTAATCCCGAAAGGGGGATATTCCGCAATAAGAATATGATTATTGCCGCAATAAAGTTTTTCTTCCAGGCGATGCGATTGCGAAACATTTTCGTATTTTAATGTTTGCAGGGATTTGGTTCGTTTGGGAATGCCCTCAAACTCTTCCTAGGCCTAGAGCATACACTCTAAAAATTGCGTAGTTGATGAACACTATTTTTTCAACTATGTCATAGGTGAAATAACCCTCACTATGTCATAGTGGGTACAAAGTAGGGATGCCAAACGGGAAATCCCGAATCCCGAAATCCCGGGATTTTCGGGATTGGCAAAATCCCGAATCCCGGGATTATTTCTCAAAAATCCCGGGATTTTCTTATTTTTTAATATTAATATAAACGCAAATAAACAAAGTGAGCAATTTTAGATTACCTACGTTTTTTCTTGAATTTTCTCATATTGACAAGAAATTGATGCCAAGATATTGGTAAAATTATAAATGAAGTAGATTATTCGAGTAAACTATGCAAAGGCTTTGCAGAAAAATTTGAAATTTTGGTAAAAAATATTAAGTTTTTGTGTAAAACATGCGAAAAATCAAGTTCGTTTGTTATTTTACCGATTTATTTTTCCAAGCGATATTGGATTTCTGAAACAAGTTTGAATTTTTCCATGAAAACATTTGATAACGATAACCAAATAACTTTGTTGCTGTAATTACACGATTTAGTGGGCAAGGTTATCGCAACGAATCTGCTTTAAAATCTGCTTACAAAATACTGGGCGCAAGTGTACTTAATGACAGGCCTTCATATGTTATCCCAGCCAGCAAAATACAAACGGGAAAGCGATGGCAAGGTATTTTAACAGGTGGTACAAGTACTGACAAAAATTGCTTTCTCATTTCCAATATGATAACGTCAATAGACAAAAGGACCGGCAGTTCAAAAAGCGCGGGAAAACTACTGGAGAAACAAAATTTTTAACTTTTGCAAAACGCTGCCAAAACCAATAAATAGGTGGTTTGGAATTATATTTTCCAAAATAAAATTTAAAAAAAGTTCATATGTATCTTTTTTTTACCCTGCCGTGATGTTTTGTAAAACAAATACTGGCAAAACGATTTTTGCAAACGCTGGCAAAGCGTCCCAAATAAGTGTTCTGCCAGTCATTTATTTTTAACATCGCGGTTACCCAGTGGTATGCAAGTACTTGATTTTTTGTACCACTGTCAATTTCTGACTGAGATGTTTCAATATTCATAAAATGGACCACATTATTAATTAAAAACTATTAAATAATTATAAAACGCTTTATTCTATAAAAAAAATTAGTTCCATAACATAAAAATTTTTACAAATAAAGGAAAATTTAAATCCCGAAATCCCGTAAAATCCCGGGATCCCGAAAAATCCTGTAGTCCCGAAAATCCCGGAATCCCGAGATCGGGATCCCGGGATTTCATACAAAATCCCGAATCCCGGGATTTTCAAATATCAATCCCGATTGGCATCCCTAGTACAAAGTAGTGAACACTAACTAGGTTTATTTTAAATAAACAAATCAACTATGGAGAATGTTATTAGCAACCATTTTATAGTTGAAGTGGAATTAATTTTAAAAATAGTTGATATCAACGATTACTCATTTGAAAATCTTTAATAGAATCCACAAATCCAGCAGTTTTGAGTGCATTAGAAAAGAAAATAAGAAGAAATCTTTCATTTTACACTTTTTATTAATATTTTCAAAATTTTTAATTTAAATCCTTAAGATGTTACCCTTTGCAAACCCTCTGAATCCGCCATATTCGTCGAATTTTATTTTGGAAGTCCTCCTTTTGGAATCTTTTCTTGAAGGCTTCTTTTCTTTTCAAATTTTTAATCTGTAAACAAATTGTGATTTAATATTAAAACCATTTTAAAAGACGCTAACAACATTTACTTAAGATTAAATAAAATTTATCCGTTGTGTATATATTGTTTTAGTTTTGTTTTTTTCTTAATTGCCTTGAAAGATATTATTTGAAATTTCATTTCACAGGTCAATTAAAAAATGTTTTATTTTTTCTTTTTCCATAGTTATTATTGATTATAATAGTGGATTTATTTAAAATTCAAATTGACTATGGATTTTGTTTACTATGCCACTATGTAATATTTTGGGTGTAGTATCAAGACATTTTTGACTCATATACAGCATAGTTTGGGCACATTTTGGGCTATGTCTCCGAACTATACGCACCACATACATATATAACGCAATGACACGAACAATGTTGTCTCATATACAAAGAAAAAATTATTAACCTCCCTAGTAAAAATGATTTTTATATATTCATATATGATTTTTATATAATAATTTATGATTTTATACAATTATAACTTGTCGAGTATTGTGAAACATATATTTTTATATGATTATATCAAAAGATATTAAATTATATAAAATTATATTAACCAGATCCACCATTTTTCGGATCAAATAATATATTTTTTAAATAATTATATTAACCCATACATGATTTGATCCGGAAAATGGTGGATCTGGTTAATATAATTTTATATAATTAAATATCTTTTGATATAATCATATAAAAATATATGTTTCACAATACTCGACAATTTATAATTGTATAAATCATAAATGATTATATAAAAATCATATCTGATTATATAAAAATCATTTTTACTAGGGCTTAAATACCCAAGTAAAAAAGTTTTGATGTAGATTTGTATGACTTTATAAAATTTCTTCTGGTAATATATTGCAAAATATGTATTCATACAAAATTATATTACATTGTATAACGTTGTATATTAAATATATATATATATATATTTTTCTTCATATTACACTTCATAAAGTGCAATATATAATAATATCCAATTATATATCTATCTATATGTCACAACATATGCCACATATAATTACATATTTTTATATACGAGTGTATCTAATTGGATAAATTTGTATTACCTTATATCGATACCATAGATTCAATACTCTATATCTGCAAAAATACAATTGTTCAGGAGAGTAATAAAACTAATTCACTTGCTTATAAGATTTTTTTGAATCAATCTGTCTTCTAAAATTTTATTTAAAAATGGCACCTTATTCCTATATATACTTATTTTGAAATTGTTTGCGTTATTTACGTCGCTAATGCAGATATAGAGTTCTGAAATAAAATTTTTATATAATTTTATGATAATACTAGCAGATATGTAGTTGTGATAAATATAAAAAATATGCATATTTAGGAACAAATGACCATGTAAATCTCTCGGTACTCTTTGTGGAACACAATATTATGTGCCTCCAAACATCAACGAACACAGAATTGTTAATCAGGGATGGAAAAGTCTCGTTTTATTGAAATTAATAATCCAAGAACCATTATATCCATATCTTGTTCCAAAAATTAATGGTTAGTTTGGAAAAAAAATTGGGAAAAAACATTTTCCAAAAACGAAAAAGTTTGCATTATTATATTCGTTTGCAAAATGTTAATCGCTAATTAAGTTTCTTAATTCATTTTCTGCGGCATAAATCCTTTTATTCACAATCCGCCATTATTTGGCATTTTTTTCAATGCGGTGTATTTTAATCCATAATCCAAGACTATTACACTCATATCTTGCCCAAAGTTTGGTGGTTAGTTTGCAAAAAAAAAAAATGCGAAAAAAATTTTGCGAAAAGGATAATTTTACACCAATATATTCCTTCGCAGAATGTCAATAGTTGATTAGCTCTTCTCAGTCATTTTCTACACTTTTTCGCATTCCGCCATTATTTAGCAATTTTTTAAGTGTGACTTCTTAAAATTTATAATCTAGGGATTGCAAAAAAAATCACGAAAAAAAAATTACAAAGAGGAAATTTTTTGCATTAATATACATATTTCTTTACAGAATGTAAATCGCTGACTAAGAATTTTACTACCATTTTTGTACCTTAAAGACTTTTTTTTCGCGTTCCGCTATTATTTTGAAAATTTTCGAGTGCGGTTTTTTAAATTTATAATCTAGGGACTATAATACACATTTCATTAAACAAAGTTTGGTGGTTAGTTGCAAAAAATAAAAAATCGCGAAAAATAAAATTTGCAAAAAGCTAAATTTTTGCATCAATATATTTGTTTGCAGAATGTAAATCGCTGATTAATTTTTTTAATTAATTTTTTGTACCATAAAGCCTTTTTTGCCCTTTTCCGCGATTATTTTGCAATTTTTTAAGTGTGGTTTTATTAAATCTTTAATCTTGGGAATATAATACCAATTTCCACACCAAAGTTTGGTTCTTAGTTTGCAAAAAAGAAATCGCGAAAATATTGCATCATTATATCCATTTGCAGAATATTAAAATAAAGTTTGGTGGTTAGTTGCAAAAGTAAATCTCCGAAAAAAGATATTCTCAAAAAACTTTAATGTATATGTACCTTATAGAATTCAAATAATTTAAATTTATATGCAGCTATAGACTTCTGTATTTGAAAATAAATTTGTTTGTTGATATGGGAAAATGTAAAATTTTCAAAAAAGTATCAAAGAATGGGTATTTCGCTTCCAAATTGATATCATAGATGGATATAATTTCAACAATGATTTTGCCATCAAAAACTCATTTTGGCCAAAATTGCAGATATAGAGTATTGAATATAGAGTCTCGATATATAATTTGATACATTTGAGTGGGGACAAAATTCTTATCAAATTGTATAAAACTATATTTTAATCAATCAAATTGTATCTAATTATATCAAATAATTATCTAATTGCATAAATTTAGATCTTATTAAACCAATTTAGATATAATATGATACAGTAAGATGTTCTCACTTTTCGGATAAAATCATGTATAATACGATAAGTCACAAATTACTTTTTTTGCATGGGTATCTAATTAAATATATATTAAAAATAAAAATTGTTTCTACCCGCCCTATTAAAAATGGTTATAATATAATGGTATATAATTTAATACAATCATATCTAATCAAGTGTGGTTAATGTGATATCATATAAAATTGTATGTAATTTCATCAATTTAAACAAAATTATACAACTTAGATCTAATAACATTGGGTCATTTCCCCAATTTATATATACATATATACAATTTAATAGGGAAATTGACCCAATGTTATTAGAACTAAGTTGTATAAATTTATTTATGTTGATACAATTATATACAATAATATATGATATCACATTAACCACACCTGATTAGATATAATTGTATCAAATTACACAACATTTTATTAAAACTTTTTTTACTAGGGCGGTTAAAAAAGTTCATATATGGCTGCATGTATGTACAAATATGGCCATATATGTTTCCTGTATGGACATGTATGCTTCTTGTATGGGCATATTTGGAAATATATGTAATTTCATATATTCAAAAGAGAGTCATATATGGACAAATATGAAAGTATATACGACTCCATACATCCGAAACGGTCTCATGTACGGGCATATATGTATGTATATGACATCCCATATATGCTCACATATGGATGAATATGGAAGTATATGTCATTTGGTATAGGGGAGAATCGTGTACCTTGGTACTTTTGAAATATCTCTAAGATTAAGGTAGATGCGAAAAATCTTTAACTGCAGAAATATTAGTGTTGGTGTTGTTATAGATTGCAAATAATAAAAACTTTAATAATTCTTATGCATTTTAAGAAATTGCAATTTTTTTAGAAAAGTGAAAAATTTTCAAAATTACAAATTGGCTTGTACCTTGGAACTCGTAAAAAATTAAGGGAATTTCTTAAAAAAAATATTACCCCATAATGAAATTTGTTGCATTGTTTGCAATAGAGTTGATATCTACTTGAAATGAAACAATGCAATTTAATATTTGCATAAAAACATCATTTTTAAAAAATGGCGAAAATCTTAAATCAAAGGTTATTTTGTAGCGAATTAAATTCAAAAAGTACAATTAGCCTATGGAGCTTCAATTAATGATGTACTGGAATTTGTTGAATACACAGAAGAGCAAATATTCAAAAAGTTCCAAGGTACAGGCATTTTAATTTTTGCGAAAAAGATAATTTTTTTCTTATTTGTACAATACAGTTAAGAAATTTACTGGTTACTGCATTTAGAAAACGACAAACTTTATATTAATTTAAGCGCATATCTTGAAATATCTTGATTATTTTAAAAAAATTAGTTTAAATTTTTTCAAAAATATACTTTTGTCGATCCAAGGTACACGTATCCAATTTTAGGGACTCCTATAGACTTGTCTTAAACTCTGAGTAGCTTAAAATGATCATTGGGCAAAATAAAAAACATCATAGAAGAAGACATTAACAAATAAAAGAAAAATGCAATGTTCCAAGGTACACGACTTTCCCCTACACAAAAATGAAATATGGACTTATATGGAAGTATATGTGATTCCATATCTGCAAAATCACTTATGTATGGGCATATATAAGACCTTAAAAAAAGGTATTTTTTAAAAATAGCACATTTTCTTAACAAAATACATTTTGCCAAAAAAGGAGCACTTTTTCCAACAAAATTACCCTTTAAAAAAAAATCAACAATATATATTGGCATGCATTTTTTTTTTTTGTATTTTTGAATGGGAGGGCCAAAAAGATGAAAAAGTCCTCCTTTTTCCAAAAAAGAACCTTTTCCCACAAAAAAACTACCTTCGTTCGAAAAAGTATTATCTCCAAAACAGTACTTTTTCCAAAAAATACTTCTTAAAAAAAGTGCCTTTTTCCAAAACAATGGATCTTTTTCAAAAAGTATAATCCAAAAAAGCATCTTTTGTCCGAAAAGTACATTTTCTAAAAAAAACTGAAAAAATTCCTTTTTCAAAAAATTCTACTTTTCGAAAAAGTACCTTTAAAAAAAATAAAACAAGTACTTTTTTCCCAAAAGTACTTAATCGAAAAAGTACCTTTTTTTGAAAGTTTTTTGGACACAAATTTTATTATCCATGGAAACGTTGGAACATTCCCAATATTAACTTTTTAAATAATATTCTGTTTATAATTACATAAAGGAGTGACTGACTAACTTATTTTACCCTCTAACCAGCCTATGCTTTTTCACCAAAGTATAAATAAAATCCAAAAATTAAATTTTTTGTGCCTTTGATTAAGAAGATATAACGATTTTCGTTTTTCGGAAACTAACGGGTCTTAATTTTAATAAATATTGGTACTAATACTAAATTTATTCTTTTACTAAATTCTAATTTCAAAAAAATTAATTTTCAAATTAAGACGATGTCCCTGAAAGGTATCCTGATAGAATCCTCTATGTACTTGGACCAAAGTAATGACTTTTTTAAAAGCTAAGGCTGTAGTCTTACTTTGTGTGTATTATCAATGGTTTTAAGATAACTTAAAAATGTTTTTAACATTTTTGAAAATTGTGTTAGTTTCAGAATATTTTTTTACAATTCGCAGTTTTAATTCTCTTTCTATCCTATAAACCCCTGCTGGAAGCGGGATTGCCGGTTAGAGGGTTAACATCGCACACACTAAACTCCTTGAGCTTTTAACCTGTAATTTTTCAAGTAGGTTACTCCTCCGACATAGACATCTATAAGACGGGATTTTTTTGACATTTTAACGGAGAGGCTTAGACCTGACTTTTACGACCTGCACAAAAACCCATCGGCTATAAATCCAAATGTCTCCTTATGTCTGTCCATTACTTTGGTCCTAGAAGAATAACATTTTAAATACAGGTATTTTCGTGCTATAAAAAGCGCCTTGAGAAGGGTCTTTTAAAAACTTCGGAGAGAAAGAAGGTAGAAGGTTCTTTTATACGGCTTGACTTCTCATTGGTTCCACGGACTTGAATTTTTTTCCTCCTACAATTAGTAGGTGAAAAGTAAACAAAAAAAATTAAATTCCTAGGAGAATGAGGTGTCAAATATCACCTCTCAAAAAATATAAAATTTTTGTTTCTAACAAATTTCCATCTCCTCCAATCCATATCTGTTTTTAAATGTTAATATTACATATCATTTCATAACAATTCATTATTGTAAATATAATTTTTACAAAGATTAAACCAACGAATTTTTAAAATCGCTTCATGACGGTAACACCTGCTGTGTTTACGTATTTACGTCATGTTAAATAGCGAATAAAAGTTTAATTTGCTAAGAAGATACAAAACTTATTATTGCACCCATTTTAATCCCCTTTAAATATTATAAAGTCATAAAAAGTACCATAGTATATACATCGAATTTATGCCTTTTTGTATTCTTTATTTCTGAATATCCGAAATTTAATGTTAATATCACTCCATGTTCAATTTTGAGTTTCCAAGGTTATCCGAATTTCAAAAGGTCCTTCTGAAGGTGAGATTCTTTTTATAAAAAACCCTAAACTAGAATATAAATTATATCCACTCTTTTCTCGAGAAACGCTTTTGGATTTTGAAGAGGACTTCATGCAGATATAGAAAAATATCAGATTCACAATTTTTACGTGGAAAACTATTTACCCGAGTAAAAAAATTTTGATATAACTATATATTATTTTATGTAATTGCATATAGTAACTTATAGTTACATATGGCCACATATGCTTTTAAATTCAAGCAGATATAGTTTTATATAGTCATATGTTAGATATTTTTTCCTCAAAGGTTTTAATATGGAGACATATGTGATTTTATATTATTACATACTAGCCTACATATAATTGCATGTGCTATATATAAGTACATAAAGTAGCATATTACAGATATAACTACATATACGTTTATATATAATTTAGTATGACACTATACATAATAATATAAAACTATATGTGGGGCCATATAAGAAATATTTCATAATTTGTGTTACATATGATTATATATTGACAAATAAGAACCCATATATAAATTAATATGGCTCCATATCTACAATATTTCATGATTTCTTTAATATATAACAATATAACGTTCTTTATAAAATCATCTTTAATTATATATCATCCCACAAAAGCAATTATTTCAAAGTGATTTTATATAAAAATATATAAAGTCCATATAAAACCGTATTATATTATATGTGGTTCTATGTTAACAATGATTTTGAACTAGTTTTAGATTTAGTAATTACTAGGGATTGGCGCGTGACTAGAAATGTTCGTGAGTCACGTTATTCACACGTGATCGTGAGTAATAATAACTATACTCAAGTGATTCGTGCGTGAGTCTGAGAATATATAATTCGTACTTGATTCGTGCGTAAGCGTGAATAAGAATATATAACCCGTGCAGGATTCGTGTGTGAGTTTATTTCTTGCATCATATATTTTTAGCAAGGTTGGTTACCGTTATCGTTATAATACCGTTATCGCTAAAATACCGTTTCAAATTGAATACCGTTACCATTACCAATACCTCTAAAAAAATTTTCAAATACCGTTATCGTTACCGATACCGTTATTTTTAATGGTAGTTACCGGTATTTTACCGGTATTCATTAATTTATATAAAATGCAAGATTTTGTAATAATTTTTAGTTTTTTTTTTCTACAAAAAAATTTGTCGATAATAATTTTAGTTATTAAAACTACCAGCATTGAATTTAAAGCTTATAATATGTATTTTTAACACGTAAAATGAAATATATGTTAAGTTTTTACTTGTTTTTATATGTTTTAAACATAATTTATAATACCGGTACGTACCGGTATTGCTGTTTCGATAACGGTATACCGTTACCGAAACAGTCTTAAATACCGCTACCTTTACCGTAACCGAAACAAATGAAATTAAATACCGTTACCCTTACCGTTATTCGTTTCGGTAACCAACCTTGATTTTTAGTAATTTTTACTATTTTGTAATATTTTACTATTTTTTACTATTTTTCTTATATCTTGGTTGTATAACATAATCCTATTAACTTTAAAATTTCAGTCTTGTTAACTTTATTTTAAAATTACTAAAAATAAAGAAAATTTTGTTCATGTTTAATGCACTGTCATGGTAAATCTGGATAAAAGTAATGGAAGATTTATCGAAATTATAGGATCTCCAGCAGACCTTTGGGTTAATCATTATATTTGGAAATTAATTACACATGCAATTACACAATTACATGTAATTGTAATTGAAAAAAATTCAATTACAATTACATATTATTTGTAATTGTAATTAAAAAAAAACAATTACAAGTAATTTGTAATTGAAAATTTTCAATTATACATTACATATAATTGTAATTGAAAAAATGTCAATTACAATAACATTTTTTCGGAAAACAAATAATGACAAAAAGCACAAGTGAGGGGTCAGCCCAACATGACGTATTTTTTATACTTATCCACCTATCCCAGTCAGTTTTTTCTACAAAATTTTAACAAAAAACACTTTAATTCTAAATGTAATTGAAATTTGAAATTGAAATCACTTTCAATTACAATTACTTGTAATGGAAAATTTTCAATTACAGTTACATGAAATGTAATTGAGTTTTTTTTAATTTCAATTACATTTATTTGCAATTGTAATTGAAATCCCCCAGGTATGATCTTCAGATATTGCATATCTTTTTTATTTAAAAAAATAATTTTTGTATATTGTTAGATGTGGTCATATAAAATATGATCTAAAGTATAAGGTCAATTTTTAGATATAATTGTATCAAACTATGTCCACTTTTATAACATTTTATATAATTTTATACAAAAAGATATAATTTGATGTAATTGGATGAGGACAAAATTCGGATACAATTATATCGAATTGCATAAAATTGTATCAAATTGTACCAAATTGTATACAATTGTATACAATTCGATACAATAAGATACAATAAGATGTTCTCATTTTTCGGATATAATTATATCTAATTACATAAAAGATTATATATATTTAAATATAACTTCATATGGCTCCATATCATTTTTTTTTTACTTGGGTAGTTAGGTTTTTGTCTGCTATAGCGCAAACTTCTTACATTCTATGAAATTTTTTAATAATAAACCTTCAAACTTAATTATTTTATTTTTTATACATAGAAAAATTATCCAGAAATATAGACGCGGTATCTTTTGTCAACTGGGTCACCCTTCTCTCCAAAATTGGTTTACATTTAAATTATAGGTTTCAATCTTAAAAAAAAACAGCATTTAAAATTAATTACTTTTCAGTGCCGGGTGGCAATTTTTTGAAATTTGATATGGCGGATCATTTTTCCAAAAGTAATCGGATTCTCTCAAAATTTTTCAATTACATGGTTTTGGAGTTGGCAAATAAGAATCCGAATTAAAAATCATATCCGCATTAAAAACTAAACATTTTTAAAACTAAAACCGATTATTTCAACCTACACCAAATTTAAAGAAAGGGGTTTTTAGATGCTTTGAATTTTTTGTCAACGCCATATTAAATTTTAAATACCACTACTCGACATTGAAATTAAAACAAAAAACTTTCGTCATATTGGATCAAAAATATATAATTTCAAATCCGCCAATCGGCATTGAAGGTAGTTTTTTAAATGAGTTTTAAAATTAAAAACTACACCAATTTTAAATAGAACGGTGGCCGCGTTGACAACGAGTATATAGTTAAAGTTAGTACAGGTTAAAAAAAATCATTTATCTTATGTTTTGTTAATTTCTCTTTAAGAATTGATTCAATTTTAAACTTTGGGCCAGTTTTGTAGTCAGCTAAGAACTAATTTTTTTTTTAAGGTTTCATTTTCAAACAAAATTTCTAACATAAGAAATATTTATGACAAAAATTGTTCTTAGTTCATATTAGAAACTAGCCCCTTATATATTATTCGAAACTAGAATTTATAGGGATATATGTTTTTTGAATAAAGCAAAAATATGCAATGTAAAATTTTGAATATTGAAAGTTAAACCTGGAAATCTTTTAAGAAAAAGACATATCTATTTTATTTCAATAATGCAATAGCTGTTGAGCAATTTAAAATTTGGACTTCATATTCGAATTTATTATTTTTTTTTTAGAGAAGCAACACTCATTAAATTCTTCCTATTAATTAACGTGTTGCTTTATTTGGAAAGGAAATAAAGAAGAGATAGGTGGTAAAATATGAAAGGCTTCAAATATGGCAATTATATAATTGCACGCAATGTTGAATTTTAGAACAGTTATTGCGCGCCATTTGATGGTGAGTTGGTGAACTTTTGTTGAGGCTGTTTATTTCATAGCCCTGTTATATTATTTTACTTCGGTGGGGTTAAGAGCTATGGGAATAGTGAAGGAGGACACTGTATTAGCGATAGAAAAATCACACACATTATTTTTCTAAATTGATGTTGCGGTCGCTGGGGATCGATCCCGCAACCACATGTGTACCAGTTCAACGCATTAACCATTACACCACATCCCGCACATCGTCATCGTTATTTATTGTTAATTATTAAGTGTGTCTATTTGATTTTATTTTTACTTAAAAAGTAGAAAATTTGTTTTAACCTAAGCTTCCTCTGAATAATAATTTTTGCTCCTAATAAGCATTCTCATCGAAGGGGGCTTTTATTTTGAAGATTTTTACATTAATAAAAAACATTGT
The DNA here is from genome assembly GCA_949987735.1 of Leucophora obtusa. Lineage (NCBI taxonomy): Eukaryota > Metazoa > Arthropoda > Insecta > Diptera > Anthomyiidae > Leucophora > Leucophora obtusa. The sequence continues at coordinate 15,515,701 of OX465300.1, forward strand.
ATTTTATTTTCATTAAAATATTAAATTCCTATCCAAAATAAATTGCATTTTAAAATTTAAGGTATACCCAGCAAAATCTCAGTAATGGGGGCTCATTACTAATACCTAAATAATAATAAGTAGAATTAGGGTATACTGCTTATAATTCGGTGTCAAAACTCATTATTTTTGTTCGACAAGGTCGTTTTTGTAAGTAGTTGTCTATATTCGCTGCATGTTTTTATCAGTTTTATCACTTCAATTTATATTTCTACACAATTGAAAAGTTCCATTGCAATATTTAATATTCACTAATTGGATTTAATTAAATTGCTTACAGTAGAGTGAAAAATTGCCATTTCTATTTCAACTATTTCTCCATATCCAAGATGGAAAATATGTATTTGGTGAGGTGTAGTTTTGTTTTCTAAACATATTTCATAAAAAAAAATTTTATAAAAACCTTTTATTTGTTAGTTTTTTAATTTTTTTACTTCTCTTTTAATTTTCAGCCTATTAATATTTAAATTAATAGGCTGTGTCATATATTTGTGCTTTTATTGTGGATTTAGTAAATCCAGTTTTTTTTTTTGGATTTAATAAATCCCCTTTTTGTATGAAAAACTCTAAATCCAGGTGATTTAAAAACGCTAAATGATTTAGTATAATTTATATTGATTTAATTTTGATTCGATTAAATAATTTGTATAAATCAAATTAACCATTTTTACTTGAAATGATTTGTAAAGTATAATATAATTTAATCAATAAAATCATTAAATGATGCGAATAGAATTAAGGAATTATGTTTTTAAAAGTCTGCCATACACCTTACCAATAATACGCAAATATTATTACCAATATATCGTCCTCTTGCTTTCATATTGCCATAAGTTTATAATACAAAAATTGCAATTTGACATACAATCAAATTAATTTTTGCACAGTATTAAAAGTGATACAAGAATATTTCTTGGTGTACCTTTAGCTTCCAATTATTGAAGCTAAAGGTACAATAGAAAATTCTTTAAGAATTTCAAAAATGGAATTATTTTCTTATTTATTAATATACATAATAAATCACTAAAAATTAAATTTGCGTGTTTTTGAATTTAAAAAAAATCGGCATTTTTCGACTAAAAATCGGCAAATCGGCATTTTGCATATGTCAATAAAAAATCGACAAAATGCCGAAAAATCGGCAATTCTGGCAGCCCTGATTACTATGCCCGCGCAGTGTTACCGTTGTGCGACTAAAGTTGCAATTTGCAACCTTTTTGACAGCCTGTGACTTTATGTGCGACTTTTTCAAACTCCTATGATTTTGCAACTTTTCCTAACTTTGTGCGACCTTTTCCCCCTTTTTATTGCCACCAATACAAATTTTTCCGCGATTAGGTAACCTCAGTCGGTTGATCAGCTGTTTGTATTGTAGTATGTCGTTTTCTAAAACACACACTCAATCTGCACTCTTCTTTGTGATAATACATGAAAACACTCTGGCAAAAGAAGAATAAAATCACTTACATTTGTTTTTTTTTACAAAAAGAAAGTGTATTCTTTTAAATTAAATAAAGTGATATTCTTAAGTAGAAAAATTATTAATACTTGTTAAATTAGGAAATACTCATATTCAGTCTTGAAGTATTTTTTTTACTGAAAACAATAATTAGTTTTGGGCGACAGATCTAGCGTTAGCGGAAGAACAAGTGCGAATTAAATATACATATTTAAAATTCCTCTATGAACAGGTAAACATTTTTTATTTAGATACATTCCAGTATTAATGTTTAAACACAATAGATTTATTGTTAGATCCAAAAGAAAAGCTGAAAATGACTCCCAAAGCAAATCTAGTCAGGACCTGGGAAAAGATGCTGAAACGACCATTCAAACAAGTTCAGAATCTGAAGACACCATTGAGTCCGAATCCGAAAATACTGAAAACCCTACATGTTCTTTCAAAAGACGCAACGTTTCCCGACATTATTCTAAAGAATGGGAGTTGCAGTATAAATGGCTTAAGCAAGATGAGGAGACAAAGCAGCCCTTTTGCGTTGCTTGTAAACAACTTTTGGCCTGTCAAAAGAACCATCTTCACCGACATGCAAAAACAAAAAAACATATTGCTAATATAAAGAAAGCTGCTGAAAATAGTAAAATACAGCTAATGGAATTTTTGCCCAACCGAAATACAGACTTCCGAAAAAATGTTGCAATTGCAGAAATTAAATTAGTGTTACGAAAGATTAGTAAACACCAATCTTTTAAATCTATGGACGGAATTAGTAAATTTAATTCTTTAATCTTTCCTGATTCGAATATAGCTAAGTCGGTAAGTGCAAATATTTTTACATAAAAATCATTGACTTATCAAAAAAAATTTCACTTGTTGCAGGTATCTTGCGGCCGTACTAAATCTTATGAAATTGCACAGTTTCTAGGAAGAGAAGGTCATCTCGCTATAGTCTGTAAAATGCAAAAACAACAGTTTAGTCTTATTATCGACGAGACGACTGACATTTCCACCGATAAGTGTCTAGTAATAGTAGTGAGACAATTTAACATGGATCTAGGCAAGACTGAAGATAATTTTTTTCAATTAGTACAGCCAGAAAACGGAAAAGGCGAAACTATTTGCAATGCTGTGCTTGAAGCACTGGAAAGTAATAAGATTCCATTACAACATTTCATCGGGTTTGCGACTGATAACGCTTCCACTATGGTTGGAAGAAACATTGGAGTGTCCAGTTTATTAAAAAAGAAAATTCCCCATTTGTTCCATCTTGGCTGTATTTGTCACTCTGTAAATCTTATGAACATTTCAGCGCTAGAGTGCATACCCGAAGACGTAGAGAAGTTATCTAAAAACATTTTTAACTTTTTTAGAAGTTCAAACAGGCAAGTAGATTTTAAAGAATTGCAGAGCATTTTTGACGTCCCAGAACACAAGCTTTTAAGACTTTCGGACACTAGATGGCTTTCCTTCGAGTCGGTCGCAAATAGACTCTTAGAACAGTGGACAGTACTACAGCATTATTTCATTCGGGCGCAATTTGAAGAAAATGGCGCAAAAACATTGGATAAAATACGAGTCATTCAAGATGGGCTGTCGTCTACAAATCTCATATATTTAAAATTTTTAGTATATATTCTGGGTATTATGAATAAATTTAACAAATGCTTTCAGAGCGAGTCATCTCAAATAATATACCTGATATCATACACAAAGGAGACTTTACTCCAAATTTTTCAAAATTTTCTGAAGAAAGAATATATATTGGTCACAAAGCTAGAAAGTATAAGTTATAAAGATACGTTAAACATCAAAGATGTTATAAATATATATATAGGCCATGATGCTGAAACTGCAATGCGTGCTGAAAATATATCTAATATTGAGTGCATAGCGGTCAAACAACATATTTTAAAGTTCTACCAAAAACTCTGTGATGAAATATTGTCGAGGATAAATATTAATGATAAGAAACTGAGTATTTTAAGCTTTTTAAAACCAACTTTTTTTACTTCTAACGAAGAAATTAACTATATTGATCTCATATCAGAATTTAATTATGTTATAAGTGAACCTGAGGCTTTTATTAGCGAATTCAAATTATTAGAAAGTAAAGCCAAGGATAAATTATACGAATACATTTTTAAAATTAAAAATGCTGAGAGTTTTTGGCATACAATAGGTAGTTTAAAAAATGTTTTAAACGAACCTTTGTACCTAAATTTATACAAATTAGCCGTGCATGTATTAACTTTACCCCATAGTAGCGCGTGCGCGGAAAGAATTTTTTCTAAATTAGGATTAATGAAAAATAAATTAACCAATAGGTTAAAAATAAAAACCTGCGACTCCATGCTATCAGCTCTAAATTTGCTAGATAGCGAAATAGAAGACTGGATTCCAAGCAATGAACTTGTACAAAAATACAGAAACGACATATATAAAAAAATGTAAATTTATTATATTATATAAAGAGATGATTTAAGCATCTTTTTCGACTGAATTACTTTGTACTTATTTTTTTTTGTTTGAATTGTTAATTTATTTTTGTTTTCTTAGTTTTGTTTAAATAAAAAAAAAAACGGTAAAAAACTGTGTGCGACTTTTTTTTAAAAAAATGACTTTTTTATGCGACTTTATTTTAAAAAAGCGACTTTTTGTGCTACTTTTTCAAAATTCTCAGCGGTAACCCTGTGCCCGCGTGCAACTCACTCACACCTACATTCGCTCACACAATGAATAAAAATAAACAAATTTATTCAGTCTCGCTTGAGCATTCGTTCGATGAGGTTGTATCGACGCATCTTGCTAGCGTTACACTGAACGAAATGTTTCGATTTCTCGTTTACTGAAATTTTTTTCGGTAAACGGAAAGAGGTTATTTTTGTTGAAAAAACGACAATCGTCGTGTTTTGCCATTTATGAACTGAGTTTAATTATATATACCTTTATCGCCATGCTTAATAGCACTATAAAATTAAAATTTTTAACTGCAACTTTGCCAAGAATTCTAAAAAGTGTTTTTCTTTCAAAATTTGATTTTTAAATTATTTTCTATTTTGTTCTATTTTATTTTCATATTCTAATTGCACATAAATAAGTATGAGAAAATTATACAGAAATTTCGTTCAGTGCATTGAGAGAGGAAAGTTACATCTCACTCATACAAGCACAAAACTAAGGTTGTAAGCGTTTGCCGATCCCTGATTTAAAGCAACTCACTTTTGTTAAAGAAAAATAACAAAATCTGCTTTAAACTATAAGTTATCGCAACCAGTGTTGCCACTTTTTGAATAATTATTCAAAAACGGGACTGTTTACACATTCGTTGGATAATTTTTGAATAATGACATTTTTGTGTAGTTTTTGTGTAATTTCACTTTTTATAGAAATTTCCGTAAATTTTTAAAAGTCCCGGAGCTTTTTAATAAATTAATAAAAATTAGTCTATATTTAGACGAAACGAGTTTGTCAGTGAAACTTTTACCACAAATCTCCATTTTCTGGTGAATTACTTTTGTAAATTTTTTTAACACTAAACCCAATTTAGAAGAAATCAAAAATGGTGCTATGTATTTTTTTTTTGTTTTGTTTATTTTATTTAGTTTATTTTTTGCGAAAATAATTGTCAAGCTTCTATTAAAAATTCTCTTTGTTTGCAAGAACATTTAAAAATTCAGCGAAAGAGTGGGAAGTTTGAGTTTGTTATGATTGTGACTTTCTAATATCTGAAATTTTTTTGGTGTAGTTACCATGATACTGGGCTTTGACCAGACAAAAATTTTGTTAACGCAGCAAGCTGGAGAAGAATCAGAATATTTTAGAATTCTGTAAATCCAACATGTTTCAGATTTCAACAGAATCGTATGAAATTTTTGAAAAAAAAATTATATATTTTTATTTTTTAAAAGAAAGTTTGTTGATAACCATTCTGCAAAGAAATTTCATGTTAAGGTCTGTCTTGCTAACATTAACATAAAAATTTAAGAAAACAGGCAAAATTTTACAAATATGGTATTTTTAAATTTTTTCCTTTCTTGCCGATATTTAAAGCTGGGGTTGAACAGGGCTTATGACATCACATTACGAAGTCCTTGGAGGACCTACTAAAGCTTTTTGTAAATTCCAGCTTTGCACTCAAAGAAAAATTGATTTAATTTAAACAGAAACGGTTAAATTTTAAGGAGTATGGGAGAGAATAATTAGCAAGTAAGTAATATTTTTGCATGCAATGCATTTGAATGAAGTAGCCTTTCTGAAAAACATAAATACTTTGTTCTGAAAGAAACTTTTAATACGGATAAAATACCATTCTTTTAATATTTAAATTTAAAAGCACGCTATCTTAATCCTGAAAAAGATATTGCATTGAAATTCCCTCTAGTTAATAGAATAATTTGTTATAATATTTCCAGAGAAATTGACCTTGATTTGCTTTTGCAGAAGACAAAAACACGGACCAGGTTATAGGAAAAATGCTAAACGTTAGTTTAAAATGCAAATAACTTTTGCACTTTGTAGATGATAAAAATGTTACGTCTTTAAAAATCAGTTTGTAAATAGAAAAATGGCAAATCTTTTGAGTCGAATGGCATAGCTCCCGCAGTTTCAGCCATCCAAAACTTACAGTGTGAAATTTCATATCAGCCGGTAAGAATTGGCGAAATCCTTCCCAAAATATTCGTATTCTTCTACACTGTGCACAGTAGATTTTTTCTTTTTAAATAATACGAAAAATATATTTTTTGTGTAATTTCACACAGTTTTGGATAATTTTTGACCTACAGCTGTGTAATTTTTTGTTTTACTGGTGGCAACACTCATCACAACAGATGATAGCTCAGTGCAGGGATGATAAAGTTAGTACTATAGTACTTTTTGTGGTACTATTGAAACCTCAGAAGTACTATGGTACTCCTCTGACTCATTTAGCCCTGTTAACTTATCTCAAAATAAATTGAGTTTAGTGCTTAACCATAGTTATGAATGTCAAATTTATATGGAAATATCTCTGGTTATTATTTAACCATGGTTATGTTGGAAATAAGTTACTCGCCCTTAGTACTATTTACACATTTTCCTATTTTTAAATTTTTTGTGCTTTTTTTAATTTTTATACATATTATTGTATTTATAGCGAACACATCAAATATCGGAGTTTGAAATAAAAATAGCAATATTTAAAATATTAAATATTACTATTGAAAACTCAACTTAAACACATAAAAAATGTTCTTTCGCATTTTTTGTTAAAATAGGTATATAAAAAAAATCTTAAAAACGAACAAAATGTTTTTCCCGATCAGAGCTCCTAAAGAATTCACTCATTCGATTTTCAATTCTGAATTATGAAATGCCTACCCCTTATTTCGCAGAAACGAATGAACTTTTAGCTTTTTCTTTAGATTAATTAATTAAAACACCAAAGCTAATGTTTTATTTTTTTATAAAAAGTTTATTTAACACGAACGCAAAATTTATTACACTTCTTTGTAATTGAAAATCAAAAATTAAATAATGAAAAATAATAAAAAATTCTGAAGTTTATAATTCAAATCCAAAGTTTTCTACGTTCTTTAAAAAATAATTTTTTAAAGTGGTTTTGTCATAAAGTAGAAATTATAAATTAATTTAAATATTCTTAACAATTAAGGAAATTAACAGAATTAAATTACAGTATCGCCACAGTACCCCCGCCCTAGAGACAGCGATATTCAAGGTAAGGCGAAAGTATCGCGTCGTTCAGAACGAAGCTTGATTCCTTTATGAAATTCATCTCCTTGACCGGGAACTTCTTTTTGTTTTATCTGAGTTTTATCACCTAAATCCTCATGAAATATAAATGCTGGTTTCAGGCGATCAACCGATATGACTTTCTCTTTTCCAGTTACCAAAATCTTGAAAATTTTAATCGTACGGCTAATTACTTTATAGGGACCATCATATGGACGCTGCAATGGTTTTCTAACAGCATCATGTCTAATAAAAACATGGGAGCAATTTTTAAGCGTGTTTGGTACGTAATTACTTTGTAAACCATGACGAAGAGCAGGCGCAGCTTTGAGCATCTGTTTCTTTTCGCAAAACTGTTTAACCCATTCGTGGTTGGTAGCTGTTGCTTTAGATTTTTCAAGGATTTCACCAGGGAGACGTAAGCTTGTACCAAAAACCATTTCTGCGGAGGAATACTGGATATCTTGAATAACAAATGAACGTAAACCCAATAATACTAACGGTAAAGCATGTACCCAACTATGCTTTTCATAGCATTTTAACGCTGCTTTTAACGTTCTATGCCATCTTTCAACAAGCCCATTGGCTTGGGGATGGTAGCCGGTTGTGTGAGTAACTTTAATACCCAGAAGTTTTGAAAATTTCCCAAATAGTAAGCTTTCAAACTGCCGCCCCTGATCAGTAGTAACGTTTTCTGGAACATCATATATAGAAATCCAACCGTTTAGGAAAGCTGAAGCAACTGACTCTGCAGTAATATCTTCTAATGTATGGCTTCTGTCCATCTAGTGAATCTGTCAATACAAGTTAGAACGTACCTGAAGTTTTTACACAACGGAAGAGGGCCAACGATATCGATACTGATATTTTTCAAGCGTTGATTTGGTAGTTGAAAGTTACCTATTGGGCTTTTTACATGACGTTGAATTTTTGATGATTGGCAGGAAATACAGCACTTAGTCCAATCACGCACATCTTTTGCAATTGACAGCCACACAAATCGACTTTTTACCAGATCCAATGTTGCGTTAATTCCCGGATGAGCCAGACCATGCAAATGTTGAAAAATTGCTTTTCGAAAAGATGGAGTAATGTAAAGTCGTATCATGCGCGGTTTCAAGGGGGGAGGGGGGGATGAAAAATCCCCCCCCCCCCAACCGAAATCGAAAACAAAAAAAAACGGGGAAAGAAAAGAAAAAAAGGAAAAAGAAAAGAAAAAAGGGAAAGGAAAAAAGGGAAAAGAAAAAAGGAAAGAGAAAGAAAAAGGAAAAAATTAAAACAGAAAGCAATATAGAAACAAAAGTTTTTCCAAAGTCAAAAACTGTTCAAAAACAATTTAACAAAAAGCTACCGCTATACTCAAACGTTTCAGATTCTGAAAAAATCACAAAATATTTAATCAATTATGAGAAAAAAAATACACAAATGAACAAATACTTAAGTAAATTTTTATTTCTTGCAATCTTTCATTTAGAAAAAACAACTACAAATGAATACGTTTATATAAATTTTCCTAAAGAACATTTGAAATATTTTTCGTTTGAGAACTTATTTTTTATGAAAAGTTTGTCAAACTATAAAAATTTTTTTTAAGAATTAAACTTAAAATAAGAAATTTTTAAAAATTTATTTAGGAAACGTTTTTGCAAATCAATTTTTTTCTTATTCCGCAGGCTCTACAATTGTTTCTTTTTTGAAACTTTCGAATGTATATTAAAACTTCAAAATATGATAATAAATTTTAATTTTTTCCCTTCGGTATGCAATAATAGAATATATAAATTTTTTTAATGAGAATTTGATTGACATCTGAGGATTTTCTACACACAAGAAATTTAAATAAACTACGAGTATATTTTCAAATTGGAAATTTATTAGTTCTAGTTCGAAGCCAATTTCCTTATTATGAATTAATATAATAAGCACTTTCTCCAAAAACTACTATTTGTCTTCATCAGGATATTCTCCTGACAAATACTTCACAGAGTTTTTGCTTAAAAAAAGTACTTATTATGATAATTCATAATTAGGAAATTGGCCTGGAACTAGAATTAAAAAATTTCCAATTTATCAATATCTATCAATAAAATCGAAAAAACAATTTTTATTTTTAAATAAAAATTTAAAACCAACATTTTAACTTTATTTTCGTTAAAAAACTCAATGACATAGAATTTAACTATACAATGTTAAAAATTATTTATGGTCTTGAAATCTACGGAGATTAAGTTTTCATTTGAGTATAATAATGTATTTGTAAGTACGAAGATTTTCCAGGAATAAAAAATTTTAATTTTTTAGTTCAGTTATCATTTTTAGAATTTTAAATTTTACAAAACTACACACAGAAAAAAACGGGGGGAATATTACCTAAGAGCTATGTAATTATACAACTACATAATGCTATGTAAATATACAACTACAAATATTCTATTTTTAGATTTCTATTTCTATAAAAAAATAGTTTAAATAATTTCGTTGTTTTCTGTTTTAAAACAAAAAAATTCAAATATTTTCGCGTTTCTTTTTTGTTAAAATGGTTTCTTTATATACAAAATTATTTCAATTCAAATTAGGTACAAGAAATTCTTTACTCATTCATACACACAAACATAGCCAATAAAAATATGAACGTATGTATGGTGTATTGTTTTGCAAATTAAACAAAAAAAAAACTTTCAAATATGAAAAATAAAACAATAAAATCGCTTTTATTACGTTTTGTCAGTTAAAAATTGATGATTGTTTTAATAGACTTTTCAATTATTTTTATTTCTTTTATAGAGTGTTTAAACAATGTTTCAAAATAAATAGCAAAATGGTTTGAATATAATGAAAAATCATTAGTCCTTTTTTAATTATGTTTTCAATTAATTTAATATGTACTTTAGGTTGTTTTTAATGATAAAATACTGTGAGTGTTGCAAAATATATACATGTGTAGCGGAAAAATTACAAATATTTTGCTATAAAATTGTAAAACTTACTTCGAACTTATGTAGTTGTATAATTACATAGCACTTAGATAAAGTTCCACCTGTGTTTTTTCTGCGTGTAGATAATTTAATAAACAATATTTTGCATAAAAATTTTCTAAGATGAAAAACAGTGTTTTTTTAAACAGTTAAAACAGTTTTTCATATAAATGAAACATTAAAATTTATGTTAAAATTTCGATTTGTTATTCAAATATTTTCGAGCATATCCAAAATATAAACCATTGATTACTGTGAAAAATAATTTTCCTTTTATAGAGCGGAATAGTTGTTTCACATGAAACACGAACCACTTTCTAAAAAAATCAAAATTCTATATACAGTAAGTCGACAATCTCAATGCCGTTAATCCGAACGTTATGTGTTTCAGATCTCTAATTAATTTCATGGTTCTCGAAGTTTTTCTCACGAAGTGAAGGAAAAATTTCTTAAATTTTATTAAAAGGTTCATGATTGTAATGAAACTTTTTTTAATGAAACTTTTTCATTGGGTGTATGATATTTTTAATAAATAATATGAAATTGCTGTTAAAACATTATAAAAACTGCATTAAGACCTGCTAACTTATCTTAAAATAAACTAACTTTAGTTCTTAGCCAAAGTTATGAATTTCAAATTTATATGGAAATATCTGTAGTTAATGTTTAACAATTATTTAAATTTTTGCATTAAAAAATACAAAAATTGTTTTTTCGGACTTTCTATATTTTCATATATTTAGTTAGAATATTCTACTACTAGTTTTAAACTCAAAACAAAATAAATATTTGAATGAGATTTTAGCCGTGGTGTGCTTATTTTCAACAATTATTTAAATTTTTGCATTAAAAACTACAAAAATTGTTTTTTCGGACTTTCTATATTTTCATATATTTTGTTAGAATATTCTTCCACCTCAAGTCCAAATTCTAATATGATAAAACAAATAAAAAATCTAATATGACAATATCATTTTAGAATTTGGACTTGAGGTGGAAGAATATTCTTACTAAATATATGAAAATATAGAAAGTCCGAAAAAACAATTTTTGTATTTTTTAATGCAAAAATTTAAATAATTGTTGAAAATAAGCACACCACGGCTAAAATCTCATTCAAATATTTATTTTGTTTTGAGTTTAAAACTAGTTGTTTTTATAAAATGTATTGACAACACACATACATATAAATAGTTCCCAAAGGGTACTTTTATGTAATTGTTGCTTTCAAAAAGGAGTTGATTTATAGCTGGTTTTACCAAATCAGACAGTTCATATACGAAAGTACAAACTTCTCGTCCCGTTGATTTTTTGTACCTTATGTAATGTCTCGGTTTGAGTAAGAAAGTTATCATTTTCTTATTGCGGACAACTGAAGAGTAGAGTGATGTCTACGAAACAATTGTATTGTCTATCATGAAAATGATCAACCCTTTTTGAAACAACAAATAAAAAATCTAATATGACAATATCATATTAGAATTTGGACTTGAGGTGGAAGAATATTCTAACTAAATATATGTTAATGTTTAACCTTAGTTATGTTGGAAATAATTTACTCGCCCTAAATCAATTAAAAGTTTTAATGGACAAATTCCAGCGAAACTCCATTAATTAAATGTAGAAATTTATAGAGGATTTTTATATAGGAATATCTATTTTAAGAATCAGGAGGATTTCCTGTACGGCAAAGTTCCCAGAATTAAATGAGTTCTTTAAAATTAATATCCTGGAAATCTAAGTTGTTTTCTACGGAAGAGTCCTCACTATTCGAGTAATATTTCTAAAAAAGAGTCTTTTAAATGTTAGGGATGAATTTTTCAAAATCTTACAGTTATCGTAATAAATAGCTGTTAGAATCCTAAAATAAAGAAATTGTAAGAGATGTTGTTATGAAATAGTACTCAGAATCCGAAATATTTTTCATAAAAGTAAATCCCTATAATCTTAAAATTACACACGTTATAAGAAACTATTCGGCAAAAAATCTCCCAATATATATACTACGAAAATACACAGATGGAATTTTATTGGACCAATTTTTTGTGTTTGAAATTTTGCAGTAAGCCAATGAAGTTTTATTCACAAAGTAAATTAAAAATTTCTTAAATTTATATATTTTATAGTCAGTCGCCGTTTTAATGAAACTTTTTGATTGAGTGTATGAAACTTTTAATAAATAAAATGATATTTGTCACAACATTTTATGAAAAATTCTTTTAATTCAATGAAAAATTTTAATCGAGTTCGAGTGAAACTTCATTGGCTTTATGCACAAATTCAATTATATCATGCAGGTAATTCTCTTAGTGTAGTGCTAAAGGTTCAGAATAAATTTTAGGTTTTTCTTCAGATATGCTTACTTTTGCATTTTTTTTATTTTTTTAAAGAGTAGAAAAACTCAAGAAATTTGTTACATTAATTAATCTGCTACCTTCTTTGGAAAGAAGATAGAGAACAGATAAAAGATGGTGAGATATGAAAAGCTTCCATTAGCAATATTACTACCTATTTGAAAAATAAAACCATCATTTTTTAATCCCATTCAGTAAAAGGACTATTTTGACAATCATAACTAAAAACGATTTTTTTCTTAAATGCAACTTATATAAGAAATTTAGTTCAAAAACTTTTTAGTTAAGGCAAATTTTACAAAAAATTAATTCTTAGTTTTCGCTCATAATAGTTTGTTCTAAAACAATTACAAAAGGTTTTCGTTACTTCCGAAAAATTACTCAATTTCTGTCTAAACCGAATTTCGAATTTTGTAAAATGTAAAATTTTTTTTCACACAAAGGTAGTCAATACAAAGGTAGTCACAAAATTCTCGGTGGAACAATTAGTGGGCAAAAATGGGTTAACAGATGGTTAATTATAAATGTTTCGACTGATATAGCAACCATGTTGATTATACGTGACGTTGAGTAATAAACAAAATTTTAAAATTCCCCCCCCCCCCCCCCAAAATCGAAAGCTGGAACCGCCACTGGGTCGTATATTTTGTGTTAAAACATCGCAAAAGATTTGTGCGTCTACCTCAGACAGATTGATTTTTCTAAATGACAAACCAGACTGCGAAGAATTTAGCAAGGAGTTCAGCTCTGTATCGTTTGCTTGTTCCTTGGCAAGTAGTTTATAGTTGAGTGCATTGTAATAATATCAAGACGTGACAAAGCATCAGCTACAATGTTATCCTTTCCAGGAATATACCGTATATCTACCGTATGCTGACCAATAAAATCCAAATGCCTGACTTGTCGCGGCAAGGCTTTTTCTGACTTTTGTTTAAAAGCAAACACCAATGGCTTGTGATCGGTGTAAATAGCGAATTCCCGCCCTTCTAGAAAGTACTGCTTCAAGGCAGAGTATGCAGCTAATAGCTCCCGATCATATGCACAATATTTAGCTTGAATTTTATTTAACTGTTTTGAGTAAAAGGCAATTCGTTTCCACTCATCATCCACTTGTTGTTGAAGGACCCCTCCCATGCCGGTGTCAGAAGCATCGACCAAGAGTGATGTTGGGGCATTTATTGAGGGATACGACAGTAATGTTGCATCTGCAAGTTGTAGTTTAGATTGATGAAAAGCGTTTTCTAGCTCTGAAGTCCAGTTGATTTTTCGGTTATCATTTTTTTTTATTCTCAGAGTGCAATTTGTGAAGTAGTGCTTGATATTGTGCGGCTTTGGGTAAAAGTTGAGCATATCCAAAAAACGTCTCAATTCTTTCACGGTTTCTGGCTGTTTATAATTAACGATACTTTCGACCCGTTCCGGTAAAGGCTTCAACCCTTGAGGAGTTACCAGGTATCCCAGAAACTGAATCTCTGAAACCCCGAAAACAGATTTTAATGAGTTAATCTTTATACCATATTCTCGAAGGCGTTCCAACAAAATTTGGACATGTTGCTTGTGCTCTTCAAGGTTGTTTGAGGCAATGAGTATGTCATCAATATACGCATAGCAAAAGTCGAGACCAGATACCACCTCGTTGATGAATCGCTGGAAAGTTTGCGCAGCGTTGCACAATCCGAATGTCATGCGAGGAAATTCAAAGAGTCCAATTGGCGTTATGATGGCAGTCTTCTCAATATCAGATTTTTCCACCGGTATTTGGTGATAGGCTTTAACCAGGTCGACTTTGCTAAAAACAGTCTTACCTGTGAGCAGGTATCCAAAATCATGGATGTGAGGCACAGGATAACGGTCGGGAACAGCGACGGCATTTAGACGGCGATAATCGTCACATGGACGCCACTCTCCATTTGGTTTTAGTACAAGGTGTAGCGAACTAACCCATGAACTTTTTGAAGGGCGACATATACCTTGCTGAAGCATTTGATCGAATTCCTTCTTCACAATTTGTAGCTTTTCTGGTGATAACCTCCGTGCTTTTGCAAACACTGGAGGCCCGTTTATTTGAATATGATGTGTGACGGAATGTTTCATATCCTTCTTAATTTATGATTGTTTTGTCAGGTTCTCAAAGCAAAATATGAATTTTCATGAACAGATTTGACCGACAATGGATTTATATCGGTATACAACGTACCTTTGCATTGCGACTTGGACAAACTGTCAACAAGTCTATTGTTTCTGAGGTCCACCAATAATCCAAAATGCATCGAAAAATCGGCTCCAATTATTGGCTTTGATACGTCTGCCAAGATAAAGGACCATCGAAATTTTCGTTTTAGACCCAATTGTAAAGTAAGAAGTTTTTCTCCAAAGGAATTTATTTCAGACTGATTTGCAACATATAGTTTCAGTGGAGCAGGAGTTTGTTGACGTTGAGCAGAACTAGCTGGAAATACCGAGACATCGGCGCCCGTATCCACAAGAAATTTTCAATTGAGTCTTGAAGAAAAAGGCGACATATTTCTCGGCGAACCCCATCCGTCACCAAAGACGGGGAGCCTAACAGTTTTCCGACGTCTTGGGAGCGGAGGTAGAGAATGTGCATGGCTGAACGCACTTGGTAGCTTTATTTCCAAATCTGAAATGGTACCAGCAAAACAATTTCTTCTTACCTAGAGTTTGCTAAAAACCGAAAAATTTTAAAACCGCGGTTTCGGTTTTTAAAAATTGTGAAAACCGCGGTTTCGGTTATTTTTCGGTTTTCATGTGACATTAACAGAATTGTTTTAAAATAATTAAATATGTATAAAAATTAAATACGCATTTGAACTCGTTCAAAATATTTATTAAAATTCGATTGAATTTCTCACTCGAATAAAGGCAATAACGCCGTTTCGAAACCTTTGTGGGAGAAGAAAAAAAGGCGCGGAAGCTCGTTATAAATCGAATTTTTTTATTCTTTTATATGCATCAAGAGTTTAAATTTAAATTTTAGCAATTTGGTTAAAAGAACATAAAAGTAAATTTTTAAAAATTTCGCGGACTACGAAATATGACTTTTTGAAAAATACGCGTTGGAAATCTGAACTGAATATATAAAACTCAACATCTCTTAAACCACTTTACTTTTTGGTGTATTATTGGCAGTTAACGTTTTTCTGAGAGCTCAGAAATTATGACTCGTAAAAAACTCTAAAATATGATCAATTTGAGGATGCTCAAACTTTGGGTGTGTTCAAAATTTTTGAAAAATGTTTTCATTGCTCATAAATGCCTCAAAAATGGATCATAAATGACACATAATGGCTCAGAATATTCAAAATTTTTCAATAATGCTCATATTTTCGAGTTTTTTTGCATCATAAACGTGCGCTAGGAAAGAGGCTTCATCGG
The DNA here is from genome assembly GCA_949987735.1 of Leucophora obtusa. Lineage (NCBI taxonomy): Eukaryota > Metazoa > Arthropoda > Insecta > Diptera > Anthomyiidae > Leucophora > Leucophora obtusa. The sequence continues at coordinate 15,531,654 of OX465300.1, forward strand.
TGAAGAAATACACCGTCATGTAGCTATTATTTCATAAGGTCTTAGGGCTGTTATGAGTCTTTTCGGATTCTAATTGTACACTGGGATGCAATTCAATTAATTATTTTAAGTGATTAAAGCATTTATTGAAAACCGACTTATTTTTGTCGGTTTTCGGTTTCGGTTTTAAGGCTTGAAAAACCGCGGTTTCGGTTTCGAATAAAACCGAACAGCAAACTCTATTCTTACCTGAGGACGGATCTCTGGGGCGTGACTATTTACGGCCGCGACTACATTCGCGATCTCGGCCTCTTAGTAATGTTTCTACTTGCTTGCTAAGAATGTCAATTTTCCTTTCTAGGTTACCATATTTTGATGCAGAAGACGTGGACACAGCACCAACTTCCCAAGATTCCGACGTATCGGAAATTTTATCTGCCATAAGAGCTAATTTATTCAATGTTTCACTACTTACTGACAAAATAGCGTTTGTTTGGGTAATCGCTGCATCCAAAGATTCTTAAGTAATTCCTCTGATAATGCTGTCATCTCGCGAAGAAGTGTGGAAGGTTTCATATCTCCTATTTCCATATCACCTAACAGTTTTTTCAAACGTTTTTGCTCCGAATCGGTGAAACGTTCTTCCAGTCGTTGTTTGAGAGTTACAAACATGTTGCTTTCCGGGGGACTCAAAATAATATCACTAACTTCACCAAGAATATTGGCCTCAATGGATCCAACAATGATGTGGAACTTTGTAGCATCCTAAGTAATACCACCGGTAATAAATTGGCTCTCAACTTGCTTGAACCATAAGGCAGGATTTGTTTTCCAGAATGGCGGTACCTTTACAGAAACCCGAGCCACTTCTGTAGTTTGCGGGAGAGATGAAAAATCTCCTTTTGAACTTGTATCATCCGGCATTGCGTATCAAATATATGAGTCCTTCCTTTAAAATTTGATTTCGCGTTTCGCGCGTCAGGGTCACCAATTTAGCTTTTCCTTTAGATTAATTAATTAACACCAAAGCTAATTTTTTGTTATTTTTATAAAAAGTTTATTTAACCTGAACGCAAAATTTATTACACTTCTTTCTAATTGAAAATCAAAAATTTAATAATAAAAAATAATAAAAAATTCTGAAGTTTATAATTCAAATCCAAAGTTTTCTACGTTCTTTAAAAAATTATTTTTTAAAGTGGTTTTGTCATAAAGTAGAAATTATAAATTAATTTAAATATTCTTAACAATTAAGGAAATTAACAGAATTAAATTACAGTATCGCCACAAACTCTTAATCCAACTAATTCAATCGTTAAATGCATTTGATTCGATCTTATGACATTTACAAGGTATAATATACTCTTAAATACATTTAAAATAATATCCGCTTTAAAACGAAGTTGAATACGGTTTTCAGGACTTTAAATTCTGAACCCTACACTCAAAGAAATAGGCCTGTAGAAATAGCAGAAAAAGCTACTAAAAATTAGGTAAAAACGGCCTTACAAAGGAAACTGCTGAGATTAGCAGCTTTTTTTGCTAAAGACTAATAAGATAATAACAGAAAAAATAAAACTGTTAAATTGACAAAATTCTAGTTATATTTGAGTTAACTTTTAGTTTATTGAAAATAACAAATTATAATTTTAAAATCTTTAGAAAATATTAATATTAGAAGACTAAAAATAGCAAAAACAAACTGTTATATTTACAAAATTTTTGTTACTTTTAAGTTAAATTTAGTTGAATAAAATAGCATTCTATCCTGCTAAAATCAATAGATACGGTTGCTGAAAATAGCAAACTGCAGATCTCAGAAGACTAGATTTTTATTCGTATTAAAAAAATAAAAAAAAGCTTTAAAAATTTTGCTAATTCTATTGGAAAACAAAAGAGCGAGATATGACCAGTGTTGCCACCAGTAAAACAAAAAAATACACAGCAGTAGGTCAAAAATTATCCAAAACCGTATGAAATTACACAAAAAATTAATATTTTTTTAGTTTAAACTAATAGTTTTTTTTTTTAATATGTGGCTCTTTGAACTCTTCTGCGCACAGTGGGGCAGAATCGAAATAATTTGGAAATAATTCAGCCACTTCTTACCGGCTGGTTGGATTGCTATGAAATGTCACAATGTCATAGAGTTAAGTTTTGAGGCCGGAACCCATGGACGTAACAGGAGCTCGACCATTCATCTCCAAAGAAAGCCACCTCTAAAATGTTAAAATTTCGAAAGCTTGCCATTTTCCGATATATCTACAGATTTTAAAAACGTAACACAAAATTATATGCGGAAGAAAGTTGGCAAATGGTGTTTGAATTACAATCTTATAATATGTGCTAAATTTGGAGAAAATGGGTTAATATTTAGACACAGTTTATCTACAAAGGGCATATAAAAAGTCAATTATAAAGTGTCAGTTGTAATAAAAATAGCGCTTGCATGTTAACGAAGACTGAATTAATCAATTACTTAAATATATTTAAATCTGCTCAACTGCGCTGCTGTAGGAAAATTTTTGTCTGATCAAAGCCCAGTAACTGTTACAAAAACTTTGGAAATTACAAGTTTTTTTCAGTCATGAGAAAGTCTTAATCATAATAAACCCAAATTTTTTTTGCTTAATTTCAAATGGTCTTGCCACCCAAGACAAAAATAAATATTTTGCATTCAGTTTGACAATAGTTTTCTAAAAAAACTAACAAAATATGGGGTTTATATACAAATACAACATGTTTTACATCGTCTAACTAAATTGGCTTTCGTGTTGCAAAAATTTACAAAAATTCAGCAGAAACTGGAAATTTCTAGTAGATGACACAAACAAAGTCATTTTATCTACTGTTCGACTTGAAAGCATGGAATTTAGTTAATTTTTCAGTAAAAAGCGAAATTACACAAAAACTACACAAAAATTTCATTATTCAAAAATTTTCCAAGGAATGTGTAAACAGTCCCATTTTTGAATAATTATTCAAAAAGTGGCAACACTGGATATGACATAAAAAACTTTAAAATGTCTACGACACACAGGGGTTTAAACTGAGAGAAATAGTAATAAACAATTTCTAAACTAATGGTCCGATTTGGACAAAGTTCATAGAATATTGTAGAGTAGGAATAAGGCTTTTGGAAAAAAAATTTAGTCACCCTGTTTTGTTAATAGGGCACCTATTTAGCACCAGCGTGCCAAAGTAGACGACCTCGAGTGTAAAACTTTAGACTTTTTGATTCTACTTAGGGCGAGTAACTTTTTTCCAATGTAACCATAGTTAAACGTTAACCACAGAATTTTCATATAAATTTGAATTTTTCAACAAAGCCTTTGATTTCATTTAAATTTTTGTAGCGCTAATTGGGTAAAGCTTAAAGCATAACTTGTCAGAATATGTATCTGCCTATAGCACAGATGATCGTAAGCAAAACAGAAGAAGCAAAAATTTAAAAGGCCTATAAAACTTTACGATACTTTTTTCAATAAATTTAAAAAAACAAAATTTTTATAAGAGGCTATAGTCGCCCATAGAAAAATGGTCCAGCTACGCCGGTGTATGCAATATATGCTCAGCATTTGTCGAAAGCGAGAAATTTTTTAACTTAATTTTAGGTTTTCATAGGTGAGTAAAATATAGCACCCTAATTTCTTTAGACAGAGAAATTATTGTACTTGTTTACAATTAATCCAACTTTTTAACCTTCAACGGTTAAACATTCATTTTTTGTCAGTTAAAAGTTTAACTCTGTCCGACGCTCACGCTGTAATAAAATGCGGTGACTACGAAATTAGTTTTGTTGAGTTGTGACTCTCGTTTAAGTAAGTCGGTTTTTTTCTAATGCGGTCTGATAACTTTTGTACTCGTTGCTCTGAAGCAGTTGGGAATATCTGTCTCAAATGCATAATTTGTGGTGGAATTTATCATAAGTCATGTTCTGGCATTGACAGTGAAGAATGGTTTTAAATTGTTACAATCTTCGAAAAACATTGTTTATAATTGCAGTGATTGTGTTAATGCAGCTAAAGATTTGGTTGCTGTAATTTCAAATTTATCTAAAGAAATAAGAGAATTAAAAACTTTAGTTCTTGCTAATGTAAACAATAATAATATAAGTGAGAGTCTTGCTTTAAGAAATAAACCAACTCTTGCTAAATCAAGGTCAATTTCTAAAAACAATGCTAATGTACAAAAAAGAGGACGTTCACCTTTGCGTTGTTCCATTGCATCTACTTCTGCTAATCATAGTTCTTTAAATCTCTCTGATGGCCATCGTGTAAGCACTATTAATAATTTTGTTGTTGGTAATGAAGATAATAATACTTCTAACTCTGTTGCTGATATTGCTGCTGCTGTTTTAAATCCTACTAGCACATACACAAATAGTGATGTTAGTACAATGGTAAACAATGATAATGCGTGTTCTATTTCTCACGCATCTGTCGATACTGCTAGTTGTGCTGCTACTGCAATGTCGTTAGCTGTGAGTGATATCCCAGTAAACAATTTGGAGTGGAGTAAGCCCATTAACAGAAAGAAGCGTAAACGTGTTGTTTTTGGTGACAGCAATAATAATGATTTAAATGTTGTGGCTAATAAGAAATGGGTGCATTTATCCTGGTTTAAGTCCACTGTTACGGAGGATCAAATTTTGGCTTATGTAGTGAAATACACTAATGTTGAATTAAAAAATTTGGAATGTTATAAGTTAGTAAAGAGGGATGTGGATTTAAGTGCTTTAAAAAAAATTTCATTTAAATTGGGTATATCTGCTGCGTTTTACAATGAGCTTTTTAAGCCGTCATTATGGCCATCTAATGTCAGAATTCGTCCATTTGATTTTTTCCAAAATCTCGCACATTAGAGATCAACACATAAGTACTAATGCTAGTAAATTCAACAAGCTTAATATATATTATCAAAATATGGGTGGTATGCGAACTAAACAGGATCTAGTGTATGCTGCTTCATCACAAGCTGATTTTGATGTTATTATCTTAGTGGAAACTTGGCTAAATTCTGAATTCTTTCATGAGGAGTTTTTTGATACGACTGCATAGCGTATTTATCGTCAAGATAGAGACTATGCTAAATTAAAATGTGTAAAAGGTGGTGGTGTAATTATAGCTGTTAAAAGAAATCTATTGTCATCATCCTGTATCCTGTCAATTTCGGATTCAATAATTGATCAATTCTGCATATCTATGTTGGGAGTAAATGGTAATATTCTCCTTAATGTATCTTACATCCCCCCGAACAGTCTTGATAATTTATATGATGCACATATTCAGAATATTGTAGACTTAGCATCTAGGTATATTGATTATGAAATAGTTATTTTTGGTGATTTTAATCTAAGTAAAGTCATTTGGTCTTTAGTGCCTGAATCTGAATTTCTAAGTCCTTCTAATGTAAATAGTACATCTGAAATCAATTTAATTGATAGTTTTTTTAGTTTGAATTTAATCCAAGTAAACAAGTTCTTTAATCGGTTAGATAAAATGCTAGATCTTGTTTTTATTTCTAAAGATATGAAGTTTTTTATTTATGAGTGCAATTTGCCTTTTTGTAGATCGGATATGCATCATGTACCGTTACTATTAAGTCTTGAGTTTTATTCTTATTGTAAAGTAAATGATAATGGTTTTCTTGGTTATGATTTTAAAAATTGTAACTTTGATCTCATTAATAAGTTAATTCAGGATTTAGATTGGCTACAATTGTTTTATAATCGAAATGTTTCGGATTGTTATGAGATACTTGTTAATATTATTAATGAATTATGTGTTAGTTATATTCCTCTGTTAAAGCCCAGAATACATAAGTTACCGTGGTATACCAAAGGTTTAAAAAAGTTGAAATATTTACGCAACAAGCACTACAAACTACATAAATCCACAGATGATTCGAATCATAAACAGTTATATGAACATTATTTAAGAGAATTTAATTTTCTTAATAAATTTTTATATAAGCAATATATAATAAGCTTTGAAAATAATATTAGGGAAAATCCTAAATCTTTTTGGAATTTTATAAATTCTAAAAGAACAAATTCGGAATATCCGTCTAAAATGTTTTATGGTGATAATTTCTCAAATTCAACATCGGAGGCTGTAAATCTTTTTGCTCAATTTTTTAGCTCTAATTTTGTTTCGGGTGCTAATTCTAACTCTCTTTTGAGCTCTTCTGTTGGTAAATGTTTAAATTTTGGAGCGTTACAATTAACAGAAGATGATATTATCTTTGGTATTTCTAAATTAAAATCTACGCATAAAATTGATGGAGATGGTATTTCTGCATTTTTTATTGAAAATTGTGCGACATCTTTAATAACACCATTGTTAAAAAATTTTAATAATTCTTTGACGAATGGCATTTTTGTTGACAGGTGGAAGGTTACATTGATAACCCCTGTATTTAAATCGGGTGCAAAGGATAATATTGCTAATTATAGGCCAATATCGAAGTTATGTAATGTATCTAAGATTTTTGAACATATTGTTTTTGAGAAAATTTATTTTTCTGTCAAAAGTATAATTTCATCTGAACAACATGGTTTTGTCAGAGGTCGTTCTACGGTTACTAATTTAGTGACATTTTCTCAATATTGTTTATCGAACATTGAACGTGGTTTTCAGATAGATACAATCTATACTGATCTGTCTAAGGCATTTGACAGAGTATCACATAGGATTCTTGTACAAAAGCTTGAATTGTTAGGTTTTCATTCCACTTTTTTGGATTGGATTAGGTCATATTTATTAAATAGAATTTGTTATGTTTCTGTTGATTCGGTTAAATCGTATTCCTATCCAGCTCTCTCTGGAGTTCCCCAATGTAGTATTTTAGGCCCTTTATTGTTTATATTGTTTATTAATGATATAACATCGGTAGTGAATTGGTCTGAAGTTTTGCTTTATGCTGATGATCTGAAAATATTTTTGCGGGTTAGCTCACAATTAGATTTTTTTTCATTTACAGAAGGATTTAGATGCTATTGTAAATTGGTGTTTTCAAAATTTTTTGGAAATCAATATTCCCAAATGCAATTATGTTTGTTTCTATAAATCTAGAACCCCTGTTTTTAACTCGTATTCAATAAATGATGTGTCTTTGAATGTGGTTGATAAAGTAACTGACTTGGGAATTATCTTTGATTCTCAATTTACATTTATTAATCATATAGATTCTATTGTTCCGAAGGCGTATTCGTTGCTAGCTTTTATTAAGAGGAACTCTCGGGATTTTTCTGATTTGTTTACTCTAAAGTTACTTTACACATCTTTAGTTAGGTCCAAAATGGAGTATGGCAGTATAGTTTGGAGTCCTCTTTTTAGAGTTCATTGTTCTAGACTTGAAAGAGTTCAAAAAAAGTTTATAAAATTTGCTTTTAATTCTATTCAATTCATTGAACCTCAACCCACTTATGTTGTGAAGTGTAGTTTTATTCATTTGGAAACCCTTGAAAATAGAAGAGCTCATTTGTTGATTATGTTCCTTTACAAACTGATTTGTGGTCTGGTTGATAGTCCGAATTTGCTTGATTTTATAAATTTTAAAGTCCCTGATTTGCGTTTACGTCATAATGATGTTTTTTTGTACCGCTTCATAGAACTAATTATGCTTTGAATATGCCTATTATTCGGGCTTTAAATGAATTTAATAGAATTTCTAATCTTGAGGCTTTAAAAGAAGGAAATAAACTCTCACATGTTAAATTAGATTTTAGTGATAGTTTGCATACATTTGGTAACATGTTAGATTTAATTTATTTCTAGTTTTAAGTTTCTAGTCTGTAAGGAATTTTGTACTTTCCATAGACTCAAATAAATAAATAAATAAATAAATAAAAAGCCTTAACCCTTAAATGCATGATCATGATAAACCATTTTTTTATATATGATTTCCAAAGCCGTGTACATTTCAAGAAAAATACCAAAAAAAATTATTTTAGAAACAATGTGACTTACTGAAAAATATGGTTTTTTGCCAAATATATTATTGTATCTAAAATGGGATTATTTTAATGAGCATGAAAAAGAGAAAAAAATAAAAAATATATAAACTATGAGTAAATGGTTGTTTTTTCAAACGCGTCGTATAGACCAAATACAATTAATATTGTCATTAATATGTATTTTTATTAATTCTAATTTAGGTTTGAGGTTAAGAAGAAGAATAAACCTTCCTCAAAAGTTATAAACACATTAAATTTGCAAATCAGACTGGATCTAGTTTCTGCCTTTTTATGGACAGGCTTCATCAGTGATCTTTAATTAAATTGTATTATTGTTTATATTTTTATTGTCAGAATGTCTCTATATGAATCATTTCAGAAGTGATCAAACAGACATATACAAACAAACTATGAACTATACATTTATTGTCGCCAAAATTAATTTTTTTGCGAGAATATCACTTAAAATATTTAAACAAACACTTTTGAATATTACACTTTTTGTAAAAAAAAACGCGTGTGTTAGATTTTTACAAATATACGATGCAAAATCAAGTTTTTTCCTATAACTGTTAAAAAAATCAGCACGAAACTATAAGAACACTGTCTATAGAAGGGTCCCCAATGCCCAAAAATGCGGTTTTGTGCATCAAGTGGGTTTTTTTTTTATTAACAAAACTAGTATGTTGCCATATGGCTACACCATGCATTTAAGGGTTAATGTATAAGAATAAAATAATCCTTAATGTCTATAAGTTTTGTGCTACATTCTTTGTTTAAAACCACTGTGCGATGATAAAAAACAAGGAAAATTTTTATTTTATATGCATAAAAGTCGAATTTATGCTCGTTATCAACAAGGTGCCAATTCTACGTTCCGAATCTAGTTAACTGACCGTCAAATAAGCTAAAAAATATGATTTTTTGCTTTTAGAAATTTTCATATAAAAAGTCGATTAATCGACTTTTACCTACAAAAAGTCGAAAAGTCGACTTTTTGTTGCAACTATATAACCCTATTTCAAAAAATACAAAATTTTCTAAATTTTTTAATTCTCCTAATTTTTAATATTTTTTTTGTATACATACGTATTTTAATAAAAAAATGCGAAAGAACATTTTTTATGTGTTTAACTTAAGTTTTCAATAGTATGTAATATCTAATATTTTAAATATTTTCAACAAAGTATTTTTTATTTAAAACTCTGATATTTGATGTGTTCGCTATAAACCCAATAATGTCTCTGAAAATTAAAAAAGCACAAAAAATTTAAAAATCGAAAAATGTTTAAATAGTACTAAATGAATCAGAGGAGTACGATAGTACTTTTGAGGTTCCAATAGTACCACAAATAGTACTATAGTACCAACTTTATCATCCCTGAACTGAACCGTTCAAATGAACTAGTGCGTTCATGAACGACACAACTCTAGTAGATATCTTACTCTTCTTCTTGTTTTGCCAACAAACACATTTTTCCGCACATGTTAAAATATTTTTTGTATATGTATAGGACGTATGTCCAACACATTCTCATAAGATACGTTCACTGACGGCAGAGGAAGAGTTCTATGCAATCTATGGTATGGAGCGCCAGCACGGCACGGTATCATTTCTCACAAAGGCAATACGTTTTATTTTTTATTTTATTTTTGAAATCTATATTTAGATTATTTGACTTCACATTTAGAGAATTAATGTGGCCATATTTGAGTTCAGCACAGTCGACTTATTAAAACAGCAGTCGACTTTTACTTCTTTCTCCCTCGTCAAAAATCGCCAGTTTTCGACAACGTTCTATATATACTCTTTTGAATAATATTCATCCAAATCAATCGCACAGTGCTTTGATCCCATATATCGATTGGACACAAATAGAAGGAGTGGAGACACAGTTTTGAAATTTGGTACACTGACATAAAACCCTTTATTTAAGAAATATTTTAATTTTTGGAAATATCGGTCCAAGGACACGCCCACCTCGCATACGTCCTGAAATTTTAAAATATGTTAGCTTCATAAATGGACGTAAACTTACGAAAAGTATCCATTGAGATGCACATAAAACTGGAAACGTTTGTGTCAATTTTTTATCAAAATCTAAGCAAGGACTCATTGTCCTGCCATATATCCTTTATGTTAAAATCTTTATAAATTATGCAAAAATTATCCGATCGTCAAGAAATTTAGCATGTGAATTGATATAAAGCCATATTTGTGCCAAATTTGGGTAAAATCGGTTTATTAATAAAACAAAATCTTATCATTTGGAGTCCCCCCTCTTAAGCGACTAAAATGGCTCTAGTTAGGGCTACGTTTTACGGATATAAAAAAAAAACATTTTTGGAATCGTGAGACAATGTTCTTTAATTTGAGTACCCACACTTGCATGTTACTATGTTCCCCCGTTTTTTGCCAACTACGGGCCTCCCAGGTCTGAGCCCCTCCTAAAATTAATTTCGGTTTTTTTCTTTCTTAATTCCAGAGGGGGAAATTTCTTCTTTTTTTTTTGACGAAACCACATAAAGTGCAGTTTAGCAAATTTTTCTGCCAAAATTAATAAGTTAATTAAATTTTTTTGACAGTAGTAATTTAATAATTGTGCTTCCCAAGTTCAAAACTAAATTTTGTTTTATTTATCAGCTAGTAATTTAGTAATTATATGTAGCTTTTATTACGTAAATGAGACCTGAAAAAAGAGTCTTTAAAAAAAAAAAATGTTTTTGATGTCTATAAAAAAATTGGTAGATATTTTTTTTAATCTCTATATATAAAAGAATAACGTGACTGACTGACTGACTGATTGACTGACTCAACATCGCCCAGCCCAAACCGCTGAAGCTAGGAAGTTGAAATTTGGTATGTAGGTTCCTCTTTCGGGGTAGACGTCCACTAAGACGGGATTTTTGGAAATTCCTACCGGAACGGGCAAAAAGGGGGAAAGTGTCCCCCTTGACGGCCTGCCAAAACCCCTTTGGCTAGAAAGCTGAAATTTAAGATATGTGTTCCTTGGAGTAGGGGCTAACTTTTCTGGAAAGTACTTTCTAGAATTTTGGACAGGGACGTTGTAAAAATGGGGGGAAAAAGGCTCCCCTTGACGGCCTGCCCAAACCGCTGGAGGTAGGAAGTTGAAATTTGGTATAAAGGTTCCTCCACTATCGTAGACATCCGCCAAGACGGGAGTTTTGGAAATTTTTACAGGGACGGGCAAAAAGGGGAAAAAGTCTCCCCCTTGAGGGCCTGCTCAAACTGCTGGAGCTATGAAGTTGAAATTTGGTATGTAGATTCCTCGACCGGTGTAGACGTCCGTTGAGACGGCATTTTTGGAAATTCTTATCGGGAGGGGCAAAAAGGGGACAAAAAAAGTACCTTTTTCCAAAAAAGTACCTTTTCCCAAAAAAAGTACCTTTTCCCAAAAAAAGTACCTTTTTCCCAAAAAAGTACCTTTTTCCAAAAAAAGTACCTTTTTCAAAAAAAAGTACCTTTTTCCAAAAAAAGTACCTTTTTCCAAAAAAGTACCTTTTTCCAAAAAAAGTACCCTTTTCCGAAAAAAGTACCTTTTTCCAAAAAAAATTACCTTTTTCCAAAAAAAGTACCTTATACCAAAAAAGTACCTTTTTCCAAAAAAAGTACCTTTTTCCAAAAAAAGTACCTTTTTCCAAAAAAAGTACCTTTTTCCAAAAAAAATTCCTTTTTCCAAAAAAAGTACCTTTTTCCAAAAAAAAGTACCTTTTTCCAAAAAAAGTACCTTTTTCCAAAAAAAGTACCTTTTTCCAAAAAAAGTACCTTTTTCCAAAAAAGTACCTTTTTCCAAAAAAAGTACCTTTTTCCAAAAAAAGTACCTTTTTTTTAAAAAAAAGTACCTTTTTCCAAAAAAAGTACCTTTTTCCAAAAAAAGTACCTTTTTCCGAAAAAAGTACATTTTTCCAAAAAAAGTACCTTTTTCCAAAAAAAGTACCTTTTTCCGAAAAAAGTACCTTTTTCCAAAAAAAGTACCTTTTTCCAAAAAAGTACCTTTTTCCAAAAAAAGTACCTTTTTCCAAAAAAAAGTACCCTTTTCCAAAAAAAAAGTACCTTTTTCCAAAAAAAGTACCTTTTTTCAAAAAAAGTACCTTTTTCCAAAAAAAAGTACCTTTTCCCGAAAAAAGTACCTTTTTCCAAAAAAAGTAAATTTTTCCAAAAAAAAGTACCTTTTTCCAAAAAACGTACCTTTTTCCAAAAAAAATTCCTTTTTCCAAAAAAAGTACCTTTTTTAAAAAAAGTACCTTTTTTAAAAAAAGTACCTTTTTTAAAAAAAGTACCTTTTTCCAAAAAATGTACCTTTTTCTAAAAAAATGTACCTTTTCCAAAAAAAAAGTACCTTTTCCCAAAAAACATACATTTTTCCAAAAAAATAACTTTTTCAAAAAAAGTACCTTTTCCAAAAAAAGTACCTTTCCCAAAAAAAGTACCTTTTTCTAAAAAAATGTTCCTTTTCCCAAAAAACATACATTTTTTTAAAAAAATACCTTTTTCAAAAAAAGTACCTTTTCTAAAAAAAAGTACCTTTTCCCAAAAAAAAGTACCTTTTTCTAAAAAAATTTTCCTTTTCCAAAAGAAGTACCTTTTCCAATAAAAGTACCTTTTTCCAAAAAACATACATTTTTCCAAAAAAAACACCTTTTTAAAAAAAAATACCTTTTCCAAAAAAAGTACAAATAAAGTGCTTTGTAAAAACAAAGTATCTTTTTCCAAAAAATTTCGTTTTTCCAAAAAGTACCATTTAAAATAATATATAATTTCAAAAAAACTACTTTTTTTCCTCCCCCCACGGATATCTCCACTAAAACAAGGTTTCTTGATATTCGGCATAGACGTGCGCTAAGACGGGATTTTTGGAAATTCCTACCGGAACGGGCAAAAAGGGGAAAAGTCTCCCCATAAACAGTCTCACAAATTGGAAAAGTGCCTGCCCAAACCACTGGAGGTAAGAAGTTGAAATTTGGTATAAAGGTTCCTCCACTGTAGTAGAGATCGACTAAGTTTGTATTTTTGGAATTCCCTACAGGATATCCCAAAAGGAAACCCGGTATGTGAGTTCCTCCTTCTGTGTAGGCGTCCGCTTAGACGGAATTTTTGAAATTCCTATCGGGACGGGAAATAAGGTAAAAGTCTCCTCCTGACGGCTTGCCCAATCCCTTTTGGCCAACCTAAAATTTTAAATATGTATTCCTTGGAGTAGGACTAACTCACCGGCAACGTAATTTTTCTATTTTGGAACAGGAACATAGTAAAAATGGTGGTTGAAAGGGAAAAATGTCCCCACTAACGGCCTGCCCAAACCGCTTAGGCAATGCAGTTGAAATTTGGTATGAATGTTCCTCATCCATCGCAGATAGCCGCGAAGATGGAATTTTTGTAAATTCCTAAAGGGAGGGGCAAAAAGAAGAAAAGCCTCACCTTGGGGGCCGGTAAAAACCCCTTCGGCTAGAAACCTGAAGCTTAAAATGTGGGTCCCTGGAGTGAGGGCTAACTTATTAGAAAGATACTTTTTTGAATTTTGGACAGGGTCGTTATAAAATGGGGGCTCAAAAAGGGAAAGTTGCCCCTTAACGACCTGTCCAAACTGCTGGAACTAGGAAGCCGAAATTCGGTACTTAAGTTCCTCTCAGCCTGCTCAAACTGCTGGAACTAGGAAGCTGGAATTCCCTGTCGATGGATTTTCGGAAATTCCTACCGAGAGGGGCACAAATAGTAAAAGTTGGCTAGAAACCTGAAATGTAAAACACATGTTACTTGGAGTATGGGCTCACTTACCGGGAAGGTGCTTTTTGGACAGGGACATTGCAAAAATGAGGATTAATGAAGCGAAAAGTGCCGCTTAAAGGCCTGCCCAAACCGCTGGAGGTAGGAAGTTGAAATTTGGTATTAAAGTTCCTCCTCTATTGTAGACATCCGCTAAGATGAGACTTTTGGAAATTTTTACAGGTAGGGTCAAAAACAGGAAAAGTCTCCCCCTTAACAGCCTGGCCAAACTGCTGGAACAAGGGATCTTAAATTGGGTTCCTTCTCCAACGTTGACGTCCCCTAAGATGGTATTTTTGGAAATTCATACCGGGAGGGGTAAAAAGGGAAAAAACTTCCCCCTTGACGGCCTGGCCAAACTGCTGGATATAGAGACCTAAAATAATGTATGTAGTAGGTTCCTCCTCCAAACGCAGACGTCCTCTAAGACGGAATTTTTGGAAATTCCTACCGGGAGGGGTAAAAACGGAATAATTCTCCCCCTTGATGGCCTAACCGAACCCTTCGGCTAGAAACCTGTAATATATAATATGTTTTCCTTGGAGTATGGGCTAACTTATCGACAAGGCATTTCTAGGACTTTGGACAGGAACGTGGTAAAAATGGTGGTTCAAAAGGGGAAAATTGCCCCCCCCCCCCTTAACGTCTGCGTCTTCGCAGAACGTTAAGAACAAGTGTACTTAAAGAACAAGTGTATATGAAACACTAAAATTAAGAAACTAAATAGGAAACGAGTGGGATTGAAACACTACACAAGTGGAATGAAATGGATATAAACGTTGAACGAGTGAAATTGAAATTATAGACAATGCAAATGGATTGGAAGAGGGAATTACCTGTTCAAACACTATCAACGGAATATGAAACTTATGTAGCATTGAAACATACTCTCCAAAAAGTTAAACAAATTTTCTGAAAGAGAAAAAACCTTAGAAAAGGAATGGAACTTATATATTCCGATATTTAAACTTCATGTAACGAAGCACCGGTGGAAGAAACCGACGCAGTAAATTTTCCAACTGAATTTGTGAATTTACTTGAATTGCCAGGTCTACCTTTACATAAACTGGAATTAAAAAAAAAAACTTTAAGACACGCTAACAACGTAGCTTTGCCCGCTATTTTTAATATTATAAAATGCTTTTCAACCCTGCTTTACGTTATTTATTTTCATTCAAAACACAAATGAACAAAACTACTTACGGGTCTATCTACCTAAGTTCGCACTTTACCAAATTATCTTGACATACACACATATATTGCAATTTATTATGGATTCATTACTAACAATCCACTCTCATGAGCAAAAGTGATCAAATATTTATTTATTTTAAACCCATTGTTGTGCAGAATTATTTATTTGTGGTGGCTGGGTGAAGGCTTTAAATAAAAAAACTTTAAATAAAAAAACGAATTTAATAAAAATTGTGGGGGGCGCAGCCCGCTAACAACGTAGCGGGCTGCGCCCGCTAGTATAAAAATAAAGGTCTATTCCTAACAAGAAAAATAATAATATGAAAATCAGTTAACATAATTTTTCTACCTCAAACCTACTAAATTAAAATTAATAAAAAAAACGCCTATTAACTACAATATTGATTGCAGTTGGTCTATATGACGCGTTTGAAAAAACGACACTTTACTAAAAAAATAAAAATGCCCTGCTGACAGTCTGTCATCGAGTAGTGGGTGTCATAGTCATATTTTATTGGTTTTCACATGGTTGTTGGTAAGTCCGGATGGTGTGTTGATTTGTTTTAATACCAAATCGGAATAATTTTTTAACCCTTAAACGTGAGATTGCGCAACTTAAAAACATATCCTCTACACGACATCCAAGTTTCGTTCAGATCTGCGGGTTACACCACTATGTTATCCAGCTCTGGGAGCAAATAGGACCCTTAATACGGATTTGAAATTTTTAGAGTTTTAGGAAACATTTACTGACAACTTCATGCACCGATACTGTAGTGAAAGGTATAAAAATTCAGCACGGCTAAATATAACACACTCTTTCTCTCTTTTTAGAATATAATTACTGTCGATAAATGCTCGCTGTCAGTAAATAATCCTTTGGATTCCACAGCTCCCGCTAAAACCTTTACATTTGATAGTGTATACGGAGAGATAGAACGTACAGATTTACTATACAATGAAGCATGTTATGCCCTCGTTGATAATGTCCTGGAAGGTTACAATGGCACAATATTTGCTTATGGGCAAACTGGTTGCGGTAAAACGCATACTATGCAGGTATGTGTCTAGCGTGATAATTCTTGAAAAATTATTTAACATGCCTAAGGTATTCTAGGGTTCAGATAACACAAAACAACATGGTGGCATTATTACTTGTTCATTTGATCATATATTTGAAGGTATTTCAGTGGCATCAGGTGTAAGATACTTGGCATTAGTCAGTTATCTGGAGATTTACAATGAAAATATTCGAGATTTACTAAACCGTAATGAAGACCTTAACGCCAATCATGCGCTTAAAGAGCAACCTGGTATGGGTGTTACTGTACCCACTCTCAGTACTCATACTGTGGTAAATGCCGATGAATGTTACCGTCTACTAAACATTGGCAATCGTAATCGAGTAGTGGGTGCCACCCTTATGAATGCTAATAGTTCACGTTCGCACTCAATTTTTACTATTAGTTTAGAACAAATACCAATCGAAGATGACAGTGTTGAAGAAATTCCTGTAAGTGGTGGCGGCATACGTCGCGGTAAATTAAATTTAGTTGATTTGGCTGGCTCAGAACGTCAAAATAAAACGGGCGCCATTGGAGAACGTTTGAAAGAGGCAACCAAAATAAATCTATCATTATCAGCCCTCGGTAATGTTATATCGGCATTGGTGGATGGTAAAACAAAACACGTACCATATCGAGATTCTAAACTGACACGTCTTTTACAGGTAAATTTAGAATTTTACTTTAAAAATAATTATGTTAATAGGTGCGTTCATCAGAAAAACTTGCAACTCGACTGTTGACCTGTAGGGTTTTCTGATTAACTATTTTATTTTAAGTTTGTTTTAGTAAAAGATTTATATTTTTTATTTGAATTTGTTCGATGTTTTGTAACTTTTCTATCCTTAGGATTCTTTGGGTGGCAATACAAAAACGCTTATGATTGCCTGTATATCACCAGCAGATACAAACTACGACGAAACTATTTCTACTTTACGTTATGCATCGCGAGCAAAAAACATTTCGAACAAACCAAAAATTAATGAAGACCCTAAAGATGCAAAACTCCGAGAGTACCAGGAGGAAATATTGAAACTGAAAAAAATGTTGGAAGCTAATAGTGGTAACACGTATAGATCCACAACTGATGATGCACCACCGCAACTATCATTAGCGTGGTTAGATGAGGAAGGCTCTAAATTAAAGGCTGAAATGCAGGCAGAAATGGAACGATTGCGTGACGAACACACACGAGAGAAACGCGAAAAAGAGCAACGAATTGAAGAAATGGAACACTTGAAACAAAATTACGAACAGCAGATACAACTTCTAAAAACACCACCACCACCTAACAAAGAAAGCGAATTCAAGACATTATCCGATATAACAGCTGATCAACAACAATCGTCTGGTAACACAATTTTGCAATTAGAGGCTTGTAAACGTATCGAAGTGATTAAACAGGCACTAATTGGCGGCGAAAGGGCGAATGATATACAACTGAAGGAAAGAAGGCAAAAGAAAAAACTCGACGCTCAAAGACGTTTAAGCGCTTTGGCTCATGTCTTAAGTCGTGTTGAACAGAGTGAAGACCGTGATCTTCTGCAAGGTCATTACACATCTATACAGCAAGAACTAAATGTCAAAAACGAACATTTAAAGCGTTTACGCCAGACAAATAGAGCTTTAGATAGAGAAGTATCTGATTTACAAGTTGAATTTCAATTAGATCGTGCCGACTACTTGGAAACAATCAGAAGACTGGAAAAGAATTTAAAATTCTATCAACAAATTATGGATAAAGCACTGCCAATTTTACGTAAGGATGGAAAATATTGGTAAGAAATATAAATATTTGCACTTGAGGTATTCAGCAGTGTGTGTAAAATTATTGAAATGAATTTTAAGAATTCCGTTCAGCCTATTTTTTATTTTCATTTGCGTATAAAAATTACGGATATGATTTCTTGTGCCAATTAAAGAGAGAAAGTTGGTGCGAAAAACAATTGAAAATTGTATTAATGTTTACAAGGTGAAACAATACTTTTTTATCTTACACCAAATGATTACAGAATCGAAATATATATATACTTAGGCAGAATTATAGTCAGCACTAGGTAAAATTGTTTACTCAAATTACTTAAGTAAGAAATTTTAAGCAAGAGAGTGTTGGGTAAATTGAGCCATCTTGTAAAGTCAGCCATACGTTTTTTTCATGTTGTTTTATGAAACTGTCAAATTTATTATCAGTTTAAATTCCTCCATCTTTATTTTAACCCTCCACTCAGAAAAGTTTTGCAGTTTCTACATGACAGTTATTTGTGTAGTAATGCGGTTGTAGTTATTTTAACTACAATTGCAGTTAATTTACTTAGAGCAAAATTTTTCAATGTTTTTGACAGTTATTTTTTTAAACAAACTACAAAAACTACAACATTGTAGTAACATTTCAATTATTACAGTTATTTTGAACTTTGTTAAAAATACTTCAATTTTCAAGTGTATGTGTGTACGAAGCAAACAGGAATGTGTGTTCGAAGCGCTTGTTTAGAAATTTCTAGTAAAAGAATATGAGAAGAACATATTTTTTCTCTTGTCTTAGTCATAAAACAATGCTAAATAGTGAAGACGCGTAATAAGGAAAAGGTTATATATTTTATTAAATTATTAAAATAATAAGGTAAGTTTTATAATATAAAATATAAATTTAATTACGGGAATATTAAAAAATATTTTATTTATATATTCTTTCAGTTCTTTTATATTTTCATCCCATTCTACCTGGAGAAAAAAAGGAAGCCAAACAATATTTTATCGCTCACAGATGGACATCTAGAACAATATCTTAATAGTGAATAATAAAAGTGATATCATTAAGTGTAAATTTTGATTTCTTAATTTCAAATTTGTTATAAAATAATTATAAATTATTACATAAATTTGTTTTTATTAAATTAGTAATTTTTAAAATAATTTTTATTTATGTTATTTTAACTACATTTTCAGTTGTTTGTACAGTTTTACAATAATTTGCATTTACGTTGTTTTAATTGCATTTGTAGTTGTCTTTACTACATTTGTCAGTTGGTTTTTAACAGTTAAAAATAACTTCACATTGCAATTGATTTAATGCAAATGTACACCCTAAAAAGTACGTAGTTGCTGATCACTAACCCCTGTATTAAAAATGAAAAAGCATATGCTAACATAACCCTCACTATGCCATAGTTGATATGCAGTAGTGGAAGGCAACTATATTTAATTAAATTCTAGAAATTAACTATAGAGAAAGTTAATGGCAATGATGTCCTAGTGGAAATTAAATTAAATCTAAACATGGTAGCTAACGACTATATTCAATTAAAACATTGTTCTTTTACCTTATTTTTTGCAATAGATGAAATCTTAATGAAATCAATCGTTCACAATATTTTTATTTAAATGAAAACATGATATTAATTAATTTAAAATTATTTGCATTTACCATTATATAAGACAATGTCAATATTCTGCAGAATTGATTTTTTTTTGGACCTTGATTGTAAATTCTGAAAAAAAGAATAAATTATTTTTAATTAAATTCATATGTTTGCAATTATTTACCTTTAGTTTTAGACTTGGTTTTCAATTTTATATCCAATAAAAAAATAAATGCATTGCAATTCGAGCATATGAGATGGGAAATTGTGTTGGAACATCAGAGAGCACAGATTTTAAATTATTAACTTAATTTTGCATTTATGTTTATATTTTTTCGCTTCTTTGAAATTTATATATTTTTTAAAGATTTTTTGGATGTTTTATTTTTATATTTTACAATTTTTATTTCACAATTATGTAGTAATTACGAAATCGACTATGTAAAACATTATGGAAAATGCCTACATCAATAGTTGTTATTGATTACTATAGTTGATTTATAAAAAATCTTAATTGACTATGGATTTTGTTGACTATGCGACCACGTACTTTTTTGGGTGTAGTCTATACCTTCTTAACTGCAAATGCAGTTATTTTAACTGTAATTTGTAGTTGATTTTTCCTACATAATTCTCTGAGTGTAGAGGGTCAACATTATTTTTTGTACATTAAGCTCAATGTACAACGTTACTTTAGGTTACGTTCATTACTAGGGCTCGGATTTTCATGCAATTTTTAGTCTACCCGACTACGATACCAATAGCGAAACTCTTTATTTAAAAAAATACCGGTATTCAAAAACCCTTAACACCGGTATCGTACCGGTATTGAATCGGTTTCTAATAAAATTATTTTTTTTTCGTTTTTTACATACAAATATAAATTTTTTCATACAAAATATACAAAATTCAAAATTTATTGAACTCTATCTGTGTTTTAATTTGGTTTAGCAACATTGTGTTTTTTTACAACAATACATAATTTATTGTGAAAGAAATAATACGTATCGGTATTGATGTTTCGGTATCGGTAATACCAATACCGATGCAAATGAAATACCGATACCAATACCGAAATAAACAAAAAATTAATACCGACACCAATACCGTTATTCGTTTCGGTTGCCAACCTTGGTAAAAATAGCAGAAAAAGTTATTAAAAATTAGTTAAAAATGATTCTGCAGAAAAAACTGTTAAAATTAGTAGATTTTTTTTGCTAACTATTAGTAATATAGGAACAGCAAAAATAAAACTGTTAAATATACAGAATTTAAGTTATATTTGAGCTAAATTTTTATTAATGGAAAATAGCAAATTAACCTGCCAGCCTAAAAAATTACCAAAAAATTTAAAATTTTTTAAGTTTTCTTAGATTTTTTTAATGTAAATAAAAATCGAGCCTTTTCAAAACAGCAGTTTACAATTTTTTACCAAATATTTCTGCTGATTTTAGCAGAATATACTGCTATTTCCATTCAACTAAATCTAGCTTAAAAATTTTCTAGATATAACAGTTTATTTTTGATATTTTTAGGGCTGGTATCTTATCTCCAATGCTTAGTTTACTTTAATCATTGATTTAGAAATCATTGATTAGCCCTTAAACTTACTTAAAATAATATCGGTAACTTATAAAAATTTAATCAATGATTTGTTAATTTTAGATATTTTCATTTGACAATACGAATAAGAAATAAAAGAAAATAAAAAAATTTGGGAACTCGCGAAATAAGAGTTTATTATTGAATTTATCGTATGATACGGGGTCATAAAATTATAAAATAGATGACCAAATTGTTATTTTAAAAATCATCAATCGCTAAATGCCTCAAATGGGAAGTGTCTTTTTGCATGCTACCGTGGTAATACCGCGATCCATTTGGTTCAATTTCAAAAGTATCCAAATTTAAAATTTTTGTATAAATGAACTAGTTGTACTGAAAAAGTAAAATTTTTGTAGAAGAATATTTTCTGCAAGTTCTATATATGAAAAATTTTAGTACCGTGGGGGTCGAAAAAGTACAATTTCTTTATGTGGTTGGTACAAAATGAGAAAACACATTTCCATCCCTGACACATACAGTGACATCTCTTAAAGCAGTAAATTTTTACAAACCGCGAAACTTAAACGCTTGATTTTCTTGATTCTATTTTTAAGATATCTTCCAACAATTTTGTGTACAAAGCAAAAATCTTCTGAAGAGCCATGTCTGTGAAATTTTGTGTTAATTGAACAAATAGAATTTTCGAATTTTGTGGAAAATAAGAGATATTAATCCAAAAATATTCCTCGAAGGAAAATATATTTGGCGTACTTAAAAAATGTACTGCAGGAAATATTTAAGTATGCCTATAACTGATCTAAACAACTACCATAGAATCTTAGCAGTATGCATAAACCTTAACCTCTGTTAACTGACTGTCCGATATTTCAACAATTTTTAATAGAATGTGGTAGATTAGGTTTTATGGTTAAATTTTATTAAATAGTAAACATTGGTTCAATAAATAAGCAAAATAAGAAAAAATTTAATAAAAAAACTATACATATTCTAAAAAGTTGTCCCCTGATGATTGTCTTAGGCCAGAATGAAATCCGGGTTGCTACAAGCCTACACCAAATTATATTTCACAATTTCTTAAACAAGTTTGGGATTTATTTTAATAAAATAATATATATTTTTTAAACATTTTTGTAATTTTTTGTCAATTTCGATTAATCGATTAATCGTATTAAATTGTTCGAATTATTCGTTATTCGAAATTTGGCCTTTTTAAATTATTCGAACAATTTTTAAGCAAAATTGTTCGATTAGTCGAATAACGATTAATCGATTGAATACCCTACTCGTGACTAAAAGAAACCACACAAAAAGAAGTCTAGAACGCTTAAATCGGTTCCATCCTGTTGGAACCACACGTTTTCCAGTCCCAATTCGTCCAGTTGAGGTAGGAGAACGTCGTTGAGCATGGCTCTGTAGCGCCATACTTGGGACTAGTTAATTGAATGGACCAATTAATTGATGATTTAATTGGCATTACAATTGACCAATGCCAATGGAATTTTTTGGCATTACAATTGATCAATGCCAATGAAATTTTTTTGCAATTGGAATTGTACAATGCCTAAATGCCCAATTATAATTGATGAAAAAAGCATTTGTTTTCATGTTTTAATAAAAGAACAAATTAAGAAAAAAAATGAAAAATTCGTGTATTTCTTATCTTATATTCGCTATTTCTTCAAGTTCATATCACTAGAGGCTGATCAATCTAGACTAACCAGTGTTAAAAGAAGAGTGAACAGCAGTATACTTGATAAAATTTGATAAAAATAGCAAATATTTATACTGTTTATAGCTCAGAAATTTTACATTCTTACCTTAACGTCCTTTTTTATAAAACAATATTTTTTGTATACAATGCTTTTTCCTTCAATTATATGTACATTTCATTACCATTACGTGTACATTTCATTACCATTGTTTTAATAAATGCCAATTGAAAAAAATTTCATTGGCATTGAATGGTAATGAAATTTTTTGGCATTGGCATTGAGATCAAGTAATGCCAATTAAATTTCAATGCCAATGAAAAATTCGCAAGTATACGTAGCGCTCGTCGTTCACAGTAGTCATTTGACCCGCGGCGTCTTCGAAGAAATATGTTCGATGACGCCTCCAGCCTAAAGACAACACCATACAGTAGATTTGAGGCGGGGATAATGGCTCTTCGAGTGTTATACGCGGATTTTCAGTGCCCCAGAAGCGATAATTCTGCTTATTCACGTATCCAAAGAGATGGAAATGGGCCCCGTCGCTCATTATGATTTTCAGTGAAAAGTTGTCTTCCTCTTGGTCAACAATTATTCCGCGTTCTTGAGAAGTAGAGCGATTCATGTCTTATTGACGTATATTTTGTATACTTCAGAAATGTCAGAGCAGAACAGATATGTACCGCCATTTGCAAAAATTATAGCATCTTACGATAGGGGGATTACTTTTGCGCCACCTTGTATATAAATGAAATTTTGGAAAAATATGCAAAACATGCATTAAAATATAAAAATCTGCATAAAAATATGCATTTATATCAAAATATGCAAAAATATGTATTAACAAATCGATGCCATTTTATTGAAAATTTATTAATTCGCGAAGATATTTGGTTTACGTTGTTATCCAGCTAACGACAACAAACATGTATTTACATGAAAATCCGATCCCTATTGATTACACATTTTAATACGAATTATTTTCTGTGTAAATACAATTAATCAATAGTACATTTCCCAGCAAAACCACACATTACCAAATAATGGGTAAAGTAACGCATCCACATAGGGTTGCATTGATTACTTTACACCTTACTTCACTGATGAATTTTACAAGCTATGAGCCTCAAAATAATGTAGGCATTGTTACCAGTGTACTTACAAAAAAATTAAGAGTAATGAGTTACTATGTTGCACATAGGGAATGAAAAAGTAATTGGTTACCTGCTTTTATCCTACATGGAATTTGAATAAATTTTTCCGTTTTAAGATTAACAACCAAATAACAAATATCAACAAATAAAATTTTATTAAAAAAAGAAATGAAAAATAAACAATAGTAAAAACATAATATCTTGAGAATCAAATGTACCAAATTTCGAGAAAATGTGTATAGCGAACAACGAAACAAACAAACAAACAGAAAATGAATTTTAATATATTTTTTATATATACATATGTATGTGGTGGGCATAGTTCGGAGACATAGCCAAAAATGTGCCCAAACTATGCTGTATATGAGTCTAAAATGTCTTCATACTATGCACTAGACCTGGGAAGAGTTTGAGGACAGTCCCCAACCGAATGTCTCCATAATAAACATTTCTGTCTGCTAATTTTCCATTTCCCTGGGCTTCAAGTGTATTATTAAGGGCAGCAAATTCCTTTCGCATTTCTTCTTTGAAAGAGACATTTTCCTCATGTTGTTTTGGTGGATATTGCATGCACTCTTTACAAGTGTACAACAAATTACGAATTTTGTCAAGCAGATCAAACACTTCGTTGGAGACACCTTATAGTCGATGTGATACCATCCCAGCAAAAAAATCATTACAAAAAAGTTATTTTAAAAGCACTCCGAATAGCATCAACTGATTGTGAAGTAAAGTAGAAAGACAGGGACAGTAAACGACTCCATATTTCTTGACGCTCTTTTGACATTTATCTTCAGTAAGGTTTGCCATTTCATGATGGAAAGATATACGAGCCAACAACGAGTCGAAGTTATTAAAATTTACTACCGAAATTCGGAGTCAGTGGCCTCAACGTTAAGAGCGCTACGTCCAATTTATGGTCGTCATAATGAATGGCTTCGTCATTAAACAAAATATGCGTTATTGGTCAGACAGCAATCCACACGTACTCCATGAGTCATCATTGCATCCCGAAAAAATTACGGTTTGGTGCGGTTTATGGGCCGGCGGCGTCATTGGGCCGTACTTCTTCCGTGATGATCAAGACCATATCAATTGGATGATATGGACTTGAAGGACATGTGGTTCCAACAGGACGGCGCCACAAGCCACACAGCGAATGTCACAATCAATTTATTGCAAACCAAGTTTGGAGAACGTGTTATCTCACGAAATGGTCCAGTCGATTGGCCGCCTCGGTCGTGCGATTTGACGCCGTTGGACTATTTCCTGTGGGGCTACGTCAAATCTATGGTCTATGCCAACAAGCCAGCGACGATTGATGAACTTCGTACGAATATCGGCCGATTTATGCTTGAAAACCGCTTTAACACTGATTTATTTTACACGTGATGTCCCATGTTGTCAGTAGTTCAATTTAAGCATTTTGTTAGTAATTTAAAAGTGATTACATGATGTTAATAAAGTATGGTTTTTAGATATACATTTCCATCACATCAATACGAGTACATTTTGTTTGCATTTTTAGAGTAATTTAGAAGTACTCTTTATAATATATAATATAATACATTTTTAAAAGTGATTTAAATGTCTGAAATAGCATATTTTAGAGGCAATTTTAATGTTTAGCCTTTACAGAGCCCATTTCTGAACCTATTGTGTAACAAAAGCTTCAATTTATTATTATTTGTAGGGCAATATTAAGGAAACACTTTTGCATCTGAATCAATTCGATTAAGTCAAAATCAGACAAAACCAAATTTTTTTTAATTTTTGTTCAACAGTTTTTTTAAATAAGTTTGTAACATGTTTACTTCAGTCTTTATATTCAAAAAAGATAAGATATTGAATTAAATAAGATTAATACATTAAGACCGAGTTTTTGGTATGTCACTTAAACTTGGTTTAGTTAAACCGAAAACGAATTATATCAGCCATTTCAATTTTATTAACAAAAATTTGCCCGAACAACTTTTTCTCGTTTAGAATTTATATATTCATTGAAAGAAAATAGAAATAGATTTTAGATTAATCTTTTTAAAAACATTACTCAAGGAATTTTCAGAATATTAAAGCGTACTAGGAAACTATTTTTTCATTTTACAACTCTACAGTAATAAGGCCATCATTATAAATTTGCTGAAGCCGCAGATCTATGATTGAAATTTTAGCTTTAAATTCATTAAAAAATCCGAGAACCGCTGAAGGACAGTTTTTTCCCAGACATTTTTCGAAGGCGAATACCATGTCGTCATTTGAATTTTGCAAGTCAACCATCGTTAGCTTAAAATCAACGTTTTCATTAAATGATGCATTAAGTTTCAATGCTATAATTTGCAATCGTGATTAGTTAAATTCTTATGTTGAAGAAGTTCATTTAGCAAAATTTTAACTTTAATTAAAATTTAGAACTTTAGGGGGTAATTTTCTAAAACACTCCGGTGAAGTGTTGCGTTATTTCCATAGAAATTGTTTTTGTTACAAAAACAATTTACATTGAAAGTTCCCTTCACTTCACCCAAGTGTTTTACGAAATTAGGTAGTTAATGGACATTTTAAAGTTGACGGCAGTTATTTTTTTAAATCTATTTTTGAGTTGAAGAAATAATATATTTTTTGTCACTATAGAATTATTTATTTAGGGTGTGTGTGAAACGATAGCAAAGTATCATGGTGAAAAACATTTGCTCTATGGTGAAAAATTGTTAAATTTTGCTGTGTGAAATGAAATCTTTTTCGACAATGTAAAATTTTTGACAGTTTTAAATAATAATGAAAAAAGAAATAAAAGGAAACAAATATTATTTTAATTTTTGCATTAAAAAATACAAAAATTGTTTTTTCGGACTTTCTTTATTTTCATATATTTCATGAAACAACAAATAAAAATCTTATATGACAATATCATATTAGAATTTGGACTTGAGGTGGAAGAATATTCTAACTAAATATATGGAAACAAATATTTTTAAGAAATATATGCGCTTTCTAATTGCAATTTTCCTACAAACCAGATCGTTGAAATTAAGTTTTAGTTTTGCATAAAAAAAAGACGAAGCCGAGAAGTAAAAATGGTTACCTACATGTAATGTAATTTGCTTCCGCCTCTTTTCTGGTACGTTAATTTTAAATCTGTTTTGTTTTTGTTCAGAATTAATTAATTTTAAATCTGTTTTGTTTTTGTTCAGAATTTTTCATTTGTGTGTATATACTGTTTCTCAATTTTTCTTTTATGTATATAGAAACTTTCAAATTTCAAAATGTCAAATATTTCTATGCTTATGTCAAAAATACTACTAGTCCTATGGGCTAGTGAAATTTTATTCACCTCAAAACTATCAAAAATTTAGCATAAAGAATACTTTGCTACCGTTTCACACACACTCTTAAGCCGAAATTAGTTTGGTAGTAAAGTGAGGTGAAATGAGGTATCGTAAAGTAGAAATATATTTTCAATATATTTTCTTACGTCAAATCTACTTTCAAACTAAGTAGTTGTGTATATTATCACTAGTTAAAAGTAAACAGCTGACACGATACTTTAAGATACTACCAGACTAATGAAGCCTTTAGTTTGATTTTACGACTTTTAAGGCTTAATAGCAATTAAAGCATATCATTTTTTCCAATAATAAAAAGTAAATTGCATTAAATTTAATGATAATGCGAATTATTTACTTTTTCTTAGCATTTTATTCATTTTATTTATATCCTTTAATTTTTAGTAATACCACCAGGCGGTATTCGTCGTTCTCTTTCGAAGATTGACATTTTGTATCGAAAAATGTTAGCCTTTAAGGCACATCTGCACGAGAGAGAAAACTGCTAGAGGTAGATGAAAAAACACCGCTAAATAACTAAAATCATTCACAATAGAGCTAATTAGAGGTGTTTTTTGCTCTATCTCTAGCAGTTTTCTCTCTGGTGTAGATGTGCCTTTACAGACATATGTAATTCATATGGTAACATTTTTCGATACAAAATAAGAAGAGAGTGATTTAACGAAGTTGGGTGAGTTGATAGCTCTTTTAATTATATGCTCGTTGACACCACTAACTAAAAATTAGATCTGGCATCGTGTTTGATATTGCATATAGTTGTGACAACAATTGTGCAGACTACGGTGTTTCATGGACGAACTAAGGACTGATTTTTATGACGTAAACCAGAACAATAACAATACTGACGTTGTCAAAATGAAAGAAAGTCGGCAAAAACTACTTTAATTATACGTACAAATTTTGAGTTGTTCGAAGACATTTAATCTTCTAAAAACATTACGAATAAATGTATTCTACTTTTAAATTAATATTTTAACATTTTTTAATTTGAACAGAAATAGAAAAGCTATTTCGATGTTTTTTCAAAGCAAAATATTGTAGTGTACAAAATTCCGCACAAATCTGTCATTGCCGATTTTTTAATTTCACTTTGTAAATATTTTTATTTTTTTCGTGAATGTCGAAAAAACTCATTTTTTAAATTTTTTCGAAGAAAAACCAATAAGCATTAGGGGAATTTAAATAATATGTACCTTTAATTAAAGGTATTTTAATCCTCTATCGGTACCCCGAATCAAAAATATTTTTTTTATTTATTTGTGTTCCTATGATCAATTTTGGCAATTTCATTTTCTTTTATCTTCCTTATTTGGTACCATATTCCATTCCATCCTTTTTTATATGACAACCACTAGGGTAAAGGGGTAAAACAAAAACTTTAACTTTTTAATAGGAAACGACAACTATTTCTGTTTGTTTGAATATGGCATAATATTAGGTTGCAAACGTTTACTTACTTCTTATAAAATACCGTTTTATTAAGGAGTTTGTCTTCGATTATAATATTGCCAGATTGAAAAAAAAAAGAAAATATACATATTTTTTTTGAGTTTTACAAAATTTATGGGGTCATTTTATAAAAGGAAACTTTGCTTTCGTTTGAACGTTTTTTTAAGGGGTCATTTTGTAACTCGAATGAAAAACGTTTTTTCGTTTGAAACGTAAACGAAAATATTTGGTATTTTATAAAACGGGTAGTAGTTTGCGTTTGTTGCCATTTGCGAGCTATTATTGCCAGACAAAAAAAAATAATATTTGTGACATGGAATTACAAGTTATTTAAATAAAAATTTGTTCATAGAGTTTTCCAAGTCTGTTTAGCCTGATTGGTAAATGAGTTTTTATTTTTAGTTCTAATATTTTTAGGGTCCAGGTATCGAATCCTGTGTGGGGCAATTTTTTTTTATTAGTAGTTTTTTTATGATATATTTTTGGAGATTTTTTCCTAATAATAGCAAACAAATAAATTTAATAAAAATTTTATATTGTACAGAAAATCAACCTAAATAAGAAGAATCTTCCATTAGCGGATAGCAAAGGAGTACAAAGTATGGTTTGTTAAGATTGCCCTTAAGTTTCAAATTGTCAGTTTTTAGTTTTAAACCCCTCAGTTTGTTTCATTTGGTCTCAAACGTAGAAGTTTATATATAAAGAAACATTTTTTTAAATCGTGTCTTAGCGCATCTAAAATCAGATATTTTTAAAATTGCCCAAATTTTCACTAATTTGCATATAAATTTAAGTGCTTATGCATAATAATTTGATTTTTTATAACGATTTTTGTGTGAAATATTTGTTTTATAAGCCGTTTATAAATTTAAAAAGTGAATATGCATATGACCCTAAAAGAATTATTTTTTATTGAGAATAAAAAATATAGGAGTATCACATTTAACTACTTCATATTTTTAAACTCATATTTATACAATTTTTATTCCAAAAATTGCAATTACCTAACTTTTTATGCAAAAACTTTAACTTTTTGATAGGAAACGACAACTATTTCTGTTCGTTTGAATATGGCATAATATTCGTTTGCAAACGTGTACTTACTTCTTATAAAATACCGTTTTATTAAGGAGTTTGTCTTCGATTATAATATTGCCAGATTGAAAAAAAAGAAAATATACATATTTTTTTTTTGAGTTTTACAAAATTTAAAAAAATTAAAAATAATGGGGTCATTTTGTAAAACGAAACTTTGCTTTCGTTTGAACGTTTTTTTTATTTTTAATTTTTTTAAATTTTGTAAAACACAAAAAAAATATGTATATTTTCTTTTTTTTTCAATCTGGCAATATTATAATCGAAGACAAACTCCTTAATAAAACGGTATTTTATAAGAAGTAAGTACACGTTTGCAAACGAATATTATGCCATATTCAAACGAACAGAAATAGTTGTCGTTTCCTATCAAAAAGTTAAAGTTTTTGCATAAAAAGTTAGGTAATTGCAATTTTTGGAATAAAAATTGTATAAATATGAGTTTAAAAATATGAAGTAGTTAAATGTGATACTCCTATATTTTTTATTCTCAATAAAAAATAATTCTTTTAGGGTCATATGCATATTCACTTTTTAAATTTATAAACGGCTTATAAAACAAATATTTCACACAAAAATCGTTATAAAAAATCAAATTATTATGCATAAGCACTTAAATTTATATGCAAATTAGTGAAAATTTGGGCAATTTTAAAAATATCTGATTTTAGATGCGCTAAGACACGATTTAAAAAAATGTTTCTTTATATATAAACTTCTACGTTTGAGACCAAATGAAACAAACTGAGGGGTTTTAAAAACTGACAATTCGAAACTCAAGGGCCATCTTAACAAACCATACCTTGTACTCCTTTGCTTTCCGCTAATGGCAGGTTCTTCTTATTTAGGTTGATTTTCTGTACAATATAAAATTTTTCTTAAATATATTTGTTTCATTTATTAGGAAAAAATGTCCAAAAAAATATCATAAAAAAAACTACTAATAAAAAAAAATTGCCCCACACAGGATTTGATACCTGGACCCTAAAAATATTAGAACTAAAAATAACAACTCATTTACCAATCAGGCTAAACAGACTTGGAAAACTCTATGAACAAATTTTTATTTAAATAATTATTAATTCCATATCACAAATATATCGAATGAAAAACGTTTTTTCGTTTTCGTTTGAAACGTAAACGAAAATATTTGGAATTTTATAAAACGGGTAGTAGTTTGCGTTTGTTGCCATTTGCGAGTTATTATTGCCAGACAAAAAAAATAATATTTGTGACATGGAATTACAAATTATTTAAATAAAAATTTTTTCATAGAGTTTTCCAAGTCTGTTTAGGCTGATTGGTAAATGAGTTCCCGAGTAAAAAAGTTTTGATATAATCATATATTATTTTATGTAATTGCTTATAGTAACTTATAGTTACATATGGCCACATATGCTTTTAAATTCAAGCAGATATACCTTTATATAGTCATATGTTAGATATTTTTTCCTCAAAGGTTTTAATATGGAGACATATGTGATTTTATATTATTACATACTGGCCTACATATAATTGCATGTGCTATATAGAAATACATAAAGTAACATATTACAGATGTAATTACATATACGTTTATATATAATTTAGTATGACACTATACATTATAATATAAAACTATATCTGGAGCCATATAAGAAATATTTCATAATTTGTGTTAGATATGATTATATATTGACGAATAAGAACCCATATATAACTTAATACCGTTCCATATCTACAATATTTCATGATTTCTTTAATATATAACAATACAACGTTCTTTATAAAATCATCTATAATTATATATCATCCCACATAAGCAATTATTTCAAAGTGATTTTATATAAAAATATATAAGGTCCATATAAAACCGTATTATATTATATGTGGTTCTATGTTAACAATGATTTTGAACTAGTTTTAGATTTAGTAATTACTAGGGATTGGCGCGTGACTAGAAATGTTCGTGAGTCACGAATATCTCTGTGAATAACACGCGGTCGTGAGTAATAATTACTATACTCAAGTGATTCGTGCGTGAGCGTGAATAAGAATATATAACCCCTGCATGATTCGTGTGTGAGTTTATTTTTTGCATCATATATTTTTAGTAATTTTTACTATTTTGTAATATTTTACTATTTTTTTACTATTTTTCTTATATCTTGGTTGTATAACATGATCCTATCAACTTTAACATTTCAGTCTTGTTAACTTTATTTTAAAATAAAAATAAAGAAAATTTTGTTCATGTTTAATGCACTGTCATGGTAAATCTGGATAAAAGTAATGGAAGATTTATCGAAATTATAGGATCTCCAGCAGAGCTTTGGTTTAATCATATATTTGGAAATTAATAACACATGCAATTACACAATTACAAGTAATTTGTAATTGAAAATTTGCAATTATACATTACATATAATTGTAATTGAAAAAATTTCAATTACAATTACATTTTTTCGGAAAAGAAATAATGACAAAAAGCACAAGTGAGGGGTCAGCCCAACATGACGTATTCTTTTTATACTTATCCACGCCTATCCAACCTATCCCAGTTAGTTTTTTATACAAAATTTTAACAAAAAACATTTTAATTCTAAATGTAATTGAAATTTGTAATTGAAATCACTTTCAATTACAATTACTTGTAATTGAAAATTTTCAATTACAGTTACATGAAATGTAATTGTGTTTTTTTTTTTAATTTCAATTACATTTATTTGCAATTGCAATCCCCCAGGTCTGATCTCCAGATATTGCATATCTTTTTTATTTAAAAAAATAATTTTTGTATATTGTTAGATGTGGTCTTATATAATATGATCAAAAGTATAAGGTCAATATTTAGATATAATTGTATTAAACTATGTCCACTTTTATAACATTTTATATAATTTTATACAAAAGATATAATTTGATGTAATTGGATGAGGACAAAATTCGGATACAATTGTATCGAATTGCATAAAATTGTATCAAATTGTACCAAATTGTATACAATTGTATACAATTCGATACAATAAGATACAATAAGATGTTCTCATTTTTCGGATATAATTATATCTAATTACATAAAAGATTATATATAATTAAATATAACTTCATATGGCTCCATATGATTTTTTTTACTTGGGTTGTTGTTTTTAGTTCTAATATTTTTAGAGTCCAGGTATCGAATCCTGTGTGGGGCAATTTTTTTTTATTAGTAGTTTTTTTTATGATATATTTAGGACATTTGTTCCTAATAATATGAAACAAATATATTTAAGAATTGTATTCTTAAATATCTTGAATTCTGTACAATTTTAAATTGTACAGAAAATCAAGATAAATAAGAAGGAGTACAAAGTATGGTTTGTTAAGATGGCCCTTAAGTTTCGAATTGACAGTTTTTAGTTTTAAAACCGCTCAATTTGTTTCATTTGGTCTCAAACGTAAAAGTTTTTATATAAAGAAAAAATTTTTTAAACGTAAATCGTGTCTTAGCGCATCTAAAATCAGATATTTTTAAAATTGCACAAATTTTTACTAATTTGCATATAAATTTAAGTGCTTATGCATAATAATTTGATTTTTTTATAACGATTTTTGTGTGAAAAATTTGTTTTATAAGCCGTTTATAAATTTAAAAAGTGATTGTGCATATGACCCTAAAAGTATTATTTCTTATTGAGAATAAAAAATATAGGAGTATCATATTTAACTACTTCATATTTTTAAATCCATATTTATACAATTTTTATTCCAAAAATTGGAATTATCTAACTTTTTATGCAAAAACTTTAACTTTTTAATAGGAAACGACAACTATTTCTGTTCGTTTGAATATGGCATAATATTCGTTTGCAAACGTTTACTTACTTCTTATAAAATACCGTTTTATTAAGGAGTTTGTCTTCGATTATAATATTGCCAGATTGAAAAAAAAGAAAATATACATATTTTTTTGAGTTTTGCAAAATTTAAAAAAATTAAAAATAAAAAAACGATCAAACGAAAGCAAAGTTTCGTTTTACAAAATGACCCCATAAGTTTAAAGATAATCCACTTCCTAAAAACGGGGCCTTAAAAAAGAATAGTTGCGACCGGTAACAAAGACATGATAGAAGGAGACATTTTATTCAGAAGAGTGTGAAAGCAAGTCACTGTTATTGAAAAAAAAATGTATTACTGTGCACAATGAAGTTTGCAAGAAAGAATAGTATAAAAATATTAAAAGAACGACATTCCGAGTAACTGCGACTTGAAATATTTGATCACTGCCGTTACCAGTGATTTATCAATAACTGTGATTAAATCACCGGTATGAAAATATCGCTCATCTCTATTACAGTGACATCTCCCAAAGAGTTAAATTTTTATAAACCGTAAAACGCACACGATTGCTTTTCTTGGTTCTATTTTTAAAATATTGTAACGAAATTTTATTGATCTGGCAACGCTACATTTGAGTATACAACCTTATGCTATAATGGGGTATAAAGTGGTATACTGTGAATTGGTTTGTGGTCGGCTAAGAATAAAGAGGTTTGTTTGTGTCTTGACAAAGTATAAAGGGGTTTATATCTCGGCGAAAATCAAAGTGGTTGGTGTCTCCGCTACGAATACTCTAGATGCTCGGTACTGAAGCATCTAGAGTGTTCTGCAACTATGTGAAAAGTTACAAAAAAATTGCCAAATGATGTGTCTACGATATTTAAAACAGGGTGAGTCACAAAATTTCAAACTGAATATAAATAAATTTTTTTACATACCTCTGGCTAAATTTGACATTATGATACTCACTCTGTTTTAAATATGGCAGAGTTGCAATTTTTATGTGAGAAACTTCTCACATAGTTAAGGGCGGATTATGGGACCGTAAACGTAAATGTGATGTAACTGTACCGTGCCGTAGCTAAAAAGTACACTTATAGATTACCGTAAACGACATTACTATTTAGCATCTATTTCATGTGGTTTTATATTTTATTCTAAATTTTTCCATTTATTTGTTAATTCTTATTCCTTATTTGTTGTTTGAATCAATTTTCTTTATTCATTTCATATATTTTCCGAGTAAAATCATTCAGCTGTTTCAATTTCGGATAGAAAATTCTGATTTCAACAGAATGATCCGGCAAGTACGTTTACATGTACGTGTTAGTAACCATTCGTATACATTTCTTCTTGTGGTTTCGAAACAGCTGATTCGTTACAGATACGTTTACGGTTGGGTAACTCAGCCTTTACTGAACAACGGTACTGGAAACTTCTGTACCGGTGTTCTGTAACTATGTGAGAAGTTACTCACATAAAAATTGCAACTCTACGATGTGTCTACGATATTTAAAACAGGGCGAGTCACAAAATTTCAAACTGAATATAAGTAAATTTTTTTTACATACCTCTGGCTAAATTCGACATTATGATACTCACTCTGTTTTAAATATGGCAGAGTTGCAATTTTTATGTGAGAAACTTCTCACATAGTTACAGAACACCGGTACTGGTATGTTCTACAATCATGGCCAGCGTTGCCAGAAAAGTTTGTGCTCATATCCCAATTTTAGAAGTTGAAATCCCCAAAAATCCCCAAAATAAATTTATAAATTCCTAAATATTTCTCCAATATAGTTTTTAGAACGAATTTGAAACAAAAACATGCATATATGACAAAATATGCAAAAATATGCAACTACAAATAGATGCCATTTTGTTCTAAATTTAATGATTCGGATAAATATTTAGTCCATATTAGTTTTGGACTATCGAATGGAATTCCTTGCCCTATTGATTACTGAATATGTCAATACTTGTTTATGATTTTTGTTGATTTTTTGTGGAAGTAAATGAATTTAGTAATATTTTTGTTTTGTTTTTTCTTAAGGATTGAAAATCATTACTTATAATAGATGTGTTTGTGTGACAAGCTATCAACGTTGGCTTATGTCATTTCCATATAAAGACATTAGCCAACGTTAAGTGTTAACTTTCAACATTGCTAAGGCTGCATTCACACCTAAATCTATTTATCTCGCCCTATCGGATTGATTGAGGACTTAGTATGTCGTCTAAATGAAGATTTACAGGAAATATGTCGATGGTCTTTGGACAATAACCTTTTAATTAATGCCTCGAAAACTCAAGCTCTTGCTATAAAAATTGGTGGTTGTAATAATATTTTACCTGATATTGTGATGCAAAATCTGGTTGTGAAATATGTCAATGTTGTAATATACAGTAATGAGAATGTACAACGTTCTTCGAAGGCATTCTTCTGCATATATTTCGAGTGAAATGAAACTTAAACTTGTAAGGACATTAATTGTACCCATAATTACGTACGGCGCTATTGTATATGGTAATCTTGATGCGATATCATTAGTGTTTCCAATTATTCGACATAGGCGGTTAACCGGTTAATGCATTATTCGAAAAATCACTAAAATTAATTAACCGGTTATTCGGGTCGGTTAATCGAGAAAATTGGCGATTAATCGATTAATCGTTTAATGCAAAATTAATGTAAATTCTTAACCTTTTATCAATAAAAACACAAAGAGCTGATTTTTTAACATTAAAAACTAGAACAGATTTTTACATTGAGCCATCAATATAAAAAATGTTAAGCTTCATTTGAAAATACCAATTTATTCTGCAAATGAATATTAGTAATCTGAGAATATCATAAATAATTGTTAACTCTTTCACTACCCTTTTACACTACAGTGTACACATCTTTAAAAGAATATATAAAATTTAATAGTGCAAAAAAAAACTTTACATTGGCATATAGCTTCGTTTTATGACGAGAAGAAAACCAGCCAAAAGATTTTTGGCTACTCGAATGTTTAAAAGATAAAACAGGGCTCAGAAGTTTGAAAAAATCGATTTTCGACCGTCATTTTTGGTGGGTAGGAGGGGGAGGGGGCAAAATATGTAGCATATTTTTTTCTAATTTGAGGACCCTTAATAAGAATCTAAAGTCAAAATAACGTTACATCCGCAAACAAAAAGTCGGTAGTGAAATGGTTAAATTCTCAGTCTTTTCGGTTTTAAAGGCCATTAACATTAAACAAATTTTAAGGTAATTTACGCAGACAGAATTTAATTGGACGAGTTTTAATGAAAGTTTTCACTAAACTAATGAAGTTTTCTTCACAAAGCTAATGCAAATCAAATTTTACGAAAAAGCTTTTTCATTGGATGTATGTAATTTTCAATAAATAATACGAAATTTTTTATAAAACTGCATCAACTTAGTGAAAAGTTTAGTACAGTGTTGTTTCAACGTAATATAGACAGCTGCAATTAATATTGTAATTAATATGCAATTTTATCAATTTTAAATAGATTTGAGGTTAAGAAGAAGAATAAACCTTTTTCTCTAAAAATTATAAACACATTATAATTTTCAGATCAGACTAGATCTAGTTTCTGCATTTTTTTTTGATGGACAGGCGTAGTCAGTGGTTTTCCATTAAATTGTAGGTATCAATTATTTATATGTTTTTATTGTCTTATGATAATTTTTTTCAACAACCCGTCACCCAAGTAAGGCCTTGAATACAATATAACTAATTCGTTGTTTTATTTCCTATTCAGCTTTCTGTTATTGTTTTTAGTCAGAAGTGATCAATACAAATACGTACAAATATTCTGTTTTTAGATTTTTGTTTATCTTACAATCTCCTCCGTGTTTCAATGGACGAATGCCAACGAAATTTCATTGAATCAGTATAAAAATTCATAAAAAGCATGTAGAAAATTCCCTCAGTGTGCAGTAACAGATGTCAAATCTCAAACAGATTTGTTTGTTCGAATTTTATCACAGATTTTCGAAAGTGAGAACAGTTTTTCAGCCTTTCAAAATTCTATTTTTGCAATAATAAAATTTTAAAAATTAATACGCACTCTTTTTGTTAAAATAAATATAAATAAAATCATCGACTAGAGGCTGAAAAAATGCTCTCACTTTCTCACAAAAATGCTTTAACACATTTTTTTACAAATAGAAACTTTGTTATTTTGTTACAAAAAAATTCAGAAAGATTTTATTAAAAATTAATGTTGGTAATGTAAAACAATTCCGTTTTAAGAGTCTCTTAAAACCCATGACGTGTCTCGGTGGTTCAATGTCGACTTGCTTGGAGTTGCTCAAAAAATGGCTTCTAAATATTTCTCTTTCAATCGATTTTAAAACAATTTGATCGTATTTTAGTTAGTATTTGTTTTTCTAAGCGTTTCTTGCAATTTTTTAGCCAAAGTTAAGAAAATTATGAAGTTTTGGGAAAAAATAAAGCAAAAAATTACATATTAAAAATTTAACCGGTTAATCGACCTATTTTAATCGATTATTCGGGTCGAATAATTATTTGAGTTTTAAATTATTTGATTCGACATTAACCGAAATAGAGGCGATTAATCGAGGAATCGGTTAATCGATTAACCGAATTGGAAACACTAGATATCATAAAATAAATTTCAAATGACTATAAATCATTGTGCCACATATGTTTACAACATACGAAAATATGACAGAATATCTCAGTAGGTACTCCATAAATATTTTGGGATGCAGCTTGATACGTATTTGAACATCCGTAATTTAACATTTTTACACAAAGTTATTTATTCGCAGTAACCAGAGTATTTATTTGAAAAGTTAACTATCTGTCAATCTAGTCGCACAGGCAATCTGGTTATGCCTTGTTATAACTATTTATCATCCTCAAGAATGTTCTTTGTTAGTGCTGTGAAATTGTGGAATGATTTACCTAATCACATTAAAACCGATCGCCGTGTTTTGTTATTTAAAATGGCAGTTACTAATCATTTTAATAATTAAATATTATGTTTGAACTAGAATAAGGTTGTTCATACGGGGTGTGCTATCTGTTGTATCGTCCTAACAAAAAACAGAGTTGTTAAAATTTTTATTTGTGTTTAACAACGATTTTCTATTCAGTTTTCTATCTGTTAGCACAATCAAACATAGGACACTAAACATACGTAAAAATTTTGTATCGTGCTATTCTCAAATGTTGTATTTTTTCAATTTAATTTTTAACAACTCTGTTTTTTGTTAGGACGATACAACGATACAACAAATAGCACACCCCTTGTGAAAACCCTTAATGTGTTATTTTTATTTTTTATTTTAATTTAATTTTTGTTTTGTTCAATTCGAATTTTGTTTCTTTGATTATGTTATTTGAAGCCGACTTATATATTGTTAATAAGTTATTATTGCAATTAAAATTGTATTAATTATAAATTTAATTATGTTAATGTACAATTGTTCGATGTGTTTTAAGAGACTTTAAGTCTTATTTGCACTAAAATAAAATAAATAAATAAAAATAAAAAAAATCTTAAACACGTGTTTAACTAAAACGAATAAAGAACTGTTGTAATAGAATAAAGAGCTAAAAAACTTGTTTTAGCTAAACACGTGTTTAAGAATTAGGCGTGAATGCAGCCTTAGCAATGTTGAACGTTAACACTTATCGTTGGCTAATGTCTTTATATGGAAATGACACAAGCCAACGTTGATAGCTTGCCACATAAACACATCTATTATAAGTAATGATTTTCAATCCTTTAGAAACACAAAACAAAAATATTGCTAAATTCATTTACTTGCACAAAAAATCAACAAAAATCATAAACAAGTATTGACATATTCAGTAATCAATAGGGCAAGAAATTCCATTCGATAGTCCAAAACTAATATGGACTAAATATTTATCCGAATCATCAAATTTAGAACAAAATGGCATCTATTTGTAGTTGCATATTTTTGCATATTTTGTCATATATGCATGTTTTTGCATATTTTGACTTTAAATGCATATTCGTGCATATTTTTAAATTTTAGGAGCATTTTTTATTTTGTAAAAAAATATAAAAAATTGATACGTTAGCATATTTTGATTCTTAAAACCTTATTGAGCTATGGGAAATCTTCGAGTTCTCTGTCTGTTTGCAAAATAACTAACTTAAATATATTTTTAAGTTTTAGGGTGCATTATTTTTGCAAAAATAATAGTTTTTAGTGGATATTTCTAATATTTTTAATGCATATTTTTCTTTTTTAACATTTTAGGCGCATATTTCCCATTTTTAAGTGCATGAAATTCCTTGCCCTAGTAATAAAAAAACATTCAGTAAGGTCAAGTGTAAATTATTTTAACTGATTTAGAAAAAACTCGTCAAATTTATTTTTACTAGGAAAAAAAATTTATTGGCCCTTCCACGATCGGTCAAAATCTGAACGTGGGATTTCTGATTTCAATCCTATTTTACACCCTGGAACTCTATGTAACCACTTAAAGATTGCCGTTTTCATTTTCTAGAAACTCTTAAAAATTCCCGATTTGAGTCGCGATTGTCTTTTTTAAAAAAATTAAAAATTACAGAAGAAGTGTAAGTTTCAACATTTGTATTTTCTTCAAAATTCATCGGATATTACTTCTAGAATTTTTTTTAATGTCAAAAAGGAATGCATTTTTATAAAATTTGTCCACTCTCGATTGTAAAAAAGAATGCATATTTCCAAAATATTAGATTTTTACTAAAAAGCAACACTTTAATTTTTTGGTTCCGGGGTTTAACTATTTAAAAATTATGTGGGTTTTTTTTCATAAAATGAAAAACTAGGTCCTTTATTGAGAGTGTAGGAAAACTTTGCATGGTTTAAACCAGGCACCATGAGTAGAGTGGTCTACAAACCATATTTTAGTTTATTTGACGTTTCCTGTTTTGATATTTTGCATCTATTTAAGTGTTTTAACATTAATTTTATGTCTTGTGTAGACTTCAAGTTATATATTTTTCTTTATTTAGTGGCTACACTATCCATAGATTTGTGCGAATAGAAAACAAAATATACAAAGACGACCAATTTTACTTGTTGCTATCGTTTTTGTATATATTTTAACTTTTTCCGCACAGATTTAGTGAATTTGTAGACATGTGTGATTTAATAACCGATCAGTCATTTTAATCGGCCAGGTTATAATATGGTTGTCATTCCTTTTAAAATTATATTATAGTCAACTTTAAAAAGTAGTTTAACAAAATAATGTACATTAGAAAATTATATACGTATTTCAATTTAAGATAAAATACATAATGAATGAGGGGTATGTATAGTTGATCTTTTATATAAATACACAATATTCAAAATAGGCAGAAAACTGAAATCCCCAAAAGTACTTAAGGACATGGGTAAAATCCCCAAACTTTAATGAAATCCCCAAATCCCTCCCCACGAAAATCTGTCCCAAAACGGAAGTTGAAATCCCCAATTTGTGGCGAAATCCCCTTATCTGACAACACTGACCATGGCTAACAATCTGGGTGCCTCTACAACCTTCTAGTTCATTCTACACCAGTGTTGCCACCAGTAAAACGAAAAAGTACACAGGCGTAGGTCAAAAATTATCCAAAACCATATGGAATTATAGAAAAAAATATTTATTTTTTACTAGTTTAAATGCATGCACAATATGAGCCCCTTTGGCCAGAATCGAAATAATTTGGAAATGATGCAGCCCCTTCTTACCGGCTGGTTATATTGCTATGAAATTTCACACTGTCATAGAGCTAAAGTTTTGAGGCCCGAATACACGAACCCAACGGGAGCTGTGCCATTTCCAAAGAAAGGCACCTCTAAAATG
This sequence comes from Leucophora obtusa, assembly GCA_949987735.1. Taxonomy (NCBI): domain Eukaryota; kingdom Metazoa; phylum Arthropoda; class Insecta; order Diptera; family Anthomyiidae; genus Leucophora; species Leucophora obtusa. Next base: position 15,572,960 of record OX465300.1, read on the forward strand.
TAAAAATTTTGAAATCCTGCCATTTTTCGATTTATCAACAGATTTTAAAAACGTAACAATAAATTATATTTGGTAGAAATTTGGAAAATGGTGTTTGAATTACATTCTACTAATAACTAGGTGCTAAATTTCAAGAAAATCGGTTAATATTTAGACGCAGTTTACCTAGTAAAAATAGCCTTTGCGAATTAGAATTTAGAAAACATTTTAATCTGCCCCACTGTGCCGCTGTAAACTTTGAAAACTATTAGTTTTATTCGGTCAAATTTCTTTTGCTTAATTTCAAATGGTCTTGCCACATAAGACATGAATATTTATTTTGCATACATTTTGAAAACTATTTTCTCAAAAAAGGAACGAAATACGGATTTGTATACAAATAATATAAAAACAATATACAATACAGTTTTGACAATAAAAAAAACATTTTTGACTTCTAACTAAATTTGGTTTCGTCTTGAACAAATTTACAAAAAAAGATGTTACAAAAACAAAACAAACTTATTTTATCAGCTGTGGGACTTGAATGCATGGAATTTAGTAAATTTTTCAGCAAAAAGCCAAATTACACAAAAACTACACAAAAATGTCATTATTCAAAAATTATCTAATGAATGTGTAAACAGTCCCGTTTTTGAATAATTATTCAAAAAGTGGCAACACTGTTCTACTCACAATCTGGGTGTCGCTGGAACATTCGAGATCATTCTATAGGGTTCTTCAATAAGAGTGTTACAAAAGTTTTTTTAAATAAAACAAAAACGGTTTTGGATATCAATGAAATTCTTTATTCCTGTGAAAGTACGTTCGATGCCATTATGTACACTCTAAAAATTTTTTGTAAATTTACTACTATAAAATGGGTAAAATTTAGTTTAATTTTACGAAAATTCGGTAAATATAAACAAACAATGCGTAAACTTTTTTCATACACACTTCCATACACAATAATACACACACAAAGTATTTTTAGACATTATGTGTTTATAAATAAACACATTGTGCCTAAAATTACTATTGTTTTGTTAAATAAAATTTTTACGCACAAAGTTGGTAAATATACTATCCTATAATAGTAATAAATTCTCTGACATTTCAAATTGGAAAAAATTAAAAAAAAATTATAAATAATAAAAAGAAAAAGCGAAAACGGATTATTTTTAGTGAATTACAACATTTCCACAAACACATTAGAGTCTGGAAATAGCAACATAAGCATTAAATTGTTTTTGGTAATTATTGCTAACGCATTTGGTAGTCTAAACCACATTTCAAAATTGTAAACGTCGTAAGAGAGACACGGCCTACGCAGGAACAACTGGGTGCAATGACTCCTGCTCAACAAAATGCCTTCTTTACAAGGGAGGCAGTCAACCAACAACCGTCAACAATAACGGGAGAAAATGCCGTAAGAGAGATACGGCCTTGGTAAAACAACTGGGTGCAATGACTCCTGCTCAACAAAGTCAGTATTCATTGAGTACTGCCTAACTTGCAAAGAAAGCATTTTGTTAAGCAGGAGTCATTGCACTCAATTGTTCCTGCGTAGGCTATATCTCTCTTAAGGCGTTTTTTCCCGTTATTGTTGACGGTTACTGCCTCCCTTTCAAAGAAGGCATTTTGTTGAGCAGGAGTCATCGCACCCATCCATTAGTTATAACAAATTTTTATATGAATTTTATACAAATGCCTTAAGATCCCAAAACGACCAATTTGGACATAAACGATTATGAGAGAATGACTCGGATATTATTATTAATAAAATACGTACTAAAAATTAATTTGTTATTTTATTTAAAAAAAATTTTAGGGTGGTGCTTAAAGTTAGCACAACTGTTGTAAATGTACGCATTATATTGGATTTTTACGCAATTTCTGTGGATTTTTGCGCATTTTTTGTGGATTTTTAATTTAGTAAATTAACACACTAATTTAAAAATTTCATTTAATTTTTACGCACTTTCAATGTAAAATTACAAATTATTTGTGCACCAACTTAAACACAATGTGCGTATTTTTTTTCAATTACGCACATAGAGTAAATTTACCCAATTTATAGTAGGAGTTCAGTTTCCTACTATAAGTTGGGTAAATTTCAACAGAATTTAATTAGACTGTATGGAAATCGATCTCTTTTGCATGGCCACCACGGGCACGCTTGCAGAAGTCCAGACGCTGAACCCAATTTTTGACGGTTTTCAAGCATAAATCAACCGATATTCGTACGAAGTTCATCAATCGTCGCTGGCTTGTTGGCATAGACCATAGATTTGACGTAGCCCCACAGGAAATAGTCCAACGGCGTCAAATCGCACGACCGAGGCGTCCAATCGACTGGACCATTTCGTGAGATAACACGTTCTCCAAACTTGGTTTGCAATAAATTGATTGTGACATTCGCTGTGTGGCTTGTGGCGCCGTCCTGTTGGAACCACATGTCCTCCAAGTCCATATCATCCAATTGGGGCCAAAAATATTCGGTTATCATTGAACGGTAGCGATTCCCATTCACAGTAATGTGCCGGTCTTGATCAACACTGAAGAAGTACGTCCCAATGACGCCGCCGGCCCATAAACCGCACCAAACCGTAATTTTTCGGGATGCAATGATGACTCATGGAGTACGTGTGGATTGCTGTCTGACCAATAACGCATATTTTGTTTATTGACGAAGCCATTCATTATGACGACCATAAATTGGACGTAGCGCTCTTAACGTTGAGGCCACTGACTCCGAATTTCGGAAGTAAATTTTAATAATTTCGACTCGTTGTTGGCTCGTATATCTTTCCATCATGAAATGGCAAACCTTGCTGAAGAGAAATGTCAAAAGAGCGGCAAGAAATATGGCGTCGTTTGCTGTCCCTGTCTTTCTACTTTTGTAGCGTCCCTGTTGAAGAACCCTTTACAATCGCAGACATTACACCACAAATTATACCAGATATGAATCAGCTGATTTGGGCAATATGGCCGACAGAAAATGAGCAAAACAAAACGGAAAAATTTAAGGAAAACACAAAAGATAAAGCACAATAATCTAAAAAGAGACAGATATATACAAAAAATGCGCAATACGAAATGTATCGAGATTTTATATTGTTATCTCCCTCTTGACTTGACTTCCATGTAAACAATACCATACGGTTAGAGAATACTTTTTTGACACCTGTCATTAGTTTCATATCTGGTATTAATCTGTGCATTACACTATAAAAGGTCTGCAGCTTAGATGTGGAGGATCAGTCGTGCATTAGCATTTGTGCAGTTAAGTTGTGTTGAGTAAAGGCAATCGTGCATTAGCATTAGTGGAGTTAAGTTGTGCTAAGTTAAGTCAGTCACGCAGTATCGTTTGTACAGTTCAGTTGTGCTCTAGTAAATCATTGTGAAAATATTTGTAAAGTGTTAAAGAAATAAATAGTAAACAACAAGTGTGTTTTAGTTATTCTTAGTTGCACCAGCCAGGTTTATTTAAAGGAAATAAACTTACGTTTTTTTAAGGTAAAACGTAACAATTGATGTCTGAATTTAGATTGGTTATTTTGATTGCAATAGAAAAGAATTCGGTTTATCTAAAGGAGATAAACCAACGTTTTTAAAAGGTAAAAACGTAACAATATCTTACAACAATTTTGTGTACGAAGCAAACATCTTAAAAAGAGTCATTTCTTTAAAATTTTGTGTTAGTTGCAAAAATTACAATTTTCGAATTTTGTGGAGAATAAAAGGTATGAACCCAAAAATATCACTCGAGGGAAAAATATATCGCGTACTTAAAAAATGCACTGCAGGAAACATTTAAGTTCGCCAACAACTGTATTTTTCCCGAGGTATAATCTTGGTCTAAACAACGAGCATAGAATCTCAGGAGTATGCACAAATTTTAACCTCTGATAACTGACTCTATCCGGCATTTCAAGAATGTTTGATAGAATAAATAGTAAAAATAAATTCAATAAATAAGCAAAATAAGACTCCAATTTAAGGTTTTGCAGGAGCAATTGAGAGACCGTTTAAAGTAAATGAGCGACTTATATAGGGTCTAATCTTATATTTTCCTATGTACTTTTAATCACAGAAATTTCTGTAATTAAATATAATCAATGTTTAGGGTAAAATCAGAGTTTAAAATTTTATTAAGTGGTAAACAATGATTTTCTTGTTATTCATTGTTTAATAATAGCTGTGTTTTCGACTTAACTATATCCGTTAAGTCTTAAAAAAACTCAAAGTTCATAAAAACGCGTTTAAGGCGAAAATTAACACATTACTTTTGGTATGCACGTTAACTTTCAACACGGATTATTATCAGCATTGAAAACTCGACGTTTATACATTTTCTCATCGAACGTAACTTATTCGTGTTACTTCCTAAAAACTTTTGCTGACGTACGTTCGATTAGAACGGAAAAATTATAAACATAATTTAATCAATTTATTTATTTAGAGCATCCTAATGTTACAAGATTAATATCTTAATATCACAACATCAGTCATTACAAATTTAAAATTACTAGAAATGATTGAAATTTGGATTAATAATAATTATTATAGCAAAATAAAAATATATATAAAAAAAAAGAAAATACTAACAAAGAAATTTAAAAATTTTAAATAAATTATAAATAAATACAAAATTTATGTTATAAAAGAAATTAAATATAATTAAATATAAAACCTTTTAAACTACATAAAAAAAAATTATTTAAAATGAAAAACCAATAAATTGATTAACTATAGCTTTATGTTTTTAAAAAATCTAAAAGTTTGTGCCGAAAAAATGCTGTATTGGTTGCAAAATGAAAATAATAGGGTAACGAGTTCCAAAGTCAAATGGCATTAAATAAGAACTGTCGTTTTGAAATAAGCCTTTTGTATAATGTGGGTGTTATCATATTGTTTCGCATAGATTGAGTAAATTGTAATTGCCGATAAAGATAGTTAGGTTCCTTATTAATGAAACCTTATGGAGAGTCAATAACGATCGGTATTCCAAATATTTGTCAAAAGATGTACCGTAAATATTATTCGCAAAGTTTGAAATACGATCATATTTCTTCAAACCATAAACATATCTCACGACGTTGTTAAACGCTAAGGTAAGGCGCCTATGCTCTGTACTATCGCAATTGCTAAAAATCTCACAACCATACAATAATGTTGGCAATATAAAGGTTTTCGCAATCAAAAGCTTAATTTTCTGTGGAGTAAAATATTGTGTGTTCCAAATCGACCTCATGATGCCATATACTTTGATAATGTACTGTTAAACATAATCCCAAGATTCCTGACTCATTCCACATATTTTATAATATATTAGGTAGATTATTTGTATCATATTTTATTTTATACAAAACCAAGCTGTTTGACTTATTCGGATTGAGAGTAACCCCGTTTCCTTTAGCCCAATCAAATATTCTTTTTAAATCGCTGTTTATATTGTGAATGCAGTTATTTACATCGCCAGCATTACAAGATGTGTATAACTGCACATCGTCCGCATACATATGTCTGTTGCAACTTTTAATAACATTTGGTAAATCGTTGATATATAGAGAAAAAAGAAGTGGACCAAGTATTGAACCTTGGGGTACTCCACACTTATTAAAAGCTGGCACCGATTTATTATATGCTGACGTAACAACCTGTTGTCTATTCGTGAGATAGTCAAAGATTAACTTCGATGAGCTACTTGAGAATCCAAACATTTTCCTCAATTTTATTACCATAATATCGTGATCGACAGAATCAAAAGCTTTTGAATGATCTAATAAAGTCAAAAAAGATATCTTTTCATCATCGATGTTTGTACGTATTTCCTCTGAAACATCTATAAGTGTAGTAATGCAGCTTCTTTTCTTTCTAAATCCTGATTGCTTGTCAGACAACAAGCAGTTTTCCTCTACATGACTTATCATTTGCTTGTACATTATTTTTTAAAAACTTTCGACAAATATGGAAGAATTGCAATTGGCCTGTATTCGTTTTTCGACTTAGGGAGAGGTATAATTTTAGCTCGTTTCCATGCACTAGGATAAGAAGATGTGGTAAGGATAGTGTTAAAAATATGGGTTATATACGGTAGCAGCTTGGGAAACAAGGCTTTTATAAATGCTGGATTCATGCCATCAAGACCTTCCGCATTGGATTTAATACCTAAACATGACTCCAAAACATCTTCTTGGCTTACACCCATAAACTCAAAAGTGTGTATAATATTCGCTGTTTGTAGATTACCGTAATAGTTTGATATAGAATGTGATGAATTGTTCAAAATGAAAGTTCTATTTAGTTCATTAAGTTCTTCTATTGACAAATTTACAGACTTTTTATCCTCTTTAAAGCCAATACTTTTGATTTCCTTCCACAGTTTCTTTCCAGAAAGACCTTCAGAGAATTTTCTTTCGAAAAATTTCTTCTTAGCCAGTCTAACTTCACGTACAACATCACGTTTTAAAGAAAGGTAAATATCATGGGCTTGGGTAGTCTTGTATCGTTTCCATTTTTCATAAGCTATATTTCTACTCTGAATTAAGTTAGATAACCGGTTGTTAAACCACGGATTTGATGATGATTTTAATATTTTCGTTTTAAAACATATTTGTTAAAAAGGTATTGAACGAATTCGTACAAATACAAAATCTGTTGATCCACATTAGCAGTATAATATATAAAAGACCAATTTATCAAATCAATCTCCCTAGTTAGTTCCGAGTACCTAACATTTTTAAAATCACGGAAAGTATACGATTTAGGTGTCTTATCTCTCGAAAGAGGTACATCATAAATCATAAAGATCAGATCGTGTTTAGAGAAATTTGGTGCCGATAATTGATCGTACAAAACTGATCTTTTAATTTCAGAAACATAAATCACATCCAAAAGAGTACTGCTATTTGATGTGAAATGTGTAGGAATAGATGTATATGTGGCAAATAATCCTAGACTTTCAAATTTGTCAGCTATAGATAAGTCTTCTAACAGATTGCAGTTCAAATCACCAGTTAAAATAATGTGATTGTAAGATATATTCTTTTGCTCAATAATGGATATTACAGGAGTGATGTCGATGCCTTTATGAGGTCTATAGACATCACCAAGTAGATATTTCTGACCTAATGAAATGATTTCAATAAACAAGTAGTCAATAGGTCCGTTTTCATAACCTGTTTAAAATTTTTATATACTACAATCGGTTTAACGTAGATTTGCTTTAAATACTTAACGTTGATAGGCATGGGACAAAATACAGCTAATACATAAGATACCAGGCCTTAGTGTATTAATCTTATTTAATTCAATATCATATCTTTTTTGAATTTAACTCTTTCTACCCTTGTACACTACTGTGTACACATCTTTAAAAGAATATATAAAATTTAATAGTGCAAAAAAACTTTATACTTTTTACAAATAAGTTTATTAGGATCTTGGACTTCAAATAAAAATCATTATATGTATATATAAACAGTTCAACATGGTAATACGGTCGCGATATTTGTTAACCCCTAAATGCATAATCTCTTCGATTTTAACCAGAGTTTCGAACGACTGCTAATAGCAGTCGTAATTTAGTTAAATTTTCATATTTTGTAAGCAACGTGCTTAAAAAAAAGCACTCGCTTTCATTTTATATTATGAACTTGCTTATTTCATTCTAACTGTGTAAGTAAATTTCAAATACACACACAGTCATCATTTACATTTTTTAAGTTTTCAAACTAAGCGCAGCGTAACTGTGTGAGTTCAGCAACAAAACAAATTGTGTTTCTTCTGCTTGCTGCGTTTTGAGTTACTGGTTAATGTGTTTTTACTTGACTGAGTAACGAAAAAAAAACTGCATAGTAGACTTTGAATAGCAGACTGGATAGTAGACTGGGGTCAGCAAACTATGTAGTTGGAACTTAAAGAGTTTTGTATATGCAAACAAAAGAAAAAAGAAACACTAGCAGCTTTAAAAAGAAAATACAATTAAACTTATCATATTTCCTATTTTATTTATTATTTTGTTAATTATATAATTTATATATTAATTAATTTCACACTTTGTCGTAAATATGTATGTATAATACTTTATTCTGATCAATTGTGGTACATAGTACATATGATTTGATTTTTTTAAATTGTCATTAATATGACACTAACTTACAACAATTGATTTTTTGGACAAATTACTACACCCAAAAAATACATGGTAGTTGATCATTATTTTTTCAATTGTGTCATATGTTGGCTGAATAGAAAAATTTGTTATTTTAACAAAATTTATTCCTGTTTTTTAGCTTAAAATAAAATCTGTTAATTTTAAAACATTTTTTGTTAAATTTAAAAAATCTAAATTTAAGTAAACTTTATTTATTCTTTTGTTATTGTTAATTAATTCATATATTAATTAATTTAACACTTTATCGTAAATATATACATTTCTCCATTGATTCAATTGGTACATATAATTTGTAGGTTTTTTTTTAATTAATCCACTCTGATATATGTATGTAGGTATATGTAAAAAATATGTCGTTTAGATAACACTACCTTACAACAATTAATTTTTTGGAGAAATTACTACACCTAAAAAAGTACATAGTTGTTGATCACTATTCAGTTATGTCATATGTACTACATATTTTTTTTTTCAAGGTCGCTTACCGTTATCGTTATAGCACCTTTATCGCTAAAATACCGTTTTAAATTGAATACCGTTATCAATACCTTTAAAAAAAAATGGAAATACCGTTATCGTTACTGATATCGTTATTTTTATAGGTAGTTCCCGGTATTTATTAATTTATGTAAAAAATGCCAGTTTTTGAAATTTTTTATTTTATAATCTTGAGTTTTTTATAAAAAAATTTATAGATAATAATTTTACTTATTAAAAGTACCAGCATTGAATTCATAGCTCATAATCTGTATTTTTAACAACTAAAATTAAAAATATGCTATATAGAATGAGGGGTATGTATTGTTAATCTTTTATTTGGTAAAGCACCGTAAGTTGTTTGAGTTTCACGTGAAAAAACTGTTATACCAAAAACTGTTATGCCAAAATAGTATCGGTTGTGCCATTGGACCAATCAATATTAGATTGTGCCACAAATCCCATCACTGATGTGAAAATGCGTATAATTTCAGTTTGCAATTTGGCACTAATACCCATATTTATTCGCATTTGAAAGTTGTTTTTGATTTTATTCAATTAATTCTTATAAAAAAACAAGTTTCTTTTGATTATTTCTTTATTTAATTAAAATTTTAAATCTATTTTCACAATAGTTTTTTTGTTTATATTTACATCAGCTGTTTTACCAAAGTTTACCCGAAGAAAAAGTCTGGTTAAATTTTGGTAAAAAGAGACACACTAATACACTCTCATTAGCGCTCTCATTTACCCAATTTTCGAGTACGGGAACGCTTTTGGGTAAATTTCGATAACATTGGGAACGTACGGGAACGCACTTATTGTCATATGCTTTATGTGTCATAATTCTATAAATGCCACCCTCCAAAAACGCCGCAAAATTGAATCCAAAATTTTAATTATTTTTTTGTTAATCTTTACAAAAATCTAAGGTCAAATACAGCTACTCCGAAATTTTAGAAGTACCCATATATTTAATGTGTTTTTTTTTAATTGCCTGTAGGTGATATTTATAGAATGTTCGGTGTATATATTGTATAGGTTCTTCAACCAATATATCGATAAGCGTGTTCGTTTACTTACTACAAATTGCTACTTTTACTACAACAGGAAATGTTCAATTCAAAAAATAAACAAAACTTTCCAATTGTAGTAAAATTAGTAAGAATTTCGAGTAAACGAACACACTGGATATCAAATGAAATGTCAACGTAAAATAAAAAATTTGCCAAAATCAAACAAAATATAAAAAGTTACAAATTAAGTGGGTTATTTTGTAAAACGCAACGCCTTGCGTTGCATTGATTTGTGTATAAATTGTTATTGTTACAAAAACAATTTTTATGGAAAACAACGCAACCCAACGCAAGGCTTTGCGTTTTACAAAATTACACCCTAAATTTTAAACACAAAATCAAAATTGAATTTATTGCAATTGCCAGAAATTCAACAACCATTTAAAAAAAATTAATTTTGTTGCCAATCTATTTATTAATTCAAAATTTTGCATTTCTAATACTTAATTGTAATAAATGGGGAATGCAAATTAAAATAAAATGCAAATTAAAAAAGCCCACGTACATATGATCACTTCTTGTCGCAATGCAAATGAAAATTTATTTTGGCCCATCTCTGGTACTAAATTTCATAAAATTTTATCGAGAAAATGCATTAATTCAAATTATATATGTATATACTCTACGGGTTAGTATTATGCCAAACAAAAAAAGATATGTAGTACATATGACATAATTGAATAGTGATCAACAACTATGTATTTTTTTAGGTGTATAATTCTCCAAAAAATTAAATGTTGTATCTAAACGACATATTTTTAACATATGTGACAGCGCATAGAGAAAGGGACCTAAGGGTAAAAAAATCAATTTTTTTTTGTGGACAACATCTGAACATCGAATGCAGTGTTGCCACCAGTAAAACAAAAATTACACAGCTGTAGGTCAAAAATTATCCAAAACCGTATGAAATTATACAAAAAATTATAAAGTTTTATATTATTTCAAAATAAACTCTCCTGAGCACAGTGGGGAAGAATAAAAATATTTTGGAATCATATGAAATTTCAGGCTGTAAATCTGGACTTCAAAATTTTGCCATTTTTCTATTTATAAACCGATTTTTAAAGACAGCATCTTTGTCATCTGCAAAGAACAAAAGTTATTTGCATTTTAGAACTAAAACTTTGCAATTTTGCAAATAACCTGATCCGAATTTTTGCTTTCTACAAAAGCAAATCCAGGCCAATTTTTCTGAAAAATATTATAACAAATTATCCAATTAGCTAAAGGGATTTTCAATGCAATATCTTTTTCAGGCTTACATTGGCGTGGTTTTAAATTTGAATATTAAAAAAATTATAAATTATTTATATAAAAATATAAATTTAACCAATTTTTCTCTGAGTTTAAAGCTGGGATTTAATAACAAAAAGCGTTCCTAATGTGATGACATAAGTCCTGTTCCATCCTAGCTTTAAATGTGGGCAAGACAGCAAAAATTGTAAAGATTTACATATTTGTAAAATTTTTCTTGTTTTCTTTCATTTTTTCAATAAATTACTGATAGTAAAGCATGGCATTTCTTTGCAGTATGTATATCAAGTAATTTTTTTGGGAAATAAAAATATAACATTTGCACAAAATATTACTGGTATTTTTTTCAAAAATTTCATATGATTCTATTGAAATCGGGAACATGTTGGATTAGAGAATTTTAAAATATTTTGACTCTGCTCCACCTTGCTGTGTTAACAAAATTTTTTCTTGTCAAAGCCAAGTATCATGTTAACAACAGAAAAAAAATTCAGAGATTAGAAATTAAGAATCATTACAAACTCAAATTTTCCCACTCTTTTGCTGCATTTTTAAATGGTCTTGCAAACCAAAAGAATTTTTAAAAGAAGCTTGACAATTATTTTCGCAAAAAATAAACAAAAGACGATGCTTTAAACATAAAAGAATACAAAGCAATATTTTTGACTTCTTCTAAATTGGGTTTAGTGTTGAAAAAATTTACAAAAATGTGTCGTCTAAATATCGACTAATTGTTATTAACTTTTAAAAATTTACGGAGCTTTTAAAAATTTACGGAAATTTCTGTAAAAAGTGAAATTACACAAAAACTACACAAAAATGTCATTATTCAAAAATTATCCAACGAATATGTAAACATTCCCGTTTTTGAATAATTATTCAAAAAGTGGTAACACTGATCGAATGAGACCGATCCCATGCTCTCCTGAACAAAACCGGTTTTTACCCTTAGGTCCCTTTCTATTTTGCGCGTCACATATACCTACATACATATATCAGAGTGGATTAATTAAAAAAAACCTGCAAATTATATGTACCAATTGAATCAATGGAGAAATGTATATATTTACGATAAAGTGTTAAATTAATTAATATATGAATTAATTAACAAAAACAAAAGAATAGTAATAAATAAATAAAGTTTACTTAAATTTAGATTTTTTAAATTTAACAAAGAATGTTTTAAAATTAACAGATTTTATTTTAAGCTAAAAAACCGGAATAAATTTTGTTAAAATAACAAATTTTTCTATTCAGCCAACATATGACACAATTGAAAAAATAATGATCAACTACCATGTATTTTTTGGGTGTAGTAATTTGTCCAAAAAATCAATTGTTGTAAGTTAGTGTCATATTAATGACAATTTAAAAAAATCAAATCATATGTACTATGTACCACAATTGATCAGAATAAAGTATTATATATACATATTTACGACAAAGTGTGAAATTAATTAATATATAAATTATATAATTAAAAAAATAATAAATAAAATAGGAAATATGATAAGTTTAATTGTATTTTCTTTTTAAAGCTGCTAGTGTTTCTTTTTTCTTTTGTTTGCATATACAAAACTCTTTAAGTTCCAACTACATAGTTTACTGACCCCAGTCTACTATCCAGTCTGCTATTCAAAGTCTACTATGCAGTTTTTTTTTTCGTTACTCAGTCAAGTAAAAACACATTAACCAGTAACTCAAAACGCAGCAAGCAGAAGAAACACAATTTGTTTTGTTGCTGAACTCACACAGTTACGCTGCGCTTAGTTTGAAAACTTAAAAAATGTAAATGATGACTGTGTGTGTATTTGAAATTTACTTACACAGTTAGAATGAAATAAGCAAGTTAATGGTTGAATATGAAAGTGTGAACTATTTTAAGCACAGTCACCAGTTGAGGCAAATTTTTTTTAAACTTGTTATTAAACACTGATTTTAACCAATTTTTTATATATGATTTCTAAAGGCGTGTACATTTTAAGAAAAATACCAACAAAAAAAATTATTTAAAAAAAGGTGATTTTTATTGAAAAATATGCTTTTTGCCAAATCGCTAAATTGTGATTATATTAACGTGCAAATTTAATAAAAAATAAAATTATATAAACTATGAATTATACATTTATTGTCGCCAAAATTAATTTTATTGCGAGAATCAAATATACTTTGATTATAAACATCATAATATTGTTACGTTTTTACTTTTTAAAAACGTTGGTTTATTTCCCTTAAATAAACCGGATTCTTTTCTATTGCAATCAAAATAACCAGTTCCAACGCTGACACCAATTATTACGTTTTACCTTACAAAACGTTCGTTTATCTCCCTTAGATAAACCGTCTTGGTGCTGTCGCAGCGATACTAACAACCAATTAGCCAATAACCAAAACACGAACACACTTAAGTTTGAAACAGCTTAGACACTCGTATTTATTTACACACTATTACTTATTTACAAACTCTCTCTATTATGACGATTACTAAAGCGCTACTAACTTTAACACGATACTAACTCGCGGTCTTAACAGCACAAATGTTAATAATCAACTTCTTCTTCACTAATGCTAACGCGCGCCTTATATAGTAACAGCCATATTTCTACAACACACTGGATAATTCTAGCATGCTATACTTAACTCTACATACGCTTACAGACTATACATACAACCATTTATACATACAGTATTACTCTACATTAGTCTTAACACTATACACAAACACAAACTGTTATAATAAACACTTATCATTAACCAACTATACAATATAACTCTACATTAGACTTAACGCTATACAAACACACAAATACTTGTAATAAGTCTACATCACGCTTAGAGACTATACATACACACAACCATTTATAATTAACCAACTATACAATATAACTCTACATTAGGCTTGACATTATACATACACACAAACACTTATTATTAACCAACTATACAATTCTAATGCGTAATTAATCATAGTATATTCTTAGGTGTATAATTAAATGTAGTACTATGTTGCCAGATTGAAGTATTTTGCCCATCCCGTCTCTTGGGCTATTTTCTTCTAGAAAAGTCCAGAATTTTCTATACTAGGCCAAGCCATTTTTGTAACACTGCCGCCCACTTAAGCCTCTTCGTCCCGAATAGGCACATATGTTCCCTTTCCGTAATTGGCTAGTCTCTCCAGGTGTACCACCTTCATTTTAGATCTTGGGCTGTTGTACTTTTGGATTCTATAAACCACGTCATTTAGCCTCTTGACTACTTTATAGGGGCGGTCCCAATGGGTTTGCAGTTTCGGTGACAATCCTTTCTTTCGTTGTGGGTTATAAAGTAGAACCAATTGCCCTTCGTTGAAACCTTCAGAGTTTGCAGCTCGGTCGTATCTGGCTTTCATTTTATCACTGGTCATTTTGATTCGGTTACGCACGAATTCATGAAGTTCTTCAAGGTCATTCATGGAGGGGTCTCCACCGTTTTCCTCTGTTGGTGTAGGCTTAACGCCAAACTCTAAGTCTCCAGGCAGTCTTAACTCAGTTCCAAATATAATCTTTGCAGGTGCTCGTGAGGTGGAGTCGTGCACGGCTGACTTATATGCCAACAGAAATTTTGGTATGTGCTCATCCCAGTCCTTTTGATGTCTGCTGACCACTTTTCTCAAATGTTCCTCCAGGGTGCGATTGAATCTTTCAACCATGCCATCAGATTGCGGATGTAGTGGCGTTGTTCTTGTCTTTCTTATTCCATATTTTTCACACATTTCCTTAAATATTGCAGACTAAAAATTCCTACCTTGGTCGGAATGCAGTTCTAAAGGAGCTCCATAACGGCGCACCCAATTGGTAACAAATACGTCTGCTACCGTTCCAGCTTCCTGGTTCGGTATCGGATACACTTCTGGCCATTTGCTGAAATAATCTATGACCACTAGTATATATCGGTTTCCAGCCTCACTGATAGGAAAAGGACCGGCTATATCCATTGCTACGCGCTCAAATGGGGCACCCGAATTGTATTGCTGAAGCTGCCCGCGGCTTCTTCTTATTGGACCTTTGGCTATAATGCATTGCGGGCTGTTGGCTATCCAATCGGCCACAGCTTGTCGACATCCAACCCAATAAAACCTTAGTTTCAACTTTTCTAGCGTTTTTGTCACACCAAGATGACCGCGACTAGGACCATTATAAAATTCTTTTATTACTTCGTTTATTTTGGAGGATGGTACAACAATTAAATCAATTGCCGCTTTTCCGTCTGCATCTTCCCATGTCCGGTATAAGCAGCCATTTATCAGCCTAAGACTGTCCCATTGTGTCCAATATGATTTCATTATTGGGTTTTCTGAAGATATTTCGAGCCGAGCTGGTCTTATGTCCCGTTCTTTAGCAGATATTATTTTTGACAATATGGGATCATTTCTCTGCGCCGTTGCCCAGTCCACACTGGAGTCTATATGCGTTAGCCGAATATCAATAACGCATTCCTTCCTCTCCGCCCTGCTACAATGTTTGCACTCCTTTGCAGGGCCGTCTTGAGAGAGCATCTGCATTATTATGCTTACCACCTTTCCTGTGCTCAATGCTGAAGTCGTAGCTTTGAAGGCGTTCAATCCAACGAGCAAGTTGTCCTTCAGGGTTTTTAAATTGTAGTAACCACCTGAGTGCGGAATGGTCTGTCCTTAAGGTGAAATGCTGACCATATAGATACTTGTGGTAATGTTTTACGCACTCTAATACTGCCAGAACTTCCCGTCGAGTTACGCAGTAGTTCCTCTCAGGCTTTGAGAGTGTTCGGCTATATAGCCCATTGACTATCTGCGAGAGCACACCTCCTATTCCGTAACCGCTCGCATCACTATCTAGTACAAATTTCTCTCCAGAAATTGGATATGCCAGGACTGGTGCTGTACATAATAACCCTTTTAGCTCCTGGAATGCATGTTCTTGTGATTCACCCCATTGGTATGGCCGGGATTTTTGGGTCAGTTCATGTAAACTTGCAGCAACTCTGGCAAAATTCGGTACAAATCGTCTATAGTATGTGCAAAGACCTAAAAAACTGCGCAATTCATGAAGATTTTTCGGACGAGGCCAGTCTTTTACTGCTACTATTTTATCTCCATCGGTCGATACACCCTCTGTTGTTACGCGATGTCCTAAGTACTTAACCTCTTTCTGGAATAGTACACATTTCTTTGCATTTAGCTTTAGCCCAGCCGCTGATATACGATTAAGCACGTCTTCTAGGTTTTTCAGATGTTCGTCAAAAGTCTTTCCCGTGACTATAATGTCATCAAGGTACATCAAACAAGTCTTCCAGTGAAGTCCTTTTAACATCCGTTCCATCAAGCGCTCGAATGTAGCCGGAGCGTTGCAAAGCCCAAATGGCATCACGTTAAACTGCCATAAACCATCGCCCGCACTAAAGGCAGTTTTCTCTTTGTCTGCTATTTCAACCTGCCAGTATCCGTTTTGCAAATCTAATGTGGAGAACCATTTTGTTCCGGCTAGCGTGTCCAAAGTGTCGTCAATTCTGGGTAGTGGATAACTGTCTTTCTTGGTGACGTCGTTTAGCTTTCTATAATCGACACAAAATCTTGTGCTGCCATCTTTCTTCTTAACTAAAACCACTGGCGAGCTCCACGGACTTGTAGATGGTTCTATTATCCCATTTTGCTCCATTTCATTGATTAGATCTTTTACCTCACCTCGCTTTGCTAGGTGCTTGTTTAATTGGCCTCGCTTCGCCAGTATTTATTTCGTGTTTAACAATAGCCGTTCTCCCATGGCTTTGGCTCTTAAAGGCGAAGACGGAGGCATATTTCTTAAGCAGCTGTTTGGCTTTATTTCTATCAGGCGCCGCTAATCCTTCTGCCCATTTCCTTGCATGTTCGGTTAACAACTCATGTTCTTTTGCTGACATATTAGCAGGTTCCGGTATTCGCTCACAATTTATTATTGCCTCTGCTGGAGCACATTGACCTATGTCGGTGTTTTGTTTAACTAATTTTTCGCTGCTGGATAGATTTAACACTCTTACCGGGACTCTTCCATCGTTACAGGCTCTTACGAGGGCTTTTGCTGTTATAAGGTCACTCTTTACTTCTATGGGTTCTACTACCCACAGCCGATTGTCCACACAATTTCCCTCCATACGTGCCCACACTACGGTTTCTGACTGTGGGGGTAGTTTCTGGCGTCCAACAGTAGCTAGCTTTCTTATTTGAGCTTTACTTTCATAACCAACATCAAGAGGTATTTCAACGTTGTGCCAAATCATTATTTGTTGCCCCATATGCAGTTTAACGTTATGGCTAATCATAAAATCTGCACCGATTATTACTTCGTCCACAATATCAGCAACAATAAATACATGATCTACGTTGATGTTGGCTATAGTTAATTTAGTTTTAACTTTACCATAGACAGTAGCAGAATCCCCAGTAGCTGTTCGCAGACTTACGTGGCTTAATGGTTCAATTGCCCCTTTCACTACATCGGGCCTAATAATTGACTGTGACGCCCCTGTGTCTATCGTAAAGATGTGCTTTTTGCCGTAGACGAACCCACAAATTGTAAGATTGCTATTTTTCTGCTGTATCACTGATATGGAAATTGTGGGGTTCTCGTTTGTGGGAGCTAGCTCACGCCCCGTAGTGCTAGCCCGTTTTAGTTTAACGGTGACTCCTGTGATGATTGTTGGTGGACTCTCTTATTATTTCGCGGTGGCGAAGAAGATCTAGATCGTTTTCTTGGTGCTTTACAATTTCGTTGAAAATGGCCGGCTCTACCGCAGTTATAACATTTAGCTTGTGGCTTGTTTTGTTTCTCTTCTAGTGCTTGCATAACTGCCTCTCTTAAGTCGTTAACTATGTCTCTCTCTTTTTCAGCGATAACCTCCAAATTTCGCACCTTGTATGTTTGCGGCTTAGAAATTACTTTAGCCGTCTCCTGTGCCAGAGCAAATGAAACAGTTTCTGCAAAAGTTAATTTCTGTGTAGCGCATACCGCATATTACACATCGGGATCACGAATGCCATTTACAAACGCCTCAACTTGAACTGGTCCAAAAATGGATGGTTTTCACAGGGGTATGTCATCTGCACCAATCTTTCAACCTCCATCGCGAAATCTTGCAGTGTTTCATTGACCTTCTGCACTCTGCCTCGCAATTCCATTCTGTAGATTTCCTTTTTATGTTCACCACCATACTTTCGTTGCAGTGCAGCCATAATGTCGTCATAATTATTCCTGCAGCTCATTGGTATGCTTTCAAGGACTTCTGGTGCGGTTCCTTTTAAGGCCAAAATCAACTCAATGGCTTTTTCTTCATTTGTCCACAAATTTCTGCCAGCCACAGTTTCAAACTGGAATTTGAATACGTTAAACGGTGTACTGCCATCGAAACATGGTGTCTTTATTCTACTAGAGACTTCTGGAATGACACGAACTGGCCCACCTTGGCATTGAAGATTGTTAATTTTCGCCTCTATGTCAATTTCCAGATTATTCATCTTACTCTCCAAATCGACAAGCTTCTCATCAAATTTGCTATCTTGTACCTCAACGCGATCCATTCTTTGGTTTATGGCCTCTGTCATTTCTGTCAGTTTCTCATTTGTGGCTCTAGTTTCTCTAGAGTTTTCTTCCATTTTCTCCATCATTTTTCTAGAATTTTCTTCCATTTTTCTAGAATTCTCTTCCATTTTTCTAGAGTTTCTTTCTTCCATTTCTCTAGAGCTTTCTTCCATTTTCTCCATTATTTTTCTAGAATTTTCTTCCATCATTTTTCTAGAATTTTCTTCCATTTTTCTAGAATTTTCTTCAATCATTTTTATAGAATTTTCTTCCATTTTTCTAGAATTCTCTTCCATTTTGCTAGAGTTTCTTTCTTCCCTTTCTCTAGAGCTTTCTTCCATTTTTCTAGAATTCTCTTCCATTTTCTCCATCAAGGCTGTGAACACTGCATTAATGTCCATACTGCTTGCCGCTGAACGGGTACATACCTCCATTTCTTCTTTCCCGTCAAATACGTAAGTATTGATGTCCATGCCAAGCCGCATGAATTCATCTATCAACCTTTTTTGAAGTTCTGCCTTATTACCTGTTGTCGGCAGCTCCAACTTACTCAATTCCTGCTTGAGCTGTTCCACTTTAAGCTCTTCAAACTTCATTGCTTTTAGTTATGTTTATTTTGCAATATCCTGGTTACTTATTTTTCGCAATCCCACTTCTGACACCAATTGTTACGTTTTTACTTTTTAAAAACGTTGGCTTATTTCCCTTAAATAAACCGGATTCTTTTCTATTGCAATCAAAATAACCAGTTCCAACGCTGACACCAATTATTACGTTTTACCTTACAAAACGTTCGTTTATCTCCCTTAGATAAACCGTCCTGGTGCTGTCGCAGCGATACTAACAACCAATAACCAAAACACGAACACACTTAAGTTTGAAACAGCTTAGACACTCGTATTTATTTACACACTATTACTTATTTACAAACTCTCTCTATTATGACGATTACTAAAGCGCTACTAACTTTAACACGATACTAACTCGCGGTCTTAACAGCACAAATGTTAATAATCAACTTCTTCTTCACTAATGCTAACGCGCGCCTTATATAGTAACAGCCATATTTCTACAACACACTGGATAATTCTAGCATGCTATACTTAACTCTACATACGCTTACAGACTATACATACAACCATTTATACATACAGTATTACTCTACATTAGTCTTAACACTATACACAAACACAAACTGTTATAATAAACACTTATCATTAACCAACTATACAATATAACTCTACATTAGACTTAACGCTATACAAACACACAAATACTTGTAATAAGTCTACATCACGCTTAGAGACTATACATACACACAACCATTTATAATTAACCAACTATACAATATAACTCTACATTAGGCTTGACATTATACATACACACAAACACTTATTATTAACCAACTATACAATTCTAATGCGTAATTAATCATAGTATATTCTTAGGTGTATAATTAAATGTAGTACTATGTTGCCAGATTGATGTATTTTGTCCATCCCGTCTCTTAGGCTATTTTCTTCTAGAAAAGTCCAGAGTTTTCTATACTAGGCCAAGCCATTTTCGTAACAATATATATATATATACACTAAGAATATAAGAATATTTCTTCCACAAAAAAAACAAAAAATCAAACAAAGAATACCACTTTAAATATTTAAACAAACATTATTGAATTTTACACTTTTTCTAAACAAAATCGTGTTTTAGATTTTTCACAAGCATACGAAGCAAAACCAAGATTTTTTCTATAACTGTTTAAAAAAATCTGAGCTCAATTATAAGAACACTTTGTACTGAAGGCGCCCCAATGCCCAAAAATGCAGTTTTGTGCATCAAGTGGGTTTTTTTTTATTAAAAAACTGTTATGTTGCCAAATGGCTACACCATGCATTTAAGGGTTACTGAAGTGTATTTTTTTTAATATACCATAATCTCTGTGAAAAGGGGGTTTTGGTTTTTCCCATAAACTAATGAAGATACATAACTGAAATTTGGCATATGGCTTCGTTTTATGACGAGAAGAAAACCAACAAAAGGATTTTTGACTACCATTGGCGGACTTAAGCCGGTCTGGGGTGGGCAAATCCCACCCTAGATGGCTTTTTGCCCACCCCAGACGGCTTTTTGCCCACCCCAGAATTAAAAAAATAATATATCTATAATTCTTGCATCTACGATTTTGAAGGCATTTCATAGGAAAATGGCAAAGGATTTTTAATAGCAAAATATAGCAGAATCTTTTTGGTGATATAAATATCTTAGATTTAATAGCTTTTCAAAAGAATAATTAGTTAATATATATCTAACAAGAAAATTACTTTAAACTAAACACTACTAGAGCTGATTTATAGGAAGAAGAACACTCTAAATAGTTTGTAGTTTAAATTAACTGAAAATGTAATTAAAACAAATGAAAAATCACTTGAAAACCGGTCTACTAATTTTTCATTTAAATCAAAAGAAAGTTTTATTTATTTTTAAATGTTAATAAATACACTACAAAATCCTGAAAAAATAATGATTTTTCATTTATTTCGTTTTTTAAATTTGCAAAAATTAAGTGATATTTGTTTTATTTCGTTTCTTAAACTGACCTAGAAATCGAAAAGGAATTAATTTTTTTAAACAAATTTTAACTGAAAATATTAACTATAGCAGAAAATACGTATTTATATGTAATTTATTTTTTAAATAAACGACAAGAACAGTTAAAAAATATATCTCTTTGTATTTTAAATAAACTACAGTCAGTTACTGTAATAATATTTTCAGTGAAGAAGAAAACATTTTTTTTGAAAAATTTAACAGACACAAGGGAATCACCAGACTGCCCCAGTTTCGTCTCACCCAAAGACTCGTCAGTGGTTAGTTTATGTGTCAACTGATCTAAGTAATTTTTAATTGTTAATTTGTCTCTATATGAAAAAGTTTTTTTTATTGCCATGACCGGGGTTAAACCAGCAGCCCTCTGCACAGTTTATGTGCTCGTAGCATCACATCTTAACAAGATACACCACGGTCGGCATAGCCTATACAATGTATGTTTTGTAATCAGAAGAGCCAGAATTAACTAATCCTATTGTTTTTTCTACTTTTTTACAAGTAATTATCACATTACGATGCGCTTTATTCACATTCAATAGTTACATACCGAGTGTTTATTGAAGATGTTGTGTTGCTGCTTTTCAAATTTATTATTTTCTAGTTGCTTGTAACCAAGGTTGCCAATTTGGCCATTTTCCGGCTAGATCTAGCCATTTTAATTTCATCTAGCCATAAAAAATGACTAGATTGGATCTAGCCGGAAGATTTAGCCATTTTATTTTGCCCTAGCCATTTTTTTCTTTTAATGTTTTACAGTTAATTTCATATAAAAGTGCTTAAATTTTTATGATTTTCAAAATTTTAGTACAAAATTTTCAATTTTTAAAACTTTTATTTGGGTTCACAGACACATGTAATTTTTACATTCGATTTAAAATCATGTATTTTGTAAAATTTAAAGGAAAATATTTTAGAAATTCGAAAAACACTAAAAGTTAAAGGCTACTTACATGAAATTCGTGTTAGAACTCGTCATTATCACTGAATTATATTAAAATTATTAAGTTTTTGCTTTATTTTTAAATTTATTTTATTTTATTTATTTATTTATTTGTTATTCCATACACAAGACTTAAGTCTTATATTACAGTATGGAACTGAGTATGCGTAAAAACAATAATTTACTAAATACTTATAAATATAATTACAATTACATTAATGACATAGAATAGATAAATATTTTTGAACGAAACAATTTTAAAATTACTGTAAACTACACAATTTTAGAATTTAATGTAACATAAACATAATTCAAAATTATTAACAAATAAAAATTCAAAATTAAAAATTCGAAATTAGAATCAAACATTAGAATCAAAATACACACTCAAAAAAGTTCACCGATAGAAACCTATTGCAAATAGCAGGTAAAAAAAGGCGACAAAATAAAATAACAACAAAAAAAAAAAGTTATTTTTAATTGCTGAAAGAGAAAAAAAAAATATAACTAACAAAAAAAAAAATATAACTAACAAATGCATCGAAAATGACTAAGAATGTAAAATTGTCAGTTAAGTTTGCTAAAAATATTTTTAAATAATTGACAAAACAGGCAAAAAGTACTGCTATTTTCAGTTAATTAACTCTCATAATAGTTGTTTTGTATTTTTATATAAAAAAACAACTATATATACAATTAAAACAATAACTATGGATTACTACACTGTCAAACTTTTTTGAGTGTATATTATTCAATTAGAGAAATAACTAATAATGTTTTTTCTGAATTGTTGTGCGTTACTAATAATTTGAGTGCTATGTGGAATTCTGTTCCAGAGACCTATTGCATTAATATAGAATTGGTATTTCGAAATCTGAGTACGATGATTAAAAGTTAATAGTCTTTTGCCTCTATCAAGTGTTGAGAATTTTAATCGCAAATGTAGATGTTCAGGTTGGCGGGTATATATTATTTTATGCATAAAAATTAAAATCCTTGTTTTAACATATTCATCAAAACTAATGCCATAAAGTAGATTTGCAAACGATGAAATATGATCAAATCTTTTCAGGCCATATACATAGCGGACAATACTATTAAAAGCTACGTTCAGTTTTCTTTTGCTTTCGTTGTCACAGCTGGCAAAAAGTTCGATACCATATAATAAGATCAGCATCAAATAAGTTTTGGCAAGAAGGATTCTAATCTTAGTTGGAGTACAATACTGAGTTTGCCAAAGATTTCTTAACATTGAGAATGATCTACCGCAAGCATAATTAATATGGTTCGACCAAGTGAGAGTATTATTGAAGTAAATACCAAGATTTTTAGCATACTCAACGATTTCTATGGATTGATTTTCAAGAGTTATAGTAGGTACATGATCAAATTTTAGTAATCTTTTTTTAATAATAAGGCATTTGGACTTGCTAGGATTTATTCCAAGACCATTAGCGGTAGCCCACTCATAAATTCGATGCAACTCCTGGTTCAGCGTTCTAACGCATTCTTCAATCGCTGTAACTTTGCAACTTATGTAAAGTTGGACATCATCAGCATACATTCTAGCCTTGCAGTTTGTTTGGAAGATCATTTGCGTATAATGAGAAAAGACGAGGGCCTACGATCGATCCTTGAGGAACACCTCGGATTACAGGCAAAAAGTTAGATTTTGTGGTTGTTGTTTCAACATACTGATATCTCTCTGTTAGATATGATGATATTAGATGTGTTGCGGTTGATGAAAAATTAAACATATGTTTTAATTTATAACATAAAATGTTATGGTCAACCGTATCAAACGCCTTAGAATGATCTAAAAGAACTAAAAACGTAACATTTCCACGATCTACCTGTTGTCTGATTTCCTCGGCAACATCTACTAGAGCTGTTATGCAACTGTGTTTTTTACGAAAACCAGGTTGTCTATCAGTTAGCAAATTATTGGTATCCAAATATTGAGTAACTTGATTGTGAATTAATCTTTCAAAGACTTTAGAAAGAAATGGTAATATTGCTATCGGCCTGTAATCAGATTTAGATTTTGGTATGGGGATAATTTTAGCAAGTTTCCAAATTTTTGGATAACTACAGGTAGTAAGTATCTTATTGAAAAGAAATGTAATGAGAGGAAGAAGTTGTGGCAAAAGTATTTTGAGAAACCTTGGATCTATCCCATCCACACCAACTGCATTGGACTTAATTGACAAGACACTGGATAGCACATCACATTGGTTAACATTAGTAAAATAAAAATTTTCATTTGAAGTTTCATCAGAGTAATGGTAGTAATTCTGATCAGGTTGTACAATTGGAATGTTTAAAAATTTTTCATTGAGAGTATCTGCATCGACAGCAAATATAAAAAATCTTTATGATTAATTGATTGTCTTATATTAAAAGTAAACCAGGGTTTCTTCTGTTGACTTATAATTTTAGTTTTCAGGGGTACGGCAAGATTGTATAAATAGTTCAGGTTTTGTTGCAAAAAAGATAGTTGATCATCTACCGAAGTCATGGTATATAATAATCTCCAATTAATATTGAAAAATTCATCTTCTAAACCCCTATAATTAATGTTTTTGTAGTCGCGATAAGTTATTATTTGTTCAGGTACTAGTAACTGAAATTTATACGTAATGAAGATGAGATCATGTCGCGAAAAACAGGAAGCAGATAGTTGATCATAGAGCAATACATTCCTATCATCACTAACAAAGAAAAGATCCAGAAGTGCATTATTTGTTGTTGTAAAATGTGTTGCATTGCTTGTGTTTGGAGAATTAAGCCCGAGAGTGAACATGTTATTAGTTAGATAGGAATCAACTAAAATATTTGAATTAAAGTCACCTGCGATTACAACATCATCGTATAAGACCGTGAATGTTTCCAGAGTTCTAATAAACTTTTCGATACTTATTCGATTATTTGGTCTGTATACACTACCAACAAGTAATTTTCCTCCCTCGCTGCTCACTTCAAGAAATAATATATATTTTTTTTAGCCATTTCTAGCCATTTTTTCTGCGTAATCTATCCATTTTTTCAGTTCAAGTGTTGGCAACCTTGCTTGTAACACTACTAGTTTGGAGAAATTTCAATATGTTGTAGAAATAAAAATTCTAAGATGATCATCTCCCGGTTTTTGACCATCACGGTTAAACATGGGTTCATTCAAGGTAGACGAAAAAATTAGCAGGTTGATATTAGATTTCTTTTCTCTATTCCTTGTACGCGGTTTTCTTCAAAACAGTGGATGGACTTTGTAGAGTTTTCTATAAAAACATTAACATTTTGATAGAAGGAAGTCATTATACATTATACAATTTCACTTGAAAGTGGAATTGAAAACGCAAATTGCTTCTCCAGAAGTAATTAGTATTTTAGCAAATTTAGACCAAATATAACAGATAAACATAATTAATTATAAGTTAAGAATGCTGTTTTTAATAATTCCACTTAAAAAGTTTTTGTTAGAGAGCATATTTAAAGTTTTAACAAATATTTCGCATAAAATTAATATGATTTCGATGTACAATTTCGTAACGTTTTACTTTTGCTTCTTCAGGTTTTTTGCGTTTTCGTAAATTTTAAAATGTTAAAAAAATAGTTTTTGTGGTAAATTCGTGTTCCAACTGGTAAATTTTGATACAAAATTTAAAATTTAAATTATTCAGAAAAAATTAGGTTTTGCTAACCAATAAGAAAATTGTTGAATTTACTAACAAATAGCGTTTTAAATGTAAATGTTTTTCAAGTGAAATAGTTAACGACACTTAAGGGAATACATACCAAGCACTATTGAAAAGCTTTTATGAGATTAAGCTGCTCTAAATACCAATTCCACTTTGGTATTTGAAAGTGGAATGAAAACGATTTTTTTTTCGTTTTACGTTTTCTGGAGAAACTTTTAACGTTTTAAGTACCACTATAAAGCCTGTAGCATACTCAATACTTACCAGTAGTGCGATTCTCTAACTTTCTTAACGATTTTATCGAATTCGTTAACTAACGATAATTGTCGGTTGAATTACCGAATAAGTGATTCACTATATTTGGTTAACGATATTATTCGTTACCGACAAATTTCGGTAGAAATAAAAAAATGCCAAACAATTCGATACAAAATATTTGTAAATAAAAAAACAAAATAGAAAACAACATTTGTATCAAGAGCTTTTTTGTGGTTTTTTGCTTGCTATCGGGCTTAAAAAATATGGAATACCGTTCCATATAGTTATTCTTTAAATCGCGAAAGTCTAAATGCGTTAAATTTAAAGTGTATTTTTTCACCCTATAGCAGTATTTAAATATAATCCATAAGGTAAGTGTATATAATAAAAGTGACTGGAAATTTAATTAAATGTGTTTTTAAAGGCATTATGCGCCCCACCGCGGTTCTTGTTTTTTTTTGTAATTGTGAAACTGTTAGATCGTTAGTGAAATTAAGGTTATTCAAGTGAATTGTACGTATTCAAAGTTGAAATAAAACCCGTTAATCAGTTACAAAGTCAGTGGCACTTTTTTGCGATTACCGTGATTTTCCCTGCTTTTGCATTTTAAATTTGTTCAGTGACTAAATTATTGTATATGAGCAATTCCATTTTATTTCAACGAACATTTTTTCGGTAGTGTCCGATTTTGATAAAACTTGGTGAATGTGTGTAGTAGTGTATGTATGTTCACAAAACGATTTTTAATTTTTTTGTTTTCGAAAACTGTGGCAACCCTGCAGCTTTGAAATACTGAAAAATGCAGGGTAGGCACTACACTTAAAATTTCATAACTTTTGTTGTGAGCAAGATATTGAAAAAATTCTTTTTGCGTGGGATAAGTGAAGTTTTTAGGTTAAAGAAATTTATTATTATTTTTTTTTTTTTTAAATTTTTAAAATTTAAAAAAAAAAAAAAAATTAAAATTTATTTTTTGAAAAAAACCCATTTTTTAAAATTTTTATATTTTTTGCACAAAATGCCACATATGTGTTCTAAACATCCTAAAAATTTCAGAGTGGAATGCCTCCTACTTTTTGAGATATATTAAAAAATGTACTGGTATGTTTATAAGAAATACTCTCTTACTAGTTGCTACGTGCCACTGAGTTAATAAGTTAAGTTTGCTTGTATGCAATTCATTGGAAGCATTGTTTGTATTCAATGAAAATTGTTTTTGCTGATGCTTAAGAAGTTCCGTTATTTCAAAAACAAAACGATGAAAACGATTTAGATTTCTTTAATATCTTTGCGTTGTTGAGTAGATTTTTAATTGTTTATAGATTTTTGACAAGTCAACATCGTAGTATTTTTATTCTCTGATAATAATTTTCAAAAACTATTTTATTTCAAGCAGTACACATTTGTTCACAGATTTTTAATTTGCTTAAAATGCCTTTTGGAAAAGTTTGTTGTAATCCTTTCCGAAAACTCAAGCATAAAACAAACAAAATAAAATGTGTTCGTAAAGTTTCGCAAAGTCTTAGGGAGCGTTTTCCACAATATTTGCATGGTCAATATATCTGTGCTTCATGTAGAATGGCTCTATTAGATCAAGCGAAGTCATTGATAAAGAAAAAGAAAAACGAAAACAATTTCGAAGATTTTGAAATTGACACGGTTGCAGGAACTTCTACATCAGCTTTAAAAGTTGCCAATGCTGATGAAAGTTTGTCTGAAAGTGATATTGGCTCACTTTCGGAAGAAACAACCGAAGAGGCTTTCAATGAAAAGAAGAACACAGCTTTTTTTATTTGAATAAGTGCTTAGAAGCGCTAAATGAATCTCCCATTGAGTTTAAAAATAACTATTCTAAATATAAACAGGAAGAAATTTTAGGCAATATAAATTCCATATTTAGGAAAAACCTTTTTAGTTTAGAAAATATATCCTGCGATGGTGAAGATATATTAAACCACTTAAAAGAGATTTACAATACTTCTGAAGATGATAAAGATAGACAAATTAAAATATTAACATCTTTGCCACATTCTTGGAGTGTTGGTAAAATAGAAAAAACCTTTTCAACTAAAAACTATATGGCTCGTAAAGCTAAAAAACTAATTCAAAATGGCGATTTTTATTTTTCTTCGCATCCAAAAAGACGATCCGGCCTCTCGACAGAGACAAAATCTATAGTTGAAGATTTTTATAGAAACGACAAAAACAGTCGCGTTATGCCCGGGAAAAAAGACTATAAGTCTGTTAAGAGTTGTAATGGGGAGAAAGAAAAAAAAACAGAAGAGATTGATGCTTTGTAATCTGAAAGAATTGCATAATTCCTTTCAAGAAGTTTATCCAACAGTAAAAATTGGATTTTCAAAATTTTCAGAGCTGAGACCACAAGAATGTATTTTGATTGGGGGAAGTGGCACTCATACAGTTTGCGTGTGTGCTATTCACCAAAATTCCAAACTTGTGTTTATTGAGGGGAAAATCAAGGAATTGGCTGAAGAGGAAGTTATAGGTTTTCCCACTTACAAGCATTGGATTGCTCAATCTATTTGTAATCCAGCAACTGTACAATGCTATATGGGAAATTGTTCACTTTGTCCAGGGGATACTTACCTTAAAGATGCCCTTAAAAACGCATATGCCACTAACAACACAGAAAACATAACATACAAACAATGGGTTCAAGTAGACAGATCCAATCTTTTGACCATAACATCTCCATCTGACGACTTTGTGGACAAACTTTCTGAAGAAATGATAAAATTAATTTTTCATAGTTTTGTGGCAAAAGAACAGAACAAGTTTCTTGATGAGGTAAAATCCAATTTAAAAATTGGAGAATTTTTGACTATCTGTGATTTTGCCGATAATTACACATTTGTTATCCAAGATTGTATACAGAGCTATCATTGGACAAATTCTCAAGCCACTATACACCCCTTTGTGACATATTTACGAAATGCAGATGGAAAAATAGATCACATAAGCTTTGTTGTCATTTCCGATATCTTGGAGCACAACACAATCGCTGTTCATTTATTTCAAAGGAAATTTGTACAATTTATAAAAAAACATGTTAATGAAAACATTGACAAAAAATATATTTTTCTGACGGTTGCGCAGCTCAGTATAAAAATCGAAAAAATTTTGTAAATTTACTATACCATAAAACCGATTTTGATTGTGATGCTGAATGGCACTTTTTTGCGACATCACATAGGAAAGGCCCTTGTGATGGAGTTGGAGGTTCACTAAAAAGAGCAGCAGCTCTTGCCAGTCTTCAGCGTCCAATAGAAAATCAAATTGTAAATGCTACAGATTTATTTGAATACGCTAAGGGTTTGCCTAATATCAATGTAACATTCTGCACAAAAAATGAATATGAAGAAGAGGAAATAAAACTAAACACTAGATTTAAAAAATCTGTTGCAATTAAAGGAAGACAAAAACTCCATTCATTCGTACCTATTTCAAGAACAGAAATAGCTGCCAAAACCTTTTCAAATTCAGTTGAAACTCCAAAACCTATTAAGATAGTAAAATACTTATAAATACTTTTATATTTTTTCTCATATCTCGAAAAGATTCCGCAATTTTCAAGGTATTTAGAACGTACATGTGGCTATTTTTATAAGAAAAACTTTTTTTTTCCAAAAAATGAATTATATTTTTGTTTACATTTTTACATTTTTTAATATATCTCAAAAAGTAGGAGGCATTCCACTCTGAAATGTTTAGGATGTTTAGAACACATATGTGGCATTTTGTGCAAAAAATATAAAAATTTTAAAAAACGGGTTTTTTTCAAAAAATAAATTTTAATTTTTTTTTTTTTTTTAAATTTTAAAAATTAACAAAAAAAAATAATAATAAATTTCTTAAACCTAAAAACTTCACTAATCCCACGCAAAAAGAATTTTTTCAATATCTTCCTCACAACAAAAGTTATGAAATTTTAAGTGTAGTGCCTACCCTGCAATTTTCAGTATTTCAAACCCGCAGGGTTGCCACAGTTTTCGAAAACAAAAAAATTAAAAATCGTTTTGTGAACATACATACACTACTACACACATTCACCAAGTTTTATCAAAATCGGACACTACCGAAAAAATGTTCGTTGAAATAAAATGGAATTGCTCATATAAAGTTGAGTGATACGAAACTTTCCCGGTTTGCATAAGTGAGATATTTCGCACGTCTTTCTATTGATTATGCGTTGAAGCAAAAAATAAAATAAGCTAATTTCAAATTGGAAAACCACACATAAATCGCGTTAATCTCAAAAATTTGTCATTAACTTTGTAGCTGACTCCCGGCGATTTTTTCAATCGCGTATACGCACGACTTACTTGAATAACTTTAATTTCACAAACAATCACACAGTTTACCAATTAAAAAACGCAAAAGAGCGCGTAACGCTTCGCTTTTTAAAGAAATTAAAAAAAAATGTTCAGTCGCATTTATAACACACACCTAATGGATTCAATTCCAATACTTTTATAGTTTAAAAAGTATACTTACGTTAAATTTAACGCGAAACGCTAACCGCGATTCGAAAAAATATGTAATCCGGTATTCTATATTTTTATTTTCTGGTTAGTTGGAAATAAGTTATTTTATATCCCAGCAAAAAAAAGACATGAATTTAGCAGCACTGCAGAACTAGAAGTGCATTTTTAGTGCTACTTGTATAAAAGTAACGGTAATGAAAATCCATGTCTAATTTTGCAATGAATATTAAAATTAGTTTGATTTCAATTGCTTGAATGTATTGGAAATGAAAACATATTTCATTACAACTACATATATACAATGGTAATGACAATGATTAATGATCATTACAAAAAAAATATTTGACTCCAAAAATGTTGTCTATTTTTTCTGCCGGGTTGTTAATAATTATCACTGAAAAAAAATTCAAAAGCACGAAAAAAAGAAAGTAAATCCCTAATTGAATTAATTTGATGCAATTGAATTGCAACGACCTAATTGGGTTAATTTGATTTATTCATGTAGGGTGAAAAGTTACATTAATAATTTTAAGCACTAAGCCATGCTAAATATTGGAAACTCTTATTTGCAGGGATATAGAATGGTATTCCATTTATGTTCTATGAAAAAAATCGACTAAAATCCTTGTGTTCGCGATTTCTAAGAATTTTAGTCCACTCATTAGCAGGCTAAAATTTTTTTTAAGAATTCATTAAGCTCGATTCATACCCCAGCATTGTGAATCGAGCTTAAAAGGATTTTAAAATCGACGTTGGAATTGGGATTATTAGTGCCTGTTATTTTAAGCAAATTATTCCTATCTACGCTTAGATATGTTATCTACTGCGTAGGCGAACAAAAACCAGTGGGTATCAAAGCACTGATAAGCATCTATTGCTTGAAATTAAGAGCATAAGCAATTCACTGTAAAACGAGGGCCATTCACTAGCTAACCATATCACAATGCTCTAAAATGCAATCTTTCAAATGCCATTTCCTTATTCTTAATGTAAATTTTTATGAAATTTGCACTCATTTTGCAATTATTCACATTTTTTTTGCTCATCCGTTACCTTATCTACAACTTTTTTTCTGTCGTTAACTTAACAATAATTGTCGGAAGTTAACGATATTATTTAACGACAAAATTCGGTAGAGAAAGTTACTGAATCAGTTTTAACGACAATTGTAGATAACTATCGAATTTTGACAATCTAACTACCGAAATTTGTCGTTAAAAAGTTAGAGAATCCCACTACAGAGCGATTATTTTCAATACAAAATTATCTGTAGCACCCTAAACTGCAAATTCAGAAGGAAAAAAATTGTTTTCGATCACTTTATGAAAAAAATTGCAGAAGTGAAATTGTAAAATCAAATTAATTCCGAAAAAAACCTTTGACATGCCTGATAAAAGTGTTTTGGTTTTTTTTATGAAAAAAATTTTAAGTATAATATCAAAAGTGTTTTTTAAGTTTAAGAATCTGAGAATGGGTAAATAAAAAGCCGAATATAAATGGGTCCCTTGCCCACCCCAGAAAAATGGTCTAGGTTCGCCAATGTTGGCTACTCGAATGTTTAAGGGGTTTTCGATTTTCGAACGTCATTTTTGGTGGGTAGTAGGGATGCCAATTGGGATTGATATTTGAAAATCCCTGGATTTTCGGGACTACGGGATTTTTCGGGATCCCGGAATTTTACGGGATTTCGGGATTTAAATTTTCCTTTATTTGTCAAAGTTTTTATGTTATGTAACTAATTTTTTTATAGAATAAAGCGTTTTATAATTATTTAATAGTTGTTAATTAATAATGTGGCACATTTTATGAATACTGAAACATCTCAGTCAGAAATTGACAGTGATACAAAAAATCAAGTACTTGCATACCACTGGGTAACCGCGATGTTAAAAATAAATGACTGGCAGAACACTCATTTGGGACGCTTTGCCAGCGTTTGCAAAAATCGTTTTGTCAGTATTTGTTTTACAAAACATCACGGCAGGGCTAAAAAAAGATACATATGAACTTTTTTTAAATTTTATTTTTGAAAATATAATTCCAAGTCACCTATTTATTGGTTTTGGCAGCGTTTTGCCAAAGTTAAAAATTTTGTTTCTCCAGTACTTTTCCGGCGCTTTTTGAACTGCCGGTCCTTTTGTCTATTGACGTTATCATGTTGGAAATGGGAAAGCAATTTTTGTCAGTACTTGTACCACCTGTTAAAATACCTTGCCATCGCTTTCCCGTTTGTATTTTTCTGGCTGGGATAATATATGAAGGCCTGTCATTAAGTACACTTGCGCCCAGTATTTTGTAAGCGGATTTTAAAACAGATTCGTTGCGATAACCTTGCCCACTAAATCGTGTAATTACAGCAACAAAGTTATTTGGTTATCGTTATCAAATGTTTTCATGGAAGAATTCAAACTTACAGTCCCAGCCAAAACTTACAGTCCCAGTTTCAGAAATCGAATTTCGCTAAGAAGAATAAATCGGTAAAATAACAAACAAACTTGATTTTTGGCATGTATTACTCAAAAACTTAATATTGTTTACCAAAATTTAAATTTTTTCTGCAAAGTCTTTGCATAGTTTACTCGAATAATCTACTTAATTTATAATTTTACCAATATCTTAGCATCAATTTATTGTCAATATGGGAAAACTCAAGAAAAAACGTAGGTAATCTAAAATTGCTCACTTTGTTTATATGCGTTTATATTAATATTAAAAAATAAGAAAATCCCGGGATTTTTGAGAAATAATCCCGGGATTCGGGATTTCCCGTTTGGCATTCCTAGTGGGTAGGAGGCGGCAAAATATGTTACATATTTTTTTTAATTTGAGGACTCTTAACAAGAATCTGAAGTCAAAATAACGATACATCCGCAAACAAAAAGTCGGTAGTGAAAGGGTTAAAGACTGAAGTAAACCAGTTTACAAACTTATTAAAAAAAAAAAACTGTTGAATGAAAAAAATTAAAAAAATGTTGGTTTTGTGTGATTTTGACTTAATCGAATTGATTTAGATGCAAAAGAAGTGTTTCCTTAAAATTCTCCTACAAATAATAATAAATTTAAGCTTCAGAAATGGGTTCTGTAAAGGCTAACCATTAAAATTGCCTCTAAAATATGATATTTCATACATTATAAAAAGCACATTTAAATCACTTAAAAATGTATTATATTATATACAATAAAGAGTACTTCTAAATCACTCTAAAAATGCCAACACCACGTGTAAAATAAATCAGTGTTAGAGCTAAATTGTAACTATTTCATAATCAGTTGATGCTATTCGGAGTGCTTTTAAAATAACTTTTTTGTAATGGCTTTTTTTGTTGGAGTACTTTATGTAATGGTAATGAATATAAAACATTCATTACCATTATATAAAGTAATGGTAATGAAAATGTAATGATTTTGGATTTTGTAATGATTTTCAC
The DNA here is from genome assembly GCA_949987735.1 of Leucophora obtusa. Taxonomy (NCBI): domain Eukaryota; kingdom Metazoa; phylum Arthropoda; class Insecta; order Diptera; family Anthomyiidae; genus Leucophora; species Leucophora obtusa. The sequence continues at coordinate 15,606,932 of OX465300.1, forward strand.
TTACATAATTCTGCAGTGGTGATGGAATCATGTATATTTTTTTGCTGAGATATAAAATAACTTACTTCAAACTAACCAGAAAGTAAAAATATAGAATACCGGATCACATATTTTTTCAAATCTCGGAACGCTAAGGCGTTAAATTAAACCTATATTTTACTATCTATATATATAAAAATAAGTTGGTATATGTTCGTCATTTTATATCTCGAGAACCACTCAACCGATTTACAAACCAATACATGTGTTGGAAAGGTCCACTTTTACTGATGGTTTTTAAAAAAAAAATGACGAAAAATGTCCACGCATACGCGTTATACGCACACTTTTGTAATGGTGTGTTTTTCCCATATAAAATGTGTGATGGATATACAAATTTTTATTTTTCAACGGATTTCTGTCAACCGATTTCAACCAAAATTTCAGGGTACGTTGAGGATGGTCGATGGTTTATGTGAAGTTTGCACGAAATTGGCCCAGTGGTTCCGGAGATATGGCGTCCCTACATATAAAATTTTCGTGTTGCTATGACAACCAGGCCTTGGCGTTACTATGACAACCAGGCAGCACTTATAGCATTAACCTAATCTAATCTCAGCTCATCCTATCTCATCTCAAATTTTTTTTTTGTGGAAACACTTTTTTTTTTGTAGAAACATGTTTTTTTGTTTTTTTTGTGTTTTTTTTTGTGCACAGTCTTTTTTTTTTGGAAAAACTTCTTTTTTTTGTGGAAACTTTTTTTTTTTAATTTTTTTTTTGTGGAAAAAGTTTTTTTTTGGAAACACCTTTTTTTTGCGGAAACTTTTTTTTTGTGGACACACTTTTTTTTGTGGAAACATTTTTTTTTGTGGAAACTTTTTTTTTGGGAAACTTTTTTTTTGTCGAAACACTTTTTTTTGTGTAAATTTTTTTTTGTTGTTGAAAATTTTTTATTTTTTGTGGAAACTTTTTCTTTTTGTGCAAACATTTTTTTTTTGTGCAAACACTTTTTTTTGTGGAAACACCTTTTTTTTTGTGAAATATTTTTTTTGGTGGAAATTTTGTGTTTTTTTTTTGTGGAAACTTAAAAACTTACTTTCCTTATAAAAATGTGTGTTTAAAAACAACAAAAAAAAAATGTGTTTAAAAAAAAAGTGCTCGTAGACAAAAAAGTGTTAAAAAAGTGGCCGTGGACAAATTTTCTTTGCCAAAATTGTGTTAAAAAAATAGGTTTGTTTTTTTCGAATTTTGTATAAATATTCCATACAAATTTAAGCATTTATAGAACTTTTAAGTAGGTATAAATTTAGCTTCTTAAAAATTAAGTAGTTATAAAAATGCTACCAAGTCTTAAAAATTCTTGGCTTTTCTCTTTGGAATGTAAACAAAAATATTTGAAATTTTATAATTTTTTATTTCATAAAATATCTGAAACAACAAAAGCTAACAAATGAATTATGCGTTTGTTGGTAAAGGTACAGCAGGGCACACAAGATTATTGCTCCATTTCGAGTTCCGGCGAAGTCTTTGTGCGAAAACAGCTTTTGTACAAAGGCTACACCAAATGTTTAAATTTTGTTTGTTTACAAAAAATAAAAGAAAATCAGGTAAGTACGGATAGTCGTTTTTTTACAAGTCGTTATAGATATAGGTATAAAATTCGAAAAAAAACAAACCTAATGTTTCCACAAAACAAAAGTGTTGCCACAACAAACAGTGTTTCCACAAAAAAAAAGTATTTTCACAAAAAAAAGTATCCACAAAAAAAAACTGTGTTCCCACAAAAAAAATGTCCACATAAAAAAAAAGTTTACACAAAAAAAAGAGTTTCCACAAAAAAGTGTTTCCACAAAAAAAGAGTGTTTTCACAAAAAAAAAAGTGTTTCCACAAAATAGTGTTTCCAAAAAAAGTGTTTCCACAAAAAAAAACTGTGTTGCCACAAAAAAAAAGTTTACACAAAAAAAAAGAGATTCCACAATAAGTGTTTCCACCAAAAAAGAATATTTCTACAAAAAAAAGTGTTTCCACAAAATAAAGTGTTTCCAAAAAAAAGTGTTTCCACAAAAAAAAAAAAGTTTCCACAAAAAAAAGTTTCCACAAAAAAAAGTTTCCACAAAAAAAAGTTTTCCAAAAACAAAAAACCAAATTTCCACAAAAAAAATGTTTCACAATAAAAAAGGAGTTTCCACAAAAAAAGTGTTTGCACAAAAAAAAATGTTTGCACAAAAAAAAAGTTTCCACAAAAAAATAAAAAATAATACACTTTTTAACACACTTTCGGGAAAGAACGGGGAACAAGTGGAATTGAAACTCGAGAAAATGGCAATGGAACAGAGAACGAAATGGAATGCGGATCGAAATGAAACAGAACGGGAACGAATGGATTCGCAATGACAATGAACAAAAGAGAGTCATAGTGTATGCATATAAGAGTGACTTATTTTACCCTCTAACCGGTCTTGCTTTTTCACCAAAGTATAAATAAAATCCAAAAATGAAATTTTTTGTGCCTTTGATTAAGAAGATGTAACGATTTTCGTTTTTCGGAAACTACGAAATTAAGCGAAAACGGGTCTTAATTTTAATAAATATTGGTACTAATACTAAATTTATTCTTTTTGTCAAATTTCATAACAATTCGTTTTCAAGTTTAGACGATCAAAGGTATCCTGATAGAATCCTGTATGTGCTTGAACCAAATAATGACTTTTTTAAAAACTAATGTGCTAATTCATAAACAAAATTTATTTGGTATTTGAAGCTTGCTATAGTTAAAGTACATATTTCGCTTAATAAAGAGTTATTAGAAATCCTGATTCATAATCTTATTTTAACTATAAATTAATTTTTCGATTTGATACTGGCAACACTATTGTTTATTTTCTCTCTTTTCCCAAATAAGTCGTAAGTGATGTACAAATTTAGTAAACGATTGACTCGGTAATCGGAAGTGAAAATGTATTTTCTTAAATTAGAAAACTAATGATATGCTAAGATAAATTTAAAAGCAATTAAAAATATTTTTTTTTATTTATAAAGCAAATCAATGGAAATGTGTGTAAAAAAGTAATTTTTTAGAACATATTATCGGAAACATACATAAGTAATCGAATTTCGAATAATGTTTTGACAGTCTGTACATCACTATTGTTTTGTTTTTCTTTTTAATTTAATTTTAACATTTTTTGGAAATTTTTTCGAAAAAGGTCATTGGCTACGCAATTGTTGTAGCTTTTTTCAGTTTGATAGATGCAAGTTGTTGGAAGCCACACATTCTAGGGATGGGATGGCTTTAATAAATCATTTCATGCCTGAAAATTAAATAATTAACAATTAAATGGTGGCTTCCTCACTCCAAACTTTATAAAAGGTTTAAAGTTAATGAGTATCGACTATAAACCTATATTATTTTTTTCGTTATTAAGCAAATATGAATACTGTTTTTTACAAATTAGCTTAAAATCCTGCAATAAGACTGTTGTAAAAGTTTATGAATTAGACCATAAAGCTGTAGTCTTACTTTGTGTGTATTATCAATGGTTTAAAAGTAACTTAAATATATTTTTCAAATTTGAAAATTGTGTTAGTTTCAGAATATTAGTTGGCGAACTTTTGTTGAGGCTGTTTATTTCATAGCCCTGTTATATTATTTTACTTCGGTCGGGTTAAGTGCTATGGGAATAGTGAAGGAGGACACTGTATTATGGATAAAAAATCATACACATTATTTTTCCAAATTGATGTTGCGGTCGCTTGTGATCGAACCCGCAACCACATGTGTAACAGTTAAATACATAAAAAGTAGAAAATTTGTTTTAACCTAAGCTACCTCTGAATAATAATTTTTGAAATTATTTATTTTGTATATAAGCTCCTAATAAGCATTCTCAAAAAACATTGTATTTTGTTTTCATAAAAATATTTAATTCCTATACAAAACAAATTACATTTTAAACTTTAAGGTACGCTAACAAAGTAGCGGGCTTGCCCGATACGACGGTTTAACTGACATCCCAAAAACTAGGCCTAAGGCACGCCGCTAAAGTAGTTATATATATTAGTGTCCCTTAAAAATAGATTTGTCATTACACCCCCAGTTTTATTGGAAATGGTCCCAAATGGAAGAAATCGATTTTTTTTTTGGAAAATGTTAACCCGTGCCGAAAGTTGGACGAAAATTACCCATTTTGGAAAAAAATCGTATTACTATTAAAAATTCCCAAAATTCGAAATTTCGAAAAAAATTATTTTTTATTTCATTTATTCATTTAATATAGTAAAAATGATTCAGGCATGGAATTTTGACTTCATCGGATATCATTAACCCACTTTAGCCTGGTATCCAAAATGACCCACGAATTTGATAAAAATGCAAAAACATGTTTTTTTTAAATTAATTTTAAAGATTTTTTTAAAATGCCTAATTTGGATATGTCGATTGCTATTTGCACCACATAATAGTTGATATTGAAGAAAAAAAATAAATTGGAAAAATGATAATTCGAGTTTGTGTTTGGAGCGACTGCTTTCCAGGACATTTTACAAAAATTGCTCATTTTGGCAAAAATTTAACAAAGTTTGAATGTTTTCATCAAATTTTATACAGTTTTCGGAAAAAGATCACTTAAATTTGGTTAGACTATAATTACCTTTATATTTGTTTAAAAAATATTTAACCCTTAGTAGCCTAGGGTCAGAAAAGACCCATGAAAGTTAATATTAATTATGACTACGAGATTCCCAGTGTAGAAACGGTATTGACATATCATTATTTTTTGGACTACTAGTAATGACGGCCCTATGTTCCACTGGGAATTAAAGGATTAAATATATATAGTAATGACACACACTTACCTTCTGCATTATTTTAAAACATATAACAATGAGTTACTGATAATGACTTATTTTCATCATTATTTCAAATAGAAAATAACCACATATTTTTTGATTTTTTGTATGTTGGTGTGTAAGCTGACTTCTGCCCGGCAGGTCAATTATGTTCTTATCTATCAAATATAACATGTCGTCATAGCTCAGATAGTAGAGCTATTGACTGACAATCTGTAGACCCAGGTTCGATTCCCGCACCATCAAATTTTATTTAACAAAAACAATACAACAAAAAATATTTTTTTTTTATATAATTTATTTTTTGGAAAATCTATTTTTAGACTCATTATTTTTGTCAGTACTGGTAGCACATATGTAACGATATATTTTTTGATTTTTCCTATTGTGGAGTGTAACCATAACTAATTATTTTTCGCGACTTCGCCATATAAAGGTAATAAGAAATGTAATAACAAAAGTAACTAGTTACCACTACCAAGTATGTAGTTATATAACCACATATCTGTAGTGGGATTCTCTAACTTTTTAACGACAAAAATCGGTAGTTAAATTGTCAAAATTCGATAATTAACTACTATTGTCGTTAAAACTGATTCCGTAACTTTTTCTACCGAATTTTGTCGTTAAATAATATCGTTAAGTTCCGACAATTATTGTTAAGTTAACAACAGAAAAAAAGTTGTAGATAAGGTAAAACATGAGTAAAAAAATTTAATAATTTCAAAATGCGTTAAAGAAATGTATTTTAGTGCAAATTTCTTAAAAATTTACATTAAGAATAAGGCGTTTGCATTAAATTCAATGGCTCTCGTTTAATGGTGAATCAGTGAATTAACATTGCTTTGATATATACTGTTTTTTTCGACTTACTTAAATTTTTATAAATCGCGAAAACAAGGATTTTAGTGGATTTTCTTTTCATAGAATATAAATGGAATACCATTCTATATTCCTAAAAATAAAAGTTGCCAATATTTATAATGGGTTAGTGCTTAAAATTAATTACATAATTTTTTACCCAACATGTGCAAATAAACTTAATCTAATTAGATCGTATTAATTCAATTGCATCAAATTAATTCAATTGGATTAATTTCAACATTAATTAACAATTATGAATGACTGTTTTTCAGGCTTTTTTATGTATTTACTCAATTTTTTCATGCTTTTGAATTTGTTTGTAATGATAATTAATATCAACCCAGGAAAAAATAGACATTTTTGTGGCTCTGCCTGCAAACGAAAGATACATACAAGCAATTTCATTACCATTACATATACGTAATCGTAATGACATATTTTTCATTTCCATAACATTCAAGTAATTGTAATGAAATTAATTTTAATTATTACAAAATTAGACATGGATTTTTTGCAGTTACTTTTATACAAAGGTAAATATTTTTCTTTTTTCGTATGCTTTAATTTGAATTCATGGTATGCGGATTCGTCCCTTAAAGCCCAAATAACGAATAAGCTTAAATTTTTAGGTGTCAAGGTATAAAATGCCCCATAAACGCTATTCAACCAAATATTTTATATGAAAATTTATAAATTTGCCAATAAAGGCACGACTATAGAAAAATCAAACGTATTTCGCTTTTAGTAAATTAATGATTTTATTTTTCATTTCATTACAATTAATGAATTTGTTTTATTACATTACAAAAAAGTAATGGAAATGGAAATCAAACCATTACTTTATTTAATAGTAATGAAGATAAAACTTTCATTACCATTACATAAAGTAATCGTAATGAAAATATATTGGTAACAATTTTGGCTCATCTCTGGATACAAGTTGCACTAAAAATGCTAATATCCCTACGGGAAATTTTAACAAACTGTCACCGAACTGGCCCCTTTATATGAAATAGAGTGGTCACTTTTAAATGGCGTTGTTATAGGAGGGGAAAATTGACCCCTGGTGACATGTCGCAAGACAGATCCTAGGACAGGTTACTGAACTCTCATAAAAAACAAAGTTCATGTCACAAGGGGTCAATTTCCCCCTCCTATGACAACGCCATGTAAAAGTGACCACTCTATTTCATATAAAGGGGCCAGTTCGGTGACAGTTTGTTAAAATTTCCCGTAGGGATAATATAAAATAACCTATTTTAAAATAACCAGAAATAAATATATAGAATACCGAATCACATATTTTTTTTCAAATCGCGCAACGCCAAAAGCGTTAGATTTAAAATATATTTATTAAACTATAGAAGTATTAGAATTAATTCCATTAGGTGTATGTTGTAAATGCGACTGAACATCTTTTTAATTTCTTTAAAAAGTTATGCTTTACGCGCTCTACCGCGGTTTTTTACTTTCCTAATTGATAAACTGTGTGATTCTTTGTGAAATTAAAGTTATTCAATTAAGTCGTGCGTATACGTGATTCAAAAAAAAGCTGTGAATCAGCTACAAAGTTAATGACACATTTTTGCGATTAACGCTATTTATTTGTGCTTTTACAATTTGAAGCTAACTTATTTATCTTTTTGGTTCAACGCGTAATCAATACACGATTTGTAAAAAATCTCACTTATGCAAACCGCGAAAATTTCGTATCACTCAACTTTATGTAATTTAGTAGCTGAATAAACAAATTCAAAATAGAAAAGCAGGGGAAATCACGGTAATCGCAAAAATGTGCCACTGATATTGTAACTGATTAACGGCGTTTATTTCAAACTCAAACACTTACAACTCACTTGAATAACCTTAGTTTCACTAACGATCCAACAGTTTCACAATTACAAAAGAAAAACAAGAACCGCGGTGTGGCGCGTAACGCCTTTAAAGACACTTAAATCAATTTTAATTCGATTTCATTACATACACTTACCATATGGATTATATTATAATACTGCTATAGGGTGAAAAAATACACTTTTATTTTAACGCATTTAGGCTTTCGCGATTTAAAAAAACACTATATGGAACGGTATTCCATATTTTTTAAGCCCGATAGCAAGCAAAAAACCACGAAAAAACATTCAAATTCGCCGGTGTTCAAAAAAAAAAAAATCTTCATACAAATGTTGTTTTTCATTTTTTTTTATTTATAAATACTTTTTGTTTGGCATTTTTTTAAAAATTTTCCACTTCATAAAAATTATTATTTTGAGTAACTTGATCCATATAGGGTTAATGTTCTCACTTTTCACAAAAAAAAGACCCACTAGGAAATTTACAGAATAACATTTGTCAGATTGTATTCTGAAAGGTGTTATTCTGTAAATTTCCTAGTGGGTCGTTTTTGGCCAAAAGTATAAAAATTAACCCCATATGGATCACGTTACAAAAAATAATTATATTTATGCAGTTGCGGGGTGTAATGAACGAAAATCGGCAAATCGCTATTTTAAGAGACAGTCTAATATATATAATACTATAGAAGTATTAGAATTTAATCCATTAGGTGTCTATTCACGCAAAAAACTAGAGCATGTAATATTATACAACCCTTTTTGGTAAAAATGATTTCCTGCAGAAAAAAATAGTTTTCATTAGTTTAGTTTAAATCAAACACTTCAATTTTTATATAAATTACCTAAAAATATAATTTTTTATTGGTACATTATAAATTCTTTTGTACGTTATGTTAAATCACTTTCTTTTCTTATACAGTATTGTTCGAAACCTAAGCAACTTTTCCTAATAAAGTAATCAAAGTCCTACATATCCTTTTTAAATTGGTTTATACAAAAGAACACTTTTAATTTTTATTATGTTATGTGCCTACACTCTAATAATAACAAGAAAAATTTAATTCCATTTCCTTGCCAGTAAAAAGAAAAAAATATGAAATTGACTCCATATATTGCTGTTCGAAAATTAAGCAACTTTCAGTACTTCCTATGATACCCTTTCTTGCAAATGATTTCCGTACATCGTTTTGCCATAGAATCTATTAGATTTGATAGTGTTGTGGTTGGTATTGATTCCCCCTCTGATTTTAAGCAATTTATCAGATACCGCTTATTACTAAAACGGCGAGTTCCGACCCTGCGCTTCAAAATGCCGAATAGGTTTTCTATGGGAGTCAATTCTGAAGATTGAGCTGGCCAATCCAATAATTGAATCCCATTAACAGGTTACCATTTTTTGACCCACTTTGACGAGAGTTTGGGTCATTATTACGCTGAAACACCCATCGAAGTGGCATTTCCAATTCGGCATATTGAAGCATGTGTTTGGCTAAAATAATCAAATAAACAAAGCGATCCATTTTTATTTGTATTTCAACAAAAGGCCAACTCCACTCGTCGAAAAGCAGGTACACACCATTACATTTCCGCCCCCATGCTTTATTGTTCCTTTACAATAACGCGGATGTAATCGTTTTCCCTTCGGTCTTCGAACGTGGCATACTTCATCTAAATTTAATAGGTTAAATTTAGACTTGTCGCTGAATAAAACTATTTTCCATTTCCCCACAGTCCAATTTGCGTGAGCTTTTGCAAAATTCAACCTTAAATTTCATAAAACTAATGAAAATTAACGAATACGTTGCAAAATCATTTAGGCAAACCTCTTTTTTAAATGTTTTTTGTCAGTATAGGTTTCTTAGACGGCATGAAGCTTCTCAAATTATTTTCCAATGATCGTTTTCTCACACTGCTCGAACTAATATTGAGATTAAGCTCACTCACAACATTTTTGGAAGAAATAAAGGGTTTTTTTCTTAATTAATCGGACAATTTTCAATCTGTTCGATGTGAAGTTTTTCGAGGTTGCCCTCTAGTATTGGCTTTCTCTACTATTCCAGTAGCTTTGTACATTTTAATTAGTAGAGAAACTATTGATTCGTTAATGCTTAATTTGTTAGCTATAGAGACTTGCGATTGGCCCTTATTAAAGAGTTCAAAAATTTTAAGCTTAAAATCGATTCCGTAACTTTACGCGCCATAGCTGCACTTCTAAGTAATTGATTCTAAATCTACAGAAACAAAAAAAATTAAATTTTCTTTGTCAAACTAAACGGGAATTAAATAAACGTTTCAAAATTTTTGTTTATTTGTTGCAAAAAAATACAAAAACAAAATAGTTGCTTAAGTTTCGAACAGCAATATATGGAGTCAATTTCATTTTTGTTTTTTTTTACTGGCAAGGAAATGGAATTAAATTTTTCTTGTTATTATTAGAATGTAGGCACATAACATAATAAAAATTAAAAGTGTTATTTTGTATAAACCAATTTAAAAAGAATATGTAGGACTTTGATTACTTTATTAGGAAAAGTTGCTTAGGTTTCGAACAATACTGTATATTTAAAAAATTGTCAATATTTAATTACATTATGGGAAAATGATAAAAAAAATTCATGTAAGAAACCCAAAATAAACGTAGGAAGTTTTACAATTAATTTATTTGTTGCCAGATGTTTGTAAAATGTGTATAGTTCCTAAAAATAGCATTAAAATTGCCAAAGTTGAAAATTGTTAAATAAAAATAAAGAAGATAAAACAATATGGCGAAAAGTAGATGCCAAAAGTGAAAAAAGTTAGAAAAATGTAAAATATTATAAAATTTTAAGCTAAATGTCATATGGAATTGTCGGTGGGTAAGGCTAATGGACAATCTCAAAGGGATATGGCTGTATATTCACATAAGATACAACTTTCGGTGCGTTTACACGCAGAAAAAAAACAGGTGGAACTTTATCTAAGTGCTATGTAATTATACAACTACATAAGTTCGAAGTAAGTTTTACAATTTTCTACCAAAATATATGTAATATTTAGGATATTTTCCACTACACATGTATTTATTTTTTGCAAGGATTTTATATATTTTACAAAAAAATTTTCATATTTTACAAAAACTTTGTAAAACTAACTTCAAAATTATGTAGTTGTATAGTTGCATAGCTCTTAGTTAATATTCTCCTGTTTTTTTCTGAGTGTACAAATTTATTGTCCACATTTTCAGCAATGGGTTCACCTAAAACTTTTCGGTTATTTCGGTTAGTAAAACTATTATATAATCAAATTGAAATAGTTAATAACTTTTATTATTATTTGCATTGCAGTTTAAGTTTTTAACAATTTGATGCCATTTGGAAATGGTTGGCCGATTATCCAGAATGTGCTGATCATTATTTTTCATGGTTGCAGTCACAAGCTAGGGGTGATCAACATGTTTTTGGCTTGAAGGCTGTTATTTATATGGTCCAACGATTGAGACTGGAAAAGGAATTAGTATTACAATAGGACAGGCTGACAATGCTTTGTTTGAAATGATAACAAATTAAAAAATTAGTTTTTATGTTGTAATTAAATAGTTTTCCAAATTTAATATATTAAAGCCAAAATGAAGATTATAATGCTTTAATTTGCATCCAACTATTAATACCAATAATAATTATAAAATAAATAATTAAATAAATTAATCAAAATGTTTTAATAAGGGAGAAGGAAAGAGCTAAATAATTTAACGTAAATTAATAAATAAAATATAGCTTCAGTTTAATAAATTAGTGCTAACAAATCCAAAAACAGAATAAGAAATATTTACCAAGTTTTGTTTGTATAGTTATTGTTAGTTTTTGTTTTCTTATTTAAAATTATACAATACCCTACACCAGTCTGGTTAAAAGCCAACTAATGTTTGGATCCGAAATTCGAATGGGTTAAAATGGGACTTGTGTCAAAATTTTCTATAAAATAATAAAAGAAGAGAAAATCGTAAATATAGCCCATATGGGCGATAGGTCCAAATATGGACCGATTCTATCTAGAATCTATCGGCTTTGTGCTCGGGACCATGTGAGTCAGCGAACCAAATTTCATTAAAATGTCTTAATATTTGCGACCTGCAGCGTGTAACCAAGCCAATTTTGGGAGGACCCTTATATGGGCACTAGGTCTAAACATGGACCGGTGTTAGCCAAAATCAATAGGCTTCGTCCTTGAGCCAAAATAGGTCTGTGTAGCAAATTTCATCAAAATATCTTAATATTTGCGGCCTGCAGCGTATAAACAATATAATTTTGGGGGGACCCTTATATGGGCACTAGGTCTAAACATGGACCGATTTCAACCAAAATTAATAGGCTTCGTCCTTGGATCAATGTAGGTCGGTGTACCATCAAAATGCGACCTGTAGAGTGCGCACAAGAATGCATGGACAGACAGACGGAGATCGTTAAATCGAAATAAAAAAAATTCTGAGCCGATCGGTACTATAAGATGGGTCTAGGACCAATATTTCTTGGTGTTACAAACATCAGCACAAACTTATAATACCCTCTCCACGTAGTGGTGTAGGGTATAATTAACTTATTATTTAATTGTTTGGTACAACGCGTAATTAATATAAAGACGTGTTAAAAATCTCACTTATGCAAACGCGACAGTTTTGTGTCACTCAACTTAATGTAATTTAGCAATTGAATTAACTAATTCAGAATGGAAAAGCAGAGAAAAGTGATTCACGGCGATTATTTCAACCTCGAATACGTACAACTCCCTTTAAATAACTTTAATTTCACAAACGATCCAACAGTTTCACAATTACAAAAAAAAACAAGAATTGCGGTGCGGCGCGTAACGCCTTTAAATTTACTTTTAATTAAATGTCCAGTCGATTTTATTATTATAATACTGCTATAGGGTGAAAAAAAACTTTACATTTAATGCATTTAGGTTTTCGGGATTTAAAAAAACTATATGGGACGGTATTCCATATTTGTAAAGCCCGATAGCAAGCAAAAAACCACAAAAAAAAATTTGTTGATACAAATATTTTTTTCTTTTTTATTTTGATATTTATTATAAAAATACTTTATCGAATTTTCGATATAATTAAAGTAAGTTTTTATTCATACGAAATTAAGCAAATTAAAGAAGAATATACTTTGCTTGAAGCTGCTTCTAAGTAATTTCAAATTTTTATTTTATTTGTTTCCAAATACTTATTTTTTTAAATTTTACGAAATTTTAATTTAGACACTTTTTCGCTTCCAATTTCTTTACAACAAGTAAGTTTTGTATATAGCGAAATAACTTAATTTCTCCATACAAAATACTCATTTCGCGCATTTGTGGTCAATTTCATATATCCCTTCTGGAGGCAGGCTTGCCGGTAAGAGGGTTAAATATAAAACATCCGCAGAATAAAAACATTTCGATTTCGAAATATTTAATTACATTTATTTTATTTTTAAGGGATCCCGATGAAATTTTACAAAATTCTCATTGGAATGATGAATTAAAAATATGGAAATTACCAGAAACATCAATGAATGCGTTTAAATTACCTCTGGCTTCTAGTTTAAGTAGTAAAAAATATATTGGTAATATTGTATTAAAACGAATAAATTCATCTAATGCCTTGCACGCCACCAACAGTTCTTCAAGCATCAGCAAATTTATTCCTGCTGACTTTCTTAAGGACAATTTAATAATGACGAACAAGCCCAATGATTGCACACGTAAACTTGAAGTAAATTCAAAAACACAAACTAACAGTTCCGATAATAAAGGCGATAATGAAGACGCAGACGAGCCAAAAGACTGGCATTTAAATGATATTAATACTAAAAACCGTAATTATCTCCAGGTATGTAAATTTGGTACTAAATATATTTTTATTATTGTTAATATATATTTTTTTAAGAATTATAACCACTTGGATTTGGATAAAACGGATATTTTGCGAAATTATTTTCGTTCTAATCGACGAAAACATATTGCAGACATAAAACATTAAAACAAATACTTTTGGAGTAGTATTGTTAATTAAAATCGATATTATATAAGCACTCTACCAAGAGAAGAGAAGATGCCTGTAAGTTGGTTGGGGCCAAGTGGTCACCACACGCATATGCGCGATTACTTATCAAAATAGTTCCGACTAACAAAATAATAACTTTTGATCCGAAATTATAAGTTCCCAATACAAAAAGTTCTGTTATAATTAAACGTGATTATTGTATATATAGTCCGTAGAGTACAGTTACACGCGAGAGAAAACAACTAGAGATAGAGCAAAAATACTGTTTAGTTTACTTAACCCAAGCATTAATTCCGGACGAATCTTTTGACAAAACTTGGTCCAAAGATATGTCGGTTTATTAGTAAGAATTTTTTGTATAATTATATAGTACAAGGAAGCTCTCCGAATGTGGTTCCCTCAGATTTGATTGAAATTTTAACCATGGATGGTAACCGAAACGAATGCGAATACGGTATTTTAAGGGTAATGCTATTTCATTTATTTCGGTATCGGTAACGGTATTTTAAAGATAACGGTATTGGCGAATATACTACATTTTTCGAGAGAGTTAGACGTGTTTTTTCAAGCTCCGTTGTGAATAAGTTTTATTATTAAAGATTCTGCTATACACAATTTTTAAAGTGATAAAATATAAAATAATTATTACTCTGTACCTATTTAATAAAAATTTAAATAATTTAAAACCATTTAAACACAAATTTTTAAATTAAATATAACAAACGCAATATTTCTCTGTGATAAACAAATATTGCAAAACAATTTAAATATATACCACAAAACAAAAAAGGCAATAGCTAATTTACAACAATAAAAAAAAACACAGAACTTAAAACTCTCAAAACAAACCCCTTAATATTAAAAACTCTAAATAAAACAACATAATCAAAATAAATGCAAATGCGTGCTAAAAAAACCAATAACAACAACAAGAAAAACAACGTTAAGAATCAAACCAGTATGGATAAACAAAACAAAAATAATAATAAATCAAATGAGTCTGCTACTGAAACATTAGAAATCAGCACCAGCAGCAATAATAACAATCAAGAACATTTAATTGCAGCACTAAAGAGAGGAAGAGAACCAATGCAGAACTCTTTTTATGATAATGTTTTAAAAACACCGCGATTGTCGATTAATGATTCACCCTTCAAGCTACTAATGCTTCATATGAGGCCCGTGGTTTACTAATAGGGTTGGAAGAAAAAAACAATCAATGATATTTATTTTTGATTTGATTAATGGCAATATTGATTGCCCTTATTTATTGGATAAAATTACTTTTAATGTTCCATCTCGAAATTTGCGTCATCAAGATTTATTCTATATGGGACATCACCGTTGTGATTATGTGCTGAACGGGCCCATTTTAAGAACTTTAAGTTATTTTAATATTTTACCCCCTGATAAGTTGGTGGAATTTGATACATCAAAAAATAATTTTAAAAACCTTTTATTAGAAAATAGAAAACTATTATAATTAATTTCATTTTCATAATTAATTTTATTTTCATAATTAATTTTATTATAAGATATTCATAGTCTGTAAGGAACATTTGTTCTATAGACCTTAAATAAATAAATAAATCTGGTTGATAAAAGATTCGAAAAAATTACCGAGGTTATGAAAAATCTAATTCAGGAAAGTGAAGTGCGAATTATTAATGAGTTCGATAAACGTTTTAATGAACTAAAAGTAGACATTTTGAATATAACTCAACGCGTAACAGCTTTAGAAAAAGTTGCTGAAGATATAGTAGGTTTGTTCCACGTAATTCTGGGTAAAGTCTGGTAAAATGAGAGTAAACAAAAAATTCTCTCACAAACAGATACAAATACCCAAAATACCGGGAACGCACAAAACCACATTTCACGCCCAAAAATAAACGTCAACTTTATGCATATAAAAAACAGCTGTTGTTAAGAACAAAAATAAAAATATTAGAATAAAACGAAAGTGAAGATTCACCTTTATTTTGAAAATAAAATTAAAAAAATTGGCTTTAATTTAAAAAAATGGAAAACAAACTAAGTGTTAATTGTTCTCCAGGTACTTTTACACGCCTTGAAGAAGGTAAGAGAAATAATAACCATTAAAATTTTTACGAGTCTTATTAATTTTCTACATTTTATAAGATGAAAACTATAGAGAAAAAATTGCAAGCCATGTATTGGCGAAACAAGATAGGAACTATGATGAAGTTATTTTTGTGCCAATAGACCCTCAAAATACAAGTAAGTACATTTAAGATTGTTGAAAAATTGTTAATATGTTTTATGTGTCTACTAGACGAGCAAAATATGATAGGCGATGAAATGAATCTCCAAATAAGTGATGATAAGCAGTTTTGGAGCGATGCTGCAACTAAATTAATGTTGGCGATAATAGAGGAACTGCGGCCGAAGTTGGGCAAGAGCATCCATGTCAAAACCAAAAACAAAATGTATAAGGTTGCGTCTGAAAGGATGGCAACAAAGGCACATAACTTCACACCAACTCAAATTGAGAATAAGTTTAGAGGGCTTGAGCGCCAATATAAAAAGGTCGATCTTAACAATAAACAAACTGGCCGAAGTAGACAAACCTGTTCGTTTGAGAGGTATGAATAAAGTATCTTGTTTTTAAAAAATCAATTTTTTTTGTTTTGCAGTGAATTGACCAAAATTCTTGGACAAAACCGCGCCATTATTCCCGAATTTGTATTGGAGAGTGGAGATGATGAAGGCACTTCTCGAAATACAGCAGCATTAGACGAATTGAGCTCTGACACCGAAAGCTCGCAAAAAGGTATGTTTTAAAAATATATGATTTGTTTTCTTCAAGAAATGATCTGCCTTATTACGAGTGTCGTAGTCAAATTCGAGACTAAGTCGAATTTGCTGAAAATTCGTTAAAAACACAACTTTTGAACAATTTTTCAATTTCATTTACCATATATAGCACTCAGATTTAAAAAAAATCCAGCATCAGAGTTTCATTTGTTTATAATTTTCATTATATACAAAATCATTTTTATATGGAGTCGAAAATTTCGACTTCAAATTCGACACTCGTAATCAGGCCGAATATTTTTACAATTTCAAAAGCGGAAAACTTTAAGACCAATAACTTATCTCAAAATAAACAATCCTTTTGTAGATGATACCCCAGGCTGCTCAAATTTAGTTGACTACCCAAAATGCTCAAGTTCAGCTTCCAAAAAGAGGAGACAAATTGGTGTTAAAGAACAGCTTTTGGAAAAGATTGATGAAATGAAGGAAGAAAAAAAAGACTTTCATAAGCAAGTGTTAGATCTTTTAAAAAAAAAGGATGAAAGAGAAGAGCAAAGGGAAAAGAGATCTCAAAAGAAATTGGAACTTCTTGAAATGCTGGTAAATCAAAATAAGTCATAAATGTGCACATAATTTTTAAACTATTTTATTGACATTTTATTTATTTAAAATTCTTACGGTTTCTATTTAATATTTAGTAATTTTTGGAGTACTGATTTTGAACAAGGTGCTGTAGGGTGAACCTTCGTTATATGGGCGAAAAAAATGGCGACCTATGACTTGCCCCCCCCCACCCCTTCATGAAATGTCCGTTTGGGTATAAGACTACATCATGTAAAAAAATTAAGGTAACCGCATCGGCACTGAAATTTGAAATACGATTTCTAAGGGGAAAAAATTACTTTTCTGGTTTTTTCTTTTTTAAATACTGGCTCTTAAATAATGTACTTTTGTAAAATGTCAATAGAATCGTAATCTATACTGAATTACCTTTCTAGCAAGGCATAAAAAATAAGTTACATTAATCCCAGAGAGACACAAATTTGTATCGGAATATTTATGGATCTTAAAAATGAAACTAGCGTATAACCATGTAAATTTTCGAAAAAACTATTTAATTTTTTTACGATTTTCATAATATATCCCATTTTAAATCTACGATGGTCTGGTGGAATTGCAATTATTTAAATATTTAACAACCTATTTTTAATCTTTATGCTTTTCTAGAAAGGTAATTCAGTCTAGATTACGATTCTATTGACATTTTCGAAAAACACAGTTATTTAAGAACCACTATTAAAAAAAACAAAATTAATTTTTTTCCATTGTAAATCGTATATCGAACTTCAGCACCGATGATGCATGTGTTTCCATTCTACGATCACCTTAATTTTTTGCATGCTGTATTTTTATATTCAAATGAATATTTCGAAGGGGATGGAGGGGGGGGGGGACTTAAATTGAAAGTTGAAAAATAAGGTTTACCCTAAGGTACACTTATGGAAATAAACCTGTAAAAATAGCAGAAAACGCTAGCAGAAATGAGTTAAAAATGACCGTAGTAAAAACTGTTGGAATTAGCAATTTTTTTTGTTAAATACTAGCAAGATAAAATATTCAAGTTACAGAATTTTTGTTACATTTGAGTTAACTTCTAGTTAAATGAAAATTATAAATTATACAAAATTTGCAGAAAATCTTGCAAAATAGTAGATTAAAAATAGCAAAATCAAACTGTTATATATACAAAATTTATGTAATTTTGAAGTTAGAACTAGTTGAATACAAATAGTTTTAACTTAAAAAACAAATTTTTTGTGATTTGTTAGTCTACTAATTATTTAGCAAAATCTTTTTGTTGGTTTTTTAAGCAGGGGGGTTATTATGTAATACGAGTCTAAACGGAAATGTTTTCGAACAGAATTTTCACATTAAAAATCAAGTACCAAAAAGCATTTTTTTTATGTTTTAAATTATAGCATATGTTTTCAATATTTTCTCCCATTAAAAAATGTTTTTTGGTACTTGATTTTCAATGTAAAAATTCTGTTCGAAAGCATTTCCATTTCGAATTGAAACACATAATAACCTCCAGCTTCTTATTTTCTTTTAGCTAAAATTTAACTCAAGCATAACTAAAATTCTGTATATTTAACAGATTTTTTTGCTGTTCTTATCTAAAATTTAAAATTTTGCAAGAATAATCTGCTAATTTCAGCAGATTTTTCTGCAAGTACATTTTTAACTAATTTTTGTAATTTTAACTAAAACTTTACAGACCTTTTTCTATTAGTGCCAGTCAGTTTCAAAAGTTTTTATTTTTAAAGTGGTACAAGTCCATTTAACAACATTTCCTAAAAAATGTGTATTTTTTTGTAAGCGTTAATAAGTTTCCATTAACCATTTTAAAATCTAAAATGCAAAATGTTTTTTATCGCATTTTAAAGGAAAAAAAGTTTCAAAATAAACAATTCATATTAGTAAATTCTTACGGTACTTCAATCAAAATATACTATTAATGTTATATGTATGTGTCATAGAAATAAACCTATAAAATAGCAGAAAAAGCTGCAAAAACTAGTTAAAAATTACCTTGCAGGAAAAACTGAAATTAGCAGACTTTTTTTTGCTAAATACTAGTAAGCTAAGAATAGCAAAAATAAAACTGTTAAGGCGGGTAACTTATCTAATAAATAACCAGTGTTAAATGTTAACGACAGATTTCTCCATATGAATTTGACATCCATAATTGTGGTTAAGCATTAAAGAAAAGTTAGCAGGTCTTGTACTTACAAAATTTTGTTTTATTTGAGTTAAATTTTAGTTAATAGAAAATGACAAATTATACTGTTAAATCTGCAGAAATTTTTTTTTGAAAATTTAAAATCGTTTTGTGATTTTTTAGTCTAATAATCATTTACCAAAACTTTTTGCTGTTTTCAGCAGATTAAGTCGTTATTTTCCATTATGAAATATAAATAAATTTCTGTTTATTTAACAGTTCTATTTTTGCTGCTTCTATCTTACTAATATTTAGCAAAAATAACTGCTAATTACAGCAGTTTTTTCTGAAAGGTAATTTTTAACTAATTTTTAATAGTCTTAACTAAATTTTACAAACTTTTTTTTGTTATTATAGTCTTTAATGTTAATTTATATAAAATAAAAAAATGAATTCGTATATTTTAAAATTAAAGCGATGTGTTATTATTTGCTTTAGACTGCAGCTCCCCACAAATTAAATCTCTTACGGCATTTCCTCTTGATAATTCACCAGGTTGGTCGTTATACAAAATTCCATCATCATTTTCTTCTGGCATAAATTGTAAGTCACTTTCATTAGCTATATTGTGTAACACACAACACGCTCTTATGAAGTGACATAGCTTTTTAATGCTTTTCAGTTTGCAATAATAGAGTTGTCTAAATCTCTGTTTTAACATTCCGAAAGAGTGTTCAATTCCAACGCGGCCTGAACTCAATTTCACGTTGAAATTTTTTTGTGCCCTTGTCAAATGACCATTGTCTTTGTATGGAGTTACCAAGTACTGAGTACACGGGTATGCCGAGTCTCCTAATAAGTAGTAACCTATAATATGAAAATGTTAACAAATTAGATTATTTTTAATTTTGAAATTAAATATCAACTGTGAATCGGAATTTTGAGAAATTAAATTAATAAATAAAATTAAAATAGCTGTAAATTTTGTGAACATTTGTCCCATAATATACCTCTACATAATGCTGGCATGTTTTGATATAAGGGTGAATTTTTTAAAACCCAACTATCATGACATGATCCCGGAAAGCCAATAAAAATGTTAACAAATTTTTTATTTTCGTCGCAAACTGCTTGCATACAAATAGAAACATTTCCTTTGCGATCTATATATTCGTCTTTAGATTTATCAGGAGGATCTATAACAATATGGGTTCCATCAATACTGCCTATATGAAAGTAAAAACAAAAATAAGTCGTGGAAGACATTAAACAATAGGAGTAAGTGCAGTTTACACGCATATCCCCGATTTTCTATTCTATTTATCCAATGTAGCACTTTTTGTTTTTTCATCTTGGTATGATTTCCTTAAACTTTATGCCTTAACTTACCTATTGCCTTTGAAAACCCATATTTGTTGTTGAAAAAACACGAAGATTCCCGTTTCTTCTCCTCAGAAGGCCATTTTATTATCTCTGGACTCAAACTGCTAATGAAAGTGGATGTTGTGTCTATTGTTCGGCTAATACTCGATATGGATAAATTAAAACGGTCTGACAAATCGCGAAAACTACAGGCCTCATGCCCAGCGAACCATAAAAATACTGCCAAATGTGTTGTTGCTGGAATACGTATATCAGGACGAATGTTCTTGTAGTGCTCAGACTCTTCGAACCTCTTTGACAAATTCGCAAATAAGTCTTTAGTGATTCGGAAATGCTGCCTAAACTCCTCATCCGTGTATGTTGGCACTACTTCTGCTAAATAATTTTTAATGCTGTTTCTTTTTTCGCCTTCAAATACTTCTAAAGTATCCACTAATAACAACTCTTCGCTGTCAGATTCTTGATGAATTAAATCCAAAATTTCATCGTAATCAGAATCCGATTCACTTGATGAATCTATGAGCTCCTCAACAATGATTTTTAAGGCCGTTTTATCTGTGGAAGCTTGCGGTGCACTTCCATCAACTATATTATTTATCTGAAAAGCCACGGGTTAGATTTGTATAGCAAATAACAAAATTGAGCTTACATGGTCAGTAGTAGCAGAATCTCTTACTGCATTGGGGTTGAAGGAAACACTGCCACCATTAAGCTTTGTTAAAGATTCAATGTTTTCTTTATGAAATAAAGATATTTAAAATGACAAACATCTATATACTTACATTTTCAAATACGTTCTCCATTGTATAAAAAGATTATTTTATATACTCGTATGTAGATGTTTTAATTTTTGTTTTATTTTCACAAATGCAAAACAGCTGTTTTTTGAACAGCTGGTGATTTGACAGTTTTACCATTTTACCCGAAGAAAAAGTGCGGGTAACTTCTGGTAACAAGAGAAACAATTTAATCTCTCATCAACGCTCTCATTTACCCAATTTTCGACAATATAAACGCTTTCTGGTAAGATTGGGTTCCCGCGGGTACCCGCGGTAACGTACGTGGAACAGAGCTAGTTACTCTTAAGAGTGAAGTTGGTAAATTAAAAACACAATTACAGCGACAAGAAAATTCGATGATTGCGTCTGATCTTCGTATAAATGGTGTGCCATACCGAAATGAAGAAGATTTGTATGCTTTGCTTCAAAGTATATGTGGGGCTCTAAATATAAATACTTCAGCGGTTAAAGCCATATATAGATTACAAAACCACAATAATAAAGATAAACAAAATTCTTTAAATGCTGTCATAATGGTAAAATTATTTTCTCCATATGACAAAAATTTCTTTCTAAAATCTCTGGCAATTTACCGTAAACGGAATAGAAAGCCGCTTTTGTTAAATGATATTGGCGAAGACTCCGATCGTCCGTTTTTTTATAAATGAAAACTTAACTTCTAATAATTTCAAAACACTCCAGGCTGCTGTACGTCTTAAAAACGTAAAGAAATTAAAATCGGTTTTCGCAATGGTATAGTATAGTTCATATTAAATTTAATGCTGATGAACAACCTTTCCGGATCGACAGTATGGATGAGCTGATGAAGTTTTTTCCTGACCTGTGTCTTCCCGCTGAAAACTAATTCACAAATTATGAAATTACTTTTTATTTATGAATTATTATTTATTTATGATTATAATTATATTAAATATGTTTGTATTACTTTTTGCCAAAATATTTTTAAACCTTTTGAAAAAATTTTATTAATTGACTTACTACATTATCAGTATTTGTTTTCTCTTACTTGCGTTGCTTATACTAAACATTTCCTCAAAAATGATATTTCCAATGGATAATATTGTTGGTAGTTCCAAAGACTTGACTTCTAATATGGTTCGAATATTATGTAAACAGCGAAGTGGTATCAAAATATGTCATATTAATGCTCAGAGTTCAAGATGTAAAATTGACGAATTTCGTTTTATCTTTGAAAATTCAGGAGTAAACATTGTATGTGTTTCTGAGAATTGGTACAACAAACATGATACAGATTCTATGGTTGAATTAGAAAACTTCCGATTATATCGTTGTGGCAGGGAAACTCCTTGTGGAGGCGTGGCTATGTACGTGAGGAGGGAAATTATAAGCAAAATGATAAAAAATTCTAACGATATTGAAGATTTAAGTAATGATAATAATGCACAATATAATGCGGTAAATGGCAATAATAATTCGAACGTGAAAAAGATAGAACATTTGTTTGTTGAGGTTGTAGCTAGTGGTCGGAAATTGCTATTAGGAACAGTTTACAGACCTAATTCTAGGGTAAATACGAAAGGATTTCTGAAAATTGTAGAAAACCTCACAGTAAAATATGATGATGTTATAATATGCGGAGATTTTAATTCTAACATTCTCATTGAAAATCATCTACTTAATGATATGAAATCCTCACCGACACATTTCACTTCCACAACTGGAACGCTATTGAATATATTCTTTGTTAGCAACAAGCATAAAATTTTGCTATATGATCAGTTGTCGGCACCATGTTTTTCTAAACATGATCTACTTTTCCTTACATTTGATTTCCAACTACAATATACTTCCGACTCTATAAACTATTATGACTTTAAACATATAGATCATAACAAAATGTTATCTGAAATGTCGAAGATCGATTGGCGCTCCTTATATTACATGCCCTCTGTTGATAATCAGATATATTTTTTAGAACAGAATTTGTTGTATGTTTTTGAAAAAACAGTGCCTAAAAAAACTATGAGGCAAAACACAAAGAGGAAGCCTTGGTTCAACCATGAAATTAAGTCAGCTATTGCTCGCAGAGATTTTGCCTATGAGCGCAGGAAATTTTTTAAAACCACTGATCTACATACTGATTACTGCAATGCTCGAAGAGAAGTGAACAAAATGATAAAATCTGCAAAAGCCGAGTACTTCTCCTGTCGTTTTTCATCTGCTGTTGAAATTAAAAAAACTTGGAAAACAATACGGGAAATCGGGATTGGTAAACCATCATCTTCGGTGCCAAATGGGATTGATGTAGATAAAATCAATGAGTCTTTTGTAAACCTTCCCAACATTTCATCAAACGTAAACTTTTATGATCAAAGCCAAACATTACAAACACACAATAATTTTTTCAACTTTAACTGTATAAATCAGACAGATGTAATTTTATGTTGCCGAGATATAAAATCAAATGCTGTTGGTCTTGACAATATTCATCCAAAATTTTTGAAACTAACTTTACCGCAAATTCTGCCTTATATAACGTATATTTTTAATAATATAATCACAAAGAGTGCATACCCCAAAAGCTGGAAGCGCGTTAAAATTATACCGATTCCAAAATCTAAAAACGATTATCGTCCATTTGCCATACTACCTTTCTTTTCTAAAGTTTTTGAAAGGCTTCTTCATCAGCAAATTACCAAATATATTTGTGAGAATAGTTTATTGACAAACAGACAAGCGGGGTTCCGGCCTAAACATAGTTGTGTAACAGCTTTAATAGATGTATCCGAGGAAATACGTAAAAGAATTGATGATGGCAAAATTTCTTTCCTTGTTTTACTTGACCACTCCAAAGCATTTGATATGGTAGATCAAGATTTTCTCTGCTTTAAATTACGTTCAATGTTTAATTTCTCCCATACGTCTATTCGCCTGCTATCATCATATTTGTTAAATCGAAGTCAGACAGTTATTGTTAATACACAAACATCAAGTGAATTAAAAGTCCTGAAAGGTGTGCCTCAAGAATCAATACTAGGACCTCTTCTTTTTACAATCTACGTAAATGATCTCCCCAACCAATTATTGAATTGCAATATCCACATGTATGCTGATGACGTGCAGCTTTATATCAGTTGTGACATGAGTAATATAAATGCTTGTGTAAGAAAACTTAATGCGGACCTACAACATATATATATTTGGGCGACTGCAAACGGTATATGTCTTAATCCCTCAAAATCTAAGTGCTTGGTAATTAAAAAGAAAACAATGAAGATGCTGCATTTCCAACCGATAATTATGCTTAACAATCAACAAATTGAAATTGGGTGCGTTCGGCAGATACACTTTATTAGTCAACAGTTTTACAACAGTTGCACAATCACTAACCCCTGATCACTAACCCCTCAGTCTGAGCGCTCAGGTAGCGCTGTCATATTTTGGTAGCGTAAAAAATGTTTGCTACTTTTGATCAAATAGTGATACATTTGTTGTTGTTGTTTTTAAAAACTTTTTGTTTTGTATGATTGACAAATAAAAACATACAAATATAATTCAAAAACCAAAAATTTATAAAATCAAAGGAAAATATAGAAAAAATGTATTTAAAAACAGAACAAAAACATCGTTCAGCAGAGTAAGTAATCACAAAGCGCTACAAGTCACCGGTATCAGTTTAAGGTTTCTCTGCCGAATGCTACCATTGTATCAACAACAAAAAATCTAGGTATTATTTTTAATAACAATTTAACGTGGTCTGACCACATAAATGCCACTTCTGGAAAAACTTACGCAATGCTCAGAACACTATGGAATACACAATACGTTACTCCACTTAATATACGCATTTTACTTGCAAAAACATATCTCATGCCAACTCTACTATACGGATGTGAAGTATATGCAAGCACAGATTCCAAAAGCAGTAAAAAGCTGGTTTATACATTCAATGCGATCTTACGATATGTTTTTAATGTTCGACGATTTGATCCCATCTCCTTATACTCGAAAAAGCTTTATGGAGTTATATTGAATGATCTTTTAAAGATAAGAACCTTGATATTCTTGCATAAGATCATATATACTCGGCAACCCACTTATCTGTTTAATAGACTGGTATTCTCGCGAAACGGAAGAACATACGACATAAGGCCCATATGATATGAACTTTTGGTCTCTAAATGGCAATTTTATGTGGAATCAATACGTCTTTGGAATTCGCTCCCAACAACCATCCAATCCATAAGCAACGCAATGCATTTTAAGAGGGAATTGTTTGATTTTTTGCCCTAATATGGTTATTATTATTTTCTATATTATTATTATATTATATTTTTTTTTTGTTTTATATTATTATTATGTTATTTTTAATATTATTATTATATTATTTTTAATATTATTATTATATTATTTTCTTTTTTATTTCTGAATATTAATTGTTCTATTCTTGTTATTCCCGTTTTGAAAAACTATATTGTTCACATTAATTTATTCTATACATTACATTATATGCTTTATTTCTATATTTTTTAACTGTGTGTTTACCATAAATATGTTTTTCCATTAAAAAAATCCAATACTCTAATTATAAGATTATATATCTTGTTGTATTGGAAATCAATAGAAATCAATAAAAAATTTTAAGGTTAACGGTATTTCAGTTATATCGGTAAAGGTTTTTTAAGGGTAACGCTAATCAGTTATTTTGATTAATCCCGCAATTTTTTACAAAAACCAAACGAGATTAAAAACAGAACCAATTTATCAACTTAATGTTCAAAAAGTATTCAATAACCACGTGAAATTACCAAAAGCAGAAAGTTAAAAATAACGGTAACGGTATTTTAGGGATAGCGGTATTTAATTTGTTTCGGTAACGGTATTTTAGGGGTATTGATATTTCATTTATTTCGGTATCGGTATTTTAAGGATAACGGTATTTCAGTTATTTCGGTAATGGTATTTTAGGGGTAACGGTAGCCAGTTGAAAGGGTTTTGAATCGATAACGGTATTTTAGCGGTATTGACTGCCAACCCTGATTTGAACACGTGATAGAAATGACAGAAAAAATAAACACGTTTATCTTTTTGGTAGCCCATTTTTATAACACATCGGCTGAAAAGTTCGTAGGATAACCAATAAAACAACAATTTTTTGGCAAAATTCGATTTTATTCATCAACATAGTTTTCTTCAAGAGCGATTCAATCACTCCAACGCCTTTCTACCATTTAGATACCTTTTTTATAGAATGATTTATCTTTGGTCTCAAAATAGACCTCTTTTTCGGCAATCATAAATTAAAATCACTTTCTGTTTAAATTATTTTTCAAATTAAAGAAAGATGATACAATTTTCACAAGTAAATTACAAAGAATACAAAAATTTGAAATAATTCGATAAGGCCAGCAAGACAGAATACGTATTTTCGGCTTTCGCTACAAAGCCATCATCAGTGTCATTTGCCTTGATGGGTTAATCATTGATGATGATATACTTATGCTAAATCTGAAAACAAGTATAATATCCCAGTGTAGAAAATCATTACCACATATGTGGTTATGTAACTACCAGGCGCGGATCCAGGATTCGCTCAAGGGGGGTGCTAAACATTTTTTATATCTTATATGGTAGTCATATCTATAGATATTTTATGACCTAGAAGTAGAGGTTTTAATACATGTTTTAGCATAGGTTTGCTAAGTTGTTCCAAAGAGTAGGTACCAAACAAGAGTTCGGAAAAATCAGTTTAACCCCATTTCGACATTTTTTGAACCCTCAGTCAGTTTTTTGTCAGTAAAAATCTGTTTCATTAGTGTGGTCCTCTATCAATTGAGTTACAGTAAAGCTTATTCGGTAATTTCCAGGTTTGGCAGGCAATACCGCTAAAATACCGTTATCGATTCAAAACCCTTTCAACTGACTACCGTTACCCCTAAAATACCGTTACCGAAATACCCGGAATACCGTTATCCTTAAAATACCGTTACCGAAATAACTGAAATACCATTATCTTTAAAATACCGATACCGAAATAAATGAAATATGAATACCCTGATTCTGATTTTGATAATTTTACGTGGTTATTGAGTAGTTTTTGTACATTAAGTTGATAAATTGGTTATGTTTTTAATCTCGTTTGTTTTTTGTAAAAAAAAATTACGAGTTGCATCGAAATAACTGACTACCATTACCCTTAAAATATCGTTACCGATATAACTGAAATACCGTTAACCTTAAAATACCATTACCGAAATAAATGAAATAGTTATTTTGAAAATGTAAGATTTAACCAAAAAACTGTTAAAATAAACTTAGAAAAATTTGTTATTGTAATAAGTTAATGATATATTTTCTATATTCAACAATTTTTTTCGTTAACTATCAAATTTTGTCATAAATAAAATATCTAAAATCGTAATCTTAGTACGTTTCAAAATCATTTACAAATTAAATATCAAACACAATGGAGATTCTGATAGGAAAAAAATTCTCACAATATGATAATAGGAATACGCCGTAAATTGTAAAATTTTTTGAGTGTCTGTCAATATTTTATAATAAAAATTACTTCAATTCTTACAACTTTCATATCGAACCTAGAATATAAAAAATGTTCCAGTGTCAGAGTTTTTCGAATACAAAAATGTTTCCAAATCTAATAGGATTAATATAGAATCAGTGCCTAACGGGCAATTTTATAATCAGAACTAGCATCTTTAAAAATTTCTTATTAAGAAATATTTAAGAAAAACAAAATTTCTTACTTAAAAATATATAAGAAAAAATCAACCTTTGTTCTGACTTTGAAACCGGCCCTAATTATTACAACTTTTGAAAAAAGAAAATCATTTTACAAGAAGAATGACCAAAAATTTTAAAACCTTCCCATAAGAAAAATTTGGAAACAAAACCTTTAAATTAAATAAAATAAACAAGTAACAATTAAACTATCACGATGGGTTCCTTCCGATCTTAATAAAACTCGGATATGTGAAAGAGTTCTGCGGCAAAAGTTGCCAAACATCCAAATCTCAATAAAACCATTTGTTATTACCCGGTAATGAGCTTTATAAGAAGAAGCTAAGGTATGCGATTGGAGATTTCCTAATTTTCTAATATAACGTATTATTTAAGCAAGGACATGTCGATTGAGGTAACTCCCAACAAACATTCATTAACCCTACACACAGAGTTTTGCTCGACGAGTTTTTCTTAATAAAATAAATTTTTATTGAGTGTATGATACTTTTCATAAATAAAAGGAAAATTCCATACACACAGAAAATAAATTGGTTGGAATCAGAGAAACAAGCCGACCAAAATAATCGGCGGCGGCGGCGGCTTGATCGGCTGGATAGAACGTTATACTTTTAATTTAAAGATTTTTAAGGTTTTTTTCCAAAACGTAGCAGTAGAAAATTGTACAAAAAGTTAGAATTACACTGTGGAACAAATTCAGGTTAGCAAAAGTTAGGTCGATTCTGAGAGTGAGGGGTGAAAATAGAGGCTAAATTAGAAGACCCGTATCGCGGCGTTTGCTTATGTTAGTTCGAATTTTTTCATATTGTTTATATGGTTTTTTGGCTATAACTCGTCGACTAATTGATATTTTTTAAATCTGTAAAAGCCAAATTATTGCTAGAGACCTGTGCAACAATTAAAATTTTTTCAAAAATTGATTTGATTGATTTTTTTTTTTTTATGTCTCTAGCTATAATTTGAGATATATAAAATTTACAATTTTTAGTTTTTGAACAGACCTAGAAGGAGTGATAGTTGGGATTTCCAAATATATATACACCTACAAAAAAAATTTGTAGTCCCAACCGAATTGTTCGGTTGTTTTAACCCTATTTCGGTTATCACAACACTATTTGGGTTGCAACAACCCTATTTCAGTTGGAACAACAGAAATAGGGCTGTGATAACCGATTTATCGGTTGCAGCAACCGAACGATTCGGTTGGAACCAAATTCGGTTGGGACAACAAAAATTTTTTATAGGTGTACATATGTTTATATGTTCAACAAAATTGTGTGAAAATATTTTCAAATAAAACTGATTTTCCTAATTTTTTCAAATTTTTTTTATTTCGACGGCTTTTAATTGCAACATTTTGTATAAAAAAATTAATTTTTATCTAATTCATTCTTAAACTGGGTTTAATTCAGAGTAAAATGAAGTTTTTTTATTTTAATGGCTTTAAAATTGCTAAAGTTATAAATTTTTTATAAACATGGAATCTCTGCATTTATAAGAAAATTGATGTTAACCTTAATGAGTGTGGAAACAAGAACATCGAGTTGTCTTATAACAGCTGAAATTAATTGTATAGAAAAACTTACGATAACTTTCTCAGTTAATTTAAACAAAAGAATCTCATTTTACTAAGCACTAATCCATTTTCAGAATAAATTACAATAGTAAAGAAATGTTTTTTTTTTTTAAATACTGTAAAAACAAGCCGTCAAAGTATACAAATTAAAAAAAAATGTTTTTTAATTTCAATATTTTTTTATTTTGGAAAATTGATATCCCAGCCGAAATGAGCCGAAAAAAATCGGCGGCGGCGGCTGAGGCAAAACTGACCGGCGGCGGCGGCTTAAACGGCTCACGGCGGCTGGCTTGTTTCTCTGGTTGGAATTCTATCGGAACCAACGAAATTTTTCCGTTATTCAATAATTTTTTTAATTGCAGTTATTTAAAATTCATCATCAGGAAAGTTAAATTTATTTGTGAACAGAAAATATATACGATGAACCAAAACACTATCACGTTATCCAAAATATTGGCTTTTCTAACTAATATCGAAAAAGTACTAACTTCTACATTACCTTCAATACCAACAACTACGAATTTATCGAAGATTTCGTCATTTAAATAAAAAACAAATTGTGAAAAATAATCCGCTGCAGGCATGTCCCTATCCGGATTTCATTCTTGCCTAAGGAAATCGTCAGGGTTTTTTAGAATTTCTGGAAATATTTGTTAAGTTAAATTACAAACTCAATGAGAATTTTTTGTTCTCGTCTAGGAGCGTTATTAAACATTTAAAATATCAAAGAAAAACAAAAACAACAACAGAAAATGTTCCACAATTTGCTTTGTCATCTTCCAATGTACTACTCTGTTGTTTTGACAGATCTAGCAATGTAGTGACATCTATTCATGTAGAAACAACAATAGAGAACAATGTTTTCTAAAGTGTGAGTAACATTTAAATTTGCACAAGCACTTGCATATTAGTTTTTTTATTTTATTTTATCGGGATATTCATTAATTGCATCAAAGGAATTAAATATGCTAAAAAATCCCAAACGTATTTAACAAATTGTGAAAAATAATCCGCTGCAGGCATGTCCCTATCCGGATTTCATTCTTGCCTAAGGAAATCGTCTTTTTTTTATTCAAATTCAAAGACACAATTGATTTTCTGTTGTTGGTATAATTTTTTTTATAGACAAAATATTCAAACCTAAAAAAACTCAAATTTGAAATTTGATTAAAAAAATTTAAATAGAGCTTGGCTTAGAGGAAAAGCAATGGGCTGACAAACGGAAGGTCGCCGGTTCTATTCCAGTTAGCGACATAAAAATTTTAATTTTCAAATAAATTTTGTGGAACGTGTTATTCTATTTATAGATTTTATAATCCACAAACTTTAAAGTAATCTATTAAAACAACAAAAATTCAAAAATTGTAAATAAATTTCGGTAATTACAACGGTATTAGAAACGAGTAAAAAGGTTAAAGTCGGGCATGCCGACTATACAATACCCTACACCAGTCTGGGTAAAAGCCAACTAATGTTTGGATCCGAAATTCGAATGGGTTAAAAGGGGCTTGTGTCAAAATTTTCTATAATGTGAGTCAGCGCACCAAATTTCATTAAAATATCTTAATATTTGCGATCTGCAGTTTGTAACCAAGCCAATTTTGGGGGGAACCTTATATGGGCACTAGGTCTAAACATGGACCGATGTTCACCAAAATCAATAGGATTCGTCCTTGGGCCAACATATGTCTGTGTACCAAAATTCATCAAAATATCTTAATATTTGCGAACTGCAGCGTATAAACAATATAATTTTGTGGGGACCCTTATATGGGCACTAGGTCTAAACATGGACCGATGTTCACCAAAATCAATAAGCTTCGTCCTGGGGCCAACATAGGTCTGTGTACCAAATTTCATCAAAATATCTTAATATTTGCGAACTGCAGCGTATAAACAATATAATTTTGGGGGGACCCTTATATGGGCACTAAGTCTAAACATGGACCGGTGTTAACCAAATTCAATAGGATTCGTCCTTGGGCTGATATTTGCGACCTGCAGCGTATAAACAATATAATTTTGGGGGGACCATTATATGGGCACTAGGTCTAAACATGGACCGATTTTCACCAAAATCAATAGGCTTCGTCCTTGGGCCAACAAAAGTCGGTGTGCCGATATATATATATATATATATATATATATATATATCTTAATATTTGCGACCTGTAGAGTGCGCACAAGAATGCATGGACAGACAGACAGACGGACGGACAGACGGACATCGTTAAATCGAAATAAAAAAAAATTCTGAGCCGATCGGTATACTATAAGGTGGGTCTAGGACCAATATTTTTTGGTGTTACAAACATCAACACAAACTTATAATACCCTGACCACATAGTGGTGTAGGGTATAATAAATAAAAGTGATTGTACCTGGAACTACAAAAATTCGGTTGGCGAAAAATTCGGTTGGAACTACGAATCTGTTTTCTGTGTGTATATTTAATTAGAATATTGTTCTAACTCAAGTCCAAATTCTAATATGATATCATCATATTAGATTTTAAAGGGTTTTTCAATAAGAGCGCTACAAAAGTTTTTTTAAATGAAACAAAAACGGTTTTGGATATCAATGAAATTCTTTATTCCTGTGAAAGTACGTTCGATGCCATTATGTATGGAAATCGATCTCTTTTGCATGGCCACCACGGGCACGCTTGCAGAAGTCCAGACGCTGAACCCAATTTTCGACGGTTTTCAAGCATAAATCGGCCGATACTGCTGCAATTTCACTTTCGATATGCGTACGAAGTTCATCAATCGTCGCTGGCTTGTTGGCATAGAACATAGATTTGACGTAGCCCCACAGGGAATGTGCGATTTGACGCCTCGGTCGTGCGTCAAATCGCACGACCGAGGCGGCCAATCGACTGGACCATTTCGTGAGATAACACGTTCTCCAAACTTGGTTTGCAATAAATTGATTGTGACATTCGCTGTGTCGCTTGTGGCGCCATCCTGTTGGAACCACATGTCCTCCAAGTCCATATCATCCAATTGGGGCCAAAAATATTCGGTTATCATTGAACGGTAGCGATTCCCATTCACAGTAACGTGCCGGTCTTGATCATCACGGAAGAAGTACGGCCCAATGACGCCGCCGGCCCATAAGCCGCACCAAACCGTAATTTTTTCGGGATGTAATGATGACTCATGGAGTACGTGTGGATTGCTGTCTGACCAATAACGCATATTTTGTTTATTGACGAAGCCATTCAGCCAGAAATGAGCCTCATCGCTGAAGATGATTTTTCGATGAAAATACGAATCATTTTCAAGTTGTTGCTCAGCCCAATTCACGAACATACGACGCTTCTGGTGGTCAAGCGACTTCAGTTCTTGCGTCGATTTGATCTTGTAAGGATGTAGGCCAATATCTTTTCGCAAAATTCGCCACAACGACGTCGCAGAGATGCCCAAGGCTTGAGAACGACGTGTGAGAGACACATTTGGGCTTTCTTCAACTGAAGCCTCAGCGGCAGCAATATTCTCGAAATATGGCGTCGTTTGCTGTCACTGTCTTTCTACTTTTGTAGCGTCCCTGTTGAAAAACCCTTTATTTGTTGTTTCCAAAAGGTTGATCATTTTCTGATAGACAATACAATTATTTCGCGGGGATCACCCCAACTCTACAGTTGTCCGCAATAAGAAAATGAGCATTACCGACGTATGATATGGTCATCCTAAGACCATTAAATTTGAAAAAATATTTAAGAAGGTCTGTTAAGAGGTTTTAAAAGTAGTGCACTTAAGTTTTAAATAGACGAAAATTGTAGTATTCACTTTAAAATAAAAGGTAAGTTTTATAGTCAGAACTAAGCACGATTCTTTTCTTTAATATATCTTAAGTAATTTCGTTTGAAATCTATCGTTTGAAATCGTTTGTTCTGACAGAAAAACTGGCCCTAAATACTAATTTTTCGGTAAAATTCCTCAAAACACTTGTTTAGTTGCAAAAAATAGTTAATATTTCATATTAATTCTACAAAAAAATTTTGAGAATTATCTCTTGAAAAAACGTAGAATCTCTCAGGTTTCCTGCACAAAAGAGATTCTTGAATCCAAGAATTTACACAAAATCTCAAAATTAAAAATGTTTGTTTAATGTCAAATTCTAAAATGTATGTTTACTAAATTATTCATGTTTTCCATTATAGCATTATTTGAAAAAAAAATTTTTTTTTGGTCTTCAGTCAGTTTCCAGTCCCCTTGTATCCGCGCCTGGTAACTACATACTTGGTAATGGTAACTAGTTACTTTTGTTATTACCAGGGTTGGCAGGCAATACCGCTAAAATACCGTTATCGATTCAAAACCCTTTCAACTGACTACCGTTACCCCTTTAATCCGTTTCCGAAATAACCGAAAAACCGCTATCCTTAAAATACCGTTAC
This sequence comes from Leucophora obtusa, assembly GCA_949987735.1. Lineage (NCBI taxonomy): Eukaryota > Metazoa > Arthropoda > Insecta > Diptera > Anthomyiidae > Leucophora > Leucophora obtusa. The sequence goes on from OX465300.1 coordinate 15,640,889, forward strand.
CGAAATAACTGAAATAGCGTTATCCCTAAAATACCGATACCGAAATAAATGAACTGTCGATACCCTTAAAATAGCGTTACCGAAATAAATGAAATACCGTTATCTCTAAAATACCGCTACCGTTATTTTTAATTTTCTGCTTTTGGTAATTTCAAGTGGTTATTGAGTATTTTTAGTACATTAAGTTGATAAATTGGTTTTGTTTTTGTTCTCGTTTGCTTTTTGTAAAAAAGTTTGCGGTATACACGGAAATAATTGACTACCGTTAACCTTAAAATGCCATTATCGAAATAACTGAAAAACCGTTAACCTTAAAATAACGTTATCGAAATAAATGAAATATCGATACCCTTAAAATAAAGTTACCGAAATAACTAAAATACCGCTAACCTTAAAATACCGATTCCGAAATAAATGAAATAGCGTTACCCTTAAAATACCGTTACCGAAATAATCTTAAATAGCGTTACCCTTACCGATAACCGCATCGTTTCGGTTACCATCCATGGTTATTACATTTCTTATCACCTTTATATGGCGATGTCGAGAAAAATAATGAGTTATGGTTACACACCAGCATACGAAAAATCAAAAAATATATCGTTACCTATGTGCCTACCAGTACTGACAAAAATAATGAGTCTAAAAATAGATTTTCAAAAAAATAAAATATATAAAAAAAATACTTTTTATTGTATTTTTTTAAATAAAATTTGCTAGTGCGGGAATCGAACCTGGGTCTACAGATTGCCAGTCAATAGCTCTACCATCTGAGCTATATCGACATGTACCCAGCAAAATCTTTCATTACCAAATAAGTGGTTATATAATAGAAATTCATAGCTCCGCACAACTTATTTTTTGGAGTCTAAACTCATTATTTTTGTTTGGCGTGGTCGTCTTTATAAGTAGTCACGCTTACCCGCTCGCTTACGAAAAAATGAGAAATAAGTAGTTATGAGATTCTGAATAATAAGTGGTTACACACATGCTTACAAAAAGTTGAATTATAAGTGGTTATCCGATTGCTTACTTGATTCTTAAAAATAAGTAGTTAAGCAAATACTATTAGCTTAAGGAAATACATTCAGAAAAATTTAAGTTTTCTCTAGTATGTAATTTTAGGACTCGTCATAAAAATTTAAACATAAAACATATTTACATATAAAAAATAAAAATGTATAAAATTTAACTGTGTAAAAAGTACTTATTTAAACTATTGCGAGTAAGCCATTATTTTATATTTAAAAGTAATGACTACAATAGGCCGTTATTAGGAAGTCATTATTTTATATTATAAAATAATGCAAAAGGTAATATATCATTTTTGGTAATGCAGATAGTAATGAGGTGTCATTACCAATATTTTGCTGGGTAATGTTTGATAGATAAAAACGTAATTGACCTGCTGCACACAAGTCAGCTTACTCGCCAACATACACAAAATCAAAAAATATGTGGTTACATATATCCTTACCAGTGTTTAAAAAATATTGAGTCTAAAAATAGATTTCAAAAAATGTTAAAAAAAATCTAGAAAATTATTTACTATTTCAAATAATGATAAAAATAAGCCATTATCAGTAACTCATTATTATATGTTTTAAAATAATGCAGAAGGTAAGTGGGTGTCATTACTGGTAGTTCAAAAAATAATGATATGTCATTACCGTTTCTAACAATTTGGCTAAACTGCAGTTTATGGGGTTTCGTCAAAAAAATATGACCACCTCTGGACTTAAAAAAGAAAAAAACCGAAATTAATTTTGGGAGGGGCTCGGCCCCGGGAGGCCCGTGGGGTCAAAAACGGGGGGACATAGTAACATGTAAGTGTGGGTACTCAAATTAAAGGAAATTGTCTCACGATTTCAAAAATGTTATTTTTTTTTTTAATCCTTAAAACGTAGCCCTAACTAAAGTCCCCCCTCTTTAGTCACTTAAGAGGGGGGGACTGAAAATGATGAAATTCTTTTGTATGGTAAAATGGTACTCAAATGATAGAAAATGTCCCCCACTAGAGATGAGCGATATTTTCATACCGGTGATTTAATCACAGTTATTGACAAATCACTGGTAACGGCAGTGATCAAATATTTCAAGTCGCAGTTACTCGGAATGTCGTTCTTTTAATATTTTTGTACTATTCTTTCTTGCAAACTTCATTGTGCACAGTAATACATGTTTTTTTTTTTTTTAATAACAGTGACTTGCTTTCACACTCTTCTGAATAAAATGTCTCCTTCTATTATGTCTTTGTTACCGGTCGCAACTATTCTTCTTTTAAGGCCCAGTTTTTAGGAAGTGGATTATCTTTAAACTTAGTTTAACGCAGTTTGTAACTGGAATACTGCTTTTAAAATGTGGTTTATTTTGTTTTATTTCAATAAAGAAATAAATTATACTCGAGAAAAAGTTTTTCCAGCAAATTTTTGTTAATAAACTTTGAAATGGCTGACAAAATTCGTTTTCGGTTTAACTAAACCAAGTTTAACTGACATCTTAAAAACTCGCCATAAATATTATTTCGTTTATTTATCAGAAAATCGCAGTCTTTTCCATAAAAAAACCGTGATCACGATCACAGTTTAAAAGAACAACGATTTGAACATTTCACGATTTCACTAAAAACAATGTTACTGAAAAATCGCCGGATCGCCCATCTCTATTACAAACCCGTGATCACGGTCACTGTTTAAAAGAACGGTGATTTGAAAATCACGATCACTGGTAGCAGCGTTATTAAAAAATCACCGGATCGCTCATCTCTAATGACCATATATTGTTTAAATGGCATCATATATGACAGTATATTGTTTAAATGGCACCATATATGGTATATGTTCCCTATTAAAAAAATAATTTGGAGCTTTATATGGTAATATATAACTTAGAGTGATCCATGTACCATTTGATCCGAAAAATGGCCTGATAAAATTGTATCAGTTTTTATCTAATTGCATCAGTTTAGATCTGACGTGATTAAGTTATGTGTTAATCAGATGAAATTGTATCAGATTTTTGACCTGATACAATTTTATTGGTTTATATCACATGGTATCAGTTTAGGTCCAAATAAATATATTTGTATACAAAATTATATAGTTATATCCCAATTTTGACCTGATATCAGTTTAAAACTTTGATACAATTGCATAAGGTAAATGTCGGATACACTTATATTTTATTTATATAAAATTGAACCAATTACGATCAAACCGATAAAATTGTATCAGGTAAAAAATCTGATTCAATTTCATCTGATTAACACATAATTTAATCAGGTCAGATCTAAACTGATACATTTAGATAAAAATTGACAAACAATTGATAAAAATATATCGGGCCATTCTTCGGATGAAACTGTATATTTATTAGGGTTTATGTCCCGGGAATTCCCGGGACGGGATTCCCGGGAATCCCGCCCATTTTCGGATCCCGCAATCCCGGGAATTTTATGCGGGATTTCCCGGGATTTTTTTATTCTTTTACAGAATTTTTAGCTAGTATTATTGCAATTTTGAAAGCTTTATTTAAATTTAAAGCATTGATTTTTTGAAATTAATTTAATTAATTTAATTTAAAATTCAAAAAATACGATTTAAAATTGAATATGTGACCTTCTCCGAGAAAAGGGACTTAGTGTGTCAAAAAACGGGTTTGGACTTAAGAGTGGATTCTGGTACCTAAGAGGGTGTAGAATAAGATGGAATGAGTTAGATTTCTGATAAAAATTTATTTACCCTATAAAAACGTACAAAACGAACTTGTGTATACTTCGGAAAAATTGTTTTTCTTTAAAATGATCTTTGTTCAAATAAAGCAATAGTTGTATAGGCAGGTTTAGACTGTAATATTTTCGGAAAGATTCTGCAACCTTGCCTATATGTTATGCATGTATACTAAGTAATATCGTACATAAAATCTTATAGTGTAAACCAGCCTTATTCAACATTCCAACATCATTATTTCAGTTCCAAATACCTTCAAAAAACTAGACATTAAAATTAAAAAATTTTTAATATTTTCAATTGACAAGTAGTTTGAGTTTCTTTTATTTAAAATAATTTCATTTTAAGTTCAATTGCTATTCCTTTATTTCAATTGTATTTTTTAAATATTATTTGTTTTCAAAATAATCCATCAGATGCTTTTTAAAATTATTTTGGATTTTTTTATTATGTTAATTTAAAATGCCACTAAATACGAAAATTAAATCATTTATTTTTAAGTAGCTGTGGCATAAAAAATGTATATTCAAGAAACCCAATTTAAGTTAAGAAACTATTTAATAATGTTGTAGTGTCTATTTTTATAAAACGATTTAGGTGAATTTGCCTAAACATTTGTGTGAAAATACTCACTTTTAAACTTTTTTATAAAAATAATTCTAGACGGATACTTTTGAAAATCTGCATAGAAAGATACAAAATATCTAGAAATATAAATTTTTGGATTTCATATTTAAGAAAAATTTTAGCAACAAATCGATCTTATTTCTGACTATAAAACTGGTCCGACACAAGTTTGCACCCATTAACAATTCCAATATATCCTGAAAAAGGGGATGAAGATAAAATACCGTGTCTTTCACTTTTTCTATATCAATTGGTTTAACCGTTTAAACCGCGAATTAATATTTAGTTAATATATTTCTAAGAGTTTTTTTTTAAATTAAGACGGCTTTCCATATAAATATATTATCTAAATATGAATTCACGATTTAAATTGTTAAACGAACTGATCCAGAAAAAGTGGAAGACATGGCTATTTTATATTTAGCCATCCTTTCAGAATATATTAAGTCCATTTTCTCATGGGTACAACCAAAAGATGAACTTTGTCGGACGGTGTTTTAACAGTAATAGAGTTTTTCAAGTGCAACATATGTCGAATTTATATATTTTCTAACGAGCGGGAATTCCCGGGATCCCGGGAAATTCTGAAAAAAATCCCGCTGTCCCGGGAAATGAAAAAGTCCGGGAAAAGAAAAACCCTAATATTTATACAGATATAACTTAATCACATATATATGTAACTATTTTTACTCGGGTTGTTTAAATGATACGATATATCAAAGTATATGGTACTATATATTGTAGCATATATTATCATATCTGGAACTGTATTAAAAATGTTGTTCATAAGGTACCATATATGACCATATATTGTTGAAATGGTACCATATATCATAATGTATGGTTTAAATGTCACCACATATGGTAATATATTGTTTAAATGATACCATATATCAATATATATTGCACTATATATAATAGTATATCCCGGTGAAAAATGTTCATATACGCTCAAACATGTACATATATGGTTTATGTATGGACACATATGAACAAATATGGATTTTTTATGAACATATATGGATTTTATATGAACATATATGGAAGTATATGTGATTCCATATATAGAAAGAAGTTCATATACAGACATATGGAAGCATCTGTTATTTCATATATGGAAATGGCACTCATATATGGACAAATATGAAAGTATATGTTATTCAATTTATGCAAAAGGGAGTTGTATATGAACATATTTCGAAGCATACATTTTTTTTTTAAATAATATTTATATTATATTAACCAGATCCACCATTTTTCGGATCAGATAATATATTTTTTATATAATTATATTAACCCATACATGATTTGATCCGGAAAATTGTGGATCTGGTTAATATAATTTTATATAATTAAATATCTTTTGATATAATCATATAAAAATATATGTTTCACAATACTCGACAAGTTATAATTGCATAAAATCATAAATGATTATATAAAAATCATATCTGATTATATAAAAATCATTTTTACTAGGGAAATACAGCATTTATTTACTTCAAATTACATAACCAAAGCCCTGGGGGCCATATATGATTAATAAAAGCTACTACAAAAAAATAATTTAAATAAAGATAATAAAAATAAATAATAATAAATAATAATAAAAATAAATAATAATAAAAATAAATAATAATAAAAATAATAATAATACAATCACCAGATTTTCCTAAGTGCAGCGATAATAAAAAAAGGAAAGGTCGAGAGAGATAAAAATAGTAGCACAAATAAAAAGCTATAACCCATGTGAAAATCGAAATATATATGAGCATACATGATCATACATTGGCTCGTATGTGATCATGCATGGGCATACATAGTCATATACGTAATTGCATAGTTCAATGTATGACCATACATGATTTCATATATTTCCATATATCTTTGGATCCGAAATTTGAGGGTATATGGAGGTATATGGCCATATATGATCATATATGAGCATACATGAATCATATGTGAGCATATATGGCCATATATGAACATGTACGGTCATATACCCTCAAATTCCGGATCCAAAGATATATGGAAATATATGAGATCATGTATGGTCATACATTGAACTATGCATGTACGTATATGACAATGTATGCCCATGCATGATCAAATACAAGTCAATGTATGATCATGTATGCTCATATATATTTCGATTTTCACATGGGAACTCATGAATAGCTACATAATCCTTAAGCTTTCGCCTAAAGACCTGGGGTGAAAAAGCAAAACCTCTCAGGTATAGAGGTAGATCGTTCCATATTCTTGAAAGCGTAATCTGAAATGATCGCTCGAACATAGTAGTATGATGTGTTGGATAAACCAGTTGGGGGTTTCTTTCCGAGTTGGACAAAAGAAAGTTGTCAACTATATAGTCCGGAAACCCATTAACCATTGCTTTGTAAAAAAATATCAATAACCTCATACCTATATAATTAACAAGAGCACCCAAGAAATTGGATTACGTACGGAGTCACATGAGAGCGAAGTCTTACGCCAAAAACATATCCAATAATTCTATTGAAAATCTTGGTAAACCTATTAAATTCACCGCCTGTGGTACCAGAAAATACCTCGATACAATATAATATATGAGGCATCAACAAGGCATGTGCCACGCGCATCCTAATTGAGAGAGGCAGATACAAGTCAAGAGAATACAACCTTCTCAACAAGAATGATATTTTCGAAGAAACGTTATTAATATGCGATGAGAAATTTAAATGATTGTCAATTAAAACTCCAAGACACTTAATCTTATCCACAAATTCAACTCTCATGCCGTCGAGAGTAACCATTATAGTATCAGTATCGAAACCAAAACCCATTAACTTCGTCTTTCTTGGATTGACAACAAAACCATTGCCAGAAGACCAAGATATAACCTCATGTATGATGAAATTTACACCCTCTTCCAAGACATCTACAAATTGCGAATCGGCATACCAAAGAAACTGAACATCATCCGCATAAACGTAAGATTGACATGATAGACCATTCCCAAATGTAAGAAGATCATTCAAGTAAATCATGAACAGCAGTGGGCCAATAACAGACCCCTGAGGTACACCACTGGTTATTGGTTTTTACATTTTTCCATATATGTAAAAGGAACTCATATTTGGATAAATATGGAATTATATTTAATGCCATGAATAAACGAGTAAAAAGGTTAAAGTCGGGCATGCCGACTATACAATACCCTACACCAGTCTGGTGTATTGTTTGGATCCGAAATTCGAATGGGTTAAAATGGGGCTTGTGTCAAAATTTTATATAATGTGAGTCAGCGCACCAAATTTCATTAAAATATCTTAATATTTGCGACCTGCAGCTTGTAACCAAGCCAATTTTGGGGGGACCCTTATATGGGCACTAGTTCTAAACATGGACCGATGTTCACCAAAATCAATAGACTTCGTCGTTGGGCAAACATAGGTCTATGTACCAAACTTAATCAAAATATCTTAATATTTGCGACCTGCAGCGTATAAACAATATAATTTTGGTGGGACCCTTATATGGGTACTAGGTCTAAACATGGACCGATGTTCACCAAAATCAATAGGCTGCGTTATTGGGCTAACATAGGCCTGTGTACCAAATTTCATTAAAATATTTTAATATTTACGACCTGCAGCGTATAAACAGTATAATTTTGGTAGGACCCTTATATGGGCACTAGGTCTAAACATGGACCGATGTTCACCAAAATCAATAGGCTGCGTTATTGGGCCAATATAGGTCTGTGTACCAAATTTCATCAAAATATCTTAATATTTACGACCTGCAGCGTATAAACAGTATAATTTTGGTAGGACCCTTATATCGGCACTAGGTCTAAACATGGACCGATGTTCACCAAAATCAATAGGCTGCGTTATTGGGCTAACATAGGTCTGTGTACCAAATTTCATCAAAATATCTTAATATTTGCGACCTGCAGCGTATAAACAGTATAATTTTGGTAGGACCCTTATATGTGCACTAGATCTAAAAATGGACCGATGTTCACCAAAATCAATAGGCTGCGTTACTGGGCCAATATAGGTCTGTGTACCAAATTTCATCAAAATATCTTAATATTTACGACCTGCAGCGTATAAACAATATAATTTTGGTAGGACCCTTATATGGGCACTAGGTCTAAACATGGACCGATGTTCACAAAAATCAACTTGTTCGTCCTTGGGCCAACATAGGTCTGCGTACCAAATTTCATCAAAATATCTTAATATTTGCGACCTGTAGAGTGCGCACAAGATTGCATGGACAGACAGACAGACGGACGGACGGACGGACAGACGGACATCGTTAAATCGAAATAAAAAAAAAATTCTGAACCGATCGGTATACTATAAGGTGGGTCTACGACCAATATTTTTTGGTGTTACAAACATCAGTACAAACTTATAATACCCTGACCACATAGTGGTGTAGGGTATAAATGACCACATAGTGGTGTAGGGTATAAAAAAGCAACATATGTAGCGCCTAATTTGAATGTCATACCTAAATTTATATCTATCGTACAACCTTATAATAAAGGACAGCAACGTTCGCATGTATTCGCATATATTTAATAAATGTATATGTTCATATTTGTCCATATATGAACATATACTTAGGTGTTACCTCATTTTTCGGATCCATACATATATGGTTGAATGATAAATGTTAATATATGGTCATTTTTCACCGGGCATACATAAATATATATGGCACTATATATAGAATCATATATTAATTATATTATATTATTATTATTTATCCAAATATGAGTTCCTTTTACATATATGGAAAAATGTATTCTTAGAAATATGTTCATATACAAGTCCCTTTTGCATAAATTGAATAACATATACTTTCATATTTGTCCATATATGAGTGCCATTTCCATATATGAAATAACAGATGCTTCCATATATTTCTGTACCCATGTGAAAATCGAAATATATATGAACACACATGATCATACATTGGGTCGTATGTGAACATGCATGGGCATACATTGTCAAATACGTAAATGCATAGTTCAATGTATGACCATACATGATCTCATATATTTCCATATACCTTTGGATCCGAAATTTGAGGGTATATGGAGGTATGTGGCCATATATGATCATATATGAGCATACATGAATCATATGTGAGCATATATGGTCATATATGAACATGTACGGTCATATACCCTCAAATTTCGGATCCAAAGATATATGGAAATATATGAGATCATGTATGGTCATACATTGAACTATGCATGTACGTATATGACAATGTATGCCCATGCATGATCATATACAAGTCAATATATGATCATGTGTGTTCATATATATTTCGATTTTCACATGGGTATATGAAATTTTTTCCATATATGGAATCACATATACAAAATCCATATATGTTCATAAAAAATCCATATTTGTTCATATGTGTCCATACATAGACCATATATGAACATGTTTGAGCGTATATGAACATTTTTCACCGGGACCATATATGATAATATATAGTTTAACTGGCTCTATATATAGTTACCCGGTGAAAAATGCTCATATACGCACAAACATGTTCATGTATGGTTTATGTATGGACACATATGAACAAATATGGATTTTTTGTGAACATATATGGATTTTATGTGAACATATATGGAAGTATATGTGATTCCATATATGGAAAAAATTTCATATACAGACATATATGGAAGCATCTGTTATTTCATAATGGAAATGGCACTGATATATGGACAAATATGAAAGTATATGTTTTTCAATTTATGCAAAAGGGACTTGTATATGAACATATTTCGAAGAATACATTTTTCCATATATGTAAAAGGAACTCATATTTGGATAAATATGGAATTATATTTAATGCCATGAATAAAAAAAGGAACATATGTAGCGCCTAATTTGAATGTCATACATAAATTTATATCTATCGTACAACCTTATAATAAAGGACAGCAACGTTCGCATGTATTCGCATATATTTAATAAATGTATATGGTCATATATGTCCATATATGAACATATACTTAGGTGTTACCTCATTTTTCGGATCCATACAGATGCTTCCATATATGTCTGTATATGAAATTTCTTCCATATATGGAATCACATATACTTCCATATATGTTCATATAAAATCCATATATGTTCATAAAAAATCCATATTTGTTCATATGTGTCCATACATAAACCATATATGAACATGTTTGAGCGTATATGAACATTTTTCACCGGGTAGTTGCTTTTGTTATTACATTTCTTATTACCTTTATATGGCGATGTCGCGAAAAATAATGAGTTATGTTTACACACCAGCATACGAAAAATCAAAAAATATATCGTTACCTATGTGCTTACCAGTACTGACAAAAATAATGAGTCTAAAAATAGATTTTCAAAAAAATAAATTACCCGGTGAAAAATTTCCATATATGAACATTTACCCTACGGGAAATTTTAACAAACTGTCACCGAACTGGCCCCTTTATATGAAATATACTGGTCACTTTTACATGGCGTTGTCATAGGAGGGGGAAATTGATCCCTTGTGACATGTCACAAGACAAATCCCAGGACATGTCCCTGAACTTTGTTTTTTATGAGAGCTCAGTAACCTGTCCTAGGATTTGTCTTGTGACATGTCACAAGGGGTCAATTTCCCCCTCCTATGACAACGCCATGTAAAAGTGACCAGTCTATTTCATATAAAGGGGCCAGTTCGGTGACAGTTTGTTAAAATTTCCCGTAGGGTATGTTTCAATCATATATGTATGGATCCGAAAAATGAGGTAACACCTAAGTATATGTCCATATATGGACATACACATTTATTAAATATATGCGAATACATGCGAACGTTGCTGTCCTTTATTATAAGGTTGTACTATAGATATAAATTTATGTATGACATACAAATTAGGCGCTACATATGTTCCTTTTTGTATTCATGGCATTAAATATAATCCCATGTGAAAATCGAAATATATATGAACACACATGATCATACATTGACTTGTATATGATCATACATGGGCATACATTGTCATATACGTACTTGCATAGTTCAATGTATGACCATACATGATCTCATATATTTCCATATATCTTTGGATCCGAAATTTGAGGGTATATGACCGTACATGTTCATATATGACCATATATGCTCACATATGATTCATGTATACTCATATATGATCATATATGGCCATATACCTCCATATACCCTCAAATTTCGGATCCAAAGGTATATGGAAATATATGAGATCATGTATGGTCATACATTGAACTATGCATGTACGTATATGACAATGTATGCCCATGTATGATCATATACAAGTCAATGTATGATCATGTGTGTTCATATATATTTCGATTTTCACATGGGATTCCATATTTATCCATAAGAGCTCCTTTTACAAATATGGAAAAATGTATTCTTCCAAATACGATCATATACAAGTCCCTTTTGCATAAATTGAATAACATATACTTCCATATTTGTCCATATATGAGTGCCTTTTCCATATATGAAATAACAGATGCCTCCATATATGTCTGTATATGAAAGCTTTTCCATATCTGGAATCACATATACTTCCATATATGTTTATATAAAATCCATATATATTCATAAAAAATCCATATTTGTTCATATGTGTCCATATATAAACCATATATGAAAATGTTTGAGGGTATATGAGTATTTTTCACCGGGTATATAAAAAAAATATTTTTAATTAAATTTTTTTTGTAAATAAAATTTTCTGGTGCAGGAATCGAACCTGGGTCTACAGATTGCCAGTCAAAAGCTCTACCATCTGAGCTATATCGACATGTAATATTTAATAGATAAAAACATAATTGACCTGTTGCACACAAGTAAGCTTACTCGCCAACATACAAAAAATCAAAAAATATGTGGTTACATATATCCTTACCAGTGTTTGAAAAATATTGAGTCTAAAAATAGATTTAAAAAAATTACAAAAAAAAATATATAGAAAATTATTTTTTATATCAAATAATAATAAAAATAAGTCATTATCAGTAACTCATTATTATTTGTTTTAAAATAATGCAGAAGGTAAGTGGGTGTCATTACTGGTAGTCCAAAAAATAATGATATGTCATTACCGTTTCTACACTGGGTATATATGGCATAATATAAGGAAAAATTTTGGAAAAAGACGTCATATATAATTATATATGGATATACATAACGACATGTCTAATTATATATTGTAATATATGCCCCATATGATTATATATAATTTTTTTTACTCCGGTAGTATGAAATTCGAGTAAACGAACACACTGAACATGTCTTCAAATACACATAGTTAACCCTTTCGACCCCAACTTTAAATGGCTGGGAATTTTCCCACCAAACTTCTTGTAAATGTAGATCTATGCCAACCCGACTAAAAAAGTTTTTATATAATCTTATATGATTTGATATAATTATAAATGTTTATATGTGTGGCTTTATATGACCATATACATTTATATTAACACTTTGGTTTTCTAAATATGTTTGATATGACGTTATATATAATCAAATGCGATTTGGTCTCCAGCTATATATTAAGAGATCTGCAAATATAGTTTATACATAATTATAAGCTTCTCTAAACAATCTTATATCAAAAAATATAACAAAGTTAATATAAAATTGTATTAATTTATCTGACATGATATCTAATTATACAAAATTTTATAAAGTTTAATTGCACTATTAAAATTAAAAAAAAACTCCGAAATTGTGGATCTGGTTTTGAAGTTTGCACTTTGATATATAAATAAATGTTTATAATTGAATTTGACATATATTTTTCAAATAGTTGGCGAAATAAAATACTCTTTATTAAACTAGAAATAATTTTAAAGAAATAAATAAGGGAAACATTTTTTTTCATTGTGGAACTAAAGGTTGAAATAATTATTTTTACTTTTAAATTTAAAAATTAGACAAACATATGTTGAAATAAATATGGTTTAAGTTCATTTATTTTTCCGTAAAATTAATTGTGAAAGTTAATTTTTTATCATGTTGGTTTTTAATTTTTATTTTAAAAAATAAAAATTGTTTTTTTCGACCTTTCTAATTCATTAATTAAAAATTTATTAATTCAGTTCGAGGCCTATTTCCTTATTATGAATTAACATAATAAGTACTTTTTTCAAAAACTGTTTTTTTTTTCTTCATCAGGATACTCTCCTGACAAATACTTTTGCTTTCAAAAAACCTCTACACTTTCAGGAATGAAAAGACGATCGTTTCGGGGATTTTCCAGGTCCCCTTCATCAGTTTTCTTTAGAAAGTGGTGGCGTAATCCCCGAAACGATCGTCTTTTCAGTCCTGAAAGTGGAGAGGTTTTTTGAAAGCAAAAACTCTGTGAAGTATTTGTCAGGAGAGTATCCTGATGAAGAAAAATAGCAGTTTTTAAAAAAAAGTACTTATTATATTAATTCATAATAAGGAAATTGACCTCGAACTGAATTAATAAATTTATAATTAGTTAATTTTTTATTTTATAAGAAAGACACATTTTATAAGAAAGACCAAAACTCTAACCTAGAAAAAGTTGTTGCGACAAATTTTTGTAATGTTTTATTTTGTCAGCTATTTCCAAGTTTATTAGCAAAAATTGTTCTAAACATCTAGCATTAGTATTTAATATGAATAAAATAAGTGATCTCAATAATATTTACTAAAATTTTCTTCGAAAATCTTCATAAAATTATATGTATTTATATATAATTTGATGCAGTTAGATAGACCCATTTTTCGGATCAAATTGCATCAGGTGAGATAACATGCTTATCTCGCTTGATATAATTATATATTCCAATATTCGGATCAAATTAGATATGGACGTATATATGGGTTTATATATGGTGATATATGATTATATAACATCTTTTTTAGTCGGGAAAGAAATATTTTTTTATTATTTTTATGGCTTTGCAGCACCCCCTAGCGGAGATATTTGGAATTAAAGTTCAAAAATTAATATGCTGCCGGTCCCGAATGGGTTAAGATTTTTTAAAAATTTTAATTTTCTATTTTTTCTATTACTAAACTCTACATAAAAATTTTTGATTTTTTGAATTTTATTCATCACACAATTTTTGAGACTAATTTAAACATAAATTTTATTTTTCCTTAAATTTTGCTGTGAGAAAAAATGTGTGTTGACACTAGGGATGCCAATCGGGATTGATATTTGAAAATCCCGGGATTCGGGATTTTGGATGAAATCCCGGGATCCCGATTTCGGGATTTTGGATGAAATCCCGGGATTTTGGATGAAATCCCGGGATTTTTCTGCAAAGTCTTTGCATAGTTTAGTGGAATAATCCACTTAATTTATAATTTTACCAATATCTTGGCATCAATTTCTTGTCAATATGAGAAAATTCAAGAAAAAACATAGGTAATGTAAAATTGCTCACTTTGTTTATTTGCGTTTATATTAATATTAAAAAATAAGAAAATCCCGGGATTTTTGAGAAATAATCCCGGGATTCGGGATATTGCCAATCCCGAAAATCCCGGGATTTCGGGATTCGGGATTTCCCGTTTGGCATCCCTAGTTGACACTATGAAAAATAGCCCGCAAATGAACACTATTAAAGACTGCTATATGAAATTATACACAGGTATTCTAGAACTTCAATGCTACTCAGTAAAAAAATTTGTTAGAAAAAAAAATAAATATAACGGGAGTTATAGGCACAAAACAACGAAGTTGCTTGTAGGCAACTTTGGGGTCGAAAGGATTAAATATATTATTGTGTGTGGTAGAACTTAAATATGTGTACTATAAAATCGTACTCACTTTCGTAACTCAGAGAAAAAAGTGGCAGAAATTTATGCTCGGGGACAAGTTTCCTTAAAATAATTTTTATAAAATTTTTCAACTTTCTGTTTGTGAGCAATAACACCCGAAAACGTTAATTTAAAATTACATCTTTGTATATCTATGTGTTTCTCTTTCTAGTGTAGTGTTATATTACCAACAGAGCTTCCAAATAATTAATTCTTTAGATTTTTTTCAGTTTTAAAGTATGAATTCTTAAATCGAATTTCATATTTAAAAATATTAAAAAATATGCAATAATGTGCAAAATATGCAATAAAAATCATAAAATATGCACTTAAAAGCAAAATATGCCAAAATATGAAACAACAAATCGATGCCATTTTTTGCAAATTCGTTGATTCGGAAAAGTATTTGGTCAAAATCATTTTTGGGCCACTGACTACAAACATGCATTTGCATGAAAGTCCTTGCCCTGGTAATCATATTAGATTATAATCAAAAGCTTTGTTTATTATGCATTTATTGTTTTCTATTTGGAAAGAAGTTATTCTGTAAATTTCCTAGTGGGTCGTTTTTGGCCAAAAGTATAAAAATTAACCCCATATGGATCATCTTACCTAAAATAATTATTTTTATCCAGTTGAGATTTTTTTTATCAATTTGATGGCTTTACAATATCTTATTTTAAGTGATATTTTTCCGAAAATTGTGAAAGGTGTTATTCTGTAAATTTCCTAGTGGGTCATTTTTGCCCAAAAGTATAAAAATTAACCCCATATGGATCATGTTACATAAAATAATTATTTTTATGCAGTTGAGATTTTTTTAATCTATTTGCTGGCTCTACAATCTCGTAGTCATAATTAATATTAAGTTTCCAGGTCACTAAGGGTTAAAGATTTTTTAAACAGATGTAAAGATAATTATAGTCTAACTAAATTTAAGTGATATATTTCCGAAAACTATGTAAAATTTGATGAAAACATTCAAATTTTGTAAAAAAATTTTCACAAAATATGCAATTTTTGTAAAATGTCCTGGAAAGCAGTCGCTCCAAACACAAACTCGAATTATCATTTTTCCAATTTATTTATTTTTTCTTTATATCAACTATTTTATGATACAAATAGCAATCGACATCTCCAACTTCGGCATTTTAAAAAATCTTTAAAATTAATTTTAAAAAACAAGTTTCTGCATTTTTATCAAATTTGTGGGTCATTTTGGATTCCAGGCTAAAGTGGGTTAATGATATCCGATGAAGTCAAAATTCCATATCTGAATCATTTTGGCTATATTAAATGAATAAATGAAATAAAAAATATTTTTTTTTTTCGAAATTTCGAATTTTTTAAGAATTTTTAATAGTAATAGACTTTTTTCCAAAATGGGCCATTTTCGTCCAACTTTTGGCACGGGTTAACGTTTTCCAAAAAAAAAAATTGATTTCTTCCATTTTGGGTTGACGTTTTCCAAAAAAAAAAATTGATTTCTTCCATTTTGGGCCATTTCCAATAAAACTTGGGGTGTATGAACGAAAATCGACAAATCGTTATTTTAAGGGACATCCTAATGTACAGATTTTGCTGAAGTATATAAAAGATTATATTAAGTTTATATATAATGGATTTAATTCAAGGGGTTTTTATTCTTATATTATCTGTTTATATTATGAATGAAATAAGAAGTACTTCTACATGCTTATCAACTATTTTTTGTTTAATAATTTACAAAGTTTGTATTTATTCTTATAAAAACTAATAATTATTATATTTTAAAAATGTAGTTCATGTGTAATGGATTTCATTTAAAATGTTTTAAGTTGTATATTATACATTTTTTTGTGTTTAATAATTTACAAAGTTCATACGAATTCAAATAAAAAATTAAAAGTAAATTGTTAAAGAAAGTTTTTCTAAAACATTGATTAATGCATATTATATTACTTACAGTACTATCTTGAGGACATGTAACTAAAAGTCGTAGTGGGACAGTTATAAAATAAATACTGTTTTGAATTTCTTAGTTTGGAATAAGTTAAAAAAAGTATACATAAGTTAAAAAAATTAAAAACTAAGAACTAAAATTAAAAAAAATATTTTCAGCAAATTTAGCAAAAAAAAAATCACAATTTACTTCATTTCAGAAAATGTGTGCCTTTGCTAAATGCAATTTTTTAACAACAAACACAGAAAGTATACAAATGCTAAATAATTACCCTTGTATTTGTTGTAATTTTTTTCTTTTTGCATTTTGAAAGGATAATGTACTTGAATTATAAAAAAAAATTAAGTTAATTACAAAGGGTTTTATAAAATTTTAAATTAGTGAGAGACAATGGTATTTTGCACACAATGCAAATACCCTCAGTAGTAGTGTTCATATAGCAACAGTTTTTTTTAAATTTTTATGATTTTAAAATGTTGACTATAACGACGTACTTAAAGATGAAGAATATTTAATGTCATACATAAATTTTCAATAACAATCGAAATTTTTTAATTTCAAAGAAAGTTTTTTTTAATTTTCCCAATATTATTTGGAAAATCTTTATTCAGAGTTTCTGCATAACAAAATTGCTAAAACAAAAATTGTATTTCACTTTAATTTTTTATAACCGCGCAAAGTTAAAAAAAACTAAAAATACGAAACAACCCGGTGAAAAATGTCCATATATGAACATTTATGGTTCAACCATATATGTATGGATCCGAAAAATGAGGTAACACCTAAGTATATGTTCATATATGGACATATATGAACATATATGTCCATATACATGCGAACGTTGCTGTCCTTTATTATAAGGTTGTACTATAGATCAGTGTTGCCAACTCTTGAAGGCAGGAAAGCACCGTGAGCATTTTGAAAACGGGTAAAACGGGTAAAAATTTACCAAAAATGGGGTAAAAAAGCACGATAATAATTTTTTGAAAAATTTAAGTCAAGATTTTAAAAACACATTTTAGCTTTGTAAAATCGTGTAAAAAATGTTCAAAAAATTACCAAAAAGGGGTAAAAAAGCACCAAACTAATATTTCAAAATTTTGAAGTTTAAATATAACGAAGTTGCTATTTAAAATTGTACTACAAATATTGTGAAAAAAATGTATTTTTTGTATATTTCGTATTATTTTTTCAAATTTGACGGCAAATTCAAGAAAAATGGAAAAAAGGAGAACAAATACCAAAAATATAAACTGTACAAAAAGCACTAAAAGCACTGCCAGAAATCTGAAAAAGCACTGTAAATACCCGCTTTTTATAAACGGGTATTTGTAAAAAATCACCGGGTACGGGAAGGAAAAAAGCACCAAAAAATACCCGAAAAGCACTGAAATGGCAACACTGCTATAGATATAAATTAATGTATGACATTCAAATTAAGCGCTACGTATACTTTTTTTTATTCACCGCATTAAATGTAATTCCATATTTATCCATACGAGCTCCTTTTACACATATGAGTCCCTTTGCATAAATGAAATAACATATACTTCAATATTTTTCCATATATGAATGCCTTTTCCATATATGAAATAACAGATGCCTTCATATATGTCTGTATATGAAATCTTTTTCCATATATGGAATCACATATACTTCCATATATGTTCATATAAAATCCATATATGTTCATAAAAAATCGATATTTGTTCATATGTGTCCATACATAAACCATATATGAACATATTTGAGCGTATATGAACATTTTTCACCGGGAATGTGGGAAATTGGGGTTTTGAAAGAAAGGTGCAGTAGAGGGATTATATTTCAAATTCTCTATTTACGGCTTTGACCAAACTTTGTTGCTAAAGCTCAGTTCAAATTATCCCACAAGTGTTATAGATGTCAGAAATATGTTATATTGCAGAAAATGTATAATAGTGTGAATACAATCCATTACATACACACCGAAATGTGTAAAATACATTTTAAAAAGTGTAAACAGATTTCTGACAAGCTTTATTTTTTTTAAATATTGCATAAAGTCTCGAAATAAGTGTTGATTATTAACAAACATCTGCAAACAAAGATTAAAAGTAACTAAAGGTGCAAAAAAAGAATAATTATAAAATAATCTTGAGAACAGGCGGAACACTCAAAAGATTTACTTTCATATTTTTTTGACAATATTAGAGTATTAACACTTGTTGGATAATCTGAACGGGACATAACTGATGTTGTAGTAAATCGATTGTATATTTTTAAAACTAGCGATAAAAAATATGTGTTTTTGCATATATATACTAGTGCGTGTCCAAACCTGACAGCATCCCATATTTATAAGGAATTCATTAAATTGCCCCTTATATCGCTCAAGAAAAAGGTAAACTATTGTTAAATATTAGATACAAAAATATAAAAAATAAAGTTCACTTAAGGCTAAAAATTGTACGGAAAACTAAAAATATATGAAATAAATATAATTATAACGCTAGATACAATTTTTTTTAATTAAAATCATTAGTTCAGTTTTAATTTATGACTTAAAGGAGTTATTACTCTTTTTTTAAAGTACATATCTATATATTTTTTGATAGACAAATACATTGTAACGCATGTATTCAATTAAATCCCATTAACAGTAATGTGAATTAAGCCTAAACTATTTTTATTCTTAGCTTATTTAGGCCCTCACACGTGGTTTGAAATAACGAATTGCAAGAAAAAAAAACACTCCTGAAAATTGCTTAACGCAATTAATAGAAATCGAGGCGGTTTAAAAAAAATTCGGTAGCTTCAAAAACCGAGTCGAAAATTTTGGCTAAACTGCAGTTTATGGGGTTACGTCAAAAAATATAAAAAAATATGATCCCCTCTAGAATTAAAAAACCGAAATTAATTTTGAGAGGGGCTCGGCCCCGGGAAACCCGTGAGGGGCAAAAAAACGGGGGGACATAGTAACATGTAAGTGTGGGTACTCAAATTAAAGGAAATTTTCTCACGATTTCAAAAATGTAATTTTTTTTAATCCATAAAACGTAGCCCTAACTAGAGCCATTTTAGTCCCTTAAGAGGGGGGACTGAAAATGATGAAATTTTTTTGTATGGTAAAATGGTACTCAAATGATAGAAAATGCCCCCCACGATTTCAAAACCTATTTTTTTTTTTCAATAATCGATAAACGCATTAAAAATTTAGACATTTACATAAAAAAAATTTTCCCTGCGGCGCAATAGAACTATCTCAGTTCTTAAATTACATTTCTCATCAATAAAAAGTTGACTCCTTTTGTCATTTCCACTTGCAACTGCCTTTTGTGTCCCAAATTTGCAAAATAACCAACACAAAATGGGCATTCACAGGGTTTTACCAAAACTAAAATAATGTGATTTTAGACTTTTTTAATTTTTCGAAGGTCTAAAATTTAACAAAATGCCTCTAATTCGATTCACGTCCAACGGATTAGTAAAAAAAACCTCATTTTTGAAATCGTGAGAAAATTTCCTTTCATTTGAGTACCATTTTCGTTCATTTTAATATTTTACTTTTTTCGACCCCTCCTATTGGTCGAAAAATTGATCTAGTTAGGGCTACGTTTTATGGATATAAAAAAAATATCATTTTTGTAATCGTGAGACAATTTCCTTTAATTTGTCCCCCCGTTATTTGCCCCCCACGGGACTCCCGGGGCCGAGCCCCTCCCAAAATTAATTTCGGTTTTTTTTTAATTCCAGAGGGGGTCATATGGGCCGAAACCCCATAAACTGCAGTTTTGCCAATATTTTAATTAAAAAAAATGCTGTTTTTGTTTTCTTAAGAATGTGTCTGGTTTATGGATTAACAGTCAAAAACTGCTACATATAAATTGCTTTAATAACTATTTACACGTAAGTTATATGCTTGGGGCCATATGCATAATCTCTTTTAAAATTTATAAGTGGCTTATAAAACAAAATTTTCATACAAAAATCATTTTATAAACGTGTTACACGCTTTTTAAATTATTATGCATAGGCACTTTAGTTAATAAAAAGACTTTCGAACACGAATGCAATTCAAAAAAATCGTACGAATTGTGTTTGAGATGAAAATTTATTTTAATAGCATAAAATCAACAACAAATTTGTTATTGAAAGCTGGGTTTACGCTATTAAAAAATCTTTTATTTCCATATCTTATGTGATTTTGAATACTATTTTTCCAATACAATTTTAATAAGGCAATTTTAAACTTTTTGATAAAATACTAAAAAAAACAGCAACACGATATTTGAAATATGTTTTTATGTGATCATTAAATCGGTGCTTTTGAATACCTACTTTTTGTTGAATTTTTTTTTTTTTGACAATTCAAGTTTACAGACCACGAAACTGTTTTGAAGATGTGGTTAAATTTATTTTGAATTTAACAAGGGGTGCCTCATTGATGGCACCAGAGCTTTGAAGAATTAATTCCTTTTTGAATGAATTCACTACCAATCGAATTCAATTTTCTCTAGAATTGAATGAATTCCTTTTCTTAAGTAATTCACTGAATTCATTCAACTGAATGCGTTCCACAAACAACAAATTCAAAGAATTAATTCAATTGCAATAGTTCTTTTTATTAAATCAAATGAATTAATTCACCGGTGAACGCGTTCAATTTTATAAATCGAACGGAAAAAAAGTGAATTAATTCCTTACTGAATTAATTCACCACTGAATTCATTCAATTTCATTTTCATTCAGTGAATTAAAAAAAAATTACATTCAGTGAATTAAAAAAAAAATAATAAGTTCACTGAATTGAAAAAAAATAAAATAAGTTCACTGAATTAAAAAAAAATAAAATAAGTTCACTGAATTCAAAGCCTGTTTTCTGCCGTTCAGTAGAAGAAAACAATAATATACAAATAAAATTTTTAAATAAGCAATTTTACAGCGTGTGCTAGTAACAAATTAGAAACCGGATGCTGTTTATAGATAAATTTGGAAAAAAAATATAACTATATAACTAGTTTGAAAAATTAATAGTTATATTTTTTCCAAATTTATCTATATCTGTAAAGTTTTTATTTTTAATAGTAAAAGGCTTTATTTTTGAATCATGTAGGTTGATAAACAGCATCCGGTTTCTAATTTGTCACTAGCACACGCTGTAAAATTGCTTATTTAAAAATTTTATTTGTACATTATTGTTTTCTTCTACTGAACGGCAGAAAACAGGCTTTGAATTCAGTGAACTTATTTTATTTTTTTACAATTCAGTGAACTTATTTTATTTTTTTTTTTTCAATTCAGTGAACTTATTATTTTTTTTTTAATTCACTGAATGTAATTTTATTTTTTTTTAATTCTCTGAATGAAAATGAAATTGAATGAATTCAGTGATGAATTAATTCAGTAAGGAATTCAGTAAGGAATTAATTCACTTTTTTTCCTTTCGATTTATAAAATTGAACGCGTTCACCGGTGAATTAATTCATTTGATTTAATAAAAAGAACTATTGCAATTGAATTAATTCGTAACAAAATAAATCGAACGAAAGCAAATATGAATTAATTCCATTCAATATATGGTGCTTAGTGAATTAATTCATAGAATTTTTAATTCAGAATTGAAAAATTGAATTAAGGAATTAATTCTTCAAAGCTCTGGATGGCACCCACCAATTTCAATGAAATTTAGCTATGGGATAGAAGAGACCAAATTAAAGAACATGTTCACATTTTTAGCGGTCCAATCTCACATTTGAAGAAAGACAGGAAATAATTTTTGTTTGTTTATTTTTGTTTGCATTTTATTAAAATCACTTTTTTAAACAAAAAGTTTGCACCGTTTTTTAATCCCGTTTTTACCACCTAGATTGTCCCCTCTATCACATATCCACAATTTATCCAAATCAGTGGCTCCTTAGATGAGAATACAATTTTACAAGGCAAAACAGCCGTTTTACAATAATTTTTTTTAAACGATATACATACTTATATGAATTCTTCAACCTTTCTGTGAAATTTCTTATTACAAATGCTTAATTTTTATCACATTAAGTATGTTAATATTATGTAGTTTGACATATTTAAAACTAGAACTGAACATTATGCTCAATTAAATTTTAACGATTAATCCAAGAACAACGAACATTCCAAAAAACTGGCTCTTAGTCGGTATAAACAACATACGATGAATTTGAATCCATTTCATTCATTTCCATTTTTATAAAATTGTGAGTTGAAGAAAGTTGCTCCACCGGCGGGCTATTTGAATCATTGTTACTAGTATTACTTCCACTTCGTACAGTCATCGCTGAAGAGCTCCGTCTGTAAAAAACATTAAAAATTGTATTTATAAATGTATTTTATTATTTACATTAGTTAATCCAATATTTATACACTCAAAAAAATAAGTTAGTAGAAAAATTAGTAAAACGTCTTGTATATCAAGTGTACTAGTTTTCAGCAATTTTTTTGCTGAAATTCCGTTTTCAGCAAAAATTTTAGTTATATTTTTTTAACACTAAACTAATTTTGAACTAATGTTTTACTAATTTATTTTGCTACAAAAATTGTGCTGATAACCGCATGCATAGCGTGGACGACAATCAGATAGACAAGATATAGATGTCGCAGCTTGTGTGGAAACGGAAATGACAAGAAAAGAAAAACAACTCTACACATATTCGATATTTAAATTGTCAGCAAATAAATTTACTAAAGTAAAATTTCGCTACAAGTTTTTAGAGTTTTTTTCAGTCTACTAATATTCAGCAAAAAGTTTAGTGATTTTAGCAAGGATTTTTTTCATTTGCAGTCGACTAAATGTCAGCAAAACTTTTGCTGAAGATTACTATTTTATTGGTAAAAATCAGCTCGCTGATTTTCAGCAAACCTTTTGCTGAAATTACCAACTTTTTTGCAAGCACGCTCCTGACTAAAAATTTGCTGACACAGCAACATTTTTTGCTGACTTTACTGACTTTTTTTTTTGAGTGTAGCTATTACTTTTCTAAACGAATCTTACGCATAATAATATTTTTATTTTGCTGATAACACAAGTTATACTTTTTTTTTTTTTTTTTAGTTAGACATAATTTATTTATTTATTTAAGTCTATGGATAAAAATCCTTACAGACTATAATATTAAAAAAGAAAAACATGATTAACAATTTATAACCTACGTATTTAAGTACAAAATTATATTACGTTTAATGGCATTTACATACATTTGAAAATAAATCGATCAATTCATTCATTTCGTTATAGTGTTTACATATTCTTCGAAAGGGATCAGCATTAGCGTAGTTTGATTGAAAGACTTGTAAATATAACGGGATATAAGAGCGAGTAGATCTTTGAGGAACATGAAGTTGAACATTACTAAGCAGGAAGTCAGAAGAAATGTCATCATTAAGCGAGTTTATCATAAATGAAACATTTAGCATTTTCCTTCGGCTTACTATAGTAGGCAGTTTAATTTTATCAAGCCTAATGGTATACGATGGAAGATAAACAGATGGGTTCCATGTTGAGTTTCCTAAACAGAACAGAGCTTTCAGAGTCCCAGAGTATAGAACCATAATTGGTCTTACCAGAGATGTATATAATTACTTTTTAACAACTGGTTCTGTAAATTCTTTTGCCCATCGCTTTATAAAAGCAAGAACACCACGAGCTTAGTTTCAATTAAAAATTAGAAAATTACCTCAAAAACTCTGATAATATAAATAAAAATTTAAAAAATTGCCCTTAAGTTAAAAGTAAATTAAATGAAATACCAATTGTTAAAACTAAAACAGCTTTAACATTAAAAAAAGTTGAAAATACAAAACTTAAAATTTTTTAGCAAAAAATTATAATAATTTCAAATAGGATCTAAAATAAGCAAATCGTAAAAAATAAAGATTAAAATAAATAAATAGTAAAATAAATAAAAAAATATTTTAAAAAATATGCCACGAATTTTATTTTTTATTTCGGTATCGGTCAAGTTTTTTAAAAGCAACAGTGAAAGTAACGAATCATAAAATACTTAGAAAATTAATTTATTCTCTTGTGGTCATATTTGTACTAATTTAGTAATATGCCTTTGGTTGACCGGTCACGGGATAGGTCCTTGGAGGGCAATTGATTCCTCATTCCCCGTAGGGACTCTGCAAACAAATATATTGATGGAAAAATTTACCTTGTTGCAAATTTTATTTTCCCAAATTTTTTTCCCCAATTTTTTTTTTACCACAAGCCGCCAAACTTTGTTGTATGAAATGGGTATTATAGTCCCTAGATTTTAAATTTAAAAAACCGCACTTAAAATTTGCAATTTAATAGCGGAACGCGAAAAAACCTTTATCGTAGACAAAATTAATTAAAACACACAATCAGCGATTAACATTTTGAAAATGTATAGAATGATTAAAAAATTTTCCATTTTGCAAAAAAAAATTTTCGCGATTTTTATTTTTTTTTTTTTACAAACTAAGCACCAATCTTTGTTGTATTAAATCGCTATTATAGTCCCTAGACTATGAATTAAAAAAAAAAAAAAAAACACTTAAAAATTTGCAAAATAATCGCGGAACGCGAAAAAAGGCTTTATGGCAAAAAGTTTATTAAAAAACTTAATCAGCGAAAAAACGGAAATTTTTCCATCAATATATTTGTTTGCGAAATGTAAATTGCTGATTAAGTTTTTTAATAAATTTTTTGTACCATAAAGCCTTTTTTGGCGTTTCGAGATTATTTTGCAATTTTTTAAGTGGTTTTTTAAATTTATAATCTACCCGGTGAAAAATGCTCATATACGCTCAAACATGCTCATATATGGTTTATGTATGGACACATATATACAAATATGGGTTTTTTTATGAACATATATGGATTTTATATGAACATATATGGAAGTATATGTGATTTCATATATGGAAAAAATTTCATATACAGACATATATGGAAGCATCTGTTATTTCATATATGGAAATGGCACTCATATATGGACAAATATGAAAGTATATGTTATTCAATTTATGCAAAACGGAGTTGTATATGAACATATTTCGAAGAATACATTTTTCCATATATGTAAAAGGAACTCATATTTGGATAAATATGGAATTATATTTAATGCCATGAATAAAAAAAGGAACATATGTAGCGCATAGTTTGAATGTCATACATAAATTTATATCTATCGTACAACCTTATAATAAAGGACAGCAACGTTCGCATGTATTCGCATATATTTAATAAATGTATATGTTCATATATGTCCATATATGAACACATACTTAGGTGTTACCTCATTTTTCGGATCCATACATATATGGTTGAACCATAAATGTTCATATATGGACATTTTTCACCGGGTAGGGACTATACCAATTTCATACACCAAAGTTTGGTGCTTAATTTGCAAAAAAAAAAAAAACTACAAATCGTGAAAAAAATTTTACAAAATTTAAAATTTTTACATCATTATATTCGTATGTTAATCGCCGATTGTGTGTTTTAATTAATTTTTTCTACCATAAAGTTTTTTTCGCGTTCCGCTATTCTTTCACAATTTTTTATTAAGTGCGGTTTTTTTAAATTTGTAATCTGGGGACTATTTCATAAAACACAGTTTGGCGGATAGTTTAAAAAAAAAATCGCCAAAAAAAAATTCCAAATAGGGAAATTATTCCATCAACATATTTGTTTGCAGAATGTAAATCGCTGATTAAGTTTTTAAATTCATTTTTTGTACCATAAAAACTTTTTTCGCGTGCCGCCATTATTTTGCAATGTTTTAAGTGTGGTTTTTTTTTTAATTTCATAATTTAGAGACTATAATACCGATTTCATACACTGAAGTTTGGTGCTGTTTGCAAAAAAAAAATCGCGAAAAAAAACTTTTGCAAATTGGAAAATATTTGCATCATTATATTCGTTTGCTGATTGTGTGTTTTAATTAATTTTTTCTACCATAGTCTTTTTTCGCGATGAGCTATTATTTTGCAATTTTTTAAGTTCGTTGTTTTTTAATTTATAATCTAGGGACTATAACGCCCATCTCATACAACAAAGCTTGGTGTTAAGTTGCAAAATGAATTCGGGAAAAAAAAATTGTGAAAAAAGAAAAATTTTTGAAGTAATATATTCATTTGCAGAATATTAATCGCTGATTAGGTCTTTTAATTAATTTTTTGCACTGTAGCTACTTTTCCATAGAATTTTTGAAAAATGAAGTCGTGTTGTAATTGTTTTTATTCCTCTGGGTTATCTTATCCATACATGTTTTTTTAGCATAATTATTGTTAATTACTTTTTTTCCAGTGTTTTTTCTAGTGTTTTTTTTTAAGTTTTTGGTGTTTCATTGCATTATTTTTCAATCAACACCTAAAAACTGCAAGTGATATATTTGACAATTCAAGTGATAAAAATAACAGTCTGGTAATTTACAAAATATCCTTTTTCACATAATTTTGTTTAGAAACTACGTAATGCAACATGGGCAATCACCGCGTTCATCACCGGGTACAAAATTATAAAAAATTAGGTAAAGTGAGGCGTTGTGTTTTAAGAAATTAGGCTATTATAAAGGTTAAGATGTAAGTTATTTAACGTCCACCTTGCGTTTAGATTATACAAATCATTCTGTAAGTTAGAAGCATCACCAAGCGAATTAATTTTAAGAAATATTTTTAGATCATCTGCATACATCAGAAATTTAGATACAGTGAAGCACGCAGAAATATTCATTTATAAATAAGTAAAAAGAAGTGGGTCCAATACACTGCCCTGGGGCACACCAGACGTTTGAAAATAAGGCTTTGATTCAAAACCCTCAACAACAACCTTACACACTCTTTTAGACAAATAGGATTTAATCCATTTTAGGAAAACAGAGTGAAAACCAAACTGTTGCAGTTTAGAAAAAAGAATGACATGATACACTTTGTCAAAGGCCTTTGTAAAATCGGTATAAATAGCCTCAACTTGGGTACCCTGTTCGAGGGCTGCAATGCAATATTCACTTAATACCGTTAGGTTCGTCGTTGAAGATCTACCAGAGAAAAAGTCGTGTTGATTAGGTGATATCCACGACTTTGTAAGAAAAATCAATCGTTTATATATGACATGCTCAAAGATGTTAGAGACACAGGATAGCTTAGAAATAGGTCTGCAACATGTTACATCTTCACTACTGGCGATGTTGTTGTTGTAACGGCTTTAAAATGAGAATTTGTAGTTAATAATTCTCATTTAAAGCCGGAGTGGCAATCCTTGCTCCGATAAATTCGAAGATTGGAATACATCCGAATCGTTCCGGCACATAGTCCGATTGCCGTCGGAACCGGGTTATACCGCCCATACTCGGTCGTCAGAGCCTCGTCAGCGTTAACAGGGGACACCATGTCCAAGGTGGACTGTGGGTGAGGTTGGCATTTGGAAATAATTTCCCTTGACCCCCCCTGGCGTAATCGTCGCCGACTTCAATCGGTCAACAAAAATTCCCTCTTTAAGAGATAAGTTAAAAATATATGTTAGTGCAAACGTTAATGTTGAAGCACATTTTTTCAAAAAATTACCACAGAGACCATCAGCATATGATTTAAAGCTATTTTTGATCAGCAAAATTTCGTTATAAACCCCTTCTTCTGTGACTACAACAGAGGCAATATCCAAATTGGAAAAAGAGTATGAAAACATAGATCCAATTGCCGGTGTGGGCTCCAAATTTGACTTAAAGAAGTCTGCAAATAAATTAACATAATCTTCGGAGGAACTCACGTTGATAATGCAAGAATTTGTTTTGACATTCAGGATCTCCAGAATCAACA
The DNA here is from genome assembly GCA_949987735.1 of Leucophora obtusa. NCBI lineage: Eukaryota > Metazoa > Arthropoda > Insecta > Diptera > Anthomyiidae > Leucophora > Leucophora obtusa. The sequence goes on from OX465300.1 coordinate 15,669,830, forward strand.
AAAAGTTTATGAAATTTGTTCCGAAGTTTCTTAAGCTTTTTAAGACTACTGGTATACCAAGGAAGCTTATATGGCTTAACTTTTTTATATGGAACATTTTCCCTGCAAACAGTTAAAACTTTCCGCAAAAATTCATCCCAACACATCGACGTTATATACGCAACCAATCAATTGAACTAAATATAGAGTTTAGCACGTCAAAATTACATAGATTGAAATTGAAATTGTTATAATTTTCAGACTGAGAGTATTTAAAAAATTTGTAATCTTCCATCTCAATTACCAATGGTAAATGATGAACATTAGGAGGAGATATTGGCAATAAAGATTCATAAACCTTCAATTTAGATTCACAAGAAAGAAACACAAGATCCAAATAACGGTGAAGTTGGTTAGCAATATGATTGTTTTGAATCATGTTCAAACTCATTAAGCTATCAATAAAACCGATTTCATGATTTTTATCAACATTAAACGGAACTAAAAGCGAATCATCAGAAAAGTTTGACCAAAAAATATATTTTAGGTTAAAATCTTCTAATATACAAAGTTAAGAATTTACTGCCAAATTCTCATCCAATGCTAAAATGTTTGAAATATGAGCAGCATAAATATCATCAGGACTATCTGGTGGTATATATGACATACATACAAATAATTAAAAATTAAAGCCAGAAATAGATATTACAACTTGATCTAACAAACCATTCTTATTATCTATAGCACATAAAGATGATTTATGATTTCTTACTGCAAATAAAACACCACCACCTCTTGGAAAACCAGTGCGCTCAGCATTTTTTGTTATAGCTTCGGAATTTAAAGTCGGATTTTAAAGTGTGGTATTTAGATTTTTTGCCTCGATAAAGGAAAACTCCAATGAAAATAAATTTAAAAAGGCGACCCCTACAACTCAATTAGACTAACATCATCGAAATTTTAACAATGCTGTTTTTATCCTCTGTTATTACTATTTGAACTTTAATTCTTAAAGTATCGCTGCTGGTTCTACTCAACTCTGAATCTCAGATTTATTGAACGACAACAAACCTTTGATTTTAAATGCATATTCTAATTATTTTTAACTTACAATATAAATACATGTTGATAGTAAACAATTAGGCATATTAAATATTTTCACCTTATCTAGTGTGTTGAGATGTATGAAGGTACGTATAGTTGATCTTTTAATTGGTAAATGAATGTCCTTTGTTAGATTTTGATATGATACAAGTAAACTATAGAGAATTAAAACTTAAAAAATTCTTTTGTCACCATTGTATATAAAACTTGGTGTCATAAAAAGCGTTGCGAAATGTTTAATAGATTTTAAAAACGTAACAAAAACTTACATTTGGTAGAAAGTTGGCAAATGGTGTTTGAGTTACATTCTACTAATATGTACTAAATTTGGGAAAAATCGGTTAATATTTAGACAAAGTTTACCTACAAAGGTCATATAAATCTATTATAGGGCTCCAGAGAGGTTTTGCTTTTTCACCCCAGGACTTTAGGCGAAAGCTTAAAGATTATGTAGCTATTCATGATTTATAGCTTTTTATAGGGCTCATTTATAGAATATGGAACGATCTACCTCTATACCTGAGAGGTTTTGCTTTTTCATCCCAGGTCTTTAGGCGAAAGCTTAAGGATTATGTAGCTATTCATGAGTTATAGCTTTTTGTTTATGCTACCATATTTATCTCTCTCGACTTTTCTTTTTTTTTATTATTGCTGCACTTAGGAAAATCTGGTGATTGAGCAATTCCATATGAAAACGATCAAAATTGGCAAATTTTTGGACGACCCGTCTCCGATTCTAAAATAAATAGTCTCAATCGATTGCCCAGCGAAAAATAATGTACCTACATATTTTTTTTTTTTTATAGTGACTGGTTTAGTGGTGGTGTACACCACTGTCATGTGACAAAATTGAAGAATTCTTCATAAGGGACCTCATTGAAAGTTGTTGAAACTAAAGCGATCGCAACGAGTGATAGCTCGTTGGAAAGGTATTGAATCAGGCTTTAATTGAAAAATAAAATTTTCCTAATTTTTCTCATAAATTTACCTTTTTTCCCATGAAAATTAAATTTTCCCATGAAAATTAAATTTTCCGATTTTCCACAGAAGCTCCTAAATTTTCCGGCTAATTTTTTTTTTTTTTGGATTCCTCATAATTTTTGCTTTAAGAATCAGCAATAAAAAAATGGGCCCCGACTCCTTGTTTGGACAGGAGAGGAGCATTTAAGAGACCACCTTGTTCTCATTGTTTTTATATTTTTTATAATTGAATTATTTGTAATTATTTAACATTATTTTATTTTATTATTAAAAATACATTTTAAAAATTATTTTACAGTTAAAAATACATTTATGAAGAAAAAATCAATTTTTTTTAAGAGCCCCAAGTTGAGTGTGTAGGGAATATGGTCTGCCTGCCTTCACAAGATCGGCCATAAATCCATGGATAATAGCAGCAGTGGCATGTAATGGCACACCAAACCCGACTGAGGCTACAGGTCATAAAATGTTTTGTAAATTTTTTAAATTACCAGGTAATAAATATTTCGCCTAAAATGACACGTGCAGAAACAAGTCATAAAACACGGATTTTCCATAAATATGGCGAAATATTTATTACCTGGTAATTTAAAAAATTTACAAAACATTTTATGACCTGTGGTCGGCTTATTGGCAGTAACCAATTAAGTCCCTCTTTAAAAAACATTTTATGACCAGTAGTTCACGCAAATTTTCATATTAAAGAAAAGCAAATATCGCTTATTTTTTTTTACCTATTTTTTACCAAAAAATAAATATAAATACTTCACACACTCTGAGTCAAATATTAGTTGAATACTAAACGTGAAAGTGTTAAAGTGTTTTTTTTTTGTAAAGTAAAGAGTGAAGCTGTAAAGACAATTTAAAGTAAAATGAATAAATTTTGCTGCAATCCGTTTAACAAGAGTGGACATCGTTCGAAAAAGATAAAAGTATTAAAATTAACTGGTGTTTCGAAGCGATACATGAATGAATTAAATATACAATACGGTGAAGAAGCAGAATTCATTTGCCCCAAGTGTAAAATCGATTTGTCTCAACAAGCAAATGCATTGAAACAAATGCAACCACAATCCGAGAGTGAAATGACAATTGAACAAAATGTTTCATCTGATAGTGAGGCAGACATTCCGATGGTCAATATGTCTTTGAGTCCTTTGAATGAGGCTATTACCACTTTAGGTGAATCGCCTATTACAAAAAGAAAGTTGCGAAGTGAAAAATACAGGAAAGAGAAAAAAGGCAAGGTTATGAGTGCAATCGCGACAATATTTGATGAAGGCTCTGATAACGAATGCAGTCAAGCAGATGACGTTGATGACGGCAAACAAATGATTGAGCAGTTGAAAAGAAAATTCAATTTAGCGACCACTTTTCCGGAGAAATATCTCATTTTATCTGTGCTGCCTCAATCATGGTCTATACGCAAGATTTCTGAACAGTTTCAAACATCTTTTTACATCGCGAGAAGAAGCAAAGAATTAGTTCGACAGAAGGGCATATTGGCGACTCCCACCAAGAAATTTGGCTCAAGGACCCTCAGCGAAGCAACGGTGAAATTGATTCAAGATTTTTACTGCAATGATGACAACAGCCGCGCCTGCCCAGGTACACGTGACTATGTTATCACACGTGAAGATGGAGAAAAAGTACACAAGCAGCGCAGATTATTATTATGTTATCTATCCGAAGCATACCATCAGTTCAAAGAGAAATACCCAGCAGAAAAAGTGGGATTTTCTAAGTTTGCCATCCTACGACCAAAAGAATGCGTGCTGGCATTAGACAGGCACGGAACGCATTCAGTCTGCGTTTGCATGTTGCATCAAAACATCAAATTAATGTTCTTTCCATGCAAGAAATTGAAAGTATTTCACGGTGAAATTGAAACATATAGGGACCTCCTGTCGAAGTCGTTGTGCGCATACCCCACGGAAAATTGTCATCTGTCCAAATGCGACAATTGTCCGAAGTTTGACGAGCTAGAGCAATATTTGGCGGAAAAGTTTGAACAGCTGTTAATTCAGGAGGTGCATTTCAAACAGTGGATAATTAGCAGCGGCAGATGTTCCCTTGAGACCGTGGTAAAGCAGATTCCGGAATTCATCGAGGAATTCGGATTCAAGTTGAATGAACTGAAGGCGCACCATTTCATATCCGAGATGCAATCGAAATTTCTAAAGGAAAGTAAGGAGAAATTAGCCCAAAATGAATTCATTGTGATAAGCGACTTTGCCGAGAATTACACTTTTCTCGTTCAGGATGAAATTCAGGCTTATCACTGGGCAAACGACCAGTGCACGGTGCATCCTTTTTGCATTTATTTCAAAAACGAAGAACGAACTACAGACCGTAAGCCTTGTTGTTGTCGCGGAGAGTTTAGCTCATAATTATGTGTCCGTTTATTTATTTCAAATGAAACTGTTTGAATTCTTAAGATCAAAATTCGATGCAATCGACAAAGTAACGTTTTTCTCAGACGGCGCGGCTTCTCAGTACAAGAATAAAAAAAATTTTTACAATCTTTGCATAATTGAAGAAGAACAAAACTGCAAGGTCGAGTGGCACTTTTTTGCGACGTCCCACGGTAAGGGCCCATGCGATGCGTTAGGGGGAACCCTAAAACGCATGGCGACTAAGGCAAGTTTGCAAAGGCCATATACTGACCAGATCTTAAATGTACAACATTTGTTTTCGTGGATTCAAAGCAAGGAAATTGCCATTAACACAGTTTTATGCACTCAAAAAGAACACGATGCCATGGAGCGACGAATTCAAAACAGATATAATAATGTCAAAACTATAACTGAAACGCAAAAGTTTCATTGCTTCATACCAAATATTTCTGATATGTCAATTAATGTAAAGCGGTACTCTTCGTCTGCCGACGTGCTAAATTTAAAGTTACTTTAATTTTATAATGATGCCAAGACAATTGAAATTTTTAATAAATATTGTAATTAAGTATAAGCAGCAAAATAAGAAAGATTTTTTCTTCATAAATGTATTTTTAACTGTAAAATAATTTTTAAAATGTATTTTTAATAATAAAATAAAACAATGTTAAATAATTACAAATAATTCAATTATAAAAAATATAAAAACAATGAGAACAAGGTGGTCTCTTAAATGCTCCTCTCCTGTCCAAACAAGGAGTCGGGCCCATTTTTTTATTGCTGATTCTTAAAGCAAAAATTATAAGGAATCAAAAAAAAAAAATTAGCCGGAAAATTTAGGAGCTTCTGTGGAAAATCGGAAAATTTAATTTTCATGGGAAAATTTAATTTTCATGGGAAAAAAGGTAAATTTCTGAGAAAAATTAGGAAAATTTTATTTTTCAATTAAAGCCTGATTCATTACCTTTCCAACGTTGCGATCGCTTTAGTTAGTTTAGTTTTTTTTTAAAACAACTTTCAATGAGGTCCCTTATGAAGAATTCTTCAATTTTGTCACATTACAGTGGTGTACACCACCACTAAACCAGTCACTATAAAAAAAAAAAAAATATGTAGGTACATTATTTTTTGCTGGGCAATCGATTGAGACTATTTATTTTAGAATCGGAGAGGGGTCGTCCAAAAGGTGATCGCTTTCATATGGAATTGCTCGATTGTATTATTTTTATTTAAATATCTATTTATATTATTCAAGATAGTGTTTTCAGTATTTTTTTTATATGATAGTTTTACTGTATTTTTTACATATTTTTATTATTATTTATTTTTTATTATTTATTTTTTATTATCTTTATTTAAATTATTATTTATTTTTATTATCTTTATTTAAATTATTTTTTTTTTTTTTTTGTAGTAGCTTTTATTAATCATATATGGCCCCCAGGGCTTTGGTTATGTAATTTGAAGTAAATAAATGCTGTATTTATTATTAAAAAAAAAAAATTGCCTTTGCGTGGTAACGAAGACTGAGTTAATGAATTATTTATAAGATATTTTGATCTGCCCCACTGTGCTGCTGTAAGAAAATATTTGTCTGATCAAAGTCCAGTAACTGTTATAAAAACAATATAAATTTTTTTCCGCCATGAGAGTCTCGATCATAACAAACCCAAATTTCTTTTGGTTAATTACAAGTGGTCTTGCCACCCAAGACAAAAATATTTATTTTGCATGCAGTTTGACAAATAATTTTTCAAAAAATTAACAAAATACGGTTTTTATATACAAATAAAATATAAAACATTTTGACTTTGACTAAATTGGGTTTCGTGTTGAACAAATTTACAAAAACAATTCACAAGAAACTGGAAATTTATGGCAGATGTTACACAAACTAACTAACTTTATCTGCTCTGGGACTTGAAAATGTTATTTGGTAAAATTTTCAGTAAAAAGCGAAATTACAAAACGTCATACTTCAAAAATTATCCACGGAATGTGTAAACGGTCCCGTTTTTGAATAATTATTCAAAAAGTGGCAACACTGGGTTATATATTTATTTTTTTATTATTTATTTATTAAGTCTATGGAAATAAACCCTTACAGACTGTAAAAAGTAATATAATTACAAAATATACAATAAATAATTAATTACCCAACAAAAATATGTGTAAGTCATTCAAAACAAACAACTTTTAAATTTGTTACAATGGAGCGATAAGTGTCTTTTTCTGTTTCGAATGTATGTGCTTTAAAACAACTTTCAAAAATGTATAATAATGTTGTTTTTTTCTTTGTAAATGCATTTGTTTGTAAATTACGAATTTATTAGAGATTCTATTTGTATCTCTAAAAAAACAAAATAATTAATTTTATTCACGTATTTTATTAATATACGATTATTTACATATTTTTTAATTATTCATACATATTTCAAAAAATACTTCAATTACAGTTCCCATTGAAAAAGGTTAGGAAATAAAGAATTGGATCCCATTGAATCTCATGGACTATGGCCCAAATGGGGACAAGTGCAGTGCTACAGGGACCTTGAAGTGTTTTAGCAAATCTGTTGATGTTGCCTTAGCCTCTCAAGGAATCCAAAGACCGTTCATGCATGGAGAAGAGCTACATCCGGCTAGAGGTGTCCCTGCTTTCGCAGAATATGGCGGATCTAGAGGGGACACTCGATAAAAACCTGTAATCCCCGGTGTTATCCAACCGTGCCCATGGGACGAATAGCACTACGTTAGTGTGTTTTTTAACGGTGGCCTCCAGGACGAGGCGAACCCTGATTGTATTAGCCCGCTGGTAGTACAGGGCTGTGCTACCGAGCGCACTGTTCTAACCCTGTTTTATCTTATTTTTCAGATGGATACAATTGGCCAATATACGGAAAATGGGCAAGAGAAGATCAACGTGGATCTATCCTCAGTAGGCAAAGGGGCTTTATGCCCAAATGATGCTAAGGGGAATTTAGCCATGGTTCAGCCAACAGAAAACGTTTCTAGTCTTAAAGGTGCTAAGCCGATGGACGTTGGAATTATAACTGAGGACCTCTCGTGTCCAAATATACTGACCAATACCAACATACCAACGGATGAAGAGGATGAACTTCTTCTTCGCGGAAAGTGGGAAAGGAATTCGGCAGAGGAAGCTTCTCTGCTGAACGCCAATCGGGCAGAAAGGCGGCAAAGCGTGCTGCCAAACTTGCTCGCAAGTGATTACTGCCACAAGAGGAAGAACACCGAAGCACCTCAGATGCTTGCAAGTGAACCTTCACCATGCCAAAGCGGCATCTGATGTTGCCAACATAAGGTTTACCGTCGACGCTCTGGATGTAGTATTCATTCAGGAGCCGTGGGTGCATAATGGAGCCATTAAGGGGCTAAACGTAAACCATGGCAGGTTGATATATGATTCCAAGCACAGTAGGCCTAGAGCAGCCATCCTTGTGAGGAGCAACCTAACATTTTCTCCAATTTCGGAGTTTATATTGGGAGACCTGGTTGCGATCTGGGCAAGAGTCCTTCTTTGGCTGGGGAGCACATGGTGATGTTGGCCTCTGTGTATTTGCCTGGCGGCAGCGACGTGGCACCAACCGCTCAGGTATCGGCCTTCGTGGAATATTGCCGAGTGAGGGGTCTGAGTTGGATCCTCTGCTGTGACGCCAATGCTCATCACACAACGTGGGGAAGCACCAATATCAACAAACGAGGTGAGCACCTGCTTGAATTTATATGTAGTAATGGTATAAACATAACAAATAGGGGTGACGAACCGACGTTTAGGAATGCTATTAGGTCAGAGGTCTTGGACCTCACTCTTACTAGTTCTAACCTTTCTTTCGCCATCTCTATCTGCCGTGTATCCAGCGAACTATCAATGTCTGATCATCAACACCTGGTATTTGATGTTGTTAATGCGCTGGACTCGTGTCAGGAATATCGTAGGGGAATCCGAACAGCTGCCTAAATCGTATAGACCAATTAGACTCAGCTCTTTTCTTCTTAAGACAATGGAGAAAGTTCTGGACTACTATATTAGGGATACGTACCTCAGGCGTAAGCCGATACAGAGCTTCAGTTTGCGTATAAACGGGGTAAGTCTACCGAAAGTTCTGTCCATCATGTTGTCACGTTCATAGAGAAGGCACTGGAGGCAAGGAATATTGAACTCTGCGCTTTTATTGATATACAGGGCGCTTTTGACAACACGTCCTACGATGCGATCGGGCTGTCTATGTTGAGAAGGGGCATATCTCCAATGACACTGCATGACAAAATCTTGACTTTTAAAAATTAATAGAGCTCTGACCATCAATTCTATATTTTTCGGACATGCTGATTACAATGGCGTACCTTATTTTTCGATCAATGGTACAGATTTTTCGCTAAATGTCTTTAAAGTTTGACGGTTGTACATTCAGTTTTTTATATAAAAAATTTTTCAAATTCATAATATAATTAAATATCGTACTAAAGACATTTGAATAAATCAATTTTATGATATTGAATGTTTACAACAATACATTCTATCGCTATTTTTCCGCAAACGAATTTTTGAGACAAAAGAACATTATTTAAGTAAAAAATTAAAAATTTGGGGAAATAGAGATTTTATGAAAAATCGTATTAGAATCAACAAGCGCGGATTTTTTATTGTACGCAACTGAACTGTAGTCGGATTCTCTAACTTTTTAACGACAAAATTCGGTTGTTAAGTTGTCAGTTTACTATTAAAACTTGTCAACTTAACTACCGAATTTTGTCGTTAAAAAGTTTGAGAATTCCACTACTGATCTAATTTTTTTTTTTTTTTGTATGATATTAGTTTATTTACAAATTTTTGTTTCACAGTTTGTTTTGCCCCAGCGTCCTATGACATTATTGAGGCTAGTTGGCTTTTTATATGATCAAAATAAAAATTAACTAATATACAACAATTTAATTTTCATTTAATTTAAAATTAACAATATTGATTTGTAGAAAAATAAAAAGATATTACGTTAAAAGCATTTCCAAATTATTCAATAAAAATTCTTTTAAAGTTAATTTAAAAGTTGAGATTATATTAATATTTTTTAAATTTTCTGGTAAGTTGTTAAATTCCAAACAACCAACATATTCAACTCTTTGCTTTGTGGTTTCGAGTCTGCATTTCGAAGTTCTCAAATTTGAACTATTTCTAGTATTAAAAGATGTTTGATTTCTTGAGAAAGTTATTGTATTATGGCCAATATTGTGCAATGATTTAAATACAAATAGGAGTAATTGCATTTTATATAGTCCATATATAGGTAAAATATTTTTGTACATTCTTATATAATGTTAATGTGGGGTGCAAAAGAGGTAAATTAAAAACGGTTTTCAGTGCTTTATTCTGTACTCTTTGCAGAGATTTGAGTTCAGTACTGTTTTTACACCATATATTAACACCAAATAATTTAGATGACTTTGTATTAATGCTTGATAAAGTATCAATTTTGTCTCCTCAATAAATTTGTTTTTAAATTTATACAATATTCCTATTACTGCTGATATTTTTGATTTAAGCTCCTGAATATGTAAATTCCATGATAAATTACTTTGTAGGTTCACTCCCAAATATTTAATCGAATGACACTAAAATACTTCCTCACCGTTTACAAAACCACTGAAAGGTTCACCATTACTATTCAAGTATGGTTTAAATCTTAAGACCTTGGTTATAGACGTATTAATGACTAATTTATTTATCCTTGCATATTCAAAAATTAAAGCAGCGTCTCTCTCCATATACGATCGCAATACTGTCTCATGTTTATATGGATAAAATAGTGATATATCATCAGCATACATATATACTTTACCAGAGAGTCCTAGATTCATGATATCATTTATATAAACTGTAAATAATAGTGGACCTAAAACACTGCCTTGTGGCACACCATGTTCAACATCTCCAAGACAGCCCCGATTGTTATTTAACTCGACATATTGTTTTCTGCTTTTCAAATAACTTTTAAAAAGATTTAGTTCTCTCTTATTCCATAATAATTAAGCTTTTCAAACAAGATATCATGATCTACAAGGTCGAATGCTTTTGAAAAATCATAAAATATACCAGCTACACCATTAAATCCTTGATCCAAACCACGACATATATAATTTACAACGTTAACAACAGCATTCTCAGTACCACTACCCTTTCTAAAACCATATTGGCAATCATAGAGTAGGTTGTTATTCTCCAGGTAAGTTAAAAGTTGTTGGTGAATTATTTTCTAAAAAATTTTATCAATTACGGATAACAGTGCAATAGGCCTATACATATCTTCTCTATTAGCATTTACTACTTTTGGTATTGGGACTATTTTCGAGATTTTTAAGATATTTGGATATTCAGATTTATCAATAATACTAAGAAAAATATTCAGCAAATGTGGCGTAATTTCACGATTACATTTAACAAAAATCCTTGGCGATAAACTGTCATGACCAGAAGACTTATTAGTGGAAAGGGCCAATATTATGTTACAAATTTCATCAATTGTTGTGTTACTAAAATGAAAAGTATCATTATTGTATCTGAGTGATCGAAGTCCATTACACGAATCAGCAGATGAATAACGAATTTGTTCCTTCATGGTTTTAGGGATTTGTAAAAAATACTGATTCAGCAGTTCACACTTTGTAACATCATCAGTAATAAACTCACCACTTGGATTCTTTAATTTAATTTGAGTTTTAGCGTTTCTTCCCAAATTTTCGTTTAAAAACCTCCAACATTTTTTTGGGTCCTTGTTGAATATTACTGATATTTTCATGATAATAATTTTTCATAGATTCTCGACATGCCACTTTAATAACTTTACTTATCCGTTTCAGCTTATTCTGAACATCAACATCATTTGGGTTTCTTCTTCTTCGTTTTAAGATATTTTCTTTAGTAAAATTAAATTTTGCAAGTTTTCGTTCATCCAAGGTGCTATTTCATCTTTAAGTAATTTTCTCCTTGTTGTTGCAACCGTTGAATTCAGATTTGCTTTTGACAAACCTTCTATCAAATTAGAAGTGTCAACAGATGGATTACCAGTCTGCTGAATTGAATCATCATTTAAAAAACATTCTTTAAACTTGTCATAGTCACAGTATTTCCAAATAACTTCAGTGTATTCATAATTTTGTATGTTCTTTTTAACTTTACAGGATATCATGTTGTGATCAGATAGTTCACATTCTATAGCGTCAATATAAAATGTATTAGGAAGATTTGTGTAGACATTGTCAATGGATGTACCAGATAAATGGCGTGTAATTAATGTGTGACAATTTTTAAAATTATAACTTTCCAGTAAATTCAACAGACTAACTGATATATTATGCAAGAAATCAATATTTGAATCCCCAACAGAAATACAATAACTACGACCATATAAATCATTAAATTTTCAATAATATCGATAAAACTAGTTAAACAACATTTTTGAGATCGATAAAAAGATATAATTTTCTGCGGTCTTCCATTTATTTTCATGTTTTCCAGTGATAAAACAATTGTATTACAAAAAAGTTTACTCTCGCAGACTTCTACTGTATATTGGATGTTATTTCGTACAAACACAGATGTTCCTCCATAACCATCATCTCTACAACAGTGAACACAATTGTATCCAGGAATCTGATAAATTTGAACTAAGTTTGAGTGAAACCATGTCTCCTGAATTGCAATTGTATTGGGTAGTTGTGGAAAATTAGCAATTAATGTTTTAAATTGATTAAATTTGTCTATTGACGAAATGCTTCGAACGTTTACAGAAATAATGTTTAAATATGAAAAATGTAAGCTTTTTAAATATCTTTTATAGTGTTCAAAATAAGAAAAGTATTGATTACACTGTGAGACAAATGGTAGGGGTCAGTGATCGGGAAGGGTTCAAACTACCGGGGGAAGTTATATCGGTAAAAAAGAAGTTTTACGTGTCCCGGCGTTTCGCTGGGTCACCCCTAGGAATCCAGATATATCGATTTGACCTTTGGTGGTCTTTTTTTTTGACATAACTCGAGAACCACTAGTCAGAGTAACAAGCCAACCGCTGTTACAGCAGAATGGATAGTAGTAACGAGTCTACTGAAGAAAGCGATATTGTCTGGTAGACAGTCGCTGAAAACAAAACAACGAAACGACGACAAAATCGATCACCAGAATTAGTTAAGCATGCAATCTAAATAACAAAAACTACCAACAATGATGATTAGGGCAAGGAATTCCATGCAAATGCATGTTATTCCTCGATAATCCAAAACTAATATGGACTAAACATTTATCCGACTCATCAAATTTAGTACAAACTGGCATCGATTTGTAGTTGCATATTTTGACATAAATGCATGTTTTTACATATTTCGACTTTAAATGCATATTTGGTGGATTTTTAATGCATATTTAATGCTTTTTAATGATATTTGTGTATATTTTTCATTTTTAGTAGCATTTTTTATTGTGTAAAAAAATATAAAAAATTGATACGTTTTCATATTTTGATTCAATCAAAATAAACATTTTTAAAACTTTATTGACCTATGGGAAATCTTCGAGTTCTGTGTCTGTTTGCAAAATAACTAACTTAAATATATTTTTAAGTTTTAAAGTGCATTATTTTCGCAAAAATTATAGTTTTTAGTGCATATTTCTTATATTGTTAGTGCATATTTTTCTTTTTTAACCGCATATTTTAGGCGCATATTTTTCATTTTTAAGTGCATGAAATTCCTTGCCCTTGATATACCAAGTACCTACTAACAACAACATGTTTGCTGCACTTGATGTAGACAATAATGATGATTATTATATTAACGATAATGCTAACAAAGAGCTTTCTGAAGAAAAACCGCCTCCAATAATTATTCCAAATGTTTCAGATATAAGAGCGATGATGAATAACTTTTCAAAAATAGTAAACCTTGAAGATTATTCGTACAAATCTTTGAGAGATGGTCAGGTAAGAGTAATGGCAAAAAACGTAAAGGCATATAGAGAGATAGTAAAATATCTATCTTTCGTAAAAAAAACTTAAACGTTTTCAAATCACATTACAAAATGTTGTTTTCAGCCGATCAAGCCGCCGCCGCCGCCGCCGCCGATTATTTGGTTGAGCCGCCGCCGCCGATTTTTATCCGGCTCAACCTCAATCGCCGCCGCCGCAGCCGATTTTTTGCTTGCGCCGCCGCCGCCGCCGCCGCTGATTATTTTGGTCGGCTTGTTTCTCTGCCACTAGTCCGATTTTGCTCAAACAATTTTAAAAAAATTAAAAATTACAATTCCTTTAATCTGTTTATATAACGTTTTTCTATATACTAGGGTTTGGGGTTCGGGAATTCCCGGGAAATCCCGGGAAAAGTTTGCCGGGAATTCCCGGGAAAATAATATATTTTTCCCTGGAAAACGGGAAATTTTAAAAATATAAAATTTTTTAAATTGTTTTTGTTTCGAATAGGATTTTTTAATTTTAGTCATAAAAAACATTTTAAATACCAAAACAAAAATGTCATTGTTAAAATCTTTTAAAAGGGAATACATTTATTTGACACAGAAATAAAATCTTTGCCAAGTAATTAGGAGCATTTCAACTAATAAAGATTTTTCGCATAACTTATTCAAAATTTAAGTAGTAAAAACTAAAAACTTGGTAAAATGTTTAAAAGAAATATGAAAAAATAGCTATGTTTCTTACAAATAATCTCCCTTACTATCTAAATTTTTCAAATGTATAATTTAGGTAAAGTCGACTTTAGTTAAAATATATATTGGGTGGTAGTATACCTTGACTTGGTTTATTTTTGGAGCATTCTGATTGGTTAATTTATTTTTAACCAATCAAAATATTTGAAAATATAAATATTTTTGTAAGGTTTTTATACACAAAATGAACAAAACCGTTTGATTAAAAATAAAGTCGACTTTAAATTTAAAATACTCCTTTATATTAAGGGTCAATAATTTTATAAGTAACGTTTTCATTAGTAAATATGAAAAGAAAAGACTAATGGTTAACGGTGGTATCTAAATTTGGTTATCCGACATCTAAATTTGGTTCACAAACAAAAAAAAAAAAAAATTGGTGGTCATGCAACTTCTCTTGAAGAAAAGAACAACAAGGATAACGTTTCAGCTAAAATTAGCAAAGTACACGAAGAAAAAAGTGTAAGCTGAATAGGCATTAAAGGTTTTATTTCTGGTAGGGCAAACATTTCCTGAAATGGTATCCAAATTAACCGCAGTCCATCCGCACCATAACTAGATCTTCGCTTATTCGAGAAAGTTTTTATAATAAAAACCTGGCATTGCAAAAAAATGAAACCGATGTAAAGAACATTATATAAAATTACTACAATCATGTAAAAGATATCATGATAAAAGAAATATCGAGCAATATTTCTAACAATAGGAGATTTACTATAATCTTAGATGAATGGACAAGAATATCACAAAAGAGATATTTGAACATATGTATAAACGGAAATAATTCATTTTATAACCTGGGGTTGGTTTATATATCAGGAAGATGTAATGCTGATGAAATAAGAAGAATTGTAGAAATAAGACAGGAGAATTTTTATTTGTCTTTGGAAAATAACATTGTCGCCACCATATCTAATGGGTCAAATGTGATGAAACAGTTTGTTTCCGACAGTCCAGTAGTGGGTGCTTTCTGCTGGAATCATGCAATTCATTTGGCAGTGCTTAGAGTAATTTATGTGAAATCAAATGTTCAACATTCTGATATTTTTACTTTGAATTCTCACTACACAGACTGAATTTGTACTGAAATAGTGTTTTTTTTTAACAAAAATTATTTATATAGGTGGATTTCATTAACAATTTTGTTTAAAAATATTTCCAGGGAATCCCGGGAATCAAATTTTTTCATTCCCGTTTCCCGGGAAATAAAAAGTCCGGGAAATCCCAAACCCTACTATATACTCAACAGTTTTGCCGGTAAAAATAAATGTATGAAGAAAAAAATATTTTTTGCCTAAAATATTAAAAAAAAGTAATAAACAAAAGGTTATTGATTTTTATGGTAGCGGTAACAAACATTTATTTTTACCGGCAAAACTGTTGAGTATATAGAAAAACGTTATATGAACAGATTAAAGGAATTGTAATTTTTAATTTTTTTTTAAATTGTTTGAGCAAAATCGGACTAGTGGTTCTCGAGTTATGTCAAAAAAAAGATATATCTCGATTCCTAGGGGTGACCCAGCGAAAGGCCGGGACACGTATAACTTGTTTTTGACCGATATAACATTTCCCGTTGGTTTCATCCCATCCCGATTTTGACTGTCGCATAGTGTTATTAAGCATAGAAAGAAAAATATTTATAAGAATAATAGAAAAAAGTTTAAATACTTGAATTTTAGACTGGAGATAAAAATGCTGAACCATTTCCATTTTCGTCATCAGAGTCATCTAACACAACTGTTATTCGATTATTTGATCTGCGCTTTGGTTTTGAAGTAGCAGCTTCAGCCATTATTTGATCTACATCATCTTCACATCTAATTAGCCTTGGTTTTGTAATTTCACTTTTCCTTGCAAATACTCTAGCTCCACTCGTATAAACTGAATTATATCCAATTGATTTTAAACATTTTGCATAATTAAACAAACTTAGAGTTTCTTTACTCAAATAATCATTTATAAAAACAGTTTTAGTATCTTCCAATTGTCTAAGCTTAGGTTTTGACATCATTAGTTTATCCTTCGATTTTTTGTTGTTAAACTTTACGACCATAGTTTTCTTTTCAGTTTTGTTTCCTTGTTTATTTTTAAAGAAATAGGCATCTTCAATATTTTCTTCGTTTACGACTACACCGGCTTTCTTTGCAAGTTCCAATATAGTTTCAACAGCAGTTGAGTCTTCTTTTACCTCAATACCTCTTATAATGCAGTCATTTTGAACCCGTTGATCATTTAAAATCTTAACAGACGTTTTTAATGCAGCAATTTCATTTTTCAAAACACGGTTTTCTTTTTGCACCACTTCTAACTTTTTGTTGTTTTCAGCAATTCCTTTTAGCAATTCATCGTATTGCTTAGACATAAACTCAATTGCCTCTGTTATTGAAGTCAGCTGATCGAGTTTTTTAAGTCAGTTTTTATTTCTTTTAATTGTGCTTTCAACGATAAACCATCCTTGTCATCACATAGATGACACACATACTCATCACTATCATTCTCAAGTAAATATTGATATTGACGTTTATCAAGTTTTGTGCACACAGAGTGAAATATTTTGGCGCATTTATCACATTGAATGTTTTCTTCTTTCTCTTCTTTAACTTCCATTTTACATTGCCCACAAATTATTTTTGCATTTGGAACACTACGACGACCTTTAGTTGCCATGTTTTAAAATGTTTATATTGCTTGATACTTGTTTTCAACAATGTTTACAAATTTTTGTATAAAAACACAAATAAAATATTTATAATTAATAAATTAAAAAATTCTTTACGGAGCTCAATCACTTTGACGTTTTTAACACAAGGTTTGCCAACTCTTCCCAAATTAATTTATTAATTTATAAAAATTTTATTTATTCGCAAAAACGTCGCTATTTTTGAAAAATGGCTTGCGCAATTGGACTAAGTGTGCTACAGTTAAGTTTAAAAGCCACAATTAGGTTAACCGGCTTGTTAAAATCTTGGACAAGCACATTTAAAAGTATTATGTTTCAAAAATTATTATTTTAGTGATACATCGCGAATATTTCAAAGCACAAGCAGCTTAAGATTCTAAGACCAGATTCGAAACAAAAAATTAATTATAATAAAATAAAACTGTGTTTACCATTGGATCGAAATCCCGAGATTTTCATATTCACTACTTAAAAAAACAATGAAGAAAAGCTTATAGACCTTAAATTTTTAGAGAAAACATTTATTAGACCTAACGACATATATGTGCCTTATTAAAAATTGAACATCTCGAGATTTCGATTCAAGTGTAAACGTAACCTAATTTTCAATAATTAACATTGTTGATTTGCAAATAAAAATCATCTTAGAATTGTGATTATTATTTTTTTTTAATGCCATAAATGATTCCAGCGACAATTAATATTTTGGCTTAAAAAACTCATTTTCTGGAAATTGTTAGATAGCTGTTAGATAACTGTATGTTATACAAAAATCACTTACTTGGACTTGGCATGTGTCAATATGTGCGACTTTAGATTTGTAGATTGGGCAAATTTTTTATTGCAACCATCAAAAGGACAAACATATGGTCGATCACCAGTATGTATACGCACATGAGTTCTGTAATGATATGTAAATAGAAAATTATCATGTTATTTAAATTACATCACCAATAAAATACATGGCACGAGAAAGATTAAAGTTTAAAGATCCATAGTGTGTTTTTATTTATTATAACAAAAACTAGTTCAAATGTATTTAAAAAAAATGCTATCTCCCGTAAATTTGTACATGTTCCCGTTCGCACAAAAATATAACATTCTTTTTAATAAAACGTTGATTTCTGTAAATACTTAAATCATTACCCGATCAAAAACATTTATATATGGTCATATATAGTAATATCTTGTTTTATCTTACAATATGTGAATAGATATGTTGTCATGAATAGCCATATATAATTATACGGGCGAAAGCCCGCTAAGTTGTTAGGTTAAAAATATTTAGAATATGCATTTAATTTTTAACTCCACAATTTTCTTGAGCGTAGGGTTTGTTCTTTATATATATAAATTTCTTTATTTTCAATATTTCGCTATTCCATTGTGTAGCATCTTCAGGAAATAACAATTAAATTAACAAATTATAAACAAATATTGAAAATAAAGAAATTTTTGTATATAAAAAACAAACATTATGCTCAAGAAAATTGTGGAGTTAAAAATTAAAAAAGAAGGTTAAATAAACGCCAAAAAATATGCATTTAAATTTTAAAATTAACGGTTCGTTGTCATTCAATAAATAAGAATTAAAGTTCAAACAAAAATAGTCATAACAGAGAATAAAAATAGCACTGTTAAAATTTCGTTGATGTTAGTCTAATTGAGTTGTTTACATGGGTTTATTTGTCTAAATTCAATATAAATACATAATAATCAATTATTAACCCATAAAGGCATAGGATACTGAGGATGGGTCTGTAGCAGGACCCGAAAATACGTATTCTATCCTGCTGGCCTTATCGAATTTTTTCACTTTTTATTCTCTGTAGTTTACTTGTATGATATCAGATCTGACGAAGAACATTCATTTAATAAAACTCATTATTTTTTTTAATGTATAAATCTTTTTAAGTTAGAAAATTAGTTTAAATATTTCTGACTTAAGTAAAATTTTAGAATAAAAAATCCTTTCCTAGTTCTGACTACAAAACTGACCCTAAGTTATTAAAATTTGACCAATGCTTAAAAAGAAATTAACAAAATATAATATAAATAAAAATATAAATCATTTTTTAAAATTGGTACTAATTTTAAGAAGGTACGATATTAACCCTGGAACACTAATCTTATTTTTTATACGTTAACGCTTATCATTAGTCGAATCGACTAACATATATATATATATTACCGATTTTTTAGATATCTATATTTGAAACAACAAAAAATCTTTACAAGGTTGACAGTTGGTCTTATTTTAAATGTAAATCAATTTTATTTTTTTGTAAAACAATTAGTTTAAAATTTATATTAATAACAAATACTCTTAAGATCAATTGTTGATAATAATGAATAAATAAGAAATAATAACACAGCCATTAGTCGAATCGATTAACGTTTTGCTAAATAACTCAAAAATAGCAATACTTACTGCAACAATGTGACCATTCAGTAAAGAGGACACCTTTGACTGAGAATACAAGAGAATTTAGACCGATCGGTAAAACGAGAAAAAAGCTGTGAACAAAAATGTAAGTGGTGTTAGTCGAATCGACAATATTAGTGTTCTAGGGTTAAAAAAATATATATCAGGTATTCATTGTTAACTGGACTACCGTACCCTTTAAAATTGGTGCAGGTTTTAATTTTAAAAATTATGGGATACGTATTAGGGATGCCGAACGGGACTGGTTTTTACAAATCCCGGGATTCGGGATTTTGAAAATTGAAATCCCGGGATCCCGGGATTTTTCGGGATCCCGGGATTTATCGGGATCCCGGGATTTTTCAGGATTTCGAGATTTTTCGGGGTTTCGGGATTTTTTTGTTTCATCATATTTTTAATTTTAAAAATAAATAGCTGAAATAAATCCTACAAATTAAAATAATTCATTTAAAATGTACTTATTATTTCTTGTAGTATGAAGAAATAAACAAATTAAGCCGGATTCACAATGCTGAAGTACTCCACGCTGCAGAGTGCAGTGTGTAAAATAGAGATAAAAAATATGTAAGTGCAAAAAAGAAAGGAACAAAATCTACTCAGAGTGGAGTACTATAGCATTGTGAATCTGGCTTTAAACAGAAACTACACTCATAGAAATAAATATGTAAAAATAGCAGAAAAAGCTATTAAAAATAAGCAAAAAAGTTCCGCGATTAAAACTATACTTATGAGTTAAATTTAGCAAATTGCAAATTACAATTTACCTCTGAAGAAACTTTAAAACTAAAAGTTTTTACTAAAACACTGCAAATTTTTAGTTATATTTGGCTAAAATTAATTGAATGCAAATACAAACTACTCTGCTGAAATCATCAGAAATATTTAGTGACTATTAGTTTTTTTAAATCAACTAACATAAAATATTAAGCACATACCTCTGCTGATTTCAGAAAGGCAGATTGTTAGATTTTTCTAATTTAACAAGAATTTGCTGTTTTTAGTCGGCAAAATTATTTTGCATGAAGTTATGATTTTAGCAAATCATCAATAAAATAAATAAAAACATGTCCGTTAAGAGATTATATAAACCTGAATTATGATTTTCAAAAGTTTCACAACTGAATAAAAGTTTTTAAATTATTAATGTTTTTATTCAGATTTATTTAATCTGTAATCTATTATTTGAATGATTCAATTGCCAAATCGATTAACTCCATATAGAAAAATAAATAAGTATTAGTGAGAAAAATTAAAAAATATCATATACTGTTTTTAAAATTCCCGTTAAATTATAGACTTTGTAATTTAGTAGTGTTTGAAATTAAAATTTTATAAAGTTCAGAAAATGGAGTTAATCGATTTGGCAAGTGAAGCATTCATTTATGAATGGGAAAAATTAGTTCTTTAATAACATTTAATAAGATATTACATTTATGTGATTTAGGTCGAATATAACAATAAAAAAAAATACAAAAAGAGATAAAATATGGCAAATAATGAAATCGGAAATCCCGGGATTTTTTCAAGACCAATCCCGGGATTTCGGGATTTCTAAATCCCGAAAATCCCGGGATTTTCGGGATCGGTATCCCTAATACGTATATAATACTGTTATGTAAAATACTGTTTAGACAAAATACTGGTCAAAAAAATTTTAAAAATCCTGCTTTTCATAATACTTTACAAAATACTGGATTTCACAATACTGTTTTGCAAAATTCTGTGAAGTAAAAATGCTGGTTTATTATTTATTTTATTAAAAATAACTTCAACAAAAGTATATAATTTTCAAAAATTAACAAAAACATTTAACAAAAAATTAAT
Organism: Leucophora obtusa; assembly: GCA_949987735.1. Taxonomy (NCBI): domain Eukaryota; kingdom Metazoa; phylum Arthropoda; class Insecta; order Diptera; family Anthomyiidae; genus Leucophora; species Leucophora obtusa. Next base: position 15,690,967 of record OX465300.1, read on the forward strand.
TTCAATGCATTTTATAAACTTAAATTAGTACAAGATTTTTTGCAATTCGCTTTAGGTACCCTGTATGGCTTAATTCACACCTTTTTCTTATAACTCTTTTAATGTTTGTGTACGCTTTTCTTTTCTTTAAATTTATATAACGTCTTTCTCCATTCGCGCGTTTTTAAATGGTATTTACAGCTACCACAACCTCATTACCCAACTGCCTGATAAGGTGGTATAGTCCTGACTTTCTACGCCCAAAAACAGCTTTCAGTCTTCTATGCCAAGCTTCCACACTATTTTGAGTTATTGGGTAGGATTTCTTACTGTCATCGTAAACCGACCAAAAGGTTCCAGGATACTTTGGGTGATATGAGCCATTGGCGTAGTTTTTTTCAAACCACTCGCACAGTTTAAACAAATGTTCATCTTCATATTAAAATTTTTGTAAATATAAAGCAAAAAAGCGCGCGCCCAGTAAAACAGGATTTTGCAAAACAGTATTTTGTTATACAGTATTTTGTAAAACAGTATTACGAAAAGCAGGATTTTGAAAACAGGATTATGAAAACAGGATTTTGTTATACACAGGATTTCGACCCGAACCCAAAAATTATTTTAAAAAAATAATTTGAATGCTGGTTTTTAAGGCGTTTTTTTAATTTATATGCGGATCTAATATATCTAATATTACAAAGAAGTTGTACACCTTGCGTGCTGCATTAGTTTTCATGTGTGGAGAGGCGATTGAAATACAGTCAAATGCATATGAAAAATAATTCAATCTATAATGCATTAAAGAAATACAAGAAATTTCTACTTCTTTTTGTATTATTTTCTACATTATCATACTAGAAAAAATCTTTGGGTATATTAAATAAATCTCATTATCTTATTCTTTAAATTTTCTCTTGAAATCGTGGAGAATTTGTATAAGACAACTAAAAAAAAATAAATAAAATTGTGGAACAATTTCAAACGGAAAGAAAAAGTTTAAAAACTTGTTAGTGTGTGTTTTCACCAATTTTTTTATAACAGAAAAAAATAATAATTTCTAACTAATTTAAAGTATTAGGAGTGTAAAAAATTAAAAAATTGTGTATTAAACAAATTTTGATAAAAGTGCAGTTTATCGGGCGTTCCTAAAAAAAATTACGCCTCTGGAATTAAAAAGGCAAATTTTTTCTAGCTTGTTTTAAGGCCGCCGATCCTCTGAGGTCCTCCACGCCCTAAAACCGGAACGCGTAGTAACATGTAAGTGTGGGTACTACAATGAAAGGAAATTTCCCCAGGATTGCAAAACAGATTTTTTTTATCTATTAAATGTGGTTCCAAAGCCCTTTGAAATACATTTTTGTTACAAAAATGAGGAAGAAATTGTACGAAATTCATAATTTAACTCATAAAATTTGGATAAAATATGGTGACTTTTTTAACGTGAGTTCCCTTGCCTCGCGATTTAAAAAAACTTAAATTTTTGTGTACGTAAAACTTTTATGATTTTTTTTTTGTGCTGTTTGAGTACAAAATTTAAAATTTATATTTTTAAAGTAGCACCGCAGGGAAACTCTTTTTATATATTTAGAAATTTTTCCCTGTGCAAAAAATATTTCTCTAAAATAGTTTTAGTTTTTTCGAAAAATATACCCATATTAATATATATTTTAGACCGGTTCTTATTTTTATTTTTTCAAATTTGTTACACGGCAAGCACTAAAAACATTTCATTTGGTCTCAAAAAACCACACAAAATATTTGAGCACGATTGGACAACTTTTAGCCGTGCGTCAAACCACTTTTTATTTTCACTTGACTGCTCGACGTAAAGGAGTGTTTCATAAAGTTTATCATAAAAACATAAAGTAACCAGATGTTGATGTTGTAAAAATCCATCGTTGCTTAACATAGGGATTTTATGGCATTTATTAGATTTGCATTTATTGAGTCACACAATTCTTATGCTCTTCACAGTTGCCAATTTAGCTATTTTCTCGTCAAATCTGGCGATATTTCAACTCCCCAGGAAAATTTTTTAAAATTGGTAGCCAACGACATCAATTCTGCAACTGGTTCCAATTCAACCGATTCCATGGAACCGCTTCCGGGACCAGTTCCACGAATCTCATATGGAAGGTATGACGTAGAACCAGTTCCAGCAATGCTTCTAGGGCAACCGGTTCCACTTTGGAGCTATATAAGTGGTTGCTTTTGGGACAATTTCAAACAAAAAGAATCGGTGTTAGAATCGACAGTAGAAGGGGTTGTGAATGAAAAGTAGCTATTGTACAACCGATTCTTTGGAACAGAAAATTTTAATGGGATTAAAAGCTTTTGTTTATTATGCATTTATTGCTTTTTATTTGGAAAGACGTTATTCTGAAAATTTCCAGATGCGTTTTTTTTGTCGAAAAGTAAAAACATTAACCCTATATGGATCAAGTTACACAAAATTTTTAGCGGGTACCTTAATATTTTTATTTTTTTCAAGTTCAAAATCAAAACATATTGTATGATAAAAAAAATGCTTTTGGCAACATCAAATCCCAAACTGTGTACTGCGTAGAAAGTGAACTTTAAATAAAAAATCGAAAACCAATCTGTGTAAAAGATTAACTTAAAAAGAAAAAAATTTAAAAATTAAAAATCCGAAACAATGCCAGCCAAAAGACTTCGATCGGATGATGATATCATGTTAATTAAGGTGACCATATACCATATGACCATACTGCATGCTGATAAAAAGGCGATTTTGATCGTGTATGGGCTTGTTTGACGACCATTACAAAAACAAAATGCACACGTCCACCCAGCAAGTTGGACGACACGCAGTATCGTGTATGGGCTCCTGTAAGCTTTATGAGTACAGGGTTGATACAGGGTTGAAAAAAATGATATGGAGCCATATGAAGTTATATTTAAATATATATAATATTTTATGTAATTAGATATAATTATATCCGAAAAATGAGGACATCTTATTGTATCGAATTGTATACATTTGTATACAATTTGGTACAATTTGATACAATTTTATGCAATTCGATACAATTGTATCCGAATTTTGTCCTCATCCAATTACATCAAATTATATCTTTTTGTATAAAATTATATAAAATGTTATAAAAGTGGACGTAGTTTGATACAATTATATGTAAAAATTGACCTTATACTTTAGATCAAATTATATATGACCACATCTAACAATATACAAAAATTATTTTTTTAAATAAAAAAGATATGCAATATCTGGAGATCAGACCTGGGGGATTTCAATTACAATTGAAAATAAATGTAATTGAAATTAAAAAAAACTCAATTACATTTCATGTAACTGTAATTGAAAATTTTCAATTACAAGTAATTGTAATTGAAAGTGATTTCAATTTCAAATTTCAATTACATTTAGAATTAAAGTGTTTTTTGTTAAAATTTTGTAGAAAAAACTGACTGGGATAGGTTGGATAGGCGTGGATAAGTATAAAATATCCACGCCTATCCAACGTCATGTTGGGCTAACCCCTTACTTGTGCTTTTTGTCATTTCTTTTCCGAAAAAATGTTATTGTAATTGACATTTTTTCAATTACAATTATATGTAATGTATAATTGAAAATTTTCAATTACAAATTACTTATAATTGTTTTTTTTTAATTACAATTACAAATAATATGTAATTGTAATTGAATTTTTTTCAATTACAATTTAATGTAATTGTGTAAATGCATGTGTAATTAACTTCCAAATATAATAATTAACCCAAAGGTCTGCTGGAGATCCTATAATTTCGATAAATCTTCCATTACTTTTATCCAGATTTACCATGACAGTGCATTAAACATGAACAAAATTTTCTTTATTTTTAGTAATTTTAAGTAATTTAGTAATTTTTAACAAGACTGAAATTTTACAGTTAATAGGATGTTATACAACCAAGATATAAGAAAAATAGTAAAAAATAGTAAAATATTACAAAATAGTAAAAATTACTAAAAATATATGATGCAAAAAATGAACTCACAACACGAATCATGCACGGGTTATATATTCTTATTCACGCTCACGTACGAATCAAGTACGAATTATATATTCTCAGACTCACGCACGAATCACTTGAGTATAGTAATTATTACTCACGACCACGTGTGAGTAACGTGACTCACGAACATTTCTAGTCACGCGCCAATCCCTAGTAATTACTAAATCTAAAACTACCCGAGTAAAAAAGTTCATATATAACAATATATTTTTTACTACAAAAATACACATTAACATATGTGACCTTCTCCGAGAAAAGGGACCTAGTGTGTGAAATTGAAGTTTTGAGAAGAACGCATTTAAAGTTTTAATTTTAAATGTTTTTCTCATTTTTATCGATTTTCCCAAGTTCGTTTTGTACGTTTTTATGGGGTAAATAAATTTTTATCAGAAATCTAACTCACTTCATCTTATTCTACACCCTTTTAGGTACCAGAATCCACTCTTAAGTCCAAACCCGTTTTTTGACACACTAGGTCCCTTTTCTCGAAGAAGGTCACATATACCCAGGTAGAAAAATACAAACGGCACAATGTTGGCCCGGTACTGGAGGCGGTAGTACATGTACTGGCAATGCGTCGGATTTTTAACGTTCACTATACTGGCATGTTGTCGAAATGATAACACCAATAAACGCTTGGCCGTAGTAATTTCCCAACGTTGGCGCAGGCTTGGGATTTTATTTTTTTGGTATTATCCCAGTACATTTAATAACAAATTTAGTAGTTTGCTAGAACTTTACTGTCCTCTTAGTGTACATCACAGATTTTTAATGTATTCTTTCGAAACTTCCCGATGAAAAATGTTCGTATATGTTCATATATGGTTTACACATATATGAAGAAATTCAAAAAATGAGGTAACACCTAAGTATATGTTCATATATGGACATATATGAACAAATACATTTATTAAATATATGCGAATACATGCGAACGTTGCTGTCCTTTATTATAAGGTTGTACGATAGATATAAATTTATGTATGATATTCAAATTAGGCGCTACATATGTTCCTTTTTTTATTCATGGCATTAAATATAATTCCATATTTATCCAAATATGAGTTCCTTTTACATATATGGAAAAATGTATTCTTCGAAATATGTTCATATACAAGTCCCTTTTGCATAAATTGAATAACATATATTGTCCATATATGAGTGCCATTTCCATATATGAAATAACAGATGCTTCCATATATGTCTGTATATGAAATTTTTTCCATATATGGAATCACATATACTTCCATATATGTTCATATAAAATCCATATATGTTCATAAAAAATCCATATTGGTTCATATGTGTCCATACATAAACCATATATGAACATGTTTGAGCGTATATGAACATTTTTCACCGGGTTCACAAGAAAAGAATGGCGATGTCTCTCGTACATAAATAATTGTGTAATAGATGTAAAAATACGTAAGATTTATAAAATTGTTAATTTTAATAAATTAAAAAAAGCTCGTTAATTTTCAGAAAACAGTACTGGCCAAGCACGTTTTAAGTAGTATCGGCATTTCGTAAAAAACAGTGCTCTCCCAGTACAACTTTTGTTGTAACGTCGGCAATTTCTACCTGGGTAGTAATATAAAATGCCTTTGCATCCATATGTATTCCTATATTATAATACCTTTCAAATATTTCCCGAAATTTCCTTATGTATAACCATATAACATCATATACCAAAAAATGTGCTAATGTTAATGATACATATAACTACCCAGATAGCAAAATACAAACGGTACAATGTCGGCCCGGTATTGCAGACGGTAGTACATGTACTGGCAATGCGTCGGATTTTCAACTTTCACTGTACTGTCATGTTGTCGAAATGATAACACCAATAAACGCTTGGCCGTAGTTATTTCCCAATGTTGGCGCAGGCTTGGGATTTTATTTTTTTGGTATTATCCCAGTACATTTAATAACAAATTTAGTAGTTTGCTAGTACTTTACTGTCCTGTTAGTGTACATCACAGATTTTGAATGCATTCTTTCGAAACTTCACAAGAAAAGAATGGCTATGTCTCTATTACATAAATAAATAAATTAAATATAAATAAATTAAATATAAATAAATAAAATAAACAATAATAATAAATAAAAAAAAGCTCATTAATTTTCAGAAAACAGTAATGGCAAAGCACGTTTCATGTAGTATCGGCATTTCGTAAAAAACAGTGGTCTCCCAGTACAATTTTTGTTGGAACGTCGGCAATTTCAACCTGGGTATATATAATCAGATATGGTTGATCCCATAAATTGAGGTTTAATATACAATAAAATATAACCCAATACATAATCACATATAAACCCAAATCGAAGAAATTTCCTAAGTCATTTTAGATATAATTTAATATAAACCTTTATCAAAAAAATTTCCAAGTTGTTTTACATATAACTTTATATGCCCGTGAAAAAAAATTTATTCAGTAGCATATCTTTTTTTATTTGGTATCATACTAAATTATATAAATTTTTATCCGGAAAATGGATTAATAAAATTGTATATAAACGAATAAAAAAGATATTTGAATTGATATAATTTCATGCAATTTTATCGGAGTTTTGGTCTTATTCAATTGCAATAAATTTTGTTTGTTTATATGAATATGTATAGTGTAGGAAAACAACCAATTAATTAACTGAGAGAATTATCTGAATAATATTAATAAATTTTTGCACAAAACCGATGAATTTCACTAGGCCTCGTCCATTGAAACTTTTTACTAAATAATGGAATTTTTGATTAAATGTTGTCAAAATATTCATTTTATTTATTAAAAGTTTCATACACTTAATGAAAAAGCTTCGTTAAAACTAAATTCATAAAATATATGAAGCGTTTTCATCAAATTTAAGAAATTTTTCATTTACCTTGTGAAGAAAACTTTATTATTTTACTAAAAAATTTCATTAAAACTGGTCCAGCAAACTTCTCTCTGTGTAGGTTATATAATCCATTATCAGTTAGTAGTAGCTACACAGAGGAAAAAAATTAAAATCATACACAAACAAAGTTTACTAAGATAGAAACAGCTTTGAAATCACACAAATCTCAGGTTTTTTCCTTTTTATATAAAAAATTGTCTGCTTATTTTTAAAATCGGAAAACACATTAACTTATATATGAAAAATTTTAACTAGAATCATATTTACTTTAGTAAGGATAAGTATTATAGCCACCAATTATAAAATTTCGTTTTAAAGTTTCTTACTTAAATAAAATATCCTACTAAGTGATGACTAAAACACTGGCCCTAATATTCAAACTTTATTTACAAAGTGTTCGTAAAAAAATCAAATTTTAATTAAAATCTGATATAGTAATTGATTTAACTATAATTTTTTCTCTGTGTAGTTACTTTCCTTATTTCTTTCATTAGATTTAAGATCCCGAGTAAAACGGGTTATATATTATTTTATATTATTTAATACAATTATGTCTCGTTATATATTGATTTGTATGGCACTATATATAATAAGACATAAATTTCGTCTTTCGAACAAATTTTATATGACGCAATATCCAAATATATCATTTTACATATGTTGTCATATTTAATAAGATCTCGCCCATGGAATTGAAATTGTAAGACCAAAATAGCCCAGTTTCATGTTTAATTTAAGATTTTAACGAAGTCAATTACAATCCATTTTTAATTGGAAAATATTCTTTTACAAAAACAAATTTTGATATAAAGTTCAAGTGATTTAAAAAATAATATGAACACGAAAAACCAGCAAAATATTTTTGTATAAAATCTGAATGAAATTATCTGACAGTTACCCATACATTATCGACATTGAAAATATTATGTTAAAAGAGTTAACACTTAACATACGCAGTCAGACTTTATATGGGATTTCGTACCACATATGTATAGCAACAAAACAAGTATATTGATTTAAAAAAGAAACATTTATTTTCCCTATATAATTTATGTTATAGTCTTGTTTCAAATGAACTCTTAATATATTAGTAAATTGAAATTGAAATTCATTTTCATTAAAAACGTTATAAATTTACATCGAAACAACAGATTCTTTTATTTTTAAATTGAATATTGGGTCATATGAATAAAAGTTAGCCAATTCTCCGAATTAATTATTTTGGTTTAGGAATGACGTACCACCAAATTTATCCATAGGCTTGAAGGATACCATAAAATATAAATGAAAATTAAAACAAAAAAATTGTCTACCCGCAAGCAGATTATAAATTCAAATAGAAAGACTAAAATTGTGTAATATATAACTTAAAAACCTAATAAATAATTCCCCCATTAGTGAAATCTAGTTTTTTATTCACTATTTACAAATTTAAAACACTTTTAAACGATTATTTCATGACATTTAATTTTATTAAAAACTGTTTTATGCCAAATTTGTTATCACAATTTTAATGCATTTTTCCCATTTTTTTTTTTAAGTGAAAGCCCAAAAATAAAAGCTTCATTTGAACATATCTCACTTTCAAAATAAAAATCTCACCTTTATTGAAAAATCCAGTAATGATTTATGGAAAATTATTTGAAATTTCATTTTATTTAGAATTTTCTTATGGATTATTCCTAAACTATACTATAGCTCGTATAAGTACTGATTAATGTGTATAAACTTTTTATGTATGCAGTTTCACATCAAGACTCACAAACTTACAAGATTTGCTTAGTTCACACGATACACGAAACCTTACGTGAATCCCTCATTGTTTTTCAGTGCAATATTTAATAAAAACAGAAATACGAAAATTTTTATCCAACTGGATCTAATTGCATCAACTTTTAAATATTAAGATATTATTTCATACAATAATGTCTGGTCAAAATTCGGATTAAATTCTATATAATTTAAAGTAATTAAATCCAATTTGATCCATGTAGATACAATTGTATTCACCATTTTTCGGATTAAATTGTATGTGATTAGTTATTGTATTTCATCAAATTAGATATGTATGTCACCATATCATCTTTTTTAATCGGGATTAGATATAATTAAAAAAGTGCGACATTGGTATGTCTCATTTATCCCAGAAATGAAAAAATTCTGGGTCATTTGAAACCCTAGATGTAACATAACATATTGCTCAGCTTTTTAATTTTGTATTGAATTATTAAGTATATTATTGTATTTAAATCCACAAACATTTTGCTCGATTCGAGATAGTAAATAATAGCCGTTTTTTCTAATCACTTGGATTTAATAAATCCAAAAAGTATTTTTAAAAGTGCTCAACAGATGGGGTTAGATTCTCTCTATTTTAAAAAGAATTTTATGTCCGACACTTCTTTCACCCTAATTTTTAATACCGAATTCGATGATGAAGGATTTTACTTTTACTCTTAATATTTAATTATGTTTTATATAAAACAGCGATAAAAAGTCTGCCTTTTCAGTTTTATCACTTCAATTTATATTTTTACACAATTGAAAAATTCCATTGCAATATTTAATATTCACTAATTGGATTTAATTAAATTACTTACTGTAGAGTGAAAAATTGCCATTTCTATTTCAGGTATTTCTCCATGTCCAAGATTAAAAATATGTATTTGGTGAGGTGTAGTTTTTTTTTCTAAACATATTTCATAAAAAAAAAATTCAATAAAAACCTTTTATTTGTTAGTTTTTCAATTTTTTTGTTTCTCTTTTAATTTTTATTCGTATTTTTTTCTGACATTAAATTAATAGGTTGTTTCATATATTTGTGCTTTTATTATGGATTTATTAAATCCAGCTTTTTTTTGGATTTAATAAATCCACTTTTTGTATGAAAAATTCTAAATCCAGGTGATTAAAAAAAACGCTAAATATTATCTAAAATATTCTTGGGTCACATTTAGTTTTATAAAGAGTTGTTTGAAGAAATATTCAAATTTATCTTCAACGAGATATAATTTGATCAAGTATATGTATTTGTATATGGCATATAAAATGATATAAGAGAAAAGATATTTTAAGATATGATTATATAAGGCAACGAATAAGAAAACTTTGAAAATCGGAATCGCAGATAAACTCATATTTAATTTTATACGTTGTTATTCACTCTTTAATATGAATAGATATAATTGGATCAAACCTAACTTGATCAAATCTAATACCTTTTTCACGGGTGATAAATTATTTTATCATTTTAGATAAAACTTTATATAATCTAGATTCCAAAACATTTTCTAAGTCATTTTATATATAAATTTAGATAAATCTTAAATAATTTAAATAATTTTCTGAGTCAATTTTTGATAGAAATTTATTTTATTTTAAATCAGAAAAAATTTCGAAAGGAAAATATTTTTTATGTCAGTTTTACAATTCATACATATTTCAAAACCCAACATATTTTGGGTATAAATCTTGAAATCTAATTGTATTAAATAGTATATAACTACATCAGATTGGATATAATACGATTCAATAAGATGTGCCCAATTTTGGGATGCAATTGCATCAGAGTATATGCAATTGTATAATATTAGATTGAATTGTATCTAAAATAATACAATCTGATATAATTTTATAGACCCATTTTGCGGATTAGATTATATAAACATTTATATGATTATTTTATATTCTTATATATAAGATATATAAACTTTTTGCTCGGGTAGTTCAAAATCATTGTTAATATAGAACCACATATGTGACCTTCTCCGAGAAAAGGGACCTAGTGTGCCAAAAAACGGGTTTGGACTTAAGAGTGGATTTTGGTACCTAAAAGGGTGTAGAATAAGATGAAATGAGTTAGATTTCTGATAAAAATTTATTTAATAAATTTTATTAATTTAAATTTATTAAATTTTAAAATTTATTTAATAAATATTAATACGGTTTTATATGGACCTTATATATTTTTATATAAAATCACTTTGAAATAATTGTTTTTGTGGGATGATATATAATTACCCGAGTAAAACGGGTTATACATTTTTTTTTATTATTTAATACAATTATGTCTGGTTATATATTGCTTTGTATGGCACTATATACAATAAGACGTAATTTTCGTCTTTCGAAAAGTTTTTATATGACCCAATATCTATATATGTGACAGCGCATAGATAAAGAGATCTAAGGGTAAAAAAATCAATTTTTTTTTGTGGACAACATCTGAGCATCGAATGAGACCGATCCCATGCTCTCCTGACCTTAGGTCCCTTTCTATCCTTAGGTCCCTTTCTATTTTGCGCGTCACATATATCTTTTTACATAAGTTGTCATATTTAATCAGATCTCGACCATGGAATTTAAATTGTAAGACCAAGTATAGCCCAGTTTCATATTCAATTTAAATTTCATTAAAGATTTTATCGAAATCAATTACAATCCATTTTTAATTGAAAAATATTATTTTACAAAAACAAATTTTAATATAAAGTTCAAGGGATTTAAAAAATAATAACATGAAAACGAAAAACCGGTAAAATGTTTTTGAATAGAATCTGAGTGATATTATCTGACAGATGACCCATACATTATCGACATTGAAAATATTATGTTAAAAAGAGTTAATACTTAACATACACAGTCAGACTTTGTATAGGATTTCGTACCAGATATGTATAGCAACAAAACAAGCCTATTGATTTAAAAAACAAACATTTATTTTACCTATATAATCTATGGTATACTCTTGTTTTAAATGAACTCTTAATATCTTAGTGAGTTCAAATTGAAATTCATTTTCATTTAAAATGTTATAAATTTACATCGAAACAACAGATTATTTTATTTTGAAATTGAATATTGGGCCATATTAATAAAAGTTAGCCAATTCTTCGGAGTAATTATTTTGGTTTAGGAATAACGTAGCACCAAATTTATTAATAGGCTTGAAGGATATCATCAAATATAAATGAAAATTAAAACAAAAAATTTTTAAACGATTATTTCAAGACATTTAATTTTATTAAAAACTCATGTCAAATTTGTTATCACAATTTTAATGTATTTTTCTCATTTTAAAATGAGTAGCCCAAAAATTAAAGCTTCATTTGAACTTTTCTCACTTTCAAAATAAGAATCTCACCTTCAGTGAAATATCCAGTAATGTTTTATGGAAAATTATTTGAAATTTCATTTTATTTAGAATATTTTTATTTTATGGATTATTCTTGAACTATACTATAGCTTTGTTTTCGACTTAATTATATCCGTTAACTCATAAAAAACCTCAAAGTGCATAAAAACGCTTTTAATACAAAAACTAACACATTACTTTTCGTATGCACGTTAAGTTTCAACACGGATAATTATCAACGTTGAAAACTCAACGTTTATACATTTTCACATCTAACGTAACTTATTCGCGTTACTTCCTAGGAACTTTTGCTGACGTAGGTTCGATTATAACGGAAAAATTATAAACATAACCTGTTTAAAAATTTTTTATTCTACAATAGGTTTAACGTAGTTTTGCTTTAAAGACTTAACGTTGATAGGCATGAGACAAAATACAGCTTATAGCTCCTATAAGTACTCATTAATAAGTAGATACTTATTATATATGCAGTTTCACATAAAGACTCTAAAAGTTACTAGATTTGCTTAGTTTACACGATACACGAAACCTTACGTGAATCCCCCATTGTTTTTCAGTGCAATATTTAATAAAAACAAAAATTCCAAAATTTTGATCAAATTGGACCTAATTGCATCAGATTTTAACTATTAAGATATTATTTAATACAATAATGTCTGGTCAAAATTCGGATTAAATTGTATATAATTTAAAGTAATTAAATCCAATTTGATCCACGTAGATACAATTGTATTCACCATTTTTCGGATTAAATTGCATCTGATTAGTTATTGTATTTCATCAAATTAGATATGTCACCATATCATCTTTTTTAATCGGGTATAGATGATTTTATAAAGAACGTTATATTGTTATATACCCGATTAAAAAAGATGATATGGTGACATATCCAATTTAATGAAATACAATAACTAATCACATACAATTTAATCCGAAAAATGGTGAATACAATTGTATCTACGTGGATCAAATTGGATTTAATTACTTTAAATTATATAGAATTTAATCCGAATTTTGACCAGACATTATTGTATGAAATAATATCTTAATATTTAAAAGTTGATGCAATTAGATCCAGTTGGATACAAATTTTCGTATTTCTGTTTTTATTAAATATTGTACTGAAAAACAATGGGGAATTCACGTAAGATTTCGTGTATCGTGTGAACTAAGCAAATCTAATAAGTTTGCGAGTCTTGATGTAAAACTGCATACATAAAAAGTATCTACACATTAATCAGTACTTATACGAGCTATAGTATAGTTTAGGAATAATCCATAAAAAAAAATCTAAATAAAATGAAATTTCAAATAATTTTCCATAAATCATTACTGGATTTTTCAATAAAGGTGAGATTTTCATTTTGAAAGTAAGATATGTTCAAATGAAGCTTTTATTTTTGGGCTTTCACTTAAAAAAAAAAAATGGGAAAAATGCATTAAAATTGTGATGACAAATTTGGCATGAAACAGTTTTTAATAAAATTAAATGTCATGAAATAATCGTTTAAAAGTGTTTTAAATTTGTAAATAGTGAATAAAAAACTAGATTTCACTAATGGGGGAATTATTTATTAGGTTTTTAAGTTATTTATTACACAATTTTAGTCTTTCTATTTGCATTTATAATCTGCTTGCGGGTAGACAATTTTTTTGTTTTAATTTTGATTTATATTTTATGGTACGTCATTCCTAAACCAAAATAATTAATGCGAAGAATTGGCTAACTTTTATTAATATGACCCAATATTCAATTTAAAAATAAAAGAATCTGTTGTTTCGATGTAAATTTATAACGTTTTAAATGAAAATGAATTTCAATTTCAATTTACTAAGATATTAAGAGTTCATTTGAAACAATAGACTTGTTTTGTTGCTATACATATGTGGTACGAAACCCCATATAAAGTCTGACTGCGTATGTTAAGTGTTAACTCTTTTAACATAATATTTTCAATTTCGATAATGTATGGGTAACTGTCAGATAATTTCATTCAGATTTTACCAAAAATAAAATGCCGGTTTTTCGTGTTCATATTATTTTTTAAATCACTTGAACTTTATGTCAAAATTTGTTTTTGTAAAAGAATATTTTCCAATTTAAAATGGATTGTAATTGACTTCGTTAAAATCTTAAATTAAATTTAAATTAAACATGAAACTGGGCTATTTTTGGTCTTACAATTTCAATTCCATGGGCGAGATCTTATTAAATATGACAACATATGTAAAATGATATATTTGGATATTGGGTCATATAAAATTTGTTCGAAAGACGAAATTTATGTATTATTATATATAGTGCCATACAAAGCAATATATAACGAGACATAATTGTATTAAATAATATAAAATAATATATAACCCGTTTTACTCGGGTATTAAAGAAATCATGAAATATTGTAGATATGGAACCATATTAAGTTAAATATGGGTTCTTATTCGTCAATATATAATCATATCTAACACAAATTATGAAATATTTCTTATATGGCTCCACATATAGTTTTATATTATTATGTATACTGTCATACTAAATTATATATAAACGTATATGTAATTATATCTGTAATATGTTACTTTATGTACTTATATATTAGAGTTCGTCACAAAAATTTCATCACTTTTTTTAAAGTTTTTGAATAGAAAAAAACAATGGCGTTTTTTCTTTTTTATTTCAACTCCTTCCACTGGCGCAAGTCGGCCAAAAACGCTAATTTTAAGACCCTTTTCCTCCAGAGCAAAAACAGCTGCATTTATAGGAAATCTGATTTTACAATTCGATTGTACACCAAATTTAATACACAAAACTTTTTTTTTGCATTTTCAATATGCACCAGATAGCCATTAGAGTGGTTCGAAAATCCGCTTTTTTCAAAAACTTCTAAAAAGTAATTTTTTTATTACACACAATGATAATGTATTTCCGGCGGAGTATTTTGGATATACCGCGAACCGTTAGAAAGTTATTAGCTAATCAAATTTGGATTTTTTTTTTTTAATTCAATGAAAAAGTGTTTGAGCTGATTAAAATGCAGCTTTCAATACTCGCTGCCGCATTATAAATTTATTTTTTAGTAATGACAAAATAATTTGTAAGTTTTGTAATGTTTATTACAAAGATTTTTTTTTTACAAAACATATTTGATTACTAAATTTTTAACGGGTCGCGGTATATCAAAAATTTTTGTACCAATATTCTCAGCAGGGAATACATTTTCATTGTATGTAATAAAAAAGTAACCTTTTTCAAATTTTTGAAAAAAGTGGATTTTTGGACCACTCTAATGACTATCTGCTGTATTCAGAAAACGCAAAAAAATGTTTTTTATATTAATTTTTGCTTTCGAATCGAATGGTAAAATCAGATTTCCCAGAAATGCAGCCGTTTTTGCTCTACAGAAAATGGGTCTCCAAATCAGCGTTTTTGGCCGACTTGCGCCAGTGGAAGGAGTTGAAATAAAAAAGAAAAAAAAAACACCATTCTTTTTTCCTATGCAAAAACTTTAAAAAAAGTGATGATATCCGAAAATCAAAGAATTTTTTTCTTTTTTTTGACGAACCCTATTATATATAGCACATGCAATTATACATATGTAGGCCAGTATGCAATAATATAAAATCACATATATTAAAACTTTTGAGGAAAAAATATCTAACATATGACTATATAAAAGTATAGCTGCTTGAATTTAAAAGCATATGTGGCCATATGTAACTATAAGTTACTATATGCAATTACATAAAATAATATATGGTTATATCAAAACTTTTTCACTCGGGCCCGACTAAAAAACACGTTATATAATCATATAAACCCATATATATGTTCATATCCAATTTGATCCGAATATTGGAATATATAATTATATCAAGCGAGATAAGCATGTTATCTGATACAATTTGATCCGAAAAATGGGTCTATCTAACTGCATCAAATTATATATAAATACATATAATTTGATGAAAATTTTAGAAAATATTGTTGAGATCACTTATTTTCATTCATATTAAATACTAATGCCCGACAGAACAGTTTGGCTAACAAAGTGGGTATTGGCCGATCTTTAGTATTTCCACGCAAAAAAAAAAAAAAAAAAACTAGTGTAAGAATATCGAAGTTAACTTTGTAACTCTTTTTATATATAGAGTTGACAGAAATTAAAAAAGGGAAGTATAAATAACCGCAGTACAAGTATAAATTACATATATCGTTTCTTTTGTAAAATAACAAAGTTCCCTATGTTGAGGATTAGTAAGTACTATTGTACTTGGGAATATTTCACTACGCTGTTTTTCCAACTATAAAATTTTGTAACTTTACCTAAGTTTTTTTATAACTTTCTAAAGTACATACATAGTCTTTTATTGTTCAATAAAAAAACAACAAAAAGAGCTTTGGAATTAAAATTAAATAGTAAAGTCTTGTTTTTTCAAACGCGTCGTATAGACCAAATACAATTAACATTGTCATTAATATGTATTCTTATTAATTCTAATTTAGTAGGTTTGAGGTTAAGAAGAAGAATAAACCCTCCTCTAAAGTTATAAACACATTAAATTTGCAAATCAGACTAGATCTAGTTTCTGCCTTTTTATGGACAGGCTTCATCAGTGATCTTCCATTAAATTGTATTATTGTTTATATTTTTATTGTCAGATTGTCTCTTGAAAAGGCCGGTTAAACGTAATACGCGTATTAAAAAGTCGGATGGTACATGGTGTAAATCAGATAAAAGCACATCGAATGCCTTTGCTCATCACTTGACAAATATATTTCAGCCATATACTTTTAATAGCGCTGAAGAAAATAACGAAATACTAGAATTCCTAGACTCACCATGTCAAATGGCCTTGCCCTTAAAGAATATTTCACCTAATGAAGTGCAATCTGAGATAAGGCTATTAAATAAGAAGAAACCTTGACCAAATCAATGCCAATGTTGTGAACAAGTTAACTCGAAAAAGTATAATATTTTTGACACTAATCTTCAATTCAATATTAAGATTAAATCATTTTCCATCTCAATGGAAATGCGCCGAAATCATTATGATTTTAAAACCAAATAAACCTGAGAATTTATTGTCATCACACAGACCAATAAGTTTGCTCTCAACATTTTCTAAAATATTTGAAAAAAATTTTTTACGAAGATTGTTGCCAGTGCTAGAGAAAGAAAACATCATTCCAGGTCATCAGTTTGGCTTTCGACATAAGCATGGAACACCAGAACAATGTCACAGAATCATAAATGTAATAATTGATACACTGGAGAATAAGCGTTATTGTTCAGCCGTTTTTCTTGATATTCAACAAGCTTTCGACAGAGTATGGCACCATGGTTTACTCTTTAAAATAAAAAAAGTTTTACCAGCTCCATTTTATTTAAGTTTTAAGAGCTATCTCTTTCAAAGACAATTTTTTGTGAAAGTTAATGATGAACGATCGGATGTATTTGAAATCAAAGCTGGAATTCCCCAAGGTAGTGTACTTGGGCCAATATTGTACACCATTTTTACAGCAGATATGCCTTCAACCAACGATGTCATAGTAGCTACATATGCAGACGACACAGCAATTGTTGCAACAAGCCAATGTCCAACGGAAGCTTCGATCTTTGTTCAGGATGAGATTAATCTTCTTGAGAAATGGCTTAAAAAATGGAATATAAAAGTAAATTCTGATAAGTCCAGCCACATCACATTCACATTAAGAAAACAAGATTGTTCTTCATTATATATAACTGGAGATGAAATCCCGAAACAAAATAAAGTTAAATATCTTGGTATGACATTGGATAGGCGACTTACGTGGAAGGCACATATACAAGCTAAAAGACAACAACTTAAAATGAAAACCCGTAAATTATAATGGCTACTGGGACCAAAATCACAACTCAATTTAAACAATAAATTAAGAATATATAAAGCTATCCTAAAACCGATTTGGTCATATGGAATTCAACTATGGGGTACATCTAGCAAATCAAATGTTGACATACTAGAAAGATACCAGTCTGAAACGTTAAGACTAAGAACTTACGCTCCCTGGTTTGTGGCAAATAAAATTATTAAAAAAGATCTCAATGTTCCAACAGTCTACGAAGAAATACGAAGGCTTAGCGAAAACTATCTCCAAAGATTAAGCAACCATGCAAATCCTCTGGCTATTTCTCTCTTAGATGACAGTAACGAAACGAGAAGACTGAAACGTGTACATATGTTAGATTTACCTTTTAGAGGCTAATAAAATTATATTATAAATATGTATGTAAATAATTATTAACTATTAGACTTTTTATATAGTTATGTAGTTCAATGGAACTCCATAACTCCTGTTATGTAATGTATAAGTTATCAAATTTGCTTATTGTCTTAGGATAGATTGCAAATAAAGAATAAAAATTAAAAAAAAAAAAGATTGTCTTTATATGAATAATTTCAGAAGTGATCAAACAGACATATACAAACATTCTACTTCAGATTTTCTCTGTTTATCTTCTTATTTCCTCCGTGTCACCTTTTAACAAATATTGCCACATTGACGTATGGTTTGTACGTACAAGTGCAGGCAATTTGTGTATATTGGAGACAGGTTTATTTTTTATAGTAAAGTGTTGTTTTTTCAAACGCGTCGTATAGACAATGTTAATTGTATTTGGATCACTGATGAAGCCTGTCGATAAAAAGGCAGAAACTAGATCTAGTCTGATTTGCAAATTTAAGTGTTTATAACTTTTGAGGAGGGTTTATTCTTCTTCTTAACCTCAAACCTACTAAATTAAAATTAAATTCATTGACGTCGATATAAAGGATCAGGGTAAGTTGGATATAAATCTTTAGGATATGTACAAACTAGACTACATTAAACTTTATTTCAACTTTTTACCCTTGTTTAGGACACTACACCAGAAATGCATCACCCGACGATAATGTAGCTGGTAATCGTTTAATTCACACAATTATAATATTAGCAAACCGTCTACTTGTCCTCCAGCAATAACAACACGGCACCACATCAGCAACAACTGTTACCGTAGTAGCAGTGGCATCATAATCCACACATGGAGGATGTGATGAGATATTGCTGTACACCAACATCTCATATGGACCTGCAGGTGCGGCAATAATCCACAACAATAAGGTTTATATCATACAGCCGCAAATAATGGTTGTCACAGGCTGTAAGTGATTTTTTGTTCTTTTAAGTTTTCTACACCATTTCTTATTTTATTTAAGAAAATCCACTATCGATTTCAACCGTAAAAAAGTGCATTTTATATAAGCACTTTATACATTTCTTATACAAAATTAAAAATGGAGTATGTACGAATTTTAAATATTTATCTTTTATTTCTTATCAGTGTAAGAGCTATTCGTAAAGGCTTAGATGATGGTGATTATCATGTTGACGATCTTGATCGTTGCAACAATTGTTTAGGTATGGCGGCTTTAAGAAGTTTATATTAAAGTGAATCTGATGATGTAAGTTTCGATATTTAATTTCAATTAAAATATTTGTAAATTACATTTACTTTATTTCCATTTTCTATTATAGTTTTTGCGGGTTATGAAAAACTTCAAAATGCGTTCATGCTGTAACGACGAGTTTTTCTCCTGTTGCTGGGGTATAGCTAATGGGGGTCAGGGAGAGTAGAGAGACCTGGGTAGGCACTTCTCTTGATTCCTGGAGAAACCTTGCCTAGGCATTTCTCATCAATCGCGGTAAAACAAACAAAACGGTAGAGAGACCTGAGTAGGCACTTTTCTTGATGATTCCTGGAGAAACCTTGCCTAGGCACTTCTCCTCAATCGCGGTTAAACAAGCAAAAACAATAGATAGACCTGAGTACGCACTTCACCTCAATCGCGGTAAAACAAGCAAAGACAGTAGAGAGACCTGAGTAGGCACTTCTCTCGATGATTCCTGGAGAAACCTTGCGTAGGCACTTCTCACTAATCGCGGTAAAACAAGCAAAGACAGTAGAGAAACCTGAGTAGGCACTTCTCTCGATGATTCCTGGAGAAACCTTGCGTAGGCACTTCTCACCAATCGTGGTAAAACAAGCAAAGACAGCAGAGAGATCTGAGTAGGCACTTCTCTTGAATTTCATGCAAATGCATGTTTTTTCTCGATAGTCCAAAACTAATATGGATTAAATATTTATCCGAACGTGTTGCTTCCTTTGGAAATGGGATAGAGAAGAAGTGAAAGATGAAGGGCTTCAAATATGACAACACTGTAATTGCGCGAGATGTTGAATTTTAGAACAGTTGTTGCGCGCCATCTGATGGTAAGTTGGCGAACTTTGTTGAAGCTTTTTAGTTCATAGCCCTGTTATATTATTTTACTTCGGTGGGGTTAAGTGCTATGGGAACACCGAAGGAGGACGCTGCGATATGTATGAGGGATAGAAAAAACTCATACATATTATTTTTTTTCATAAATTGATGTTGCCTTGGTTGGGGCTCGAACCCGCAACATCACGTGTAACAGTCCAACGCGCTAACCATTACACCACAGCGCCCACATCAAATTTATAACAAAATGACATCGATTTGTAGTTCCATATTTTTGCATATTTTGTCAAAAATGGATGTTTTTGCATATTTTGACTTTAAATGCATATTTCGTGCCTCTTTAATGCATATTGTAAGCTCTTTAATGCATATTTGTGCATATTTTTAATTTTTTGGTAATTTTTTTTTTAATTTGTTAAAAAAAAATGAAAAAATTTATAGATTTTTTTATTTTGGTACAAACAAAAAAATTTGTTTTTGTGATTTCAAAAGAAAAAAAGCTTTCTTGAAAATCATGATAACCAGAGAAAAAGCAATCAACTCGGTGTTTATTTGAAAAATAACAGAATTATCAGCAACGTTCTGTATTTCGTAGTGGTTTCAAATCGATAGTGAAAATGAAATCGATATTACTCTTTCACTGTGTCACAAAAATCGAATGAAATGATAATCGATTTCATTTCTCATCGATTTCATTTTAGCTTTGTTTGAAAAAACAGCTGTTTTGTTTTATTCTTCTTTCACTGATATTGTCACTTTTAAACAAAAATTCAAAAGCAAAGCAGGCGAAAATTTTAACCGTTTATTCTAAGAATTTCTAAAAATATGAGTTTTGCTTTTGTGGTTTCGGTAATTTTTTTGGAAAAAGAAAAAATGAAAGAAGAAAAGTTAAACAGAAGACGTCTTCGGGATTGCTCAAACCCATTGGAGTTATCTGAACAAGCGTATGTACAAGCATATAAATTCTTTTATGTGTTCAAACTGCTAATAAGATCATAAACTATCAGTTTTATAAGTTACTTTAGACTCAGCTAAAACACGATCACCTTTAAAAAATCCTTGTGCTAAATCGTTGTGCGCCTCCATAAAGTTTACGATTGCAGTTTCTTGGGCTGCATTTTTGTGTTTACCCCTATAAAATTTTATCAAGAGATATTATTTTTCTCAAATTAAGTTTTTTTAATTTAAATATTTTACTTACATTTTTTTTTATTTTTAAAATTTATTTTTAATGAAAATTATAGGACTTTACCGCTTACTGTAGCTTTTTTCTCTGTTATAGACACTTATAGCAAAATTCACATGAATTTCACACAGCTAACTGACAGTGATTTGAAATCGCACAAAACAACACAAACTTCGATTTGCATGACACAGAATTTCACCTCAATTTCGTTGGGAACAAAGTGAAATCGTTTGAAACGAAATGAAATCGTTTTAAAACCATTTTTGTGAAATTGGGAACATAAAATAGGTGAATATTTTCATTTTCACCCAAAAATGAAATATAGAACGTAGCTGTATATACAGTTGTGGACACGAATTTAAGTCAATTCAAGTTTTTTTCTTATTTTATTATTGTTGCCTTTATTTTTAACCCTCTAATGCTCTTTCTTCTGATTACAATAATATTTAAACCATATATTTGGCGTTGAAAATCTACTATGGAACAAATATTAAAATTTTAATTTATCGCTTAATTTAGGCGATATAGCACAACAAAAGTTGAAGACGTATCTTGAAACCCAGTAGTCAAATAATTTCGGTTTTTGCTGTAAAAAAACACTATCAATATAATATAATTTCGTACCGAAAATTGTTGATCAATTGTTCTTATTTCAAAAGTTATGGCGATTTACGCTTTTTGAAAATCACGAAATTTTGCGAATTTGGCACAACATCAATACATTTTGACGAAATTAGTTCTGCTTATTACTAGCCCTGAGTATATAATCTGTGTTTAATTTCAAGGAAATCTGTTGGCTAGTTTTTGAGTTAGAGAGATATTTGTAAAACTTATCTTGGCGTTATCCTGTGAGTGCTGGAGAAAAATTTTTAACTGATTTTACAAGTGAGGCTCTAAACTAGCTTTGTTATTATCGGTAATGTACGCCAGATCGGAAATGTATTTGTGGGAATTTTTCAAATATTTTTTTCTGTTTTAAAAAGTTAATTTTTTCTGATTTTCTAAATTTTCACTTTACATGCTTCTCGCTTGAAAACCGTTCCTTATACAAAAAAAGTTTGAAGGCAAAAAAAGTAGGCAGTTAGGTTTTCTATGGACATAGTACAACTTGTTTAATAAAATATTGTTATTTAGCCAAAAACTATATAAAATATGAAGACCGCCAAAAGGCGGCCTTGGGCATTAGAGGGTTAAAGATCAAAATAATGGCTAAATTCGCAACAAAAGGCAAGGACCTCTGTTTGGAAATGCCAAATGATACCAAAATCACTTTTTAGGATCACTTTTAGAGCAATTACTCTTTAGATGCAATACTTAAATGATTTTTTGAATATTTTTCAAAAGTAATTCTAAAAAAACTATATTTTTACTAACAGATACTTTGGAAGCAATGAAAGAAGTAATTTGTTTGAAGTTCTTCAGAATAACTTCTAAAAAAACAGTAAAAATACACAACGGATACCTTTGAAGCAGTGAAAGAAGTAGTTTATAAAGCATTACTACCAAATTTTTTGCTGGGATATTAATATATTAGTGTAGAAATGTGTTTTTAATTTTAAATATTTTTGTAATATTTTATATATAGGAGGAGGACTTTGGGGATGTTTTTGGCGGTGCTTATGCCCGCATCCCTTTTTGTGATAAAATAACTTAGTTTTTTGCAGCTTTCAATATTGTTTTACAATAAAAATTTAAAAGTATATTTGGGGTGCATAAAATATGGCCTAACTTGACAAGGGTGCAATATTATTTACGTAGTAATCTGCGTTATGTTCATTCAATACTTTTTTAACGTTTAAAATAAGAAGTTTATTTTCTTCCTTAATAAATAATAACAAAAACTATTGATCTTTAAACCTGAATAATCTTTCTCGTATCATGTGTGATAGAAATTTTCGTTCTAATAAAATAAGATAAATAATTTAACAATGTTGTTTATAAAAAAATACGCTACAACACACAAAATCTCGACCAACGGCAATGAATTTTTGAAACACAACAATCGACTTTAAGTTAACAAATAACACATAAAGACTTACCTTAAATTAAAATCCAAGGAAAAACGTTTTCCACATCCCTCAAAAGTACATTGAAAAGGTTTTTCACCAGTATGTACAAGCTGATGGCGTTTTAATTTTGAACTTTCAACGAAAGCTTTGCCACATTCGGAACACACATGTACCCGCGGGCCATGCGTATGTAAATGTTTACGCATAGCAGAGTTGTCACGAAACAGTTTATTACAATCCTTGTGGGGACAAGCAATTTTTTTATCAGGTGCTAAAACATGTACATGATTACTAGGAAATGTGGTGGAGATGGACTCATTCT
Organism: Leucophora obtusa; assembly: GCA_949987735.1. NCBI lineage: Eukaryota > Metazoa > Arthropoda > Insecta > Diptera > Anthomyiidae > Leucophora > Leucophora obtusa. The sequence goes on from OX465300.1 coordinate 15,714,858, forward strand.
TTATAACGGTGACCAAGTTGTTGTTAGAGGTGGAATCGTTTGAGTTATAACTTAGGGGTGGTGGCGTTGTTAGTGTTGGATTGTGTTTATGTTGGCCATTTATATTGCCTTTTAAAACAACACCCATTGAAAACACGCGGTCATTTTGTGACCCAGGCATCAGTAAAGTATCCGCAGACGCATTGTTACCACTAAGACTATGCACTTGAACATGAGCAGAAGAGTCCTCATCAGAGTTTATACTTGTTAGTGTTGATTTACTAGTTTCACCAGTATTGTTTAATAATGCGGAAGGATTTATAATGTCTGCTGATGATGATAGATTGCACATTAATCTGTTTGTTGTAACATTAGGTTTAAGAATATTAGACGCATTTAGCTGAAGGTGTGAGCTGTTAGTTGGACCTTTTTTTAACTTATTCAGCGTCTTTTTGCTATCGCGTATATTTAAGTTAGCCGCTGTCGACAGATGATTAGATACTGTAGTTAATGGTGGAAGTGATGATGACGAATCATTATTGACAGTAGCTGAAGCATTATCTTCAAATAAAACTTGTTGCTGGTTTTGTTGCAATAATAAATGCTGGTGTAATACTTCAGGTGGTAAATTACAAGCGGTATCAAGTAATGTGGCGGGAATTGTTGTTGATTCTGTTGTTGTAAATATATTTGTACAATTATTACTATATTTTAAATAATCTTGATTAATAATATTGTCCTGTTGAAGATCAGGTTGACAGGAGTTTTCGGTTTCAATAGTTAGAGCTAATTCTTCTTCCTCTTCATCATCGGATATACCAGACGCCCACATAGTAACACTAAACTCTCCCTCCATAGTCTTAATTTGTACTTGTTTTTGTTCCCAACGCTTGGGTTTTACACATTCATCGAACAGCATTTCTCCTCCTATAATTCCATGATTATTTCCGCTGAGAGATTTATTTAACGATGATAATGAATCGGAAAGGTTTGGTGGCTGAAATTTTTGGTGTCGTTGATTTGTTATTGTTGTGTTAGCTGGTAATATAGATGAACTCATAATTGAATTTAGTGTATCCGTGTTAGTAATTTCATTGGTTGTTTGAGCATTTACTGTACTTGAAGGGGAATTGGTTTTGTATTGGTTATTTATAATATTTACACATTGGTTGTTGGCTGGTACATTATTTACACTAAAAGAAATTGAATTTTCTTTTTTTCGTTTTCTATTTAGAGGTGCAAATATAAAAAAATATATATATAAAAATAGTTTTAAATATTTTTTAAATATATTAATTACTTGTTACTAAAGGAATTTATTAAGGTAGCTGCAGATGCCAAGGGTACTTGAGTTGCTTGAGAAGTAATATAGATGTCCGAATGAAATGGTGATGTATTTAAATAGACATGATTCGGTAGTTGAGAATCAGTATGCATTGCAATATCTTCTTGTATAAAAACTTAAAAAAGAAAAATCAGAAATATAAAGAACTTTGTGAAATTTAACATAAAAACATTTGCAGTAAGCCACAAAACATATTCAAATTGTACAGGCAACGATTAGAAAATAGTTCATATATCTCCTATAAAAAAACTTATATTTTTAGAACATATTACTGGCCTATGATGTGCGATCCGATAGCGGCTGCATCTCCTAGGGGACCAACAAAAATATATATGTATATCGACGTTTTAAACGTTTATGTCTGGCTCTATTATGTTTTTTGGGGGGGTTAAATTTTCCCCCCTATTGCAAATGTTTATTGTGAATCGGCATAGGAATCCATGTGAATCTTCCATTTTAGTTATAGGATGTGTTCAGCAAACTTATGTAAAACACTACGAGGAACATTTTGTGGAACATTTTAACCCTCTAACCTAACTCTTCAACTAAAGGGACTTTTTCTGTCCCCTTTTTAGAAATTCTACCATAAGTCTCTGAAGACATCACAGTTGAAAATTTAACTTAAATGACAGAAATAAGTCAAAACTTAAAATGTATTTTAGGGTTAATTTCGCACTTATTCAGAATAGACGTAACTCTCATGCACTCCTTTGGCGTATCATACCTAGCAAGAACAACGAACCTTATAAGCTGCAGATTGGCTGTTAAGATCCGTTACGTTACAATAAAAACAATTGAAAATCAAAATCAATCTTTCCCTTATTTTTTATTTTACATTAACGTATTACTGTGCGGTTTCATATAAATAATAGTTATTGTGTACACAATTTTTGTTAAATCGCAGCCGATATACTTTTAAAACAAATTTACTTAATAAAAATTACACCAGCATCGAGCAAGCAAACTTAGCTGTTTTGTGGAATACTTGTATTAATGCTCACAGAATAATAGATTTTCAGTTTCGGCGAAAATGTTTAATTGCTTGGAAAAATATGATTGGTTTTGCTGTGTCCGCGGCAAGCATACTATTTCTGATCATAGAGTTACTTTTTTTAACAGCAAAGTGGAAGACATTTACAAATGGTATTTTGAACTGGCAGTTATCTTCTGGACGCCAAGGCATTGTTGTCGCAATTGTTACAATACAACGGCTTAATTAGGCTTGCCAAATCGAAATTGGCAAAAAACTTGAAATTCAGAGAAAAAAGCTTGATTTGAATTTTGAATTTATTTACTTGAATTTCTATGCTACAAGATATAATCTTATAATTACAGCATAGAAATTAAATTGATTTACATAGGTTGATTGTTTTATTACAAAAAAATTGATTATATAAAAAAAGCAATGAAAAATGAAAAATTTTAAAAATAATACAATAATAATTAGTTGAAAAATAAAAAAATTATAATAATAATAAAAACCAATAGAAATTAAAATAACAAATAAAAGTAAAAATTAAACAAAGAATTTAAATAAAAATAGAAATTAAAATAACAAATAAAAGTAAAAATTAAACAAAGAATTTAAATAAAAGAAAAATAGAAAAAAAAATAGAAAATATAATAACATTAATAATTAAAATTCACAGAAGGTTTTTCTTGACATTCAAAAAAAGTCTTGATTTTTCTTGACAATTTAAAATTCAGTTAAATTAGCAAAAAAATTGCAAAATTGACTTGAAAATTTAAATGATATTAATTTATACAGATTTTCTACATTCTTTGTACACTCAAAAAAATAAGTTAGTAGAAAAATTAGTAAAACGTCTCTTATACCTTGCCTATTGTATGGCTGTGAGCTTTTTTCAAACTGCGATTCAAATAGTATGAATAAATTGAATGTATTATTCAATAATATCACTAGATATGTTTTCGGATTGCGAAAATCCGGAAATTGTATGGTGTAACCTTCGACAACCTTCTGAAAGTAAGATGTCTTATATTTCTGCACAAAATAATATATGGGAAGGAGCCTAACTATTTATATGAACGTTTGACCTTCGCAAGGTCAGAAAGAGGTCATAAGCTGAAATCTATAAAGTATCGTACACTTTTTTCTAAATGGCAATTTTTTGTTCCAACTGTACAACTTTGGAACTCATTACCTCATCACATTCAGCTTAATAGTAACCTTTAAAAAGAATATTTTTGATTTATTTTCAAACTAAAAAAACTAAAATTATAAATTTTGACAATTTTATGTAGTTTTTATATTTTTTTATATTTTTTGTTATTTTATTTTAAATTTTTTTATTTTTAATGTTAAAAAACCTATAACTGTTGTTATGATTTGATTTTGATTTACTAATTCAATGTTAAATATTATCTAAAAATTATGTGTTTTCTTTCTTTCTTAATAATGTATTATTTTAATTCATTCATTTATAAAAATGTTAATCTAAAAATTATATTTCTATGCTTTAATAATAAGATATAATCTTGTTGCATAGAAAAGTCAATAAAGTTGATAAATAAATAAATAAAAAAGAAATCAAGTGTACTAGATTTCAGCAATTTTTTTGCTGAAATTCCGTTTTCAGCAAAAATTTTAGTTATATTTTTTTAGCACTAAACTAATTTTGAACTACTGTTTTACTAATTTATTTTGCTACAAAAATCGTGCTGATTACCGCATTCATAGCGTGGACGACAACCAGATAGACAAGATGTAGATGTCGCAGCTTGTCTGGAAACGGAAATGACAAAAAAAGAGAAACAACTCTACACATATTCTATATTTAAATTTTTAGCAAATAAATTAACTAAAGTAAAATTTCGCTACAAGTTTTTTGAGTTTTTTCCAAGGTTGGCAACCGAAACGAATAACGGTATAGGTATCGGTATTGGTGTCGATATTTTATTTGTTTCGGTATCGGTAACGGTATTTTAATCATATCGGTATCGGTATAACCGATACCGAAACATTAATACCGGTATATACCGGTATTATTGAAAAAATTTACAAAAATATAAAAAAACGTTCTTACTTATAAAAAACGCAATTTTATTAAATTTTTATATGGAAATGTTTTTATAATATGAACAAAACACAATAAGTTATTAAAAATTTCGAAGTGTTTTATTTTTTAAACACAAACATTTTTTTAAATCTATTAGGAACACAAGTTGATTCACTACAAATATTTTATATTTGTATTGAGACCATATAATAAAATAAAAAAAAAATAAGTTTATAAAATTAATAAAAGGATTCTCTACTGTAAATTCAATTAAAGGTTTAAGAAACCAGTTTATATATTAAATTTTATTTACAAATTTGTAAATTTGTGGCCCTTTGTTCCTAATGGAACCATAGGACATAATATATATATATATAAATTTGTCACAATATTTATGAAGTTAAATAAATTAAAAACAATGTTGGCAATGCAAATTATAGGTTGATAACCGCACTTTGAATTTGTAACACGATTTTCTATTAACAATGAATAAAAAAGTTAAATTGTTTAACAATTTTGGAAATTTTATATTAAAAAAATTAGTATTTTTGCTAAAAACGTGAAAAAAACAATTTTTTTAAAACCGATTCCGATTTTTAAAAACGACACCGGTATTAAGGGAAAAGGTTTTTGAATACCGGTATTTTTTGAAATCAAGAATTTCGGTATTGGTATCGGTATCGGTTGTCAATTTGAAAGGGTTTTGAAACGGATAACGGTATTATAACGGTATCGGTTGCCAACATTGGTTTTTTCAGTCCACTAATATTCAGCCAAAAGTTTAGTGATTTTAGCAAGGATTTTTTTCATTTGCAGTCGACTAAGTGTTAGCAAAACTTTTGCTGAAGATTACTATTTTTTTGGTAAAAATCAGCTCGCTGATTTTCAGCAAACCTTTTGCTGAAATTACAAACTTTTTAGCAAGCATGCTCCTGACTAAAAATTTGCTGACACAGCAACATTTTTTGCTGACTTTACTGAATTTGTTTTTTGAGTGCAGTATTTTGTAAGCAGATTTTAAAACAGATTCGTTGCGATAACCTTGCCCACTAAATCGTGTAATTACAGCAACAAAGTTATTTGCTTATCGTTATCAAATGTTTTCATGGAAGAATTCAAACTTACAGTCCCAGCCAAAATTAGGTTTCAGAAATCGAATTTCATTTGGAATAAATCGGTAAAATAACAAACAAACTTGATTTTTCGCATGTATTACTCAAAACCTTAATATTGTTTACCAAAATTTCAAATTTTTCTGCAAAGTCTTTGCATAGTTTACTCGAATAATCGACTTAATTTATAATTTTACCAATATCTTGGCATCAGTTTCTTGTCAATATGAGAAAATTCAAGAAAAACGTAGGTAATTTAAAATTGCTCACTTTGTTTATTTGCGTTTATATTAATATTAAAAAATAAGAAAATCCCGGGATTTTTGAGAAATAATCCCGGGCTTCGGGATTTTGCCAATCCCGAAAATCCCGGGATTTCGGGATTTCCCGTTTGGCATCCCTAGTGTAAACAAGCTTTGGAACCTTTGGCTTGTTAAATTGTCGGCCGAGTTCAATGACTTTAGACTTTTTGAATTATACTTAGGGCGAGTAACTTTTTTCCAATGTAACCATGGTTAAACGTTAACCCCAGATATTTTCATATAAATTTGAGATTCAAAACTATGGTTAAGCACTAAACTCAGTTTATTTTGGGATAAGCTAACAGGTCTTAATTAACAATTTTTCAACAAAAAAATAGGATAGAATATTATTGGCATTTAACTAAGTTTAACTTATAACAAAAAGTTTATAGAAATAACAGTTTTTTTGTTCTGTGTTTTGTCTACTAATATTGATTTTGCTAATATTTAGGGTATTCACTTAATCGACATTTTAATTTAATCGAATAATCGTTCAAATAATTATTCGGTTTTTTTTTAACCGATTAATCGAATAAAATTTTAAAATTAATCGATTAATCGAAAAATGTTATGTAAAATAATATACCGTCACCTAAAATGCAAAAGGGCGTAACAACACTTTTTATTTTTTTAATTTGTTTAATTAAAGATATTCTATATTTTCTTCTCTTGTTTAAAACACGACTATAGAATTATTTCTACATATAAGTTTAAAATTTTGTAGTGAAATGTAATTTAGTCTAGTGCATCATAATCAATCAGAAAATCGGGGCACTACGAAATTAGCCCCAACGAAATAACCCCCAAACCTTAAAACGAAAAAAGCCCCAAAGAAATGGCAAAAATTTAGTTTGGAGATTGTTTCATTTATTTCGGGGATTGTTTCGTTTATGATTTTTGGGGTTTTTTTCATTGTGAAATAAGCCCAAAATGAAAGAGTTCCCAAACATATTAATTTGGGGATTTTTGCATTCACTTACTTTTTGGGGAGAATTTAATTTTTTGGGGGGTTATTTCATTTTTCTAATTTCTGAAATTTTTAAAAGTTTGTTCCTGTCAAACAGATTTTAGTAAATATTTCTATAATTTAAACTGTTCAGATTTACAAATATTGCTACCTGAAATCATAACTTTATTTACCTATATAACAATTAGTTTTAATTGACGGTAACTTTGCGGTTGTGCCGATGGCTTGTTTTTCAACAGTTACTATTGTTGAACATGGAATATATGGATAGTGTACGTAAAGTGAAGTTTGTTGTAGTGCTTCTTTATATAACGAAAGTTTCAAATAAAAGAAATAAATGCTGCAGGCTTTTAATTTTTTTATTCATATTTCAGAAAGCGCCGCAGGCGAAAATTTGGTATAAAAAATCGCCGCGATTTTTCACCTGCGCCGCTTTCTGAAATATGAATAAAAAAATTAAAAGCCTGCAGCACGGTTTTCCTTAATTTGAAATTATCTGTTAATATTTATTATTAGAGAAATTTGTTTTGAATATTCTAGAGTTTGGAGTCAATAAATTGTTTTCAAATTAAAGTTTTAGAAAATTCAGAAAGTGGAGTTAATCGATTTGTCAACTGAAGCATTCATATAATAATTAACATTATTTAAACACTTGTATAGTTTTGTCAACAGTCTGACTGACGGCACACTGGGCATGAAAAGTTCTCCATGTAATTAGAAATTGCATCTGCTTGCAATTTTAAAATGTACAGTGAAGTTTGTTGTAGTGCTTCTTTAGATACTGAAAGTCAGATAATTTCAAATTAAGGAAAACCTTGCTGCAGGCTTTTAATTTTTTTATTCATATTTCAGAAAGCGCCGCAGGTGAAAATTTGGTAAAACACAATTATATATTTTTTTATAATTTTTTTTTCTTTGAGACTCATTTATTTTTCTTTATGGAGATAATCGATTTGGCAACTGAAGCATTCATATATGTATGTATATTCGTATAAAATATAATATATATTTCTGAAGAAATATTTTTGGTCTTTATTTTATTTTTTTGGGGTCAATTTCATTGGGAGTTATTTCATATTTCTTTTTGGGAGTTGTTTCATTATGAAATAAAGACCAATATTTGGCCTTAATTTCATTTTTCGTTCAGGGGTTATTTCATTTATTTTGGGAGTTTATTAATTTTTTTCCTTTGGGTATTATTTCATTTCTTTTGGTTCTTATTTCATTGGGGGTTTTTGCATTTTTCTGCTTGGGGGTTATTTCGTTAGGGCTAATTTCGTAGTGCCGAAAATCGGCTTAAATTTTTTTTGTTACGCCCTTTTGCATTTTAGGTGACGATACATACATTTGTTGTATTTTTAATAATTTTATTTAAAAAAAGAACAAAAAGAGTTTCGGAAACTCTTCTAAAATTCATAAAAATAAAAAATGCTATAATTGAGATCATATTTTATCAAAATTTTTATTACTTATGTCCTCTCTGTAATATATTCAAATTTTATCCAAATCGGGGAGAAACACACTGCAGACCTTTCTTTAAATTTATCATTTTATAAAAATTAGCCATACGTTCGTATGTTATACATAGCGCTCTATAATATATTCAATAAGAAGAAGAATAGAACAACTTGTAGATTAATTTGTATCTATTTCGTATGCATTCAACTCATAAAACACCTAAATGTAGAGAGACATTCTATTGAGAATTCATTTTCCCTCCATCCCTTTATTTGATTTTAGCAACTATTTCGCAGGGAATTTAAAAAAACTTTGTGATTAATTTTGACAAATTTGTTTCTAGCAGAGTTAGCTGAATTGGGCTCTGAAAAGCTCATACGTATAAGAGGTTATTTAGTTCTCATTAAACATTATTTAGAACTCATAAATACTAATTTTGACTATAATCTTGTTAACAACTTATTTGTAAATTTCTTTGTTTTACTTTTCAAATTAAAAACACCTGGATATGTTTATTTGTCTTTTAATTTGCCATTTATTAATTCGAATTCTATGGCTTGGGATAATATCCTTTGCTAAAAGATGTTTTGAATGCAGAGTACTCACTACTTTGGAAGATGACAAAGCAAACTGTTGAATTTTTTGTTTTTTGTTTGATATTTAAGATGTTTTTTACAGTTTGTTAAATAAGTTTTAATAAAATCCCATTATTACTTTAATAAAAAATATATATTTTTGAAACATTTTATTAATTTTTTACCAATTTCGATTAATCGATTAATCGTATTAAATTATTCGAATTAATCGTTATTCGAAATATGGCCATTTTAAATTATTCGAACAATTTTTGAGCAAAATTGTTCGATTAATCGAATAACGATTGCAGTTTTTTCTGCAAGGCCATTTTTAACTAATTTTTAGCATCTTTTTCTGCTATTTGCACTTTGATTTCACTTAAATTTTTGTAGCGCTTATTGGGTAAAGCTTAAAGCATAACTTGTCAGAATAGGTATCTGCCGATAGCACAGATGATCGTAATCAAAACAGAAGAACCAAAAATTTAAAAGGCAATAGCCACCCCTACAAAAATTTCGAAAGCGAAAAAATTTTTTAACTTAATTTTAAGTTTTCACAGGTGCGTAAAATATTGCTCCCCAATTTTTTTAGACAGAGAAATTATTGTACTTGTTTACAATTAATTCAACATTTTAATCTTCATCGTTTAAACATGCATTTTTTGTCAGTTAAAAGATTAACTAAAGTCAAAAAGTCAACTCTGAAAGTTTAAAATACCAAGGTGACGCTCACGCAGTAATACTATGCGATGACTACAAAATTACTTTTGTAAAAGCCTTAACCCTTAAATGCATGATCTCTTTAATTTTTATATATGATTTCTAAAGGCGTGTATATTTCAAGAAAAATACCAAAAAAAATTTTTTACAAACAAGGTGACTTTTATTGAAAAATATGGTTTTTTGCCAAATATATTATTCTAGCTAAAATGTGATTATTTTAAAGAGTATGAAAAACAGAAAAAAATAAATTTAAAAAAATATATAAACTATGAACTACCCGATTAAAAAACATATATGGTGACATATATATATATATCCTGGTTAAGACCTCTAATAGCCTTAACCACTGGTAAACATATTTTTTGAATAACTTTAAATTTTAACCAAGTATATCTTCTAACCAATGCTAAAATTTAACCACAGAAATTTCAATGGTTAAGAAACTTAACCAAGGCTATTTTAGAACAATGTAGGGTGACATAAGATATTTTAATAAATTAAACTTGTAATGATGATTATTAAAAAAGATCTAATGCGCAGCTTTAACCAAACTTTACATACGAATCTCGTTTATGATAAGTATAAGTATTTTCGATGTGCATTTCTCCACTTTACCAAAACTTACAAAAATGGAATCAGTACTTAAAATCGTGCACAAATCTTTGCTATTTAAGTTTCAGCGATAGCTTGCGGAAATTGGCCTCATATAAGAAAATAGGAAAAATGTATCTTTTTATGGGTTCAAGGAGCCAAAATGTCCCTTGAGTAATTAAAACCAAAAATGGTGACCAATATAAGGACAATTTAACACGAATTACACACCTCTACAAAATTTAAAGTCGCTGCTCTTAGAAGCTTGAAACATACTTTTAGTATTTTACTTGTTGATTCCAAATCTCTATTCCGAATTCGTTTTCAACTCTCAAATTTGAAAAAATCGTGATTACAAATGCGGAAAATGGTTTTTTTACCTATTTAAAATACTATACAAAACGCATCCAAACAGCTTAAAGGCTGAGTTACCCAACCGTAAACGTATCTGTAACGAATCAGCTGTTTCGATACCACAAGAAGAAATGTATACGAATGGTTACTAACACGTAAATGCAAACGAACTTGCCGGATCATTCTGTTGAAATCAGAATTTTCTATCCGTCATCGAAACAGCTGACTGATTTTAGTCAGAAAAAATATGAAATGAATAAAGAAAAATGATTCAAACAACAAATAAGGAATAAAAATTAACAAATAAATGGAAAAATTTAGAATAAAATATAAAACCACATGAAATAGATGCTAAATAGTAATGTCGTTTACGATAATCTATAAGTGTACTTTTTAGCTACGGCACGGTACAGTTACATCACATATACGTTTACGGTCCCATAATCCGCCCTTAAGACTTTTTGTTACGATGGTAGTAAAGAATGAACTTTGTTCTCTAAAATACATAGGACAACATTTTTTAATTTGTGTACCGTTATACGAAAAAATTCTTTTAAGAACCATTCTCAGAAAAAAAATTATTCCATCAATTTTGGGTAACTTCCATTTAAGGATATAGAATCAAATTCAAAATGAAACATGTATCAAAGCTCAAACCGCTGAAAGTTTGTTGAGGTGTTATCAAGGATTTGCAGAATTTTGGTACAACGTGAAGTACAAGACTACTTACTGAATTTAAATCTTGAATATAAAAAGCGCATAGAAATCACTCGCGAATTAACGAAATGTGAACTAATCATGTTTTAAATATTGCAAAAGTATGTGAGGAACCCATGGACAACCCACAGTTTTGACTCGCAATTACAAAAAGATACAAAATCATGCACAGCGATTATTTGTCTACTCACTTTGATGTGCTGATCACATAAATTGCCTTTATTTAATAATCTATCACAAAATTGTTTTTTAATTTTATGCGCGAATCTTTCCGTGTTTGTCTCGATCAGCACGAAATACTATTAATATTTCAAATAATCCACTTTTATTTTATAGACTAACCACATGGATTTAATTAAATCACCTCGCGTAGTATGCAAAAAGACACAATCATTTTATAGTATTTAGCGACCGCGAATCTTAAAAAAAACGACGTGGTCAGGTGTATTATTTTTTTATGACCAAAAACACACAAAAAAAATGTTTGTTATTAATTTTTGTTTTTGCTTTTGTTTTTATTCTGACATTTCAAACTAAGGTTAACTACCCAGAATTAAAATATTGATAAGTTATTATGGTTAAATTTTCCTAGGGATAAGTATTTAATATTGGTTAGTTACCCACGGTTAAGTTGAAGTTAACTTCTCGAGATTAGTTAATGGGCCATAATACAATAACTAAACGGATACAATTTAATCCGAAAAATTGTGAATACAATTGTATCTACGTGGATAAAATTGGATTTAATTACTTTAAATTATATACAATTTAATCCGAATTTTGACCAGACATTATTGTATGAAATAAAATCTTAATATTTAAAATTTGATGTAATTAGGTCCAGTTGGAAAAAAATTTTCGTATTTATGTTTCTATTAAATATTGTACTGAAAAACAATGGGGGATTCACGTAAGCTTTCGTGTATCGTGTGAATTAAGCAAATCTAGTAAGTTTGCGAGTCTTGATGTGAAACTGCATATATAAAAAGTATCTACACATTAATCAGTACTTATACGAGCTATAGTATAGTTTAAGAATAATCCATAAAATAAAAAAAATCTAAATAAAATGAAATTTCAAATAATTTTCCATAAATTATTACTGGATTTTTCACTAAAGGTGAGATTTTCATATTGAAAGTGAGAAATGTGCAAATGAAGCTTTTATTTTTGGGCTTTCACTTAAGAAAAATGAGACATGAAACAGTTTTTAATAAAATTAAATATTATGAAATCGTTTAAAAATGTTTTAAATTTGTAAATAATGTAGGTATGAATAAAAAACTACATTTCACTAACAGGGGGAATTATTAATTAGGTTTTTAAGTTATTTATTACACAATTTTATCTGCTTGCGGGTAGACAATTTTTTTGTTTTAATTTTTTATGGTATCCTTCAAGCCTATGGATAAATTTGGTGGTACGTCATTCCTAAACCAAAACAATTACTTCGAAGAATTTGCTAACTTTTATAAATATGACCCAATATTCAATATAAAAATAAAATAATCTATTTTTTCGATGTAAATAACTTTTTAAATGAAAATGAATTTCAATTTGAATTTCCCGAGTAAAAAAAATAATATGATGTCATATGTAATGATATCTTATTTAATATAATTGGAGATATGCTACACTCAAAAAAATAAGTTAGTAGAAAAATTAGTAAAACGTCTTGTATATCAAGTGTACTAGTTTTCAGCAATTTTTTTTGCTGAAATTCCGTTTTCAGCAAAAATTTTTGTTATATTTTTTTAGCACTAAACTAATTTTGAACTAATGTTTTACTAATTTATTTTGCTACAAAAATTGTGCTGATAACCGCATTCATAGCGTGGACGACAACCAGAGAGAGAAGATGTAGATGTCGCAGCTTGTCTTGAAACGGAAATGCCAAAAAAAGAAAAACAACTTTACACATATTCTATATTTAAATTTTCAGCAAATAAATTAACTAAAGTAAAATTTTGCTACAAGTTTTTTGAGTTTTTTTCAGTCTACTAATATTCAGCAAAAAGTTTAGTGATTTTAGCAAGGATTTTTTTCATTTGCAGTCGACTAAGTGTTAGCAAAACTTTTGCTGAAGATTACTATTTTTTTGGTAAAAATCAGCTCGCTGATTTTCAGCAAACCTTTTGCTGAAATTACCAACTCTTTTGCAAGCAAAAAACTAAAAATTTGCTGACACAGCAACATTTTTTGCTGACTTTACTGACTTTGTTTTTTGAGTGTATGATCTGAAAAATGTTGGATAAAATTATATCGAATAAGATCTAAATATATTGAATCATATAGAATCTTATCCGGATTTTGAACCGATATAATCATATCTAACTTGATGTAGAGAGACATAATTATATATATATATATATTTGTTCCTTTTACTCCTGCAAGGAGCATAGGGCCGACATAATTATATAACGCTTTATATTTGCGGCTCAAAACAAAAACTAATAAAAAGTACTAAAAAAATAACACCTTTAAGAATTCAAAATTTCAATAAAAATTTAACCCCTCAATTCATAAATGCTTTGTAAATTTATAGCAGGTTTACAAAACGTCATTTTCATACAAAATTTGTTCATTAAACCTCCTATAATTTTACAGAGCGTTTATGAATTTAGGGGTAAGTATTTAGAAGACGTTGTACATAATTGTAACCAAGCATTTTAGGCTTTCCCATATAAAATTGTATTCTACCCGTAAACTGTGTAAACCTGGCATGTTTATGAGTTTAACCCTATAATGCTTTCTTCTGATTGCGATGATATTTAAACTATATATTTGGCATTGAAAATCTACTATGGAAGAAATATTAAAATTTTAATTTATCGCTTTATTTAGGCAATATCGCATAATAAAGGTTAAAGACGAATCAAGAAATACGGTAGTCAAAAAATTTCGGTTTTTGCTCTAAATAACACTATCAATAAAAAAAAAACAGGTACTGAAAATTCCTCATCTAGTCTTGTTCTTTCAGAAGTTATGGCGATTTTCGTTTTATGAAAATTACGAAATTTGGCACAAAACATCAATAAATTTTGCCGAAACTAGTTTTGCTTACTACTAGCTCTGAGTATGTAATTTGTGTTTAATTTCAGCTAGTTTTTGAGTTAGAGGGATATTCGTTAGATGTATCCAGACGTTATCCTGCGAGTCCTGGAGCAAAATTGTAACTGATTTTATAAGTACAGACTCTATGCTAGCATTGCATTTTTGACGATTTTTTACGGTTTTAAAAAGTTAATTTTTTTCAAATTTACAAAATCGTTCCTTATACAAAAAAAGTTTGAAGGCAAAAAAGTAGGTAATTATGTTTTCTATTGATATAATATAACTTGTTTAATAAAAAAATGTTATTTAGCGAAAAAATATTTAAAATCTGGGCATTAGAGTGTTAATGTCAAATTCCATACATAAAAATATGGCTTGATTTATACAGGGTTTACAAGGAATTTACTTTTATATTTTGAAATCATACATAAATATATCTCAAAAAAACATAATTCTTTTACATTGCGCTATACTTAAATGTATCTAAAACAACTTAGAAAAAAATTTAACATTGAGCTATATAAGACTATATGTTTACCAATAAAGCCATTTTTAATTACATATGACGCTGTATTCAAATTGTCATAGCATATGTAACTAAATATTTATACTGATCTATATATGTCGTCATATAAGAAATTTTTTAAAAACTCAAAGCTATACATAATTATATCCACAAAGATATAGTGTAACATTTGACTATATATAAACATATTAGTCCATATTAAATTATATAATTTCCTATATAACTATTTTTACTCGGGTTACTAAGATATTTAGAGTTCATTTAAAACAAGACTATAACATATAGGGAAAATAAATTTTTCTATTTTAAATCAATAATATTTTCAATGTCGATAATGTATGGGTAATTGTCAGATAATTTCACTTAGATTTTATAAAAATATATTATACCGCCCGGTGAAAAATGCTCATATACGCTCAAACATGTTCATATACGGTTTATGTATGGACACTAGGGCGGGTCGATTTGCCGAAGGAACCATACCTCTAAAACGAATTCTACTACCCCCCAACTGTTGACTTTTGTCCCGTAGGGTCAAGTTTTGAAAAATCCCACTTTGACCCATTTAGAGTGCCCCAATCGAGTCCAAATGTATGACCGACCCCCACTAACTTTGGAGGGCCGATCCACCCATGCCAGTGGCACACCCCCTGGAACTCCCCTGGGGGGTTCCCCATACAAACATTTTAAAAAATCACCATTTTTGGCACTTTATTTTATTATTTTTTATTTATTTTATTTATTTTTATTATTTTATTTATTTTTTCTCTTTAGAAATTTATTTAGTCAGAACATATGTAAATGAAAAAATTAATTTAACTTAGTAATAGAAAAGAAAATAAAAAAATTACTGTTTGAAGTCTTTTTTGCTTTCAAGTCTGGGCAATTTCGCACGGCTCTCTAATGTCGTCACCATAACAGCCTCTACATTTTCCGGTATAACTCGTTTGGAAACGCTAGCTAGCAATTGAACGTGTCGTTCTGTTGCAGGTCGTAAAATAGGTTGTGTGGGTTTTTTAAGCCACCACAAGACACAGCTGCATGTCGTAAACTTACTTAAGCTAAATCGGTTACAGGTAGAATTGAGCATAAAATTATCATAAAGGATTTTCCAGAAGTAATAAAAGGCGCACTTGCTTAACAGAATTTGTGGTCAGATTAACGTTTAATTTACATGTAAGTACTTTATGGGCAGTTTTGACAACAAAATCGGTTATAGGTAGAATTGAGCATAAAATTATCATAAAGGATTTTCCAGAAGTAATAAAAGGCGCACTTGCTTAACAGAATTTGTAGTCAGATTAACGTTTAATTTACATGTAAGTACTTTATGGGCAGTTTTGACAACAAAATCGGTTACAGGTAGAATTGAAATTACCATTTCATTCTTATTACCTCGTCTCCTAGACCATATATAACGCAACAGTTTTTGTGAATGCATTAAGTCGTTGTGAAGAACTCGAAGTGTGAAGTGCTAATTTGAGATAAAAAAATATTTAAAAAAAAATCATTCCAAATCAAGAAGTTTACAATGAATCCACCATCCTCTACACCGCAAGATGAAGCAATAACAACATCAACAACTATCGAAAACCCAATGAGTCATATACCCAGGCATGATGTTACTGTTTTTGGTGTATCTACTGATTTGACTGATCTTAATTTACCAACCCATCTGGATATCTTGAGATATTATTTTTACTTGAGCGAACAAAAAAAGTTGTCCTATAAAGCATTCACTATTCAAGTACAAGATAAGTTGATTGGAATTTGGGAAAAACTTGGTATGGAAATAATGCTGAAAAAAAGTGTATGTAATAAATTGAATAGATTGCTTGACAAATATCAAGAGCAAATCAAGAGAAGAAACAAACCCCAACAATTTACAGAGTATGTAAAATCTCTGGAAACAATTTTTTTCATTGGAACATGTAAATGCGATTTGAAGGCAGCTCCATGTGCATGCGGTTTGGTTCCCGAACGCCTCAAAGAGTTTATGCACGATCAACATAATCAGAGAAGTCTAACAATGGATGGATTTGCGATGGAAATTAAAGAGCAAGGAGCAACGTCTATGTCATCAATGCCAACATACCAAGATCCCGATGATTCAACATACGCACCGCCACCGGTTCAAGAAGATTTGGATATAAGCACAAGTTCACAATACACACAGAGATACGATTGTTTTAACTTTGCCTTGGTATGTGACAGATTTGGCGTGCCTGATAGAGTAGCATCAGCAATGGGAACAGCTCTTTTCCAAGATTTTAAAATGAAAGATATCCATGGCAAACCTCTCATCATGGATAAATCGAAAGTTCGCCGAGAAAAAGAGAAATGCAGACAAGAAGTGCTTCGCAAACGGTTAGATGATACCAATTTGTTAGCATTTTCATTCGATGGCAGAAAAGATGATAATTTAACGAGAGATACAATTGATGAGAAGTATCATACTAGAATGGTAAAAGAACCTCATCTTGTTATTTTGAGAGAACCGAATTCTGAATTGATTGGTTACGTAAGACTGGAACATGAAACCGCTGAATACAAAACAACCAAATTAAATGATTTTTTCAACGATAAAAATATATCACTGGATGCATTAATTGGCATATGCACTGACGGTGAGCCAACAAACACTGGCCCAAACGGTGGAATTATACGACGATTCGAATTGCTGTTAAAAAGACCATTGCATTGGTTCGTTTGCCTTCTACACTTCAACGAACTTCCGTTTCGGCATTTGTTTGAAGCTTTGGATAAATCAACCAGCACTGGACCAAGATCGGCAACCGGAAAATTGAGCCGTCAAATCGAAACTTGTGAAACTCTTCCGGTAAGTTATTGCTATCACTCATTTATTATAATTGTCAACCGTTTTTAATTGCTCCAGAAAAAATTGAATTTTCCACCGATTCCAAGTACTTATACGACATGGCCCATGCAATTTCTAGCGGCGTGGTTTCAGTGGATCTGGCAAACATCAAACCAGGGAAAATTGTACATTCTCGGTGGCTCACCAAGGCCGCTAGACTATTACGATTATATGTGACAACGGAAAATCCAGATGCAAATTTAAGAATACTGGTTGAATTTATAATTACATGTTATGTGCCAATGTACTTCAATATCAAGTATTACAGCTCTGTCGTGTACGGTAGTAGATTATTTTTCAAATTCATTAGTTGGTCAAGATTTCTAGAACCTCGTTTACGCAAAATTGTCAATAAAGTAATTACAGATAATTCATATTATGCGCATTCGGAAAATATCTTGTTATCAATGTTGTTTGATGATATCAAAGAAAAGCGCGACTGTGCTATCAAGATAATTCTACGCTATCGAACCGATGTTGACGACCCAACGGGACTTAGAGCTTATAAAAAACCAGATATAAACTTTTATTGCACAAGTTACACGGAAATGATCAATATGAATGACATAAATGACGTATTTGAACCACCATTCACGCGAAGCATTCCATACGATACTTTGAAAGAATATTTAAATCAAGATGATCCACCGTTTAATGATCCAAAAATTCCATCACACATACAAGAAACAGAACGACACGTTCCATTGCTAGCTAGCGTTTCCAAACGAGTTATACCGGAAAATGTAGAGGCTGTTATGGCGACGACATTAGAGAGCCGTGCGAAATTGCCCAGACTTGAAAGCAAAAAAGACTTCAAACAGTAATTTTTTATTTTTTCTTTTCTATTACTAAGTTAAATTAATTTTTTCATTTACATATGTTCTGACTAAATAAATTTCTAAGGAGAAAAAATAAATAAAATAAATAAAATAAATAAAAAATAATAAAATAAAGTGCCAAAAATGGTGATTTTTTAAAATGTTTGTATGGGGAACCCCCCAGGGGAGTTCCAGGGGGTGTGCCACTGGCATGGGTGGATCGGCCCTCCAAAGTTAGTGGGGGTCGGTCATACATTTGGACTCGATTGGGGCACTCTAAATGGGTCAGTGTGATTTTTCAAAACTTGACCCTACGGGACAAAAGTCAACAGTTGGGGGGTAGTAGAATTCGTTTTGGTGTGGTTCCTTCGGCAAAGTTTCTTATTTTGATCCCTAGAATACGATTTTCCCTGAGCCATGGGCGATTTTTTTGCCTCCCCACAAATCGACCCGGCCTAATGGACACATATAAACAAATATGGATTTTTTATGTACAGATATGGATTTTATATGAACATATATGGAAGTATATGTGATTCCATATATGGAAAAAGATTTCATATACAGACATATATGGAAGCATCCACAAAAAAGAGCAGACAACCAACAAGATCAGCGGTGATAGAAAATATTAAGCCGTGGGATACTAACGAAGCAAAAGCAAAACAGGTTCATTTTTTAATTGGAGAAATGTTGACATTAGACAATTAAGCTTTAACTATGGTTGAAAGGCAAGGTTTTCGAAGCCTAATGGCACACGTATGGTGGAGTAATAATAAACCAAAGTTTACCTATCTGGCAACATTGGCTGTAAAGTATATACCCTACGGGAAATTTTAACAAACTGTCACCGAACTGGCCGCTTTATATGAAATAGACTGGTCACTTTTATATGGCGTTGTCATAGGAGGGGGAAATTGACTACTTGTGACATGTCACAAGACAAATCCTAGGACAGGTCCCAGAGCTTTTTTTTAATAAGAGAGTTCAGTAACCTGTCCTAGGATTTGTCTTGTGATATATCACAAGGGGTCAATTTCCCCCTCCTATGACAACGCCATGTAAAAGTGACCAGTCTATTTCATATAAAGGGGCCAGTTCGGTGACAATTTGTTAAAATTTCCCGTAGGGTATGTTCTCCTAGTAGTAGTGTTTATTCCGAAAAACTGTTTTCAGAAGCTGGCAATATTTATGAAGAAAAAAGGGCAAATTTGCTTTGAGAAAGAGCAGAGTCATTGGTGTTTTTGCACCACAATCTTCCATTAGTAAATGTGTCTTATGAATAACTCTTATAGCTTATATGTATCTATACACGAGTATATATAAGTTTTACTCTCATTCATGAAACAAATTTAATTTTTTATGGTATAACTTTAAAATGAATTCAAATATAAAAAGTACCTACGCAAACAAAAGTAAATTTCAAGCATTTTAAATTTTACCGAATAATTCTGCCGAATAGTAACAACATTCGGTATTCGGCCGAATAGTAAAAAAGTACCGAATACCGAATAGTGCCAGAATATTCGTGACATCTCTAGTAATTATCCGTATTGTGGCAATTTTTTTTTTTTTTCATTTAAAATACCTTAAATATCTGTATTAAAAATACAAGTATTTTTTTTTAGTTTAAAATTGAATAACAAATCCTTTTTCTTTTTTTTAATAAAATATAAACATTTAGATTAAAAAAAAAATTAATTTAAATATAAACAAGTAGTTTTATTAAAAAAGCTTGAAAAATTTACTAACATAACATGCATATTTTAATTTTTGTGGCGTTATTGGTTGTACATCTAAAAATGACTTTAGTGTAGTTACGTCTTCTTGTTTCAGAAAAAAGAAAGTCAAAAGGAAATAAATATGAAAATAAAACAAAAGTTGTTAAAAAATAAATAAATCTCTATACCATAAGTAAAACTTGAAAAAAACTGCAAAGAATATTATTGATTTTATAACGTTTTTTGCTTCTCCTGTAAAAAAATAAAAGTGTAGTTACGTCCGTTTGCATTTAAGGTGACGATTAGGGTTTGGAGTTCGGCAATTCCCGGGAAATCCCGGGAAAAGTTTGCCGGAAATTCCCGGGAAAACGGGAAATTTTAAAAATATTAAATTTTTTAAATTGTTTTTGTTTCGAATAGGATTTTTTAATTTTAGTCACAAAAACCTTTTAAATACCAAAACAAAAATGTCATTGTTAAAATCTTTTAAAGGGAATACATTTATTTGACACAAAAATAAAATCTTTGCCAAGTAATTAGGAGCATTTCAACTAATAAAGATTTTTCGCATAACTTATTCAAAATTTAAGTAGTAAAACCTAAAAACTTGGTAAAATGTTTAAAAGAAATATGAAAAAATAGCTTTGTTTCTTACAAATAATCGCCCTTACTATCTAAATTTTTCAAATGTATAATTTAGGTAAAGTCGACTTTAGTTAAAATATTGGGTGGCAGTATACCTTGACTTGGTTTATTTTTGGAGCATTCTGATTGGTTAATTTATTTTTAACCAATCAAAATATTTGAAAATATAAATATTTTTGTAAGGTTTTTCATACACAAAATGAACAAAACCGTTTGATTAAAAATAAAGTCGTTTCATTAATAAATATGAAAAGAAAAGACTAATGGTTAACGGTGGTATCTAAATTTGGTTATCCGACATCTAAATTTGGTTCACAAAAAAAAAATTATGGTCATGCAACTTCTCTTGAAGAAAACAACAACAAGAATAACGTTTCAGCTAAAATTAGCAAAGTACCCGAAGAAAAAAGTGTAAGCTGAATAGGCATTAAAGGTTTTATGGTAGGGCAAACATTTCCTGAAATGGTATCCAAATTAGCCGCAGTCAATCCGCACCATAACTAGATCTTCGTTTATTCGAGAAAGTTTTTATAATAAAAACCTGGCATTGCAAAAAAATGAAACCGATGTAAAGAACATTATATTAAATTACTACAATCATGTAAAAGATATCATGATAAAAGAAATATCGATCAATATTTCTAAGAATAGGAGATTTACTATAATCTTAGATGAATGGACAAGAATATCACAAAAAGAGATATTTGAACATATGTATAAACGGAAATAATTCATTTTATAACCTGGGGTTGGTTTATATATCAGGAAGATGTAATGCTGATGAAATAAGAAGAATTGTAGAAATAAGACTAGAAGAGTTTTATTTGTCTTTGGAAAATAAAATTGTGGCCACCATATCTAATGGGCCAAGTGTGATGAAACGGTTTGTTTCCGACAGTCCAGTATTGGGTGCTTTCTGCTGGAATCATGCAATTCATTTGGCAGTGCTTAGAGTAATTTATGTGAAATCAAATGTTCAACATTCTGATATTTTTACTTTGAATTCTCACTACACAGAATGAATTTGTACTGAAATTGTGTTTTTTTTTAACAAAAATTACTTATGTAGGTGGTTTTCATTAACAATTTTGTTCAAAAATATTTCCCGGGATTTTTCATTCCCGTTTCCCGGGAAATAAAAAAGTCCGGGAAATCCCAAACCCTAGTGACGATATATATAAAGCAATTACACGAATAATGTTGTCTCATATAGTCAGTCATTTTGTATAGCAGTCTGTGGCTGAGTGAGTTAAGTGACCGACTACAACTCCAGAAATCTCGGTTCGAATCCTGCAGACGGCGTTATTTTTTTTATGAAATATTTTTTTAATAAATAAATATTTTTATTAATTTTTGTGTTATTTTTTAAATTTTATTAAAATTTAAATAATTCCAAATATATTATAGGAATAATTTTGATATCAAATTATCCAGTTCGATCTGCCAAAATTAGCCTATCCATTTGTATCTAATTGGATGTAAATTAACCCCATGGGATATTTTGGCATCTATCAGGATCTCAATTTTATATTATTGGATATTATTGGATCTCCCAATTTTGAGATCTATTTGGATATAATTTAATCCTGTAATATATTTGAGGGATCTATTGAAAATTACTGGATACCCCAATTTTAAGATGAACTTGGATAAGATTAAATGTCGATCTATATCAAATGAGTTATGACTACATATGCTATATATAATGTTTTTTTGATCGGGATATAAATACAAAAATTTAGAATAAAATAGTAATGTCGTTTACCGTATTCTATAAGTGCACTTTTTAGCTACGACACGGTACAGTTACACATTTCCTTTTACGGTCCCATAATCCACCCTTTAGGATAAAATGATAAACAATGTTTTAATATCGTTAGCTGGGACAATTTTTTACACCAAAATGGTTTAAAACTTAAACAAAACTATCAACATATTTAAAATAATAAAAAGCAAAAAAAGTTCTGTGAAATGTATACGGGAAAATACAGTAAATATTTCAGATGTTACCTAAAAATTTTCTACTAGTAATTCCCTTCCTAAAACATAGATTGAGATATTTAGGAATCATGAAAGACATATATTATTTCATATGTCAAAGTATTCATCTTTAAGACACCTTAGTGTACACTCACTTTTGGAATTTAAAAGCCGATATTTGATTATTTGTGTAGTTGTTTTAAAAAATGCGGAAAACTTTTGAAATATTTTAATTCATAACACTAAAAAATACATTATGGTACATAAAAAGAAGAGTTTTGTTATAAAAAAAAGTTTAAATTGTTAACACTGAAAACCATTTGAAAATGTTAATTTATGGCGTGCACTCACTTTTTAGAGCAACTGAACTAACTTACCATCATCAATTGAATGCATTGCCAAACTATGGGAATCGTCAGATTTTAATCCAATGTCCTCATTTTGATGATCTTCATTTACATATTTTTCTTCGATACTATCATCATTATCGAAATCGTGATCTTTTGCAAGTTGTTCATGCTGATCAAGATCATTGAGATCATGCATATCCGGTTGAATTACCGACAAAGGCACTGCGGCATTAGCTACATCTTCGATTTGATCATTTGTGACTAGTATACCATACTGTGTATAGGTTGTCGTTACCAAATTTGAAAAGTGATTGTGATAATCTGATGCTGTTAATTGATCGTTTACCTCATTGGATTCTGCTATGGCCGCTCCATGGATTTTACAAATCATATCCGATTGTGACATGTTTTTTTTTATTTTATTTCGAAAAAATAAAATAAACTTAAGGCAAATATTAATTTATAGTTTACTATAAAAAACCTCAGCGTACATCATAATGCAATTAGTTTTTCCATTTATAAAATATAATTCCTGAGATCGTAAAAAGCAATTTATAGGCATGATCCTAAATCCGTATTCTTTGGTTGAAAGATTTCTGCTGTGCCTAAAATAAAATGAGAATTATTTTATTCAATTGTAATAAAAAATTTATTTTGTGACTTATAGTTTTTTGATATAAAAAGTGCACCATTAAAAAGTGTAGCACAGATTTTTCTTAATAAATATTTCCACCTTCAATTAAAATCATTTATCTTGATCAAAATATCTTTGAGAAACACATACAGTGGCTCACAGCTTATTTCGTGTGAGGAACAGTTTTGAAACACCAAGCAAAAATTTTTATATTTTATTCTGAACTCTACAAATAAATGATGCAGTTTTGTAGATAATCTAGTCTTCAATATAAAACAACAAAAAAATTTACACAAATATCAATATTAAACGATTTATTAAAAAAAAAAATTAAACAAACACATAATTCTCATGTCACAGCTTATTTCGTGTGTTGATTTTTATTCTTATCTTTTTCAAAAATAACGAATTCCAAGAACTAACGGAAGATCAAAACAAACAATAATGATATCAGAAAGAGTGCGTCTATTCAAAATTATTAAAATCAATTATAATTTCATGCTTTTATAAAATGGGTTCGACGCACTTCAATAGAAAAACTCGAGTTAGTTATTAAACACTTTCAAAGTGGGAAACCACAAAAACAAATTGCTGAAATTGTTTATTTAAGTCCATCTACGGTTCAGTATATTATTCAGCGTTTTGTTTTAGCAAATCGTGTGCACAACAAAGGAAGGAAGGTCCCAAATAAAATTTTTAATGAAAATGATAAGAGGTGGATTTTGCGAAAGATTCCAGAAGATCCCATGTCAAGTGCTTGAGCTGTGGCCAAGGGTGTTGAAATGTTTCTTGGCAAAAAATGTAACCAGAAACTGTACGCAGAGTACCTAGAGATGCTAATTTTCATGGGCGAAACAACACAGTAACACAGTAATTTTTGCTGATGAGATCAAATATATCTAAAAAGAAACGAAAACTAAACGAACGATAGGTTAATGAACGAAAACGTTAACAATTTGGTTTACGTATCGCGATTATAAATTTTCGTCTTTACGTGCATTACGTTATTGTCACTTCTATTATTAATTTAATAGAATTGCCACCTATAACTTCAATAGATTTCCCCATTTTTTGTTAAATTTTCAAACAATTTTGCTTAGAATTAAAAATGATGGTCACGCTATTTTCTTAGATTGACAAATATATTTTTTACATTTCAAAACAAAATAAAAAAACAAAAATAAAAAATATAAAAATAAAATATTAATAATAATAAATAATAATGCTACTGAAGATTATCTCAAATTATTTAAAATTTTTATTGCAAAACTTACGAAGGAAGTTCTGGAAATGTGTAAAAATTGGTTTGGAAAGTGCTGCGTCAAAATATACAAAAATTATACACGGTTTAACCCTCCGATGACTGACAAGGTCCCTAGGGACCTTTTACGCTTTCAGAGATGAATCATTTTAATACAGCTTGGCCGAAATGCACTCAAAAAAAATAAGTTAGTAGAAAAATTAGTAAAACGTCTTGTATATCAAGTGAACTAGTTTTCAGCAATGTTTTTGCTGAAATTCCGTGCTCAGCAAAAGTTTTAGTTATATTTTTTAACACTAAACTAATTTTGAACTAATATTTTACTAATTTATTTTGCTACAAAAATTGTGCTGATAACCGCATTTATAGCATGGACGACAACCAGATAGACAAGATGTAGATGTCGCAGCTTATCTGGATGTAGTACAGGCAAAGGAAACGATAATTTAAAAAAAAAAACAACTCTACCGTTATTCGTTTCGGTACCAACCTTGGTTTAAAGGCAAAACGCGCTGTCAGACATAAAGCGTTAAATCAAAAATTTTATCAAATCTTGAACTTTTTTAACTAATTTATGTCCCCGAACAGTTATTATTTTGCTTAAATTTGAAATGTACACTCAAAAAAATAAGTTAGTAGAAAAATTAGTAAAACGTCTTGTATATCAAGTAAACTAGTTTTCAGAAATTTTTTTTCTTAAATTCCGTGATCAGCAAAAGTTTTAGTTGATTTTAGCAAGGATTTTTTTCTTTTTTTCATTTGCGATCGACAAAGTGTTAGCAAAACTTTTGCTGAGATTACTCGCAAACACTTTTTGCTGAAATTACCAACTTTTTTGCAAGCACGCTGCTGACTAAAAATTTCCTGACACAGCAACATTTTTTGCTGACTGCGAGTGAAACTCATAGACTTTTATATATGCGATGTTATGAAGGGGTTTCACTAATTTTGACACGATTCTTGCACTTGTTTGATCATAATCGGCGGTTTGAAGACCTTTTGTATGTTTTTATGTAATTTTTCCTGTTTCATTTCTATGTGTGAAATTTAGAGTGAGGGTGAGAAGAAAAAAATTAAAAGTGAGTCGTCAGTGGCAATTATTTGTTCGTCAGCGTGAGTTAAAATTCACTCACGCTCCCATCTCAAAGTATTTATGAACTAACACAAATAAATACATTGTAATATTTGTTTACTTCTGTTTTTTTTACTGGGCAGATATCACATCCATTGAACGAAGGTGGCCTACCACCATTGGTATACCATAATAATCGGAAAGACAACGTAAGACTGATTTTACACGGTTTTGTTTGTCTTAAGCCTGTCGGTCTTGAAAATTTCTCCACCTTGAAGAAATGCAATATGTGCAATGTTTCTGCATATGTGTAGGCCCAAGAGCCACCAGAGCAGCACCAGCAATATAATTACCATGTATTTTTATTTATTTCATCTTATATTTATACATTTTTTATTTTTGCATCTTATATTAGCTGAATTTAATTAATTTAAGGGGGTAAATACTGTAACAACAGCATTTTAAAGGGCATATTTAAACAGTTGCCAAAAATTCAATTAACAATATTTTTATTCTTTACATGCATTTTACTGGCCTGTGCAGACTTCATTATTTACACAGCATTTTAAAGGGCATATTTAAACAGTTGCCAAAAATTCAATTAACAATATTTTTATTCTTTACATGCATTTTACTGGCCTGTGCAGACTTCATTATTTATCGGAAAATAAAAATGTAAAGTGATTCTTAATGGCAGATGAATTTCCTAGTTCTTATCGTGGCCCAATTTTATTTTTTTTTAACAAAGCTGCCACACGAACTTAAAAATTTCAAAAACGGTAAGAAAAAACTACTTTGTTGGGAATATAAAATTTTAAAAATAAGGGCCGCGAGAAGGACTACAGTTTTTTGTTGACTAGGAAAGAAAAAAATCACATCAAAATCGGTTTACCCACTTTTGCTGTACAGTGGTAATAAAAACAATAAAAATTTTGTATACAAATTTAAAGCATGGAATATTAATTTGAGACTAAAACATATTTTACAAAAAAACATTTTAAAATTTCATTTCTTCGAATTTTTCAATGAAATTTTTGGAGAATATACTGAAAAGTATGTATAAAATATAAATGTAAATTCGAAAACAAAATTTTTTCTATGGTCGATACTAGAGTTGGGCGCGTAAGTGAATTTTGACTCACGCTCACGCACGCTCACGAAAGAAAAATAATAATCACGCACGACTCACGCACGAACATTTTCTTATAATCACGCTCACTAACACTCACGTGATTAATTTTAATTTGAATCACGCTCACGAAGTACTCGCGATCACGAAATACTCACGAAAAACATGAAATTTGTTTTTTATCTTAATTACACAGTGCAACAAAATAAGAAAAATTTGATGCATCGCGAATGCGACACATCATTTCTAATAGACTTTGGGCCGCAGATCACGAATATGGCCTTAGAATTTTAAAGTTAGCTATAGTTTAAGAAATATTTGCAATAGTATTTATTCCCTATATATGCATTTAAAATTTAAATTTCTCTTTTTTCACGGTTTTGTCAATAAATAATCTGCGATGAAAGGAATATTTGAATTTCTGCCTTTAGTAAACATCTCATGTTACTTAATTTATCAAAAAAAATTTCAATTTTAATTTTAAGGTAAAGTTGACTAAAGCTGGAAAAGATTGACTTTTTTGATACCTAAAAATAGAGGAATTTTTGACAACTCTTAAATTATAAAACTCACATAAATCCATTCAGAAATGTAAAACATATATTTTCTAACCAATTTCAAAGAAGTTTTAGATAATTAAAGTGCAAATTCCTAAGAAATATCGATTTTAAAAGATGCATGTTCAAAAATATATTTTTTTCCTTTTGCTATAGTAAATACATATAAAATTAATTTGAAATAAAAAAGATATAAAATTTGAATTTCAGATTGAATTTTCTGGAAATGTGTAAAAATTGTTCTGGAAAGTGCTGCGTCAAAATATACAAAAATTATACACGGTTAACCCTCCGATGACTGACAATTGATAAAATGAATTAAGTGGAATATGAATTTAAGTCATGTGTTAAGATTTTGCAAATCCGGTTAAGGAATTTTACTAGATTTGCAAAATAGAAAATTAGTGAATTTTCAATTTAATTGCAATTATATCCTAGATCCTTTACTTAATCAAATTTGTATGGTTCTAAAAGCCCAAAGTATATAATTTTAAACCATATTAAAAATTATTCGTGGCTTAGTCCGGTATATGAATAAAGAAGCTGTTTTTTGCTAAAAAATTAAATTTGCTAATATTTCAAAAACAAGAGCTAATTTTTAAATTTGGTGTTCACATTCGTGATATTCATCCTAAAATCATCAGAATTAAAATGTCGCATGCCCGATGCATTTTCAGTGTTGTTATTTAAGGAAAATTTCTTTATTGAATATAAGTTTTATTTATTTAGAATTAAAATTAGCTTAACTATAAAAAAATATTGTTAAAAATTTAACTAATATGCAAGCGATTGTGCAAATATAAATAATATTGACCCTTTAGAAAACATATTATTTTCTATTATTGATTATACTTGAATGGATGTCACTACATTGCTAGATCTGTCAAAACAACAGAGTAGTATATTGGAAGATGACAAAGCAAATTGTGGTATTTTTTATTTTTATTTTTTATTATAAATGTTTAGAAACGCTCCTAGACGAGAACAAGAAATTCTCATTGAGTTTGCACTTTAACTTAACAAATATTTCTAGAAATACTAAAAACGTGGCCCCTGACGATTGCCTTATTCAGGAATAAAATTTGAATAGGGACATGCTTTTAACAGATTATTTTTCATAATTTGTTAATTAAGTTTTGGGATTTTAGCGCATTTAATTCCTTTTTTTATAAAATTTTTAAAAAAACTTAAAAAATTCACCGTAAATCTTTAAATGTTATTCCAAATTTTTGTGGAGGAACAAAATTTTTCAATGTTTTGTACAAGAATTCGATTTCTTCTTTACCCGAGTAAAAAAAATTATATATAATCATATGTGGCATATATTACAATATATAATTAGACATGTGGTTATATATATCCATATATAATTATATATGACGTTTTTTCCGAAAAATTTTCCTTATATTATGCCATATATAATTTCATCTAATTAGATATCGGCCTTCATAATATTAGATATGGCATATATAATTATATATTACATAACATGGTTTATCTTATTGCATATATAGTTATATATAGAACTATATCTTAATATATATGGTGTCATTTAAGAAATATATAATTATATATGGTATCATTTAAACAATATATAATTATATATGGTGACAGTTAAATTAGATATTATCATATATGGTGCCATTTAAACAATATATGGTCATATATGGTACCTCATAAACCAAATCTTTAATTCAGTTCCAGATATGATAATATATGGTACTATATATAGTGCGATATATATTTATATATGGTGTTATTTAAGCTATATATTATCATATATGGTGCCATTCAAACCATATATTATCATATATGGTGCCATTCAAACCATATAGTATCATATATGGTACCATTTAAACCATATATTATCATATATGGTGCAATTTCAACAATATATGCCCATATATGGTACCTCATGAACAATATTTTTAATACAGTTCCACATATGATAATTTATGCTACCATATATAGTGCCATATATATTTATATATGGTGTTATTTAAGCAATATATTACCATATATGGTGCCATTTAAACCATATATTATCTTATATGGTGCCATTTCAACAATATATGCTCATATATGGTACCTGATGAACGACATTTTTAATACAGATGCAGATATGATAATATATGCTACCATATATAGTACCATATACTTTGATATATCGTATCATTTAAACAACCCGAGGAAAAATAGTTACATATAGTCATATATGTGATTAAGTTATATCTGTATAAATATACAGTTTCATCCGAAGAATGGCCCGATATATTTTTATCAATTTTTTATCAACTTTAATCTAAATGTATCAGTTTAGATCTGACCTGATTCAATTATGTGTTAATCAGATGAAATTGTATCAGATTTTTGATCTGATACAATTTTATCAGTTTGATCGTAATTGGTTCAATTTTATATAAATAAAATATAATTGTATCCGAAATTTACCTTATACAATTGAATCAAAGTTTTAAACTGATATCAGGTCAAAATTGTGATATAACTATATAATTTTGTATACAAATATATCTATTTGGACCTAAACTGATACCATGTAATATAAACCAATAAAATTGTATCAGGTCAAAAATCTGATACAATTTCGTCTGATTAACACATAATTTAATCAGGTCAGATCTAAACTGATGCAATTAGATAACAGCTGATACAAATAAGAACTGATACAATTTTATCAGGCCATTTTTCGGATCAAATGGTATATGGATGAATCTAAGTTATATATTACCATATAAAGCTCCATATTGGTGCTATTTAAACAATATATTGTCATATATGGTGCCATCATATATGGTAACTCATCAGCAACTACAATATTAACTGTATTTCAGAAGCTATTAATTGTATTTCAGAAATTTATTAATTGTATTTCAGAAATAATCAAATCTATTTCAGAACTTGTTGATGATTTATCATAGTTAATAGAGAAAAATTTCTAAATTACATATCATAATTTCTGAAATACAATTGATAATTTCTGAAATACAGTTTGATAATTTCTGAAATACAGTTGTGAATTTCGGAAATACAATTAATAATTTCTGAAATACAATTGAGAAAAATGAAATTCAATTGACTAGTTCTGAAATACAATTCATAAATCTGAAAAATAATTGATAAGTTCTGAAATACAATTGATAAAACTGAAATTCAATTGATTATTTCTGAAATACAATTGATAAAACTGAAATTCAATTGATTATTTCTGAAATACAATTGATAAATCTTAAAAACAATTGATACAATTGGAAATTGTGTAGAGCGTTAAAAATATGTAAATAAAATTATTTTTAAAAAAAAATTCAATTTAATAAAAAAAATATAATTTTATAAAAACATTTATAGAAAATAAAATTATAATTTTATAAAAAGAAATTCTTTTGAATGGGGGAAATGTTTTTAGTTGATCTGTTATTTTCAAGTAAATAAATGTTATTTTAGTTTGACTCAAGATCATAAATTAATATCACTTTCTGTTTAAATTATTTTCAAATCAAAGAAAGATGATACAATTTTTATAAGTAAATTACAAAGAATAAAAATTATTGAAAAAATTTCGATAAGACCAGCAAGGAGAATGCGCATTTTTATAAAAAAAATGCATAGCCGTGAAAGGTATCGAACTCGAGACCTTCTGAGTTTAAACCTAATTTTAACAAAATATTGTAATTTTTATAAAATCAGTGCTCTTCCATAGTATTTTTTTATGAACTATTGTCAATATCTGTCTGGGATCTTATTTAATCCCAAATAAATGGAGATCTTACGTAGTACCCAAATATAATGCGGGATCTAATTTTAGCTGTCATTTTTCTGGATAGTTTCAGATGTCAATCTCCAAATATATTGCTGTTTCTAATTCGATCTGCAATTTATGGGGTAAATTAAGATCCTACCAAATCCCCAAATATATCACTGGATTTAATTCGATCTGCAATTTATCGGAAAAGTTAAGATCTTACGCAATCCCGAAGTTATTACTGGATCTAATTTTATCTGTAATTTTTTGGATAAATTTAGATCTTACTTAATCCCCAAATATATTTCTGGATCTAATTCGATCTTCCATTTTTCGGATCAAATTAGATCTAAGTTTATCCACAAATATATAGCTGGATCTAATTCGATCTGCCATTTTTCGGATCAAATTAGGTCTTACTAAATCCCAAAATATATTGCTGGATCTAATTTGATCTGCCAATTTTCTATTCAGTTTATATCCAAGTTTATCCACAAATATATTGCTGGATCTAATTCGATCTGCCATTTTTTGGATAAATTTAGATCTAAGTTAATCCACAAATATATTGCTGGATCTAATTTGATCTGCCATTTTTCAGATCAATGTATATCTAAGTCTATCCACAAATATATTGCTGGATCTAATTAGATGTGCCATTTTTTGGATCAAATTAGATCTAAGTTTATCACCAAATATATAGCTACATCTAATTCGATCTGCCACTTTTTCGGATCAAATTAGATATACGTTTATCCACAAATATATTGCGGGATCTAATTTGATCTGCCAAAATTGAGATCAAATTAGATCTAAGTTTATCCCCAAATATATAGCTGGATCTAATTGGATCCGCCATTTTTCGGATCAAATTAGATCTAAAAATATCCGCAAATATATAGCTGGATCCGCCAATTTTCGGATCAAAATAGATCTAGGTTTATCCCCAAAGATATCACTGGACCTCCCAATTTTGAGATTTAACTTGATCTTAGTTTATCCCCATATATACAATGGGATCTAATACGATATGATTGGATACACCCAATTTTGAGATCTAATTGGATCAGCTAGATATTACAGCAGATCTTAAACAATATCAAATTGGATATAATTAGATATTGCGCGAGATCAATTTTTTTTACTCGGGTACATAAGAATTCAGGCAGAAGTAGAAAATATTGTTGAGATCACTTATTTTTATTCATATTAAATAATAATGCCCGACAGAACAGTTTGGCTAACAAAGTGGGAATTGGTCGCTCTTTGGTATTTTGATACTACCTGAGTAAAAAATTTATATATAACCATATGTGTCATGTATTACAATATTTAACTATACATGTCGTTATGTATATCCATTAGACTATCCCTTCAAATAGCGATTTGTCGATTTTCGATTTCCCCAGTTTTATTGAAATGGGAACATTTTCAATGGAAGAAATCGATTTTTTTTTTTGGAAAACGTTAACCCGTGCCGATAGTTGGACGAAAATGGCCCATTTTGGAAAAAGAGTGTATTACTATTAAAAATTACCAAAATTCGATATTTCGAAAAAAACATTTTTTATTCCATTTATTCATTTAATATAGTCAAAATGATTCGGACATGGAATTTTGACTTCATCGGATATCATTAACCCACTTTAGCCAGGAATCCAAAATGACCCACGAATTTGATAAAAATGCAAAAACGTGTTTTTTTAAAATTAATTTTAAAGATTTTTTAAAATGCCTACTTTGGAGATATATATATACAATATATATATATATATATTTGTTCCTTTTACTCCTGCAAGGAGCATAGGGAGATGTCGATTGATATTTGTACTAGAGATGGACACGTGAGTGAATTTTCACTCACACTCACTCACGCTAACGAGAAAAAATTCCAATCACGCATAATCACTTACGATAAAAAAATTACTACTCACACTCACTCACGCTCACGTGAGTAAATTAGACTTTCAGTCACACTCACGCGTGATCACGATTCGCGTGATTCACGTGACTCACGCAAATTCACGAAACAAAAGCTTCCCCGAAAAAAATAATATTCAAAAATTAAGAAAAATTAAACTGGAAATTGCGCTCTGTATAGGGTTTGAGTTTCGGGCGGGGGTTGTAAATGCCCTGGAAAATGTTTTACAATCGGTTTCAAACCACACTAGTTCTGCAACTGGTTACACTGCAACCGATTCCATGGAACTGGTTCTGGAACTATGATGATGTAGACTAACGTAAAATCAGTTATAGAACTAGTTCCAGAAATTATATTTTAATAATAAATTGTGTAAAATTTAACTAATAGGTTCTTAAAAATTTGTTATAAATAATTTTGAAAATTAATACTCAAAATTAGTTCAACTACTGAGAATTTTTAGTATTGTGTTAAATGAAGATAATTTAAATCCTTGTTAAAATCAGTGTTTCAATTAAAAATTTGTTAAAAAATAGTCAAATCGATTCCAAACCCGTTTGACAGATTTTTCTACTGACGTATTATTTTAAGTGTAGGGAAGGAGGATAGAGATGGGCCGAAATCATTATCATTAATTTATGAAATGTAACCGATTTTTTTTTTTCCATTTAATTTTTATGTTAAAAAATGTGATTGAGATTGAGATATTTTGGCTTATTTGCTATTTTGGCTAGAAGCGACGAATCGACATACCAAAATATCAAATCAAAAGTTACGAAAACATAAAAATATTTAACATTGTGTAAAAGTAATGTTAACAAAAGCAATGAATATTTTTTCATTACAATTACTCTTTATTGAGTTCAGTTTTATTAGTGATCTCTTCTTTAGAATACAATATATAAATATACATATGTTCTATTGTTATCGATAACTTAACTAATATCAATAGGGTGTTTTGTATATTAACATTATTATATTATAATAATATTACATTGTATATTTACAATGTTTATACATAATATCATAACCTCTTCCTTTTTTTTAAATTAATGAATAACATTTTTATTAATATCTTAAATTTATTGTTTAAAGATTAAATACAAATTCATTTCAGAAATTCATAAACTTATTTGTACACATGAAAACTTTAAATTGGCTCGAGATTAAATCTAAACTTAAAACAAATTTGGTAAAACTGTTTTTAATTGAAATATGTTCAACAATCAAATCTAGATGGCGGATATACCATCCTACCAGTTCTAGTTGTATAACGATTCTGATTATTAACATCTTGATTAACAATTTGATTATTAGAATTTCCACTCTCAACTTGGTTACTAGCATTTTTTCTATTACCATCATACTGATTACTATAATTTTCACTATTACTATCAACCTGGTTACTATCATTTCCACTATCACCCTGAATATCAGGATTTTCAATATTAACTTGATTACTATTATTTTCAGTCTCTTTAGTTATTGCCTTTGTATCATCTACTTCAAAGCTTGTTAAGGGTTCGGGTCGTAATGAAATATGCTGTTCATTTCTTCTGTATACTACACCTTCATTATCCCTTACGAAAAAAGACCTAGGTTCCTCACAGTTTTCAACTACTTTTCCTTGTAACCAGCACGAATCATTACTCTTTTTGAACATTACACCATCGCCTGGTTTTATTGCTTTTCTGATTTTAGCATTTTGATTGTAGCGTTCAGCGGATTTCATTGTTCGAGTTTTTATTTGATTTTCGTATTGTTCCTTATCTACCAATTTGGGCTGAAATTTTTCCGAGACTGAAGGCATTTTCGTTCTTAAATTTCTTGACATCAATAATTCAGCTGGACTTGGTATGTTATCTTTTGGTGTAGTCCTATAATGCAGCAGAGCCATATATGGATCTGATCCACTTTCTTGGCATTTATACAACATTTTTTTAACAGTTTGTATTGATCTTTCTGCAAGACCATTTGATCTTGGTAAGTATGGACTAGAGGTCTTATGTTCAATGCCCCATTTTTCACAAAATTTTTTAAATTCTGTTGAATTATATGGCGGCCCATTGTCTGAAATAAAAATCTGTGGTATTCCGTGTCTTGCATGAATTGATTTGAGTTTTACAATAACATAAGCACTTGAGTAGCCATTGTTAAGTAATTCAATTTCAAAATATTTCGTATAGTAATCAACCACCATTAAATATTGTTGCTTGTTGAATTCGAAAATATCACTACCCACTTTAAACCATGGAATGTTGTAAATTTCATGTGGTTTCATTTCAGATTTTGCATTTGAGTTACGGTATTTTAAACAAGTTTCACAATTATTTACTATATTGGAATTATCATTGTACATATTAGGCCAGTAAATCGTTTTACGTGCTAAACTGTGACATCTTTGAATGCCCATGTGACTTTCATGTAAGGAATTAAGCATTGTACGACGTAAAGAACAAGGAACTAAAATTTGATTTCCTTTAAGAATTAAATTGTCTAAAATCGTTAACTCATCTTTAATTTTAAAGGAACAACTTCTTTGTCGACCAATTTTTGATTTTTCGGCCATCGATTTTGTATATATTGTTTAATTTTCTGACATATTCGATCGCCTTCCATTTGTTTTCTGATATCATTTACATTGGAAAAAGGAATTTCCATATGTGTCTTTAAAAAATTACAGTGTAGTGATACATCATTATCAAATTCAACTAAGGCCTTTTCTTTTAATGGACACCTAAACAACGTATCAGCAATATATAAATATTTTCCGGGTTTATAAACCACGTTCAAATTATAGCCCTGAAGTCTTAACATGAAACGTTGCAACCTAGCAGGTATTTTGTACAACGGTTTATCAAATAATGTAACTAAAGGTTTATGATCTGTTTCAACATTTACCATATTTCCGTAAGTGTATTGATGAAATCTTACACACACAAACAAAATCGCAAAAAGTTCCTTTTCGATTTGTGCGTAGTTTTCTTGTGCATTTGTCAAAGACGCTGAAGCATAAGCAATAGGATTCCTCTCATGTAAAATCGCTGCTCCCACTGCATGCTTAGATGCATCGACAGTTAATGTTAATTGTTTATTTTGATCAAAATACGTTAAAACGGGTGTCTTCGTTATCTCCTGTTTCAAATCATTAAATTCTCTGTTGTGTATATCACTCCAATGCCAAGCAATATCTTTTCTTAAAAGTTGACGTAAATTTTTGTTTTTTAACGACAAGTTTTTAATAAAACCGCCTAGGTAATTAACCATACCTAAAAAACGTTGTAGTTCCGAGACATTATTTGGAATTGGCATTTCCAAGATTGAGTCAATTTTTTCTTTATCAGGTTTAACACCATCTTTATTAAAAACGTGGCCAATATATTTTATTTCATTTAATAAAAATTTTGATTTTGTTCTATTGAATTTTAATCCAACATTTCTGGCCCTTTCAAAAACATTTTTCAAAATGACGTTGTGTTCCTCAACTGTTTTCGCATAAATGAGAAAATCATCAATGTATATCAATATACCATTGATATCCCCAAAAAGTTTTACCATTTCCGCGTGGAAAATTTCCGGTGCGGCATTTATGCCGAAAGGTAACCTTAAAAATCTGTATCTCCCAAAAGGAGTATTGAAAGTGCATAATTTTGAAGAATTTTTACTAAGGGGTATCATCCAAAACCCGCTATTTGCATCTAATGTGCTAAAAACCTGAGAACCACTTAACTTCGCCTTGCAATCATCAATGTTTGGAAACTGAAAATGCGGTCGCAAAATTGCCTTGTTTAAATTTCTAGGATCCAAGCAAAGTCTTAATCTACCATTAGGTTTAGACACTAAAACTATTGAGTTAACCCATTATGTTGGTTCCTCAACATGTTCTATTACTTCTAAATCAACCATTCTATCTAATTCTTCTTTTAAATCATTATGTAAAGAAAATGGAATTCTCCTTGGAGGATCCACAACTGGATTTACGTTAGGCTTTAGCATTAAATTGCATTCATTTTGAATTAAACCTAAACCTTCAAAAATATCCGAATTTTGCTCAACAATATTCTCAGTTGATAAAATTTTCACAGTTTTTACTAAATTTATCTTCAATGCCAAATTTAGACCTATTATATTTTTACAATTTAAATTAATAATATAAAAATTATCTAAATACGTTTTATTATCATACATAAACTCTATTTCAACCTTACCGATAATTGGTAACATCTCACCACTAATCCCACCATACAGACCCAATTTTTTAGCATCTGGCTGCGACAAAACGTTGGCATCAGCTCCTGTATCAACTTGAAACTGCATCCTATCGTTGCCAATTTGAAGGAGAATAATCCATCCATTATTTGTTGTTGTTTCACAATTATGTAGACCATTTGACAAAGTAGCTATTACATTATTTTGTTGTTGATTTAAACCACCATTATTTTGATGCTGTTGTTGTTGATCACCATTTTCATTATTACGGTTTTGTTGAAATTCTTTTTTTCTGCCTTTAACAATTTGTTGTTTTTTAGCACCGTTGTAAATATTTTGTTGCCCACTATTTTGTTGCTCACTATGTTGTTGCTCACTATACTCATCATTGCAATTTTGTTGTTGTTTTTGTTCACCAAATGATAATGTTCCAATGAACAGTTCATTTGGCTCTTCATTTTTTAAATTTCGTATGTATTTTCTTTTACCATACTGTTGTAGTTTTTGACGGCCATTTTTAAAATTGTTGACACCTTGTTGTTGTCTTTTGCTAAAGCACATTTTTGCATAATGGCCTTTTTTATTACAATTATGGCATATCGCATTTTCAGCCGGACATTTTGTTTTATGAATTTGACCACAATTGGTACACTTTTTTGAAAATTTTTTCATGATTTTTGCTTACCAGCACGTTAAGACCGATTCCATCCAGTTGATTGGCGTTGTCACGAGCTGTCTCAATGCTTTTCGCAATACTTACAGCCTTGTCTAACTTTATGGCACCTTCGCTTAGCAATCGCTCCTTAATGTGTTGGAAGTTTTGAGAGATTCCGCATATAAAAATGTCCTTGACAAAATCTTCCCTCATTGCACCAAAATCACAAGACAGACTTAAATTTTTCAAGGCAGT
Source organism: Leucophora obtusa (assembly GCA_949987735.1). NCBI lineage: Eukaryota > Metazoa > Arthropoda > Insecta > Diptera > Anthomyiidae > Leucophora > Leucophora obtusa. The sequence goes on from OX465300.1 coordinate 15,753,426, forward strand.
AACATAATCATCTAAACTTTCGCCACCATTTTGCTTTCGAGTAAAAAACGTATGGCGCTCCATTGCCAAATTTACTTTTGGTATAAAGTATGCGTCGAACAACTTTATTAAATCCACAAATTTAACTTCATCAGCACTTTTGTTGAATGACGTAAAAATATGGAAGCTTTCCGGCCCCAAATGATGAAGTAGAAGAGCCACCTTTCTTCCATCTGTTGCCTCATTTAGGTTAGACGCCGTCATGAAAATTTTAAATTGGGCCATCCAACTTTTCCACTCTAATGCCATGTTGAATGCCTTTAAATTTATTTTAGGTACACCACCTGTTTCCTTAGACATTTTTTTAACGTTTTTTTTTTTAGATTTCTTATTTTTTTTTAACTTGACTTGACTTGTTTTTTTTTTAACTGACTGTTTTTTTTTTAACTTGACTTTTTTTTTTTACTTTATCCGCACGCTTTAAACACCTGACACCATATTGAGTTCAGTTTTATTAGTGATCTCTTCTTTAGAATACAATATATAAATATACATATGTTCTATTGTTATCGATAACTTAACTAATATCAATAGGGTGTTTTGTATATTAATATTATTATATTATAATAATATTACATTGTATATTTACAATGTTTATAATATCATAACACTCTTATATAATGGTAACGATTTTTTTTTTCTTTTTGTAATGCAGCGAATATAGACAACTAAGGTTTGCGTTCGATGAAACTAGTGCACACATTATTACTTGTAAATTTTTTCAAATTCAAAATTATTTTTTTTTTAATCAAGATGCCTTTGCTAAATATGTACAAATAGAAGTGCGTGAAAAAATAATTCGATTATTTAACAAAATATAGTATTTGTATCCAGATATGCAAATCCACCTAACTGCCCAAAGCACAAAACAGGTTTCTGAAAACACTAAAACATTTTCAAGAAAATGGTTATCATCAAGCAAAAAACCACTTAAGACACTATTAAAAGTTCAATGGGAGGAATTTCAGAAAAAATTAAATTTTTCATTAAAAACCACTAATGTGTAATATTTTTTTTATTAAATGTAAACATGAATAAGATTTCTGTTAATAAAACGTTTTTTCTTTTGTATATGTCAACTAGTTCAAAAAGTTATTTGAATTTATACGTGCACTAATTTCATCGAACGAAACCCTTACTAACAAAAACGACCTTGTAGAATAAAAATAATCAGGTATGTGATCAAAATCGTTTTCGACAACGAATCGATTTGAAATCGGAAAAAGGTGTGATGTGTTTATTATTATCGTTATTTCTACTATCGATTTCAAATTCCATTATGTGCTATGAAAAAAGTAATCGATTTGCTATGTGATGCAAATCGATATTATCAGTTTGAATTCGTTTTAAAATCAAGCTAGCATTGCCTAGTGATTTTTTTTATATAAAAAAAAAGTTATAAGAAAATGTAAGAAAATTTTATGTGTGGATATAAATAATAAATTAAATATATATATTTGTTAATTTTAAAGGGGAAAACACAAGAATTCGCGCCAAGAGGATGCTTTTGTTCAGTTTATGGAAAATCATTCGGATTTAGCCAGAGGCTTTACCAAAGGTGACAGGGTAGATGTGGAAAACCTTTGGAAAAATTTGACCAAAGAATTGAATTCGTTGGGTCCGCCATTACATGACCTGTCTGGTTGGAAAAAAGTAAGCAACAATATTTTTTATTTCAAATATGTATTTTAATTGTACTGTTTTTATAGATATGGTGTGATTGGAAAGCTGCTATTAAAAAGAAAATTGCCACGAACAAAATAGAAGCCAAGGCAACAGGTGGTGTTCCATACAATCAACTCTATATCTCCAAAAAGGAAGAGGTAATTGGACAGTTGTGTGGTCTGTATATTATTGTGGAGGGAATACAAAATTCCCATTCTTTTGGAACGGAAAAAAGCAGCAGTGAATCATCTTCGGATGAAGAAGATACTTCAAATGACGAGCCAAGCACAAAAAGAAGGACACCTGTTACTGGCAAAAGGAAGAGAGGCGAAAACGAAATCTTAGATGAGACTCCAAGCACGTCCAAGCGGCCTGGTTCAAGTTATAAAAATAAAGATGACAACTTAAAGGACCATTTAAAAGATTATATTGGAAGTGACATTCAGAATGGAAAGCAGTTGTCAGAATCGTTAAAGATGTTGGCAGATATATGTCAGAAAAACTCAGACAAACTTGAAGTAATTGGCAGTAATATTAGACGTGTCTACAAAGCTGTAGAAAATTTATCAACCACTCTTACAAATGAGCTTAAAAGACACCATGAAGAGATGGAAAAAGCCGCATTTGAAAAAAATAAGCTGAAGAAAAAAGATATAGAAATAAAACAAAAACAATTAGAGTTGGAACTACTTAAGAATAAAAATAAATAATTTAATGTAGTTGTGTTACATAAGCTTTTATTAATAAAATTCAGTTAATCTGAAATTTTTACGAGGTATTTGATTACTCAAAATTTTAAAAAATTGAATTTAAGCTTTCAGCAATGTTGTTTCTTATAGCAGTCGCATCGTTTTGAAGGACAGGTTCGGGATAGAACTCTTCATCATCTATTTCAGAATTTTAATCTCCGCCTTCTCCTCTAACAACTTCTATTGGTTGTTTAATTTTTAAGGTATTGCATAGATTATGCAAAGCGCTACATATGTTGACAATTTGTACTGCTTTCAACGGTTTAAACCAAAGGGTTCGGGATAAACATCTAAATCGACTTTTAAGCACCCCAATTGTCCGTTCCACAAGATTTCTTGCTGAGGCATGCTTCTTATTAAACTTTTGTTGAGTGGTACTACTTGGGTTTCTGTATGGTGTCATTACAAATGGTTCAAGAGCAAATCCTGAATCGGCTAGTAGCCACGAATCACCGTTTTGGTATTTTGTCATAAAAACGTTTCGAGCCGTGCTCATGTTCCATATAAATGAATCATGGCTTGATCCGGATCGAGATGCATCCACTGCTTTGATATTCATTTTGTAGTCACAAATCTGTTATGAAAGACGAAATATTTAAAGAAAATTTATATCAACTGATAGATTATATGAACCCACGATCATAGCATTAATGCTGTAATATCCTTTTCTGTTAAAATAAAGGTGTTCTTCGCCTGTTGCACACTTTATCGCGATGTGTGTACCATCTATACACCCTACAACACCAGGTATACCATATTTTTCGAAAAAATTCTGTTTTGATTTTCTTAAATCTTCTTCGCTTGATTCCAATTTTATTAGACCGGGACAAATTTTCCTTTCGAGGCAGTTTAGCATTTTTGTTAAAGATTTTGAAACTGTAGTGCGATGCATTGAAATGTTTACATCGTTCCCAACAGACCTTTGGAAACTACCTTCTGCTAAAAATCTTAGTGTAGCTGCCAATTGCAATATAAGCGGAATCGACGTATTCTTCCAATCGTTTCCAATCATGTTTAAGACCACCATAAAGCCTTGCTTATTTAATCGGAAAGATTGAATAAATCTGAAAAATTTGGAATTAGAGTTAAAGGCAAATGACGTGTTACCAAGAAGAAAAACTTACATGTCTTCCGGCAAGTCCAATGGATCCGATTTGTCCCTTAAATGTTTCCTTTTTACATTTTCGTTGTTGCTTTCATCTTCTAACAAAATTAACGAGGTTTCTATTACAAATGCCATTTTCTAAGGCTTTCTTTTTTCACCAAGATTAATAATTTTTTATTAAATAAAATTTTCACTTGCATTTGACATTTATCAGAGTTGATTTGCGATCAGAGTTGTATTTTCATAAGGAAATGGTATGGGATTGGAACAAAAGTGGAAACTGAAATCGAATCACACCTTTATCGATTTGTAAATTCGATTTACTTTTTAAATCGATCGATATTCATCACATACCTGAATGAGTTTTGACACTGAATATATGCAGTAGACAATAATTCTACTGCTTATTAGTTAGGTATTAGTAATGAGCACCCATTGCTGAGATTATGCTGGGTCTCGCTTCAAAATCATATGTTGTACAACAAAAGAAGAAAATTATGTTTTCTATTGATTTTATAAAAATTGTTATTTTTAGATCTGAAGACCGCTTTTTAGAGGCCTTAGGCATTAGAAGAATAATTTTAAAGTATTAATGGAGCAAATGAAATTGGCAAGCGATAAATTGGGTATGTTTTAGAAATGCCTATGAATATTTACGTGCCTATTCAAAGCAACATTATTAAAGTCTAAAACCTTGACATTCGAGAAGAAATAACTTGATTTTAAAAAAATAACTTCACAAGCTATAAATTCTGAAAAAATTATTTATTTTAGTTTTTACAACACTTTTTATAACCTAATAAACTTCAGTATAACTCTAAAAAATTACGAATGGTAAAGCTTTTTGAAACTCTATAATGCCGATATAGCCCGCACAAACATTCAAATATGGGTCCAATGAATCGAAAGAAAATATTACAAATTTTTTTAACGCTTTTAGTTTAATACTAAAAGCAAAAATATGGATTTTGGCAGAATGCGATTTCTTAAAATTCATAAATGTATTTTTAACTTGGAAATTATATTTTAGCCTGAAACTTGAGAACACCTAAAGTAAGTTGGCAGGAGGTATTTCATAGATTTTTATTACTTGATAAGAGAGCTAAATGTCTTAAAAAAGTAGACATTTAAACCAAAATTCGTTAATTAAAATATTTCCATCCCTTCATCCTTAAAATTTATGTTCGCAATAAAATACGACTTAAACGCTTTCTATATTAATAAAACAAATCAAAATAAAAAAAATGTTACCAAGAAACTGAGACTTTTCGATTTTCACTCCCGTTACCCGGGAAATTTTGCCATTTGTTTTGTATTAAAAATACCTAAAAATATAAATTCGCCTAAAACAATTACTGAAAATATGAATAAAAAAACCCAAAAACCCACTCACTCACGCAAAAAATTTACTCACGCACACTCACTCACGAATATTTTTAATCTATTCACACTCACTCACGTTCACGTGAGTAAATTAAGGTTTTACTCACACTCACGCGTGATTCACGTGAATCACGCAAAATTCTGCTCACGTGCCTATCTCTACACTCATAAAAATAAGTTAGTACAAAAGTCTGTGAAACACGTTCTGATTAAATTGAACTAATTTTTCTGTTATTTTCTCTAAAAAAAACCGTACAAATAGGTAAAAATTCTTCTAAAATAACAGGAAATAGTACATGTATTTGCGCCAGCACAATTTTGACGTATTTGTACGCGATTTTTTTTTATTAGTGTAGTGCAAATATCGAAAAACGCAAAAACACGTAGTAGTAGTAGCAAATTCGAAAGAGCAAAAAAGTACCAAAATAAGATACCAGTGAAAAGCCCTCAAAAATGGTTCTTTTGGTCAAAATATCTTAAAAAGCAAAAAAACAAAAAAGAACCCACTTTTGAACCCCTTTTTGGACCCTTAAAATTCCGAGGTGGCCGATAAGCTGAGACAGGTCGATCTTAGATTTTTTTTTCTCTATCACATATCCAAATTTCATCAAAATCGGAGTGTTTAAGCTGAAGTACTTCCCTTGTAAGTCAAAACATTTCTATACAACATCAACATTTTTTTACCTACCGCAAAGATCGATTAGGATAGAAAGGGGAGGGGAAAGTTGCAATTTTTATAAGAAAAAATATAATACGAGCATCTTTCTGAAATTTATACACAACTTATTGAAAATACTGGTATACAAATTACTCTTTCAGATAACTCAACTTTAGATATTTATAGCTGTTACTTTCCTGGGGGCTCCGCTAGTCCGTTAGACATAAAGAAAAATAATTTTAAATCAGATTTAAAGAAATTTGCCAGAATAAAAGGTAAATATATCTTAGAAGTGATTTTAATTGCAGACATCAAAGTTGGGGATGCCTAAAAGCCAATACTTGGGGTAATATACTTTTTGATTTAATTACAGTAAATGCTTTTGCATTTAATTACCCGCTAAATCTAACACTTGGTTCCTGCAAGTAGTACAGCAAATGCTTCTGTTTTACACTTTTTCATTACTAAAATTCCTGATAAACTTACTGGAGCTGAAGTTCTCAATAGTTTTGTAATAATCTCTACTTAATAACCCAGCAAAATATTGGTAATGACAACTCATTACTATCTGCATTACCCAAAATGATATATCATTACCTTTTGCATTATTTTATATTATAAAATAATGACTTCCTAATAACGGCCTTTTGTATTCATTGTTTCTAAATATAAAAGAATGACTTACTCGTAATAGTTTAAATAAGTACTTTTTACACAGTTAAATTTTATACATTTTTATTTATTATATGTAAATATGTTTTATGTTTAAATTCTTATGACGAGTCCTAAAATTACGCACTAGAGAAAACTTAAATTTTTCTGAATGTATTTCCTTAAGCTAATAGTATTTGCCTAAGTCCTTATTTTTAAGAATCAAGTAAGCAATCGGATAACCACTTATACTTCAACTTTTTGTAAGCATGTCTGTAACCACTTATTATTCAAAATCTCATAACTACTTATTTCTCATTTTTTCGTAAGCGAGCGGGTAAGCGTAACTACTTATAAAAACGACCACGCCAAACAACAATAATGAGTTTAGACGCCAAAAAATAAGTTGTGCGGAGCTATGAATTTCTATTATATAACCACTTATTTGGTAATGAAAGATTTTGCTGGGAACAAACTAATAGTTATTTATTTATTAATACGAGTATTAAGTTTTACGTCGGTATTCTTTGCTTTCTATTTTATGAGTAAATTATCTTATTCAAATGATGTTTTACCAAACAGTGTAGCAAGTAACATGTAACATCATGGATGATAACCGAAACAATGCAGTTATCGGTAAGGTAAAGATATTTCAGATTATTTCGGTAACGGTATTTTAAGGGTAATGCTATTTCATTTATTTCGGTATTGGTATTTTAAGGATAAAGAGTTTTTAGTTATTTCGGTAACGGTATTTTAAGGTTTACGGTATTTTAGTTATTTCGGTAACGGTATTTTAAGAATAACGGTAGTGAGTTACTTCGAAGCATCCGGTAATTTTTTTTTTTCAAAAAGCAAACGAGATTAATAACAGAACGAATTTACCAACTTAATGTACGAAAAATACTCAATAACCACGTGCAATTACCAAAAGCAGAAAATTAAAAATAACGGTAACGGTATTTGAGGATAACGGTATTTTAGGGATAACCGTATTTTAGGGATAGCGGTATTTTAGGGATAACGGTATTTAATTTCTTTCGGTAACGGTGTTTTAAGGGTATCGATATTTCATTTATTTCGCTTTCGGAGAAGAAAATATTGTTTCATTCCTTAATCTAATATTAAGGTTGGAAATACTAGGGTTCCCTGGGAAGCAAAAGTTTGGGTGTTGTAGTAGATACAAAATTACTTTTTAATGAGCATATAAGCTTTATAATGCACAAAATAAACTTTACAAAAATAGTTATGTACCCGTTAATAAAGAGACACTCTGAATTGAGCATCGATAACAAGCTGCTGTTATTAAAAGCAGTTTTCCATGCCATTTTGTATTATGCGGCTCCTTGGTGGTACACTGCCTCCAAGTGTAATTTAAAAAACTTCAAGTTTGCCAAAACAAACTTCTCAAAATGATATACAATCTCCCAAATGACTTATCGACATCATCACTATGTCCAACATAAAATTAGTAAGTGATAAACTTAAAATTTTGTAAGGAAACTTTACGAATCGCTACCGATTAGATTAGATACGAAGGCACCACGCACCGCGACCAATATAGATCTTTTGTGCTGCCTAGAGTTCCCTAGAGATTCAGGCTACCAATAAAGCCAATAATCCCGTTAGGAGAATTTCCCCAAACGTCCGAAGATGACACTCACCCAGAAATCTGAGTCTCCTGTCACACAGTCTCGAACATTCGCAGAGAATATGCTCCGATGTCTCACTTTCCAGCTCAGAAAACCTGCAAACATCAGTGTCTGACCGGCCCTGTTTGTGAAGCTGGTACCTGAGCACACAGTGCCCAGTTAAGTATCCCGTCAGGGTCCTAAGGTTACCCCTATTGAGTGACAATAGTCGCCTTGATACTCCGCTGGACAAGGAAATAAATCTTTTGGCCTGCCTTTGGCCAGTAGAAGTTTCCCAATGCTTAGAAAACTCAGTCTCTCTGCATTGCCTGAGTTTTTCCCTAGCGTACCCCCTAGGTATCCCAAAGAATGGTTCCGGGCCGATGAATGGTCGACGGGCTCCACAATTGGATAGACAATCAGCCCTTTCGTTACCCTGGTGCCCTTCATGACCAGTAATCCATCCCAGTGTAAGAGAGTTGTTCCTACCTAGTTCGTTGAGAATTCCCATACACTCCATGACTAGACAGATGATACCCCGTAAGCTCGTAGAGCCTTTAGCGCAGCCTGGCTGTCAGAAAGAATGTAGATGCGGTATCTAACCGTGCCTCTCCGCAGGCCCTCTCTCACACATACGCAGATGGCGAAAATCTCCGCCTGATACTTGCCCATTGGTAAAGCACGTTGGAATCTGAGTCCAAAGACACCTGTCCCCGTGTCACAATTAGCCTGCTTTGAGCCATCAGTGAACCATACCTGAGCCCCCTCTTCGGGCTGCTGGCATTGCCTGGTCCACATATTTCTGTCAAATGACATAATGACAAAATGCCTGACAAAAATCTGCTCCAGGATCATTTTATCCGCGACCTTTAAGATTGCGTCGTCCATAAAGATCCCGGCGATCCTTATGTGACCCTTTAGGTCCCCGCTGCTCATGTCCTAGACCCCCCGGAGATGAAGTGAGCCTATGCTTGCAGCCTCCTTCACGGAAATATGCAATGGTGGAATACCCAACATGGCCCAATGGCATCCGTCGGGCATGATCTTCCAGCCCCCGCAATGCCAGTACATACCAGCCGATACAACCTCTTTAGAGTATCCCTTGCCGTTGACTGCTCAACTTTTGGCCACCATACTAAGACAGCATACGTGATCATAGGTTTCACAATGGTGTTGAATGACCAGTAGACCATGTGTGGTCTTAGACCCCATGTTCTCCCAAAGAGCCTCTGACAGGCATAATATACCCTGGTGGCCTTCTTGGTTACGGAATCGAGATGATCATTCCACGTAAGGGATTTATCAAGAGTCACCCCTAAATATTTCACACTATCCCAGAAGCCTATCGGTTTTTCCCCAACAACAGGTTCGGTCAGGTTGACCCTTCTTCTCCTTGTGAACGGTATTAGGATCGTCTTCGTCGGGTTGATAGTTCAGAGCCCGCTGCATACGCTCAGAGATGGTCCTGTCATCCCAGCCGACAACGAAGATGACAAGATCATCGGCGTAGCCATAGGTCCTGAAGCCCAGGTAGCCATAGGTCCTGAAGCACAGGGCCTTGCCTAACAGCTTAATAAATGCCAAAAATTCCTGTTTTTTCGAATTCCTCTCAAAGAAAATCTCTGCCGCAGCCAAATTAAAAAAACGAAATCCTACAATTTTTGTAGTTGTTAATCTCTATTATGTTCTTAATAAAACCTTAAAGTCCAATAGTTGATTTTTTAAAATTTCTTTAAAAAAATTTTAAAAATTTTAAATTGTAGATTTGAAAACAGTGTTTATGAATTCCGACCTTTTTTGGTACTAATTTATAACGAGTTAGCAAAACACAATAGAAAAAAATAATTCTTATCTGAGTTCGTGGAACTTATAGAATAAAAAAATGTTTCTGTAGTAGATTATTTCAATAAATTTTAAAATTTGGACCCGAATTTCTTGATTAAGTGGCCTGCGACACATCAGTTGCCTGGGGAAATTGTTATAACTCGGCTGATTTTTAACCGATTTAAGTTTTTATTGCTTTATTACAAAGAGAATTCACTCTTAATTACGATTCTTTAGTGTTTTTAATTCGAATTGGTTTTAAAATATCAATGTTTTCAAGAAAATGCACAAAAAGTCATGTTTTCCCCTTGTAATCCGTGTTCTAAACTTCAGGGCCGATGCGACACGTCTTCCCGATGTCCGATTATCCTAATTTTTTGGGGGGCGTAGTTTTACACGCAAATAAATATTTCCAGGGGGTAGCACGGTCAAAAACTCAAAATTTATTTTCCTCCATACGAGCTTGGAGAACTCTAATGTTCATATCATAGTATAATATAGTATCTTTACTCATTTTCTGTAATTTGAAAAAATGAAGTAGTGTTTGTAATTTTACTTGTACATATGGTTCTTATTACCACTACAACTACATGAGATAGGGACAAGCTCTCAATTTTTTAATGAGTGGGGCTACTATAGTATACTATGGTTCATATATCGACACCATTCAATACTCTATATCTACAAAAATACAATTGTTCAGGAGAGCAATAAAACTGATTCACTTGCTTATAAGATCTTTTTGAATCAATCTGTCTTCTAGATAATTATTTAAAAATGGCAACTTATTCCTATGTACTCTTAAGTCTTTTTTGTGCGGTAGATGCGTTCCAAAAAAAACCGCATAAAAAAGAACTCTACTTCCATACAAAAATGGGAGATGCGTTTCAAAAACCGCATAACTTTAAAATAAGGTGAGAAAATTGAACTAAGATCGCATAAAAAAGAATTATAGAATAAAAAATTTAAAAAATAATTATTCATTTATTTTTACTTTTAGCACAAAATAACACTTGTATTCATAAGAATTTCATAGCTAATAGAGAAAAATTTCTTAAATACATTTCATAATTTCGGAAACACGATTGATAATTTCTGAAATACAGTTTGATAATTTCTGAAATACAGTTGTGAATTTCGGAAATACAATTAATAATTTCTGAAACACAATTGATAAAACTGAACTTCAATTGACTAGTTCTGAAATACAATTCATAAATGTGAAAAATAATTGATGAGTTCTGAAACACAATTGATAAAACTGAAATTCAATTGATTATTTCTGAAATACAATTGATAAATCTTAAAACAATTAATACAATTGGAAATGGTGTAGAGCGTCAAAAAGATGTAAATAAAATTATTTTATTCAAAGATTTCAATTTAATAACAAAATAAATATATAATTTTATAAAAAAATTTATAGAAAAAAAATTTTAATTTTATAAAAAGAAATTCATTTTGTAAAAGAAATGCATATTGAACTCGTTACCTTCTGAGTTTAAACCTTATTTTAACAAAATATTGTAATTTTTATACAATCAGTGCTCTGCCAGTGTATTATTTTTTGAACAGTTGGCAATATATGTCTGGGATCTTATTTAATCCCAAATAAATGGAGATCTTACGTAGTACCCAAATATAATGCGGCATCTAATTTTATCTGTCATTTTTATGGATACTTTTAGATGTCAATCCCCAAATATATTGCTGTTTCTAATTCGATCTGCCATTTTAATACCGAAAAAAATTGCTGGATCTAATTCGATCTGCCAATTTTCTGATAAATTTAGATCGAAGTTTATCCCCAAATATATTGCTGGATCTAATTTGATCTGCCATTTTTCAGATCAATTTATATCTAAGTTTATCCACAAATATATTGCTGGATCTAATTCGATGTGCCATTTTTCGGATCAAATTAGATCTAAGTTTATCCCCAAATATATAGCTAGATCTAATTCGATCTGCCACTTTTTCGGATCAAATTAGATATACGTTTATCCACAAATATATTGCCGGATCTAATTTGATCTGCCAAAATTGAGATCAAATTAGATCTAAGTTTATTCCCAAATATATAGCTGGATCTAATTGGATCCGCCATTTTTCGGATCAAATTAGATCTAAAAATATCCGCAAATATATAGCTGGATCCGCCAATTTTCGGATCAAAATAGATCTAGGTTTATCCCCAAAGATATCACTGGACCTCCCAATTTTGAGATATAACTTGATCTTAGTTTATCCCCATATATACAATGGGATCTAATACGATATGATTGGATACACCCAATTTTGAGATCTAATTGGATCAGCTAGATATTACAGCAGATCTTAAACAATATCAAATTGGATATAATTAGATATTGCGCGAGATCAATTTTTTTTACTCGGGTATGGAAAAAGATTTCATATACAGACATATATGGAGGCATCTGTTATTTCAGATATGGAAAAGACACTCAAATATGGACAAATATGGAAGTATATATTCCCTAGTAAAAATGATTTTTATATAATCAGATTTGATTTTTATATAATCATTTATGATTTTATACAATTATAACTTGTCGAGTATTGTGAAACATATATTTTTATATGATTATATCAAAAGATATTTAATTATATAAAATTATATTAAACAGATCCACCATTTTCCGGATCAAATCATGTATGGATTAATATAATTATATAAAAAATATATTATTTGATCCGAAAAATGGTGGATCTGGTTAATATAATTTTATATAATTAAATATCTTTTGATATAATCATATAAAAATATATGTTTCATAATACTCGACAAGTTATAATTGTATAAAATCATAAATGATTATATAAAAATCATATCTGATTATATAAAAATCATTTTTACTAGGGTTATTCAATTTATGCAAAAGGGACTTGTATAGGAACACATTTGGAAGAATACGTTTTTCCATATGTATAAAAGCAACTCATATTTGGATAAATATGGAAGCCCAAGTAAAAAAAAAATGATATGGAGCCATATAAAGTTATATTTAATTATATATAATCTTCTATGTAATTAGATATAATTATATCCGAAAAATGAGAACGTCTTATTGTATCATATTGTATCGAATTGTATACAATTGTATACAATTTGGTACAATTTGATACAATTCGATACAATATGATACAATTGTATCCGAATTTTGTCCTCATCCAATTACATAAAATTATATCTTTTTGTATAAAATTATATAAAATGTTATAAAAGTGGACACAGTTTGATACAATTATACCTAAATATTAACCCTATATTTTTACCATAATATATATGACCATATCTAACAATATACAAAATTATATTTTTAAATAAAAAAAGATATACAATATCTGGAGATCATACCTGAGGGATTTCAATTACAATTACTTGTAATTGAAATTACAAGCAATTGTAATTGAAAATTTTCTATTACAAATTACTAGTAATTGTAATTGAAAGTGATTTCAATTACATTTAGAATTAAAAAGTGTTTTTTGTTAAAATTTTGTATACAAATCTGACTGGGATAGGTTGCATAGGCATGGATGCGTATAAAAAGAATACGTCATGTTGGGATTACCCCTAACTTGTGCTTTTTGTCATTATTTATTTTCCCAAAAAATGTAATTGACATTTTTCAAATTACAAATTACTTGTAATTGTTCTTTTTTGAATTACAATTACAAATAATTTGTAATTGTAATTGAGTTTTTTTTAATTACAAATTTTGAATTGCAATTACAAATAATTTGTAATTGTAATTGAGTATTTTTCAATTACAATTACATGTAATTGTGTAAATGAATGTGTATTTAATTACAAAATGTAATGATTAACCCCCAGGTCTACTGGATATCCTATAATTTCGATAAATCTTCCATTACTTTTATCCAGATTTACCATGACAGTGCATTAAACATGAAAAAAATTTTCTTTGTTTTTAGTAATTTTAAAATAAGGTTAACAACACTGAAATTTTTAACTTAATAGGATTGTGATATACAACCAAGATATAAGAGATCAGTCAAGTGTGCGTTATAGTATAGAGAATTCCATATTAAAGCTTCAGTATTGTTAATTTTATGGGCGCGTTAGCCATTTTAACTCACGCTCCTAAACAAAAACAAATTACTCAAGCACGAGCATTTCGTGTCTTACTCACGCAGACATGAGTATATTAAAAACTTACTCACAATCAGAAAATTCTTACGCAAAACAGTAAAAATTACTAAAAAACATATGATGCAAAAAATAAACTCCCACACGAATCATGCACGGGTTATATATTCTTACTCACGCTCACGTACGAATTATATATTCTCACTCTAACGGGCGAATTACTTTGGTATAGTAATTATTACTCACGATCACTTGTGAATAACTTCACTCACGATCGTGTCATGCGCCAATCCCTAGTAATTACAAAATCTAAAACTAGTTCAAAATCATTTTTAATATGGAACCACATTTAATACAATACGGTTTTAAAAGGACCTTATACATATATTTTTATATAAAATCACTTTGAAAAAATTGCTAATGTGGGATAATATATAACACTATGCGACAGTCAAAATCGGGATGGGATGAAACCAACGGGAAATGTTATATCGGTCAAAAACAAGTTATACGTGTCCCGGCGTTTCGCTGGGTCACCCCTAGGACTCGAGATATATCTTTTTTTTGACATAACTCGAGAACCACTAGTCCGATTTTGCTCAAACAATTTTAAAAAAATTAAAAATTACAATTCCTTTAATCTGTTCATATAACGTTTTTCTATATACTCAACAGTTTTGCCGGTAAAAATAAATGTTTGTTACCGCTACCATAAAAATCAATAACCTTTTGTTTATTACTTTTTTTTAATATTTTAGGCAAAAAATATTTTTTTCTTCATACATTTATTTTTACCGGCAAAACTGTTGAGTATATAGAAAAACGTTATATGAACAGATTAAAGGAATTGTAATTTTTAATTTTTTTAAAATTGTTTGAGCAAAATCGGACTAGTGGTTCTCGAGTTATGTAAAAAAAAGACCACCAAAGGTCAAATCGATATATCTCGATTCCTAGGGGTGACCCAGCGAAACGCCGGGACACGTATAACTTCTTTTTTACCGATATAACTTTCCCCGGTAGTTTGAACCCTTCCCGATCACTGACCCCTACCATTTGTCTCACAGTGTAATTAATAATTACTAATAATAGATGATTTTATAAAGAATGTTATATCGTTATATATAAAAGAAATCATGAAATATTGTAGATATGAAACCATACTAAGTTATATATGGGTTCATATGCGTCAATATATAATCATATATAACACCTATTATATAATATTTCTTAAATGGCTCCATATATAGTTTTATATTATTATGTATAGTGTCATACTAAATTATATATAAACATATATGTAATTATATCTTTTATATATTACTTTTTGTACTTATATATAGCACATACACTTATATGCAGGCCAGTATGTAATAATATAAAATCACATATGTTTCAATATTAAAACCTTTGAGGCAAAAATATTTAATATATGACTATATAAAAGTCTATATGCTTCAATTTAAAAGCATATGTGGCCATATCTAACTATAAGTTACCATATGTAATTACATAAAATAATATATGATTATATCAAAACTTTTTTACTCGGGAGCATATTTAACGCCATAAATAAAAAAGGAACATATGTATATGGCGCCTAATTTGAATGTCATACATACATTTATATCTATAGTACAACCTTATAATAAAGGACAGCAACGGTCGCATGAAATTTGACAGTTATAATAGGAAAATGTCCGATATTGACAGATAACAAAAAAAAATTTATTTAAATTTAGTGCCTGCCTTCATTAAAAAAAAATGGTCCGCCATTGGGAATGTCTGTTTTTAGAGAGTTCTATATGCGTCATTCTCGCATAATCGCTTATGTTGAAATTCATAGTTTTAAGATTTTAAGATATTTGTATAAAATTGGTATAACGAAAATTTGTTATAACTTTTGAGCTAAAATAAATTTAGAAAAAATGTTTATACTACTATGAGCGCCTTAATAAGATCCACAATAACCACTAAAATTAATTCCATTCTTTTCCTTTAACTCATAAAAAAATTCCATGTGAATAAAAACATGTTTAAGAAGAAAATTAACACACTACTTGCACGTTGACTTTCAACGTGGATAATTATTAACATTGAAAACTCAACGTTTACACATTTTTACATCTAATGTGTAACTTACGATCGATTATACCGAAACTACTATCAACGATAATTTTTTTTGAAAATTTTTTTTGGCATAATCAAAACAATTTCATTTTTAAGTCGATATTATAAGAAAAATTGGAGTTTGTCGAAAATCGCTGTTTTAAAAAATTCTTATAACTTTTGAACTAAGTGGAATTCTTATGCCCTCTTAACGACGAAAATTACACAGATAATAAGTTATACATATTTTTTCACTTTTGGAGGTTTAATTTTAGTGGCATTCACAATCTGCCTGGTAGAAAAGTAATTAACTGGCTTAGAATTGTCTATGGTATTGTAGTATAAAAGCACTTTTTATATTGCAAAATACACTTAAGTTTTTTTTATGCGGTAGATGCGTTCAACAAAAAAACCGGATAAAAAAGAACCACACAAAAATGGGAGATGCGTTCCGAATATTTCAAAAACCGCATAACTTTAAAATAAGGAAAGAAAATTGGACTAAAATCGCATAAAAAAATCTATAGAATAAAAAATTAAAAAAAAATTGTTTATTTATTTTTACTTTTAACATAAAATAACACTTGTATATATGGATTCATACAGGTTTAATGTATGTTCGTGCATGATCATAAACATGAATGCTTTTCCGTATATGCCCAGGTGGAAATTGAAGACGGTACAAAAAATAAAGTGCTGTGAAAGCGTTTGTTGTCAATGATACAAAAAAAAAGCGTTTTCACAGCGTTGAAAAACATTATTTTGGATTGCTTTTCGAACGTTCACAAACAGTATTTTAAGAGCGCTTTTCATACAAAATTTACAACCGTTTGTGAAATAAAAACACTGTTAAAACATTGCTTTAAAGCGTTTTTCTAACGTTTGCAAAAAGTACTTTAGCAGTACTTGTAAAGAATATGTATATAACCGCCCAGCAAAATCTTTCATTACCAAATAAGTGGTTATATAATAGAAATTCATAGCTCCGCACAACTTATTTTTTGGCGTCTAAACTCATTATTTTTGTTTGGCGTGGTCGTTTTTATAAGTAGTCACGCTTACCCGCTCGCTTACGAAAAAATGAGAAATAAGTAGTTATGAGATTTTGAATAATAAGTGGTTACACACATGCTTACAAAAAGTTGAATTATAAGTGATTATCCGATTGCTTACTTACTAATAAGGAGTTAAGCAAATACTATTAGCTTAAGGAAATACATTCAGAAAATTTAAGTTTTTTCTAGTGTGTAATTTTAGGACTCGTCATAAAAATTTAAACATAAAACATATTTACATATAATAAATAAAAATATATAAAATTTAACTGTGTAAAAAGTACTTATTTAAACTATTACGAGTAAGTCATTATTTTATATTTAGAAACAAGATTATTTTATATTATAAAATAATGCAAAAGGTAATGATATATCATTTTTGGTAATGGAGATAGTAATGAGGTGTCATTACCAATATTTTGCTGGGCGATTATTTAAAAAACACTGTCAAAACATTGATTTAAAGCACCTTCAAAATGTTCGAAAAAGTACATTCCAATGTCAGAGTCCCCTTTTTAAAGTGTTTGATCAAAATGATAAAAAAAAGTTTTTTTATATACACTTAAGTCTTTTTTTATGCGGTAGATGCGTTCCAGAAAAAACCGCAAAAATGGGAGATGCGTTCCGAATATTTCAAAAACTGCATAACTTTAAAATAAGGTGAGAAAATTGAACTAAAATCGCAAAAAAAATCTATTGAATAAAAAATTTTAAAAAAATTATTCTTACTTTTAACTGAAAATAACACACTACCTACATACCAAAAAAAAACCAAAAAGCAATAAAAAAATAATACCCCGGCTAAAAATCTACACTAAGAAAAAAAATGTTAAATTCAAGTAGAAACATACTTAAAATGAATGAAAACACTTTTAATTTACAACAAAGTATGATCTTACTTATTATAAATATTTTTAAAATTAATTTTAACATATTATAATTATTATTTTTTAAATACAAAAATTCTTATTTTAAATTAAAAAATAATTAAATTTAGCATCCCAATTTGTGGGTTCCTAGCGTTCTATTCCGTTTGTTCTTAATTGTTGAAAATAAAACAATTTATTTTTTAATAACTTTTTATTAATGAAAACTTAATAATTAAATTAATTGTTTAAAAACTGCAATGCAATATTAACAAAAGCATTTTGAATTTATTTCCAATGTAAATAAAGTAAATAAACTTACAAATAAGACACAACTTTCGCGAAATAAAATACCAAAGATTACGCTCCAGACTGCTCCAAGTTTATAGCAGAATTTGTGCCCAAGAATGATGGTTATTGCCCAAGATCAATGCTGCTATCAAGTTAATTCTTTTACAAAACCTGAAATTAAAAATATATACACAACTTATTAAACAATAACTTCAACAACGACGTTCTTGAAAATATTGAATAAAGTAAAAAATCTATTTATGACACTATAATTATATTACTTTACATTATTAAAATTACAAATACTTACCATTTATTTAAAAAAAAAAATTAACAGTAAACATTTAATATTCACAAAATTTTAATTAAAAGTCTATTTTTTCGACCACGAACTTAATGTTCATTTATTTTTCGCCATGAGTCTACAAGAATGAATGACATGTGAATAAATGTCAAATTATTTTTTGACAAATATCAGTATGAACATATTCATTTTAAGTACATTTAAATTTATTTTAGAAATGTTTTTTTCAAAATCTAATATTTTTAAATCAAATATGAAAAATAGTTGATTTAATTATGTTTTTTTTTCTCTGTGTACATACATGAATTCATACAGGTTTAATGTATGTTCGTGCATGATCATAAACATGAATGCTCTTCCATATATGGATACATAAATCTCCATACATGCATCCACATATGTCCACACTTGTGTATTAATGAGAATACGATCGTATTCCCGAGAATTCGATGACAATGTTAAACTCAATTGTGAGCCAGAAATAACAGATTTTAATTGCGCTTATTGAAGATTCTCCAAGTTTAAAATATTTTCCAATAGAGGCATATCTTTCACAATTTTCTATGCGATTTAAAATTACCATTTTTATTTCTAACGAAATTACTGTTTTTTTTCTTGGTTTTATCTATTTTTTTTAAGAAAACCATTAAAAAATAAGACAAATTTTTTTATTTTATTTTAAATTAAATAAAAAGTATTAAAAAAAGTTGTAAAAAACGCAACGTAAGTCGATTTTAAAACCGCATAACTTCAAATCCGCATAAAAAGAGACTTAACATGGGGTTTCTAGAAGACGTTCGTTGTCACACGAATGAGTGACTACATGTATTTTGTTTTTGTATTTCATGTATTTTGTTATTGCATTTTCATTCGTATGAAGCAAAACGTCATCTAGAAACACCACCTTTAGTGTATATGTATATTAGGGCGTGTCAATTTGTATGGAGGCAACAAAAATTAAAAATCGTAGGGGAGGAAATGATTCTACAAAGAATTCTAAGCAACTTTGCCCTAGAAACCATAGGTCTAAAATGGATTTCGAGCTTGCGGAAATTCAAAAATATGTTGTTAGTACTGCTACACTGCAATGTTTTTGTAAAATTTGGGTTAACATGTAAGTATTGTTAAGCATGATAATAGTTCTGGACATTTTAGATAGGAAGACTCCTTTCCTTATTATAAGAAAAAACATCTAAAATTTGTTTTTATTTTTGACTAAACTGCTAAGCTGATGACATAAATCAGCCTAAAAATGAGCGCACGCTACAAGTTGGAAATGTTAAGATATTTTGATAAAATTCGGTATACCGACTTATATCATCCCAGGGACGAAGCATATTAATTTTGGTTGAAATCGGTCCACGTTTGGACTTAGTGCCCATATAAAGTACCCCCAAAATTGGTATCTTTGCACGCTATAGGTTACAAATACGAAGTTAATAAAATACGGCTCATCGACTTATATCTGCCCAAGATCGAAGTCTGTTGATTGTGGTTACTATCGGTCCATGTTTAGACCTAGTGTCCATATAAAGGTTCCTCCCAAAATTGTTTTTTTGCATGAAATTAGGTACACTAATTCACATGGGGAAACGGAGTCTATTGATTTTTTTTTTAAATTGGTAAGTTTTTAGGCTTACTGCTTGCATAAATGTCCCCCAAAAATTTGCATCGCCCATATGGACTATATTTCCGATTTTATCTTAAATACATCTAACTTTAGATGAAATCTAAATTTCTTACCGTTTCTCTAACTTTTCATCATTTTGTAGACAAATTTTGACACAAAACCTTGTCAAGCCATTCGAATTTCAGATCAAAACATTTCAGACTGGTGTAATCGGGTATACCGACTATACGATAACCTACACTAGTCTGGTTGGAAGCCAAAAAGCTTTATCCTTGGGTCGATATAAGTCTAGGTACCAAATTTTATCTATCAAAGTATCTTAATATTTGGGACCTTTAGGGAGCGAATACGCCCATATTTTGGGAACCTCTATACGGGCATTAGGTCTAAACAGGGACCGATTCCATATAAAATCAATAGCCTTTATTCATTAGCCCATTTGAATCCGTGTATAAAATTTCATTAAAATATCTTCGTATTTGCGAACTGTAGTGTGCAAACAATATAATTTTGAGGGAGCCTTTATATAGAAACTAGAGCTAACCCTGGACCGATTTGAACCAAAATCAATAGGCTTTGTCCTTGGGCCGAAATTAGTCAGTATACCAAATTTTTTAGAAATAACTTAATATTTGCGACCTCTACCATGCGCACAAAAATATGTAGATATACAGACAGACGGACGGACAGACAGATATCGTTATATCGAAACAAAATGTTATTCTGGGTCAATCGGAATACTTAAAGTTGGTTAGTTTCAATATTTTTTGGAATTATAAACATCAGCAGAAACTTATTATTCCCTGTCCATGTACTGGTGTAGGGTATAATTAATAAAACTCATTATTCAAACTCATAAAGCACCACTTAGAACATATTTGAATTTCCGCAAGCTCGAAACCCATTTTAGACCTATGGTTTCTAGGGCAAAGTTGCTTAGAATTCTTCGTAGAATCATTTCCCCCCCCCCCCCCCTACGATTGTTTGTCCCAGAAATTGACCCTCCCTAATGTATATATAATTTTAATTATATTTTATTTATGTAAGAAGAGTTATAGCAATTGTCTCAGTATGAAAATTTGTAAGAATACACTTAACTTGCACTAATTGTATACCAATATCAGCATCATTTTCATTAAATTTTTTTTACATTATACAATCCAATTTCTTTTGATGAAAGTGGATACTTAAAAACATCAGTTGTTTCATTAAATATTTTGCCATTTAAAAAGATATCATCACAATTGTGTTTACAATGTTTGATGCTAAAAATTTCTTTAATTACTAGAATATTTCCATTACTGAGTAGGCATACGTTGTCAGGGTGAGATGAAGTGAATTAAAAAAAAAATAAAAAAATTAACAATTTAATTGATAATTTTTTTAATATCATTTTGAAATGTTTAATTTTCTACGTAGTTTCTGCAATTTCAATTGGTATAAATATTGTTTTACAATATAATACAATTTATAAATACAATTTCATTGTATCTCATTAAAAATTGAGATTTCAAAAGTTAAATGTTTCTACATACATACAAACGATTTGTTTGTTAATATGATAAAATTTTAGTCGAGAATAACCCAACAGTACAAGCATTTTTTTCTGTGTAATATTTTAAATAATTCAAAATCCTGAATAAAATACTTTTTATGTTTAAGTTTATAAATTTAAGTGTATTTTTCATAACTTTACAATAAATTTTAATTCAAATGTAATAAAATATAATTTATTAAAAAATGTTAATATATAAAAATGTTTTAAAAAATTATTCCCATATTTGTATTTAAAACGATGTATTTGTATTTAAAACGATGGCAAAGTACTTCATTTCTTTATTTTCTTACGGTTTGACAGCGTTAAAATTGGTATGTTGTAATAACGTTTGTAGACCTTCGAGATAGTACTTTAAAATTTGTTTTTGGTTTGACGATATAAAATACCACCCTGAGACCGTAACTCATGGTTATCATTTGGGTCGTTTTCACAATGCTCTGAAATTGTAAACCAGAATTTTCTACACACGCTAGTTTGACGGTTGAAAAAGCATTTTAAAGTTTTTTTCTGCAACGCTTTGAAAACGTTATAAAATACCACCCTCACACCGTAAATCATGGTTATCATTTGGGGCGTTGTCAAAACGCTTTAAACTTGTAAATCGATATTTTCTGAAAACGTTTGTACCACCTTTTAAAATGCTTTTAAAACGTTTTCACGATCGTATTTTTCCACCTGGGTGGATACATAAATATCCATACATGCATCCACATATGTGAGAATTCGATCTTATTTCCGAGAATTCGATGACAATGTTGAACTCAGTTGTGAGCCAGTAATAACAAGTTTTGTTGTTTGAGAATTATTCATTTTAATTGCGCTTATTAAAGATTCTCAAAGTTTAAAATATTATTCATTAGCAGCATAATCCTTCACCATTTTCTCCATTCCATTACCATTTTTGTTTCTAACGAAATTACATGTCTTTTTTTTTGGTTTTATCCATTTCTTTTAAGAAAATCTTTAGAAAATAGGACAAATGTATTTATTTTATTTTAAATTAAATAAAAAATATTATAAAAGTTGTAAAAAAACACAACACAAGTCGATTTTAAAACCGCATAACTTCAAATCAGCATAAAAAACCGCATAAAAAGAGAAATAAGTGTCCCGGTGAAAAATGTCCATATATGAACATTTATGGTTCAATCATATATGTATGGATCCGAAAAATGAGGTAACACCTAAGTATATGTTCCTATGTGGACATATATGAACATATACATTTATTAAATATATGCGAATACATGCGAACGTTGCTGTCCTTTATTTTAAGGTTGTACGATAGTTATAAATTTATGTATTACATTCAAATTAGGCGCTACATATGTTCCTTTTTTTATTCATGGCATTAAATATAATTCCATATTTATCCAAATATGAGTTCCTTTTACATATATGGAAAAATGTATTCTTCGAAATATGTTCACATACAAGTCCCTTTTGCATAAATTGAATAACATATACTTTCATATTTGTCCATATATGAATGCCATTTCCATATATGAAATGACAGATGCTTCCATATATGTCTGTATATGAAATTTTTTCCATATATGGAATCACATATACTTCCATATATGTTCATATAAAATCCATATATATTCATAAGAAATCCATATTTGTTCATATGTGTCCATACATAAACTATATATGAACATGTTTGAGCGTATATGAACATTTTTCACCGGGTCTGTACAACCCATGTGAAAATCGAAATATATATGAACGTACATGATCATACATGGACTAGTATATGATTATGCATGGGCATAAATGAACATATACGTCCATTTATAGCTCCATGTACGACCATACAGTATCTCATATATTTCCATATATCTTCGGATCCGAAATTTGAGGGTTTATGACCGTACATGTTCATATATGACCATATGCGTTCACATATGATTTATGTATGCTCATATATGATCATATATGGACATATACCTCCATATACCCTCAAATTTCGAATCGGAAGATATATGGAAATAAATGAGATCATGTATTGTCATACATTGAACTATGCATTGACGTATATGATCATTTATGCCCATGCATGATCATATACTAGTCCATGTATGATCATGTACTTTCATATATATTTTGATTTTTACATGGGAATAAATAAATCCATTTAAAAGTAATTTGAAAAATTGGAGTGCGACCCAATTAAACTATATCCTATTTTGAGATACAGAGTTTTATAAATTTATTTCTTGTTTGTACATATTCATTTCAGAAGAAAATATAAAGTATTATAAATTATTCGTTGAAAAAACATGTTGGGGGCAAACAAATTAAGGAAACACAAATTTCTTAATTTTCTTTCCAACATGCGTATATGAGCATTTTCACCGAGTAGCGATTTTTTTGGACTGTAAAAGAATTTTATTGTGATTGTCCATATAATGAAAAAAAGCAAATAAATATTCAAATACAAACAAATTAATCACCAGATTGAAACATTTTAATATTTTTTAATAAAAGTGTAAGCCCTTATTGTAACTTTAACCCTAAATACCACGTAGATCTTTACATGAAAAAATATGTACGTACTCGGAGTCCCAGTAGTGATTATTTGGAGCCAACCAATAAGGTGCCCCTAAACTCCACTTTAGCTCAAAGAACACATTTATTGCACTTATCTAAGTAAAAACTATATAACAGTAATAAATTAATACAAAGTTAGTACGACAGAGTAGTAGGTACATGACCATCAAAGAATTTATAAGCAAACACTGCTTTCCAAAACTCATAGCACAAAGTCTTACCAAATGGGTTTCATTCAATATGTGGTTTATTAATTTGTGATAATATCCATAACAAATGCTTAATAACAATGTTTTTACTTACAGATTTCATTGTGAATATTAGTTAAAAAAAACTGGCAAAATTGTTTATATCGATAGTTACCTGCATATCCTTTATGCAGCCAATGGAGGCGTTGTTTGTAATTTCTATTGTAATTACTCAAAAAAGGTGGCGTAATATTATACCTTAATATTATTTAATTATGTTGCTTTTATTGTAAAAATTAATTTTTAGTTAATAAATATTGTATATTAATTTATAGTTGAGGTTTTCGTTTGTTTATAACAAAAAAGTAGAAATTTGCAATTTTTTTAAGTTTTCCCATTATTTATTGCTATGGAATCAAATCTTGTTTGTACGCTTTGACGTAAACATACTTTTTTTTATTATTTTATGACAAAATATTTTCTATATATTTTTTCGTTTTTTTTTCACTTAACAAAACAAAACTTGCGAAAAGCGCAAAACAAAAAGAAAATACTCACGGCAACATGGCGGCCACTGCTGCCAACTCAGAGCTTTTCCTTCTATTCTAGCGCTTTTTTATTGTTCTTAGCGGGGTAAAATCAGTTTAGGGGATAAGCACAAAGCAAAGGTTCCGTTTTTTCCATACATTTTGACAATTAAAATCGTGCACCGATTTCCGTGAGAGATAAAATTTATTTTATTTTCTCAACTGAGTTTCTTATTATCCTATTTTTACTCTCAAGCGGAGAATACATGAAGAAACATTGAGTACCCGGTGAAAATTCTCATATACGCTCAAACATTTTCATATATGGTTTACATATGGACACATATGAACAAATATGTATTTTTATGCACATATATGGGGTTTATATGAACATATATGGAAGTATATGTGATTCCATATATGGAAAAAATTTCATATACACGCAAAAAATAAAAAGGGGGAAATTACATAAAATAAGGGTATAAGTTGCCTAGTTTTAGTATGTATTATAGCTCCACCCAAGTTTTGGGTATAACTTATATAATATGCTTGGTATAAAATAAGAACTCGGTGAAAAATGTTCATATACGCTCAAACATGTTCATATATGGTTTATGTATGGACACATATGAACAAATATGGGTTTTTTATGAACATATATGGATTTTATATAAACATATATGGAAGTATATGTGATTCCATATATTGAAAAAATTTCATATACAGACATATATGGAAGTATCTGTTATTTCATATATGGAAATGGCACTCATATATGGACAAATATGAAAGTATATGTTATTCAATTTATGCAAAAGGGACTTTTATATGAACATATTTCGAAGAATAGATTTTTCCATATATGTAAAAGGAACTCATATTTGGATAAATATGGAATTATATTTAATGTCATGAATAAAAAAGGAACATATGTAGCGCCTAATTTGAATGTCACACATAAATTTATATCTATCGTACAACCTTATAATAAAGGACAGCAACGTTCGCATGTATTCGCATATATTTAATAAATGTATATGTTCATATATGTCAATATATCACATATACTTCCATATATGTTCATATAAATTCTATATATGTTCATAAAAAATCCATATTTGTTCATATGTGTCCATACATAAACCATATATGAACATGTTTGAGCGTATATGAACATTTTTCACCGGGTTACCCGGCTTTATCTTCAGATAAGACACAACTATCGGTGCGTTTACAAATTTATCGTCCACATTTTCATCAATGGGTTCACCTAAAACTTTTCGGTTAGTAAAACTATTATATAATCAAAATAGTTAATAACTTTTATTCCCGGTGAAAAATGTGCATATATGAACATTTATGGTTCAACCATATATGTATGGATCCGAAAAATGAGGTAACACCTAAGTATATGTTCATATATGGACATATATGAACATATACATTTATTAAATATATGCGAATACATGCGAACGTTGCTGTCCTTTATTATAAGGTTGTACGATAGATATAAATTTATGTATGACATTCAAATTAGGCGCTACATATGTTCCTTTTTTTATTCATGGCATTAAATATAATTCCATATTTATCCAAATATGAGTTCCTTTCCCGAGTAAAAAAGTTTTGATATAATCATATATTATTTTATGTAATTACATATAGTAACTTATAGTTAAATATGTCCACATATGCTTTTAAATTGAAGCATATAGACTTTTATATAGTCATATATTAAATATTTTTGCCTCAAAGGTTTTAATATTGAGACATATGTGATTTTATATTATTACATACTGGCCTGCATATAAGTGTATGTGCTATATATAAGTACACAAAGTAATATATAAAAGATATAATTACATATACGTTTATATATAATTTAGTATGACACTATACATAATAAAATAAAACTATATATGAAGCCATTTAATAAATATTATATAATAGGTGTTATATATGATTATATATTGACGCATATGAACCCATATATAACTTAGTATGGTTTCATATCTACAATATTTCATGATTTCTTTTATATATAACGATATAACATTCTTTATAAAATCATCTATAATTACACTGTGAGACAAATGGTAGGGGTGAGTGATCGGGAAGGGTTCAAACTACCGGGGAAAGTTATATCGGTAAAAAAGAAGTTATACGTGTCCCGGTGTTTCGCTGGGTCACCCCTAGGAATCGAGATATATCGATTTGACCTTTGGTGGTCTTTTTTTGACATAACTCGAGAACCACTAGTCCGATTTTGCTCAAACAATTTTAAAAAAATTAAAAATTACAATTCCTTTAATCTGTTCATATAAATTTTTTCTATATACTCAACAGTTTTGCCGGTAAAAATAAATGTATGAAGAAAAAAATATTTTTTGCCTAAAATATTTAAAAAAAAAGTAATAAACAAAAGGTTATTGATTTTTATGGTAGCGGTAACAAACATTTAGTTTTACCGGCAAAACTGTTGAGTATATAGAAAAACGTTATATGAACAGATTAAAGGAATTGTAATTTTTTTAAAATTGTTTGAGCAAAATCGGACTAGTGGTTCTCGAGTTATGTCAAAAAAAGATATATCTCGAGTCCTAGGGGTGACCCAGCGAAACGCCGGGACACGTATAACTTGTTTTTGACCGATATAACATTTCCCGTTGGTTTCATCCCATCCCGATTTTGACTGTCGCATAGTGTTATATATTATCCCACATTAGCAATTTTTTCAAAGTGATTTTATATAAAAATATATGTATAAGGTCCTTTTAAAACCGTATCCCAGCAAAATATTGGTAATGGCACCTCATTACTATCTGCATTACCAAAAATGATATATCATTACCTTTTGCATTATTTTATAATATAAAATAATGACTTCCGAATAACGGCCTATTGTATTCATTGTTTCTAAATATAAAATAATGACTTACTCGTATTAGTTTAAATAAGTACTTTTTACACAATTAAATTTTTTTATAATATGTAAATATGTTTTATGTTTAAATTTTTATGACACACTAGAGAAAACTTAAATTTTTCTGAATGTATTTCCTTAGGCTAATAGTATTTGCTTAACTCCTTATTTTTAAGAATCAAGTAAGCAATCGGATAACCATTTATAATTAAACTTTTTGTAAGCATGTGTGTAACCACTTATTATTCAAAATCTCATAACTACTTATTTCTCATTTTTTCGTAAGCGAGCGGGTAAGCGTGACTACTTATAAAAACGACCACGCCAAACAAAAATAATCAGTTTAGATGCCAAAAAATAAGTTGTGCGGAACTATAAATTTCTATTATATAACTACTTATTTGGTAATGAATGATTTTGCTGGGATTGTATTAAATGTGGTTCCATATTAAAAATGATTTTGAAATACTTTTAGATTTTGTAATTACTAGGGATTGGCGCATGACACGATCGTGAGTGAAGTTATTCACAAGTGATCGTGAGTAATAATTACTATACCAAAGTAATTCGCCCGCTAGAGTGAGAATATATAATTCGTACGTGAGCGTGAGTAAGAATATATAACCCGTGCATGATTCGTGTGTGAGTTTATTTTTTGCATCATATGTTTTTTAGTAATTTTTACTGTTTTGCGTAAAAATTTTCTGATTGTGAGTAAGTTTTTAATATACTCATGTCTGCGTGAGTAAGACACGAAATGCTCGTGCTTGAGTAATTTGTTTTTGTTTAGGAGCGTGAGTTAAAATGGCTAACGCGCCCATAAAATTAACAATACTGAAGCTTTAATATGGAATTCTCTATACTATAACGCACACTTGACTGATCTCTTATATCTTGGTTGTATATCACAATCCTATTAAGTTAAAAATTTCAGTGTTGTTAACCTTATTTTAAAATTACTAAAAACAAAGAAAAATTTGTTCATGTTTAATGCACTGTCATGGTAAATCTGGATAAAAGTAATGGAAGATTTATCGAAATTATAGGATATCCATTAGACCTGGGGGTTAATCATTACATTTTGTAATTAATTACACATTCATTTACACAATTACATGTAATTGTAATTGAAAAAAACTCAATTACAATTACAAATTATTTGTAATTGTAATTCAAAATTTGTAATTCAAAAAAACTCAATTACAATTACAAATTATTTGTAATTGTAATTCAAAAAAGAACAATTACAAGTAATTTGTAATTTGAAAAATGTCAATTACATTTTTTGGGAAAATAAATAACGACAAAAAGCACAAGTTAGGGGTAATCCCAACATGACGTATTCTTTTTATACGCATCCATGCCTATGCAACCTATCCCAGTCAGATTTTTATACAAAATTTTAACAAAAAACACTTTTTAATTCTAAATGTAATTGAAATCACTTTCAATTACAATTACTAGTAATTTGTAATTGAAAATTTTCAATTACAATTGCTTGTAATTTCAATTACAAGTAATTGTAATTGAAATCCCTCAGGTATGATCTCCAGATATTGTATATCTTTTTTTATTTAAAAATATAATTTTGTATATTGTTAGATACCCAGGTGAAAATGTTCATATATGGGTTCGGATCCGAAATTTGAGGGTATATGGCCATATATGGAGATATATGAATGTTCATATAAAATTTTTTTTTATTTTTTAATAAAAATATTGCTTTTTTTATTCAAATTAAATGTAAATATTAAAATTCTATTCATACGTTACTAATGAATTTGTACATTTGAATAAAATTGAGAAATTATGAAATTTTTAATGGACATAAATATTTTACTTCAAGTTTAGAAAATATTTTATGACTGTTTTTTGATTATTTAATGTTTATACACTAATAGAAAAAACTGTGTAAAATTTTTAGTTAAAGCTACTAAAAATTAGTTTAAAATGAAAAACTGCTGAATTATCAGAGTAGTTTTGCTAAATGTAAATAAGATAGGAACAGCAAAAATAAAACTGTTTAATATATTTACAAAATTTGAGTTATAATTGAGCTAAATTTCAGTGATTAGAAAATAAAATTAAATTGTAGTAGTAGACAAAAAAACATCATATAAAATTTTCAAAGTTCCTTTTTCGTTTTTTTGTTTTTAATGGAAATACAAATCTAGCCTTCTGAAATCAACAGCTTAATAATTTTAGCAAATATTTCTGTTGATTTTATAAAATGCTATTTGCATTGAACAAAATTTAACAAATATTTTTTTAGATACAACAGTTTGTTTTAGCCATTTTTAGTTTACTAATATTTTGCAAAATTTTCTGCAGATTTTCTAAATTTCGAAGTTTTATTTTTGCTGTTTTTATCTTACTGCAACATTTTCAATTGTATTTCAAAATTTATCATTTTATTTCAGAAGTTATCAATTGTTTTTCAGATTTACCAATTGTATTTCAGAAATAATCAATTTATTTCCGGTTTTTATTTCACCTGGGTAATCAATTATATTTCTAAAACTGGCAACTGTATTTTAGAAATTGCCAATTGTATTTAAGAAATTATCAAATGTATTGTATTTCAATATTTTTTGAATCCGCTCACGTAATTACCCCCATGATAAAAAAAACTTAAAACATTACCCATATATGGAATAATATATAAATTCATATATGAAGATTTATGGAATATATGAACCAATATAAGGACCAATAAATGCAGTATATTATCATATATGGATTCATACATTAGAATGTATTTACCCATATATGCATCCATACATAACATATATGTTCATATATGATCATACATTAAACCATATATGCTCATACATGAAACTATATATGACAATATATGAGCATATATGAACATTTTCACCTGGGTATGGTCATATATATTATGGTAAAAATATAGGGTTAATATTTAGGTATAATTGTATCAAACTGTGTCCACTTTTATAACATTTTATATAATTTTATACAAAAAGATATAATTTTATGTAATTGGATGAGGACAAAATTCGGATACAATTGTATCATATTGTATCGAATTGTATCAAATTGTACCAAATTGTATACAATTGTATACAATTCGATACAATATGATACAATAAGACGTTCTCATTTTTCGGATATAATTATATCTAATTACATAGAAGATTATATATAATTAAATATAACTTTATATGGCTCCATATCATTTTTTTTTACTTGGGTTTATATACAGTGGTGGAAAATTTAATAGGAACGATTCAAGTTTTTTCTAATTTTTTTTTTGTTGCCTTTATTTTTAAAAATCAAAATAGTGGCTAAATTCGCTCCGGGAGGCAAATATGTGGTTTAGAATATTATGCAGAATTTTAACATAATGTCTGTATTTTTAGTTTGTCACTTGTTTTAAGTGGGCGTGACTTTCAATGAAAAATTAGCGATATCGACCTGTTATCAAATTACAGAGTAAAATTTAACGAGTACTGATGGGATCTATATAAACTGTATATTTTTGGAAATTATATAAAATTTCCTTAAGTCTTGCATTATTTTTATCCAGAAATGGTCGCCAGACTTAAAATGACAATGTGTTAAACATGAAAAAAAATTTCTGTGTTTTTAGCATTTTTAAAATAAAGTTAACAACACTGAAATTTTGAAGCGAATAGTTTTATGCTATACTTGCTACGATATAATAAAAAATCAAGTTTTTTTCTATGTTAACTATAAAGCATTTCCCATTAAAATTTCAGTGTGGTTAACTTTACTATAAAATCGCTAAAAACAAAGAAAATGTTTTATGTTTAAGGCACTGTCATTTCAAATCTGGCGACTATTTCTAGATAAAAATAATGCAGAAGTTAAGGAAATTTTGTAGGATTTCCAAAAATATACAGTTTGTATAGATCCGATCAGTACTCGCTAAATTTTACTCTGTAATTTGATAACAGGTCGATATCGCTAATTTTTCATTGAAAGTCGCACCCACTTAAAACAAGTGACAAAATAAAAAAAACAGACATTACGTTAAAATTCTGCACAATATTCTAAACCACATATTTGCCTCCCGGGGCGAATTTAGCCATTATTTTAATTTTAAAAATAAAGCATCGAAAAAAAAATTAGAAAAAATTTGAATCGTTCCTATTAAATTTGCCACCACTGTATATGGAAAAATTTATTCTTCGAAATATGTTCATATACAAGTTCCTTTTGCATAAATTGAATAACATATACTTCATATTTGTCCATATATGAGTGCCATTTCCATATATGAAATAACAGATGCTTCCATATATGTCTGTATATGAAATTTTTTCCATATGGAATCACATATACTTCCATATATGTTCATATAAAATCCATATATGTTCATAAAAAATCCATATTTGTTCATATGTGTCCATACATAAACCATATATGAACATGTTTGAGCGTATATTAACATTTTTCACCGGGTTGTTATTTGCATTACAGTTTAAGATTTTAACAATTTGATGCCATCTGGAAGTGGTTATCCAGAATGTGCTGATTGTTATTTTTCATGCTTGCAGTTGCAATAGTGTTTCCAATTCGGTTAATCGATTAACCGATTCCTCGATTAATCGCCTCTATTTCGGTTAATGTCAAAACAAATAATTTAAAACTCAAATAATTATTCGACCCGAATAATCGGTTAAAATTGGTCGATTAACCGGTTACATTTTTAATATGGAATTTTTCCTTAATTTTTTTTCACAAAACTTCGCAATTTTCTTAAGCTTGGATAAAAAATTGCAAGAAAAGCTTAGAATAAACAAATGCTAACTAAAATAGCATCAAATTCTTTAAAAATCGTGTGAAATAGGTCGTTAAGCCTTTAGATACCTTTTTCGAGCAACCTCAAGCAAGTCGACATTGCACCATCGAGACACGTCATATGTTTTGAGAGAATCCCAATTTTTAATAAAATTTTGCGCAAATAAAATATCAAAGTTTCTATTTGTAAAAAAGAACATAGCAAAAGGCCAAAATGAAGGTGTTTTTTAAAACTTCTCAAAAGACGCAATAGACAATTTTGCATTACTGTTAATTCTGTAAGAACTCTAACTTTTCTTATTTTTCTTAAGAAAGTGTGTATAATCGGTTCAAAACCACATCAATTCTAAAACATGTTCCACTAGAGCAACATGGAACCCGAACCCGTTTCAATGAATTTAAATTCGAATTAAAACAAATAACCTAAAGTTAACAAAAAATTATAATTAATTAATTTAAGCTGCGTTTACATCTGCACCGAAATCCCGAGATTTCGATATTCACCACTCTGAAAAAGCAATGACGAAAAGATTATAGATGTTAAATTTTGAATAAAGTACACATATTTATATATATAAATATATATTCCAAAAAATTAAAGTTTATATGCATATCTTCACTGTTTTTTCGGAGTGGTGAATATCGTAATCTTGGGATTTCGGTGCAGATGTAAACGCAGCCTTATAGAGAATTTGACTTCTGTATCTGCACACTCAGAGAATTGTCTATTTGCTATTGATGAATTTATACACTGATTCAATTAAGTTTTACTGGAATTCGTCTATTGAAACTTTTAATAGAATTGTTGCAATTTTTCATAAAATTTCATGAAACTTTCATATTATTTATTAAAAATGTCATACACGCAAAAAAGTTTTATTAAAAAGAGATTCATAAAAATTATGAAGCTTTTTCATAAAATTTAATAAATTTGGCATTTACATTGTGAAGAAAACTTCATTAGCTTATTGAAATTTTTTTTAAAAATACGTTCCGATAAAATTCTCTCAGAGTAAGTTCGCTCAAACTTTAGATTATTTTTTACTGTTAATGTCCCTTAGTAACAAAGTAAACTGGTATTCTCAATTAACTGAAATTAATCTCAAAGAGAACTCAAATTTTTTTAGCGATGCCTTAATGAAAATTTCATAGGTGTAGGAAAAATCTTATTAAAATTTAAATAACTTTAGGTATAGCATTTCTTTAAATGCAATATTAAATTTTATTGTGTCAGTATTGATTAAAAATTTTTTCTGAACAAAAAATCTACGTTAAGTAATCGATATGTAACAGTTTTAGGTTTGCTGTTCTTAACTTACTAATATTTTGCTAGTTTCAGCAGTTCTTTCTGCCATCTTCAACGAAATTTTAGTAGATTTAACAACATTTTTACAGACCTTTTTTAAAAAATCTCAGATTCCGAAACTTTTTAACCTTACCCAAGAAACATTTTTCCGGACTGTCCGGTACGTACGGAATTATAAATCCGGCTTTTACGGTACATTGACGGTCCGAATGCACGTATCCGTCAATGCTTGTGCGTGTTCGGAACATTAACGGACCGTATAATCGGATTTCGAACACATTACGTTTTAACTCGGTTTTGGCGTATCCGTTTCCTTAACGTTAAATGCGGACTTCATCGGTGTTAGTTTGTTTTTCAAAAAAAGTTCTCAAATGATTTTAAAAAAATGCAGTTTAGTCCTTCAGTTGCTAGAAAATAATACTGGTACGAAAAATTATTCGCAATTACGTGAATCTGTCCTAACACCCCACCAACCAAACAACTTAAAGCCATATTCATACATCAGATGGTAAGATATATTAAAATTATGATGTGTTTTAAAGATGGTTTTTTTGCAAGCGAATGCAATTGAAAAATATTTACTGACACATTTAGTTGCTTTGGTAGCAAAGTGTGCGAACTTTTACCGTTTGCAAAACAACATCGCGATTACAATCAGTTAAACCTTAACTAATTTATTGTTCTTTTTCTTGTAGATATTGAATTTTATTGTCGGCCGCTATTGTAAATTGATACTAGACAGAGATGTAAGAGATGCACCAATTGTAAATATAGTGTAAATTAAAAAAAAAATTCAATTTTTAATAAATCTATAAAAAAAAAATAAAAACTTGTACTTATTAATAAAAATAGGGTAAATTTAAGGAGATAAACAAGTCCGTTTTTGTTTAAAAAAAACGGTACGGATACGGACCAGAAACGGCATTCTCAAACGGAGTCACACCGTTTATTGAACGACATAATGGTCCGGAAACGGACCGGAATTGACGGACTTGCAACGGATTAGTCCGTTTTTAACATGACATAACGGTCCGTAAACGGTCCGTCATTGACGGACTTTAAACGGACTTGTTGGTTTTCAACACGACATATCGGTCCGTAAACGGTCCGTCATTGACGGACTTTCAACAGATTCGAATCAGTTTCGATGTTCCTTAATTTCCGTTTTCTGGTCCGTTTACGGATCCAGAAAACGGTACGTAAATGGAGTTGGATTCCGCTTATGATGGACCGAAAACGGTGTGTAAACGGAACGAATTGTTCGTTGGGTAGAATATGAAAATTTTTTATTAAATACATCGTGTTTATATGTATGTAACGTTATTATTTAATGAAAAGTGTGTTTTAATTGATAAAAAGTTAAGGAAATACATTAATTTTGCATTATACGATTAATCGATTAACCGCCAATTTTCTCGATTAACCGACCCGAATAACCGGTTAATCAATTTTAGTGATTTTTCGAATAATGCATTAACCGGTTAACCGCCTATGTCGAATAATTGGAAACACTAAGTTGCAAGCTAGGGGTGATCAACATGTTTAACCTAGTGTCTTGACATGCAATAAAATGATAGCAAGCAATTGTCAAAATGCTCTCATCTCAAGTGAAGACACTCAAATTCAATTTTATTGCAATATCATGATATCGCTGACATGCCATCGGATCTTGCAATGATGCCAGAGATCAAATGTCACTTTTAGTTTTCATTTTAATTTTGTAATAGAAAAATGTTAGGTTTTTATTATTTGTCGGTAACAATTAATGTTTCATAAAATTTGGTGTTTTTCGAAGAAAAATCTATGATATTTCTTATCCATGAAATGGTCAAGTGTTCTCCACCACTCTGCAATTGCTATCATTTTGACGTTTCGCTGCAATGGTTTTGACATTTCATATCATATAATTTACTGCATTTGAAGATACTGGATTAGGCTTGAAGGATGTTATTTATATGGCCCAACGATTGAGACTGGAAAAGGAATTAGTGTTACAATAGGACAGGCTGACAACACGCAAAAAATAAAAAGTGCATAATTGCCGAAGTACTTCGGTAAAATACAACTTCAAAAGTTTTCTGCTAAGTTACACAAACCTTTAAATAAAATATAATATTTTCTAAGACAATTTATAAACGAAAAAACTTAGGTAACATAACATATTTTGAAGTGCATGAAAATGGAATAGATCAAAAACTAAGGCAAGTTGACAAAAAACAAAAATTCATAAATCTACATGTATTTCTTTACTAACTTACAAAATATACTTTTGAAGTTGTATTTTACCTAAGTACTTCGATAATTATACACTTTTTATTTTTTCCGTGAATGCTTTGTTTGGAATAGTAACAAATTAAAAAATTAGTTTTTATGTTGTAATTAAATAGTTTTCCAAATTTAATATATTAAAGCAAAAATTAAGATTATAATGCTTTAATTTACATCCAACTATTGATACCAATAATAATTTTAAAATAAATAATTAAATAAATTAATCAAATGAAAAAATAAATAAACTGTTTTAATAAGGGAGAAGGAAAGAGCTAAATAATTTAACGTAAATTAATAAATAAAATATAGCTTAAGTTTAAAAAATTAGTGCTAACAATTCCAAAAACAGAATAACAAATATTTACCAAGTTTTTTTTTGTAAAGTTGTTATTAGTTTTTGTTTTCTTATTTTATAACAAGCATATTATATAAGTTATACCCAGAACTTGGGTAGAGCTTTAATACATACTAAAACTAGGTAATTCATATCCTTATTTTATGTGATTTCCCCCTTTTTATTTTTTGCGTGTAGCTTCTGACTGCAACTATGAAAAATGGCAATCAGCATATTCTGGATAATCAGCCAACCATTTCCAGATGGCATCAACTTGTTGAAAACTTAAACTTCAATGCAAATAAAAATGAAAGTTATTAAATATTTTATTTTGATTATATGATAGTTTTACTAACCGAAAAGTTTAAGGTGAACCCATTGAGAAAATGTGGACGATAAATTTGTAAACGCACCGATAGTTGTGTCTTATGTGAATATAAAGCGATATCCGTTTGAGATTGTCCTTTAGCCTTACCCACTGACAATTCCATATGACATTTAGCATACAATTTTATATTATTTATATTATTTTATATTTTTTTCTAACTTTTTTCACTTTTGGCATCTACTTTTCGCCATATTGTTTTATCTTCTTTATTTTTTTTAAATAATTTTCAACTTTGGCAGTTTTAATGTTATTTTTAGGAATTATAAACATTTTACAAACATCTGGCACCAAATAAAAAAAAAATAAAACTACCTAATAGCGAATTTACATTGTTAAAATGTTCACTAGATTTCGTTTTGAAATCCAATTCGAAATCTATATCGTTTACATTAGAATATTTGACAGATGAATGGGATTTCGATCGGCCAACAACAATTTTTTTGTAAACAAACTAACCTTAAAAAATAACCAAAATTGAAAGATTTTCTAAAAACCATTTTATTTAATGGCGGAACACAAAAATCATTTATATTATGAAAGATACAATGTTATATTTGCTAAGAAATGTGTTTAATTATAGGGATGATTAGTAGAAAGCTAAAATATTCAACGCTTGTCAGTGGTCTAGGCGGCACCATCAAATGATTTTTCATAGTTTCTCTTCGTCGGATACAATAAAATAGCCGTTTTCAACTTTAAATATTTCTTTCAATTAAAAATAACAGACTTTAATGTGTTATTCCTTAATTTTTTAAAGTTATTAAAATTTATTATTTATTAGTTTTTTATAAAATAAACAGCTGCTAAATGTTGCCACTTTTTCTGTAAATTTCCCTACTTTTCTGCAAATATGGGAGAAAAATTGGATTTCAATTTGGATTTCGATGAGATTTCGCTGAAATCCAAATTAGATTGGGATTTCATTTCGTATGGGAAATCTGTTTGAAATCCCAAATTTTTATTAGATTTCAGCCGAAATCTCTCGAAATTAACTTTAAACTCGATTTCGGGCATAATGTAAATTCGCTATAAGATCATTTTGGGTCGCGTACATGAAATTTTTTATCATTTTCCCTTAATGTAACTAAATATTGAGTTTTTTAAATAGATAAGAAAAGAAAGTAATGTGCAAAAGAATTTATAATGTACACGCAGAAAAAAAAAACAGGTGGAAATATATCTAAGTGGTACACTCAGAAAAGTTCTGCAGTTACTACATGATAGTTATTTGTGTAGTAATGCGGTTGTAGTTATTTTAAATACAATTGTAGTTAATTTACTTAGAGCAAAATATTTCAATGTTTTTGACAGTTATTTTTTCAAAATAACTACAAAAACTACCACATTGTAGTAACATTTATTTTATGCAGTTATTTTGAATTTTTTTTACAAATACTTATATTTTCAAGTGTGTTTCAAGTTTCTATTTGTAAAAAACAGCTTTAAAAAACATCGCGAAAGGCCCATATAAAGTTGTTTTCAAAACTTTGTTTGGCAGGTTTTAGGAAATACAATAGACAATGTTTCTTTTTAGTTTTAATTCGTCTAAAAATCAAAACTAAATTATATTTCCATGTCACTTAAGACAAAGTTGCATTTGTTTTAAAACTGTGTCACACAATTGACATATTGGCCGTTTTTTTTAATCACTGGATTTATTTTCGGATTTATTTTATTTTTTAAAAAATCAACATTTTGGTTTTTAATTTTCAAAATTTAATATTTTTATCAAAATCTAACACTTATTTGATAATATAATGTGAAAGAAACTCATTAAATTTTGTAAAAATGTAAATACAGGTAATGAATTAAGCTAAATCCAAAATGGATTTATAAAATAAATAAATCCATTTTGGATTTTTAATTTTTTCTTTCACATTATATTAGCGAATAAGTGTAAGATTTGAATAAAAATATAGAATTTTTAAAATTTAAAAAGAAAATGTGGATTTTTTAACAAAATAAAATAAATCCAAAAATAAATCCGGTGATTAAAAAAAAGGCCAATTAATTCTGTAAGAACTCTAGCTTTTCTTACTTCTCTCAAGAAAGTGTGTACAATCGGTTCAAAACCACATCAATTCTACGACACGTTCCACTAGAATACCATGGAACCCGAACCCGTTTCAATGAAATGAAATTGTTATTCGAATTAAAACAAATAACCAAAAAGCAGAAAATGAACGTTAAAAAATTTTAATTTATATGGAATTTGACATTTATAACTGCACACTGAGAAAATTGTGTACATGCTATTTATGAATTTTTACATTGATTCAATTAAGTTTCGCTGGAATTCGTCCATTGAAAGTTTTCATTGAACTGATGCAGTTTTAGATATAATTTAATAAAAAATTCCATATTATTTATTAAAAATTTTATACACCCAAAAACGGTTTTATTAAAAAGAGCTTCATAAAAATAATGAAGCTTTGTCACATTGGGAAGAAAACTTTATTAGCTTACTGAAAATTTTCATTAAAACTCGTTTAACGAAAGTTCGCTCAAACTTTAGGTTATTTTTTTATTATTAATGGCCCTTAGAAAACGGTAAAGAGACTGAGAAAATCAGAAAAATGTTATTCTAATTTTTGCAGCGTAAATTAGTATTTTCATTAACTGAAATTCAATTCAACTATTTTTTTTATATCGAGGGCTCGTTTTTTATTTCTTCAGGGGAGAAGGAAGAATCTTAATAAAATCTTCAAAACTTTAGATATAACATATATTTAAATGCAATATTAATTTCTTTGCGGCAGTATTGATTATTATTCTTAAATTACTAATATTTGCCAAACCAAAAATCTGCTAGTTTCAGCAGTTCTTTCTGCCATTTTCAATGAAATTTTAGTAGCTTTATCAAAATTTTTGCAGACCTTTGTCTACTAAGAAAATTTTTAATTTAAAAAAACATCAGATTCCAAAACTTTTCAACCTTAGAATATGGAAACTTGTTTTAAATATAGCGAGTTTATATGTATGTCACGTTTATATTTAACAAAAACAGGCAGCTCTTTGTGTTTTTATTGATAAAAAATTAAGGAAATACATTAATTTTGTATTAAACGATTAATCGTCAATTTTCTCGATTAACCGACCCGAATAACAGGTTAATCAATTTTAAAGCATTTTTCGAATAATGCATTAACCGGTTAACCGCCTACGTCGAATAATTGGAAACACTAGTAACTACCAACATCACTACAAAACATTCAACCCAAACAAAATTACACCAACATATCCACCAGCCGCTTCAAGACTGAGTCTGCAAAAATACATTAGACTCAGGTTAGGACACA
Organism: Leucophora obtusa; assembly: GCA_949987735.1. NCBI lineage: Eukaryota > Metazoa > Arthropoda > Insecta > Diptera > Anthomyiidae > Leucophora > Leucophora obtusa. The sequence continues at coordinate 15,793,656 of OX465300.1, forward strand.
CCTATATTACACACTGCCATATCTTTAATCGCTCGATAACAGACTGTTGTTCACTTTGCAACATAGACAACATAAATATACATCACTTAATATACAACTGCAGTTCCATAATAGAAGCCCAAACCATCCTATTCGGAAAAATATGCCTACCCGAACTATTAAGCAATATTAATTTAGAAAATATAGTTTCAATACAAAATATACTTAAATATTGTAATGTATACCACCTTATATAATATTAACCCGTACAATTTCGGTCCAAAAACCTCAGATGTTAGTGCCCATGTAACTTTTAATTTACTATCATAATTCATTATGATAGTAAATAAATAAATAATAAATTAGTGCTAACAATGCCAAAAACAGAATAAGAAATATTTACCAAGTTTTTTTTCTATAGTTATTGTTAGTTTTTGTGTTCTTATTTTACACAAAGCATATTATATAAGTTATACCCACAACTTGGGTAGAGCTATAATACATACTAAAACTAGGTATCATATACCCTTATTTTATGTGATTTCCCACTTTTTATTTTTTGCGTGTATCCTTCATACTTTGATCGGAGGGGTGCAAATAAACTCAAAACTTTTTTTGTGAAAAATACGCTATATTTGTCTGGAAAGTTGCTCATTTGGTAACAGTGCGCTAGAGCCATTGTAAAATCGCTATTATTGATGTAAAACCGCTGAGTTGGCAACATTGGCCATTACGCGACTTACAGTTTCACGGTATTGACATGCTGAGAAAAAGGTCGTGCATTTTATCAAGAAATCTTTCTTTTTATCTGAACAATTATCATTTGTTGTTTAAAATAACTACACTGTAGTAGTTTTTTATATCACAAATAAATTTAAGATACCGAAATACCACAAAAAAAGTGCATTTTCACGGCCATAAATAAGTAGATGGGCTGTTAACGAGCCCTACGTAGATCGGTACAAAATGCACAAAACAATGGATGAATCGAGAATGTGAAGTGCTTATTATTTTTTGTGAAATAAAAACAAGTTAAAAAAAACGATACAATTGAATTTGTGACATATTCTCTGGTATTTTATAAATGTACTAACAAAACTAAGTGTTAAATAAACAAGTTATTAAAAGTGATTTTTAACAAAGAAATACTCTAAGGCTGATACTGATACGAGTGAGTGAAATGAATATATATTCCAATGCAAACCAATGTTGCCAACTTATAGATTTTGCATCATTTGTGGCAACGATGTTTATAATTCTAGGCCTTTATTTGACATATTTTTTTTGCCTAAAAATTTTGGAACAATTTAGGATTACTGAAATGGTTTCAAATTTAAAAAAAGAGTTTGCACGTAGACTGAAGTGGACACGCTGTGTTAGAAGTTTTTTTTTGTAGATTACGCATCTTTCAAGTAAGCTTAACTCTGAATTTACTCCAAAAAGTTTTTGGCATGAATGGCCTTCGTCTGGGCTTAGGAGCTTCCCACACTATGTTAAAAGTTTTCGGTTAAAGTTGAGTTTAGTGGCACAGCTCCGATCAGGTCAAAATTTTTACCACAGGTAAAACTTTTTATTGGGATTCCACAGTTATTTCGGTTCAAAGTTCGAAGTTGGTCTTGCTTAAAAGGCCGTGATTTGTGTTCGGATTTGGACAGTACGCGCACCATTAGAAAGGTATTTAAAATGTATTTCATATGGCATTAATTTTTGGACCAATTAACCCATTGCGGCCCAGTTCAAATTTTTTTAATTTTTAGAAGGTTCATTTTAACAAAAGTGTTTTATTTCATAAGATTGCGTATATGTATAACAATATAATTTGTACTTATTAATTTATTGTCGATACTTACACCATTCATTCAAGATATAGCTCGTCCTCTTAACCCATCAAACAACAAAGTTATTGGAGGTCAAATTTTTAGCTTTTTTTTTATAGTATCTCAAAAAAATTCATGTCATATATAGATTTATAGAAATATCTTTCACTACGACCAAAAATAAGAAACTTTTCAAGAGACTTTTTCTTGGTGAGACTAGAATTTCGGTCTTATTTTTGGTCCTAGTGACCTTTTTTTTGTTTCCTTCCAAAAATGGCTATTTGTTTACGAAATTCTTAAGTCCCACCATATAAAAGTCTCTTGAAAAGTTTCTTCTTGATTCTCAGTGGTTTAACTAATCGGTCTTATTTTTGGTTCTAGTTAATTGCTATAACCCACTTAAGCCCTTGTTTATGTATTACGAAAATACTCTAAACGTAAGCAAAGTAACAAAAATTTGTTTTTGTTTCCCATGTATTTTTGACGAAAATGATTGTAATTTCTTTCTTTAGACTATTTTCGTAATAGATAAACAGGCCATTAAATTTAAAACCTAAATATAAAGAGGGTCTATTATAGCTTCATTTTCAGCCATATTATTGGCTAAATTTTAACAGATAAGGCGAAAATAGCGGCAAAAAACAAAAGGAAAATAAAACTTACTTTCATAATAAAAGAAAAAAAAAAAATAAAATTATTTTCCTATTTAACTACTTTTTTTCTCTCAATTTTTATTTAACAAAAAAAAAATTAAATTTAACCCCGTACAACTTTGCCCGTATAAGGCTTAAAAGCAAAACTTTACCTCAAATTAAACTTTGAAATCTTACATACAATCTTGTGTAAACAAATCATACCATTATATAAGCACATTTTTGATATTCAAAGGATTTTCTCGAAAAACTCGCTCTAAAAATTAAAAAAAAGGGAACCGGTTCGTAATGGGTTAATAAATATTAAAAGTTCTTATGGCCAAAACCATTAAGCCATTTTATTTGCCTTTCCAATGGAGCTCATATTGTCCAAATCCGATAATAAATAGCGAATATACGGGCAAATTCATGTTTCAACTTTGACCCCAAATAAGACCAAAATTGGGGTCTCCGACAGAAAAATTTTTTGTTTTCCTATTCAGCCTAGAAAGTACTATCTGAAAAAAAAAATCAAAAAATCGGAGATGTGACCCTAAATTCAGCTTGTTCCAAAAAATTGTTTTGCCTATGTCGGGAGTTATTTTGGTGCAAAGTTTGAAAATGGACTTATTCTTAGCTATATCTTCGTCGTTTATAGTCTGATTAGGACATTATATACATCATTCGATAGGTAATAAAATGTCCTTGAGATAATATTTTTTATTTTTTCTATTTACACATTACGACCCTGCGAAGGAATTTTAATTTTTTTACTTTTTTTAAGAAAAACTGTTTTTATACAAAAAAACACGTATGTAACCATAGAAATACAAAACAAATATTTATACTCAAGACTAAGCTTTCGTTTAAGGCCCGGTACTGGAGACGGTAGTACAAGTACTGGTAATGCGTCGGATTTTCAACTTCCACTGTACTGGCATGTTGTCGAAATGATAACACCAATAAAGGCTTGGCCGTAGTTATTTCCCAACGTTGGCGCAGGCGTGGTATTTTATTTTTTTGGTATTATACCAATACATTTAATAACCAATATAGTAGTTTGTTAGTAACTTACTGTCCTTTCAAATTACATCACAAATTTTTAATGTATTCTTTCGAAACTTCACAAGAAAAGAATGGCGATGTCTCTCTTTCATAAATAATTGTGTAATAGATGCAAAAATACATAAAATTCATAAAATTGTTAATTTTAATAAATTAAAACGAGTAAAAAGGTTAAAGTCGGGCATACCGACTATAGAATACCCTACACCAGTCTGGTTAAGAGCCAACTAATGTTTGGATCCGAAATTCGAATGGGTTAAAATGGGACTTGTGTCAAAATTTTCTATAAAATTATAAAAGAAAAAAAAATCGTAAATATAGCCCATATGTGCGATATGTCCAAATATGGACCGATTATATCTAAAATCTATTGGTTTTGTTCTCGGGACCATGTGAGTCAGCAAACCAAATTTCATTAAAATATCTTAATATTTGCGACCTGCAGCGTGTAACCAAGACCCTTATATGGGCAGTAGGTCTAAATATGGACCGGTGTTAGCCAAAATCAATAGGCTTCGTCCTTGGGCCGACATAGATAGGTGTATCATCATCAACATATCTTAATATTTGCGAGTTGCAGCGTATAAACAATATAATTTTGGGGGACCCTAATATCGGCACTAGATCTAAACATGGACCGGTTTCAAACAAAATCAATAGGCGTAGTCCTTGGGCCGACATAAGTCGGTGTACCAAATTTCATCAAAATATGTTAATATTTGCGACCTGTAGAGTGCGCACAAGAATGCATGGACAGACGGACATCGTTAAATCGAAATAAAAAAAATTTTGAGCCGATCAGTATACTATAAGGTGGGTCTGCGACCAATATTTTTTGGTGTTACAAACATCAGCACAAACTTATAATACCCTCTCCACGTAGTGGTGTAGGGTATAAAAAGCTCGTTAATTTTCAGAAAACAGTACCTACTGGCAAAGCAAGTTTTAAGTAGTACCGGCATTTCGTAAAAAACAGTGCTTTCCCAGTACAATTTTTTTTGTAACGTCGGCAATTTCTACCTGGGAAGTTACGAGTAAAACAAAATGATTTTTTTGTAATTTTAACCTTCGCACTCTTAAAGGTTTTTATATACGTAGTATACTGAAACCCACCCGGGTGGGTTCTTCATATTTTACACACATTTTAAATAAAAAATGCATTTACTACAACATATCATAATGGGTTAATAAAGAAGACATGAAAAAAAATAATAACAAAAAACTATAGAAAGTACCATTAACAATACCCTACGGGAAATTTTAACAAACTGTCACCGAACTGGCCCCTTTATATGAAATAGACTGGTCACTTTTACATCGCGTTGTCATTGGAGGGGTAAATTGACCCCTTGTGACATATCACAAGACAAATCCTAGGACAGGTTACTGAACTCTCATAAAAAACAAAGTGCAGGGACCCGTACTGGGATTTGTCTTGTGACATGTCACAAGGGGTCAATTTCCCCCTCCTATGACAACGCCATGTAAAAGTGACCAGTCTATTTCATATAAAGGGGCCAGTTCGGTGACAGTTTGTTAAAATTTCCCGTAGGGTACATACCGTGAAGCCTAGCATAAAATTGCATAATTTCTTATTTAAACGTCTTTTAATTTGTATCAACAAAATATTTAAAAAAAAGGACTAACAATGAATAATAAATTTTAGATAAATTTGTCAAATTTTTATTGTATTTTGAATAATAAATGAATAAAAACAACCCGACTAAAAAATATCTTATATAATCATATATCACCATATATATACGTCCATATCTAATTTGATCCGAATATTGGAATATATAATTATATCAAGCGAGATAAGGATGTTATCTCACCTGATACAATTTGATCCGAAAAATGGGTCTATCTAACTGCACCAAATTATATATAAATACATATAATTTGATGAAGATTTTCAAAGAAAATTTTAGTAAAAATTGTTGAGATCACTTATTTCATTCATATTAAATACTAATGCTTAATGTTTAGAAAAATTTTTGCTAATAAACTTAGAAATAGCTGACCAAATAAAACATTACAAATTAAAAATTGTCGGAACAAATTTTTCTAGGTTAGAGTTTTGGTCTTTCTTACAAAATGTGTGTCTTTCTTATAAAATAAAAAATTAACTTTCACAATTTTTTTTTTTTCACGGAAAAATAAATGAACTTAAACCATATTAATTTCAACATATGTTTGTCTAATTTTTATTTTTAAATTTAAAGTAAAAATATTTATTTCGGCTTTTAATTCCACAAAGAAAAAAAAAATTCTCCCCTTATTTATTTTTTTAACCCTTAAATGCATGATCTCTTCGATTTTAACCATTTTTTTATATATGATTTATAAAGGCGTGTACATTTCAAGAAAAGTACCAAAAAAAATTATTTTTAAAAAAGGTGATTTTTATTGAAAAATATGGTTTTTTGCCAAATAGCTAAATTGTGATTATTTTAACGTATATAAGAAAAAAAAATTGACAAAATTTCTTATCGCCAAAATAAATTTTATTGCGAGAATATCACTTTAAATATTTAAACAAATATTTTTGAATATTACACTTTTTGTAAAAAAACGCGTGTTTTAGATTTTTCACAAATATACAGAGCAAAACCAAGATTTTTACTCTAACTGTTTAAAAATTCTGCACTAAACTATAGGAACACTATGTACAGAAGGGGCCCCCAAAAATGCAGTTTTGTGCATCAAGTGGGTTTTTTTTATTAAAAAACCGGTATGTTGCCAAATGGCTACACCATACATTTAAGGGGGAAAATTATTTTTAGTTTAATAAAGAGTATTTTCCCAACTATTTGAAAAATATAAGTTGAATTCAATTATAAACATTTATATATGTATGTATATGTCAAAGTGCAAAATTCAAAACCAGATCCACAATTTTGGAGTTTTTTTTTAATTTTTATAGTGCAATTAAACTTTATAAAATTTTGTATAATTAGAAATCATGTCAGATAAATTTATACATGAAATTAATACAATTTTATATTAACTTTGTTATATATTTTGAAATAAGATTGTTTAGAGAAGCTTATACGCCATTATATATAATTATGTTTAAACTATATTTGCTGATCTCTTAATATCTCTTAATATATAACGTCATATCAAACATATTTATAAAACCAAAGTGTTAATATAAATGTATGTGGTCATATAAAGCAACACATATAAACATTTATAATTATATAAAATCATATAAAATTATATGAAAACTTTTTTAGTCGGGAATATTTTAAAAAAGTAATTATGCTTTCTGTACTATTCTTTTATTAAATAGTGATAAAAAAATCAATATTCTGAAACAAGTCACCTGGTGGGTTTCAGGCGACGCACAGTGGGGCCAAATGCATGAAAAGTGGCGATTAATTCATAGAAGTCGTAATTTAAAAAAAAAATATTTTTTATTAATGGATATTTATAAATACATAAAAAACCAACATTTAAAAAAAAACAGAGTGAAAAAACACATTTTTTAACCCTTTATGGGCCATTTTGTGTTCTGTAAAAAATCCTCTTTTTTCACATTTTTTGCTGTAACTTTGGAACGGTGCGCTATAAATTATTCAATTAAATTGCAAATTAAAGCATACTAAATGTACTTTAAGAAAAATAAGTAATATTTTTAAAAATAATAAGGAATAAATATTTTATATGTATTTCTATTAGAAAATTTTTAAATTAAAATCATACCTTTTTTCTCGAAATTTTAAAATTTTGCTCAAAAATGAAACATTTGAAAATCTAATTGTTTTTTTATTGATAAATAACCATAAACACACTATTTAAAAAAAATTTAATTAAATTCGGTTATTCTATTCTCTTCGGTTAGCTGACCAATTGGCAATGGCGATAATGATATAATTTCAGGCCCATGAATAAAATATTTGTGAAGAGTAGGAGGCATATAGTACCATGGATATTTTTTCACAAATAGCCTGGCAGTGTTATTAGCGAAGTTTGTAAATTTTTCAATGTTGACCTCAATACCACTAGAAACTACAATTAATATTGTGTGCATATTTTTGATCAACTCTAAATCAAGATTAGTAATTTCAGCAGATACTTCTGCATTCTTAAAAAAACGTCTTGCAGTATTCCCGTCATTAGAGTTACCAAAACCAGGTTTTGGTTGATCAATGATCAATCCCGTTCTCTTTTTAAATTCGCGTTGAATACGACTTTTAGTTTCAGCAATAATTTTTTTTTCTTCGTCACTTCTTGCCTGCCATTTTTGAATTGGAAGTTTATATGCCAAGTGAATAAGACATTCAAAAAATCTTATCCAGCCATGTAGGACAGACAAACCGAACTCCATGAAGTCTACGTTGGAATCTCTAGAAATCATTTGTTCAATATTGTTGAACTCCTTGCTGGTAGCGCCACATATGTAGCACTTTTGTGTGGACTTTGTGTCTGTAATCGCGTTACACACTTTACCGTCAATCATAACGAGAATTAGTTTGTGGTTCACTTTTATCTTTCTTTCTCCAACTGATATTACTGTATCGATAAGAGCATTTTTTTCTGTCTCCACTCTTTCTCTTTCTGTTTTAATACTGTTGACCGTTTCTTTCATAAATTCAATTTTTAATGGCCTGCAAAACCTAGTTGAAGACGGTCGAGGATTATGCCAAATGATTTTGTTTTTACAAACTAATTTTAATGGTACAATTGACGTAATAAATACAGAAGAATCAGATGCATTACTGTCATGAAAGGCTTGTTTGTAAGAACTATGCCCTGAACTTCCGTCAAAGCCCCACTTAGTGTATAAAGTAATTTTTTCGATTTCTTCGTTGTCTAACGAATTTAAATCTGCATTTTTAACCGACAAAAGGCGTTCAGTGGTATGATCCAATATTCCTTGTAGGCTAACTTGCGCTGATGTTTCAGAAATTTTCATTTGTTCTCCCTTTGGGTAACATTTTTTCTTAGCTCTTTGGACCAATTTATATGATGGAAATTTCTCAGGTGCAACCTTTCTAATAACATTATATTGGTGGCGACTTAGCTTCGCTTCTACCAAAACGGACAGAGCTTCATCCGGAGTTAACTGCTGTGGTGGTACCTGTTCTATACTTTTTCGGTATTTTTTGGCTTTTGTTGGAGATGATATTATTTCCTTAACAATTTTCGACTCATCTATTTTTCCAGCAGCTCTCAAGCTCATTTGTGTGGCGTAAGCCAAAACAGGCAAAGAAATTTGATCTCTTATGTCTTTACATTTCTTAACTTTTGTTTTTTCTTTGCACTCTTCAAATGAGAGATCATTGCGACCTCTTTTTTGTTGTGGTTCTGGTGGTGGACTGAATGAGATTGAGGCATCCAGCCAATTCTTATTATTTTTTACAAAAATTTCATTCTTTCTATGACATTTTTGCCACCGAATCTCATAGCTAGAGCAAAAATTATGAAACCTTGTCATAAAATCTACCATATCCGAAGGGTCGACACGTTTTATTACTTCCCATCTCAAAAGTTTAAATTTATCCTGAAGTGATTTAGGTTCTGCACTCCTCATAAAATTATGCAACTCATGACGAGGAATGAAAATTGTTTTGGGACATGTTCCTAAAATTAATAAGATTTCTATTCGTTTAAAATTTGCAAAAAGTAATTCCTTTAACCCTGTACCGAATAATTTACACTTTCACAACACTTTAAATATGTAACATCACATCACAAAACATTGACAGCTAAAACAATAAATAAACGTGTCAGTACCGAATCAATAATACCCTACGGATGGATAGAAATTCTTAAAAATGTATTATCATTATATTAGTAGATTGATATCACCAGCTTAAAACAAAATTAAAACTTTACTCGTATGATGCATGTATATGACCAACAGTTATTATGTAGGACTCAAATAAATGACAATAATATATAGGGATGGGAGCGTGACCTCCTTCAATTTTTCAAAATAGTGCACTTGTGCCATATACAATTTTCTAATGATTTAAAATTAACAAATGTTTAAGTAAAATTCATTGAAATATCATAAACACATGTAAAATAATTTAATTAGTTTTATTCATAGTAAATAAACCCAACATACGCAATCACGTGAGCATGCGTGAATTAAAGTTACTCACGCCCCCATCTCTAATTAACAACACATTTTTTTAGCTACAATAACAACTACTATAACGAAAATAATGACAAAACAAAGTAAAAACAACTTGATGTTTTGTTTTTTTTCATATTTGTGGATTTTTAGCATCTTGAGTTATTTCACAAAAACAAGCATAACTCAAAAATCGCAAAAAATCGCAAAAAAATATTTTACGCAAGCTCACGAACAAAGTTGTTGAAACTCCATATATAAATCAAAAATAGCCCATTTTTGGGCTAATTTTGTTTTATTAACATTTAATATTTTTAAAACATTTATTTAAACAAAAAAACATGTACTATATAGTAAACTACCTGAAGTTGACGGTTCCATTATAAAAATTTAACTTTTAGAAGTATTAATAGAAAAAATTATCAATTGAAATATCAAAATGTTCACTTTTTTTCAATATGCACAAAAAAAATAACAATTATTCAACTTTAAGTGCTCACTTCAACTATAGCAAACAACTTAAAAGTATAATTTTTGCAATTAGTGATGCAGAATTTTATCCACTTTCACCCGGTACCAAACACGATCATGAATTTTAAAGTTCATATTTTGAATTAATCGCCACTTTTCATTCATTTGGCCCCAATGTGCGACGACGTAGAAAAATTCAAAAACTAAATAAAAAAATTATAAAGAATATTCGAATCTTGAATAATTTAACAGTTTCTGATAAAAGTAAAAAAATTAGTCACTGAGTCAAAAGCATTTTTTGTTTTGACCAAAAGTTGTAGAGTTATCGATTATTATAAATCTAAAAAACCCACCCTGGCAATCAGGAGTGCGAAAGTTAAGTAAATTGTAGCAAAATTACAAAAAACAAATTATATAACCCTTTAAAAGAAGCAACGAATCTTGCCATGATCCAAGCGCAAGCAATGGATAATAAAGATATCTCACCGGAAGCTGGTGCAGATTTGTCACCGGAAGAAGAAGAAGAGGCATTATTTTTTTTATTTTATTTATTCAAATAAACCAACTGAGCCCTTAGGGTCATATATAGTTGGCAGACTAACAAAAACAGGTTATTTTATAATATTTCTTAAAACTATAGTCTTAAAAAGTAATTAAATTTGTATATAAGAGCATTTAAAAGAGACTACAAGATAAAACAATTTGTAATGAAAATTAGTTTTACTTACAAAAAATATAAAAGTAACAATAATATGGCAAAAATATATATGACAAAATATATTGCGTTATAAAATTAATTAAAAAATAGAAATAATATGGCAGAAATAAAAAATATATGATAAAATGTATTGCGTTCTAAACTTAGAGCAATTTAAATACCCCATTACTTGAACAAAACAAGAAATGATGTAAATATGCAAGAGTAAAATCAAATTAAAGAAAAACAAAGATTTGGCCACTTAAATGTCATCGACAGAAGCATATTCTACAAGTTTACTCTTGAATGTTTTCAAAGATAGATCAAAGGATCTAAGGGGACGGGGTAGATGGTTCCAAACCTTTGCAACACGAACATGAAAAGATCGTTCATGAATAACGTAATTTCTGGTCGGATACAGAAGTTGAGGGTTCCTGTCAGCGTTCAATAATACAAAATGTCTGTGTATATATTCCGGACAATCAGTGAGCATTACCTTATGATAGAATAATAGCAATCGGATTTGCACAAAATTTTTAAAACTGCATCCCAAAAAATCGGAAATATACCTCGACACATTATCATGTGGTTTCAAATTGTAAACAAAGCGTATTATTTTATTAAAAAGCAATCTGCACCTATTGAAGTCCTCAAGACTACATGCAGAGTAAACTTCAATACATTATAACAAGTTGGACATTAATAATGCATGTGCTATACGTTTTTTAATAGAAAGAGGTAAATAAAGATTCAAGGAATATAGTCTACGCAAGGTAAAATTTATTTTAGAACTTAACCAGCTTATATGTTGACCGAATTTTAGCTTATTATCTATTACAACACCTAATCATTTAATATCTTCAACGAATTCAATATGCTCGCCATTAATAGCAACAGATACATTAACTTCAGAGTTATGAGGTTTAAAAAGCATAACTTTTGTCTTGGCAGAGTTTATACGCAAATTGCAATTTCTCATCCACGTAGAAACATTAGATAATAGAAAATTCATGTCATATTCAAAAACGTCAATGAGCTGAAGATGACCAGTAAATAGCAGTTGTATATCGTCCGCAAAGACAAAAGCATCACATTTAAATCCATTAAGTAAGGTAAAAAAGTCGTTCATATAAAGCATAAATAATAAAGGTTCTATAACTGAACCTTGAGGTACGCCACTGGTTACAGCTAAACACTCCGAATCTGAGTTGTTACGATGCACAAATTGACGTCGTCCAGACAAATAAGAAAAAATTAATCTACAAGAAGATTTGAAAATTTTGGACGGTTTGAGCGACATTAGCTTAAAAATAACACGAAAAACTCAGAGGAGAATGTCTTTTTACTCATAATAAACTCTTACCAACAATTATACTGAAGAGTTAACCCCTTGAGAACTAAGTCAAAACATTTTTTTGTTAAAAAAAATTTTTTTTGTGAAAAAAATTTTGTAACCTATTATCGGTATTAAGATTTTTGCATTTGTAAAGTAATTGGGCATATTTAAAACAAAGAAAAAAAAATCGCACGATTCCCAAATATCTTTGGTGTTTATTATTATAACTATTTATTAGTATTTTCAATACTTTAAAAATTCAGAATGTTTACATTATTATTTTAACAAAAAAGTTACACCGATACAATTTCTCAGTTACTGGCTACTAAATTTTCAACTGTGTCTCAGGTGAAATACCCCTTACTGAGCTTCAGTTGATTGAAGATATAGCCAAATCCATTTTCAAACTTTGTTCCGAAATAACTCCCGACATAGGCGCTTCCGCAAAAAAACATATGGTAGGACTCCCAAAAAGTAGTTTTATCAGTGGTAAAAATATGGAGTCAAGCGGTGAGGTGCCCAGCAAAACCTTGGTAATATATGGGTACTACTACGCATATTACTTGGTAATATATCAAACCGCTACCCTTGCATTACCTTGGACCTTACCCTTGCATTACTTTTAATACCAAGTTCATACGTTTGGATTTTTTATTGTTATAATTAATTAATTCGTTTTTCTAGAAAATTTTAGAAATTCAATTTTTTGTTAAAAACCCGTGAATTTAAAATTGTAATTCGGTTTAAAAAATTAAAATTTAAACAAAATGTTTTTAAAAACTCCTTACCTGTAAGTTCAGAATAACATGTTACTAGGTAAAGAGTCACATAGATGGACATGCCCTTGTGTTAAAATAATAGGTCTAGTAATAGAAAAGTAAGAGCTTACTTCCTTCATTACAAAATGTTTATTTTTATAACCAAAACTTATAAAAAAAATTTTCGAAATATTTTGTTAAAATTATGTAATTTTTAATTTAATAGTCAATATGAAACAAGACTAAATTTTAAGAAAAAAAAACGTATTATTTTAATGTTTTTTATAACCTAAGTTCAGAATATCGATGGACATGGCCTTGTTAAAATAATAGCTTTGGTAATACAAAAGTAAGAGGTTACCTACCCTAATTTCTTCTTACCAAAGTCATTACCGGGTAATAAAAGGTTTTGCTGGGTGTTCCTAATTAATCGAATAAAATTTTAAAATTAATCGATTCATCGAAAAAATGTTATGTAAAATAATAATATACATTTATTGTATTTTTAATAATTTTATTTAAAAAGAAAGAACAAAAATAGTTTCAGAAACTCTTTTTAAAATTCATAAAAATAAAAAATGTATTAATTGAGATCATATTTTATTAAAACATTTATTTTGTTTTGTCCTCTATATCATATATTAAAATTTTATCCAAATCGGGGAGAACCACACCGCAGACCTATCTTTAAATTTAGTATTTTAATTAAAAATTAGCCAGACGTATCTTCAAGAAGATAAATTTGTATCTATTTCGTATGTATAAACTCATAAAACACATAAAAATAGGGAGAAATTGTGTTGAGAATTGATTTTCTCTCCACGTTTACGTCCCTCCCTCGCTTTATTTGATTTTGGGAACTATTTCGCAGGGAATTTAAAAAAAACCTTGCGATAAAATTATCAAAATTGTTGCTAAGAGAGTTAGCTAGATTGGGTTCTGGATAGCTCACATATATGAAAGGATATTTAGTTCTCATTTAGAACTCATAAATGTTAATTTTGAATGTAATCTTGGTAACAACTTATATGTAAATTTCTTTGTTTTACTTTTCAAATAGTATTTAAAAAAAGGGACGATTTTAACTAAAGTATTGTGTTCGACACTAGAGAGGTATAGCTTTGTAACGATATATACATATATAATTTGTAGCCTGATAGCCTCAGATCATTACAAGGTCACTGAATTAATCCTTACTGAATTAATTCACTACTGAATTCGTTCAATTTCATTTTCGTTCAGTGAATTAAAAAAAAAAATAAAATTACGTTCAGTGAATTAAAAAAAATAATAAGTTCACTGAATTGAAAAAAAATAAAATAAGTTCACTGAATTCAAAGCCTGTTTTCTGCCGTTCAGTAGAAGAAAACAATAATGTACAAATAAAATTTTTAAATAAGCAATTTTACAGCGTGTGCTAGTAAAAATAAACAAATTAGAAGCCGGATGCTGTTTATCAACCTACATGATTCAAAAATAAAGCCTTTTACTATTAAAAATAAAAACTTTACAGATATAGATAAATTTGGGAAAAAAATATAACTATATAAATATATAACTAGTTTGAAAAATTATTAGGATCCCGTTTTCTTAATTTTGAAATCCCGAATCCCGGGATTTTAAAAACCCAATTCCGATTGGCATCCCTAGTGTCACACCATCTTTTCACATGAATGGATTCTAAAAAAACCGACTTTACTTTGTTTGGTAACACATCAGGGTTATACCTTCTCAAGGTGCCATCTACTCTAAATATTTATAAAATTTATAATTTCATTAAACCAACTAAACTCAAAATTTAATATCCTTCAAACACAACATTGTAAATATCATTCATAATTTTTATTGTAACTGTATATTAATGTATATTAATCAGCAGCAGTGCAGCTAGTGCTCTATAGTCAAAATTTAATCTTAGAATTGAAGTCCTTAAGATTAAATAAATAAATATTTTTGGATTGGGCATAGTTTAGAAGAAAATATAAAATTAAATTTTTTAAAAATGTTAACCCATTCAGGACCGGTAGTTCATTAACATTTTTGCTTTAGTTCCATATTTTTCCGTTACGGTGCATAATAAAACGCCAAAAATAGCATGACAATAGTTCTCAGCCATAAGTCCATGTCTTCAAAAAGTTTAGTTGGAAAATCTGTAGCGGTATAATAATTATTAATGTATGAACACCGTAAAAAAATAATTAAAAATGTGGCTATACGTAAAAAGAACACTACACTGGTAGATTTGTAAAACATCAGAGTAGAATTTTAGAAGATGACAAAGCAAACTGTTGTTGGTTTTGTTTTTCATCGATAATTAAGATGGATTTTACAACTTGTTAAAAAAGTTTTATTAAAATCTCCTATTTACTTTAATAAAAAATATATATTAAAAAAAATTTTTTTTAATTTTTTACCAATTTCGATTAACCGACGAATTTCCATTTATATGCGCTAAAAGTCGTGCAAATTTATAAGTGCATATAAGCGATAATTACTACTAGGGTATTCAATTAATCGGCTTTTTCGTGTTTTTTTCTTAACCGGTTAATCGAAAGAAATTTTAAAATAAATCGATTAATCGAAAAACTTTTCTGTAAAATAATATATATACACTTGTAATTTTAATAATTTTATTTAAAAAGGAACAAAAATAATTTCAGTAACTCTTCTGAAATTCATATAAAAAAATGTAATAATTGAGATCAGATTTTGTAATTGTTTCTATTTTTTCTGTACCCTCTTTCAGATATTAAAATTTTATCCAAATCTGGGAGAACCACACACACGCATTGAATTGAGAATTGATTTTCGCTCTACGTTTCCGTACCTCCATCCCTTTATTTTATTAAATCAGAGTGCTCACTAAACAGGCTTTATTACATTGAGCATTAATTATAATTAATAATTATAATAATCATTAATTACAATAATTATTAATGCTTTCGTTTAATATCAACTTTTGAAAAGTCGTAAAAAATAATTAAAAATTTATTATACATAAATAGATACCACTACTTTACTAGATAAGTCAAAACAACAGAGTAGTAATTTGGAAGATGACAAAGCAAACTGTGATAAATTTATGTTGTTTTTGTTTTTCTTTGCGATTTAAGAAGTTTATTAACGCTCCTACTTGAAAACATGAAATTCTCATTGAGTTGAAGCTAACAAATATTTCTAGAAATTCTAAAAGGCCGTCCTTTAATTATTTTCTTAGGCCAGAGTGAAATCCGGATAGGTACAAGTCTACAGCAAATTATTTATAACAATTTTTTTAAAAAAAAGTTTTGATAATTACCTTAAATAATAAAGATAAAAAACAAATTTTATATATTTCGTGAGCGTTATAAAAAATGTTCGTGCGTGATTATTTTTCTTTCGGGAGCGTGCGTGAGCGTGAGTCTCTAGTCTTGACAGTATATAAAAAATTTACTTTTTATATTTTTTTTATTTATTATCAGTAGTTTTATCAATACTTTTTTAATAGTATTTTACAAAATTATTAATTTTTTGTTAATAAGTGAACGTAAATAAATTATCAAATACATTATTATCAAGCTCTATTTATATTATGATTTTTTATAAAAGGTACAATACTTCTGAAAATATTTTGGTTTCTTTCATTTTAACGTTATTTGGCATCATGTTGTATATTTGCAGTCCTTTGTAAAATAGCGATCGTTGTATAGCACTAGTATTTGCACGTTGTATTCTAAAGTCCTGAGCATGGTTGAACATCCCCAACATATTTTAAATGTTCTATCAGGTAATCTGGTGCATCTCCCATTTTCATTTTTGTATAAAATTAATTGTATTGAATTCTAATCTTTGGTGTATGTTCATCCATTGTAGCGTATATATAAGCTTTATTGAGGTAAATCGATTGTATTTTAGTATTGACCGCATCGCTTTATTTTGCAATTTTTGTAGTCTCATTATTTGTTGATCTGAGCAGCATGTGTATAGCACGGTTGATCCGTATTCAAAATGTGGTTTTAAGATTGTGTTATATATATTTTTTGGTGTGATAAGCAGGGATGGGAAATAATATTTTTATGTCGGTATCAAAAAATTGTTTGAAGAGTACACTACACAAACTCTTGATTTAAATATACTGCTCTTTGTATTTTAAAAATAACACAAAAATTTTGTATAATATATACAGTATTGTTCGAAACCTAAGCAACTTTTCCTAATAAAGTAATCAAAGTCCTACATATTCTTTTTAAATTGGTTTATACAAAATAACACTTTTAATTTTTATTATGTTATGTGCCTACATTCTAATAATAACAAGAAAAATTTAATTCCATTTCCTTGCCAGTAAAAAAAAAAAACAAAAATGAAATTGACTCCATATATTGCTGTTCGAAACTTAAGCAACTTTCAGTACTTCCTATGATACCCTTTCTTGAATATGACCTCCGCACATAGTTTTGCCATATAATCTATTAGATTTGATAGTGTTATGGTTGGTATTGATTCCCCCTCTGATTTTAAGCAATTAATCAGCTCCCGCTTATTACTAAAACGGCGAGTTCCGTCCCTGCGGTTCAAAATGCCGAATATGTTTTCTATGGGAGTCGAGTCTGAAGATTGAGCTGGCCAATCCAATAATTGAATCCCATTAACAGGTAACCATTCTTTGACCCACTTTGACGAGAGTTTGGGTCATTATTACGCTGAAACACCCATAGAAGTGGCATTTCCAATTCGGCATATTGAAGCATGTGTTTGGCTAAAATATCCAAATAAACAAAGCGATCGATTTTTATTTGTATTTCAACAAAAGGCTAACTCCACTAGTCGAAAAGCATGTCCACACCATTATATTTCCGCCCCCATGCTTTATTGTTCCTTTACAATAACGCGGATGTAATCGTTTTCCCTTCGGTCTTCGAACGTGGCATACTTCATCTGAATTTAACAGGTTAACTTTAGACTTGTCGCTGAATAAAACTATTTTCCATTTTCCCACAGTCCAATTTGAGTGAGCTTTTGCAAAATCCAACCTTAAATTTCATAAAACTAATGAAAATTAACGAATACGTTGCAAAACCATTTAGGCAAACCTCTTTTTTAAATGTTTGTTTGTCAGTATAGGTTTCTTAGACGGCATGAAGTTTCTCAAATTATTTTCCAATGATCGTTTTCTCACACTGCTCGAACTAATATTGAGATTAAGCTCACTCACAACATCTTTGGAAGAAATAAAGGGTTTTTTTTCATAATTAATCGGACAATTTTCAATCTGTTCGATGTGAAGTTTTTCGAGGTTGCCCTCTAGTATTGACTTTCTCTACTATTCCAGTAGCTTTGTACTTTTTAATTAGTAGCAAACTATTGATTTGTTAATGCTTAATTTGTTAGCTATAGAGACTTGCGATTGGCCCTTATTAAATAGTTCAAAAATTTTGAGCTTAAAATCGATTCCGTAACGTGTACGCGCCATAGCTGCACTTCTAAGTAATTGATTCTAAATCTACAGAAACAAAAAAATTGAAATTTTCTTTGTCAAACTAAACGGAAATTAAATAAATGTTTCAAAATTTTTGTTTATTTGTTGTTATATGTAGGACTTTGATTACTTTATTAGGAAAAGTTGCTTAGGTTTCGAACAATACTTAGGGTTTTCACAAGGGGTGTACTATTTGTTGTATCGTTGTATCGTCCTAACAAAAAACAGAGTTGTTAAAAATTAAATTGAAAAAATACAACATTTGAGAATAGGACGATACAACATTTTTACGTATGTTTAGTGTCCTATGTTTGAGTGTGCTAACAGATAGAAAACTGAATAGAAAACCGTTGTTAAACACAAATAAAATCTTTAACAACTCTGTTTTTTGTTAGGACGATACAACGATACAACAGATAGCACACCCCTTATGAACAACCTAACTGTATAACAGATTGTTTTTATTATTTTTAGTCTACTAATATTTAGCAAAAATTCAATTAACTAAAAGTTAACTAAAATTCTATAAATTTAACAGTTTTATTTTTGCTGCTCTTATTTTACTAGTACTTAGCAGAAAAATCTGCTAATTTCAGCATTAAAATAACAAAATTAATTTATTTTTGAAGTTTCTTTTTAATGAAAATTGGAGCCAAATGAGTCGAAAAGTTATACAACAATCTTAAGCGGCGCATACATTAAGGAACATTCGTGAAAAACTGTCCTTTTTTTGTGAATGTGTGTGTTTGTGTGTGTGTGTGTGTGCGTGTTAACATCGTGCAATTCGTGTTTACAACATTTTTTGATATTTTTTGTTCAAAACTCAATGTTCCTTAATGTATTCGCCGCTTTATGTATGCGCGTTTTTAATTTTCATAAATTTCATAAAAATGCTAAAAGTGCTTCACTTTGAAGTGCCATAACTTTTTAACTGTATATCGCGTGTTATTAATTTAAACAATATTTGGAAGATGCTCTTGTCTACTTTATAACTCGATGTTTCTAAACAAAATGACTGTTAAAAAGTGCACACGTAATGCAAATGCAGTTTTCTAATGCATTTTTCAAAACTTTCTCCCCCTACGATTTTCAAAAAAAAATACAGTTTACTAAAATATGGAATCTTAGCTAAATATACAAATGCTGATTTTTATGGGACAAACATGTCTTCTATTTTTAATAATTTTTTTAAAAAAAGATTATTTTTTTTATTCTAAAAAATGGAAACATTTTTGTATTTCATATTTTTATACCCTACACCACTATGTGGTCAGGGTATTATAAGTTTGTGCTGATGTTTGTAACACCAAAAAATATTGGTCCTAGACCCACTTATTTCGATTTAACGATGTCCGTCCGTCTGTCTGTCTGTCTGTCTGTCCATGCATTCTTGTGCGCACTCTACAGGTCGCAAATATTAAGATATTTTGATGAAACTTGGTGCATCGACTTATGTCTATTGATTTTAGTTAACAGCGGTCCATGTTTAGTTAACCTAGTGCCCATATAAGGGTCCTCCCAAAATTATATTGTTTATACGCAGCAGGTCGCAATGAAAATTAAAAACGCGCATAAAATCGCGAGTTTTTACAAATTTCGAGATCTGAAAAAGGAAATGTTCAAATTGGATTTTGGTGAACATCGGTCCATGTTTAGACCTAGTGCCCATATAAGGGTCCTACCAAAATTATATTGTTTATACGCTGCAGGTCGCAAATATTAAGATATTTTGATGAAATTTGGTACACCGCCCTATATCAGCCCAAGGACGAAGCCTATTGATTTTAGTTAACAGCGGTCCATGTTTAGTTAACCTAGTGCCCATATAAGGGTCCTCCCAAAATTATATTGTTTATACGCAGCAGGTCGCAATGAAAATTAAAAACGCGCATAAAATCGCGAGTTTTTACAAATTTCGAGATCTGAAAAAGGAAATGTTCAAATTGGACCATATAGTATTTATATACAAAAAATAAACAAAATCAGAAGACCCATGTTCAGATATTTTGCGTTTTCTCATGGAATGAATGATATATATTATTTATTATATTATTACTTTTGTTTTTTTATATATAGTAGTTTTATGTAGTAATTTCTTAACCATATATGTCTCATTTAATGAAATAAAAACGTTTCTTAAAAAAAAGATAATGAAAATGCCCTCGCCGGGTCGTAATGGGTTAATAATAATAAAAAAAAATGTCATCTAAAAGATGTTTCTATTATCTTTGCAATGGTGTATATATATATTGTTCCAATCCGACCATAAACGACGAAGATATACCAAGTCCATTTTCGACTTTTGCACCAAAATAACTCCCGACGAAGGCGTTTCCGCGAAAAAAATATATATATATATTTTATTTATTTTTATTTATTTATAATTCATCTACAAATCAAAAAGCCATTCAGGCACAAAAAAATGAATTACATAGCAATACTCTACACTCAATGACCAAACACATTGGCTCCCCAGCCATAATATTAAGCGCATTTTTTGATTTGGAATTTTTCATACAAAAAGTGGATTTATTAAATTCAAAAAAAAGTTGGATTTATTTATCTGGGTTTATACATAGCAATAAAAATGCAAATATATGAAACAGCCTATTAAATTAATGTCAGAAAAAATACGAATGAAAATTAAAAGAGAAACAAAAAAATTGCTAAACTAGCAAATAAAAGGTTTTTTATTAAAATTTTTTATATGAAATATGTTAAAAAAAAAAAATTTACCTCACCAAATAGCTGAAATAGACATGCTAATTTTTCACTCTACTGTAAGTAATTTAATTAAATCCAATTAGTGAATATTAAGTATTGCAGTGGAATATTTTAATGTTGTAAAAATTAGAGATGAGCGATATTTTCATACCGGTGATTTAATCACAGTTATTGATAAATCACTGGTAACCTAGTGTCTACAAACGCAATGAAATGTGCAAAGAAATTTCAAAATAACACACAAAACAACAACAACGAAAATAATTGATAACGGCAGTGATCAATTATTTCAAGTCGCATTTCGTTCTTTTAATATTTTTGTACTATTCTTTCTTGCAAACTTCATTGTGCACAGTAATACATTTTTTTTAATAACAGTGACTTGCTTTCACACTCTTCTGAATAAAATGTCTCCTTCTTCATGTCTTTGTTACCGGTCGCAACTATTCTTCTTTTAAGGCCCAGTTTTTAGGAAGTGGATTATATTTAAAATTAGTTTAACGCAGTTTTTAACTGGAATACTGCTTTTCAAATGTGGTTTATTTTGTTTTATTTCAATAACGAAATGAATTATACTCGAGAAAAAGTTTTTCCAGCGAATTTTTGTTAATAAACCTTGAAATGGCTGACAAAATTCGTTTTCGGTTTAACTAAACCAAGTTTAACTGACATCTTAAAATCTCGCCATAAATATTATTTCGTTTAAATCGCAGTCTTTTCCATAGAAAAACCGTGATCACGATCACAGTTTAAAAAAACAACGAGTTGCAAATCACATTCACTGAGAACAATGTTACTGAAAAATCGCCGGATCGCCCATCTCTATTATAAACCCGTGATCACGGTCACTGTTTAAAAGAACGGTGATTCGAAAATCACGATCACTGGTAGCAGCGTTATTCAAAAATTACCGGATCGCTCATCTCTAGTAAAAATATAAATTGATTTGATAAAACTGAAAAGGCAGACTGTTTACCGCTGTTTTGTATAAATAAAATATAATTAAAAATTAAAGTAATATCCTTCATCATTGAATTCGGTATTAAAAATTAGGGTGAAAGAATTGTAAATAGGGAGAATCTAACCCCATCTGTTGAGCACTTTCTGAACTACTTTTTGGATTTATTTAATTTATTTATTAATAAAAGAATTATTTACAATATGTGTCGCAGTTTTTTCCTTTTGCCATATAAAATTAATATCAAATAAAAAAGATATAAAATTTGAATTTTCTGCAAATGTTGATGCAGATACATAGTGGAATATGAATTTATGTCGTGTGTTAAGATTTTGCAACTCTGATTAAGGGATTTTACTAAATTTGCTAAAGAGGAAAATAAGTGAAGTTTTCATTTTAATTGCATTTATATCCTAGATCTAGGCTTGCCAGATCGAAATTTGCAAAAAGCTTGACATTCAGGGGAAAAAGCTTAATTTTTCTTGGCATAAAAAAAGTCTTGATTTTTCTAGACAATTTAAAATTGCTTGCTTGAAAATTTAAATAATGTTAATTTATACAGATTTTCAATACTCTTTGTACCACATTTTTTAAAGAAATGGGCCCATATGTTGTCAATGGATATGTCTTTTGGCAATTCTTCAAAAACTTCCCGAAGGCAGCAGTAATCTGCATACAACATATCAGTATTAATTGAATTTGATATTTTGTCAGCTCTGCTTAATTATTGTCAGCTCTGCTTAATTATTGCTTGACACAACACGAGTTTTTTATATTTAAAACAGCAATTTGCTAAAAAAAAAAGAACGAATTTTTCTCCAAAATCATATCTTTTTTCTAAGTATTTTACAGGATTTTGTAAAAATTGGTTAGCATCTAACTCAAACGTTTTCTTTTTATTCAAAGAAAGACTTTTTATGCTTTACAGTAGTTTTGATTTAACTGCATTTTTCTTAAGTGCACATTTGCTATAACTGCACAAAATTTTGGTTTCGTTTCTATTTTACAAAATTATGTACGCAATTGTCTTCTTTAAGTGCACTTTTTGTACCTGCGCATTTAAGATAACTGCCTCATATATTGGCAGTTTTACATTATTTGCATAATAAAAAATTTCTAAAATTTCGTTTTAGCTTGACAAATAACATTTTTTCTTTATTCTTGATACGCATTGAAAAAGCTTGACAATCAAGCCAAATCAAGCCCGTCTGGCAACCCTACCTAGATCCTTTACCTAATCAAAATAAGTTGAAATGTTTCTAAAATCACAAGGTCTATATCACAGATTAATACCAGATGTGAAACCAATGACAGGTGTCAAAAAAGTATTCTCGAACCGTATGGTTTTGTTTACATGGAAGTCAAGTTCAAGAGGGAGATAATATAAAATCTACATACATTTTGTATTGCGCATTTTTTGCATATATCTGTCTCTTTTTAGATTATTGTGCTTTATCTTTTGTGTTTTTCTTAAATTTTTGAGTTTTGTTTCACTCATTTTCTGTCGGCCATATGGCCCAAAGCAGCTGATTCATATTAGGTATAATTTGTGGTCTATATTTTTAAACCATATTAAAAATTATCCGTGGTTTAGTCAGATACATATATGAATAAATAAGAAATTTTAACAAAAAAACTGACTAGCTAAAATTGCAAATATTTCAAAAACTAGAGCTAATTTTAAAATTTGGTGTTCACATTCATGGAATTCATCCTAATATCTAACAGAATTCCTATGTCGTATGCCCGATGCATTTTTATTGTTGTTCTGTGTAATAAAAATTAAAATACAAAGGTTGCGCCGATAGCAAACCGGCATATGATGAACATGGGAAATATCGGCGTTTGTAACATATTTGTCGACAGCGTCAAATTACTTTTACGGAGGCGGCTTAACGTACATTTTGATCTGACAAGTGTGTGCGCTTTACAGTGCTGCCAACCGAATTATAATAAAAAACATCGTTGCATATAATTAGTACTATGAATACAGAGTCGTTTAGTAGATAAGAGATTAATCACAACTGGGTCGATTGTCGACCGAAGACACCAAAAGTCGTCGCGATCCAGAGATTAATCAGAACTGGGTCGACAACGACAATTGCTTTTTCATATATTTTGTATTGGAAGCAAAATGTCGCCATGTCGTCCGGCGATTTGTCGTCGTAATAGAATCTATTTTATTTTCTTGAAGACACACTATACACACTCAAAATATTTGTGGAATTGTTGCCATATTTTTAACTAATTAATGGTTGCCATTAGAACAGAGTTGTCAATATTCGCATTAGAGTTGCAAAAAATTCGTACTTTGTTTATAAAAAATTAATTTTTTTGACGGAAGAAATATAATTGAAAATAAAAATACATAATTCACCGCAAAAAAGGAAAATTAAATACAATAAAATGTAAAACAACAAGAATTAATGTAAAACCAATTGAATTGATGAAGAACTGTGGCGAAACAAATACAACCATATTCTTGGTTTGCTTTCCTTTTTTTCTAAACGGCAATAAATGTCGACGGTCGATTTTCGCTAAATTTAAATTAATCGTGACGACTTTTCTGTCGTCGGTCGACCAAGTTGTGATTAAACTCTAATTTAACTTCAGCTACAATCGACCGTCGACATTTTTTGACTTTTAGAAAAAAAGGAAAGCAAAACACGAATGTGGTTGTATTTGTTTCGCCACAATTCTTCACCAATTCGTTTTGCATTAATTCTTGTTGTTTCACATTTTTTTGTATTTAATTTTGATTTTTTGCGGTAAATTATGGATTTTTATTTTCAATTATATTTCTTCTGTCAAAAGAAATAATTTTTTTTTGTAAACAAAGTACGAATTTTTGCAACTCTATTACGAATTTCTACAACCATTACCCTTACTTTTCATAACGTTTTGTTATTTTTTCTACACTCAAAAATTTTCCTTTATGGATATTTTTTTTCGCGATTTTTTTTTGCAACAAGCCACCAAACTTTGCTGTATGTCCCTAGATTATAAATTTAAAAAAACCGCATTGGCGGAACGCGAAAAAGACTTTATGGTAGAAAAATTCAATTAAAAAACTTAATCAGCTATTAGCATTCTGCAAACAAATATACTGATGAAAAAAGTTTCCTTTTTGGAAATTTTTTTTCTTTTGCAACTAACCACCAAACTTTGTTGTGTGAAATGGGCGTTATAATCCCTAGATTACAAATTTGAAAAAAACCGCAATTAAAAAATTGCAAAATAATGGCGGGACGTGGAAAAAGACTATGTACAAGAATTTAATTAAAACACTTAATATTAATGGAAGAATTTTTTTTTGATTTTTTTCGCGATATTTTTTTTTATATTTGCAACTAGCCACCAAACTTTGTTGTAAGAAATGGGTATTATAGTCCATAGATTATAAATTAAAAAAAACGAGCTTACAAAATTGCAAAATAATGGCGGATCGCAAAAAAAGACTTTATGGTACAAGAGTTGAATTAAAAAACTTAATCAGCTATTTATGTTCTGCAAACAAATATATTGATTCAAGAATTTTCCTTTTTGGAATTTTTTTCGCGATTTTTTTTTTTGCAACTAGCCACCAAAACTTGGTATAAGGTATGGATAACATAGACATCGGATTATGAACTAAAAAATGCTTTTAGGTATTTCTAAACATCATGTTTTTAAAATAAAAAACTTTGACAAAACCGACAAGTAATTAAAAACAAATATGTGTTTCATTACTGTGTAAACATTAGGTAAAAGTAATGAAAATTAAAAAAAATGTTCATTTTAATTTACAAAAGAAATGAAAATTAAAAAGAAATATTCATTACCATTTGTTAACGCAATGGCAATGAAAAAAAAAACATTACCATATGATAAAAAAAAGCTCCATTACCATTACATCAAGTAATGGTAATGAAAATTTAATGGTACTGATTTTAGCCCATCTCTGGTCTACACGAACTACAAAAATCATCAAATCGTGCTTTTTAAAAAATTTGACCTAATATCGTCAAAATGACTAAAGTTGTAAAATCTGGCAGCATGATATCATGCCATCCGCTGTGGCTACTACAACGTTTTTCTAGTCTAGCTTTTTTTTTTATTAAAAAAAGAAAATGTACTTGTGATTTTTTTTTGTTGTGAGCATTTAAATATCGTAACAAATATGTGATATTTTTTTTGTAAAACTTGAATAACAATTTCAGTTTTACCAGAAATAATTAAATTTACAAATTTTTGATGTGCGGTATTGGCCTCACATCTGTGTGAAATCATCATTACTTTGCTCATCGAGAAAAAAGTTCGTGTTGTAAGATTGTCTCTAAATTATTTTAAGATATTGTTAAATGGTTTTAATCCAAACCTAGTCGCAACGAATAAGGATTTTTATTACGAAAACTAAATATATATATATTACTGGGTCATAAAGTGGGGTAGTCGTGCATGAGGAATTAATGCTAAAAATCGAGGCAATGAAAACATATTTACTAACAATCTAAATATAAAGCGGGGAATACACTAAGGAACATTCGAATGCTGATTTGTGTACGTTAATGTTTCTTGTTGACATTCGTGCAATTCGTGTTTACAAAATTTTTTGATATTTTTTGTTCCCTACTCAATGTTCCTTAATGTATTCGCCCCTTTAAAGCTTAAACGAAAAAATTAAATTATTTGTGTTTGTGTCCCCGCACTGAATGACAAAATAGCCAAATTATTGTTTGAGCTACTTCGAGTTCTGGGTTTGAGTGGTAAAATACTCGACCAGATTTTTTTCAGTTACTCAAATGTTTCAGATCAATGTTTAGTTTTTTTTCTTATAATTTCTGAATTTACTGACTGCTGAAATGTTTGGGTATAAAAATGTAGTTTTTGCTAGCTGTGTTTCTATAATAATAACAGAAATACGATCAGAAAACACAAAAAAATACTGCGACTTACATGTAAAGTACACAGTAGGGGTTCCCTTAGAAAGAAAGAATGCGGACATATGGACACGTGTTTTTGAGTGGTCACCCCAATTTTTGGCCAAAAATCCGCAAATTTAGCAAATCAGATAATATCCCGAAGCGCTTTTCAATACAAGTTTTTGATTTGTGAAAATGTTTCCATCATAATTTCACACGTCTTGGATTTATTAACATGGCATAACACCGAATTAAATATGACATCCATAATTTTCCACGTATTTCACAATTTTTCGCAAAATTAATTTTACAATACACCCGAATAAAAATAGTAATATATTGTCATATATGTATATAGGGTTGCCAGATATGAAATCGACGAAAAAAGTACATTGAGGAAAAAAGACAGTACAATTAGTAAAAAAGAAGTACAATTTTTTTTATTAAAGACTATAAAATTCAGTTTATAAAAGTAACAATTTATATATTTAGAATTTATAACAAAATGAGTCAATCACGTTTTATCATGATGTATTGATTTGCTGAGCAGTTTATCCATATGATGAGTTTTTTAATGGCCAAGAGTCTACTCAACATAATATCGCAACTTTTAAGATTTTTCGATTTTTGTGTTCTCATTAAAAACCCTGCTTTTGAAGAAAAATTTTAGTGTTTTAGAACAGTTTACAGCATCAGCTGACGTATAAAGCTGCTTAGATGTTGTTGCTTTATACGTCAGCTGATGCTGTAAACTGTTCTAAAACACCAACATTTGTTTTATTTCAGTATGGCTGAACATTTTTATAGTAAAAGATAGCATCACAAAGTTTTCAAAAATGATAGTCAGCTGCTTGGGTGTTGTTGCTTTATACGTCAGCTGATGGTGTAAACTTGTTAAAAAATACTAAATTTTTTTTGTTTTAGAAAGCCTGAAAATTTTTATAGTAACAGACACCATCATGAAGTTTTCAAAAATGAACAGATATCATTATAAAGTTTTCAAAAATGATAGTCACCTGCTTGGGTGTTGTTGCTTTATACGTCAGCTGATAGTGTAAACTTGTTACAAAATACTCAAATTTTTTTTATTTTAGTAAGGCTGAAAATATTTATAGTAACAGACACCATCATGAAGTTCTCAAAAATGATAGTCAGCTGCTTGGGTGTAAACATGTTAAAAAAATTTTACTTTTATATTTCAGTAAGGCTAAAGTAAAATAAAATTTGTTTAGTGACAAACATATAAAGTTTTCTAATATGATACGTCAGCTGATCACATAAACATGTAAAATTTCTAGTTTTAATTGTATATATATAAGATGCATACTGCAGTGTTCTTAACTTTTTTGCAAAAAATAAGAACAAAATTTGTCAAGGTATGAAGTTTACCTAGTTGTTTTTACTTTACTTTTTTCCCTTTTTTAAATGAGGTGTACGTCTTTTTAATTTAAAATTCAGTTGTCTAAGTTACAATTTTCAAGTAATTAATAATTATTGTGATTGAAAGTAGTTTTACGAAATAGGATATTTTTTAATTTTGTTATTTTTATTACGAAGAAATATTTTTGTAAGCATAACATAAGAAAATTTATTTTTATTTAATTACGATAAATCTTCATCTTCTGAACTATAAAATATAAGGCTCTCAGTATCTCTCTGACCGCTATCTTCTTCATCGCTGGAATTGGACGTGTCGCTCTCGTTCTTATCATTATCTATATTATATTATTAATTAACTAAATGAGGTTTAAATTAATATAAAATAATAATTTGTTTACTGACATCTACAATTGGATGAAGTGTAATTTCTGAAATCGTTGATGGCAATTGTTATCCTTCGAACCATTTAAAAATATATTTATTTTCTGTTTTTCCCCAACCATATTCCTCTGGAGTAAGTATTGTCGGAATTTGTGAAAAAGCATTAGCCCACAGTTTCGCAATATAACAGGACCGCAAACAATGCTGTTGCAGTACTAACTGGTAGGGCGGTAATAATGATCCGTCTATATTGTTTTTGGGTAGCCGAAAAACGTCCTCGTTTACACGATCAGCTAACGTATAAAGCACCAACACCCAAGCAGCTGACTATCATTTTTGAAAACTTCATAATGGTGTCTGTGACTATAAAAGTTTTCAGCCTTTCTAAAATAAAAAAATATATATTTTTTTTAACAAGTTTACACTATCAGCTGACGTATATAGCAACAACACCCAAGCAGCTATCATTTTTGAAAACTTTATGATGGTATCTGTTACTATAAAAGTTTTCAGCCTTACTAATATAAAAAAATTTTTTTTTAATATGTTGACGTGGTCAGCTGACGTTTAAAGCAATAGCATCAAATCAGCTGACTATTGTTTTTATTTAGTTTATATTGGAATCTATTACTATAAAATTTTTTAGCCTTACTAAAATAAAAAAATTTCAACTTTTTTTTATATGTTGTGGGCGCCCTAGCACCTAAACGCAACGCGGTCGCGCCATCTGATCTCTACTTTATAGATGTATACATATAAATCTAATACATATATAAAAATAAGCCTTACTGAAATCACTAAGAAAAATGTGTCGCCATCTCCCGGACTATTATCCAGTGCTACCTAGCCAATGCTACCAGTGGTACAAAAACCAATTCTCTGGTAGAGCAATGATTTTATAAAAATGCTGACGCTTCGTTAAAAAAGGTTTGTAGTCAGGAGGTTCCGAGCAGAGAAACAAGCCGACCAAAATAATCGGCGGCGGCGGCGCAAGCAAAAAATCGGCGGCGGCGGCGGCTTGATCGGCTGAAAACAACATTTTGTAATGTGATTTGAAAACGTTTAAGTTTTTTTACGAAAGATAGATATTTTACTATCACTCTATATGCCTTTACGTTTTTTGCCATTACTCTTACCTGACTATCTCTCAAGGATTTGTACGAATAATCTTCAAGGTTTACTATTTTTGAAAAGTTATTCATCATCGCTCTTATATCGGCAACATTTGGAATAATTATTGGAGGCGGTTTTTCTTCACACAGCTCTTTCTTAGCATTATCGTTAATATAATTAACATCATCATTATTGTCTAAATCAAGTGCAGCAAACATGTTGTTGCTAGTAGGTACTTGGTATATCATCATTAGGGCAAGGAATTTCATGCGCCTAAAATATGCGGTTAAAAAAGAAAAATATGCACTAACAATATAAAAAATATGCACTAAAAACTATAATTTTTGCAAAAATAATGCACTTTAAAACTTAAAAATATATTTAAGTTAGTTATTTTGCAAACAGACACAAAACTCGAAGATTTCCCATAGGTCAATAAAGTTTTAAAAATATTTATTTTGATTGAATCAAAATATGAAAACGTATCACTTTTTTATATTTTTTTACAAAATAAAAAATGCTACTAAAAATGAAAAATATGAACAAATATGCATTAAAAAGCACAAAATATGCATTAAAAAGCCACCAAATATGCATTTAAAGTCGAAATATGCAAAAACATGCATTTATGTCAAAATATGCAACTACAAATCGATGCCAGTTTGTTCTAAATTTGATGATTCGGATAAATGTGTAGTCCATATTAGTTTTGGACTATCGAGAAATAACATACATTTGCATGGAATTCCTTGCCCTAATCATCATTGTTGGTAGTTTTTTTTTATTTTGATTGCATGCTTAACTAATCCTGGGTGATCGATTTTGTCGTCGTTTCGTTGTTTTGTTTTCAGCGACTGTCTACCAGACAATATCGCTTGCTTCACTAGACTCGCTGCTACTATCCATTTTGCTGTAACAGCAGAGGATTAGTATAGTAGAATATTAATCCCTTTGTTTACTACTTAATAATAAGTAATAATTTGTTGTTGATTTCAATATACAATGCAGTGTTGCCAACAAATTTTCAAAATAAATGGCTAGATCAGACCCAAAAATCTATAGAAAATCTCTAGATTATAAACAGTGTAAATATTTAGCGATTTTATCGCTAGATTGTTGAAAAATGGTACTTAAAGCAGTTTTTACTCAAAAATTTCTTTAATATGTTAATAAGAAGTGTTATAAACTTGTAAATAATAAAAAATTTTACGATTAAGCTTCAAATAATGAGTCCTGATTTTCATTGAATTAATCTTAGTATTGCGAATACAGAATAGAGGGCGTTGTACGATGAAAAAGTGCATACCCATATTTTATCGAAATGTGTATTTTTAGAGTTTTTTTTACTAAAATCGTTTAAGATGTTGTGTTTTATAATAAAGGAATATCAATGTGCGAGTTTTATAATATTTTTCAACATAAAACCGAGTTTTAAAAATTATATTACGGCTGATAAAAAAATCGCTAGATTTTTGGCTAATAGCTACAGGACAATTTTTCCCGCTAGGGGCGAAATAAAATCGCTAGATCTGGCGAGAAAATCGCCGTTATGGCAACACTGATACAATGTATTAAAAAAAAGTTTTTTCTTAAAACAATAACAAATGTTATTGCTTTTAATTTTAAATAGAATTATAGAAAAGAGATCACAATTAACGTCTGCACTTTATCACGGTCAGAAAATCACTCGCAAAAAAATATATATAAAATCAATTTATATAAGATTTGTTGTTGGTTCACGTGTGATTTGTTTCATGTTCGCACAGATCCATAGCTAATCAAGACTATATCTAACAAATGGTCCTAAATATTTAATATAACATACAAGTTTTATTAAATAAATTATAAACATACCCTTTTAGTACCAAGTCCTTTTCGTTGAAATATAACTTGCAAAATATTAATTTTGCCAGCACATTTTTTTGCCAATGTAAAGGGCTCCAAAGTAATCCCAACATTGGGAAAATGTAACCCCCTTGGAACTCAAAACAATTTTTGCCTCTTATAGAATTTTCAGAAAATTAAAGCATAATGGGAATCAATTTTTTTTTTATTTATTCTTTTTAATTTTAACAAATTAAGGAATAAATAAAGACCATAGAAAAAATACATATCGATTGATTTAAGAAATTAAACTTGTTTGATTGAAGGCTTTTGAATGGAGGCTTTGTTAGAAAGTTTGGGCAGGATGCACATATCTTGTATGGACCCATTTGAATTAGATGCCCAATCAATAATGTCCTTAAATGATGAAATTATATGATCAATTCGAACATTGGTTTGAGCATTTTATCCGTAAAAGTGTCCTTTTCTAAATATTATAGAATTTTACAATATCTCTTATCTTTACTTTTTCATTTATTTGTTACAAAATGTCTCATTTATCCAAAATATTCAACTGGACCATTTTTAAAAATGTATTTTAAAATTGAAAAAATATATATGGGTGATATCAAAAAATGTGATAAAAACCATGTAACCAACTAATTTCAAATGCATGGATTACATTTGAGTTATATATTTCGATATATATCAGCGCATTGTCACCTGTTTTACAAAATTTATAACAATCTGACCAATTTTTGGTTAATACATAAAATTTTTAACCAATTTTATAGGCCAAATGTAAACTCCGTAACCAGTAACTCGTAAGGTTTTTTAACTTTAATAGCTTATATTTTAATAACCAATGAAGCTAAACACTAACTGTAAGAATTTATATGAAGAGGAGAAGTAACGCTTTTAACAAAAATTAATACATTTTACAAACTTTTTCGTAAATTTATGCTAACACGACTTCAACTCTGTAACGATTTTTCGTCATAATTTTTGATAAAAATGCCTACACCAAATACATATATTGAGTTTTAAATGCAAAGTTAAGCAGCTATGTTTTTTTATTAATTGATTTTTTACACATCTGCAAAGAGTTGCATTCTGAAGTATTATATTAACCCATTAAGAACTTTTTTTTAAATTTTATTCACAGTATAAATTTATATAAGCTTTTATAGCTTAAAAAAATTATATTTATAAAAATTTAATATTTAGAAGATTTTAACTTTTTTCTTTTCATATAAAAAAATTGTTTTTAGCTCTGGTTGTTCAAGTTTAATGAATTAGTAAATTCTTTTTAAAAAATATATTTATTTTTAAATTTTTTATATTTGAAAATTGATACTTCCAGCCGAAATGAGCCGAAAAAAATCGGCGGCGGCGGCTGAAGCAAAAATGACCGGCGGCGGCGGCTTAAACGGCTCACGGCGGCTGGCTTGTTTCTGTGGTTCCGAGTTCAAATCGGGTTGCAAGCAAAAAAATTTTTTTGGATTTTTTTTAATTAAAAAATTTTTTTGTTCTATAAAATCAATTTTTTTGTTTGTGGAAAAGCTCCTTTAAGACCAACATTTTTTTGCTCTCCCAATGCTGGCATAATAGTTTCAAAAAACTGTTTGCCAGTGCTAGCTTTTTTGCACAGCCAGTAATTGTCCAGCTATTATCACTCATTTGTGTGTTTAGCCATCAAATATTATATCGTCTGCCAATCTGACGGCCTGGGTTCAAATCACGGCAGGACCAAAAAAATACATATGAACTTTTTTAAATTTTATTTTATAAAATATATTTCTAGACCACCTATTTATTGGTTTTGCCAGTGTTTTGCCAACGTTCAAAAATTTTATTTCTACGATTTTTTTTTTGAACAGCCGGTCCTTTTGTCTAATGATGTTATAATTTTGGGAATGGGAAAGCACTTTTTTCCAGTACTTGTAACATCTGTTAAAGAGCTTTGCCATCGCTTTCCCGTTTGTATTTTTCTGGCTGGGTGCTTACTTAAAAGGTATTTAAAGGAACAATCGATCTTATCCTTATGGCTATTTTTATATAAAGCAAAAGGCGACCTTAGTTCTGAGTATAAAATTGACCCTTAATCCTTTACAAAATAGATTCAACTTTTATGAAACATGTCGACATTCAGAAATACATGCCAAACTATATAAACAAAAAAAACATGATATTTTGCATTTAAAAAAAAAACTATCACGTTTGCCAAGTTTTATTGTTGTTTTTCATCACATTTATGAAGCTTTTTATAAATATGACGGAGGTGATACTAATATTCAGTAAAATTTATAGCTAATTTTAGCAAATAATTTTTAAATTACAGTTTACAACAATTTTATTAAAATTTAGGAGAGGTTAATACAATAATTTCTTCTTGTTGAGTTGCTAGAATTACCAAAATATACCGAAGTGCGCAAAATAGTTAAATAAGTAATAACATCAACGTTTTCAGTAGCCATTACAGACTTTTTTATTGAGTGGGCGAGTTTTATAGTCAAAACTTAAATTGTACTTTAGTGAGAAATTTTGTTTGAAAATTTATTACTCAAATAAAGGTTTATTAAAATTCATGCTTAGTTCTGACTATAATACTGCGCCGCATTGGTCTGTATGAAAAAGTCAGCGTTTTAGTTTATCAAAAGCACTTAAATTACTGACTAAATTTTAAGTTTGTAATCATCGTCTAAATTAACCCTATAGTGCATAGTGTCCCTTTAACCCTTTGACAACCATAGGCAAGTATGCTTGCCCAATGGTTTTTCAAACTTATAATTGCCCAGACAAAAGATAGAGTAAAAATTTCCAAAGGTGATTTGTAAAGGAGAATTGGGGGAACAAACTGTAGTAGGTGGTAAAACCCTACCTAGTAACGCTTTCTCCTTGTAAGCCGTCGAAGTTGGTTATTTAGAATTCTTGATTTAAGGGGTAAAAAGCACAAACTTTGACAAGCGAAATAGAGGGCAAGCAAGGAGTCTATGAGTCCAATTTTTTGTAACATATCCATAATTTAATTCCAGATCTCAAAAATAAATTAATAATATAAATCGCTTCGTCCGGAACGGCAGGGTCGTCAAATGGCAAATATTTTTGGCAAGCGAAATGAGGGGTAAGGAGGGGTTCTACGGAGCATAACCATTATTAGGTCAGAGATTATGGAAATAGCAAAATCTTCAAAATCGCTTCGGCAGAAAATGTATGGTCCTCAAAGGGTTAAAGGGAAATTTTTTGCTCTGCGGAACGAAATTGTTAAATAAAAATTCGAATCCATGAGGCTATGAATTTTTATTCTACTTATGCTATGTAATTCGAAAATACCAAAACAGAATTTGAAAAAAGTTAAGCTTGCCATGAGTTCTTGTGGAACCAGTTTTGGAATAGATGGATTTGAAAACCGTTTTTGTTTTAGTTCCTTCCGCTTTCATTTTACTGAAAGGTTTGTAGTTTTATTTTTTTTATTGTATAGTGTGGCCCTTTAAAATCTATGAAAAACCACAATATGGCCCTCGCGGATAAATCCGTACCCACCCTTGGTATATGTCCAAAAATATTTCAAAAACAAATCGAAATTTCAACTTAAAATTTTTTATATCAAAAAATGTTATGTTAATGTTTGTCTGTTAGCCAAATAATAATCGCAAAGTTTTAACTACGCAAGAATGTGTTACTATGCTTGATGAAGCTCTAATGGCGATTGATATGGAGTATAATCTCCTAGTTTTGAAGGTTCTTTTTTTTCATTTACGTAATGAAACTGGTCGGGCTACTAGGCAGCTAAGTGGAAGAAGATCCGGTGGCCGTGAAACCTTTAGGTTCCAGTATTGTTGAAAAATTCCTTTTAAGGATTCTGAAGGTTATAACTTGATATTTTTTACAACGTCATTCTTATTTTTGTTTTTTTTTATTGATCTCATTATAATATATGTATAATATGTGACCTTCTCCGAGAAAAGGGACCTAGTGTGTCAAAAAACGGGTTTGGTTGATGAAATGAGTTAAATTTCTGATAAAAATTTATTTACCCCATAAAAACGTACAAAACGAACTTGTGTGTTCAAAGTGATAATGCGTTATGAAACTTTAAATACGTTCTTCTCAAAACTTCATTTTCACACACTAGGTCCCTTTTCTCGGAGAAGGTCACATATATGTATAATTTTTATACATTTATTATGAAACTTACAATCAAAAAGTTTACCGGTAACTAGATGACAGTTGTTTGTGTGGTAATCGGTGTTGTTCCGAACTTTTTTTCTATGATAAAATACAATACAGCTTTTATCTCATTTATTGATAGAGGAAAAAAAAACAACTAACGAATACTACTGTATTTCGTTCACCGAGAAAAAAGGAAGTTATAGTTAAATCAACTATCGTATATAAGTTTCTGGAGGTATTTATGATTATTATTCTAATAAACTACTACCAAAACAATATCGTTAATACCCAAGAAACATTTTTACGGACTCTCCGGCACGTACGGATTCATGAATCCGGCTTTTACGGCACGTTAACTGTCCGTAATGTACGTATCCGTCAATGCTTGTACGTATACGGAACATTAACGGACCGTATAAATGGATTTTCGAACGCAATACGTTTTAACTCCGTTTTGGTGTATCCGTTTTAGTACCGGTAAATACGGACTTCAGTTTTTCATCAGTTTTGATTCCGTATCAAACTGTATTGTTTATTTCTTTTGTTATTAATATAAAAATATTAAATGGCAAAAAATATATAAAAGGGATCAATAATATCGCGCGATCCTTCCATCAGTTTTAAAAATGGGTGCATGCACACTAAAGTGCGAAACTATTGAAGTACTTTTACGCGGTTGATGGAAAAGTACTTGTCACAACATAAAAGTTTACATCAATTCATTACCACCAGCACACAGCAGTAATGCACAAACGAATTCAAGTCATTTATAAGATGGTAAATATATCTGAAAATTAAAAGGTGTTTTCACGATGCGGGCAAGTAAATGCCAAGGTGCAAAAAGAAATACTGACTGCAACAATATTTTTGGCAAAAATGAGTATGCAAATTTGTACCATGTGTAAACCCCTATCGTGAATACCATCAGTTTAACCTAATGTAATTAATTATTTTTTTGTTTTTATCAGGTATTGAATTTTATAAAACGCCAAAATTGTAATATGGTGATGGTGGATGTGGATGCAATCTGCGTAGTTACATTAGATTATTATTTCTGTGTTGTAATTGTAATAAACCTATAAAAAAACATATTTTGTATATGACAGTAATAAAAATATGCTAAATTAAGGTAGATATACAAGTTCGTTTTTGTTTTAAAAATTCGTACGGATACGGACCGGAAACGGAGTAACTCCGTTTTTCACACGACATAACGGTCCGGAAACGGTCCGTCATCGACGGACTTTCAACGGCCCATGTCCGTTTTTTACACGGCATAACGGTCCGTAAACGGTCCGTCATTGACGGATTTTCAACGGATTCGAATCAGATTCGATGTTCCTTATAGTCCGTTTTCTGGTCCGTATACGGAGTTGGATTCAGATCATGATGGGCCGAAAACTGTACGTATACGGAACGTATTGTTTGTTGGGTAATATGTAATAACCCAACAAACAATTCGTTCCGTTTACGCACCGTTTTCGGTCGGTCATAAACGGAATCCAACTCCGTATACGTACCGTTTTCTGGATCCGTATACGGACCAGAAAACGGAACATAAGGAACATCGAAACTGATTCGAATCCGTTGAAAATCCGTCAATGACGGACCGTTTACGGACCGGTATGTCGTGTTAAAAACGGACAAGTCCGTTTAAAGTCCGTCAATGACGGACCGTTTACGGACCGTTATGTCATGTAAGAAACGGACTAGTCCGCTGAAAGTCCGTCAATGCCGGACCGTTTCCGGACCGTTATGTCCTGTAATAACGGAGTATTTCCTTGTCTATATCTTACCGATTTTTTCAAAAAAATAGACCATATGTTTATTATTTTCAATACAAAGTACTTTTTTTTCTTTTTTATAAATTCATTTATAATTATTATTTATAATTACAATATTTAGCACATCCAGCTCGGTTTACCTATCTATCCAGCGCTTAGGGACCCGGAGTAAAATCCAACATCTATATGGAAAAGAGACAATAAATTAGTTATGGATTAATTGACTGTGTACACGATGCAAATTCTCACATGTTATACACAAAAGATTGTGAAACATTAAGTTTCATAAATCTTACCTTGTTACTTGATGTTGTTTGATTAATGGTGTGATAGAAAGAATTCCCTCTATTGCATATTCTCCATATATTCCTATTATAATAATATTTTCACCGACATTACAAAAATTTTTTATTTTGTAAACAAACCGATGAAATCCGTATTTAAAGGTACGGAAACGGATACACCAATACGGAGTTAAAACGTATTGTTTTCGAAAATCCATTTATACGGTCCGTTAATGTTCCGTATACGTACAAGCATTGACGGATACTTACATTACGGACAGTTAACGTGCCGTAAAAGCCGGATTCATGAATCCGTACGTGCCGGAGAGTCCGTAAAAATGTTTCTTGGGAAGCTAACTGTAAAAAGCATTGGTTTTTACCAGTTTGGTCAGTTGTTTTAACATTGTTTAGTAAATTTTTTTCAGTTGTTTTTAACGACATTGTTTATTATTCTTGGTGCATTTATTTGTTGTTATTGACAATTGGAAGTGGCTACATTTTTCAGTTGTGTTAATGCTGTCCTTTTCTGTATACTCGGCCTGTGAACTATTTTGATGTTGAAATTTGCATAGATTTATGTTGTGTTATACTTCATTGTCGATTTGGCTGATACGTATTTCTTTTTTGAGAATTATAGATTAATATTAATAATTTCAATTGATT
The DNA here is from genome assembly GCA_949987735.1 of Leucophora obtusa. Classification (NCBI taxonomy): domain Eukaryota; kingdom Metazoa; phylum Arthropoda; class Insecta; order Diptera; family Anthomyiidae; genus Leucophora; species Leucophora obtusa. The sequence continues at coordinate 15,832,145 of OX465300.1, forward strand.
TTGCTTAACAAACCATATGCTTTGAATATTACAAACAAAATTATCCTGTTTATCTTATTTTGAGTTTAGTTCTTTAATGAATCTCTTTAATAATATAGGTCCGATATGTAGTGATAAGAGTTATTTGCAGGGATGTCTCGGAAATAATCATAATGGTCTAAAGTTAGGACATTTCAATTGTCAGAGTTTTAAAGTGGGTGATTCGTCATCGAAATTGGATGAAATTAGGAATATTTTGGATGGTGAACTATTGAATGTAATTGGGATAAGTGAAACATGGCTTAAACCAATGATTCTTTCAAATGCTATAAATAAAAAAACTACAGGTGGCCCAAAATTAGTTACTGAAAATTATATTTAGATTGCCATGGCACTATTCAACACAACGCCTACATACAATTTCTAACTTTGATCTCGCGAATGATAAAATTGAAAGACTGACTCAAAATTTCAAGAGGAGTTGCCAATCCTCACAATATGCTTATATTTATGATTTGATCTCAACGTAATTTTAACTAAACTTAAATGAACATTTTATCTTATACCATCGCTGCAAAAGGTTTTTGTTAGCTTTTTCCCTTACTTTTTTATAATACACAATTGAAATGTACATATATAAATATTATTTATAAAATGTATTTCGAAGTAGAAAAGGAACAGAGTTCCTAAACTCTTTATTTTTATTAAATTCAAATGTACAAAATAATAATATTATATGAAATAAATGAAATGAATAACAAAAAAATATATAGTATTTTTAAATAATTTTTTTTAAAAATTAACGAATATGAATTTTTCCTAGAAAATAAAAATTGGGGATTACAAATTGAAAATTGGGGATATGGTCTGAAAAAAAAAACTGGCAACACTGTCCAGTGATATAACTTTTATCCAAATCCGATGAGTACTTTTTAAGACAAATTGTAAAAAACTTCTGCAATTTTAAAGTCCCGCCCACTGTTAATGATGCGAGACCGAAAAAAATTGACATCAGATTTAGACTCGTAGGGTCAAAGGGCATATATATTTTTGTTAAGTTTCCACTATTCTTTAATCAATAAAAGAAACAATTAATTTTCATTAAAGTAAAAACGATGTTTATTCTTTCAAGTCAACTCAAAAAGTAACATAGGCGGACCTAGACCATTTTTCTGGGGTGGGCAAGGGACCCATATATGTTCGGTTGTTTACTAGTAGGGTTTGGGATTTCCCGGACTTTTTTATTTCCCGGGAAACGGGAATGAAAAAATTTGATTCCCGGGAAATATTTTTGAACAAAATTGTTAATTAAAACCACCTATATAAGTAATTTTTGTTAAAAAAAAACACTATTTCAGTACAAATGCAGTCTGTGTAGTGAGAATTCAAAGTAAAAATATCAGAATGTTGAACATTTGATTTCACATAAATTACTCGCAGCACTGCCAAATGAATTCCATGATTCCAGCAGGCACCTACTACTGGACTGTCGGAAACAAACCGTTTCATCACACTTGGCCCATTAGATATGGTGGCCAAATGCTATTTTCCAAAGACAAATAAAACTCTTCTAGTCGTATTTCTACAATTCTTCTTATTTCATCAGCATTACATCTTCCTGATATATAAACCAACCCCAGGTTATAAAATGAATTATTTCCGTTTATACATATGTTCAAATATCTCTTTTGTGATATTCTTGTCCATTCATCTAAGATTATAGTAAATCTCCTATTGTTAGAAATATTGCTCGATATTTCTTTTATCATGATATCTTTTACATGATTGTAGTAATTTAATATAATGTTCTTTACATCGGTTTCATTTTTTTGCAATGCCAGGTTTTTATTATAAAAACTTTCTCGAATAAACGAAGATCTAGTTATGGTGCGGATTGACTGCGGCTAATTTGGATACCATTTCAGGAATTGTTTGCCCTACCATAAAACCTTTAATGCCTATTCAGCTTACACTTTTTTCTTCAGGTACTTTGCTAATTTTAGCTGAAACGTTATTCTTGTTGTTTTCTTCAAGAGAAGTTGCATGACCATCAATTCTTTTTTTTTTTTGTGAACCAAATTTAGATGTCGGATAACCAAATTTAGATACCACCGTTAACCATTAGTCTTTTCTTTTCACATTTATTAATGAAAACGTTACTTATAAAATTATTGACCCTTAATATAAATGCGTATTTTAAATTTAAAGTCGACTTTATTTTTAATCAAACGGTTATGTTCATTTTGTGTATGAAAACCTTACAAAAATATTTATATTTTCAAATATTTTGATTGGTTGAAAATAAATAAACCAAGTCAAGGTATACTGCCACCCAATATTTTAACTAAAGTCGACTTTTAGTTCAGTTTTTTATTTATTTACATAACATAAGAAGATTCTTACAAAGTAATATTACAAACAATTTAAGAGTTCAGGCATTGAATTGTCCTTTTCTACTTAGAAATATTTACATAAAGTATTATTACTAGTATTATAAAAATAAAATTTTCTTTTTTAGGCAAAAAGTAACAAAAACCTAATTAAAGCAAAAAAAAAAATTTTTATATTGAGATAAAACTTAAGACTACGTACTAACAGTCAATTCGTTAATATGTGAATATTCAGACAATTGACATCTGAGATCATAATTGTGTGTGAGTATCGAAATTCTTTGTTCAACCATATCGATACAATTAATAGAGTACATCCTTTCAGTAGAAAAATGCCAAGGAAGATTATAGATCATCTTCAGTAGTTTATTTTGACTTATTTGAAGTCTTTGTTTGTGACACTTTGCTACATCGTGCCATACTGGGGCTCCATAATACATTATGGACATGATGGCTTAGGGTAGACTTTCTGTTTATAAAAGAGTACATAAGTCTTATAATATTATTTAATTTGTTGATTATGTAAGATATATGAACTCTAAAGTTAACTTTTGAGTCCAGGATAATTCCTAAGTATTTAACTTTAGCTTCCCATTTGATATTTGTGTTGTCAAAACAGAGTTCACTTTGGGGAGTAAAACAAAGCTTGCGTCTTCTAGTGAAATACATTGCTTGAGTTTTTTGTGGGTTAATGAGGATTTTCCATTTTTTGAAATATTCCTCTAAACGTATTAGAGCATTTTGGAGACTGTTTATAATGTCGTCAGCCAGTACCCCATGACAGAGAATCGCAGTGTCATCTGCAAATATAGACGAAGAGCAATCAATCAACGTAGGAAAGTCAGATGTAAATATGTTGTATAAGATTGGTGACAGACAGGATCCTTGTGGACAGCCTGCAGATATTGCCATTTCTGATGAACAGTTGCTTCCTATATAGACTTTGTATGTTCTGTTCGTCAGAAAGCTAAAGTCGACTTTACCTAAATTATACATTTGAAAAATTTAGATAGTAAGAGCGATTATTTGTAAGAAACAAAGCTTTTTTTTCATATTTCTTTTAAACATTTTACCAAGTTTTTAGGTTTTACTACTTAAATTTTGAATAAATTATACGAAAAATCTTTATTATTGCAATGCTCCTTATTACTTGGCAAAGATTTTATTTGTGTGTCAAATAAATGTATTCCCTTTAAAAGATTTTAACAATGACATTTTTGTTTTGGTATTTAAAATGTTTTTTATGATTAACCCAGCAAAACCTTGGTAATATGTTGGTATTACAGAACACATTACCTGGTAATACCATACCCCTTACCATTGCATTATTTCTAACTAAAATGTAATGTCTTACGTATAATGTGCTGCATAACTACTGGGTAGTAATGGCAACTTATTACCAATGATATATTTAAACACCTCAAAGAAAAGAGTTACTTGTAATACACAACATGAGTTCTAAATAATAGCAGCGACTTATTACAGATGGGATATTTTAAAACCGTAAAATAAGGAGTTACTTTTAATGTGATACGTGATCACTTAATAGAAATAGCCACTTAATACCGATGGTGAATTCAAATACCTCAAAATAAGGAGTTATTTGTAATGCGATACATGAGTGCTTATTAGTAATAATAACGTATTACAAATGCGATATTTTAAAACTTTAAAATAAGGAGTTATTTGTAATATGATACTAGAATACTTCTAGATTCTAGAAGCATACATGTTAGTAAAAGCGACTTATTACCGATAAGGTATTTAAATACCTCAAAATAAGGAGTTACCTGTAATGCGAGACATGATCACTTATTAGTAAAAGCGACTTATTGCCGATGGGGTATTTAAATATCTCATAATAAGGAGTTACTCGTAATGTGATATATGATTACTTTTTTAGTTACCAAAACTTATTACCGATGGGGTATTTTAATACCTTAAAATAATGTTGAGTTACTTCAATGTATTGCATTGCTTCATAATTTATTAATAATAGTTTTTATGGAATAAAATTTATTTCATCTTTAGTTATCAAAATTTGCAAAAAAAAAAAAGTTAAGAACTGCCAATTTTCAATATATATATATGTATGTGGTGCGCATAGTTCGGAGACATGGCCAAAAATGTGCCCAAACTATGCTGTATATGAGCCACAAATGTCTTGATACTATACGCTAGACCTAGGAAGAGTTTGAGGACAGTCCCCAAACATATATACACTTGTGCTCACGAAATTAAGTCAATTCAATTTTTTTTTTATTTTATTGTTGTTGCCTTTATTTTTAAAGATAAAAATAGTGGCTAAATTCGCCACGAAAGTCAGGAGATGGTTCAGAAAATTATGCAGAATTTTAGCGTAATGTTTGTTTTTTCATTTTGTCACTATTTTATTAACGAAAAATTAGCGATATCAACCTTTTATCAAATTACATAGTAAAATTTAGGCAGTACTGATCGGTTCTGTACAAACTGTATATTTATGAAATTCCTATAAAATTTCCTTAAGTCTTGCATTATCTTTATCTACAAATAGTCGCCAGACTTAAAATTGCAGCACTTTAAACATGACCAAATTTTTCCTTGTTTTTAGTGATTTTAAAAGAAAGTTAACAACACTGAAATTTTAACATGAAATGCTTTTTACTTTAACGTAAAAAAAATCTTGAATGATTTGTTATATTGTGGTAAGAAAAGCATAAAAATATTCTCTTTAAAATTTCAGTGCTGTTAACTTTATTAAAAATCGCTAAAAACAAGTAAACATTTGGTCATGTTTAAAGTGCTGCAATTTTAAATCTGGCGACTATTTGTAGATAAAAATAATAGACCTGCTAACTTATCTAAACATAAACTGAGTTTAGTGCTTAACCATAGTTATGAATGTCAAATTTATATGGAAATATCTGTGGTTAAGTTTTAACCTTGGTTATGTCGGAAATAAGTTACTCGCCCTTAAGGAAATTTTATAGGAATTTCAAAAATATACAGTTTGTACAGAACCGATCAGTACTGCCTAAATTTTACTATGTAGTTTGATAAAAGGTTGATATCGCTAATTTTTCGTTAAAAGCCACGCCCAAAAAATGACAAAATGAAAAAAAAATACATTACGTTAAAATTCTGTATAATTTTCTGAACCATTTCCTTGCCTTTCGTGGCGAATTAAGCCACTATTTTGATCTTTAAAAATATAGGCAACAACAATAAAATTAAAAAAAAAAAAATTGAATTGACTTAATTTCGTGAGCACAAGTGTATGTATGTGATGCGCATAGTTCGGAGACATGGCCAAAAATTTGTTACATTTAAAAATGGTTTTGCCAGAAACTCATTTTCGTTTAAGATTTCAGTTATTATTAGAAAACCGTTATCCTTCGTTAAACAAACATTGTCCGGGTTTGTAGCGCTGAAGTAACAATTGGGTAAAAATATTGACTTGGGATAACCATTTTTGTATCTTAGTCCCAGAACTGGATTTTTAGTACACTCATAGAAATAAATCCGTAAAAATAGCAGAAAAAGTTACTAAAAATTAGTTAAAAATGATGCTGCAGAAAAAACTGCTAAAATTAGCAGATTTTTTTACTAAATACTAGTAAAATGAGAACAGCAAAATTAAAACTGCTAAATTTACAGAATTTTAGTTATATTTAGGCTAACTTTTAGTTAATTGAAAATAGCAAATTGTACTGTAAAATCTGCAGAAAATTTTGCTAAATATTTGTAGACTAAAAATAGCAAAAATAAACTGTTAAATCTACAAAATTTTTGCTATTTTTAAGCTAAATTTAGTTGAATGCAAATAGCAGTCTATTCTGCTAAAATCAGCAGAAATATTTGCTAAAAAATTGTAAACTGCTGTTTTCAAAAGGCTCGATTTTTATTTGCATTTAAAAAAAAAATCGAAAAAAAAACTTCGAAAATTTTAAATTTTTTGGTGATTTTTTAGGCTACTAATTATTTAGCAAAATTTTTTGCTGATTTTAGCAGGTTAATTTGCTAATCTCCATTTACAAAAATTTAGCTCATATATAACTAAAATTCTGTATATTTAACAGTTTTAGTTTTGCTGTTCCTATATTACTAATATATAGCAAAAATAATCTGCTAATTTAGCAGTTTTTTTCTGCAGCATCATTTTTAACTAATTTTTAGTAGTTTTTACTAAATTTTCTACGGACTTTTTTCTATTAGTGTATCTATTATTTTTCTAGTAAACTTATTAAAAATTTGTTGGCATATATGTTTTGGCATTTTAAGTTTTTGTTTAATTTTTTGCATAAAGTTTTCAAATTTAGAGGCAGATATACTATTGAGGTCACCAAATTCATGAGCACAATCTGATATATGCACAAGGTTATGTTCATTATACATGATGCTAGATCTTCCATATAACACTGGGAAAATTTCCACAAAATTTTTAATCATTTCTTTAGCCTTATCTCTTTTCGTTGTTGTTGCCAAAGGAGACAATAGAATTCTATACGCACAATGAATTAACAAGAAATGCTCATACATTTCAGCTGGAACGAAATCCTTTAATGCAACTAATCCGGTATATAGTATAAATTGTCTGAGTTCAGTTGCTTTCTATTTTTTTTCTATTTAAAATATTCGATACAAATAATTTATATGTTTTATACATATTGACTGAAATATCTTTTATGTTTTTTGTTAACTTTATATTAATCTGAGTAAATATTAATTAAATATGAATATGCTTCGTTTTAGCATTTATAAAAAAACCAACACGATAACGTCTTATTTTAATTTTTTTTGTAAGAAGTAAGTATATATTTTTATACAGTAAGTATAAGTTTGTAACACATTTTTTGGCTTTATTTTAAGCTGTTATGTAAGTAGTATTGTGCTCAGTATCGGTTATGTAAGTGGTTACGTAACTCCTAACATGTAACATTAAAGTAACATGTTCTTATGTTGTTACCTAGCCCTCTTTTGGAAAGTACATACCTCCAATGACATGCCCTTGTTAAAATAATAGCTGTTGGAATAGCAAAGTAAGAGGTTACATACCTTAATTTCTTCTTACAAACCTTATTACCAGGTAATAGAAAGTTTTGCTGGGAAAATTAAAAAATCCTATTCGAAACAAAAACAATTTAAAAAATTTAATATTTTTAAAATTTCCTGTTTTCCCGGGAAAAATATATTATTTTCCCGGGAATTCCCGGCAAACTTTTCCCGGGATTTCCCGAACCCCAAACCCTATTTACTAGCTTAAAAAACACTTGCGACACTATGCTTACAACTTTTTCATACAAAAAACTTTTAGAAATGACTCCCTCCCTCTTGATAAAATTTTCATAATTTTCTTATCATGGTAGCTTATGCTATCTGAAGGTTTTTATAGGGAACTCTGAAAAGTGCGCTTTTTCGAAGAAAACCTCGTACAAGCAATGTATTCCAAGCTATTCTCTCAGATTAGTATGAAATATCGATATTTGATACAGTTAGAAATCTAAGATCAACCTATCTCATATTTTCGTCCACCTCGGGCGAACCCATTCTAATCCCATGTTTTGACCTTTTAAATTACCGAGATGGTGAAAACCGTAAGACGTTCATCTTAGAATTTTTCTTTCTACAACATATTGAAATTTCATCAAAATTGTAGTTTATTTTGAAGTAATTTCCTTGTTAGATATTAACTACTTATTCCTTTGAAAAACTATTATATCTAAGATATTTATCGCACCAAAAAAGATTTCAACTCTGTGATTCTTATAATCTTTCTTTAGAGCTAGTTTTGTGATCAGAACTAAGATCGATTTGTTTCTTAAATACATCTTTAGTAAGAACTTTTCAAGCAATATTTCTTAAATATTTAGGAGATTTTTAATAAAAAAAAAATGATCTTAGTTCTGACTATAAAACCGACCCTTAGATTCCAACAAATTATCTTCCTAGGAAACCAGTTGATATTTTTCCAACCAAAAATACAGGATTAATTGATATTAAAAAAAAAAAAAATATTGTAATACTTTTTGCCATTAAAATTATATTTACAAGAATTATAAGTAGATCTTTTAAAATTCTGGGGTGGGCAAAAAGCATTCTAGGGTGCGCTTTGCCCACCCAAGACCGGCTTAAGTCCGCCAATGAAAAGTAAAACCAAGTACGACCTAAAAAGAACTAAAAAGAGCGGTTGAACCGCATACAAAATAAAATCAAAAAGTCCGGGGTTGCCAGATTATCATTAACCTGTGCTTGTTGCCAACATCTCCCCCTTTTTAATATAGAGAGAAACGACTAGGGGCACGACGATGTCGAGCCGATCGCCGAGTTGCTAAACTGTCATTTGATTCGACAAGCCGCTCGAAGTCTTCGCAAGATGGCATTTCGGTTCCTTCAGGGGACGGTTCGGGAGGTACATCAATTGCAGCACTTTCGTTGGGTTGTTCCATGGGTAGATTAACTGGTTCCGTAATCTCGAACTGATCATCGGAATGCTGCGCTGCTAGTTGACACGAAGAATATTACTGTAGCTGATTTATATGAGATCTGCTAAGCTTATTGCGTCGAACGTTTTCCAAAAGTACATTGTATATTACATCACCTACTCTTTCAATAATGGAACCTGGAACCCATGACATCTTAATCCGGTAAAAAACTTTAGCATATAAACTTTGTCCTTAGGTTTGAAACATCTTCTTCTTGGTCCGTGTTTTCTGTTGTAATCTTGTTCCATATCAGTATTTTTATTATTTGGTGTTGGAGATGGTGTTAATAAATCTAAAGGAGTCTGGAGACGCCTACCAATAAAACATTTGGAGGGACTCTTTCTATCTCGAGCACTTATGTTGGAAGTGACTCTATATGGCGTTAAAAGTTCAATAAGTTAATTTTGTTATCAGGAGGTTCTTCGGCCATCTTTGTATAAATTTAACCAATTTTTGAAGAGTTGCATCCTTCATTGTTGCTAATCTAATGCGATATCTAATAAAAAGAAATAGCAGAAGAATTAAACAATTTTTTCATAAACAGTATACAACAAATCACCAACAGTAGCAGTGAAGAGAATCCACAAAATAACTTTAAATTTGAAATCATTGATACACATATGCTGAAAAATATCACAAAAGCTATGAATAACCAAAAATATAATAATTTTCTAACAGTTAAAATGTTGCTAGATAATTTTGATATCATCGGAATCCATTTACAACGTTTTATTTCATCTTCCCTTCTGACAGGACTTTTTCCTGATTGTCTAAAGGAATCGTTTATTCTTCCAATTCAAAAAATAAAAAATTCGAAATATCCACAAAAAATTCGTCCAGTTAACATGCTGATAATAATTAGGGCAAGGAATTCCGTGCAAATGCATGTTTTTTCTCGATAGACTAAAACTAATATGGACTAAATATTTATCCGAATCATGAAATTTAGAACAAAATGGCATCGATTTGTAGTTGCATATTTTTGCATATTTTGTCAAAAATGCATGTTTTTGCATATTTTGACTTTAAGTGCATATTTGTGCATATTTTTAATTTTTAGGAGCATTTTTTATTTTGTAAAAAAATAAAAAAAATTAATACGTTTTCATATTTTGATTCAATAAAGATAAACATTCTTAAAGAGCTTATTGACCTATGGAAAATCTTCGAGTTCTATGTCAGTTTGCAAAATAACTAACTTAAATATATTTCTAAGTTTCAAAGTGCATTATTTTTGCAAAAGTAAAAGTTTTTAGTACATATTTCCTATATTTCTAATGCATATTTTTCTTTCTTAGCCGCATATTTTAGGCGCATATTTTCCATTTTTAAGTGCATAAAATTCCTTGTCCTAAAAATAAATAAAATTTTGGAAAAAATCGTACACATCCAATTAAATAGATATTTTGAAAATAAAAATTTGTTAAATGAGTAAATCTCTGTTGAATTTAGTGGTAACTCAATGGAAAACAGAAGTTAAAAATAGAAACTGCGTAGTGGCTGTCTTTTTTGACTTAAAAAGAGCTTTTGAGACAGTTAACAGGGAAATAATATTAGAAAAACTAAAAAAATATGGAACCAAAAGCATGGAATTAAAATGGTTTAGAAGTTATCTGGAAAACAGAAGTAAAAACAAAATGCGGAGATGACAGCTAACAGCTAAAAATATCAACATAGGTGTGCCTCAAGGAGCAATATTAGGAACATTACTTTTTCTAATATATAAAAACGACTTAGAAAGGGTCTTAAAAAAAACAAAAGTATGCATGTTTGCGAATGATGCGGATGCAAAAAATACGGAAGAGTGTGTTCGAAGCTTAAACATTGAATTGGGAGAAGCTAACAAGTATTTAAAAATGAATAGACTAAAACTTAACAAAAAGAGTGTGTTCGAAGCTTAAACATTGAATTGAGAGAAGCTAACAAGTATTTGTCTTATTTATGTTAAAACTTAACATAAATAAGACAAAGGCAATGGTGATAAATGGGACGGCAGATGAAAATATTATTATTGATGATACATCAATTGAGATAGTTGAATAAATCAAATATCTAGGAGTCATCTCTATATATAAAAGAATAACGTGACTGACTGACTGACTCAACATCGCCCAGCCCAAACCGCTGAAGCTAGGAAGTTGAAATTTGGTATGTAGGTTCCTCTTTCGGCGTTGACGTCCGCTAAGACGGGATTTTTGGAAATTCCTACCGGAACGGGCAAAAGTCTCCCCCTTGGCGGCCTGCCAAAACCCCTTTGGCTAGAAAGCTGAAATTTAAGATATGTGTTCCTTGGAGTATGGGCTAACTTTTCTGGAAAGTACTTTCTGGAATTTTGGACAGGGACGTTGTAAAAATGGGGGTTAAAAAGGTACCTTTTCCCAAAAAAAGTACCTTTTCCCAAAAAAAGTACCTTTTCCCCAAAAAAGTACCTTTTTCCAAAAAAAAGTACCTTTTTCCAAAAAAGTACATTTTTCCAAAAAAAGTACCTTTTTCCAAAAAAAGTACCTTTTTCCAAAAAAAAAATACCTTTTCCAAAAAAAGTACAAATAAAGTACTTTGTAAAAACAAAGTATCTTTTTCCAAAAAATTTCGTTTTTCCAAAAAGTACCATTTAAAATAATATATAATTTCAAAAAAACTACTTTTTTTCCTCCCCCCACGGATATCTCCACTAAAACAAGGTTTCTTGATATTCGGCATAGACGTGCGCTAAGACGGGATTTTTGGAAATTCCTACCGGAACGGGCAAAAAGGGGAAAAGTCTCCCCATAAACAGTCTCAAAAATTGGAAAAGTGCCTGCCCAAACCACTGGAGGTAAGAAGTTGAAATTTGGTATAAAGGTTCCTCCACTGTAGTAGACATCGATTAAGTTTTTATTTTTGGAATTCCCTACAGGATATCCCAAAAGGAAACTCGGTATGTGAGTTCCTCCTTCTGTGTAGGCGTCCGCTTAGACGGAATTTTTGAAATTCCTATCGGGAGGGGACATAAGGTAAAAGTCTCCTCCTGACGGCTTGCCCAATCCCTTTGGCCAACCTAAAATTTTAAATATGTATTCCTTGGAGTAGGACTAACTCACCGGCAACGTAATTTTTCTATTTTGGAACAGGAACATAGTAAAAATGGTGGTTGAGAGGGAAAAATGTCCCCACTAACGGCCTGCCCAAACCGCTTAGACAATGCAGTTGAAATTTGGTATGAATGTTCCTCATCCATCGCAGATAGCCGCGAAGATGGAATTTTTGTAAATTCCTAAAGGGAGGGGCAAAAAGAAGAAAAGCCTCACCTTGGGGGCCTGTAAAAACCCCTTCGGCTAGAAACCTGAATCTTAAAATGTGGGTCCCTGGAGTAAGGGCTAACTTATTAGAAAGATACTTTTTGAATTTTGGACAGGGTCGTTATAAAATGGGGGCTCAAAAAGGGAAAGTTGCCCCTTAACGACCTGTCCAAACTGCTGGAACTATGAAGCTGAAATTTGGTACTTAGGTTCCTCTTCCAGCCTAATTCCAACCGGGAGGGACAAAAAAAGAAAAAGTGTCCCCCTTGACAGCCTGCTCAAACTGCTGGAACTAGGAAGCTGAAATTCCCTGTCGATGGATTTTCGGAAATTCCTACCGAGAGGGGCACAAATAGTAAAAGTTGAAATGTAAAACATATATTACTTGGAGTATGGGCTCACTTACCGGTAAGGTGCTTTTTGGACAGGGACATTGCAAAAATGGGGATTAATGAAGCGAAAAGTGCCGCTTAAAGGCCTGCCCAAACCGCTGGAGGTAGGAAGTTGAAATTTGGTATTAAAGTTCCTCCTCTAAAGGAAAAGTCTCCCCCTTAACGGCCTGGCCAAACTGTTGGAACAAGGGAGCTTAAATTCGGTATTTGGGTTCCTTCTCCAACGTTGACGTCCCCTAAGATGGTATTTTTGGAAATTCATACCGGGAGGGGTAAAAAGGGAAAAAACTTCCCCCTTGACGGCCTGGCCAAACTGCTGGATATAGAGACCTAAAATTATGTATGTAGTAGGTTCCTCCTCCAACGCAGATGTCCTCTAAAACGGAATTTTTGGAAATTCCTACCGGGAGGGGTAAAAACGGAATAATTCTCCCCCTTGATGGCCTAACCGAACCCTTCGGCTAGAAACCTGTAATATATAATATGTTTTCCTTGGAGTATGGGCTAACTTATCGACAAGGCATTTCTAGGACAGGAACGTGGTAAAAATGGTGGTTCAAAAGGGGAAAATTGCCCCCCCCCCCCCCTTAACGTCTGCGTCTTTAGCTAGAAACCTGAAACTTAAAGAACAAGTGTATATGAAACACTAAAATTAAGAAACTAAATAGGAAACGAGTGGAATTGAAACACTACACAAGTGGAATGAAATGGATATAAACGTTGAACGAGTGGAATTGAAATTATACACAATGCAAATGGATTGGAAGAGGGAATTACCTGTTTAAACACTATCCACGGAATATGAAACTTATGTAGCATTGAAACATACTCTCGAAAAAGTTAAACAAATTTTCTAAAAGAGAAAAGGAATGGAACTTATATATTCCGATATTTAAACTTCATGTAACGAAGCACCGGTGGAAGAAACCGACGCAGTAAATTTTCCAACTGAATTTGTGAATTTACTTGAATTGCCAGGTCTACCTTTACATAAACTGGAATTAAAAAAAAAACTTTAAGACACGCTAACAACGTAGCGGGCTTTACCCGCTATTTTTAATATTATAAAATGCTTTCCAACCCTGCTTTACGTTATTTATTTTCATTCAAAACACAAATGAACAAAACTACTTACGGGTCTATCTACCTAAGTTTGCACTTTACCAAATTATCTTAACATACACACGTATATTGCAATTTATTATGGATTCATTACTAACAATTCACTTTCATGAGAAAAAGTGATCAAATATTTATTTATTTTAAACCCATTGTTGTGCAGAATTACTTATTTGTGGTGGCTGGGTGAAGGCTTTTATTATAAAAACTGTACTTTAAATAAAAAGCGAATTTAAAAAAAATTGTCGGGGGGGGGGGGGCGGCGCAGCCAAAACGCTGGCAAAACTAATAAATAGGTGGTCTGGCTCCTGCCGTGATATGAACCCAGGCCGTCATATTGGCAGACGACAGCTCTACCCACTGAGCTAACTAGACATATAATACTTGGTGGCTAAAAACGTAAATGAATGATAACAGCTGGACAACTACTGGCTGTACTATAATGCTAGCACTAGCAAAAAGTTTTTGGAAAAAAATTTATATTAAAAAATTTTTTTTTTTTGCTTTCAACCAGATTGAACTCGTAACCTTCTCACTACAAACATTTTTTAACGAAGCGTCATTTTTATAAAATCATTGCTCTACCAGTGAATTGATTTTCGTACCCCTGCAATTTTTGATAAGGTAGGAGCACTGGATAACCACTTGTTGCTAAGTTGGCAAAGCACTCTAAGCCCCTTCATTGCCAGTGTTTTTTTTTTTTTATAAACCACCGAAATTTTTGTAAAACAAATAGTGGCAAAACGCTTTTTGCAAACGTTGACAAAGCGTCCCAAATTAGTGTTCTGCCAGTCATTTATTTTTAACACCGCGGTTACCCAGTGGTATGCAGTAGAGATGCCAATCGGGATTGATATTTGAAAATCCCGGGATTCGGGATTTACGAAATTTTTCGGGATCCCGGGATTTTACGGGATTTCGGGATTTAAATTTTCCTTTATTTGTAAAAATTTTTATGTTATGTAACTAATTTTTTTTATAGAATAAAGCGTTTTATAATTATTTAATAGTTGTTATTTAATAATGTGGCACATTTTATGAATATTGAATCATCTCAGTCAGAAATTGACAGTGGTACAAAAAATCAAGTACTTGCATACCACTGGGTAACCGCGATGTTAAAAATAAATGACTGGCAGAACACTAATTTGGGACGCTTTGCCAGCGTTTGCAAAAGTCGTTTTGCCAATATTTGTTTTACAAAACATCACGGCAGGGCAAAAAAAAAGATACATATAAACTTTTTTTAAATTTTATTTTGGAAAATATAATTCCAAACCACCTATTTATTGGTTTTGGCAGCGTTTTGCCAAAGTTAAAAATTTTGTTTCTCCAGTACTTTTGCGGCGCTTTTTGAACTGCCGGTCCTTTTGTCTATTGACGTTATCATATTGGAAATGGGAAAGCAATTTTGTCAGTACTTGTACCACCTTTTAAAATACCTTGCCATCCCTTTCCCGTTTGTATTTTTCTGGCTGGGATAATATATGAAGGCCTGTCATTAAGTACACTTGCGCCCAGTATTTTGTAAGCAGATTTTAAAACAGATTCGTTGCGATAACCTTGCCCACTAAATCGTGTAATTACAGCAACAAAGTTATTTGGTTATCGTTATCAAATGTTTTCATGGAAAAATTCAAACTTACAGTCCCAGCCAAAACTTACAGTCTCAGTTTCAGAAATCGAATTTTGCTTGGAAGAATAAATCGGTAAAATAACAAACAAACTTGATTTTTCGCATGTATTACTCAAAAACTTAATATTGTTTACAAAAATTTAAAATTTTTCTGCAAAGTCTTTGCATAGTTTACTCGAATAATGTACTTAATTTATAATTTTACCAATATCTTGGCATCAATTTCTTGCCAATATGAGAAAATTCAAGAAAAACCGTAGGTAATCTAAAATTGCTCACTTTGTTTATTTGCGTTTATATTAATATTAAAAAATAATAAAATCCCGGGATTGGGGATTTCCCGCTTGGCATCCCTAGTATGAGGTACTTGATTTTTGTACCACTGGCAATTTCTGACTGGGATGTTTCAATATTCATAAAATATACCACATTAATTAACAACTATTAAATAATTGTAAAACGCTTTATTCTATAAAAAAACTAGTTACATTACATAAAATTTTTACAAATAAAGGAAAATTTAAATCCCGGAATTCCGAATATCAATCCCGATTGGCATCCCTACTTGGGAGTCATCGAATGAAGGAAATACTTCAAAAACTTCAAAACAAGGGTATAAGATGTATTCTACGATGTCATAGATTAACACATATAAAAGACATGTTACAAAAATTGCAATGGCTCTCAGTTAACCAAAGACTTGTGATGAATGTTTTAATATTTATATTTAAGATAAAAAATGGAATGTTGCCGAGCTACATGAGAAAGCAATTAGTTTATGTAGCAGATGTACAACCATACAATCTGAGGAATCTTAATGATTTTAGGTTAAACTTTGGAAGAACAAACTTTTATCAAAATTTATTATTCTATAAGGGACTTAAATTATATAATGAAATTCCATTAGAAATAAAAAATGAAAAAAACTAATAAATAATAAAATAAAAATAAAATAAAAAATAAAATGTGTACCATTCTTTGCGTTATTGGAATGTGTTTAATGTTTTCTTCTCTATCAAAATTCATGTCCTCCTCTGTTTGTATGGAGGCAACTATAAAATCCTCCTCCTGAGGTTGATTACCGATAAGACGCGAAAGTACATCCACATTTCCAAATTCATTTGTATTCACGTATTGAATTTTGAAATCATAGCTCATTAGTGCGAGCGCGCTTCTTTCCATCCTATTTGCAGTGTGTGTCGGTATGCCTTTTTAGAACCAAAAATCGTTATGGTCTGTCAATAAAGTAAAATTTCTACCATAAATCATGCGATGAAATTTAGTACATCCAAACACTAGATCCAAAGCTTCCTTTACTATTAGGCTGTACTTCTGCTCAGTTTGTGTTTGTGCCCGTGAGACTTGATATATCACATTGTTAGTACCATCTGGCATTTAATGAAATATCTGAGCACCAATACCCACCATGGATGCGTCTGCTGCAACAAAAATTGGAAGCTTGGTAAAGTAATGGGGTTAGTAGGAGATTAGATTGAAGTAATTTCTCAGATGCTTCACACTTTTCTGTCCATTACCATATATTTTCATTTTTAAATAGATTATCCAAGGGATGGCGAATGTCCCGCATACGATTAATAAATTTTCGTAATAATTTACGGCACCCAAAAATTAACGAAGTTCAGATACGTTGCCTGGACGTGGCATGTTCTTAATAGATTCTACCTTGGCAGGATCCGGGTGGATGCCCTTGGAGTCCACAACATGGCCAAGATAATTAATTGACGTTTTAAAAATTTCACATTTCTCCCAACGAATTGTAAGACCATGCTCCTGAAAGCGTTTTATAACTTCCTTAACCTTAATACAGTTCAAAAATAGAGATGGGCGCGTGACACGCTTGATCGTGAGTTAAAATGATAGCACTCACGTGAGTCGTGCGTGAGTTTGCGCGATTATATTAAACAAGCTTGCTATACTTTACAATTTTGCAAAAATTCCAGAGATCTTCCCCTCCTTCAAATAATGTGTATTCCAGTCAGTTCAGGTACTAGCGACAGGATGTTTTCTACTTCTGCCAGAATTCTTATGTAAAGAAAAAAATCGACTTTTGTACAAAGCATTGAAAAATTTTGTTCCTCCACAAAAATTTAGAATAACATTTAAAGATTTACAGAGAATTTTTTAAGCTATTAAAAATTTTATAAAATTAAATTAAAGGAATTAAATGCGCTAAAATTTCAAAACCTAATTAACAAATTATGAAAAATAATCTGTTAAAAGCATGCCCCTATCCAAATTTTATTCTTGAATAAGGTAACCGTCAGGGACGAGGTTTTTAGTATTTCTAGAAATATGTGTTAAGTTAAAGTGCAAACTCAATGAGAATTTCTTATTCTCATTTGGGAGCGTTTCTAAATATTTAAAATATCAAAGAAAAAACAAAAAAATACCACAATTTGCTTTGTCATCTTCCAATATACTACTCTGTTGTTTTGACAGATTTAGCTATGTAGTGACATCCTTTCAAGTATAATCAACAATAGAAAATAATATCCCAGCAAAACCTTATATTACCAGGTAAAGGGAAATGGAATAAGAAACCTAAAATTGTAACTACTTATACCCCATTCACATGAACGAGGTTTCATTTATCTTGATGACTATTGCATTATCTCATTCTCCATACAAATTTTCTATCAATAATCACTGCAATTTGACAAGATAATTTATAAACCCCGTCAATTATCTCCTTAAAGTCAGGGTTTGAGAAGTGCTTTTTGAGTACTCAATACTTGTTTAGCTGAGTACTCGATACTACTCTATACTCCGTTTTTCATATTTCTTTTCTAAACGAGTTGTATTTACGTATAGATGTATTTTCATGGCAAAATTATGCATAAATTTTGAAAAATACAACTTTGAATGTACTAAGGAGTTTCGTTTGGGCATTGAGTACTCGGACAAAAGAACACAGTACTGAATATTCAGTACCCAAATACTTAATACTTTTATAACTCTATAACATAAGAAATAAAAACAACACAAATAGAAAAAATTAATTTTATTGTTTAATAAAAATCAACAAAACAAAACAAATTGTGCTTTTAAATGAAATTAATTATATATTTCATTGAAAGATGAGTTAAATGTAGCTGCATTATCCTTCCGGGCAACAAATTGTATACAAACAGATCTTCAATAGCTGCGGTCTTCCTCCGACCAAAAAATCAAAAGTTTCATCTTTAAACTAGTCATCCCTGTTCGAAAAGTTTAATATAAATTAATTTTGCTTAGTTTGGTGCAACAATTTTGTTGTCAATAGTTTCCAGTATAAACGTAAAACGCTTATTTTATTTTTGTTGTCTTTTATTTTATAACAATGTTCAATAATACAATTTTAAGTTTACTTTTCCCTATTGGGTTTTAACTATTTTAAATTTCTTCTACTATATAGAATTTGGTTTTTTTTTTGTTTTATATAATTTTTTTAATTAAGGTTTTTGATTCAATTAAAGCTAATCCTGTTTATAATTAGTTTTATATTGTTTTTGAACTTTAAGTTTATTTTTTGGTTCCTAACATTTAATTTTTTTCCTACTATGTAGAAATTATTTTTACTCATTTAATTTTAAGTATTTATCATTTACTGAAAGGTTATTTTTTAATTTATTCAGAAAAAAGCACGTTTTTATTGCAATAGTTCTTAGCAACTGACTTGAGAAAAAAAATCTTTTTAACATTTGATATTTTTATTATCAACCAGGTAACGGTTCAGATGATCATTAAAAAACGAACATTACCAGTTGATAAACAAAAAGACGTACAGCAAACATCAAAAAAGAAAGAAAAACATTGTTTCCCAAACAAGTGTGTTAACTTATATAAGTATTAAAGTTATATTTCATCCAATTGCATATTTTTTTTTTCAAATATGCTAACTGCTTTTTAGCATATTCTGTTGGACAAAAGCAGAATTTTTAGCATATTTTGTTTTATTTAATAAAAGTATATTTTTAGCATATTTAACAAAATAATTTTTTATGTAACAATATTTATAACAATAGGTGTATTGTCGCTCATGCCTATCAACGTTAATTATTTATAACAAATCTACGTTTAACTGATTAGAGTATAAAAATTTGTTAAATAGTGTTCATGATAGTTTCGGTATAATCGAACGTACGTCAGCAAGTTACGCTAGGTGTGGAAATTTATAAACGTTGAGTTTTCAACGTTGATAATGATCCACGTTGTAAGTTAACGTGCATACGAAAAGTAATATGTTAGTTTTCGCCTAAAAACGTTTTTATGCCTTTTCAGATTTTTTAAAAGTTAACGGATATAGTTAAGTCGAAAACACAGCTAATAACAATGTTTTCATAACTTTTTATTTCATGCGTAATTATTCAATTCTTTTTTCAGTGTAAACTTTTTTTTAGTAGTATTGATAGGTATAGTACTATTATTTGAAAATGCTACAAAAACCATAAACAAAATCTTGCAAAACTTTAAAAACAGTTATGTTTATTATGAAAAAATTAAATGAGAAAGTTTATTTTTTTAGTCTCAAAGAAATATTTAATAGTATTTACAAAAAATTATCTTTTCATACGTTTTTAAAGTATCTTAGAATAAATATAAAAGTTTACCTCTCAATTCATAAACACTTTACAAAGTTCTAGGAGGTTTAAAAAACAAATTCTTCACATAAAATTTTTTCGATAAACCTCCCATAACTTTTGAAAGCATTTATGAATTAAGGGGTAAACTTTTATATTTATTCTAAGATAGTTTAAAAAAGTATGAAAATATAATTTTTTATAAACATGGTTTAAAAAAAAGTATTTTTTCATTAATAAGATTTTATTAAATAATACTAAAAAAATTATTTCGCAGATTTTTAGCATATTTTTTGTATTAAATTTAGCAGATCTTTAGCATAATGAATATAATAAAAAAATTTCGATTTTTTAATTTAGCATATTTTTTTTATTTTAGGATTTAGCAGATTTTAGCAGAAATTTTTTAGGAATCTAGCACATTTCCATCTAAGGGTGCGTACAGAGTGGCCGCTTGTTGCCGAGCCGAGCCGACTGACGCTTATTGCGAGAACCAATGCGAGAAAACTGGTACTATACAAATTAGTACAAATAAGCGCGAACAGGTCATAGTGGGCGCCGAGCTGGTCAAAGCGCAAAGCTGATTGAATGCGAGAAAACAGTTCCAAAGCGTATTTCAGCGCCGAAAACATTGTTTATATTATGTTAATAAAATAAAAATTAAACAAAAAAATAAAAATTCAAATAAATAATAAAAATTAAATAAAATTATATCAATTATAAAAAAATTAAAAAAAACTTATAAACAAAATTTAAAAAAAAAAATGTAATAAAAATTTCAAGAATAATTGAAGAAATGCGTTAATAAGTAAAATTTTAAAACTCAATGTCAGTTTTTTGTCTCAACAAAATAAAACTCAAATCATACAAACATACATAAAACACAAATAATAGATAAAATATCAGCGCTGATTCTCGCATCCACTATGCACACCCAAACTTGTTTCTCGCATGAACAAGTTCTCGCAATAAGCGTCAGTCGGCTCGGCTCGGCAACAAGCGGCCACTCTGTACGCACCCTAAGAGTTCTGGCAACACTGTAGTTGAGAGTTTTGTTGTCATTCGTGTTGTGTACCAGGGATGATAAAGTTGGTACTATAATACTTTTTATGGTCCTATTAGAACCTCAAAAGTACTCCTTAGCAATATTTGATACAATTTTAAATTATTCAAAATAAATAGTAAAAAATCGTAAGAAACGTAATTCAAAGAAAAGGTTTTTAAAATTTTGCAAAAAATATTAAACATTTATTTGAATTTAAGAGAAAATCTTTAAGTTGTTGTTTTTTGTTTAGTTAGATTTAGTTTTCTCAATTGATTTTAGTTAATTTAAATTGTGCGGTAACTTCATTTTTAGTAAATTGGACATGTTCGGGCATGTTGTTTGTTTTAATACTAGTTTTCTTAGTAATAAGAAAATAAATTTAAAAAAAGATTAAAATTTTATAATTTTTGACCCCGCTTTTTAAATATAAAGATGAGACTGGGACGCTAATAATAGTCAACGCTGAAGATTGGATGCAAGAACAAAAGCGATAGAATAATATAAAAAAGGTAACTGCGAAGAAGAAAGAACAAAATACAATACACACAAAAAAAAACTATAGGTAATATTGCCTAAAACTGCAGGGTGATATCACCTATTTTCAAAGGCAACATAGAGTTTGCTATGTTTTATGGAAATATTACAATGAAACATAGGTAATTTAAATTTGTTTTTTATGTTCGAAAAATCACGTATAATTTTTGTAAAATTAACTGTACAATATAGGTGTATTACCAATTCCAATGTAGGCAAAGTATTGGTAATTTAACTTTGATAGTAGGTATTTTTATTGAAAACCCCCTCTAGTAATAAAATTTTTTTTTATTAAAACTTTATTTTTTTTAGTAAAAATAAATAAAAATACATGTACATTAATATGATGACTTAAGTATCCAAAATTTTACTACAATATATAAAATAACACCAGTTTTCTATAGGGAAAATAACTCCAAATCTGACGGTTTTTCTACAGTAGTAAATCCTCAGAATCTAAGAGCTTTGCTATAGAAAAAAATCCACAGAATTTTATAGCCTTGTTTATCAGAAAAAGTACAGATTCTGTGTATTTTTCTATACAAAAAAATCTTCAGAATCTCAGGAATTTTCTATAAAAACAATTTTGTAGAAAAAAAAAATCTATATAAAAATCCACATATTCTAAAGACTTTTTTCTAAAGAAAACCCCTCATAATAAATACTTTTCCCTGTAGAAAAAACCTCAGATTCTGTGAACTTTTCCTATTTAATAACCTTCAGATTTTGACGACTTTTTCCTATAGAAAAACCAAGAACTTTTCCTATAGAAAAAACCTACGATTCTGAGGTATTTTTTCTATGTGAAAACACCCAGCTTCTAAGGAATTTTTCCTAAAGAAAAACCCTCAGAATTTTGAGGACTTTTTATATAAAATACCCCTCGGATTATCAGGACTTTTTCCTAAAAAAACCCTCAGAATACAAATAAAAAAATTATTTTTTCTGAGAAATTTTTCGTATTTAGCTCTTGAGAAGTTTTTGTTAAAGGAAACCCCTCCTTTTTGTAAGGTTTTGCTTTTAAAAGATCTTCAGCTGCTGATCATTTTTTACTATATAAAACCCTTCAATTAGTGAGGATATTTCCTAAAAGTTTCGTATTAAAAACGCAGCACGGATATGTATTGTATACCACTGGTATGTTTGGCCATACAGTATTCTTGATCTGTCTTTAACCAGGGATAACAAATTCGTCAACACACTTGCATAAGTGTTGCTCAAATGTTTATCTAAAAGAAATATATAATGTAGATATTATAACTCGTTTAGTTAGTTGATGTTTTTATTGACTTACTATATTAGTTCAATTTTTTTAGTAAATTAAAAACAAAAATTATAAAAAAACAAAAACTTCAGCCACATAAAGAATATAAATTAAAATTTAAATTTTGTATGACACTTCGAATTTCAATATAAATTTTCGAAGGGTTGCCTATTTTCATTAGTTGAAATAAAATTGTGAATAGGTATAGCCTTTACCTTTTAGAATAGTTAATATAACAATTTTTTTTTTATTTCATACAAAAGTTGGCTTCCTATGCCGACCAAGGCAATACACACTCCAGTATTTTTTTGTGTGTATCTAGAGTGGAGTGGATATATATTATATTTTGAACCTTGTTTTAATGTACAAAAGAACCTTTATATATGTACGTTTTATTGTTAATTTATAATACAAAAATTTAAAAAAAGTACTATGCGGGTCGAAAAAGTACTATGTTTTAAGCAGGTTGGTACTATTTTGAAAATCCCATTTATCATCCCTGTTGTGTACATATGAAAAGCCGATTATGATCGGCCACTAGTGGCTATGGGTGCAGGCCTGCCAAATTTGCCGATTTTTCGGCATTTTGCCGATTTTTTATTGAAAAATATGCAAAATGCCGATTTGCCGATTTTTGGTCGAAAAATGCCGATTTTTTTAAAATTCCAAAACGTATAATTTAAATTTTTTTTTGTGTATATTAATAAATAATTAAATAATTCTATCTTTGAAATTCTTACAGAATTTTCTATTTTACTAAATGAATATCCACACAATATCCTTAACCTTCCTATACCCCCGCGTTGGTCTGTGAGACCGAGAAAACACTTTTCAAATATATTTAATTTAAGGCTGTTTTGTAAACGACTGAAAGTCGATCAAATTACTGAAAATAATGTTATTGCATGGTATAATTTTTTTTCAATATATCTTTAAGTTAAAAAAAAAAATATTATCTATTTAGGTTGTGTTAGGAAAAACTATGAAGAAACAGGTTTTAAAACCTTTGGTCTGTGAGACCGCGTGCGAGTATAGGTGTTACAAAAATTAGCGCGGGTATAGGAACGAAAAACAACTTTTGACATCGTGCAAAGATTCATTTGATTGGATGACATATTGCAATTTTTGTATTTCTCCAAAATGTAAGAAAAACAATATGCCAAATTTTGTAAAAGTATTATACAACTTATTACATTATGTAGGAGGAGGACGATATGTTGCTAAATTTTAAAAACATAATTCTTTAATTTCATTTTGAAATCTGATTCAATTTTATCCGGACGATTCGCATCATTTATACATTTTATAGATTAAATTATTTGCTACTTTATTCAATAAATATCTTATTCAAAGAATCAGTTTGATTTTTGTTGACTCATTTTATATAACCAAGAAAATTAATAAAATTTTAACAAATCATTTCAACTAAAAATGGTTAAATTGATTTGTACTTCGCGAATTATTTCATAAAATAAATTATTTAATCGAATCAATATTCATTCGATATAAATTGTACTAAACCATTATCTCACTTTATTCAATTTCAAATCATTGATTTAAAGTTATTATAACATAAATTATTCACCGATTCATAAAAACAAAACTTTTTTATGCGAATTGATTGAAAATAGAATTATATTTTTCAGAGAAAAAATATCTCTAAAAATTGTGGAACTAATTTATGTAGTATTGGCATAAGTTAATATCTGAACTAACATTTTTTTGTTATAATTTAATTTATCTCAAAAACCTTTATTTTAATTTGATAGTTAATTATTAAATTTAATTTATTTTCAGTGTAAGTCATATTTTTTACACTGAAATGTTTTTTATATATTTTTTTAAGAATATATATATATATTTTTATAAGTGTTTTTCATTGTGCCGATTTAATGCAGATTTAATGCCGATTTTTTTAAATTAAAGTGCCGATTTTTTTGGGAAAAAGTGCCGATTTTTCATAAAAATTATATGGCAGCCCTGTATGGGTAACGACCAGAGAAACAAGCCAGCCGCCGTGAGCCATTTAAGCCGCCGCCGCCGGTAAGTTTTGCCTCAGCCGCCGCCGCCGATTTTTTTCGGCTCATTTCGGCTGGGCGTATCAATTTTACAAAATAAAAAATTTGAAAACTAATGCCATTTTTAAAACAAATTTTCTACTTCATCATTCCCTGAACCATCAAGACTTAAGTAAAATTTTAGAATTTTTATAGTCGTTCTGACTATAAAACTGCTGACCCTAAATTTTTATAGATACAATTTTTTTAAGCCTATCCTGTTAAAGGCTTATAAAAAGAGCTAATTTTGAAATTTGGTGTTCACATTCGTGAAATTCATCCTAAAATCTATCAGAATTGATATGTAACATGCCCGATGCATTTGTAGTGTTGTTCTGTGTAATATATATGGCGCTTATTATTTTCTTCGTTTTATTTCGTGTAAAAAAAGCTTTGTGAAAGTAAAACGAATATATATTTTTTTGCAACAATGAATATGTAAATATTTTTAAATTTATAAATAAATGCTAAAACAGCCAATTTTTGACATTTTGAATTCTGTGTGATTTTACAAAACCACTCTATTTAAATATTTCGGAACTCAGAACAGGGTTGATAATGTTAAAGCTCTGTTTTTGAGCGACTTCAAGCACTTAAAAATTTGAACATCAGCAATTTTTCAAATTTTTAGCTTTTCAAATATGTATAGAATTATTTATTTGTAACTGAAATATGTTGACATTTTTTAAAAATATTGAAATTAAAAAACATTTTTTTTTAATTTGTATACTTTGACGGCTTTTTTGACAGTATTTAAAAAAACATTTCTTTACTATTGTAATTGATTCTGAAAATGGGTTTAGTGCTTAGTAAAATGAGGTTTTTTTTTGTTTAAATTAACTGAGAAAGTTATCGTACTTTTTCTATACAATTAATTTCAGCTGTTAAAAGACAACTCGATGTTCTTGTTTCCACACTCATTAAGGTTAACATCAATTTTCTTATAAATGCAGATATTCCATGTTTATAAAAAAAATTATAACTTTAGCAATTTTAAAGCCATTAAAATAAAAAAAACTTAATTTTACTCTGAATTAAACCCAGTTTAAGAATGAATTAGATAAAAATTAATTTTTTTATACAAAATGTTGCAATTAAAAGATGTCGAAATAAAAAAAATTAGGAAAATCAGTTTTATTTGAAAATATTTTCACACAATTTTGTTGAACATATAAACATATGTACACCTACAAAAATTTTTGTTGTCCCAGCCGAATTTGGTTCCAAATTCGGTTGGGACTACAAATTTTTTTTTGTAGGTATATATATTTGGAAATCCCATTTATCACTCCTTCTAGGTCTGTTCAAAAACTAAAAATTGTAAATTTTATTGATGAATTTAACTTTAAATTCTTTTTATCTGATAATTCTACCTTTTTTGTACAATTTTTTACTGGTACGTTTTGGAAAAAAACGTTATATCCAGCCGATCAAGCCGCCGCCGCCGCCGATTATTTGCTTGCGCCGCCGCCGCCGATTATTTTGGTCGGCTTGTTTCTCTGGTAACGACCACTGATATGCATATATAATGAAAAAATTAAAATAGACAAATGTCTACCCCCAAAAAATTATTTAGTTGATCTTAATGAATATTTAAACTATTTCAACAAAGCTCTAAAGCGGCGAATACATTAAGGAACATTGAGTAGGGTTTTTAGAAAACTCTACCCGCAAAAAATTAGCGTATGTTATATTATAAATTATTAAATTTTTTTATATTAAATTTTTTTATATTAAATTTTTTTAAATCAGTTTTTTAATATAAATTTTTTTTTTTTTAATTTTTTAATATCATTTTTGCAAGAAGGTCAGTGGATACTGATAAAAATATTTGTAACTGATAAAAACCTAGCAATGCAAGTCAAAATTTAGTTTCGATATCGGGGTATTGGGGGTGGGTTTTGACCTCTAGTGAAAATATTTTTCCTCTAGCGCTTTTAGTTTCCGAGATTCTGACAATTAAAATTTTATTCAAGCGATTTTTTTAATTTTGCCTTTTTTTTAATCTTTCCCAATTTTGTTATTTTCTAAATTTTGACGAATTTTTTTAAATTTTGACGGTTTTTTAAATTTGGACAATTTTTTGTAATTTTAGACGATTTTTTTAAATTTGGACGATTTTTTTCACTTTTGGCGATTTTTCCTAATTTCTGACAATTTTTAAATTTTGGAAATTTTTTTTTTAAACTTTGCCACTTTTTTGTATCTAATTTTTGCAATTTTGACGTTTTTCCAATTTTGTTATTTTTTTCCAATTTTTTTAATTACGATAATTTTTTTTAATTTTTACAAGTTTATGTTTTTTTTTTTTTTAATTTTTTACTATATAAATTAAAAATATAGTGTATAAAAATAGCAAAGTACGATTGGAAACTACAAATTTTTTACTAACTTTTTTATCTGAGTGTACATTTATACTTTTGAGTTTTATAAAACCCTTCACTACGAAATTACTACTACATATATAACACAACACACCATATCACCATAGCATTCATTGCGATACTGCAACACTAGTTGAAAGCACTAATTGCTATGTTATGGTAGCGAACGATCGTGTGTCACAACAATCACTTATTGTTTTTTTCGTTGTCACGTCGAATGCTTAAGCTCGCTTACGTTTTGATTTGTTGTCTAGTCTTAACAGGGTGGTTTGAATCTTAATGCACACACACTAGCACCATGTGCTTTAATGACTACAACAAACCGATTGCACTCATGCTGCCCTTTAGTGCCTATGTATATCTCCCGTTATATTTATCTTTTTTATAACGAATTTTTTTACTCAGTAGCAGTGAAGTTCCAAAATGCCTGTGTATAAATTTCATATAGCAGGCTTTGATAGTGTTCATTTGCGAGCTGTTTTTCATAGTGTTCATACACATTTTTTCTCACAGCAAATTTTACGGAAAAATAAATTTTTTGTTTAAATTAGTCTCAACAATTGTGTGATGAATTAAATTAAAAAAATCAAAAATTTTTATGTAGAGTTTAGTAATAGAAAAAATTAAAATTAAAAAAAAAATCTTAACCCTATTCGGGTCCGGTAGCACGTTAATGTTTGAACTTTAATTCCAAATATCTCCGTTAGGGGGTGCTGCGAAGCCATAAAAGTATTTATTCGACCTTTCAAATGTTGATAAATGAAAATTCTCGATCTCGAGGTCTATTTTTATTAAAATATAAATTTATTATCCGATATTTCGACATTCTTCGAATGTCATCTTCCGCGAAATATTAGATGTTTGAATGAAAAACAAAAACTTAAAAATATCGTACTTTGTCATCTTTATTGCACTCTGAGACAAAGTACGATAGTTTTTGTTTTTTATGTAAACATCTAATATTTCCCGGAAGATGACATTCGAAGAATGTCGAAATATCGGATAATAAATTTATATTTATAATAAAAACATACCTCGAGCTCGAGCATTTTCATTTATCAGTAATAAAAATATTTATTTGGTATAAATTTATATTTACACGAAGTTTGGTCGGAAAATTCCCAGCCATTTAAAGTTGGGGTCGAAAGGGTTAAAGACATACTTTTTCATCTCGAGAATGTTACATGCTGCAGAAAAACTTAGTCTGTTATACTAGATGATTATAAACAGTCCAACGAGTATATTTTATAAAACTTTTATACACAGATTGATCTGTAAAATACCTTTAATTTGATATCAAATTTGTCTATGTATATTTACTTTTTACTACCATGCACAAAAATATATTTTGTAAAAAAGGGCAAAATTTTTTTCAGAAAAGACGATGATGAGCTGGGAAGAGCCTCAAAGCCAGTTGCTTGGTTTGGAGCAGTAGCGGCGGAAAGGGCTTTAAAAGTTAATGTTTTCAACCGCGTCGTTTGATGCTACAAGATCAACTCAACTAATATAATATTGTTTGTTACCATGTAGGTATAAAAATTCATAAATGTAAAAAAGTATTTGGTTGGTCTACGTGACCATATAACAAGGACCGTTACTTGATAAATATATAAAGAAAATAAAATAAAGAAGAATGCTAATTTATAAAAAAAGAGAGTATTTGAATAACGGATAATATAATACAGTGTACAATATTTTTATTAATTTATTAATCCGTTTTGGACGGCGGTAACAGCCCAACTCAATCTACTAAATCTAGCAGAAAATATGCTAAAATGGCAACACTGCTCAACTAAGAGAATAACAAATAAAAATATTCCGTTCATTAGCATGATAGCTTTCAACAAAGTAGGTACGTATTTCGGTTACATACATTAGTGTTGCCAGTTTTTTCATACCTTATCCCCAATTTTCAATTTGCCATCCCAAAAAATCCCTAACTTTTATTTTCTGGAAAAATTCGTTTTCGTTTATTTTTTCCAAAAATTTGTGGAAAAATACCATATTCGTTTATTTTTTGCGAAAAAACATTTTTTTCAGAAAAGAAAACGCCATTAGTTTTTGGCCTAATAGATTTCGGATCTTACTTTTGTGCTACAACGAAATTTTCTTGGCTCTTATATGTGAAAAAGCTTACAGTTGCGAGCATAAAATATGCAACGCTACGCTTAAGCATTTAAGTATGCTTTGATTTCTTCTAATGGTTTTTTATTTGCGCTTATCTTTTGTTAATATATTCGTTGATGTGTGTTTTCATATTTTAAGTCGTTTGATTTGCTTTTATTTATGTGAATTAGTTTTTATGAACTTTTTTTGAAACTAGTGTCTATTTTGTGCGAGCAAAAAAATTCAACGATAGAATAATATGTATCAGGTAAGTATAAAAATTTTATTTATTCACGAAATTTTAACTGAATTAACCAAAAGTAACTAAATTGCTTATTCTTTACAAAAAGCAACTATCAAGTGATAGCCTTGCTCCTATTATTACAGCGCTTTGGGAATGCACACCTTTACTTGAAATCGGAACTATGTTTCCACTGTATCGGGAATTGCAACTCTACATAAGGCTCACGATTATATTCATAGGAAAATAGGAAGTGGAAGACTCCGAAAAACAATTAAAAGGCAGGACAGAAATATGATCTCTATTGTTAAAGTGACCCCAGTAAGACCGCAGTAGCAGTAGATCTTATGCAGTATGCTTCAGAACATTTGGGCGCAACCGTCGGAGTTCATACCGCACAGAGACGCTTAAAGGAAGCAAACTTGTTAGCAAGACGTCCACAAAGAAACCCTACATAAGTAAAGTGAATACAAAGAAGTGTCTCGATTTCGGAAAGCGTTAAAGGCACTGGGCAAAGGTTTTATTTAGTGACGAAATCAAATTTATTTTGATCCGATGGATTGAAGTTCATCCGCAGACCACCAAATATACGGTACTCTCCTAGATACTAGAAACAACGCGTTAAACACGGGGGAGGAACCCTTCTACAGTGGGGTACAGAGAAAAAAGCCGATCAAAATAATCGGCGGCGGCGGCGATTAAGCTTGAGCCGGATAAAAATCGGCGGCGGCGGTGCATCCAAATAATTGGCGGCGGCTTGATCAGCTTGATAGAACATTATACATGTAATTTAAAGATATTGAAAGGTTTTTTTCCAAAACGGAGCAGTGGAAAATTGTATAAAATATTTAGAATTATCAGATAAAAAGAATTTAAAGTTAAATCCATCGCTTGCTAAAGTTAAACATTTTTTTTATACACATGGAATTTCTGAATTTATAAGAAAATTTATATTAACCTCAATGAGTGTGCAAACAAGAACATCGACTTGTCTTCTAACAGCTGAAATTAATTGTATAGAAAAAGTGCGATAACTTTTTCAGTTTACAATTAATTTAAGCAAAAGAATCTAATTTTACTAAGAAGTAAACCCACTTTCAGAATAAATTACAATAGTAAAGAAATGTTTTTTTTAAATACTGTAAAAAAGCCGTCAAAGTATATAAATTAAAAAAAATTTTTTTTAATTTTAATATTTTTGAAAAAAATGTCAACATATGCTCGAGCTCGAGGTCTGTTTTTATTATAAATATCAATTTATTATCCCATATTTCGACATTCTTCGAATGTCATCTTCCGGGAAATATTAGATGTTTACATAAAAAACAAAAACTTAAAAATATCGTACTTTGTCATCTATTATTGCACTCTGGGACAAAGTACGATATTTTTAAGTTTTTGTTTTTTAAGTAAACATCTAATATTTCCCGGAAGATGACATTCGAAGAATTTCGAAATATCGGATGATAAATTGATATTTATAATAAAAACATACCTCGAGCTCGAGCATTTTCATTTATCAGTAATAAAAATATTTATTTGGTATAGATCTACATTTACACGAAGTTTGGTCGGAAAATTCCCAGCCATTTAAAGTTGGGATCGAAAGGGTTAAAGACATACTTTTTCAACTCGAGAATGTTACATTTTTATCAAAAATTATGACGAAAATTCGTTACAGAGTTGAAGTCGGGTTAGCATACATTACTTTTCCTCTTCATAAAAATTGTTACAGTTAGTGTTTAGCTTAATTGGTTATTAAAATATAAGCTATTAAAGTTGAAAAACCTTATGAGTTACTGGTTACGGAGTTTACATTTTTAAAAATTTTATATATTAACCAAAAATTGGTCAGATTGTTGTAAATTTTGTAAAACAGGTGACAATGCGCTGATATATATCGCAATATATGTATAACTCAAATGTAATTCATGCATTAGAAATTAACTGGTTACATGGTTTTTATCACATTTTTTGATATCACCCATATGTATATATATTTTTTTATTCTGTAACACCGTGTAATTTGTGTCTAAAACTATGGTTGCTAGAAATGTGTTCATTTGGATTCTCTCCTCTATTGCATATTAAAATTTCAGCGAATTCTGCCAGAAGTTTTCAAACAAAATTTCCAACTTAAGAAATATTTATGACAAAAATGGTACTTAGATCAAAACTGGTTCTTTTATTTCTTTTCAAATAAAAAAAATTTACCTTGATGGTTCAGGAAATTATGAAGTAGAAAATTTGTTTTAAAAATGACATATGTTTTTAATTTTTTTATTTTGGAAAATTGATACTTCCAGCCGAAATGAGCCGAAAAAAATCGGCGGCGGCGGCTGAGGTAAAAATGACCGGCGGCGGCGGCTTAAACGGCTCACGGCGGCTGGGTTGTTTCTTTGGTGGGGTATGAAATTGTTGTCTTAAATATAACACACTTGTTTAAATTTTTATTTTAAGGTGCATTCTCCTGTGATGGTGTTGGACCAGAAGTCAAAATTAATAACAGAATAAACGCAGAGGGTTACTACAAGAGCACATGCTTCCTCACATGCAAGAATAAATGGCTGTTGTAAGCATATTCCAATACGACAATGACCTTAAGCACACCAGTTGCTTAGCTTGGCAATTTCTAAGTAACAACGGTGTGGAAGTTTTCAGTGGCCAGCACTGTCACCCGATTTAAACCCCATAGAGAATCTATAGGAGCTTGTAGACAGCGAAATACGAAAGAAAAATTGTTCAAATTTAAGGGATTTCGAAATTGTTGCCAAACAGGTGTACCTTCAAAAAAATTGGTTGCGTTCGTGGATTCCATGACTTCACGAATTAATGGAGTAATTAAAAATAATGGCTAATCCACTAAATAATAAAAATCTAATTAACATGCTAAATTTTTTAACAAATAAAATTGACTAAATCTAAAATACATAAGTTTCATTTTTTTGCTCGCACAAAATAGGCACTAGTTTCAAAAAAAGTTCGTAAAAACTAATTCACATAAATAAATGCAAATCAAACGACTTAAATATGAACCTACACATCAAGGTATATAATAACCAGGGTAAGTAAAAATGTGCCGATGTGGCCACATGTGGCGTACATTTGGCACATCCACATGTGCCATGTGCCAATAGTCGGGCACATGGACATTTGAAATGTACCATGTGCCAAGTGCCGGGCACATGACACAGGTGGAATTTGTTTTCAATAAAGGAGTTTTATGGGTGTATCAACACCCGGAGGCCAAAAATTTTATCCGTTTTGCTCTATCTTGCTTAGTTTTCGAGATATAGGCGAAAACCTAAATAAACGTCATTTTCCTTCTATCATTAGTAGTTTATTAGATATTTGCATTTTTAAAATCTAGCTGAGTTAGGTAAACTTTCTTTTCACTAAAGGGGCTTTATGGGTGTATTAACACCCAAAGTGCAAAAATTTTAACCGTTTTGCTCTATCTCGCTTAGTTTTCGAGATATAGGCGAAAACCCAAATAAACGTACTTTTCCTTCTAGTATTAGTAGTTTATGAGATATTTGCATTTTTAAAATCTAGCTGAGTTTTTTGAAAAATTGCAATTTTTTTTTAAATTGTACTTTTTTTTTGAAAAATAGCAATTTTTTCAAAAATTGTACTTTTTTTGAAAATTGCAATTTTTGGTAAATGAATGTTCTTTAGTTTGACTCTAGATCATAAATTAATATCACTTTCTGTTTAAATTATTTTCAAATTAAAGAAAGATGATACAATGTGGGGTCAATTGCCCTCCAGGGACCTATCCCGTGACGGGTCAACCGAAGGCATATTACTAAATTAGTACAAATATGTACAAAAGGGCATGAATTAATTTTCTAAGTATTTTCCGATCCGTAACTTTCACTGTTGCTTTTAAAAAACGTGACCGATACCGAAATAAAAAATAAAATTCGCGGCATATTTTTTAAAATATTTTTTTTATTTATTTTACTCTTTTATTTATTTTGAACTTTATTTATGCTAAACAATTTTAAGTTTTGTATTTTCAACGTTTTTTAATGTTAAAGCTGTATTAGTTTTAACAATTGGTATTTCATTTAATTTTCTTTTTAACTTAAGGGCAATTTTTTAAATTTTTATTTATATTATCAGAGTTTTTGAGGTAATTTTCTAATTTTTAATTGATTTTTTAATTTAATTATGGCCAACGCAAAAAACGAGTCAACTGCCATTAAAGGACCTATCCCGTGCCCGGTCAATCGGGGGCATACTGAAGGCACTTCCACATATTTGTGTGTGTGTTAGTGTTGTTTTCTTTTCTATTTTTTTCTTTTCCATTTTTTTATTTGCTTGTAGTGTTTGTTTTTTTCTTTTTCTTTTTTATTTGACCAGAAACGAAAAATATATAACTTTACCATCAGCCAGACATCACGCATAAGCAGCATTAGCTCCGACGGTAGAGCGTTTGCCTTACAAGCAGGGGGTTGTGTTATCGAGCCCTACTTCGACGTCAAGTAGATTATTTTTAATTCTTAATTTTTTATTAGTTTATTTGAAAAGCTATTTTTAGACACACCACATTACTGCCACAAGGTGTCTAAAATGTGGCAATTGGTCATTTCCAATGACAACGCCATGTTAAAGTGATATGTCTCTTTCAAAGAAAAAGACCGATCAACGACCGGTCTCCGCCCCCTTGGGACCTATCCTGCGTGTCATCTGCGACCGGTCCCTTTCCCCGTAGGGAAATTACAAAGATTAAAAATTTTTGAAAGATTTCGATAAGACCAGCAAGACAATACGTATTTTCGGCTTTCGCTACAAAGCCATCATGCCGTTGATGTTAGTCTAAGTTGAGTTGTTGATAACAAATTCGATTTGCTTTCAACTGGTACATAAGTAGACAATTATAAATTATTAACCCATTCAAAGGCGAATGACACTGATGATAGCTTTGTAGCGAAAGCCGAAAATACGTATTCTGTCTTGCTGGTCTTATCGAATTCTTTGTATCATCTTTCTTTAATTTGAAAATAATTTAAACAGAAAGTGATATTAATTCATGACCTAGAGTCAAACTAAAGAACATTCATTTACCAAAATAGGAGATCAACTAAACATTCCTTTCAATTGCAATTTTTTTCAAAAATTGTACTTTTTTTTGAAAATTGCAATTTTTTATTGTAGATTTTTAGTTGATCTGAAGATTGTTACAATGAGTGTTATTTTTTTAAAAAATTATACTTTATTTGAAAAATTGCAATGTTTTTAAAAAATTGTAATATTTTTAAAAAATTGTACGTTTTTTTTCAAAAATTTACTTTTTTTTGAGAAATTGTACTTTTTTTTTGAAAAATTGTAATCTTTTTTATGGTACTTTTTTAAATATATTTGGGCACTTGTGCCCCACATGTGGCCACATTCGCTTTTTTACATGTGAAATGTGCCCTTAGTTGTGTGAATGTGCGCTTAGAATGTGAAATGTGCCAACACACATTCAAATGTGCCGGGCACATCACATTTTCGTCAGATGATTTAGCGTAGCGTTGCATATTTTATGTTCGCAACTGTACATCAAGGCACAACGTAAACCTCATTCATAATTAAGTTTGGACGTTAACAGGAGCTAAATACTAATTCTGTTTTCGTGTATTAATTATTTAAAGATTTGATTGGTAGTGGAGGTTAGATTTCAGCATTACATCACCCAGTGCAGAAACGGTAATGACATATCATTATTTTTTGGACTACCAGAAATGACACCGACTTACTTTCTGCATTATTTTAAAACATATATGTGACATTCTCCGAGAAAAGGCACCCAGTGTGTCAAAAAACGGGTTTGGACTTAAGAGTGGATTCTGGTACCTAAAAGGGTGTAGAATAAGATGAAATGAGTTAGATTTGTGATAAAAATTTATTTACCCATTTCGCATCTCCCAACTGAACGTGTGTTCAAAGTCATAATGCGTTATGAAACTTTAAATGCGTTCTTCTCAAAACTTCATTTTCACACACTAGGTCCCTTTTTCTCGGTGAAGGTCACATATGTATATATTGAGTTACTAATAACTAGTTGTTCCACTATTTCAGAAAAAAATAGTGCGTTACTAATTATTTCAAACATAAAATATTGTTGTAGATTTTTTATAAATTTTTTTGAAATCTATTTTAAGACTCAATATTTTTTCAACACTGGTAAGGATATATGCAAGCACGTAGTTTTGTTTACTGGGGAAAATTATAAAACTATGTACACATAAAAAAATTTATAACAGTTACCAAAAACTTAAGTGAAGTTCGGTAAAATGAGCGTAAGCACAAAATCCTTTCCCTAAATGACAAAATTGCTGAAAATTGCGTCAACGCACAAAATCACTTTTCTAGCCCAAAACTTTATTTCAAAGAAAAAAATTAAAATGCGTATAGTTTTATTTTGAAAAATCGCACAGATACAATATTTGTTGCATTTAAAAGTTTTTTTGACTTTGTTCAGTTAATTTTTATATATAGAAATTTTATTTTGCGTATTTCTTAGCTTAATTAAAATTTTTATTCACAATGGACTTTTATGTATATCATTGCATCAGCTGTTTCTTTTACAATTTTACGAAGTTAAGAGTAAAACGAGAAACACAAACAAATTTTATTTTACAAAATTCTCAGAGATAGGAAATTTTATAAAAATCTTTAAAGAGCGCAAAAATATAAAGGTTTTTGAAACTTTTTGAATATTACAAATAAAAATGGCCAACTACCATAAAAAATTAAATTTTTAACACATTTTCTAAGTTATAATCTAAATTATATATTTTAAGTGTAATTTGATTTCTACGTTATTTCAGATTTTCAAAAATTTATTTTTTTGTGTCAAAATTTAAAATTTTCTACAATCCGTTTTTGATACGGGGTGTATGTTGTTTCACCAATTTTTTTCCAAGCATGTATTCCGTGCGAATTTTCTGACAAAACTCGGTAGAAGGATAGGTCGGTTTCGCAGTAAGCATTTTTTTGTAATTTTGTTATCTTGGTTGCGCCTTCTAGTGGTGGTATAAAAAATTCAAATTGAAAACTTGAAGCTTTGTATGCACCTAGAGCGTTAATATTTTATAAAAAACTTAATTTTTAATTTTGAAACTTCTGTAAAAAAATTGCAAAAACTTTAAATTATTTCCTTCGCAGTACTTTTAATAATTTTTTAAAAAATTTGGTATTTTTAGATATTTTTTAAAAATTATTATTTCAGATTTGTATGCTTCATTGCTAGTTGAGAGAAAATAGCCCAAATTTAAAAACCTTGGAATTAAGGGGGTAAATACTGTAACAACAGAATTTTAAGGGGCATATTGAAACGGTTGTCAAAAATTCAAATAACAATATTTTTACTATATTATTTTTTTATTTAAAATATATGTTATTGTAGTATTTTCAAAAAATATTAGTTCTAAATTTCTCCAACCAAAATCGCCAGGGTTGCCACTTCATTATTAGCCTTTTTTAAAAAAGGTAAAATCGGCTGCCACTGTACAGTAGAGTGGGCCGAACTTTGCCGAATTGCGAATTTCAAAAACGGGGGGTGCGGAAAAGTTGCGTATGCGTCCAGTAACCAGTAAAAAATTTTGAAAATCGGTTTACGTTCAAGGTCCCCGCAAAGCGGTTGAAATTTCGAAATTTCGGAAAGTTTAAAAAAAATCCTTAAATTTTGTTAAACAATATTTGTTGTTGTGATATATTATTTCTAATAAATTATAGCTCGCTGAGTCCAAAAAAAATAAAATTTAATATAGATAGTAGATTTAAAAATGAAAAAAATTAAAAACATTTTTAGACTAACTTTTTGAAGTCTCGACTGAAAAATGAAAAAACGTGTTTTTCAGCAAAATTCAAGTAGCAATATTTCAGAACCCCTTCGGCCGATTAAAAAATTTTTATTTTTTTTGGATTCAGCGAATTATAATTTATTAGAAATAATATATACAACAACAAATATTTTTTAACAAAATTTAAGGATTTTTTTTAAACTTTCCGAAATTTCAACCGCTTTGCGGGGACCTTGAACGTGAATCGATTTTTTACTGGTTACTGGACGCATACGCAACTTTTCCGCACCCCCCGTTTTTGAATTTCGCAATTCGGCAAAGTTCGGCCCACTCTACTGTACAGCCTTCATTAATTATTGGAAATTAAAAATCTAAAGTGATTCTTAATACCAGATAAATTTTCTAGTGCTTATCGTGGCACGATTTTTATTTTTTAATTTTTTTTTTAAACAAAGTTGAAACACAAACTTGAAAATTCCAAAAAAGGCAAGAAAAAACAATTTTACTTGGGAATATAAAATTTATTTGACTGAAATTCAAAAAAGGGCCACGATAAGGACTAGTTTTTTGTTGCCTACGAAAGAAAAAAACCGGATCGAAATCGGTTAACCCACCTTGGCTGTACAGTGACAGCCGATTTTGAACTCATGGTTGTGAGAAAAACGCGTTTGAAGTCTAAAGTTAATTTTAAGCTAAGAAAACAGAAAAATTTAAAAAAATTGTGAATGAAGAAAAGTTATATCTCCTAGCTTACTACATGTCCACCAAATTTGGACGAATCGGTTAATGGGTATTTGATATATTAAACCTAATAATCTTAAAAGCGATGGTAGATGTATTATTATACATACATAATGCTACTCATATTATTTTTTAAAAATGCTTTAATTTTGTACATTTTTTAATTTATTTCGTATTTTTCCCCCATTTTTATATATATTGATTACTTTTATAACTTATATTTAGCCATCAGCACCTGCCGCATATGACGTGTCTTCAACATCCATCAAGGAATCGTCATTGGCTTTTCTTTGAAAACTGCGTGCAATTCTTACATCTTTTGATGTAGTTTTTATCTTTTTATTCTGCCCTATTATAAGATATACGATTTCTAATAAAACCAAGTTAATAAAAATGCAAACAAAAAGTGTTACACACAAATTTACCACATAGAGTATTACTTTGGGACTAAAGCATATTTTGCTAAAGAATATGTAGAAATTTAATTTTTTCGAAGTTTTTATTGAAATTTTCGGAGCATATAGAGGTATGCTCCATCCAAATAAAAATTTTTCCTAGAGTCGACACCCCCTAACATTTTACAAATTTTTTAAAATGTATTACTATCAAGGCCGCAAACTATCACGTGCTTTTCACTGCGTTGTTATATTGCCTTCCTATCAAAAATTGTGAGCTTTTAATTGTAGACATGTCTTTAAAGAAATGTTGCTAATTTTTAGAGTTAAGAACCCTCTCGCGTTCACGAATAAGTTAAATTTCCACTGTTCTTTTCGGTTCGAAATTGTCAATCAAACCACTTTTTTAAACATGATTTTTTTTCTCTACATTCAAAATAAGATGTTGCAAAAATTAAATACAACAACACATAAAATTTTTACGCACAAGCATACTTTTCTACTGAAAATATGTTAACCCTTTCACGACCAATGGTTGATATATGTCCCATTTTTATTTTTTGTTATATTTTCCACATATTTTAACCGATTTCTTTTAAACTGCCTTGAGTTAATAGATGAGAGTTGTTGCTTTCAGATTATACCAAATAATTGGCCCCATGTTTTCTTAGCGCCTAATTAATTGACCCCAACATCTGAAAAATAAGTTTTTTGGTTCATCTTTTTTGGATGTCATTTATTCAGATGTTATTGGTTTTGCAGGATCAAAATTTTGGTATAGCATGAACCTGTGCTTCCTGTTTTCAGAAATACCATACTATTGGGAATAGGTTTGTTTTCTTGCCTACAGGTTGCAAATTCATCATGGGACATATGTGTCCCATTGGTCGTCAAAGGTAAACAAAGAAGAAGTTTTATAGTTTTATTTTTTTCATTAAATTAAACAAAAAAATAATAAAATTAAATGAA
The DNA here is from genome assembly GCA_949987735.1 of Leucophora obtusa. Lineage (NCBI taxonomy): Eukaryota > Metazoa > Arthropoda > Insecta > Diptera > Anthomyiidae > Leucophora > Leucophora obtusa. Next base: position 15,871,515 of record OX465300.1, read on the forward strand.
CTATTCATTCAACCAAACATAAAAAACATAAAAAAGAAAAAGATATTTGTTTAAGTATAAATATCGGCGGCTGAAATGCAGAAGGGCGTAACAACAAAAAATTCAAAATCGAGTTTTTGATTGATTATGATGCACTAGACTAAATACATGCCCCTACAAAAATTTAAATTTTTATACAGAAATAAATCTGTAGTCAAGAGAAGAAATATATCGTCGACCGGCCTGCAAAATGTCACATGTGTTTTTAATAGATTTTCAGGAGAGCGAAAAAACTGTTACAAAATCTACTTTTAAGATATTTTATTGGCATCATATGCCTTAATGATTCACGAGCTCATTTAGTAAAATCATCTTTAAGGCATATGATGCCAATAAAATATTTTAAAAGTAGATTTTGTAACAGTTTTTTCGCTCTCCTGAAAATCTATTAAAAAACACATGTAACATTTTGCAGGCCGGTCGACGATATCCTTTAATTCCAAAATATATTTAATTCTACAATATTTTTTGTTTCTCCTCTAAAAAAATAAAAAGTGTTGCAATTTAGGTGACGATATATCGATTGACTTTTTTTTAGTTTCACTCATAGCTCTTCCAAATGACGAATTGTAATTGTTTAAAATTGGTTGAACTTTATATGCTCGATCATATGTGAAATCCGAATTTCTTCAAATCGTGGCTAAACCATAACATTTGATACAGGAGGCACAGAGTATATTGGTGATGTTAATTGGTGGGTTTCATAATTTTCACATGTGTTAAGCAATTCCATAACTTCATCATCTGCTGCATAAAATCAACGTTGATTAGTTCTTTTCTTCTTGCAATTACATATTACACCGTGCAGCATTTTCAAATTTAGCTCTCACCCATGGAGGAATCGATATATACTAATACAAATATAGCGATATATTTATAGATGAACTGCATACCCATTAGAGATGAGCGATATTTTCATAGCGGTGATTTAATCACAGTTATTGATAAATCACTGGTAACGGCAGTGATCATATATTTCAAGTCGCAGTTACTCGGAATGTCGTTCTTTTAATATTTTTGTACTATTCTTTCTTGCAAACTTCATTGTGCACAGTAATACATGTTTTTTTTTCAATAACAGTGACTTGTTTTCACACTCTTCTGAACAAAATGTCTCCTTCTATCATGTCTTTGTTACAGGTCGCAAGTGGATTATCTTTAAACTTAGTTTAACGGAGTTTGTAACTGGAATACTGCTTTTAAAATGTGGTTTATTTTGTTTTATTTCAATAAAGAAATAAATTATACTCGAGAAAAAGTTTTTCCGGCAAATTTTTGTTAATAAACTTTGAAATGGCTGACAAAATTCGTTTTCGGTTTAACTAAACCAAGTTTAACTGACATCTTAAAAACTCGCTATAAATATTATTTCGTTTATCAGAAAATCGCAGTCTTTTCCATAGAAAAACTGTGATCACGATCACAGTTTAAAAGATCAAAGATTTGCACATCACATTCACTGAGAACAATGTTACTGAAAAATCGCCGGATCGCCCATCTCTATTAAAAACCCGTGATCACGGTCACTGTTTAAAAGAACGGTGATTTGAAAATCACAATCACTGGTAGCAGCGTTATTCAAAAATCACCGGATCGCTCATCTCTAATACCCATAACGTCAGATGTCCTTTTTAAAAGGCTTCGAAATACTAATGCATACTAATATTTTTCTCACTTCTCTCCAAAATGTAGAAATTCTCCTCTTTCATTTGATCCCCATATCAGCATCAAGGAATGTACAAAATATCATTAAAAGAGGGTTTGCCATAAACCATGCGTTGAAAATTTAAATTCCTTTTATAAGGAGTACTGAGGTGATAATGAAAAACTGAGTACGCAGTTTTACTAAACGTGGTTTCCTCTTTCATTTGTTTTTTCCAAATGAGCAAAATTATTTTGAAAAAACCTTAGAACACTCGACTTTAGCACAAAACGCGATATGCAAACTACTTCTACTACTAAGAAAAACAAAAAAACCAGTAATCGACACTCTATGTAAAAATTTACAAAAACAACAAAACCAAAAATGCAACTATTTCTTTAAAAACTATAACAAAACACACTATACTCGATACGAGCAGAGTAAGTTAGTTGTTCACAAAATTTTACCGTTGACGACCAATGGGATATATATGTCCCATGGATTTTTTCGATCAAGGAGTTGAAAAAAATATTTTTGACGGCATTTTTGTTTAGAAATGTTGTGTCAATATTTACGTATCTGCAAAAAAGATAAAAATTTTTCAGCAGTTTATTTTCGGTCGTGAAAGGGTTAAATTTATAACCGTATCGGTTCTTTCCTATGACACGCACATATTAAATTCATTGATGGAAATGCCAAATTTTGAACTACTAACAGTTCCAGAAAAAACACAACTAAAAAAAAATAAACCGGTGGACCGATTTCGATAATTTTTAACACCAAACTGCTACTAACAAACAATTTGAATAAAACTAATTAACTGATAGTGCGTCTTTATGCCGTGAACGTCATTAAAATAGACACATATTTCAAAACGCCATCAATTTAAATCCGAGCTAAATAGATTTGCAAGAGCCTTTGATGATTTTGTTTTAGCAACAGTGTACTTTCGTTTCGCGTTAGGAACATTAAGGCTGACTGCGATGATCATTTGGAAAGATCTTCTAAAACCGCAAAATCTATTTTGGTTAAATATACCGCAAGAAGCTTACTAATTTTCCTGTTTCTCCTAAAGTGCGGTTTTTCGTGGATATTTAATAATTTTAATTAAAAAAAAAATTATAAAAAGCCAACATTATAATGCATTACTTAGGGTGGAAAGAAAATTGTGAACGTCGCATTATGCATACATAACCACTCAGGATTTTTATAAAAGACCTATAAAAAAAATAATTTCTAAAATTTTAAGAAAAAAAGCAATTTTAGAAAACAGTTTTCGCAATTGGGGTTTGAAACTATTTTGTTTATAAAAATTTCAGAAACTTGGTCATTGCCCATTTTGACATCAACAAAAAATAAATATTTTTGTATAACATTTTTTAAAGAACATTGTTACTTTCGACGTATTGTGTTACGTTTTAAAATTAGTCAATTCATATTGGTGTTCGGGGGGCTAGCTACGTGCCTGGATATATGTAACCAAATATTTTTTGATTTTTTTGTATGTTGGCTAGTAAGCTGATTTGTGCGCAACAGGTCTATTATGTTTTTATCTATCAAATATTACATGTCGAAATAGCTCATATGGTAGATCTATTGACTGCCAATCTGGAGTCCCAGGTTCGATTCACGTACGAGCAAATTTTATTAAAAAAATTTTTACAATAAAAAAATATTTTTTTTATAAAACTAATTTTTTTTGAAAATCTATTTTTGGACTCATTATTTTTGTCAATACTGGTAAGCACATAGGTACAGATATATTTTTTTATTTTTCTTATGCTGGTGTGTAATTATAACTCATTATTTTGCGCGACATCGCCATACAAAAGTAATAAGAAATGTAATAATAAAAGTAACCAGTTACCAGGTATGTAGTTAAATAACGTTATATTCCTTATTTAATTATAACGAAAATTTCAACTATCTTATAGATGAAATGCCCCTAACTAATGTATGGTTAAATTGATTTAGTTGGCATCAACTAAGTTTTTTCAAATATCAGCAATTCAACTAGGAATGTAGCTACTTACAACGATGTGCTAAACTAAATTGTCGTTTGGTAAATATCAACTATTTGCAATCAAACATGGTGAAGAGAAACTATAGATTTTGATGTTTTATCTCAATTTCCAAATAAATCAATATCAACTTTTTTTTAACAATTTTATTTTAAAACGCTTTTTCTACACGTACACATTTGTCACTTTTATTTATTCCTTTTTTTATGTTGGTTCTTGTCCACACACACATCTTTCGGAGTCCACGAATTTATTGAATTTGGAAATGTGCAGATTATTAAAATTTATAAATATTTAGAAAAATAAGGAAAATTACAAATTGTTACCATTCACCAATTTTCTGTAAAACTTGAGATAAAAAAAAATATATTTATTAAAAATTTTTTTTAAAATAACTCTTCATTTTTGTTTTGTTAATGCTTGACAATTTTATTTTATTAGTAGTACATATTCACTTCAACTAACATATATGGTAACTCGCAACTAAAACCGTAGTTGCTTGCGATTATTATAGTTCTTCGATATTTTTTTAAATCAACTAAGGAATTCTTTAACTACCCGAGTAAAAAAAATTATCTCGCGCAATATCTAATCATATATAATCATATCTGATCCAATTAGATCTCAAAATTGGGTGTATCCAATTATATCGTATTAGATCCCATTGTATATATGGGGATAAACTAAGATCAAGTTATATCTAAAAATTGGGAGGTCCAATGATATCTTTAGGGATAAACCTAGATCTAATTTGATCCGAAAAATGGCGGATCCAGCTATATATTTGTGGATAAACTTCGATCTAATTTGATCCGAAAAATGGCGGATCGAATTAGATCCAGCTATATATTTGTGGATAAACTAAAATCTAATTTGATCTCAATTTTGGCAGATCGAATTAGATCCAGCAATATATTTGTGGATAAACTTAGATCTAATTTGATCCGAAAAAGTGGCAGATCGAATTAGATCCAGCAGATCAACCATGTTATGTAATATATAATTATATATGCCATATCTAATATTATGAAGGCCGATATCTAATTAGATGAAATTATATATGGCATAATATAAGGAAACTTTTTGGGAAAAACGTCATATATAATTATATATGGACATACATAACGACATGTGCGATTATATATTGTAATATATGCCACATATGATTATATATAATTTTTTTTACTCGGGTATGGAATTTTTTCGGTGTGGTAATGATTTTCTACATTGGGCAATTAAATGTTAAAGTTGCACATTTTGTTTTCCATTTGGTGTTAGAATATACATACATATATTTGGATGGGCTAACTCTTGAGCAAGCTACATAAATTTGCCCATGAGAAAATAATTCCTCTGGTTAGTCAATTCCAGCTACCTTTAAAGGCACATGTACACGCGAGAGAAAATTGCTAGAGATAAAGCAAAAAGCAACCCTAAATAACCTAAATAATTCACAATAGAGTATTTAGAGGTGTTTTTGCTCTGTCCCCAGCAGTTTTCTCTCGCGTGTAAATGTTAGTTATGGCAAATGATAGCTTAAGTGGAAATTGCAGCCTCTTAAACTCGAATGGATATTCGCTTGGGATGAGTGGAATACGTGGTATGAACACTGGCTCTTCCTTTCAACAGCCTGTTAATATTACGGCTGCTAAAACGTTGATTCGCAATCTACTACCATTGCAGAGTTTGGGTGGTTTAAAATTTCGTAGAAGTATTACTGAGGCACCTATTTTTAGGGTTAGTTTACACCAACTTCAACTTCCTAGTTCCAGCGGTTTGCGCAACTCATTAAAGAGACATTTTTCCTCGTTCCTGTCCAAAATTTCAAAAAGGAGTTAAGGGGGACTCTTTTTTCCCCCTTTTGAACATTCCCCTTTTTTTAACACGCTCCTGTACCTTGAGAGTAAGTTAAACCATACTCCAAGGACTACAGCCTTTAAATTTCAGGTTTCAAGCCAAAGGCGTTTTTTGGCAGGCCGCCAAGGAGGGTATTTTTCCCGTTTTTGCTCCTCCCAGTAGAATTTCCAAAAATTCTACATTGGTGAAGTAACATACCAAATTTCGGCTTCCTAGCTCCAGCGGATTGGACTGGGCGATGTTGAGTGAGTCAGTCACGTTATTATTTTATATACAGAAATTGGGCGGCACGTAGCTAGGGGGGGGGGGATTGGGGCGCGAGCCCCCCGAAATGGTTTGACAAATTTTAAAATATAACAAAATTCGTCGAAAGTAACTATGTTTTTAAAAAAACTTAAATAATATTTATTTTTTGTTGAAATCAAGTAGCAAATGGCCAAGTTTCTGAAATTTTCATAAATAAAATAGACTCAAAATCCAATTGCGAAAACTGTTTTCTAAAAAAATTTTTAAGCTGTTTGGTGCCCATAGAAACTGTTTTTGTTTATGGGTTTTTTTGTAATAGTCCTTAGTAGTTATGTGTGCTGGGCATAATAAAAGATGTTAGAAATAAAGAGAATGCAATCCACTAATTTACTGGGAACGAATTTATAAAATGCGGCTGCAAATAGGAAACTGAAATTTTTTTCGCACATTTGAATTGATAAGTGGCTATTTTTTTATCGTTACTACTAATAGTTTTCGTCATATTTATTATAATTAAAACATAAAATTAATAAATTAACCTTTGGTTTTCCTTAAAAATTACCGGTTTCCTGCTTGCAGGAACTGAAGCTCCTCAAAATAATCATTTACAGCTGCCATTGCATCTTCTTTCGAGGTAAAACGTTTGCCAGCAAGGAATTTCTTTAGATTTGGGTAAAGGTAAAAGTCAGAGGGAGCTAAATCAGAGAAATGATGAGAAATTTGCATTCAATGGGTTTTTGGTCAACTGTTAACAAATGCGGCACCCATCTTGCAGAAAGCTTTTTCATCTGTAATTCTTGATGCAAACTAAAATATACTCGATCATTTGAGATGCCTATGGCATTACATATTTCACGCACTTTCACTCGTCGATCGTCTAATACCATATAATGGACTTTAGCTATGATTTCTGACGTTATTGCAGTTTTTGGACGCCCACTTCCTGGTTAAATTTCAGCGCTTGTTCGACCACGTTTAAATTCAGCAACCCAATTTTTTACTATTGCATATGAAGGGACACTTTCACCTAACACATTCACCATATCATTATGAATTTCTTGTCCCGATAAAAATTTCTTATGTGGGTGAAATCAAAAAATGTGATAAGTTTTTGGACCAAATTTGTGAGAAACAAAAAGTGTTAATATTTCGGTTTTTTCTTAATGGAATCAGTAAGTTTAGTCATTATAAAACTAATTGCAAAAAATCTCTTCTACAAGTCGTCGCAATAACTTTTTTTGCACAATTTTAATTTTTTTTTGTGGTAACGGAGTTTACATTTCCGCAGCAAAAGATATAACAAAAAAAAATTGCGTACGAATTTTCTTCAATTTATTAGTTTTTCTTATTTGGGTTTTCAACATGCTTTCCAATAATATACGATTTGTGTTTATCAAATTGGTGGTTTCGCGAATAAAAATTAATTCCGAGAAAAACTTTATTTTTTTTTTAATTTTGTTTTTTTGGTCCTTTTTTGTCAAAAATATAAAATTTTTTAAAATCCAATCAGCGGTTGCGAAGTTAGATAATAATATATTAAAAATATAATATTTCGCGATCTAAAATTCTTAATTTGTGTGAAACAAATTTAATTTGTCAAACTAATGTCAGTAATGGCTCGAAATATCGATTCCAAACCAATGAAATGCAAAAAAACTGATAACTTTTTTTGATTTGACGCAAAATTATTCGTTGAATCGTCTTATGACGCATAAATATTAGTTGAATCACCTCTGTTTATGGTTATTTTAAAATATTTTAAACATTTACCTACATTTTTTTGAATGCAATCTGATGCAAACAATTTTGGTACGGAGTTTATAGTAACGGAGTTTACATTTGGTTACTTTTTTCGTTTTCTTTCAGAAACGCTTTGTCAGAATTTTCTTTCCGAAACAAAATCGTATGATGCCTACAAGGTGAATCCAAATTTGACATTGTTTTTTTACTAGTTAAATGGTTTGGTGTAAAAATTAGGAACGGAGTTTACAACATTTTTTCAAATCTTATTAAATACATCCTTTTTCATCTTGAGAATGTTACATGCTGCAGAAAAACTTCAAGTCTGTTATACTAGATGATTATTTACAGTCCAACGATCATTTAAGTATAAATAACATTATACTTTTCCCAATATAATTAATAAATAACTCCAAAATTCTGGTGTATGCATTTTTATTAAAAATAATGACGAAAAATCGTTACAAAGTTGAAGTCGTATTAGCAAAGATATACGAAAAAGTTTGTAAAATTATTAATTTTTGTTAAAAGCGTTACTTTTCCTCTTTCTTACAGTTAGTATTTAGCTTCAGTGGTTATTAAAATATAAGCTATTAAAGTTAAAAAACCTTATGAGTTACTGGTTACGGAGTTTACATTTGGCGTATAAAATTGGTAACAAATTTTATGTATTGACCAAAAATTGGTCAGATTGTTGTAAATTTTGTAAAACAGGTGACAATGCGCTGATATATATCGCAATATATAACTCAAATGTAATCCGTGCATTAGAAATTAGCTGGTTACACGGTTTTTATCACATTTTTTGATATCACACATGTAAATATTTAATATTTTTTCCATTATAAAAAATCACTTTTTGAACCCCTGTTAATATACGAACGAGTTGACAGATTGAAATGAAATTTAACATGGGTTCATATCACGGATGGGAGTTTCCATTATACAAAGCTTTTTGTTGTTTATACTGCCATCTCTATGTCAGGCTAAGAACATTTCGTACTGCCCTCGTACTAACAATTTTGCTGTTATTACGGGAAATTTAACTGTTTTGAGCCCAGCGGTATTATTTGCTCATTTCAGCAACACATGTCTACTGATTTGTAGTACAATAACATTAGCAGACAAAATTTGTAGCAGTTACTAAATTTTAGCAAAATTGTTGTGAACTGCAATTCAAAATCGATTTGCCAAAATCAGTTAAAAAATTTTAAAAATATTAATCATTTTTGTACAATGAAATTAGTATAAATAATTAGTAGACGCTACCAAATTTCAGTAAATTGTTGTAAACTGCAATTTTAAACCAATCTTCTGTAATTATCAAAAAGTGTACTAAAAAATAAACAAACTGTAAAATTAAAAAATTAAAATCAAATTTAATAAAAAAAAAAATTTTTTGATTGCAAAAAATGCATAATTACTTCAACATACTTGAAATTTGGAGTAAAAATTGCAAACGGTTCCTCAGTGATTACCTTTTTATGTATTTGAGATACAATTAAATTTTCTGAGTTTTATTTCCAAACTAAGAATATATCAATAATAACTAATATAAACTAAACAAGAATTCTAAAAATCCAATGAATTCTTGTAAATAAAATTTACTGAAAGAATCCACTTGTGAAATTAATATATTTTTTTTTTGCTAATTTTAGCACTGGGGGGTTACTGCGTAACTCGATTGGAAAAAATCTTACTTTTTGAATTTTAATGTGTAGTGTACAAGGTTTATGATAAAAATAAATTAAAAAGTAGAGTTTTTATACAGAATTATATTTTTAACAATATTTTCAAGATTGACGTATTCGAAAATTTTTTTTCGAATCGAGTTACGCGGTTACCCCCCTGGGTTTTGAAAAATTAGTAAAATAAGTGAAATCAGCAACGAAAATTAGTAAAATAAAATCCGTAATTCGTAATAAGAGAATAGCCAAAATTATTACAAAAAAAAATTGTACTGAAAATCAGTACAAAAATAGTAAAGTGCGATTGAAGGATGTTTACAATTTTTTTTACTAAATTTACTGAGTTTACTATAGGGTGATAATTTGGCATAATTCGACATTTTCAATTTTGTTTCCACACCGAAAAAATTCCTCAGTTACAAGCTACTAAATTTTCAACTGAGTTTCAGGTGAAATACCCCTTACTGAGCTTCAGTTGATTGATTAAGTTGAAGGTAACCAACTTAATTTTGAAAATTTAATTAAACTGAGCCTTCAGTTAAAATGAAACAAAATTTGAAATTAGTAGCTAATAACTGATTCAACAAATTAAAATAACAGATATTTATATGGTTGTCAATAAATAAAACCAAATGAAAGTTTTTGTAATAATTACACTATTTATTTAAATAATCAAAATTAAATCACAATTTTCATACCCTTAATGAATGTGTTCCATACTTTTTTTTCTTTCATTGTCAGCATACACCTAGATTTTAAAAACTTGTCACAGGAATAAAGTTTTACATCTTATTTTACCCAAAAATTTCCTGTAAACAATTAAAAAAAATTAAATCATTAAGGTTAATTTTAATTTCCATAAAAAAAACAAGAAGTTACCAAAAATCCAAAAATTTTTCATTATTTCCCTTTTGTGAGACTTGTTTCTAAATATTGTTGTAAATTTATTAACAATTGAGTCATTTAAAATTTACAGGTTGACTCAAAAAAAGTTATTGTGAACCAAATATTAGTTGCTCAGTTAATTTTGATTTATTTTAAATTAACTGGGGATATCTTTAACTGAGCAACTGAGGAATATTTTCGGTGCACGCAAAGTTAAGCATTATACTTTGTTTTTCGCAGTTTGGTCTTAAAAATTTTCGTAATCGGTTTAGAAACTGTGAGTAAAAATGTTCGGGTGACCCGAAATTTTCATAGAAAATGATACATATTGTACAACAAACATTCGGAATGAAAATGACTAGAATTCTGCATTATAGTTCACATTTCATTCCAATCAATTTTCTTTTTGAACAACGTGTGTTTTTCTAGTTCACTCGTTCATTCGAAAAATTTTTTCAATTGTTCATACACTAATATCAATTATGGTTTTATCTATCAAATATTACATGTCGATATAGCTCAGATGGTAGAGCTATTGACTGGCAACCTGTAGTCCCAGGTTCGATTCGCGCACTAGAAAATTTGATTAAAAAAGTTTTACTTGTAAAAATTGTATCATCTTTCTTTGATTTGAAAATAATTTAAACAGAAAGTGATAATAATTTATGATCTAGAGTCAAACTAAAAAGAACATTCATTTATAAAAAATAATTTTTTTATAAAAATTTTTTTTGAAAATCTATTTTTAGACTCATTCTATTTTTGCCGGTACTGGTGAGATTTTTTGTATGCTGTTGTGTACGCAAAACTCATTATTTTTCGCGACATCGCCATACAACAGTAATAAGAAAAGTACCCAGTTTCCATTACCAGGTATATAGTTACATAACCACATATCTCGTAATTATTTTCTACACTGGGTATAAAAAAATTTTGTTAAAAATTTAACTATTATGCAAGTGCAAATATATGTAAATATTACGGACACTTTAGAAAACATATTATTTTCTATTGTTGATTATACTTGAATGGATGTCACTACATTGTTAGATGATATTGGAAGATGACAAGCAAATTGTGGTATTTTTTTGTTTTATTATTGGTATTTTAAATGTTTAGAAACGCTCCTAGACGAGAACAAGAAATTCTCATTGAGTTTGCACTTTAACTTAACAAATATTTCTAGAAATCTTAAAAACGTCGCCCCCTGGCGATTGCCTTATTCAAGAATAAAATTTGGATAAGGACATTCTTTTGACAGATTAAATTTCATATTTTGTTAATTAGGTTTTGGGATGTTAGCACACTTAATTTCTTTAATTTAATTTTATAAAATTTTTAAATAACTTAAAATAAAAAACCTTAAATCTTTAAATGTTATTCAAAATTTTTGTGGAGGAACAAAATTTTTCAATGTTTTGTACAAGAAATCGATTTCTTCTTTACATAAGAATTCTGGCAGAAGTAGAAAACAGCCGTTCGCTAGTACCTGAACCGACTGGAATATACATTTTTTGAAGGAGGGGAAGATCTCTGGAATTTTTCCAAAATTGTAAACTATCGCAATATAGTTAAATATAATCACGCAAACTCACGCACGATTCACGAACATTTTTTTAACTCACGCTCACGCACGACTCACGTGAGTGCTATCATTTTAACTCACGATCACGCGTGATACGAAAATTTCGTGTCACGTGACCAACTCTAGTTATTAGCCATTCTTAATTATAATGTTTAAAAAGTTTCCGCAGGAACCATTCTTAACAAAAAGCGTTTCCGTACTCGTAAATTGAAATAAGAGCGCTCAAAACAGTGTATTTGTGTTTCTGTTTTTATTTCGGAAAATTGTAAAAGGGACAGCTGGTGCAATAATAAATAAATAACACCTTTGTGAAAAAATTTTTAATTTTATTTAAGCAAATAAATACGCATATAAAAATTATATGACCGGAGTCAAAAAAACTTTAAATTCAAAAAATATGTGCATCTGTGCGATTTTTCAGACTAAAACTATAAGCATTTTAATTTATTTTTTTTAAATAAAGTTTTGTGCTAAAAAAAGTGATTTTGTGCTTATTCATATTTTACTGAACTTTACACAAAAAGTAAAGGAGTACACTTGACTTAAAATTACGAGTATTTTGTAACGGTTATAAATTTTTCTCTGTGTACATAGTTTTCCCTAGTATACAAAAAAAAAAAAAAAAACAGAAAAATTAAACAAAAAAGACTGTTGAGTTTTCTTATAAAATTGTTTAGCCATTTTTTAGCTTTATAGAAGCCATTTTTTCAAAACTAAAACTCAATCCTTTAGGGATAATCAGATGAATATTTTTTTAATTTGAATAAAAATTTTTAATATCATATTTCTGTTTTTTATGATCAATATAATAAGCTTGTATTTATTGTATCTTTCACAGGTCTTTTTTATAAAAACAAAGTAATTGTGCATACTATTTTGCCATCAGTGCCTAGAAATTGTGTAAGAGATTGTCCGGTAAATATTTGAAGCCCAGATACTGCATTATTACCACAAAATAATCCACCAATCCAACAGTGTGTAATCTTTTGTTATCTATCACCAAAACTGAAGCAATTGACATTCCAACGCATATATTTAGCTAATAACATCAAGGTTTTTATATTATTTCTAAATCATATTTAATGCTGCACAGTGGGGTCCTCTGGTTTAAAATGTGTTAATAGGAAAGATATTTCAAAGTGTTTGTACCGGCGAGAGCATAATATAAATTCTGCTGAGCTTCTTAGATGAGGACAAGAGTTTTACTATAAATTTCGGGATTGTTTGTTTGATGTATATTACCCGATTAAAAAAAAAATTGATATGGGGCTTTATTTAGTCATATGTAATTTAACATGTATCTTTGTACAATTTCATCCGAGAAATGGGCATCAGTTTCGTGTTCCTAGGGCCCTCAGTAGCAAATCATGTAAGTTTCAAACAAGTGGCACAATTATTTTTTAATTCAGGAGAATATGGGTTAAATAAAGGTTTGGGTTAGAAAAGTGATTTTGTGCATAATTGTGTATAATTATATCCAAAAGACTATTAACAAATTTTCTAGTGTGACTCTAAATGGTGTTATATAAAAATACATATTATTTTAGGTTATGTACCCGATTACAAAAAAATTGATATGGGGCTTTATACAGTCATATGTCATTTAACATGTGTCTTTCTACAATTTTATCCGAGAAATGTGCCCATATAATTACATAAGTTTGCATCAATTCAGTTAAAATGTGATAATATCAGATACAAATGTATCCGAATAATGGCGCTATATAATTTGATCAGATTTTATATAGTGGTATAAAATTATAGCTGAACTAATATTACAAACATATAAAAAAGTATGCATTCCCTAGTAAAAATGAATTTTATATATTCATATATGATTTTTATACAATCATTTATGATTTTATACAATTATAACTTGTCGAGTATTGTGAAACATATATTTTTATATGATTATATCAAAAGATATTTAATTATATAAAATTATATTAACCAGATCCACCATTTTTCGGATCAAATAATATGTTTTTTATATAATTATATTAACATATACATGATTCGATCCGGAAAATGGTGGATCTGGTTAATATAATTTTATATAATTAAATATCTTTTGATATAATCATATAAAAATATATGTTTCACAATACTCGACAAGTTATAATTGTATAAAATCATAAATGATTGTATAAAAATCATATATGAATATATAAAAATCATTTTTACTAGGGTTGTACTACCCGGTTATCACTGAAATCCTAAGTATTTGCAGAAATCTCTTACAAATAGTTCATGTCCTTTAGCTTTAACGCTAAACTTCATGAGAGCTGTTAAAGTCTTTTAGTTATTTAATTATCTGAAAGATAATTCATGTCTGTGGATTTTGACAAAGGAACATGGTAAGAAAGCACAAAACCTCTGGTGTTGCTTAAAACTTTTTTGTATACATTTTCCAACAAAGTTCAAAAGCTGGTGTTATAAAAAAAAAATGTTTAGACTTAGTGCCCATATAACGGTCCCCCCCAAAATTATATTGTTTATACGTTGTAGGTCGCAAATATTAAGATATTTTTATGAAATTTGGTACACAGACCTATGTTGGTCCAAGGACGAAGCCTATTGATTTTGGTGAACATCGGTCCATGTTTAGACCTAGTACCCATATAAGGGTCCCCCGTGTAAAAAAGATCAGATCTGTCTCAGTAGATCTGATCAGATCTCAGTAGATCTGATCAGATCTAGGCATATCTTGCCAGATCTTAGTAGATCTTACCAGATCTAATTAGATCTTAAAATTGGGGACAAATTTGAGATCTGATCAGATCTAGGCATATCTGGCTCAATTGTCCAGATCACTTTAGATTTGAACAGATTTGGCACTATATCTGATCCGATCTTGCCATAAGGAGTTATCACATATGCCATATCTCATCATATTTGATGAGATCTGGTACAGGATCTAATTAGATTCAATCATATCTATTTAGATCCAAAAAGATCTGATCAGATCTAAACTTTTTTACACGGGCCCTCAAAATTATATTTTTTATACGCTGCAGGTCGCAAATATTAAGATATTTTGATGAAATTTGGTACACCGACCTATATCAGCCCAAGGACGAAGCCTATTGATTTTGGTTAACACCGGTCCATGTTTAGACCTAGTGCAGGTCCATGTTTAGACCTGGTTACAAACTGCAGGTCGCAAATATTAAAATATTTTAATGAAATTTGGTTCGCTGACTCACATTATAGAAAATTTTGACACAAGTCCCATTTTAACCCATTCGAATTTCGGATCCAAACATTAGTTGGCTTTTAACCAGACTGGTGTAGGGTATTGTAAAGTCGGCATGCCCGACTTTAACCTTTTTACTCGTTTTTTATAAGTTTGAATTCAAAAAAATTACATTTCCTTTTAGGAAATGTTTAAGGCTGTTCTACGGACCTCGTAAGGATCTCTAAAATCTACTTTTGAGAATTGTCACTTAAATTTGGTAAAACAGTTGGACACAATAAAATTTTATTCATACACTCATAGAAATAAACCTAGGAAATAGCAAAACAGTAGCTTTTTGTGCTATTTTTACAGGTTTATTATTTAAAAGTAACTTTGCAGAAAAAAGTTTGCCGATTTTTGCTAAATATTAGTAAGATTAGAAGAGCAAAAATAAACTAATCCTGAACAGAAATATACATATGATGAAAAATAATAGATTGCTGATTTCACAAAAATAGATTTTTGTTCTCCTTAAACAATTTAGATTTTTTTTTTGTATTTTTTTATTCTACTAATAATCAGCAAAATTTGTTGATTCTAGCAAAGTAAATTTTAATTACCTATAATTTTGCCAAATACAACTAAAATCCTCAATATTTATCAGTTGTATTTTTGCTATTCTTATCATACTAATTTTTAGCAAATAAGCAGCTTTATAAAAACTTTTTAGAGGCTAGTTAGTGTTCTTCCTGACTAGGGTTGCCACCCGTCCTCTTTTTCCCGTACACCGTCCTCTTTTTTAGGTCGTCCGGGGCAGTCCTTCTTTTTCAGTAAGTGTCCGGGGTTGTTCCACTTTTTGAACTTTTCTCCATAACTTTTTTTTATTGCTTCTAAATCAATCGCAATCGCTATTATCTGAATTGACTTGGCATCCAGTGTTGCCAACTCTTGAAGGCAGGAAAGCACCGTGAGCATTGTGAAAACGGGTAAAAAGGGTAAAAATTTAGCAAAAATGGGGTAAAAAAGCACAATATTAATTTTTTGAAAAATTTAAGTCAAGAATTTAAAAACACATTTTAGCTTTGTAATATTGTGTAAAAATAACCAAAGAGGGGTAAAAAAGCACCAAATTAATATTTCAAAATTTTAAAGTTTAAATATAACGAAGTTGCTATTTAAAATTGTACTACAAACATTGTGAAAAAATGTATTTTTTGTATAGTTCGTATAATTTTTTCAACTTTGACAGAAAATTTAATAAAAATTTAAAAAAACGAGAACAAATACCAAAAATATAAACTGTACAAAAAGCACTAAAAGCACTGCCAGAAATCTGAAAAAGCACTGTAAATACCCGTTTTTTTAAACGGGTATTTGTAAAAAATCACCGGGTATGGGAAGGAAAAAAGCACCAAAAGATACCCGAAAAGCACTGAAATGGCAACACTGTTGGCATCACTTACTTTGATTACCAAAATGTGAAGCTTATCAGCAGTAAGCCAACTATTGAATTTTAAAAAAATTTAACATTGCTTTTAATGATGAAAATGTATTTAATGAATTCCTTCTCATGAAAAATTATGTAAAAAACTTAAATTCAATTAACACGACTAATAACAAGTTTTGGTGTGATTTTTTTTATTAAAAATTATGTTTTCTATGAAATGAAAAAACTTGTTGAGCTTGCTGTGAAGTATTGCTTTCGGGGCACGTTTTCTACCAAATGGGGTATCTTCCGCAATACGAATACGATTATCACCGCAATAAAATTTTTCTTCCAGGCAATACGATTGGGGAATCGTCTTCGTATTGCCATGTTTGCTGGGATATTGTTGAGATCACTTATTTCCTTCGTATTAAATACTAATGCTTAATGTTTAGAAAAATTTTTCCTAATAAACTTGGAAATAGCTGACAAAATAAAACATTACAAAAATTTGTCGGAACAACTTTTTCTAGGTTAGAGTTTTGGTCTTTCTTATAAAATGTGTCTTTCTTATAAAATAAAAAAATTGACTTCCACAATTAATCCACAATTAATTTTTTTTTTCACGGAAAAATAAATGAACTAAAATTATTTTTATTTTAATAAAGAGTATTTTGTCAACTATTTGAAAAATATATGTTAAATTCAATTATAAACTTCACAATTTCCTTGAGCTTAAGGTTTGTTTTTTAAATATAAAAAGTTTTTTATTTTTGATATTTCGCTACTCCATTGTGAAGCATCTTCAGGATGATCCAGATCCACAATTTGTGAGTTTTTTTTTTTTAATTTTTATAGTGCAATTAAACTTTATAAAATTTTGTATAATTAGATATCATGTCAGATATAATTACAAATAAAATGAATACAATTTTCTATTAACTTTGTTATATATTTTGATATAAGATTGCCCAGGTAGAAAATTACAAAGGGGCCAGCACTGACAAAGGACCGAAATGGGTGGTATTAGTTCTTGTTAACAGTGATAACACCATCGCACGGTGGTGCCAATGCTTTACAAAAAACTGAGAAAGCACTCAGAAACATAAAAATCAAATGCTTTCCCAACTCCCAAATAAAAAAATTAAAGTGCTTTCCTGGTACCCAAATGGTAACACTGATCTATTTAATTCCTTGCAAAGTACTGAGGTGGCACCAAGAAACACAAAAATCAAGTGTTTTCTCTGCCACCAAATTATGAGCCCTCATCACTGAAGAATTTCAAATTACTCTAAAAATAGATGATTCTTGGAGTTATTGTATTGTGGAGTCAAAAATTATTTAAATATTCACTCGCTTCTTTTTCATGATTATATATAATGTCATATCAAACATATTTATAAAAGCAAAGTGTTAATATAAATATATATGGTTATATAAAGCCACGCATATAAACATTTATTATTATATCAAATCATATAAGATTATATGAAAACTTTTTTAGTCGGGTAATAAACCTGTAAAAATAGCAGAAAAAACTACTAATTCTTTTGCTATTTTCACAGGTTTATTTCTATGAGTGTATGAAAACAATTTCATTGTGTCTGTTTTACAAAATTTAAGTGCTTCAGGTAGATTTTAGAGATCCTTACGAGGTCCTTAACCCTGGAACACAAATCTTATTTTTTATACGTTAACGCTAATCATTAGTCGAATCGACTAAATATATTACCGATTTTTGAAATATCTATATTTGAACCACCAAAAAATTTTTAGAAGGTTGACAGTTTTTATTTTAAATGTAAATCAATTAATAAATTTTATTTTTTGTAAAACAATTAGTTTAAAATTTATATTAATAAAAAATACTCTTGAGATCAATTACACAGTACAACAAAATAGGAAAAATTTGATGCATCGGGATTGCGACAGATCATTTCCCAATGTCTATGGGACGTAGATCACGAATATGGCCCTAGAATTTTAAAGTTAGCTATAGTTTAAGAAATATTTACAAAACCGTATTTGCAGAAAATTTCAATTTGTAATAAATTTTTTGCAAAAAAATGTAAAATAAAAGTATGAACGCCACTCTTTGCAAAATTTTAATAGGATGAAATATGCCTTTTAATTTGATATATCGCACGTTTTGACAGCTTCGATTATATTCACTACATATGCATTTAAATTTCAAATTTCTCTTTTTTCACGATTTCGCTAATGATTAATCTGCGATGAAAGGAATATTCAATTTTTTATTTATACCATTACTAAACATCTCATGTTACTTAATTCATCAAAAAAAATTCCGCACTTTATGTTTTAATTTTAAGTAAAAATTGGCTAAAGCTGAAAAAGATTGTTTTTTTTAATACCTACAAATTAAGGAGTCTGCGAAGAACCTGAAATTAAAAAACTCAGATAAAACCATTGAAATATGTTATAGACATATTTTCTAATCAATTTCAACAAAGTTTTAGATAATTTAAGTGCAAATTCCTAAAAAATAACGATTTTAAAATATGCATGTTCAAAAAAGTACTATAAAAGAACATTTTAAATTTAGTCCGTTTTATTGTTAAACATACGGTTTTGTTCATTTTGTATATGAAAACCCTACCAAAATATTTATATTTTAAAACATTTTGATTGGTTGAAAATAAATTAACCAATCAGAATGCTCCAAAAATAAACCAAGTCAAAGCATACTGCCACCCAAAATTTTAAATGAAATCGACTTTAACAAAAATATACATTTTTGTAAATTGGCGATAAAATTTGTGTTTCAGATTGAATTTTCGGAAAATGTTGATGCAAAAGTTGTGATTCTTTTGACAAAAAGAATTTAGTGGAATATGAATTTATGTCATGTGTTAAGACTTTGCAAATCCGGTTAAGACATATTACTAGATTTGCAAAATAGGAAAATAAGTGAAGTTTTGACTTTAATTGCAAATATATCCTAGATCCTTTCCCTAATCAAAATAAGTAAATACAGTTCTGAAAGCCCAAAGTCTATACTTTTAAACCATATAAAAAAGTATCCGTAGTTTAGTCAGGTATATGAATAAATAAGATATTTTAACAAAAAGACTGACTTTCTTTTAAAGTTAAATTTGCGAATATTTCAAAAACTAGAGCTAATTTTAAAATTTGGTGCTCACATTCGTGATACTCATCCTAAAATCTATCAGAATTGATATGTCGCATGCCCGATGCATTTTTAGTGTTGTACTGTGTTATTAGTCAAATCGACTAACATTTAGCTATATAACTCAAAAATAGCAATACTTACTGCAACAATGTGACCATTCACAATAAGAGAACACCGATGACTGAGAATTCAAAAGAATTGAGACGGATCGGTAAAACGAGGAAAAAGCTGTGCACAAAAATGTAAGTGGTGTTAGTCGAATCGACTAACATTAGTGTTCTAGGGTTAAAACAGCCTTAAACATTTCCTAAAATGAAAGATAATTTTTTTGAATTTAAACTCATAAAAAACAAAAGACTCCTTAGTACTTCTACGTCATATTGAGCCATAAAGTATTTTTCCCAGGCTTAAGGTTTAAATAAAGATGAAGGAATTTTTCACTTAATACTCGCATGTAGGAGGCGAAAATACTTTGAAAAGTTTTAGAGGAAGTCTGTGCAAAAAAGTCGGTATTTGTTGATCGGTGTATTTTTTTGAGGCTCCATGGGATGTTTATTTTGTTGTCGCTGTTTTCTATATTATGGTTGTTTTTTTTTTAAATTCTTTTTTTATTTTTAATTTTTTCTTTTTTTAATTTAAATTTTTTTTTAAATTTTGTTTAACATTTCAAAAAATTTTTTTTTTGTTTTAAAGTTAATGAAGGTCCGCATTTGCCCCATGTATGTAATATAGCAAGGGTGGGCACCGATTTGTCACCGAGGGCCACTTTGTGGTTTTTCATAAATTATAGAGGGCCGCACCATAAAAAAGAAAACTATAAATCTTTCCAGGCGCACTTTTGCGACTCATAAAATACTCCGAATAATGAGAATTAATTAATTTTTCAATAATGAAAAAATTTTGAATGCACTCATAAATACGAGTATAATATGTTTCATTTATAAATCCAAAATTTGAGCAATCTGAAAAAATTTTTAATGCACTCATAATTACGAGTCTAATATGCTTCATTTATAACTCCAAAATCTGAGTTTTACGAATCAAAATTTCTGAGTGCTCAGAAAAATGTCGGCTGGGATATTATTGAATCTTCAATTTCAAAAACGGCTCAGCTACTGTTCTACAAAATTTTGTACATATTTAATTGTAATTAACATTTTCTCCATTAAATATTACTTTAAAGTATTTTTTATTTTTGTAATTACGGATAACATAAACTGAGGCTTATAATTTTAGAAAAAAAATTCCACCAAAAGGTCAAGTTGTTTTATGAGATATTGAGTTTCACATCTTCAGTTCAGATTTTAGACGTGATTATTTCAATTATGGTCAAGAAGATATAGGAACATAAAATTTTTTTTCTACCTTTCCCAAGGACTTTCGTTAATTAAAAAAAAAACTTAGTACACCAAAAATGTCCTTTTTGTAGTCACCGAAATTTATGAAATTTTATCTGTATATTGTTTTAAATAAATTGCTAAAATTTAACCACTCAATTCATAAACGCATTGTAAAGTTATAGGAGGTTTACAAAACGAAATTTTCTTACAAATTTTATTCAATAAACCTCCTATAATTTTACAAAGCGTTTATGAATTTAGGGGTAAATTTACACTCTTGCAAATACAGCTTTAGTTGCGGACAAAAGAATAAAAATGTTTAATTCATAATGGTTTTGCGGTTTTTTTTTGCTCCCGCAAAGGCCTCGAAATGGCGTTATTGCATATATTTGAGTGAGATATTCAATTGAATTTTAAGTAATAAGTTTATTGTGTATTTCAAACTATTTAGTTTTTATACTTATTTAAATATTTAAAAAAAATTCTGCTATTAGCACAAGAAAACCAAAAATTAACCGAAACCGCGGTTTTCAGATTTTACGATTTTTAGCAAACTCTAGTCAAAACCACCATTGTAAGAATCCCTTGTGTTCAACATCTTTCTGATTGATAAAATCAGTAGTGTCCGACCGAATTCACTTTTTTAAGGCCGAACCGAAGCCGAACTTCGGCAAAATTACTAAGTTCGGCCGAAACCGAAGCCGAATACTTTTATGTTTGAATGAAAATACAATTTCATGCAACTTTTTTAAATTAAAAAATGCGTAAATCAATTTCTTAATATTTCTAAATTGCAAAAACTTAAAAAAGTTGTATTTTTCGATCTTTAAGTAAAAATTAAGTTAAATTTGTGCATATTTATAAGCTACTATACAAAATTAAAGAGGTAAATGTTACAAAATATTGATTTATATATATTGACTCTTATATAATTATATCTTATCTGATAAGTTCCCATATACAACCACATACAATTTGATCCGTAAAATGGGTCATCTACATGTGTCTAATTACATCAAATTAGATATAATTTGGTACAATTTGATCCGAGATTTGTCCATATCCAGGATATCAAATTATATATACTTCCATATAAATATATCTGACTTTATATAATTAAACCAGATAGTAGGTAGGCTTTTTATGACTGGAAGATATGCTTAACAGCTATTAAGTTGACAATTGAAATTTTAAACAATTTTAAAGGCCCAAATTTTAGAAAACATAACCCAATGTTTAAAAATTTTCCTACAAAAATTGGTTGTGTTTTTTAAAAATGCTTTTGTCTTAGCAAACGTACTCATAATTTTTTTAATATGAAATTATATATAAAAAATAACTTAATTTGTTTATGGAGCCTTATATGGTTATAAAGGGTTTTTCAATAAGAGCGCTACAAAAGTTATTTTAAATAAAATAAAAACGGTTTTGGATATCAATGAAATTCTTTATTCCTGTGAAAGTACGTTCGATGCCATTATGTATGGAAATCGATCTCTTTTGCTTGGCCACCACGGGCACGCTTGCAGAAGTCCAGACGCTGAACCCAATTTTTAAGCATAAATCGGCCGATACTGTTGCAATTTCACGTTCCATATTCGTACGAAGTTCATCAATCGTCGCTGGCTTGTTGGCATAGACCATAGATTTGACGTAGTCCCACAGGAAATAGTCCAACGGCGTCAAATCCCACGACCGAGGCGGCCAATCGACTGGACCATTTCGTGAGATAACACGTTCTCCAAACTTGGTTTGCAATAAATTGATTGTGACATTCGCTGTGTGGCTTGTGGCACCGTTCAGTTGGAACCACATGTCCTCCAAGTCCATATCGTCCAATTGGGGCCAAAAATATTCGGTTATCATTGAACGGTAGCGATTCCCATTCACAGTAACGTGCCGGTCTTGATCATCACGGAAGAAGTACGGCCCAATGACGCCGCCGGCCCAATGCAATGATGACTCATGGAGTACGTGTGGATTGCTGTCTGACCAATAACGCATATTTTGTTTATTGACGAAGCCATTCAGCCAGAAATGAGCCTCATCGCTGAAGATGATTTTTCGATGAAAATCGGAATCATTTTCAAGTTGTTGCTCAGCCCAATTCACGAACATACGACGCTTCTGGTGGTCAAGCGGCTTCAGTTCTTGCGTCAATTTGATCTTGTAAGGATGTAGGCCAAGATCTTTTCGCAAAATTCGCCACAACGACGTCACAGAGATGCCCAACGTTTGAGAACGACGTGTGAGAGACACATTTGGGCTTTCTTCAACTGAAGCCTCAGCGGCAGCAATATTCTCGACACTACGGGCACTTCTTTGTCGCACTGGCACAGGAACATTTTGTACTGTGCCTGTGGATTCAAATTTTTCCACTAGACGCTCAATTGTTGATCTGCTAAGACGATTATGACGACCATAAATTGCACGAAGCGCTCTTAACGTTGAGGCCACTGACTTCGAATTTCGGTAGTAAATTTTAATAATTTCGACTCGTTGTTGGCTCGTATGTCTTTCCATCATGAAATGGCAAACCTTACTGAAGAGAAATGTCAAAAGAGCGGCAAGAAATATGGCGTCGTTTGCTGTCCCTGTCTTTCTACTTTTGTAGCGTCCCTGTTGAAAAACCCTTTATGTGAAGCCATGTTAATTTAAATCTTAATTTACAGATAACTAAATTTTATGTTGAACTATATATTAGTTTGTATAGGATTATGTATAGTTAAGGAGTGAGATCATAAAAATGTTAACACACATAAAGTTAAATAAAAAACAAACCACTGAATTTTAAGACTTCAAACGAAATTTTTATTAAATGAAATTTAATACAAAATCAAACAAAAAAAAAACCGCATGGAATTCTAACTACTACGAACAAAGTTATCCTCTTTTTCCGGAAACCCTCCCATTAAGGCTTTTATGGTAGTTTCTGTCACCTTTTTAGAGCAGGTGGTCCATCTACGTTTGAAATCTTGCATGTCCTGGGAGACCTTTTTTGTGCCCTTTAATTCTCTTTCTCTTTTAATTCTTTCGATTGTAACAACCCATCAAAACTTTCTATTACCCGGTAATGACTTTGGTAAGAAGAAAACAGGTTAGGTAAGCTCTTACTTCTCTTTTACCAAAGCTATTAGTTTAACAATGGCAAGTCCATCGAGGTAACTCCTTACCTAGTAATATGTTATTCTGAACTTACATGTTACGCTTACCTATTACCTCTAGGTTACAAAAAACCCTAAAATAATGTGGTTTTTTTTTCTTAAAATTTCAAATTGTTTTATATTGACTATTAAATTAACAATTACATATTTTTAACAAAAATTTTTGGAAATTTTTTTTATAAGTTTTGGTGATAAAAATAAGCATTTTGTAATGAAGAGGGTAAGCTCTTACTTTTCTATTACTAGACCTATTATTTTAACAAAGGCATGTCCACCGATGTAACTCCTTACCTAGTAACATATTATTTTGAACTTACAGGTAAGGAGTTGTAAAAAACATTTTGTTTAAATTTTAATTTTTTAAACCGAATATCAATTTTAAATTCACGGGTTTTTAACAAAAAATTTAATTTCTAAAATTTTCTAGAAAAACGAATTATTTAAACCAATAAAACATCCAAACGTATGAATTTGGTATTTACAGGTAATGCAAGGGTAAGGTGTAACGGTCCAAAGTAAGGCAAGGGTAAGCGGTTTGATATATTACCAGGTAATATCCCAACAAACAATTCGTTCCGTTTATGCACCGTTTTCGGTCCGTCGTAAACGGAATCCAACTCCGTATACGTACCATTTTCTGGATCCGTTTACGGACCAGAAAACGGAACATAAGGAACATCGAAACTGTGTGTGTTGACTATATGCAATGTTGACAAAGTTAATGTGAATGCCTTAAAGTATGAAACGTATAGTTCAACATCAAATAATACATCAATCTTACCAACACCAAAAAGGAGATTGACTGAAATATCACCAGAAGCTATGTCGAGCTACAATTCAGTTGGAAATATGTCAGTTACTGATTTAATGAATATAATACAAGGGTCTATGTCAAGACTATTTGATAAAAAGCTTAAAAATTTGCCAACCAAAGATGATCTTGAAAAAGTTGAGGTAAAAGTGGATACGTTTGCAACAAAAATTGATGAAATGGCTAAAGAAAATGAAATTCTAAAGGAAAGAGTTAGAGTTTTAGAAGATAGCAAAAACAAAGATCACAGAACAATTGTTCGTTTAGAAGAGCACATAAGGAGAAGAAATATCATTAGAGGAGTAAAAAATGGATTATTGTACACAGAAGTGGACAACCTTATTAAAGAGCAATTAAAAATAAACACTCCATTGGAATTTGAAAATATTAGAAAATTACACGTTAACGATGAAAAGATGACAGTAATTGTTGAATTCAAGTCGGAGAGAATGGTTCAGGAAATTTTAAACAACACCGGAAACCTAAAAGGTACATCAATTTCCATTGAGCTTGATTTAGGAAGTGAACGATTGCAGGATAAAAAAGTAATGCTACAACTAAAAAAAGATATTATTTTTATTAATAAATCGCAACGAGTAAGTGTTCGGAACGATAAGCTTAAAATTGAAAAAAAAAAATGGTTTAAATGGAATCTATCAGCGACGTTCTGTATTTCGTAGTGGTTTCAAATCGATAGTGAAAATGAAATCGATATTACTCTTTCACTGTGTCACAAAAATCGAATGAAATGATAATCGATTTCATTTCTCATCGATTTCATTTTAGCTTTGTTTCAATAAACAGCTGTTTTGTTTTATTCTTCTTTCACTCATATTGTCACTTTTAAACAAAAATTCAAAAGCAAAGCAGGCGAAAATTTTAACCGTTTATTCTAAGAATTTCTAAAAATATGAGTTTTGCTTTTGTGGTTTCGGTAATTTTTTTGGAAAAAGAAAAAATGAAAGAAGAAAAGTTAAACAGAAGACGTCTTCGGGATTGCTCAAACCCATTGGAGTTATCTGAACAAGCGTATGTACAAGCATATAAATTCTTTTATGTGTTCAAACTGCTAATAAGATCATAAACTATCAGTTTTATAAGTTACTTTAGACTCAGCAAAGCCGCTTTTACAATGGTCTTGGAAGAAATAATGCCGCATGTACAACAAAGTTCAATTCTCCCAATTTTGAAGCTGTTTTGCGGTATTTCGGTCAAGGAAGTGCGCAACAAATGATTGCCAAGGATTCCCACATTGCAAAGGGAAGAAGTACTGTGTCCAAAATACTCTCCAGTATGCTTAATATTTTGGAAAACAAACTTTGCCCAAAATGGATATCAATCGAAAGTAGCGATGACGACTTAAGAAACTCCAAGCGACACTTTTTTACAAAATATAAAATTCCTGGTGTGATAGGGTGCGTTGATGGCACTCATATAAAAATCAAGTGCCCAAGCAATGATGGCCACCTGTATTTTAATAGAAAGGGATACTATAGCATTAATGCAATGATAGTAAGTAGCCTAATAGATTTAAAGGAACTTTATTTAATGATTTTTTCTTTTAGATTTGTGATTATAAAATGAACATCATTGCAGTAAATGCGTGCCATCCAGGATCTAGTCATGATTCGTTTATATGGAGAATGAGTGCCGAAAGAATGTACCTTATGAATAAGTACCAGAATGGAGAAAGATCGTCATGGCTATTGGGTGATTCCGGTTATGGTTTAGAACCTTTTCTATTAACCCCATATAGGGATCCATCACCTAGAAGTGCAGAGCACAAGTTTAATCAACAGCATTGTTCAGGCAGAAATATAGTTGAGAGAACAATTGGCGTTTTAAAAAGCAGATTCAGATGCCTCGCTGAGACAATGTCATACGACCCACATAAAGTCGTACAAATAGTAAACGTCTGCGTTGCACTACATAATATTTGTAGATATTATAATGTTCAACAAGATGATCTACAAATTGGAAATAATATTGATGATGCAGAAAACACATTTCACAATGTTTCTCAGGATAACAACCCTCGTTTATTTAATGAAGCCAATAGAATAAGAAATGATATTGCCAGAAGTTTAAGTTAATATTATATTTTATTAAACATATTTCATAAAAATAACAAACTAATAATAAAAAGTATTTTTAAGTTAAAAAAAAATTAATTCAATGGGGATTTGTTTTAATTAAAAAAATTTTGAATTCATTACACTTTTTTTATAAGGTTTTACATTACTTTGAAAAAGTGGTCAACAACTAAGAAAGTTTTAAATTGTTTATGAAAATTCAATTAAATATTCCACTGCTGAAATTATTATTTTTTTTTTAAATTTATATAAAGAGTTTAAGTTGAAAATATGACTTGAAATGAAAAAAGTTTTGAATTATTTCTTTAGTTTATTTTAACAATTTTCTGTTTAAATCGTTTTTCTCTTTTAATGTTCCTTCGATTTTTTCTAATGATCTATAGGTACACTCTTTTTAAACTTCTATTGGTTTCTTCCTGATTTTTAGCTAAACTCTTTGTTACTTCAACCAAACTTTCTATAATTTTGGCCATGTTTGCTTTGGATTCAGATTCATCTTTCATAAATTTTTTTAAAGTTTGATCCAAACTTGGCTCTGACTGCCTCTTTCGTTTGTTTTGTGGCGATTCAGCTTCACCGATATTTAATTCAGGTTCTATAACATCATTAAGCACTTGTTCAATAAAATTTTCAGCACTTTCATCGAAATTGCTTGTTGCTCCAAACGTTTTTGCTTTGGGTATGTCCCCCACAGATCTATAAAGTCCACATATCTGAGCTACTGTTTCTTCATTTTTGGTAAGATACTGCTGGTTATATGGCCCTCCACCAGTGGTAGATGCTTCGGCTCTGTTATTAGCTAACTTTTTTCTTATTGTATTCTTCTAATCTGATATAACCTTAAAAAAATTAATAAATATTTGACGCAGAATTTTTTGTATAAACGTAAGAAAACCTTTTTCCAATCTTTGGCATCCTTGCTTGGAGGGCCCAAGCTGTTTAAATCGACTCCTTTCATAAATTTTCAGCTAAAACACGATCACCTTTAAAATATCCTTTTGCTAAATCGTTGTGCGCCTCCATAAAGTTTACGATTGCAGTTTCTTGGGCTGCATTTTTGTGTTTACCCCTATAAAATTTTATCAAGAGATATTTTTCTCAAATTAAGTTTTTTTAATTTAAATATTTTACTTACATTTTTTTTTATTTTTAAAATTTATTTTTAATGAAAATTATTGGAATTTACCGCTTACTGTAGCTTTTTTCTCTGTTATAGACACTTATAGCAAAATTCACATGAATTTCACACAGCTAACTGACAGTGATTTGAAATCGCACAAAACAACACAAACTTCGATTTGCATGACACAGAATTTCACCTCAATTTCGTTGGGAACAAAGTGAAATCGTTTGAAACGAAATGAAATCGTTTTAAAACCATTTTTGTGAAATTGGGAACATAAAATAAGTGAATATTTTCATTTTCACCTAAAAATGAAATATAGAACGTAGCTATATATATATAAAAATAAGTTGGTATATGTTCGTCATTTTATAACTTCAGAACCACTCAACCGATTTACAAACGAATACATGCGATGGAAAGGTCTACTTTTACTGATGGTTCTTAAAAAAAAAATTAAGAAAACTGTCTACGCATACGCGTTATACGCACACTTTTGTGATGGTGTGTTTTTCCCATATAAAATGTGTGACATACAAATTTTTATTTTTCAACGGATTTCTGTCAACCGATTTCAACCAAAATTTCAGGTTACGTTGAGGATGGTCTGTAGATGGTTTATGTGAAGTCTTCACGAAATTGGCTGAGTGGTTCCGGAGATATGGCGTCCCTACTTATAAATTTTTTTTTGTGGAAACACTTTTTGTTTTTTTGAGGAAACTTTTTTTTTTGTGAAATATTTTTTTTTTTGTGGAAAAAGTTTTTTTTTTTTTTTTGTAAACACTTCTTTTTTTTGTGGAAACTTTTTTTTTTGTGGAAATGTTTTTTTTTTTTTTTGTGGAAACATTTTTTTTTGTGAAAACTTTTGTTTTTGTGAAATATTTTTTTTGTGGAAAAAGTTTTTTTTTTTGAAACACTTTTTTTTTTGGAATTTTTTTTTATGTGGAAACTTTTTTGTTTTTTTTTTTTTGTGGAAACTTTTTTGTTTTTTTTTGTGGAAACTTTTTTGTTTTTTTTTTTTGTGGAAACATTTTTTTTTGTGGCAACTTTTTTTGTGAAATATTTATTTTTTTGGTAACATTTTTTTTTGTGGAAACTTTTTTTTGTGGAAACTTTTTTTTTTTCAGGAAACTTTATTTTTTTTTTTTTGGGAAACTTTTTTTTGTGGAAATTTTTTTTGTTGTGGAAACTTATTTTATTTTTTTGTGCAAACATTTTTTCAAAAACACTTTTTTTTTTGTCGAAACACCTTTTTTTTGTGGAAACATTTTTTTTTTTTGGAAATTTTGTTTGTTTTGTGGAAACACTTGTGGAAACAATTTTTTTTTTGTGGAAACACTTTTTTGTGGAAATTCTTTTTTTTGTGGAAACGTTTTTTTTTTTGTGGAAATACGTTTTTTTTTTGTGGAAACACTTTTTTTTGGAAAAACTTTTTTGTGGAAACACTTTTTTTGTGGCAGCACTTTTTTTGTGGCAGCACTTTTTTTGTGGCAGCACTTTTTTTGTGGAAACATTTTTTTTAACACACTTTTGGGAAAGAAAATTTGTCCACGGCTACTTTTTTTTAACACTCTTTCGGGAAAGAAAATTCGTCTAGGCGAACTTTTTTTTAAACACATTTTTTTTTTGTGTTTAAACATACATTTTTATTAAGCAAAGTAATATAGAGTTTGTTTACGACCATTTTTTTGTTGTTTTTTTTTAACACTTTTTTTAACACACTTTCGGGAAAGAACGGGGAAATTAAACGGGGAACAAGTGGAATTGAATCTCGAGAAAATGGTAATGGAACAGATTACGAAATGGAATGGAATGCGGAAGGAAATGAAACAGAACGGGGAACGAATGGATTCGCAATGACAATAAACAAATCGCAAAGAGAGTGTTTACATATAAGAGTGACTGACTGACTTATTTTATCCTCTACCCGGACTATGCTTTTTCACCAAAGATGAAATTTTTTGGGCCTTTGATTAAGAAGATGTAACGATTTTCGTTTTTCGGAAACTACGAAATTGAGCGAAAACGGGTCTTAATTTTAATAAATACTGGTACTTATACTAAATTTATTCTTTTTGTCAAATTTCATAATAATTCGCTTTCAAGTTAAGACGATGTCACAGAAAGGTATTATGATAGAATCCTGTATGTGCTTGGACCAAAGTAATGTCTTTTTTAAAAGCCAAAGCTGTAGTCTTACTTTGTGTGTATTAGCAGTGGTTTAAAAGTAACTTGAATATATTTTTCAGATTTTTGAAAATTGTTTTAGTTTCAGAATATTAGTTGCGAACTTTTGTTGAGGATGTTTATTTCCTAGCCCTGTTATATTATTTTACTTCGTCTGAATAATAATTTTTGAAATTATTTATTTTTATATAAGCTCCTAATAAGCATTCTCACCGAAGGGAGCTTTTATTTTGAAGATTTTTACATTAATAAAAAACATTCAGCCTTACTATCAATATTTTTCAAAGGTATATTTTTGTTAAAGTCGACTTTATTTTAAAGCAAATGTTTTGTTTTAACCGTACTAAACAAAATATTTAAAATAGAACTTTTAGAATAATGCCAAAGATATACATTCAAAAATTTATTTTTATTTATTGTTTATTTTTATTGAAAACCAAAACAAAATATTCAAAAATAAAAAGGAAATTTGTAAACCAAATGTAAACAAAATTTGAAAATTTCAAATTTAAAACAGATTTTTAAAGTATATTTTAAATATTTTGTATGGTACGAAAATTAAAATAATAGTCGGCTTTGTGATTTAAAATCGACTTTTTCTTTTTTATAGTAAAGATGATTGTATTTTATTTTCATAAAAATATTTAATTCCTATACAAAACAAATTACATTTTAAACTTTAAGGTACGCTAACAACGTAGCGGGCTTGCCCGATACGACAAAATTCGTTTTCGATTTAACTGACATCCCAAAAACTAGGCCTAAGGCACGCCGCTAATTCTAGCGGGCTTGCCCGCTATTATATATATATATATATATATATATATATATTTGTTCCTTTTACTCCTGCAATGAGCATAGGGCCGCAAGGAAATATGGAATAGTAACAAGGAACTTATTTGTGGCAGACAAAAAGCTGAAGATGTTTTGAAGACATTATATGGTGATGTTATATCCAGTTTAGACTTAAGATATAGAAACATTCTTAACAAAGTTAATTAAAAAAACTAAATAAAATAATAGATTGCAAAAGTGTTCCTAATATATTACCGACAGCAGTAAAGTAAATGTAAAAGAGTTAAAAATTTTGTCATATATTATTAGAAACTCATAAGTTTGCAGATAAGTTTGAGAAATTTAAAAAATATTTCACAAATTTGAATATTAAATGGAAACCAGCATATAGATTAAACAGGTGTGGGAGAGCTATCCACCAATAGTATGTATGGGGTTAATAAAAATATAATTCAATCTGAAATAAAGTGTACGTATGGTAATAGTTCTGGTATTGACACTATAAAGATTAGAACGGTAAACACTGATATTACAATATATCCATTATATATACGTGGAGCAAACTGGGAAGAAGAATTTGGTTTGGTTAGCAATTTCTTTCTTGATAATAATGCGGCAAATGCTGTGGTAATTGGTGATTTAAATATACGAATTGGTGAATTGCAACAATCGATGGCAAGGGTAAGAAGTTTATGGAATTTTGTGATCATTATGGTTTATTAGTATCAAATGGTGCCATTAGTGGTGATGAAAACGGAAATCTGATTTTTATAAGCGGACAACAACGGGTATCTGTTAATGACATATGTGCTGTTTCGCTAGATGTATGTCCTTACATCGATAGCTTCACAGTAGAAGATAAATCATGTTCAGACCATCAGCCAATTTGTTTGTAATTAAAATTGAATATTAGTGAAAACTACACAAACTAAGAAACTATTACCAAAATTTAAGTGGCGTGATAGAGAAATAGAACGTTAAAACTTGCGTTATAGTCAAATGAAAGAAGTCACTCGCGAAATAAATTTATTGAATATAACAGATACATATAATCAGGTATTCAATTTTTCAAAATGATAGAATAAACACAGGATATACTCCCAAAAGTCCGTGGTTTGATTATAAATGTTACAATGCAAGAAATATTTATTTTTAATTGTTGAATAAATTTAAAAAATCACGTAGGGCTCTAGATAAACAAAAATATGTTCAATCCAATATAAGGTATAAATATATATGCAAAGTAAGTCAAGCTAAATATTATAACAATCTAGAATTAAAATTAAATAGCGTAAACAATAGCAAAAATTGGTTGAGAATTGCAAGAGAAATACGCACTCCATCTTGTACTGAATTGGGTAATGTTTCATCGTCAGAGTTTAGAGAATATTTTATACAATGAAATAAGCTATGCACATATATTTAATACGGATTCTTTTCTTGATTCAAATACAAAAATATCGGAGATCACAGAAGCTTTAAAAAAGGCTAAAATAAACAAAGCCACAGGGGAAAATAGAATACCCTACGAGTTCTTTAAAAACGCTCCCATGGAACTATTGGTAGAGTTAGCACAGAGCTATAATAACTTGTATAATATCATGAATGTGGATGAAACGTTTACTTTAAGTGTTATACATATATCCCATATTTAAGAAAGGTGATGCTAATTTAGCAAGTAACTACAGGGGTATTTCTTTTATGAATTGCATAGCCAAAATTATGATGGGTGTTTTGAATAACCGGCTCTACGAATGCATAGAACGACAACCCATTATAACAGAATATTAGGCTGGATTTAGAAAAGGATATTCCACAATTGATAATATTTACAATTTAGCAGCTATTGTTCACCTAAAGCTGAATCAAAAAAGAAAAGTATATGCATTCTTTGTCGATTTTAAGGCAGCATTTGACAAAGTATCTCGCAGTTCACTCATATACAAGCTGCACACTCTTGGAGTTTCTACCAAAATGGTGAATTTTTTAGCTAGTGTTTATTCTAATACGAAATCTACCTTTTGAAACAATCGCAGGCGTTAAACAGGGGTGCTTACTATCTCCTCTTCTATTCTCATTATATATAAACGATCTCCCTGAATATCTTAGTGGAGGCATTTCCGTGGTAGAAATTAATGTAAGGGTGCTCTTATACGCCGATGACATTGTAATATTGTCAGAAGATATTAACGTATTACAGAAAATGATTGGAAATTTAGAAAAATATTGCGATTTCGTATTAAAATCGAAAATAATGGTGTTTTGGAACGGAGGAAGACTATCGCGGCTAGAAAAATGGTTTTTTAATGGAGAAGAAGTTGAAATAGTTAACGAATATAACTACTTAGGTATGATATTAACACCAAAAATGGTATTTTTAAAACATATAGGGAATAGATATAATATGGCTAAGAGCAGCATAAATGCTACGTGGAAGTCGTTTTTGAGCAAAAACAATATTTCCCTAAAGGCGCATCTACACGAGAGACAAAACTGCTAGAGATAGAGCAAAAGACACCTCTAATTAGCTCTTTTGTGAATGATTTAAGCTATTTAGAGGTGTTTTTGGCTCTATCTCTAGCGGTTTTCTATCTCGTGTAGATGTGCCTTTAGAACCAAGTACCACTTATTTGAAGCTGTAAGTCGTTTCATTCAATCATATGGAACGAAAGTCTGGGGGTATAAACATTTCGAGGAAGTGGATAAACTGCAAAGATTTTTTCAGAAACGTATATTAAAACTCCCAGATATAACTCCAAATTATTCCCTCTATATGGAGTCTGGATTAGAACGTAGTCATTTGCATACACTTAACTTAACAGTACTATGAAGATTGCTGGCAGAGAGCTACCGCAACTGAGACCTTTTATAAAAACCTTAATTTCACGAGAGGACAATTTTATTTTAATATGAGCAATCAAAATTATGTAATGTGGATCTTCAAGGCTCGATGCGACTTAATAAGGCTGAATGGAACACGGTTCTCCGGGAGTAATTCTAAGTTGTGTTCATTGTACAATATAAGAGAGGAAGAAACTATTCATCACTTTATTTGCAAATGCTCAGTTCTTAATAGCTTTAGATTGCAACAATTTCACTGTATAACAATATCAGAAGAAAACTTTATTAAAATTTTAGATGGGGAACTTTATAGCTGGGAACGGCTAGTTAAATATATTATCAGCGCTTTGCAATATCGTAAAATCCTTATAGATGAATATAATTACTAATTAAAAAAAAAAACGCATATTATTTATTTTTAAATCAGATTTTTCCGGCTGACGACTATGTCGAAGCCGTATTGTATTATTTATTTATTTATTTATTTCAAAATAGAAATTTAATAGTTTTAATTAAAAAATTGTATAAATAAAAGATACTACTACTACTACTAGTAACAAATACAAATTAAAAAAATTGTAAAAAATCAACGAATTCTTGTAAATAAAATTTTTTAAATTAGTATATTTAGCACTCGGTTTTGAAAAATTAGTAAAATTTTCTACTGAAATCAGCAACGAAAATAAGTAAAAAAATTCGTAATTTGTAACAAGAGCATAGCAAAAGCGATTACTAAAAAAATTGTACTAAAAATCAGTATAAAAATAGAAAAGTGCGATTGGAAACTGTTTACAAATTTTTTAATAACTTTTTTATCTGAGTTTAATTTTGCATATATTTTATTACACAATAAAAAACAACAAAATTAATTTTAAACAAAAATATAATTTTTTTATTATTTTATTAAAATTTAGGGTGATTCACACCAGATTTATAATTGTTTATAGTCTGTCTATACATTGATTTTTTGTATTTAAAGTACAGGCAAGTTACTAAATATTTTTAATTTATAGTACTGGGAAAACACTAGTAAATAAGAAAATCCAACACGTGAAAATACCTACGGCCAAGCGTATATTGGTGTTATCATTTCGACACGGTACCAGTACTGGAAACTTAAAAAATCCGACACATTGCCAGTACATGCACTACCGTATCCAACGCAGAGCCAGTACTGTGCCGTTCGTATTTTTCTTTCTGAGATATAATAAATCTTTTTATTTTCTTCTAAAAGTCCCACTGTTCACTACAAATATGCTTTAATGTTGTTAATTTATTTTGTTTTTAATTATAGTAACTTGAAAAAATTTATTTTAAATCTATAATTAGAAAAAAGGAGCACTATAAGGATAACTATTCCCGCCCGCACTTGAAATATATAAATGAATCATAAGCATATACTTGATCTGACTTTACGTTTATCTCAAGCACTTGATCAAAACTATGATGTAAGAAATTTTGTGCTATTTTTTTAAAAGCAATAATCTTCAATGAGCTCTTCTCTTTTAGGTGGTTAGTATGGAAACAGTTTTGTCAGTTATCACAGCTCTTGAGGGCGCGACGATTACAAAAGAGCAACTGGAAGCCACCAGATTAGCTAAGTATATAAATCAATTGAGGAGGCGTACGAAGAGTGAACATTTAGCACGACGTGCAAAATCACTTCTAAAGAAATGGCGGGAAATGGTAGGCATACAGCAAACTAATGAATCAACAACACCCTTAGGGGGGTCGTCTGTCGGAATTGCTGCATCTGCATCAACTATTTCAATGTTACCGACAACAGCTTCTTCGAATACACCAGTCACAGATAATGTAGTTTCTACTTCCAATTTGATAACGGTGCCACATTTCCGTACTCACCACAGCGATACACATTTCCAACATCAACATCGCCCTCAGCATCAAAATAGTACAAAACAGCAGCATCAGCCATGCCATTCTCAACCAACGTCGCCCCTAACTTATATGGATAAGTCCAATCAGAATGAGTTTTTTAATTCCACTATGTCCAATCCCGCTTCAATGTCATTGTTAAACAAAGGTGGTAGTAATTTAGCTGTGCGTAAGAAAAAAAGACTTGAAAAACTTGCTTATGATCAGCAGCAGGAGCAGCAACAGCCGGCCCAACAACAACCCACAAGCTTTGCTAATTTGTTAATGGGATTAGGCAGTTCATCAAATTCAATTTCCTCTTTACGAAAATCACGTGACATTAAATGTAGTTCAAGTTCAACAATAGTAAAGCCGCCTATGGAAACGTTTCTTATTGAACACTCTTCAAATTCAAATTCAAATCCAGATTTAATTTGTATGGCTTCCAATACTGTTAGCGCATTTACCTCAAAAAATGTTCCTCCAATTGTAATCGATTTACAAGATACTAATTCTAGCATGAATTCATTAGTTTCCAAAGACGTTAATAACGCCTCATTAACATTCTCCTCATTAACAGCAACAACAAAACGGTCTACAAAAAAATCCAAAAAAGATAAGAAACGCAGAGAACGCGATATAGTACATCAAAATCAACCTTTACACGATTGCGATGATAACAACACTACAACTAATATATCATATCACCATCTTCAGCGTCCTCCCGACAAATTATTAATGGAAGAAAAATCTCATTCGGCATGTCCTACCATATCAAATATTTCTGGTAAGTAAATCTTACAAATTAGAAGTAACGTATAACTTTTTCTTTTTAGTATTGCAAAGCGCTTTAAAATATTTTTTTTTATTATCCAATAAAACAAAACCTCATATTTTCAGTTTGGTTTTTAAAATTTCAAAATGTGATTTAACGTACGTAGTTAACGATGCTTTTAGTCTTCGCGATCGATTCAGGGACTAAATTACTTTTCTGTTTATGCTTGGGTATTTGAAATTTTAAAATAATGTGTGGTGCAGTTTAAGAGAGTCCCAGCAAATAAAGTCCCATTGATAAATGTATTAACATAGCAAAAAATATTAAGTCGGTAGTTATTCAATCAGTTACCAGTAAGTAGTTAGGGTTTTCATATAAACTCGTAAATTCCTTGTAAACCTTGTATAAATACAAACCATATTATTTATGTATGGAGTTTGACATTAAACTCATAAATATACCAAGTTTACACCGTGTATGAGTAGTTTATATGATAACCCCTATTATTTTAATAGAATATATAAGTACTTCTTCAACTTATTTTAATAAGCCACTATTTTGTGTTTTAATGTAATACAAAGGGTAACGACCTATCATTGCTTGGCAATCTGTACTGTAATGACCTGTCATTACCATGTTTTTGCTGGGGTATTTTATTGCAGACATGGTCAGAACTAATAGATATTTTTTGTCTAATATTTCTGATACATTTTAAACAATCTGGAAATATTTAAAAATGATCTTAGTTCTGACTATAAATTAGCATACAAAATATATTTAGTAATCTAGTAGATTATCTTATAATTTTTAAAGTGATATCAACGTAACTATTCTATAACTTCAGCTTCTTTGGACATCTTTCTACATTTTATTCAAATGAGGTTACAAAAATCGACTTTTTTTTACAATTTTTAACCTATTCGAGTGTACAAAATTTGATTAAAAACCACAAAACTTAATTTTATTTTTCTTTTATTCCACTCTTACACCCACTGTAATTTTGATTTATGTATATTTTCTTCCGAACGCAGTGCTGCTGACCTTTGGGTAAATCAAGTTCGTACTTTTCTTAACTTGATAAAAGGAGCACCAAAACCTGTTAACATCACTTTTTCGATATTAACACAAAGTTTTTCTTAAACAACTTAGCAAGACTTTGGTCATATTCTTGTCATCGCATATATTTATTATTTGGTAATACATAAAAGCCTTATCCTTTCATTATTTCGGAACTTTGTTTGTTCTTTAAATCTGTTAATTCTGATAAACCTAATGCAATGTTGTTTGGTAATAGTGGTATTAATCAGAGTAGAAAAATAAACTGTAGCGTACCGAATTCGGGTTATGTGTATAAACACAAACACTAATTGGAGAGAATAGCGTATGTGTTTTCTACGTAACCAATATGCTTGTGTACTGTGTTCGCGATGTGCGGTACGCAACCCTAAAAGTACGGTTCGTTAGAGTTTATTTTTCTACTCTGGTATTAATTACTTTTCTATTAGATTGAATTGAAATGTAGTTGAATTTGTAGATAAACTTCAATGTCTTGGGGTGATTCTGGATACCAAGCTGAGAAATTTATACAGCTTTGTTATGTTCAAGGTTGTCCATGCGTTGATAACGCCAAATTTTTTTATATGACCTAGAATTGTATTCTGGAGCTTTGGGTTATGTAATAAAAAAGATGTTAGCTTTCAATCGTGTTATGAAATATTTATAGAGCCAATTTAGACGATGCTTCTTTTCCATGACTTTAATGCATGCAACTTTTGTTTGTTGGCGAACGGGGCAGAGAAGCAAGCGGAGCAGCAAAAGAAGCACGATCTTCGTTATGTGCCCACACACATAATAATCCATGAATAAAATACGAAATTCATGTCAAAACAACAAAAACTTTCGTAAAATAAACCATTTTTAGTATATTTTACGAAATTTTTTGTTATTTTGACATTTTTTCGTAATTTTATGCATGATTGTGTTGCCTTCTTTATTAGACCAACAATGTCCTCACTAGATCCACCAGTTTGGTTTATAATAGCTCCAAGGTAGCAGAACGTTCCAACTTCGTCTAGTATATGATCATTTACCAAGAAGGGGTTCAAGTTTTCGGAATTAATTCGCATGACCTTGGTTTTTCCGATATTAATTTTCAATCCGGCCTTCTCTGATACATGGGTGAGCCGCTCTAGTTGTGCGGCCATGTCACTATAGCTATGAGCAAGGAGGCATATGTCATCGGCATATTCAAGATCCTCCAACCTTTCGTGCAGCCCCCATACGATTCCTCGGTTTCCCATCATTGCTTGATTCATCACGCTATCAAGCACTATATTGAAGAGTAGTGGGGACATCACACATCCTTGGCGAACACCAGTGTTAACTTCAATCTTACGGCTGAGCATACCATCATGTAGAATTCGGCAGCTTGCCCCTGTGTGGATACATTTAATCATTTGGATGAGTTTAAGTGGGACCCCTTTGCATTCAAGAGCATTCCAAATAACATTATGGGCCAAGGTGTCAAATGCCTTCTCAAAATCAATTAAAATAAGGTACAGGGGAGACCTCCATTCAACTGACTGCTCTACGATGATTCTTAGTGAATTAATGTGGTCCACACAGGACTTGTTGGGACAAAAACCAGCTTGTTGTTTCTTAAATCTGGCATCAATTCGTCCGATATCCTTTTGGTTATAACGTGAGCTAAGACTTTATTTAACATACTTAATAAGGTGATCCCCTCCAGTTGTTACGATTTGTTAAATCACCTTTCTTAGGTATTTTAACAATAATGCCTTCTCTGAGATGGTCTGGAATTCTCTCTGATACCCAGATTTGTTGTATTAGAGGTAGTATCAGTTCCGCGGTCATTCTCGGATTTGCCTTTAGGAGCTCTGAGGATATGTTATCACTGCCTGGGCTTTTGTTTTTCTTAAGCGACTTGATAGCTAGTATAATCTCAGACATTGCTGGTGGGGTAATGCTGATGTTTAGCTGTGTATCGTGATCGGTGCAGTCGCATATAGCCGGGTTTATTCGAGGACGTGAAGAAAACATTTCAAAGTAGTGTGTAGCCCAAAGTTCAAGTTGTTCGTCTTTAGAGGGGATGAGTGTGCCGGAGTTATCCCTAACCGGTTTGGAGGAGACTGATGTGCTGGTATTTGTTAGCTTCTTGATGAGACGGTATTAGTCACTCGTTCGGTTTGTCTCAGCTTGAGCTTCTTGGGCTATGGAATTCGTCCATGCACGTTTGTCTTTACGAGCACTGCGTTTTACGTCTCGATCTAAACTAGCATGTTGGTTCTGAAGAGCTGACCCTTCATTTTTCGTTGCGGCAGAATTGAGTGCAGCTTTAAGCTTTTTCCTTTCAATTATAATCCGCCATGTCTCGTCAGATATCCATTCCTTTCGTCTTATTGATTTAAGACCTATATGTTCTGTGGCTGCATTTGAAAACGTGTTCTTTATTAATTGCCAGTCTTTTCGTTGATCGTGAGTTGTTGATGTCAACGATTCGTTCAAGGCACTTAAATAGTTTGATGAGACCAATGGGATTTTCAGTCTGTTTACATCGAACCTCTTTGATATACGTGGTTCTTTCCTTTTTATCGCCGCTATCTTTATACGCACACTTGCGATGAGTAGGTGGTGATCGCTGGCTATATCAGCACCTCTTTTATTTTGCACATCCAACAGTGAACCACGCCGTTTCATGGAGATAGCTATATGATCTATCTGGTTCTCTGTAACATGGTCAGGTGATACCCATGTTATTTTGTGTGGGAACAAAGTTCCTCCTATGACTAGGTTGTTTTCCGCGCACATATTTACAAATAGATCTCCGTTTTCAGTTCTCCTGCCTAAACCATGCACTCCCATTATACTTTCCAGGCCAAGGTTGTTCGATCCTGTTTGGGCATTGATGTCGCCCATTATCACCAGAATATCGCCACGATTTGAGGATGTTATCGCACGATCCAAGAGGCTGTAAAATTCTTGTTTCACTTCAACCTCGGAGACCTCGGTGGGTGCATAGCATTGGATGCATGTGAGGTTTCTAGCGCGTGTACGTAGTCTTATTGCAATGGATTCTGCAAATAAAAGCAGTATTAATTCATCAAGATTTGTCCACTGTTGTGAAGCAAAACCAACAGCAGAGGCTGAAATTGCAGTTTGGACAAATATGCGACAGATAAAATACCTGGGAAGTGTTACTATTTTCGAGTACAACAA
This sequence comes from Leucophora obtusa, assembly GCA_949987735.1. Classification (NCBI taxonomy): domain Eukaryota; kingdom Metazoa; phylum Arthropoda; class Insecta; order Diptera; family Anthomyiidae; genus Leucophora; species Leucophora obtusa. Next base: position 15,912,216 of record OX465300.1, read on the forward strand.
GAATCTGTTTTTAAAATTTGCCAAACACTTCCAAAATCTTGAGTTACGGTTAAAAAACCGGTTTTTTGTACCTTTATGCACTTATAAGCCAGTAACTTAGTTCTGGTTTTAAGTTTCCCAGCAGATTTAGATGAAACTAAGACCTTTCGAATGGTATATATTTTATTTGGGTCAAGTTGAGAAATTTGTGTTTCTTTCTCCAGCAAACACATTTTTTACCAATTTTTTCTCAATTTTTCAAATTTAGAGATGTTTTTACACAGTATTTTATAAAGGAACTGTACTATTTATGAATTTATTAAGAAAATATGTTTATTTACGAGGAAAACGCAACTTTGTTTTTAAAAATCCGTTAGGAATTGACTGAGTCATTAAAGATGGCTCAGTGGTAAAAGAAAAGGCGGTTGGTGGCTGTTTTGAGAAGCTAGACATTTCTTACTATAAACAGGGTATCCAAGCTATTGAAAATCGCTGGGAAAAGTGTATCGAGTTAAAAGGAGACTATGTTGAAAAATAAACAAAATTTTTGTCTAATTTGTTTTGCTTTCTTTGTTATGTCGGGTAGTTTTTTGATGTAGCATAAAAACTATACAAAAAGCAGCGTTGTAAAGAAGGGGCAATAAAAATATGAAGCTGTACAAAAAGATTATGCACAATTTTTGAAGTCTAATCTGCCAGATTATTCAATTTATTTTGAATGGGTAATGGCAAAAATTCTACAATATTATTGCGATAAATTTTTAAACGATATTTTGGCTGCAATGTTAATACTATATAAATATGATATTACTTTCGTTTCCTTTACACTTTAATAAGAAATATTTTATTAACGTTTTTAATTGTGTTTTATATTTTAGAAATACTTTCCCTGTCTAACAGTTCCATGAGTTCAGTATTTCCCTCTACGGATGCTATTTCCAAAAATATTTACGATTCTGGTCAAAACGAATTCGCATCGTCATTAAAAATGTCAAAATCTGACTTAACGTTTGCCGGAAAGTTTAAACAAAATACTAGTTCAACAACGTCAGCCGTGAGTGATGTATTAAATTACAATAGTGATAGTCTGAGTGGTGTAAATGTTAGCAGTAGTCAGCGTTCTGTATCGCCAAACAACAAGAATAAATTCACGCCCTTTAGTGGTATTGGCATTGTAACGAATTCGAGTGACAGTACGTCGAGTAGTCATATCTCACAATTTAATGTCGTCGTCGATGCTAGCAAAAAGGAGGCAAGCAACTATTGTAAACCAAACACTGAGGAACTTCAGCTTAAGCACTATAGCAATGATAAGTCGTTGTCAAATATGTCCAACAAAGGAAATTCTTCCATAGATAATGTTTTTGCCGTAGCAGCACCATCATCTATTACTTCTCAGCAGCAGCTTCAGTCAATTGATTTGACAACAAATGATTTATCTTTAGAACAGACGATTAAACAACCAAAGAAACGTGGACGAAAAAAGGGTTCTAAAGGCGTAGATTCAGTTATTGCTAAAGAAACGAGCTTATCTTCACAAATGCTTATATCATCACTTACAGCTGGTGGTAAAAAAGTAAAAACCACAAAGGAGTTGTTTGCCGAGATGCAAAACCGAAAATTACATAGTACTTCTAATATTGTTGGATCGGGAGGCGGAGATGCGTCAACACAATCAACGTCCATAAATTGGCCATTACAGCAGCAACAGAAAACGTTAATTTTACAACGTGTATCTTCTTGTTCAGGTTTGTAAAAAAAAAAGTAATTTTAAAATTTGAATAATAGAAATATTAATGTATCTGAAACGTGGGGTAATTTACATGCATACTTAATGTATTATTAAAATTATCGAAAGAAGTAACTTGTATTTTAGACAAACAAAATAATTTTTTTCTAGAAGATTGTAATTCGTCTTTGCATGGCCATATAGTAGATGTAACATAACAACCCAGTCAGAAATCGCCAGTGGTACAAAAAATCAAGCACTGGCGTACCACTGGGTAACCACGGTGTTAAAAATAAATGACTGGCAGAACACTCATTTGGGACGCTTTGCCAGCGTTTGCAAAAAGTGTTTTGCCAGTATTTGTTTTACAAAAATTTCGGGGGTTTATAAAAAAAACCACTGGCATAGAATTGGCTTAGAGTGATAACCTTTTTTTAAATTTTATTTTGGAAAATAAATTTTCAGACCACCTATTTATTGGTTTTTCCAGCGTTTTGCCAACGTTCAAAAATTTTGTTCCTCCAGTGCTTTTCCGCCGCTTTTTGAACAGCCGGTCCTTTTGTCTAATGATGTTATCATTTTGGGAATGGGAAAGCACTTTTTGCCAGTACTTGTACCACCTGTTAAAGTGCTTTACCACCGCTTTCCCGTTTGTGTTTTTCTGATTGGAGTGTTTCAGAATAATTTTTCGATTCTGCCGTTTTTAATTGCAAATAATTTAAATTTTCTAATTTTATGGAAAAGTATGAGATATGTGAAGATATAAGACATAAGGTTCAGCTACTGTTAAACGCTCTCTCACTAGCTCCGGCAAGACCTTAAATTGGAGGTAATGACTATAGTTTTTTTTTTATTAATTTTTTTCTTATTTTGCTTATTTATTGATCGAATTTTTACCATTTATTAAAATTTAACCATAAAACTTAACCTACCACATTCTATCAAAAACTCTTAAAATGTCGGATAGTCAGTTTTATGTATAGTTCTGAGATTCTATGCTCGTTGTTTAGACAGTTGTTGGCGTACTTAAATGTTTCCTGCAGTACATTTTTTAAGTACGCTTTATATTTTTCCCCCTAGCACTATTTTTGGATTCATATATTTTATTCCCCACAAAATTCGAAAATAGTAATTTTTGCAATTTATGCAAAATTTTACTGAAATGACTCTTCTGAAGATTTTTGCCAAAATTGTTCTAAGATATCTTAAAAATAGAACCAAGAAAATCAATATTTTACGTTTCATGGTTTGTAAAAATTTTACTCTTTGGGAGATGTTACTGTAGGTGTATGTTAAATTCAAACAAGATATATTTACCTAAACTTATAACAAATAATATAGATGCATAGTTTTTATTTTAGTTTTCAAAAATTATCCTATCCTTCATAAATCTTACTTAAAACACCTTCCTAGACTAAACACAATTTTATAATTATATACACTTACCCAATGAAAAAAATTAAGATATGCATGTAGCATGCAAAAAGACTCTTCCTATTTGAGGCATTTAGCGATTGATGATTTTAAAAACAACAATTTGGTCATCTATTTTATAATTTTATCACCACGTATCATGCGAAAAATTCAACAAAAACTCTTTATTTTGCTAGTTTTCAAACTTATTTTTATTTTCTTTTATTTTCTATTCTTATTGTCAAATGAAAATATCTAAAATTAAAGGGTGAACACACCAAAACCGCGACACTTAGAAACTAATACCAGAAAAAAAACTAGATTGCTTTGAAATAATTTTTTTTAGTCGAATACTTTGAAGTTTAAAGGTAATAAAATATTAAAATATTAGTTATTATTTGAGTAGGTGAGATGCAAAACTCGTTCGTTACACATTAACTAAATTTTGGGAAGAAGCAAAAAACTTGTTAAAGTTAATTAAATTAACATAGTTAAATGCTTTTAATTCTTAAATGTTATGCCATTCTTGATTAACAACTCAACAGTTGAAAAATCGAAAATCTTCCTATAAAGCGCCAAAGAACTGTCAGAATCAATTGTCATCTCGTTTTTTTAATTTTTGTAACGAACGAGTTTTGCATCTCAGCTACTCATTTGTTTCATACGCAACTGATCGGAGTTTTCGCCGCACACGCGCCGTCATCTTTTGCACGAGTGCATCATCGACTTTTCGCGACGCCGAGAACCACTTGGTTTTGCATTCTGCAATATCTGTTACCAGTTCACCTGACTTCTTCAATATTCCCTTCACTATTGACCAATATTCCTAAATAGGGCATAGCTCTGGGCTATTGTGTGGATTGCAGTGCGAGGTATAAAATAGATTTTATTTGCATTGTACCATTGCGAAGTGTCCTTGGCATAGTGGCAGCTTGCCAGGTCCGGTCAGAACAGTGGTTTGGTGACGTGACTCTTAATAAATGGCAGAAGACGCTTTTTGAGACACTCATCCCGATAAATTTAAGCGTTCATTGTTCCAGATGTGATGAAAGGGGTGCTTTTACGACCACAGGAGCAAATGGTTTGCCAAACCATGTATTTTTTTGGAAAATTGGACTTCATTTTAAATTTACAGCTTTCAGGAGCATCTTTACGACTTGCAGCAGTATAAAAATCTTGGCCATCAATATATTTGAAATTTGAAAGCAGTAGGTTTCGTCGTCCATGACAATGCATTCATATTTCGTGATTTGGGATTCGTACAACTTGCGGCTGCTGGATTTCTAATCAATGATTTCTAAATCAATGATTAAGGTAAAATAATCATTGGAGATAAGATACCAGCCCTAAGTCTGGCGACCATTTGTGGATAAAGATAATGCAAGATTTAAGGAAATTTTATGGAATTTCCAAAAATATAGATTGTATCTGTACATTAGACCGTACCTCAACGAAAAAGTTCGCCGTACACCCTCCAATATGAGGTATTTTTGCAAGGCAATTTTTTTGACCGAACGTAGGCCTTTTTCAATTTTTCGTTATAGCTTCTGCATTTAAAATCGGATTTTAAAGTGTGATATATCGAGTCTTGCCTAGAGGAGACCAGTGATTTGCTATAAAGGAAAAATCCAAGGAAAAAAAATTTTAAAAGGCGACCCCTACGTTTGGCAACCAATATATAAAAAAAATTTCTACTGGGTTTATCGAAAAACTTCCTTAGCAAAATCTTAATGCTTTATTTTTCTGACATTAGGGTCGTAGCAACTGAGATCTGGTGGGTAACTACTAGAACGGGATACTTGAGGTCAATGTACCTTAGAGCGAAACACTGGTTTCCTCGAGAGAAAAACATCGATGTGTCATACTTTAAGATCAGACTGTAAATGCCAAAGATATAACAAATTTTTTTTGAAACCACCTTGCAAATATGTTTCATATTGGAGGGTGTACGGCGTACTTTTTTTTGCTTGTAAGGTGGTACGCTCTACTGTACATTTAAATATAGTTTGTATCTATGCGATTAGTGCTCGCTAAATTTTACTATGTAATTTGATAGAAGGTCGATATCGCCTACTTGAGACAAGTGACAAAATAAAAAATAGACACTTAATATCTCTATTATATTTCATATCACTGTATATATTTATACCCTACACCACTACGTGGAGAGGGTATTATAAGTTTGTGCTGATGATTGTAACACCAAAAAATATTAGTCCTAGACCCACCGATCGGCTCAGAATTTTTATTTCGATTTAACGATGTCCGTCTGTCCGTCCGTCTGTCTGTCCATGCATTCTTGTGAACACTCTACAGGTCGCAAATATTAAGATATATGATGAAATTTGGTACACCGACTTATGTCGGCCCAAGGACGACGCCTATTGATTTTGGTTAAAATCGGTCCATGTTTAGACCTAGTGCCCATATAAGGGTCCCCCCAAAATTGGCTTGCTTACACGCTGCATGTCGCAAATACGAAGATATTTCAATGAAATTTCTAAATAGGATCGGTCCATATTTGGACCTATCGCCGTATGGCCTATATTTTTGATTTTCTCTTTTATGATTTTATAGAAAATTTTGACACAAGACTGTTTTAACCCATTCAAATTTCGGATCCAAACATTAGTTGTCTTTAAATCAGACTGGTGTAGGGTATTATATAGTCGGCATGCCCGACTTTAACTTTTTTACTCGTTTTTTGATTGGGATGTAGTTATTTTTCTCATTTTTTTCACCAGTTCAGTTAATTTTTGTTGTTTTTAATTCCAATGTAATTAATTTTGCAGAAATTTTATGAGATTGTGTTAGAGTAGATATAATACATATACAGTGGTGGAAAATATAATAGAAACAATTAAAGCTGTTTCTAATTTTATTCTCGTTGCCTTTATTGTTAAAGATCAAAGTAGTGGCTAAAGGCGAGGAGATGGTCCAGAAAATTGTGCAGAATCTTAACATATTGCCTGTTGGTAACTTTATTTTCAAATCGCTTGAAACAAAGAAAAATTTGTTTGTGTCTAAGGCACTGCTATGGTAACTCTGGAGACCATTTGTGGATAAAAATAATGCAGGATTTGGGGAAATTTTATAGGATTCCCAACAATATACAGTTTGTAAATTTCCCATCGCGAAATTTTAATATATAATTTGGTAAAAGGTCGATATCGCTAACTTTTCATTAAAAGCCACGCCCACTTAAAATAAGTAACAAAATAAACAAACAAACAGACATTAAGTTAAAATTTTGCACAATTTTTTGGACCATCTCCTCGCTTTTTGGGTTGAAGTTAGCCACTATTTTCATCTTTAAAAATAAATGCAACGAGAATAAAATTTGAAAAAACTTGAATTGCCCTATTATATTTTCCACCACTGTGTTTCGTTACGACGAGAAATCGCCGGACAATATGTCGACATTTTGCTTCCTACTCGTACATACATATATAAAATGTATGAAAAAGCAATAATCGCTGTCGTTGTCGACCAGTTGTTTTTAATCTCTTAGCTGTTATTAAAAGCTTTTTAATTTAATCAAAAACTATTAGTCGTAAAAAATTGCTTCGGTAAATTTTACAATATTTTCAAAACGCAAATTTTTGTTGAGGTAAAAGATGGTTAAAAATTTTGTTTGCCCCGTTTATTCCCGTAATTTTTTATATTGTTTTACCAAGTAATTGATTTTTTAATTACAGACTTGGCTGAAAGTGATAGTTGTACTATGACGTCTGAACCTTCACGTGATAGTGCTAATCCTTCAAAAATGGGTAAGAGTGAAACACCATTGGACAGTAACAGTAATTACTCTCAGTTCGATGCAGATATGAAGATATTAGATGCGCAACAAGAAGATGATAATACGCCAGCGGCTCGTAACTCTTCTATAATTGCTCTTACAACAGCCAACATTAAAAATCAACTAAATCAAATTTTAAAACTGCTGTCTCCGCCGCCCACAATAAAAGATCTTGAACTTGAAAGTTTAACGGATAGCGTGCCATGTTCATGTTCAATTATAGAAATTCTACCAAAATCCGAAAATAATAACGATGAACAAGTAAGTAACGCTCACACAGAAGACTCCACTTCTTTTTCCTATGACACAATTAAAAATGAAAAAATAAGAGAAGAAAACAAATTAAATGAAAATACGAAGAGTGTTTTAAACGTAACCACCAGCAAAGCCAATATTAAAAACAACACTGTACAACCGCCGCCTCCAAAAACACTAAAAAAGTCTATATTTGATTTAGATTTTGATGACGACGAGGACCCCTTAAATTCAATTATTGCCGATATTGTGGGTAAAAATTCTAAAGAAAATGATTTGGATACGGTTAAATCTGTCAAAGTTGATGATGATAGTGTAACAAATGTTATTAATTTAATAAATTCTGAAGATGGTACGGCAAGAGACGATCAACAAAAAATGGAATCATCATTAAATTTGAACATGATTCTCAGTCCTCCTCCGACCATTACTTCAGATATCCAAATTGTTTTCCCTACCTATGAAGTTAAATTGGATCCGGATTGTAAGGCTAAACAGCGTTTTGATATACAAACCCAAAAAATTACAAAGTTTCATATATCTGCTTTACATAATTGTTTTATACCAAATATTAATGGCAACTGGAATCACGCCGAATATGTTACTAATGAAAATGTTATTTTAAACAATACCAACGATAATAAACCGATTATAATTGATGGTTATGGAGTAGTACCTTTTTATGGCACAGAAATTAAAGAACATATAAAAAAAGATCTCAGTCATGTTAAATTTACAAAAAAAAATAAATCCAAAAGATCTTTACAAAAAAAAGAAATATTCCACAACATACCATTTATGGGAGTATCTCGAATACTGAAAGAACCAAAAAGATATAATCGGGAATATTATGAGCAAAAAGAAGAGAATACAGTTTTAAAATACCATCAGGAGGATAATAGAAATATTACACAAGTTGAGGGAAGCAAGCAGAATGAAAAACCCGAAGTTATTAATGATCGTATATATAATAAGACGACAGAGCCGTCTAACATTAACAACAACAATAATGTTATATTAACAAAAATTTCCATTGATATTAAATCGAATGAAATATATGATGGAGAATCTACAGTCTTAACAAAAAATGATAATATAGCCTCATTGCTAGCAATAGCGGATGTAAATAATTTTGCGAAAACAGAAATTGAACCAAAAGTAGTTATTTATGGAAATGAGGAAAAAGATGAGGTGATGGAAAAGGAGTTGCAAGAATTTTCATATAATGACGGGAATTGTCGGCAAAATACTTCTGGCAGCAGCAATATTAGTTTGGAACAATCACAACAATCCATTAATTTAAAATTGAAACAACAACGTGAGGAAAAACAACAGCAACAGAAATTAGAGCTGAAAATTACTAAGAAATCAAAGCGTCGAAAATCTACCACACACCCCGTAATTAAACGCTTAAAAATTCATATAAATGGTAACATAGAATCTATATCTTTAAATCAACAATTCCCGAATGAAAACGAAAATCACCATTCTGATGAAAACATCAGTGATTCCGAGGAGTCTGATTTTAGAGAGAAAGATAATGATAATGATGAAGATAATGGATATGACGAGGATGCGGAAGACGACGAAAATAAATATAATGATGATGCCCATGATGATGACGGTGGTGGTGAATATCATCATGAAGTGGTAACACATGACATTCCCGATTCCTCCGCCTCTGGTCGAAATCATATAGTTTTGACAATTAAGAAGACTACTTCGAAAACTAATTCACCCATAAATTTTTTATCAAATTTTTCACCATCATCATCCTCGCCACTTAAAAACATAAATACAAATGTAAATAGTTTAGAAAATAATAATTGTAACCAACAACTAGATAATCAAAACCACCACCACCTTAACGTAAAAAACGAAAAAATTCGAGACCATATTAAGGAGGAAAAGACAAGTTTAAAATGTTTAAAAAAAAGACTTCAATATAATAGACAAATATCGCAAAAGAAATTAAAATTGCATAATTCACTATTTTTCCCGGATGAATTATGCCCTTTAATAAGAGATCATACCGGACAAGAACATGAATGTATATTTAACACAAGCAGCTGTAGTAGTTCCGCATGTACAGATAATGAAGAATACGATGAACTAGAAACCGTTAAAGAAGAAAAGATTTCCTACCAAAATAATTTTCAAAAAAATAAAGCATTAAGTAGCCAAAAAGTGTCCATACCAATATCTTCTCGCCTGTCTGAGACAAATGTAGAGAACTCACAAGAGGTAGATGACAACGATGACTCGACGATGGATGAAAACATTGAAAATGTTATTAGTGATGATAGTGATGATAAAAATGATTTGCCTGAAGAAAATAATCTTATGTTATTAACATTCAATAATATTTACTGCAAAAACTTTAAAAAAGATAATCATCTGAAAACTGAAAACGGTCAACATCAGCAAGAACAACAACAAAAACAGGATGATAAGAATGTGCTGAAACAGCAACTCGAAAATTGTGATGACTATAATAATTTATATAATAATAGTAATTTAAATTTAATAAAATATATTGATAATAAATCTAGTTTTGTTAATAATAATATCATTAATTCATGTAGCAATAATTACCCCCAACATAACAACAGTTTAAGCAGTAGTAGTCGTTCTCGTGGTAATCGTAATGCATTAATGATACAAAACGAAAATAATGAAGAAGATGAAAATAAAATCAGCAACCACATGGAACCATATAAAGAATATCATACCGGTATACGAGCAGTCGACGAGGATGTTGATGATGCTCAGGGTAATAATTGTGCTCGCTTGCAACAATTTAAAGAATGGCATGAAGTATTACAATTACGTTCCTACAACGATGAATTGTTAACTGTTTTGCCATATGTGGTACTTGAATAAATAAATATATATTGTGACTTATTTAATATACGTTTTGTTTTCAAAATTAATTCATTTTTATAATTCTAAACGACAGTTAAAAAATGACTAGGTACTTTGATGTTCAATTTAAGTTTTTTTATTTGAGCTTATTTATTTTAAACGACGGTTAAAAAATGAATTTTCTTTGATTTTTAATTTCATTTCTTTTATTTGAGCTTATTTGTTGGTCTATACTTTAAATGTTACTATTAAATAGTTATCAATTAAATATAAATTATTTTACTTAATGTAAGAAATTCATTTCTCAGATTAAATAATATGAATTTATTTAGTTTCCAATATTACACTGACTTGCTGAGCTCATTTTAACTTTAGTGAATCATTAAATAAAACATTAAATCATTTAATATGTTTTTAATGAATTTAAAGAAGAAATATTTATCTTCCAAAAAGATTATTTATTCTCTTTTGATTACCCAATTGATTACACTGTGCTATTTGAAAAATCCAACAAGCAGGGCACCCGGTGGGTAAACCTAATTCGAGTACGCTGAATCTAGTGGTGCTAGCCATTTTTCTAGATTAGCTCTTGAAAAAAAGATATTTGTGTTTGAAAATTCTGGATCCAAGGACCCCAAAAACGCGATATATCTAACTTTTTGACCATTTATTTTTACCCAGGTTATTTGTTATTCCCCCAGTCAGCTTCGGGTTAAAAATGATCAAAATCGGTGCAGCGGTTCAAAAGTTCTGACTGAAAATATGAGGTCACTTCGAAATTTTCTATACAAAATTGTATATTTTATTGCTTCGTTAAATGTACTGAAATTTGTATTGAAGTGAAAAATTTGCATAAATATTTTTTAGGTGTCCTCACATTTTCAATCACAACTTTTGAATCGCAAAACCGATTTTGATTATTTTTAACAATAAGCTTCTTGATAGAGTAACAAACAACTTACTAAAAATTAACGGTAAACAAATTAAAAAATCGAGGGTTTTGGGGTGCTTGGAACCCTAATTTTCAAACTTAAATATCTTTTTTTTAAGAGCTAACCTAGAAAAACGGCTAGCACCACTAGATTCACCGTATCCAAATTAGTTTTACCCACTGGGTGCCATACCTGTCGGGGAAAAAAAGTATCCGATTCGTGCACAGTGTTATTAATTTATATTTAACACTAAATCTGCATTAAGGTAATTTAACATCTGTGCGCTGAAATTCAATTTGTAGTTAAATTTAATAAATGTCTGTTTACAGTGAATAATAACCCAGTCAGAAATCGCAAGTGGTACAAAAAATCAAGCACTGGCATACCACTGGGTAACCACTGTGTTAAAAATAAATTACTGGCAGAACACTCATTTGGGACGCTTTGCCAGCGTTTGCAAAAAGCATTTTACCAGTATTTGTTTTACAAAAATTTCGGTGGTTTATTAAAAAAACCACTGGCAAATAATTGGCATAGAGTGATATGCCAAGGTTTGCAACCAGTGGTTATCCATTGCTACCTAGCCAATGCTACCAGGCGTACAAAAATCAATTCACTGGTAGACCAATGATTTTATAAAAATTCTGACGCTTCGTTAAAAAATGTTTGTAGTCAGGAGGTTCCGAGTTCGAATCCGGTTGGAAGCAAAAAATTTCTTTTGGATTTTTTTTAATTTACATTTTTTTTTTGTTTTATAAAATCAATTTTTTTGTTTGTGGCAAAGCTCCTTCAAGACCAACTTTTTTTTTTGCCCTCCCAACACTGGCATACTAGTTACAAAAAATTGTTTGCCAGTACTAGCATTTTGGCACAGCCAGTAGTTGTCCAGCTATTATCACACATTTATGTGTTTAGCATTCAAATATTATATGTCGCGTTAGCTCAGTGGGTAGAGCAATCGTCTGCCAATCTGACGGCCTGGGTTCAAATCACGGCAGGACCAAAAAAAATACATATGAACTTTTTTTAAATTTTATTTTGGAAAATATATTTCCAGACCTCCTATTTATTGGTTTTGCCAGCGTTTTGCCAACGTTTAAAAATTTTGTTCCTCCAGTGCTTTTCCGGCGCTTTTTGAACAGCCGGTCCTTTTGTCTAATGATTTTATCATTTTGGGAATGGGAAAGCACTTTATGCCAGTACTTGTACCACCTGTTAAAGTGCTTTGCCACCACTTTCCCGTTTGTATTTTTCTGACTGGGAATATTTGTTGTTTACAGAAGTGTGTTAATTGACTTTTATTAAGGGAGTATAAGTTCAGCTAAAATATTAAAAGCTGTTGTGTGGTTTTAGTGTTAAATAGAAAAAGTCACAAAATCAGTTTGTTCATCATAATAAAAAAAGAGAATTGATCCTTGTTTGATTACACTGTGAGACAAATGGTAGGGGTCAGTGATCGGGAAGGGTTCAAACTACCGGGGAAAGTTATATCGGTAAAAAAGAAGTTATACGTGTCCCGGCGTTTCGCTGGGTCACCCCTAGGAATCGAGATATATCGATTTGACCTTTGGTGGTCTTTTTTTGACATAACTCGAGAACCACTAGTCCGATTTTGCTCAAACAATTTTAAAAACATTAAAAATTACAATTCCTTTAATATGTTCATATAACGTTTTTCTATATACTCAACAGTTTTGCCGGTAAAAATAAATGTATGAAGAAAAAAATATTTTTTGCCTAAAATATTAAAAAAAAGTAATATACAAAAGGTTATTGATTTTTATGGTAGCGGTAACAAACATTTATTTTTACCGGCAAAACTGTTGAGTATATAGAAAAACGTTATATGAACAGATTAAAGGAATTATAATTTTTAATTTTTTTAAAATTGTTTAACAAAATCGGAGTAGTGGTTCTCGAGTTATGTCAAAAAAAAAGATATATCTCGATTCCTAGGGGTGACCCAGCGAAACGCCGGGACACGTATAACTTGTTTTTTTTACCGATATAACATTTCTCGTTGGTTTCATCCCATCCCGATTTTGACTGTCGCATAGTGTTATTCATATTTTTTGTTAAATCTAGCAATTCTTTACAATGCAAACAATACATATTTGACTAAACAATTAGTCGAACGTTTTCAAATAAAACTTTTTTACATTAAAAATTAATTCATTACAATTAACCTGTATTTTAAAATAATTTTTAATTTATATAATCGTAAGGTGTTTATATTTCAAATTATAAAAAATAGAATAATTTTGTTTAATTTCCAACATAACACTGACTTGATGAGCTCATTTTAGCATTAGTAAATAATTTAAATAAACACTTCAAGAATTAATGTTTTTTCTTAATGAATTTAAAGAAAAAGGAATGATTAATTTTTCAATATTCTCTTTTGATTACTCAAATAATTATTAATTTATATTTAACACTAAATCTGCATTAAGGTAATTTAACATCTATGCTCTAAAATTCAGTGCGTAATTAAATTTCAATAATGCATGTTTATAAATGAATTAAATAAGTTCTCTAAAATGCTCTGAAAGATTTTTGTTTACGAAATTCTCTAAACTAATTTTTATTCAGGAGAGAAAAGTTCAGTTAAAATGTCAAGAAATGTGTTTTTATAGTTAAATAGAAAAAAGTAACAAATTCAGTTTTTTCATCATAAAAAATAGAATTGATTCTAGGTTTTTTTTAATGAAGTCATCTTCGCAATTTCAAACTGCAGTTTAAAATTAATTTTAGTTTATTTATAATTTCATGGTTATTTGATTTCGGCTTTGTTTTTTTTTAATGAAACTTAAATAGTTATCTATTAAATATAAATTATTTCTTTTATTGTAAGGTAATTTTCAAATTATAAGAAATAATATCATTTTGTTTAAATTCCAATATTACACTGACTTAATAAGCTCATTTTTGTAAATCATTAAATGAATTATATTTTTTTGAATGAATATAAAGAAAAAGAACTGATTAATCTTTCAAAAAGATTATTCTCTTATCATCTCCAATTGATGATTATTTTATTTTTAACACTAATAAGGCCGACGTTTTTGGATATAGTTTAACTTTGTTTATTATTTAAACATTGTTTAAATGTAATATGATGTTTTTCAGATGTCGTTTAATTTACTTACTAGACATCCAATTAAACTAAGTTTATCTGGCATCCATAAAAACTAGGTCTAAATCTGCATTAAGGTAATTTGCATTCCCCCGCTCTATTGCAATTCGTGTGGTTTTAAATAGAAATGGTAACAAATTCAGTTTGCTCATCATAAAAAAGGGAATTGATCCTGCGTTTTTTTATTTTTAATTTTATGTTTACTTGATTTGAGCTTATTTAAGCGTAGGTCTATATTATACAAAACTATTAAATAGTTAACAATTAAATATAAACTATTTTACTAATTCTAAGGTATTTTTCAAATTACAGAAAATAAAATGATTTTGTTTAATTTCCAAAATTACAATGACTTGATGAGCTCATTTTAGTTTTAGTAAATCATTTAAATGAAACACTTTAAGAATTAAAACTTTGTTTTAATAAATTCAAAGAAAAAGAAATGATTAATATTTCATAAAGACTATTCTCCTTCTTTTGACTACCCAGTAGATGATTAATTTATATTTAACATTTAATTCGTATTAAAATTTAATAAATGCATGTTTACAAATAAACTGAGCATATTTTAAGACAATGAATGAATTCACAGTTTAAGTGGTAAAGTTAGCCCGCAAAAACTTGTCAAATTGACGATAAATACTAATTTACTAAATGCTAATTTACTACAATTGTGAATTCCATCAATATGTTTTTTTGTTTACGAAAATGTCAACAAATTTTTATTCAGTTAAAATGTTAAAAACTGCTATGTGAGTTTAGTGTTAAATAGAAAAAAGTAACGAATAAAATTTTTTTCATCATAATAAAAAAGGAGAATTGATCCTAGTTTTAATCACTCATATTTATTATTTAATCAAGCAATTCTTTATAATACAAACAATATATATTTCACTAAACTATTAGTCGAAGTATTTCAAATTAAATTTATTTATATTACACATGAATTCATTGCAATTAACCTGTGTTTAAAAATAATTTTTAATTTTTATAATTAATTAGTTTTTTATGGATAGTTATTTGTAAAAAAAATTAAAACATAGTACAACTATGAATTGTTAAGTTTATCATTTGCAATATATTATTTAAATTTTTTTATTAGTGTTAAACTAAAAAAATAAAAAAACATTAACAACTGTGAAAAAAGATCAAACAAAAACTGGAGCGAAAAAAGAAAAAAAAAATACATTTTTAGTGTCCCACCGAATTAAATTTTCTTGGCCGTATTAATTTCGTATTGCTCAGGGTACATCCCCTGATACACGTTTTCTAGCGATCTTCCGTAAAACGAAAGCGATTGGTGCAGCTATAAATTTTTTCTGGCAATACAACTGGAGAATCGCCTTCGCACGGTGAGAGAAATTGCAATCTGGGACACAAAAATCAAATAAGTCTTAACCATGGGGCCGATCTTAATAACATTTATGGGATACTACTAAGAAGGGTTACGGCTTAAAAAAATTGTCCTAAACATCATGGTGGATAATCAAAGGATACACTACGGAGTGCTAAAGAATCCCCTTTTTGCGAAAAAAAACGATTTAACACGCTTCAGTTTTGTTTTGTTATCAATGGACTTAAATTTTAGCTTTTTATTTCTAATCTTGATTGTAAGATAAAGAAGCAGCATATGCATGTGGGTCTATATCCTATTTAGTTTTTAACTTATTGAACCTCAAAACTATTTTTTCAAAATCGTTTGCAATAAAAGTGTTTGGTTTTCTTGTATCTTTTGTAAGATATGGTCTCCAGTCGTTGATTCCTAGTGCATTTTATAACGTTTCGACATTCACTTCATTTAGGAAGTATCCGAAATTGCGGTCCTAGTACCACGCAAACAAAATTTTTCAAATCGTCCTGCGTCACTCGATTTTATTGAATTTTTATTTTTATTTTATTTTTCATAGTATTTGTAGTATTGAAAATTTTTGTATTTATTTTTTATTATTATTTCTAGTTTATACGTGAAATCGACATTTTCAGTAAAAATGCAATAAAATCACTTTCCTAAGGTTGATTTCGAAATTTGTTGGGTATAGTTACAATATTTAGCCATACATTTTCACACAAATTTTTTTGAATTGACAATAAAATCCCGTCAAGCAGCCCGATTTAGATTTTTTCTGTGTGTATTACTAGGATAAATGTAGTTTGAGATGCTTTCAAAATGTAGTCACCCATTTTCATACAAATTTTTTTATTTTTGCATTTTCCATTGACAACAAAAAACTGACATGTCTTCAAACTTTTTTTTGCAAATATTGGGTACTTTGGCACTTCAAAGTGTATCCAGTGTTTAACCACCACGACCTTCTGAAAAGTCTCCCATAAATTTTATTAAGATCGAACCAATAGTATATTTTTAAGTACCAGGTTGGAATTTCACCCACTCTGCTTCGTATTGCGACGTTTACTATATTGGGGAATCGCCTTCCTGTTGCGATATTTGCTGGGTACTTCTTTATATAAAAAATGTTTTCAATATTTTCAATAACTGAAATAGCAAAAAAAAAATAACACATCAATTTATAAAAATAACAACTAAACTTTTGTTTATAAAAATAATAGCATTTGTGTTCGAAAAATATCAATCATAAAAAAATACCATTTGTAGTTCTGAAAATATTATTTCAAAATCACAAAAATACGATTTTGAATTCAAAAAGTATCAATAGAAATTTAAAACCAAATGTAATTAAAAAAATATTAATTAAAATTTAAAAAAACATAAAATTCAAAATATATCAATTGACAATTTTCTTAAATAATCAAGCTCGAGGTCCAATAAGTTTTTTATTTATATAAAACTTTCTTAATTGCCAATATTTCGAATAGCATCGCTATTCATCATCCGGGCGTATGTTGAATGATTATAAAATTACCATTTTTGTTTCTAACGAAATTACTGCATTTTTTCTTGGTTTTATTCATTTCTTTTAAGAAACCCGTTAAATAAAAAGTATTATAAAAGTTGTAAAAAACGCAACGTAAGTTGATTTTAAAACCGCATAACTTCAAATCCGCATAAAAAGAGACTTAAGTGTATATTTTTGAATTTCATTTAGTGTTGTTTGAATTTCAATTGATGCTTTTTGAATTACATTTGGTATTTTTTTAATTTCATTTGTTATATTTTGAATTACAAAAAAAGTCAATTGTAGTTTAAAAAATAAAAAATACCAATTGAAATTAAAAAAATCCGGAATAGAAATCCCGATTATTATGGCCTTTGGGCTAGCTTATTGTAATAAATAAAGAAATTATATTCATTTTCTTATTTACTCAAATGCAGTTTCGAAATTACAAGTGTTATTTTATCTTTTGAATTTCCAATTATTATGAATTGTTGTTGTTGTTGTTAATAGTTCTCCCCAATGATCCATTCATACCTTACTTTTGATAGGAAACTATTTGCAGAATTAAAAAAAGACGAAAATTGTATTGGAAACGGAATTAAATTCTATTAATGGTCTTATACAGATTAACGGAATGACATTACGTTGATGTCATAAAAATTTTCCTATATCGGGATTTTCAGTTTAAAAATTTTTGTAGAAAAAGAAAAAAGTGTATGGACGCTTTTAAATGTCAAAGGCACATGTACACGCGAGAGAAAATTGCTAGATATAGAGGAAAAAGCAACGCTAAATAGCTTAAATCATTCACAATAGAACTATTTCAAGGTATTTTTTGCTCTATTTCTAGCAGTTTTCTCTCGCGTGTAAATGTGCCTTAATAATGCAATAAATAAATACAAAAAAAAGAAAATTTTTACATTTTTCTTACTCAAATTTCCGATTTTGATTCGGAATTTTCCGATCAGACAAAAACTTGTTTTTCTAAAAATAAGAAATTTTGACAATCAATTAAATTTTCTATAACATAAATATAGAAAACATTTTATACCGTTATTGAAATGTAATTTCCATGAATTTTTATAAGCCCGTTAACAAAATCCAACGCGTGTTTTGTGTAATCTGGATCCACATAAAAAGTAAGGAATGCAAATAAAAAAAAAACATCTGCATATTTATATATTTATTTTTGTCAGAGAAAAAATCACTTAGAAAATCTATGGAAAATCTTGATGTTATGACGTTCATTATAACATCAGGATATATTAGTTGTCTTAACATCAGGCTTTTCCATATAACAATATTGGTCGTAAAATTTGTAAATTTTTCTATCTTAAAAAAATCAAAACAGGCATTTGCGAAAATCGATTATCGATTTTGTTCTTAATTTACTAAACATATTGAAGAAACAATGTTTCAGATTTTGTATGCTACCTTTTGTTGCCACATAAGGAAATTTCAAAATGGGTTTTTCTATTTTCGCTTACCGTTTTATGCATAAACAATAAATAATAATTCTTACTGAAAGAAGTTGTTAATTGTTAAAACTAATTTTTTCAAATAAAATTATGTAATTAATAATTCTTTATTTTTCTATTGAAATGTTTATTTAATTTGTTTTTAGTTACTGTTATAAATATTTTTACATAAATAATTTGTTAAAAAATTAAACTTTAAAAAAATGGAAAGTAAAACAAAATACGGGTATTAGCCTTCAAACGACTTCTGCTGCTTAAAACTACTAATAATAAATATACAAAATATTTAAAAAAATATAAAATGAGACTATTGTTTACCTTAATGAAGAAATGTAAAATTATTTAATAACTACTACTATATTATTATTAATATTATTATTTTAATGAATTTTTTTTTTAATACAGCTATGAATTTCCTTTATTATTTTTGTTTTATATTCAGATCTGTCCTTTTCCTTTCATACCCTTTGTTTTAAACTGTAACGTAAAATATATTTTGATTTATAAAGCAATATGATGGTGTGGCCCTTTGAACTTGGGTCTGAAAGGAATTAAAAAATCTTTAATTAATGTTTGTTTAACTAGATCACTTTGGCTTAGTTTTTGGGATGTCGTTTAACTTTGTTGTTACAATACTATTAATTTAGTTCAACCTAGCAAGATTGGCCGGTTAAGCTGAAGCATAATTCGACAAGACAAATCAGCTGTTAATTCAATTTTGTCAAGTATCGGCACTTTGTAGCATTCTGATTAAAGAATATATTTAATGCTACCACCTTTGTATAAAATTTCCTATTGAAAATGGACAAATTTGTCAACATCATTAAACTAAACTGAAATACAGTTCAATTAGTTAAAAGTGTTCAAATAGACTAAACAGCATATTTAAATATAAATTACTCACATCCCAAAAACCAGCTCTTATAGTACTGAAATATAATTCTGAAAAAAACATGAATTGGACGTGTAATTACTTTTTTGGATTGTATTTAGTGATTTAGAATAATATAAACTTATAATTATAATAAATGAACATCTATAAGAATGTTATTAATTTGTATTGTTTTTAGGAAATTTTGTTATCAGGAAAAAATTCACGAAAACAATTGTTTCTGATAATGTATAACCGTCTCCACATTGTCCTGACATTAAAAATTTGTTTTATCTGCTCGTCAGTGGCTTTCTAAAGTCGTGGCATTTTGTGGATAATAATTTGTTAGTATTCCCAACGAATTAAGTCGTTGAAAATTTTAATTTGTATTTTTCTACAAATAAGTCTTATGTTTTAGACAATTGTTGTATTTTAGAACATTTTATACCCTACACCACTACTTGGAGAGGGTATAATAAGTTTGTGCTGATGTTTGTAACACCAAAAAATGTTGGACCTAGACCCACCTCTTATTATACCGATCGACTCAGAATCGATTGTTTCGAATTAATTGTCCGTCTGTCTGTCTGTCTGTCTGTCTATGCATTCTTGTGCGCACTCTACAGGTCGCAAATATTAAGATATTTTGATGAAATTTGGTACACCGATCTATGTCGGCCCAAGCCTATTGATTTTGGTTAAATTCGGTCCGTTCCCATATAAAGTTCCACCCAAAATTGGCTTGTTTACACGCTGCAGGTCGCAAATACGAAGATATGTGGTTCGCTGACTCACATGGTCCCAAGGACAAGGCCTATAGATTCTAGAAATGATCGGTCCTTATTTGGACCTATCGCCCATATGGCCTATATTTCCAATTTTCTCTTCTTTTATCATTTTATAGAAAATTTTGACACAAGTACATTTTAATCCATTCGAATTTCGGATCCAAACAATAGTTGGCTTTTTATAAGACTGGTGTAGGCCATTATATAGTCAGCGTGCCCGACTTTAACTTTTTTAATCGTTTTTAATTTCAGTTGTTTAGGAGAATACAAACTTGTTTTGATATTAAAAAAGGAAAAATTATTAAATTTCATCATATTTTGCATTTAACTCGATAAAAACACGTCATAGATTCGATATTAATACTCGTAGCTGTGATGGTTTATGCTTCGTTAAGAAAATTTTGCAATTATTGAAAAAATTAGCGCCCTCCAATGGAAATATTGGAAACTATAGTTGAAATTTTGATCTAAATGGTTAAAGATATTTAAAAATTTTAATGTTTTATGGACAAAGTTTTATTAAAAAATACAATAAATTTTTACCATTTTGCGTTAACGGATTTTTACATTTCTTTTGGAAAAAATATGGTGGTTTTGGCAATTTTATTAAATTCTCATAAAGGGTTCTTCAACAGGGACGCTACAAAAGTAGAAAGACAGGGACAGCAAACGACGCCATATTTCTTGCCGCTCTTTTGACATTTCTCTTCAGTAAGGTTTGCCATTTCATGATGGAAAGATATACGAGCCAACAACGAGTCGAAATTATTAAAATTTACTACCGAAATTCGGAGTCAGTGGCCTCAACGTTAAGAGCGCTACGTCCAATTTATGGTCGTCATAATGAATGGCTTCGTCAATAAACAAAATATGCGTTATTGGTCAGACAGCAATCCACACGTACTCCATGAGTCATCATTGCATCCCGAAAAAATTACGGTTTGGTGCGGTTTATGGGCCGGCGGCGTCATTGGGCCGTACTTCTTCCGTGATGATCAAGACCGGCACGTTACTGTGAATTGGAATCGCTACCGTTCAATGATAACTGAATATTTTTGGCCCCAATTGGATGATATGGACTTGGAGGACATGTGGTTCCAACAGGACGGCACCACAAGCCACACAGAGAATGTCACAATCAATTTATTGCAAACCAAGTTTGGAGAACGTGTTATCTCACGAAATGGTCCAGTCGATTGGCCGCCTCGGTCGTGCGATTTGACGCCGTTGGACTATTTCCTGTGGGGCTACGTCAAATCTATGGTCTATGCCAACAAGCCAGCGAAGATTGATGAACTTCGTACGAATATCGGCCGATTTATGCTTGAAAACCGTCGAAAATTGGGTTCAGCGTCTGGACTTCTGCAAGCGTGCCCGTGGTGGCCATGCAAAAGAGATCGATTTCCATACATAATGGCATCGAACGTACTTTCACAGGAATAAAGAATTTCATTGATATCCAAAACAGTTTTTGTTTTATTTAAAAAAAACTTTTGTAGCGCTCTTATTGAAGAACCCTTTACATTTTGAAATTCTCAGAACTGACATTATGATTTCTATAATGAAAACTAGTCATTATTTATGTTTTGGGTGTTTTGGTTAAATTTCAATATACTTTCAATTTTATACATTTGGAAAGTGATTCTATCGGCCATATTTTTATAAATTATATACATACATATAATTGACGAACTAAGTTTCAGCACAAATAACTCTTGTTTTTTCTCGCCGACATATTAATCAACGAAATAAAAGTTTTTTTTTAATTATAAATAATGAGAGCAGATATTATTCAGCCCCTATGAGTAGTTGGATGTTTTTATTTATTTAAATAAAAACCGTGCGTGTATTAATTTTTCAAAATTTTGTTCTTGCAAACTGGATAGACAGCTGTTTCGGAGGACGTTACTCCCCCTCATCAGTATCCGCGCAAGATCATAACCTATAATTTGTGATCATAACCATAAAAGACATGATTTTGGGACTCAATTCTGACAATTACACGTGAAAGTAGTCCCAAAAATAAAAACTTCTGCATCATTTGTTGTGTCAAGTTGGCTGCATTAAAAATTTAATGGCCATACGAATTTTTTGGCTCAATACGTATTTTTAGCACTTTTTTAATGGTTGGCAAACACTAACCGTAAAATACCGTTAACGATTCAAAACCCTTTCAACGAACTATTTTTAACCCTAAAATACGAACTAGAATTACGTTAGGTTTTTTTTTTCTAAAAAACATAAAAATTAAATTTTAAAAAATAAGTTTGTATGAGTTTGTTTTGATTAATTACAAATGGTATTGTTAACTATACGTACGGTCGTAATAAAGTTTGTACGGTCGTAATAAAAAGTGTGTTCCTTTAAGTTTTGGGTAAAGTTCGGTAAAATGAGAGTAAGCAAAAAAATGACAAAAGTACCCAAAAGTAAAGGAACGCACAAAACCACTTTTCGAGCCCAAAAATGCATTTCAAAGAAATATGTGTATAATTTTAGTTTGAAAAATTTAATAAACACACATATTTATTTGCATTTAAAAGTTCTTATTGATTTTGTTCAATTAATTATTATAAATAACACATTTCTTTTGCGTATTGGTTTGTTTAATTTAATTTTTCAATTTATTTTTACGATTGTTGTTTTTGTTTATCTTGCATCAGATGTTAGTTTTTTAATTTACCAAAGTTACCCGAAGAAAAAATGTGGGTAATTTTTGTAAAAAGAGAAACACAAATGCACTTTCTTGAATGCTCTCATTTACCCAATTTTCGAGTGCGGGAACGCCTTTTGGGTAAGTTTGGGTTCCCGCGGTAACGTAAAGGAACGGACCTAAAGTTTGTTCGACGTAATTTTGGGTAAAGTCTGGTAAAATGAGAATAAACAAATAATTATCTCAAAAAATGGTAAAAATGCTCATCATATCGGGAACGCACAAAACCACCCAACAAAACCTTGGTAATGGGTTAGACCTTTTCCACGCATTACCTGGCAATGGTTTTACTTAGAAACCTAAAGTAATACGTTACTAATATTGTGATACATCTATACTTATGTGGGAGGTATGAAATAATGAGTTACCAATATAGAGATATATCGCTACTTATTTGGAGGCTTTAAAATAATATATTACTGATATTGTGTTATATAATAACTTATAAATAAGGGTAAAAATAATAATCTGATATCTTTAAAATATACTACGAAATAACGTAAAATACCGATAACCTTAAAATACCCTAACGAAATTTTCTAAAATACCGTTAACCTTAAAATACCCTAACGAAATAACTTAAAATACCGTTAACCCTAAAATAACTTAACGATATATTTTAAAATACCGATAACCTTAAAATAACCTAACGAAATACTGTTGAAAAAACGTTATCACTAACTTTATGAAACGGTTGCCAACCTTGCTTTTTCTATATTTTAACACGGTCATATCTCGGTATACCGTACGGATTATCTCTTTTGTGTCTGAAGCAAAGTTGTAGATATTGAATAGGAAAAAAATAGTATGAACAAACCTACCCGAAAAAAGTCTATCCAGTACCTTACATTTTTTCCCCATTTTTCACCTTTTTTGCTAAATAACTGGATTACAAATCCACAAATATGCTGTTTTTTGGAAGTGCCTCTTTACAATACCGTAGGGACGCCGTCTGGTGTGTACATACTAGGGTGTTCCAAGCTTGTATGGAGGAAAATAAATTTTGAGTTTTTGACCAGCCTACCCCCTGGAAATATTTATTTGGGTGTAAAACTACGTCCGTCAAAAAATTAGGATAATCGGACATCGGGAAGACGTGCCGCATCGGCCCTGAAATTTGGAACACGGATTACAAGGGCGAAATATTACTTTTTGTGCATTTTCTCAAAAACATTGATATTTTAAAACTAATTCGAATTAAAAACATTATATACAGGCGTGTCACAGAATCTAAATTCGTATGAAAGTAAAAGTAAAAACGTATTTGGCTTCTCCAGAAAACAAAAAACGCAAACATTTTGCGTTTTCAATTCACATTAAAAGAGAAAAATGTAATTGTCATTTTAAGTAATTTTAACATAAAAAAATGTCAATCGGCCTAATTGCGGTTGTCGTATACGACAAGAAAATTTGTCGTTTTTACCAAAAGGCATTTTTTGGTACCGCGAGTGTCGTTTTTTTCGGTCAATACACCAAAAACTGTCGTATAAATTTTTGTGCACGACAGCCTCAAAAAACTTTTAAAAAAGTATTAAAATAAGTGAAATTAAACATAAAATCACTTTAATATATTAACAAGTTAAATTAAAGAATAAATTTTTTTTATTTAAATAATAATTTTTTAAAAGAAAAATTAAAAAAATTTAACGCACTGGGTATTTTACAACTTGTGGAAAAACACAGTATCCTTAAAATGAAAAGTTTCACTCTGACACCTTGATTTTATGAAACAATAACCGTTTTATTATTACAAAATTTATTTTTTTTGATTATTTTATGAAAACACCACAAAAATAGATGAAATATTTTATTTTCTTATATTCTCTGTCGTATATTTTACACAATACCAAAATATAATAAAAACGACAACGACAACGCCTGCTGTCGTAATACGACAACGACAACCGCAATCAGGCTGAATATAACTTTATAATAATAAAGAATATCATTTTTATCAAATTCACAACAAAAAAACATGTTTTTAAAATACTTTTGTTTGAAAATTTATAATTTTTGTGATAAAAGAAACAAAAACCCCAAAAAATGTGAAAATAAACTATTTACTATTGCCACATATTTCATTTTGAATAACTGCCATATTTTTTAAAAATAATTCTGAAAAACTAACCAATTGGCAACCTAAAAAACAAAACAAAAACGGAGAGAACAAAAGGAAATTGGTAAATGTAAGTTTTTTAAATTGAAAATTAAAATTAAAAATATTTTATTTAAATTTGTTTATTTTTCACACAAACAGAAACATTTTCAAGAATAGAATCCATTTGTCACATGAAAATGTAAGTTTATTCAATTTTAACATAAACAATTTTTTAAATTATTATTTTTCTGAAGGGGCAAACACCGAAACGCTTTACAAGAAAAATTTTTTATCCAGTTTATGGAAAAGTATCCAGACATAGCCAGAGGATATGTGAAAGGTGACAAGGTGGTTGTAGAGTCTTTGTGGTCAGAATAAACTAATATGTTAAACAGTTCAGGTCCACCTAGAAAAGACACCAAGGAATGGAAAAAAACCTGGTCAGATTGGAAGATCAACGTCAAGAAGAAAATGTGCCACAACAGAAAAGAAATGAGAGAAACTGGAGGTGGTGAAAATAATCAATTTATTTTTACAGATAATGAGGAAAGTATGATTCGAATTTGTGGCTTCCATAAAAGCGTTGAAGGAGTTACTGGTGCAATGAGCTTTTGGGAATTTGCAAGTCAATTAGGATTTAGTGACTCTGATAAAGAAAATGAAGACAATAATTTGCAATCCTCAACTTCAGGCTCTTTCGCGTACACCCAATCGGAAGAGATCAAGATGTACAACACCAGCATTAAAAACCGATCATTCACGATCTGAACCAAAACGAATCAGAAATAGAACTTCATCATCCTGATCACTTTCATCTGACTCTGAAAAAGAAGATGAACTCGATTTTGCACCATCAACTTCAAAAAAGCCTCTTGCGGACACCTAATCGAAAAATATCAAGATCTTGTACACCAGCAGTATTAAAAAGTGCTCCTTCACGAACACTTGACCGTAATCTAAAACTTCATCGGCATATTCACCTACACCTGTCTTAAAAATATCGAAACCTATTACAACGTCAAAACAGGCTCTATCGTATACCCCAGAAGCGAATACATTAGGCATCAGCGACTCTGAAGGAGAAGATGAGCTCGATTTTACTCTTTCAACCTCAAAAGGAGCTCTTTCGCGAACACCTAATTCAAAAACACCAAGATCTAGCACACCATCTGCATTAAATACTGGTCCTTCGCGAACACCTGTTCGTAGAAGATCCCGACCTAGTACTCCATCAAAGCCTGACCTAAATAATCTTTTAGCTGAAGAAAATTTTCATTTACAAAACTTGGAACAAATTTGTAAAATTCTTGAGGAGCAACGTGACGAAATGAAAAAACAGAACGAAAAGTTAGACAGGCTCTGCGACATCCTCGAAAAGAAATATAAGGAAGACCACTTAAACAACATTGAAATGCAAAAGAGATTATGCGAAAAAAATGAATTAAAATTAAATTAATTGATATTGATACCCTTTAATTAGCTTTGGAGAAGGAAAAAGCCCAAAAAACATATGAAGCGTTTTCTTTAAATCTTCCACTTATATAAAATATTTGCCAGAGCTAATAATAATAATAAGCTAATATTTTTCAGTAAGTATAAGACATTCACAAAATTTAGGAGCACTTTTTCGTTTGCAAAAAATAGACGAAATTTTTAACCCTTAACATTAACTTTACAGTAAGAAAAAATTTTAATAGATGAAAGTTAATAGATTTTTGAAAAGGCTATCGATGGGTCAAATACTATTAAAAAGTTTTAAAACTGCACCAATTTTTTACCATCCAAAATCCGGATTAGAATTAACTCAAACAGTTTTAAGACATTAAGGATAAAAACTAAGTTATAGTCAGAACAAAGATTTTTATTTGAAAATTTCTCACTTAAGAAATATTTAAGAATCAAACCAATGTTAGTTCTGACTATTAAGACTCTAATTATTTACAAAAAATAATTCAAATTAAAGTTAAAATTAAAATAGCACCTATAGAGCCAGTTTTATAGTCAGAATTAAGCACCACTTTATACTCAAATATTACTTAAGTAGGAATTTTGTTTGAAAATTGTTTACTTGAGTTTTAGTAAAAATTCGTAATTAGTTCGACTATAACACTATTTTTAGTAAATTTAGTACTGTGTGAAAAGTTAGCGTTCTAAATCATCAAAAAACATTTAAATTCCTGACTAACGTGGTCTTTATGAAATCCGTATCGGAATTTGATTAGAAACGCATTGGATTTTGTAAACTGGTTTATTAAAATTAACAGAAATGGTATCCCAATGACGTCACAGAACTTTTTTAATATTTATATTCCAGAAAGTTTAATGTATATGTGTAACAAATAAATAAGTAATTGGCTGTCAAAATATGTTATTTTAAGAAAAAAATTTTAGTCAAATCTGAAATTTCCTCATTAAATCCGTAGAGTTGATTTATAGAATTCAACAATCGGAAATTTCCATAAGAAAAATGTATGAGTTTTCCTAATTTTTTTTGTAGGGAAATTTTTAAACGGAAATTTCCGATATTGGGTTCTATAAATCCTTCCTACGGATTTTATGAGGAAATTTCCAATCCGATTAAAATTGACTTCATTACATTAATTAATTTTAATAAAACATTTTAAACGATATATGTGACCTTCTCCGAGAAAAGGGACCTAGTGTGTGAAAATGAAGTTTTGAGAAGAACGAATTTAAAGTTTCATAACGCATTATCCCTTTCACTTCCCAAGTTCGTTTTGTACCCTTTTAGGTACCAGAATTCACTCTTAAGTCCAAACCCGTTTTTTGACACACTAGGTCCCTTTTCTCGGAGAAGGTCACATATATGTATTATATTTTGGTTTAATATTTGAAACCTTAAATATATTCAAAGTTTTATGACGTCGTTGTAATGCCATTTTTGTTATTTTTATAAATCCGTTTACAGATTCGAATACGTTTCCACTCCAATTTCAGTGGGGATTTCATAAAGACCACGAAAATTTTTAGTTTGTAATTACCTTTTAAATTAATCCTTTAGGGAATGGTGTCCCTTTAAAAATTGCCATTTCTTTTGCTCTGTGCAATAAAATCATAAATAAAAATTTAATCAAGGAGGCTATTTTTTATTCACTCTCTTATAACTCATTTAGTTTTAAATTTTCATTTGGCAGATTCCGGAGATCAAAGAAGCTAAATTTTAAAAAATGTTTCCAAAATTAAAAAGTTACGTAATTCGAAACGAAAAATATGATATTCTACTCCAGTATGGTTGAAAGCTATGGTATCGTAAAGTTATACATTTGGTTGAATGTTTGGATTCGAAATTCGAATGGGTGTAACTGTACTTGTGTCAAAATTTGTCTACAAAATGATAAAAAAAAGAAATAGGAGAACGGTATAAAATTTTGGTGTTACCTAGTTTTAGGTGTATTTAAGAGAAAATCGGAAATATAGTCCATATGGGCGATAGGTTCAAATATGGACTGATCTTATCTGGAATCAATAGGCTTTGTGCTTGATTTGTGACCTGCAGCGTGGGAAAATCCAAATCTGGGAAACTTTATATGGGCACTATGTCCAACCATGGACCGATTCAAACCAAAATCAACAGGCTTCGTTCATGGGCCATTATCAGTAGGAGTGCCAAATTTCATTAAGATATTTTAATATTTGCGACCTATAGCGTGCGTGAGGCGATCGGTATACTAAAAGATGGGTCTAGGTCTAATATTTTTTGGTGTTACAAACATCATGACAAACTTATACCCTACAGCACGGCTATAATAATAAGTTGTGGTGTAGGGTTGAAGTTGCAAAAAGTTGAATTTACAATCGGTTCTTGTGGAACCAGTTTTGGAACAGATGGAGTTGAGAACTGAATTTTTCTTAAAAAAGTAAAGTAGTAGTTCCATTTAGTTTAGTAGTTTTACTTTTTTTAAATGTATGGTGCGGCCCTTTATAATTTGTGAAAAACTATAATTTGGCCCTCGGTGGCAAATCCGTGCCCACCCTTGTTATATATAGTGCCATACAAAGCAATATATAACGAGACATAATTGTATTAAATAATATAAAATAATGTATAACCCGTTTTACTCGGGCTATTCTATCAAATTAGATATATCATCTTTTTTAATCGGGATGTTAATTTATTTTATAATCAACACCGGCGTAGCTAGGCCATTTTTCAAGGCTATAGCCCCGTCTTATAATTTTTTTTTTTTTAATTTATCAAAAAAAATATCTAAAGTTTTATAGGCCTTTTCAATTTTTGGTTCCTCTGTTTCGTTTACGATCAGCTGTACGATCGCCAGATAGCTATTCGGACAAGTTACGCTTTCAGCTTTACCCAATAATCAGTACAAAAATTGAGGTGAAATCACAGTTAAGTCTTACAGTTTGTGTGAATTGCACTTTGTTTTATGACTTACACCAGCAATACAAATATACTGATAGAAATAAATATGTACAATAGGGAGGGTCAATTTCTGGGACAAAAAAGCGGGGGAAATGATTTTACGAAGAATACTAAGCAACTTTGCCCTAGAAACCATAGGTCTAAAATGGATTTCGAGCTCGCGGAAATTCCAAAATATGTTGTAAGTGGTGCTTTATGAGTTTGAATAATGAGTTTTATTAATTATACCCTACACAGGACAGGGTGTAATAAGTTTGTGCTGATGTTTATAATTCAAAAAAATATTGAAACTATCCACCTTTAAGTATACCGATTGACCCAGAATAACATTTTGTTTCGATTATTTTAATGAAATTTTATACACGGATTCAAATGGGCTCATAAATAAAGGCTATTGATTT
The DNA here is from genome assembly GCA_949987735.1 of Leucophora obtusa. Taxonomy (NCBI): domain Eukaryota; kingdom Metazoa; phylum Arthropoda; class Insecta; order Diptera; family Anthomyiidae; genus Leucophora; species Leucophora obtusa. Next base: position 15,941,927 of record OX465300.1, read on the forward strand.
TATATGCAATCGGTCCCTGTTTAGACCTAGTGCCCATATAAAGGTCCCCCAAAAATGGGCATATTCGCTCGCTAAAGGCCGCAAATGTTAAGATACTTTGATAAAATTTGGTACACAGATTTATATCAGCCCAATGACGAAGCTTTTTGGCTTTCAACCAGACTAGTGTAGGGTATCGTATAGTCGGCATGCCCAACTGTATGATACCCTACACCAGTCTGAAATGTTTTGATCTGAGAAAAACGGTAAAAAATTTTGATTCCATCTAAAGTTAGATGTATTTAAGATGAAATCGGAAATATAGTCCATATCCGATCCTATCTAGAATCAATAGGCTTTTTTCTTGGGCCCATATGAGTCAACGTACCAAATTTCATTAAAATATCTTCGTATTTCCGACCTGTATCATGCGAAAAATCAATTTTTGGGTGATCTTTATATAGGCACTGGGTGGATGTATCCAATTGTAAAAAACATCAATAGACTTTGTCCGTATGCCCATGTGAATTAGCGTACCTAATTTCATTAAAATATATTCTTATTTGAGACTTAGTATGCAAAAAAACAATTTTGGGAGGAACCTTTATATGGGCACTAGGTCTAAACAAGGACCGATATTAACCATAATCAACATACTTCGACCTTGGGCAGATATAAGTCTATGAACCGAATTTCATTAACTTCGTATTTGTAACCTGTAGCGTGCAAAAATACCAATTTTGGGGGTACTTTATATAGGCACTAAGTCCAAACGTGGTCCGATTTCAACCAAAATTAATATGCTCTGTCCCTGGGATGATATAAGTCGGTATACCGAATTTTATCAAAATATCTTAACATTTCCAACCTGTAGCGTGCGACCATTTTTAGGCTGATTTATGTCATCAGCTTAGCAGTTTAATCAAAAATAAAAAAAAAATTTAGATTTTTTTTTTTATCTAAAAAGTCTAGAACTATTATCCTGATTAACAATACTTACATGTTAACGCAAATTTTACACAAACATTGCAGTGAAGCACTACTAACAACATATTTTTGAATTTCCGCAAGCTCGAAATCCATTTTACACCTATGGTTTCTAGGGCAAAGTTGCTTAGAATTCTTCGTAGAATCATTTCCCCCCCTACGATTTTTAATTTTTTTTGCCTCCATACCAATTGACCCGCCCTAATGTACAACTAGCAGAAAAAGCTGCTAAAAATTTGTTAAAAATGACCCTGCAGAAAAACTGCTGACTGTAGCAGAATCTGTTAAGTAAATTTTAGTTATATAAAAGCAGAAAAAATAAAACTTTTAAATCTACAAAATTTCAGTTATATTTGGGTGATATTTTGGTTCGTTTTAAATGACAACTTACCTATCAGCAAAAAATTATCTGAATACTAGTAGAAAACACACATAAAGGAACAACTATTTCCACACTCATAAAAAAAAAGTTAGTACAAAAGTCTGTTAAACGCGTTCTAATTCAGTTGAACTAATTTTTCCTGTTGTTTTCGTTTAAATCGTTTTCGTTTAGCTAAAGTATTTAGTTATCCAATGTTACCACAAAAACATATTTCTGCTGTACTTGAACTAATTTTTCCTCCTGATATTTAGTTATTTTTATAAATGATTTTGACAATGTTATCAGCTAATATAGAAAAATTTATTGGCAAGTTTTTTAATATTTGTGTTTTCAAAAGAAAACGATAGGGGCGCTAGTATATAGTGATTGATGGTGAAGTGTGTATTTGTGAGTATGCCGACCAATACAAATTAGAAAATTTCTAGTAAGTGTATTTTAATGTGTGTGATGAGTCATCACTGATGACGCTCACCAATTAAATAAAAATAATATGATACGAGCATGTTTTCTCTTGTTTCTGTTAGTCAGCAAAGGAACGCAAAAGAAAACGGAGGTATACTGGACATTAACATTTCGCAGTTAAAATTGTATTTAAAAAATAAAATAATAGAGGTTTGTTTTATAATATAAACTATATTTATTTAAGGGAATACTATTAAATATGTTATTTTTTTTCTTATATTTCAGCCCTTTAACATTTTCATCTAAATTCGACCCACAGGTAGACGAAAAAAAGTAACCAAATAATACAACTCCAGCGGAAGTTTAACATATTGGCAAGAAAATAAAAGTGATATATAGTGCAAATAGTGTTTTTGGATTGTGTAATTTATTCGAAAATAAAATTAACAATATTTACATTAATTTGTTTTTATTCAATTATTAACAAAAAGTGATTGTAATTTTAGCAGCATGTTTTGCAGATTTCAACTGACCCACTTTCATTTCTATTAAACGAAAATTCTTCTAAATTTTTGAATGTTAACTAAATTTTTTACCTGTTTGTAACCAACTAAAATTTAGCAGAAAACATGTGCTGATTTCAGCTGAGAAATTTTCATTTCCATTAAACAACATTTCTTATAAATTATTGTATTTGAACTAAATTTTTTACCTAAAATTTAGGTCACCTAAATTTAGCAGACCATGATTCTCAACATCATTGAAATTTCTGCTGGCGCAACTTCAGGTACTATTTCCTGTTATTTTAGCAGAATTTTTAACTATTTGTACGGGCTTTTTTTATGAGTGCAACAAACACCAGTTCAAGCCTTAGAGCAAATTTAAGATTTACATTTGATATCAAGCGTATATTTCAAATCTTTCTCAATGAATAAAATTGAGTCCATAATTTTAATATTGATTAATATTTGAAATCGATTTGAGAAATATACTTGTAAAACCTTTGAAATTTCTATATAAACTACTCTATTTTCCTCTAGTGTTTTTCTATTTAAAAGCATAGGTTTGAGATTTATCATTTATATCAAATCATTTTCAAACTGAAAATAAGTTTTTTTAAATTTTTTAGAAAAATTATCTTCACATTAGAAAATTATATATATTTCAAGTATTTGTGGAGTATTTTTCTATATATATATTCGATAATGATTTGAGATAATTTTGTATGTATAACGTATCTCAAATAACAAAACAAAAATGTCAATAAATAAAATATATATTGGAAAATTTTAGGAATAACGCGTAAATACGACTTGAAATATCTAATTTTACAGAAAGAGGCAACGCGTTTTTTATATGTTAAAAGGAGCTAAGAAGGTAAGTAATAAAATATGATAACAGTGAATATAAAAAATTTAATTATTTCATCAATATTTTACAGATCGTACTTTTTACAGCGAATGTTGCCATCAAGGTTGTGCTTTGCATTTTTCAGGTAAGATATGATTTAAACTAAGCATTTTAAGCGCTCCTTTTTTCATTACTAGACCAATAAAAAAATCTTATACTACATTTATCCCTGATCAGAACCCAGCAAAATCTTTCATTACCAAATAAGTGGTTATATAATAGAAATTCATAGCTCCCCACAACTTATTTTTTGGACTCTAAACTCATTATTTTTGTTTGGCGTGGTCGTTTTTATAAGTAGTCACGCTTACCCGCTCGCTTACGAAAAAATGAGAAATAAGTAGTTATGAGATTTTGAATAATAAGTGGTCACACACATGCTTACAAAAATTTTAATTATAAGTGGTTATCCGATTGCTTACTTGATTCTTAAAAATAAGGAGTTAGGCATATACTATTAGCTTAAGGAAATATATTCAGAAAAAGTTAAGTTTTCTCTAGTGTGTAACTCGTCATAAAAATTTGAACATAAAACATATTTACATATAATAAATAAAAATGTATAAAATTTAGCTATGTAAAAAGTACTTATTTAAACTATTACGCGTAAGTCATTATTTGATATTTAAAAACATTGAATACAATAGGCTGTTATTAGGAAGTCATTATTTTATATTATAAAATAATGCAAAAGGTAATGATATATCGTTTTTGGTAATGCAGATAGTAATGAGGTGTCATTACCAATATTTTGCTGGGAAACTACCTGGTTTTTGGCTCTTCTAGTTTTTAGCTTGACAAAACGCATACAAAAAAACAAGCAAAAACTAGTTTTGTACAAAAACTAGGTGATTTTTGCTCAAGTATAAATGTAGTATTATGGACATATTAAAAAAAACAGCCTGTATGCAGTTCTAAAGGTACGTCTACACGAGAGAGAATACTTCTAGAGATAGAGCAAAAAACACCTCTAATTAGCTCTATTGTGAATGATTTAAGCTATTTAGAGGTGTTTTTTGCTCTATCTCTAGCAGCTTTCCCTCTCGTGTAGATGTGCCTTAATAAATATGTTACATGGACCATTTTTATAATCAGAACTACGGACGATTTTTGTCCTAAATATTTCTTAAATTAGAAATTTTGTTTGATAATTTCTGGCTTAAGCAAAATTTTAGAAAAAAATCGTTCTCAGTTCTGACTATAAAACTGGCCCTGAAAATTTAATGTCTATAAGATTGTTTTAATTGTCTTTTCACATTTATATACACACAGATAAACTTAAAGTTTATTAACACTAAAAAGCCAGTTTTATAGTCACAACTAAAAACTGATTTTTGTCTTAAATACTACTCAAGTTACAATAAAAAAATTTTCAACATTTCTTAATTAAGCAAAATTTTAGAAAAAAATCGTTCTTATTTTTGACTATTAAACTGACCCTTAATCATTTTTGTATTTTAAGGTATCCAAATTTGAAGATAACTTTTTACCACCCTGGAGTTTAATTTTTAAGTGGTTTTAAATATTTCATACTTTACTTTTTTAAATGTTTTATACTTTACTTTTTTTAATGTTTTTATCTTGTAACCATTCAATACAATTTTTTATTTTTTTAAGTGTAAAATATAAATGGTAGTAAGATTTGAAAAGGGTTCATTATTTTCATTGGAGGCAGATTTAATATATATAACATATTTCTCAAGTCTTTATAGACAGTATTTTTCTATTATATAATTAATATTGATAAAAATTTAATATTCAGGTTAAATGTTGATTTGAGAAACATTTGAATTTTTGTTACTTTCAAGTCTATATCTCGACTCTAAAAATATTTGAGAAATATGCTTGAGCTCTAACTGCCGTTTTTATAGAGAACGGCATGATTCTCAAATTGAGAATAAAAATTCTCAATGCTATTCTCAAAGGTAATGTTTGAGAATTAAACTTGTTATCAAATCTATATTTACTCAGTTTCAATAGTAATTGTTTGTTGGGTTACTTCTATAAATTTTTTGTTATATTTAAGTTAAATTTAGTTAAATGTATATAATATTCTATTTTGCTGAAATTAGCGGAAATTTTTGCTGAAAAATTGTTAAATATTAATTTCAGATTGGGAGATTTTCAATTTATTTTACAAAATAAAGTATATTAAGGAAAAATTCTCAAAATAAAATTTTTAAATTAGTTTTTAGTTAAGTTATTGTTAGAAAAGGGACTTTATGCAAATACATATTTGCAATAAAATGGCATCGAATTGGTAATATGTATTTAGCTAGAAGTGCATATTTTTGCATATTTTGCTATAAGTGCATATTTTAATTTATATTGTAGCTTAGCATGTTTTATTGCATATTATGCCAATAAATGCATATTTTGCTAAAAATAAATGTTACAAATCGTACTTTTGATTCCATCAAAATCTTACCCCTAAATTCATAAACGCTTTGTAAAATTATAGAAGGTTTATTGAACAAATTTTTTTGAAAATGATGTTTTGTGAACCTGCTATAACTTTACAAAGTATTTATGAATTGAGGGGTTAATTTTTTTTGGAAAATTTACCTTTAAATAATTTTTTTCCTTAAATTTATAAACATTTTTTGAATCTTTTAATTCACGGAAACGAAAGTGTTCGATAAATATAGTTACTAGCTTTTTGACGATGATGATATTTAAACTACTTTTAAGATAATAATATAGCCTACTTAATAAAAATAATATAGAAAACGCTGAAATAAATAATAAATTCATGTTTAAAAACTTTGTAATAAAAACTTTCCGATTTTTAATATATACTTTATGTATATAAAACACGATTTTTAAATGTCTTGCCCCGGTCATTATTGACGATTTACTTTCATAAGAAAGTTGAGTCAGAAATGGATAAGAATTTTTATTTCAAGTGAAAATGAAATGTTAAATAAAATCTGGGTGGGGGTCTAAACTATTTCTGGGGGGTGCTTAGCCCCCCCCCCCAGACCGGCCTATCTACGCCAATTTATTCTTGTTCGAGGTGAAATTTGTCATTATTAATTATAATGATAAATACATGAAAATTTCTTACGTTATTTAATACACTAATAGAAAAAAGTGTGTAAAAATTTTAGTTAAAACTACTAAAAATTATTTAAAAATTACCTTGCACAAAAAACTGCTGAAATTAGCAGATTATTTTTGTTAAATATTAGTAAGATAGGTCCAGCAAAATAAAACTTTTAAATAGACAGGGTTTTTTTACATTTTTAAGTTAAATTTTATTTAATACAAAATAAGAACTTAACCTGCTAAAATCAACAAAACCTTTTGCTTTTAGTAGATAAAAAAATGATAATTTTCAGAGTTCTTTTTCCATTTTTTTTTTAATACAAATAAAAATCTACCCTTCTGATATAGGGTTGCCACATGGCCTTGAATGGCCTTGATTGTCAAGTTAATTTAGGTCTTGTCAAGTGCCAAGGTCAAATTTATTTTGTCAAGTTAAATTGAATTTTTGTCGTATCAGTAGTTAAAAAAAACATGTAAAATTACAAAACTGATGAAATTTATTAGTGTTTTAATTTTTTTGAGTAGCATTTATTTCTAAACAATAAGAAAAGAAAGATTAACTCCTAAATTCATAAACGCTTTGTAAAATTATAGGAGGTTTATTGAACAAATTTTGTATAAAAATGACGTTTTGTAAACCTGCTATAACTTTAGAAAGCATTTATGAATTGAGGGGGAAGTCTGCAGGAAGTCGTTGAAATATATAAACTTTAGGCCAAAAAAAAATATATAAATTTTTCATAATTCTTGCAACGCCATTTTAAAATTGTAGCATATTTTCTTTTCTGAAACGTAAAAAACCAAAATTTTTTTTCATAAATTTATTAAATTGATGACATATTATCAAAATAAAATGGCGCTTAAGGTATATCTTTGGTTTTGAGAGCGCGAGTGGAGATTTACGAAAGACGATTTTCCTTAAAAATCGGTAAAGAATAATTTTACTGGGACAAGAAAAATCTTAAGTGCTCCATTTAATAAATTTAAAAAAAAAAGTTTTGGTTTTTTACGTTTCCGAAAAAAATATGTTAAAATTTCAAATTGACGATTCGAAAACAATGGAAAGTTTCTATATTTTTTTGACCTTAAGTTTGAAAATGTCAACGACTTCTTGCAGACTTCATCTTTTCATCATGACTTCATCAAAAAAAAAAAAATAAAACACTAATCAATTTCGTCAATTTATGTCCAAACTTCAATGGCTGGTAGCACTATCGAGTTTGTCCCCGAAAATTCCAAAAAAAAACCGAAATTTTTTTATGAATCTTAATAAAACGGCGAGTGTATTCAAAAATTATAAATTTTTGTATTAAGAATCACCCTACTGCACACATATGCACATTCAATTTTTTATTGTCAAGTTTTTTTTTTTAAATCAAGTTATTTTTTGCGAAGTGTCAAGTTATTAGACTTTTGCGATGTGGCAACCCTATTCTGATATCAGTTTACTATAATTTAGCAGAATACACAGCTATTTCCATTCAACTAAATTTAACTTAAAAATAACAAACATTTTGTAGATATAACAGTTTGTTTTTCCTAATTTTAGTCTACTAATATTTAACAAAATTTTCTGCAGATTTTACACTATAATTAATGAATTAACTAAAAGTTTACTTAAATAAAAATGCTTTAGTTGCAAAATCGATTAACTTCATAAAAGAAAATAAGTGAGTTTCAATGAGAAAAATTAGAAAATAGTATATATTGGTTTTTGAAATTCATGTTAAATTATAAATTTTGTCATTTAGTAGTGTAAATGTATATTATCAGATAAATCTGTTTTGAGTATGATACAGTAGAGTACCCATATGTGCAAGTGTTATTTTCCCAGCTCCCCGTTTATTTTCGGATAGGTTAAGTGTAAAAAATAAGATATGTCTAAAAATTGGGTTTCTGCGATGAAACCGACCGGCCGTTTACATTTACGAGTACTTCCTCAAAATTACCCTAAAAAAGGTTCATGGATTAATCCATCTAAAGGGTTGTTCAACAGGGACGCTACAAAAGTAGAAAGACAGGGACAGCAAACGACGCCATATTTCTTGCCGCTCTTTTGACATTTCTCTTCAGTAAGGTTTGCCATTTCATGATGGAAAGATATACGAGCCAACAACGAGTCGAAATTATTAAAATTTACTACCGAAATTCGGAGTCAGTGGCCTCAACGTTAAGAGCGCTACGTCCAATTTATGGTCGTCATAATCGTCCTAGCAGATCAACAATTGAGCGTGGGGCTACGTCAAATCTGTGGTCTATGCCAACAATCCAGCGACGATTGATGAACTTCGTACGAATATCGAACGTGAAATTGCAGCAGTATCGGCCGATTTATGCAGTATCGGCCGTCTAAAATTGGGTTCAGCGTCTGGACTTCTGCAAGCGTGCCCGTGGTGGCCATGCAAAAGAGATCGATTTCAATTCATAATGGCATCGAACGTACTTTCACAGGAATAAAGAATTTCATTGATATCCAAAATCGTTTTTATTTTATTTAAACTTTTTTACTTTTGTAGCGCTCTTATTGAAAAACCCTTTATAACTCTTAAACTAGAAGCTTCTGGTGATTAATTTACATAGCTGTTGTTTACACAATGAAAAGGCAAACATTTTCTTTATACAAACTTTTAACCCTTTAATGTGTTTTAAGTGGTTAACATCAAAATTTGTGTCAAAACTAAACTTTGAATGTCTCTCATTTAATTTTGGAGATCTGTAAGTAAGTATACTCTTCATCATATAATATCAAATTTAGCGTAGAATAAAGGCAAAATAAGTTTTTTTTTAATATTTCGTGTATTCCATGACAGAAAGCCCAAAAACTTATTCTGAGTTACAGATTAATTTTATATGTGCACTAGAAAACCATGCGAATCTTCCATTTTGGATATAGGATGTGTTCAGCGAACTTATGTAAAACACTACGAGGTACAGGTTTGTTGAACATTTTAACCATCTAACTCTTCAATTAAAGGGGCTTTTAAAAGGGACAAAAAGACCCGTAAGTTGAAGAGTTAGAAGGTTAAAATGTTCCACATAGTGTTTTACACGAAATGGAAGTTTCATATGGTTTCCTCCTAAAATCCAGGTTTGTGAGGCATTTAGGCGCCAATTCTGTATAAGTACGAAATTAACCCTTAAACACATTTTAAGTTTTGACTTATTTCTGGCATTGAACTTAAATTTTCAACTTTTATGTCTTCAGAGACTTATAGTAGAATTTCATGACACATATTTTTGTGGAACATTTTAACCCTCTAACTATTCAATTAAAGGGACTTCTTGCCCTTTATTTGAATAGTTTTTTATATGGTTAAATACAAATTTTGATTTTAACCACTTAAATCACCATGACGCGTCATTGATACATCAAAAGTGTCTATGAAAAAAATTCTAGCCACTTCATTGCCTGAAGTTATGCCCATGTAGTATTTTTCTGTAAAACCTTTACTTTAATAGATATAGCGTAAAGAAGCTTTGAATTAATTTTAGTCCAGTTTTAGGGCTAAAAGCCGCGGGTAACTGGCATGTTTTAATCTGAGAGGACCAATTTTTGCGGGGATATTATTTTTACGCGCAATCTACTGGAAAATGCGTGGGGAGGTGAAAAAATAAATAAATGTCGGAGGTTTGATTTAAATTAATTCGTTCTTCATTATATCAATACAAATAAAATGCAGAAAATAAAATAATAAATAAAATGCAAAAAATAAAATAATAATTAATACATATTAAATATGGCTTCCAAAATATTTTATATTCAACAAAATTCATTTAGAATATGTTTTCTATATGATAGAAAGAAATTCACTCAAAAAGAAATTTCTTGCTCCACTTAAGCTCCAAACAAATGCGTCATATTGTAGTCACATATCTTAAAAAATTACTTTCTGTTAAATAGGAGTCAAAATATTTAATAAGCAACTTACAATCATTGCATTCATGCTAAATGTTCCTTTCCTATGTTAAAATAGCAAGGTTGGTTACCGTTATCGTTATAATACCGTTATCGCTAAAATACCGTTTCAAATTGAATACCGTTCCCGTTATCGATACCTCTAAAAAAAATTCAAAATACCATTATCGTTACCGATACCGTGATTTTTATGGGTAGTTACCGGTATTTTACCGGTATTTATTATTTTATATAAAAACTAGCGGGCGCAGCCCGCTACGTTGTTAGCGTGCCTTAAAGGTTAAGGGGGGGGGGCTGCGCCCTCCACAATTTTTATTAAATTCGTTTTTTTATTTAAAGTTTTTTTATTTAAAGCCTTCACCCAGCCACCACAAATAAATAATTCTGCACAACAATGGGTTTAAAATAAATAAATATTTTATCACTTTTTCTCATGAAAGTGGATTGTTAGTAATGAATCCATAATAAATTGCAATATACGTGTGTATGTTAAGATAATTTGGTAAAGTGCGAACTTAGGTAGATAGACCCGTAAGTAGTTTTGTTCATTTGTGTTTTGAATGAAAATAAATAACGTAAAGCAGGGTTGGAAAGCATTTTATAATATTAAAAATAGCGGGCAAAGCTACGTTGTTAGCGTGTCTTAAAGTTTTTTTTTTAATTGCAGTTTATGTAAAGGTAGACCTGGCAATTCAAGTAAATTCACAAATTCAGTTGGAAAATTTACTGTGTCGGTTTCTTCCACCGGTGCTTCGTTACATGAAGTTTAAATATCGGAATATATAAGTTCCATTCCTTTTCTAAGGTTTTTTCTCTTTCAGAAAATTTGTTTAACTTTTTGGGGAGTATGTTTCAATGCTACATAAGTTTCCTATTCCGTGGATAGTGTTTGAACAGGTAATTCCCTCTTCCAATCCATTTGCATTGTCTATAATTTCAATTCCACTCGTTCAACGTTTATATCCATTTCATTCCACTTGTGTAGTGTTTCAATCCCACTCGTTTCCTATTTAGTTTCTTAATTTTAGTGTTTCTAGTTAAAGACGCAGACGTTAAGGGGGCGGGGGCAATTTTCCGCTTTTGAACCACCATTTTTACCACGTTCCTGTCCAAAGTCCTAGAAATGCCTTGTCGATAAGTTAGCCCATACTCCAAGCAAAACATATTATATATTACAGGTTTCTAGCCGAAGGGTTCGGTTAGGCCATCAAGGTGGAGAATTATTCCGTTTTTACCCCTCCCGGTAGGAATTTCCAAAAATTCCGTCTTAGAGGACGTCTGCGTTGGAGGAGGAACCTACTACATACATAATTTTAGGTCTATATCCAGCAGTTTGGCCAGGCCGTCAAGGGGGAAGTTTTTTCCCTTTTTACCCCTCCCGGTATGAATTTCCAAAAATACCATCTTAGGGGACGTCAACGTTGGAGAAGGAACCCAATTTAAGATCCCTTGTTCCAGCAGTTTGGCCAGGCCGTTAAGGGGGAGACTTTTCCTGTTTTTGACCCTACCTGTAGAAATTTCCAAAAATCTCATCTTAGCGGATGTCTACAATAGAGGAGGAACTTTAATACCAAATTTCAACTTCCTACCTCCAGCGGTTTGGGCAGGCCTTTAAGCGGCACTTTTCGCTTCATTAATCCCCATTTTTGCAATGTCCCTGTCCAAAAAGCACCTTCTCGGTAAGTGAGCAGATACTCCAAGTAACATATGTTTTACATTTCAGGTTTCTAGCCAACTTTTACTATTTGTGCCCCTCTCGGTAGGAATTTCCGAAAATCCATCGACAGGGAATTCCAGCTTCCTAGTTCCAGCAGTTTGAGCAGGCTGAGAGGAACTTAAGTACCGAATTTCAGCTTCCTAGTTCCAGCAGTTTGGGCAGGTCGTTAAGGGGCAACTTTCCCTTTTTGAGCCCCCATTTTATAACGACCCTGTCCAAAATTCAAAAAGTATCTTTCTAATACGTTAGCCCTCACTCCAGGGACCCACATTTTAAGCTTCAGGTTTCTAGCCGAAGGGGTTTTTACCGGCCCCCAAGGTGAGGCTTTTCTTCTTTTTTGCCCCTCCCTTTAGGAATTTACAAAAATTCCATCTTCGCGGCTATCTGCGATGGATGAGGAACATTCATACCAAATTTCAACTGCATTGCCTAAGCGGTTTGGGCAGGCCGTTAGTGGGGACATTTTTCCCTTTCAACCACCATTTTTACTATGTTCCTGTTCCAAAATAGAAAAATTACGTTGCCGGTGAGTTAGTCCTACTCCAAGGAATACATATTTAAAATTTTAGGTTGGCCAAAAGGGATTGGGCAAGCCGTCAGGAGGAGACTTTTACCTTATTTCCCCTCCCGATAGGAATTTCAAAAATTCCGTCTAAGCGGACGCCTACACAGAAGGAGGAACTCACATACCGAGTTTCCTTTTGGGATATCCTGTAGGAAATTCCAAAAATACAAACTTAGTCGATGTCTACTACAGTGGAGGAACCTTTATACCAAATTTCAACTTCTTACCTCCAGTGGTTTGGGCAGGCACTTTTCCAATTTGTGAGACTGTTTATGGGGAGACTTTTCCCCTTTTTGCCCGTTCTGGTAGGAATTTCCAAAAATCCCGTCTTAGCGCACGTCTATGCCGAATATCAAGAAACCTTGTTTTAGTGGAGATATCCGTGGGTGGAGGAAAAAAAGTAGTTTTTTTGAAATTATATATTATTTTAAATGGTACTTTTTGGAAAAACGAAATTTTTTGGAAAAAGATACTTTGTTTTTACAAAGTACTTTATTTGTACTTTTTTTGCAAAAGGTATTTTTTTTTTTAAAAGTTGTTTTTTTTTTTGGAAAAATGTATGTTTTTTGGAAAAAGGTACTTTTTTTGGAAAAGGTACTTCTTTTGGAAAAGGAAAATTTTTTTTAGAAAAAGGTACTTTTTTTTGGGAAAAGGTACTTTTTTTTGGAAAAGGTACTTTTTTTGAAAAAGGTATTTTTTTGAAAAAATGTATGTTTTTTGGGAAAAGGAACATTTTTTGAAAAAGGTACTTTTTTTGGGAAAAGGTACTTTTTTTTGGAAAAGGTACTTTTTTTGAATAATTTATTTTTTTGGAAAAATGTATGTTTTTTGGGAAAAGGTACTTTTTTTTTGGAAAAGGTACATTTTTTTAGAAAAAGGTTCATTTTTTGGAAAAAGGTACTTTTTTTGGAAAAAGGTACTTTTTTTGGAAAAAGGTACTTTTTTTGGAAAAAGGAATTTTTTTTGGAAAAAGGTACTTTTTTTGGAAAAAGGTACTTTTTTTGGAAAAAGGTACTTTTTTTGAAAAAAGGTACTTTTTTTGGAAAAAGGTACTTTTTTTGGAAAAAGGTACTTTTTTTGGAAAAAGGTACTTTTTTTGGAAAAAGGTACTTTTTTTGGGAAAAGGTACTTTTTTTTGGAAAAAGGTACTTTTTTTGGAAAAAGGTACTTTGTTTTTACAAAGTACTTTATTTGTACTTTTTTTGCAAAAGGTATTTTTTTTTTAAAAAGTTGTTTTTTTTTTGGAAAAATGTATGTTTTTTGGAAAAAGGTACTTTTTTTGGAAAAGGTACTTCTTTTGGAAAAGGAAAATTTTTTTAGAAAAAGGTACTTTTTTTTGGGAAAAGGTACTTTTTTTTGGAAAAGGTACTTTTTTTGAAAAAGGTATTTTTTTGAAAAAATGTATGTTTTTTGGGAAAAGCAACATTTTTTTAGAAAAAGGTACTTTTTTTTGGAAAAGGGTACTTTTTTTGGAAAAAGGTACTTTTTTTGGAAAAAGGTACTTTTTTTGGAAAAAGGTACTTTTTTTTGGAAAAAGGTACTTTTTCTGGAAAAAGGAATTTTTTTATAAAAAGGTACTTTTTTTTGGAAAAATGAATGTTTTTTGGAAAAAGGTACTTCTTTTGGAAAAGGAAAATTTTTTTAGAAAAAGGTACTTTTTTTTGGGAAAAGGTACTTTTTTTTGGAAAAGGTACTTTTTTTGAAAAAGGTATTTTTTTGAAAAAATGTATGTTTTTTGGGAAAAGGAAAATTTTTCTAGAAAAATGTACTTTTTTTGGGAAAAGGTACTTTTTTTTGGAAAACCCGATTAAAAAAGATGATATGGTGACATATATAATTTGATATAATACAATAACTAATCGAATACAATTTAATCCGAAAAATGGTGAATACAATTGTATCTACGTGGATAAAATTGGATTTAATTACTTTAAATTATATACAATTTAATCCGAATTTTGACCAGACATTATTGTATGAAATAATATCTTAATATTTAAAAGTTGATGCAATTAGGTACAGTTGGATAAAAATTTTCGTATTTCTGCTTTTATTAAATATTGTACTGAAAAATAATGGGGGATTCACGTACGGTTTCGTGTATCGTGTGAACTAAGCAAATCTAGTAAGTTTGCGAGTCTTGATATCAAACTGCATACATAAAAAGTATCTACACATTAATCAGTTTAGGAATAATCCATAAAAAAATTCAAAATAAAATTAAATTTCAAATAATTTTCCATAAATCATTACTGGAGAGATTTTCATTTTGAAAGTGAGATATGTTCAAAGGAATCTTTTATTTTTGGGCTTTCACTTAAAAAAAATGGGAAAAATGCATTAAAATTGTGATAATAAATTTGACATGAAACAGTTTTTAATAAAATTAAATGTCATGAAATAATCGTTTAAAAGTGTTTTAAATTTGTAAATGGTGAATAAAAAACTAGATTTCACTAATGGGGGAATTACTTATTAGGTTTTTAAGTTATTTATTACACAATTTTAGTCTTTCTATTTGCATTTATAGTCTGCTTGCGGGTAGACAATTTTTTGTTTTAATTTTCATTTATATTTTATGGTATCCTTCAAGCCTATGGATAAATTTGGTGGTACGTTATTCCTAAACCAAAATAATTACTTCGAAGAATTGGCTAACTTTTATTAATATGACCCAATATTCAATTTGAAAATAAAATAATCTGTTGTTTCGATATAAATTTATAACATTTTAAATGAAAATGAATTTCAATTTGAATTTACTAAGATATTAAGAGTTCATTTAAAACAAGAATATACCATAGATTATATAGGGAAAATAAATGTTTCTTTTTCAAATCAAGATGCTTGTTTTGTTGCTATACATATGTGGTACGAAATCCCATACAAAGTCTGACTGCGTATGTTAAGTATTTAACTCTTTTAACATATTTTCAATGTCGATAATGTATGGGCCATCTGTCAGATAATATCACTCAGATTCTATTCAAAAATATTTTACCGGTTTCTCGTTTTCATGTTATTATTTTTTAAATCACTTGAACTTTATATCAAAATTTGTTTTTGTAAAAAATATTTTCCAATTAAAAATGGATTGTAATTGATTTCGATAAAATCTTAAATGAAACTTAAATTAAACATGAAACTGGGCTATATTTGGTCTTACAAATTAAATTCCATGGTCGAGATCTGATTAAATATGACAACATATGTAAAAAGATATATTTAGATATTGGGTCATATAAAATTTTTTCGAAAGACGAAAATTACGTCTTATTATATATAGTGCCATACAAAGCAATATATAACGAGATATAATTGTATTAAATAACATAAAATAATATATAACCCGTTTTACTCGGGAAGGTACTTTTTTTGAATAAGTTATTTTTTTGGAAAAATGTATGTTTTTTGGGAAAAGGTACTTTTTTTTGGAAAAGGTAAATTTTTTTAGAAAAAGGTTCATTTTTTGGAAAAAGGTACTTTTTTTAAAAAAGGTACTTTTTTTGGAAAAAGGTACTTTTTTTGGAAAAAGGAATTTTTTTAGAAAAAGGTACTTTTTTTGGAAAAATGAATGTTTTTTGGAAAAAGGTACTTCTTTTGGAAAAGGAAAATTTTTTTGGAAAAAGGTACTTTTTGTTGGGAAAAGGTACTTTTTTTTGGAAAAGGTACTTTTTTTGAAAAAGGTATTTTTTTGAAAAAATGTCTGTTTTTTGGGAAAAGGAACATTTTTTTAGAAAAAGGTACTTTTTTTGGAAAAAGGTACTTTTTTTTGGAAAAGGGTACTTTTTTTGGAAAAAGATACTTTTTTTGGAAAAAGGTACTTTTTTTGGAAAAAGGTACTTTTTTTAGAAAAAGGTACTTTTTTGGAAAAAGGTACTTTTTGGAAAAAGGTACTTTTTTTTTGGAAAAGGGTACTTTTTTTGGAAAAAGGTACTTTTTTTGGAAAAAGGTACTTTTTTTGGAAAAAGGTACTTTTTTTGGAAAAGGGTACTTTTTTGGAAAAAGGTACTTTTTTCGGGAAAAGGTACTTTTTTCGGGAAAAGGTACTTTTTTTGAATAAGTTATTTTTTTGGAAAAATGTATGTTTTTTGGGAAAAGGTACTTTTTTTTGGGAAAGGACCATTTTTTTAGAAAAAGGTTCATTTTTTGGAAAAAGGTACTTTTTTTAAAAAAGGTACTTTTTTTGGAAAAAGGTACTTTTTTTGGAAAAAGGATTTTTTTTTGGAAAAAGGTACTTTTTTTGGAAAAAGGTACTTTTTTTGGAAAAAGGTACTTTTTTGGAAAAAGGTACTTTTTTCGGGAAAAGGTACTTTTTTTTGGAAAAGGTACTTTTTTTTGGAAAAAGGTACTTTTTTTGGAAAAAGGTACTTTTTTTGGAAAAAGGTACTTTTTTTGGGAAAAGGTACTTTTTTTGGAAAAAGGTACTTTTTTTGGAAAAAGGTACTTTTTTTGGAAAAGGGTACTTTTTTTGGAAAAAGGTACTTTTTTTGGAAAAAGGTACTTTTTTGGGAAAAAGATACTTTTTTGGGGAAAAGGTACTTTTTTGGAAAAAGGTATTTTTTTTGTCCCCTTTTTGCCCCTCCCGATAAAAATTTCCAAAAAAGCCGTCTCAACGGACGTCTACACCGGTCGAGGAACCTACATACCAAATTTCAACTTCATAGCTCCAGCAGTTTGGCAGGCCGTCAAGGGGGAGACTTTTTCCCCTTTTTGCCCGTCCCTGTAAAAATTTCCAAAACTCCCGTCTTGGTGGATGTCTACGATAGTGGAGGAACCTTTATACCAAATTTCAACTTCCTACCTCCAGCGGTTTGGGCAGGCCGTCAAGGGGGGCCTTTTTCCCCTTTTTAACCCCCATTTTTACAACGTCCCTGTCCAAAATTATAGAAAGTACTTTCCAGAAAAGTTAGCCCCTACTCCAAGAAACACATATCTTAAATTTCAGCTTTCTAGCAAAAGGGGTTTTGGCAGGCCGTCAAGGGGGACACTTTCCCCTTTTTGCCCGTTCCGGTAGGAATTTACAAAAATCCCGTCTTAGCGGACGTCTACCCCGAAAGAGGAACCTACATACCAAATTTCAACTTCCTAGCTTCAGCGGTTTGGGCTGGGCGATGTTGAGTCAGTCAGTCAGTCACGTTATTCTTTTATATATAGAGATTACAATTTTTTTATTTTATAATCTTGAGTGTTTTTTTACAAAAAAAAATTTATAGATAATAATATTACTTATTAAAACTACCAGTATTGCATTTATAGCTTAAAATCTGTATTTTCAGTACTTAAAATTAATAATATGCCATGTTTTTACTTGTTTTTAACATAATTTTTAATACCGGTACGTACCGGTATTGCTGTTTCGGTAACGGTATACCGTTACCGAAACAGTATTAAATACCGTTACCCTAAACAAACGAAATCCGATACCGTTACCGTTACCCTTACCGTTATTCGTTTCGGTAACCAACCTTGTAAAATAGGGATTAGTCTTTAGACGGCTTGGACATTTTCACATGAGTACCATCAATGCAACCAATTACACCTGGTATTTGATATTTTTCAAAAAAATGTAGTTTTGAATTTGTTTTTTCCTCTGTGGACATTTGTAGTTTTATCCAATGTGGGTATATTTTACGCTCAATAGCATTTATAACTCTCCATAAGATTGTTGAAACTGTACTTCTTCCAATGCTTAAATCCACATTGGAAGAAGTACTTCGTTTATGAGCAATAGGAGCCTATTACACCTTGGTAGGCTCCTGTTGCTAATAAACGAAGTGTTGTCGCTAACTGAATAATTGCTGGTATCGTAGAGCGTTTAAGTACTAATGGTTCAATTTTTTCCAACACCATAACGAATGCTTCTTTGTTCAAACGGTAGTAACTAATAAATCTACAGGGAACAGACTATATTAAGTTCTTAAATAATTGCAAATATGTACTAACACTATACTTGGATGAGAAAGAGGATCTGAAGCATCCCTCAATGTTCGCCGACGTAATTTTTCAATGGAATGTTGTTTCTTCTCCTCTTCCATAACGGCTACTATTGAAATACCTGGCATATTCACTTTTAATATTTTTTTTTTGGTATATTAAATTCTAAAATAATAATTTTTTTTAACTTTTTTTAAAGTATCGACAATATTTTTGTTTCCTTCCCGATTAAAAAAGATGATATGGTGACATATCTATTTTGATGAAATACAATAACTAATCACATACAATTTAATCCGAAAAATGGTGAATACAATTGTATCTACGTGGATCAAATTGGATTTAATTACTTTAAATTATATACAATTTAATCCGAATTTTGACCAGACATTATTGTATGAAATAATATCTTAATATTTAAAAGTTGATGCAATTAGGTCCAGTTGGATAAAAATTTTCGTATTTCTCTTTTTATTAAATATTGTACTGAAAAACAATGGGGGATTCACGTAAAATTTCGTGTATCGTGTGAACTAAGCAAATCTAGTAAGTTTGCGAGTCTTGATGTGAAACTGCATACATAAAAAGTATCTACACATTAATCAGTACTTATACGAGCTATAGTATAGTTTAGAAATAATCCATAAAAAAATTCTAAATAAAATGAAATTTCAAATAATTTTCCATAAATCATTACTGGATTTTTCACTAAAGGTGAGATTTTATTTTAAAAGTGAGATATGTTCAAATGAAGCTTTTATTTTTGGGCTTTCACTTAAAAAAAAAATGGGAAAAATTCATTAAAATTGTGATAACAAATTTGACATGAAACAGTTAATAAAATTAAATGTCATGAAATAATCGTTTAAAAGTATTTTAAATTTGTAAATAGTGAATAAAAAACTAGATTTCACTAATGGGGGAATTATTTATTAGGTTTTTAAGTTATTTATTACACAATTTTAGTCTTTCTATTTGCATTTATAGTCTGCTTGCGGGTAGACAATTTTTTTGTTTTAATTTTCATTTATATTTTATGGTATCCTTCAAGCCTATGCATAAATTTGGTGGTACGTCATTCCTAAACCAAAATACTTACTTCGAAGAATTTGCTAACTTTTATTAATATGACCCAATATTCAATTTAAAAATAAAAGAATCTGTTGTTTCGATGCAAATTTATAACGTTTTAAATGAAAATGAATTTTATATGTGGTACGAAATCCCATATAAAGTCTGACTGCGTATGTTAAGTGTTAACTATTTTAACATAATTAGGTTGTTCATAAGGGGTGTGCTATCTGTTGTATCGTTGTATCGTCCTAACAAAAAACAGAGTTGTTAAAATTTTTATTTGTGTTTAACAAAGATTTTGTATTCAGTTTTCTATCTGTTAGCACACTCAAACATAAGACATTAAACATACGTAAAAATGTTGTATCGTGCTATTCTCAAATGTTGTATTTTTTCAATTTAATTTATAACAACTCTGTTTTTTGTTAGGACGATACAACGATACAACAAATAGCACAACCCCTGTGAAAACCCTTAATATTTTCAATATCGATAATGTATGGGTAACTGTCAGATAATTTCATTCAGATTTTATACAAAAATATTTTGCCGGTTTTTCGTGTTCATGTTATTTTTTAAATCACTTGAACTTTATATCAAAATTTGTTTTTGTAAAAGAATATTTTCCAATTAAAAATGGATCGTAATTGACTTCGATAAAATCTTAAATTAAATTTAAATTAAACATGAAACTGGACTATTTTTGGTCTTACAATTTCAATTCCATGGGCGAGATCTTATTAAATATGACACCATATGTAAAATGATATATTTGGATATTGGGTCATATAAAATTAGTTCGAAAGACGAAATTTATGTCTTATTATATATAGTGCCATACAAAGCAATATATAACGAGACATAATTGTATTAAATAATATAAAATAATATATATCCCGTTTTACTCGGGTACGCACCAATTTATATGGCTCAAAAGTCTGAATATCATCAGTCTGTTGTTGAAAAGGTAATATAAATGTCTTTTAAATAAAGTATGACATCCCGATTAAAAAAGATGATATGGTGACATATCTAATTTGATGAAATACACTAACTAATCAGATACAATTTAATCCGAAAAATGGTGAATACAATTGTATCTACGTGAATCAAATTGGATTTAATTACTTTAAATTATATACAATTTAATCCGAATTTTGACCAGACATTATTGTATTAAATAATATCTTAATAGTTAAAATCTGATGCAATTAGGTCCAATTTGATCAAAATTTTGGAATTTTTGTTTTTATTAAATATTGCACTGAAAAACAATGGGGGATTCACGTAAGGTTTCGTGTATTGTGTAAACTAAGCAAATCTAGTAACTTTTTGAGTCTTTATGTGAAACTGCATACATAAAAAGTATCTACTTATTAATGAGTACTTATAGGAGCTATAAGTTGTATTTTGTCCATGGATGGTAACCGAAACGATGCGGTCATCGGTAAGGGTAACGCTATTTTAGATTATTTCGGTAACGGTATTTTAAGGGTAACGCTATTTCATTTATTTCGGTATCGGTATTTTAAGGATAACGGTTTTTTAGTTATTTCGCTAACGGTATTTTTAGGATAACGGTATTTTGATTATTTCGGTAACGGTATTTTAAGGTTAGCGATATTTCAATTATTTCGGTAACGGTATTTTGAGGATAACGGTAGTCAGTTATTTCGATGCATCCCGCAATTTTTTTTACAAAAAACAAACGAGATTAAAAGCAAAACCAATTTACCAACTTAAAGTACGAAAAATACTCAATATCCACGTGCAATTACCAAAAGCAGAAAATTAAAAATAACGGTAACGGTATTTTAGGGGTAACGGTATTTCATTTATTTCGGTAACGGTATTTTAAGGGTATCGATATTTCGTTTATTTCGGTATCGGTATTTTAAGGATAACGGTATTTCAGTTATTTCGGTAACGGTATTTTAAGGTTAACGGTATTTCGGTTATTTCGGTAACGGTATTTTAGGGGTAACGGTAGTCAGTTGAAAGGGTTTTGAATCGATAACGGTATTTTAGCGGTATTGCCTGCCAACCCTGATTTTGCCTCATGCCTATCAACGTTAAGTCTTTAAAGCAAATCTACATTAAACATATTTTAAACAGGTTATGTTTATAATTTTTCCGTTATAATCGAACGTACGTCAGCAAAAGTTCCTAGGAAGTAACGCGAATAAGTTACGTTAGATGTGAAAATGTATAAACATTGAGTTTTCAACGTTGATAATTATCCGTGTTGAAAGTTAACGTGCATACGAAAAGTAATGTCTTAGTTTTTGTCTTAAAAGCGTTTTTATGCACTTTGGGGTTTTTTATAAGTTAACGGATATAGTTAAGTCGAAAACACAGCTATAGTATAGTTCAAGAAAAATCCATAAAATAAAAATATTCTAAATAAAATGAAATGTCAAATAATTTTCCATAAAACATTACTAGATTTTTCACTGAAGGTGAGATTTTTATTTTGAAAGTGAGAAAAGTTCAAATAAAGCTTTAATTTTTGGGCTACTCATTTTAAAATGAGAAAAATACATTAAAATTGTGATAACAAATTTGACATGAGTTTTTAATAAAATTAAATGTCTTAAAATAATCGTTTAAAAAGCTTTTGTTTTAGTTTTCATTTGTATTTCATGATATCATTCAAGCCTATTAATAAATTTGGTGCTACGTTATTCCTAAACCAAAATAATTACTTCGAAGAATTGGCTAACTTTTATTAATATGGCCCAATATTCAATTTCAAAATAAAATAATCTGTTGTTTCGATGTGAATTTCAATTTACTAAGATATTAAGAGTTCATTTAAAACAAGAATATACCATAGATTATATAGGCAAAATAAATGTTTCTTTTTTAAATCAATAGGTTTGTTTTGTTGCTATACATATCTGGTACGAAATCCTATACAAATTCTGACTGCGTATGTTAAGTATTTTAACTCTTTTAACATAATATTTTCAACGTCGATAATGTATGGGTCATCTGTCAGATAATATCACTCAGATTCTATTCAAATATATTTTACCGGTTTTTCGTTTTCATGTTATTATTTTTTAAATCACTTGAACTTTATATCAAAATTTGTTTTTGTAAAATAATATTTTCTAATTAAAAATGGATTGTAATTGATTTCGATAAAATCTTACATGAAATTTAAATTGAACATGAAACTGGGCTATATTTGGTCTTACAATTTAAATTCCATGGTCGAGATCTGATTAAATATGACAACATATGTAAAGATATATTTAGATATTGGCTCATATAAAATTTTTTCGAAAGCCGAAAATTACGTCTTATTATATATAGTGCCATACAAAGCAATATATAACGAGACATAATTGTATTAAATAATATAAAATAATGTATAACCCGTTTTACTCGGGATGTATAAGTTTAGCAAACCTTTGGAAAAAATACTCTTATCCAACACTTTTTCACAAGTTCTTTTGTTGGTATAAAAAAAAGTAGGAGTAAAAATTAAGAATATTTCCAAAACTGTTTGTAGAAATATTACAAAAAAAAATCATTTTCGTTCTGGAAGAACTCAAATTTAGAACTTTAACTAATTTTTTAGATATTACGATATCTAATTATATATTTAAAATACTATTAATTGAAAACATAATTTGCAGATGCTGTTGACACAAAATGGTTTAATCTTTTTAAGATCTGTAAAAAAATATTGATAACTAAATCAAATTGAGTTAAAAAAAAAGGAAAAAAAAAATTTTTTTTTGTGCCCGAGCTGGGATTCGATAACACTGTGGAACAAGTTCAGTTTAGCAAAAGTTAGGTCGATTCTGAGAGTGAGGGGTGAAAATAGAGGCTAAATTGGAAGACCCTTATCGAGGCGTTTGTTTATGTTACATAGTTCGAATTTTTTTTTAATCGACCTTCGAACTTTGCAGTCAAATGCCGATTTTCAGCATATGGTTTTTTGGCTATAACTCGTCGACTAATTGATATTTTTTAAATCTGTAAAAGTCAAATTATTGTGAAACAATTAAAATTTTTAAAAAAATTGATTTAGAGAATTTTTGTGGTGCTTATGAAGCAAAATGTTGGAAAAATTATTTTTTTTTCATGCTTTTTGAAAATATTTTCCACAAAACTAACTCTTTTTTGCTTTCTGTTTGATCTATAATATGCTTCTCAGTTTCTTCTTTGTCTTCCCCTTCTTCCTCGTCTTCCTCTTCTTCAAAGGTGTTTTTATATCAACAAAACAACTTTTTTGTTTTCAACCACCGCACAGGCAGCGATTTTTTTTTATTTCGTACAAGCTAACTAATTTCAAAAATAAAGATTCAGTTAAGACTCGGAACTCAGCCGAAGCTGATGTCTTTTAATTTTCGCTCGGTCGTGATAAAATTCGCTATTAATTTTTTTGGTAACTTATTTCATTTTGTGAGTGATTTAAGTTATGTGCATCGGTTTCATAAAAATAACAAAAAAAACATTGTGTAATATATATTGTATTAAAAATGTCGGAACCAAAATGTGAAATGGGTCATTTTTATAATGTTTGTGAACATTTCATAGCAAGCGATGAAAAATGTGGCAATGCGAATGATTTTTTTTTTGGAAGCCTATAAATAATATTTCTCGCAAGAGTTTATCACTGACGTAAACTATGCCCTTAAAAAAGTTGGCTTTAATTGCTATTCAACTCTTATGCAATGGGAAAGTGGAAAGAAGAAGGCTATGCCTTTTGGTATACCAATGATGTGGTTAGACAACAGCCCGCATCAAGAAGAAAATTGCTATGGAAGTATCAACTACCATAAAACTTTGAATAGAAGGAAAGCAAAGAATAAAACTTATGTAGCAGTACCAAGTGTCCAATTACACAGTACAACAGCCAATCTGGGGGGTGAGAAATTCCAAGTCAGGGTGATGGTACTAGGTCAGTATAGTAAAACCCTCAAAGGGTTTGGCGTTCGTATGTGTCGTTTTTTTTTTTTTTTATGACCTTTTAAATTTTTTCCTTATCTTGATGTTTTTTCGCTTAGTTGTAACATTTTGGCAAGAACGTAGTTTAACATAACTCGAGAACCACTTGTCCGATTTTGATGAAACAAATTTAGAAAAATTTAGAATTACAATTTATTTAATCCGTTCATATAACGTTTTTCTTTATAATCAACAGTTTTGCCGGTAAAAATAAATTTGTGGAGAAAAAAAAATATTTTTTTGCCTAAAAATTAAAAAATTTTTTTTTTAAATTCATAAAAAATCCAAAACGGAAAAAAGGATCAAGTGTTATTAATTTCATGTAAAGTCACAACCTATAAACAAAATTTAACGCGTTCTGCTTTTATTTACAATTAAGTGAAGGTATCCCATTTTGACAAGAATATTGAAATTTGTTTTTATTCAAAAAAGTGTCATTTATCGCCTTTTTCATAAATTTTCCCCAATAACTCCAGACTTCTGGCCATAAACTACTAAAAAAATTAAGTAAACATTTTTATAATTTTTTATTTTATTTTATTTATTTATTTTTATTTATTTTAATAAATATTGCCTAGACTTTTTCGATGGTGGTTTTTCGGGACTAGTGGCATCGCATTCATCGCTATCATCAGTTTCTGAACCACACATAATGTCAATGTGTGACTCCACTGTTGGCCCTTCTGCATCTCCTGAAAATTCTTTATCATCAAGATCATCCTTGTCTTGCCACACTAACTTACTCCACCAGCAAATTTCCGCAATTATTGCACTCGGCGACTTTTTGCCTCTATATCTGTAAGTTTTTGTTTTATTAAAATGAGTTTGAAAAAATAAAAAATCAGTATTACCTCATTTCAAATGGCATAGCAACTTGATGATAGCGTTCACCTTGTTCATCAGATTCGGTAGCCAATTGTTTGCTGAAGTAGTCCAGATGATGATGTAAATAATGCATTTTCAAGGACATGTGGACACCAATTTCCGAGAATGCTCTTAACATCCTTGCGACAGAAACATCGTAGTTGTTAGAACGATGCTTTCCCAACAAGCCTTCTATTACTTCTTTGATTGCCTGCCATGCATTCAATTCGGCGTCAATCAAAATATTGTTGAATGCGTCACTTTTAATCAGCTTTCGTATATCTGGACCATTTAGTACGCCTGATTGGAAAAAATTAATTTGTTAAGATGAAAAATCATGGGAAATGAATGTGATATTATAACTTACCTTCTTTAATTTTACTTTCGCTGAGTCTCGGGTAAATTAGTTTCAAACACAAGAAAACTTCATCTCTTTTGGCGACAGTTTTGATAAAATTCTTAACAATTCCAAGTTTAATATGCAGTGGAGGCAGCAATATCTTCTCCTTCGGCACTAGAGGCTCACGAATAATATTGGCCGTTTGTAACCTGCTGTGCTCTCTGAGTTTCCATCCGTGGCATGCATATTGGTCACCGGAAAATCGTGTGTCCCAATCGCACAAAAAGCACATATATTTTATATAGCCGCTTTGAAGACCGCAAAGCATTGCTACAACTTTTAAATCGCAGCATATGCGCCACATATGTTTGGCGTAGTTAACCATTTTTAAAATATTTTCCAGTGCATCATATGTTTCTTTCGTTTCTGTACTGTAGGCGATTGGAACTGAAGGTTTTTTATTGGTCTTATGCAGTAAAACCGCCTTCAAGCTGAGTTTTGAACTGTCAATAAATAATCTCCAGTCATCTGCTTCATATTTTATTTCCATTGCGTCCATCAATTTTCCTACATCCGGGCAATATGCAGAAGTTTTTTCATCATTCACAAGGAATAAACTTTGGAGTGTTGCCTGACGACTTCGATAAGCTGTGACTTTCACACCGGGTGCCAACAAATTGTTTGATTTCAAAATGGAAGCCAGCTCTTCCGATTTATGCTGTGTTAATTCCAACTTGGCAACAATTGAATCAAGCTTATTTTGATTTATTAAAATTGGCTCATTGGATACTGATGGCTCATATGGGGAATCATCACGTGCATGATATGTCGGAGCAGTCGTAGAAGAGAAAATATCTGGGCTAGAAGCTTTTGGCACAGGAATGTGGTCCGAATGAGGCAATGGTGTTGCGGCACTTGCAACACCAACGTAATTATACGATTTTCTTATCCTTTTTGCGGCTCCTTTATTCGCACATGCATAGCAATTCAATGGATTGTGACCTTCGCCAGGATTAGTCCAAGTCATTGGGATACCGAATGGCATACTTTCACGTCTTCTATTTTTCCAATCCATTAGACGGTTGTAGCAGCTTTTACACACTATATTCGGTACCCAATTTTCGTTCACTATAACATTTTGGTTGAAGTACATCTCGTATGTTTGAACAAAATCAGTACTGAAATTTCCCCTTTTTTTATGTGTTGAGACATATTGACCACAGCAGTAGCAAAAGCTATTTATATCTGGCTTGCACAGTTCCTTATTCTGTTCTCTTTTGTTCACTTTTAAAAAACTGGAGAAAAATCACTTTTACTGTTCGCGTTCGTCGGCACTTGTTGAATGACAAAAATCACAGAACCAGTGTGAGAAAGAGAAGAAGTATAATGACAATGCATGTTTTATGTGAACATTACAGAACCAGTGTTGCCACATCAATATTTCTCTTTTACTACAGTAGAAAAATATGAGAGAGTTCGGCTTGTGAGTGTCAATGTTTTCTCCAAATAATGTTGTGCATATCTGGAGCAAATTTTTGAAATTCATACATTTACCTAATTGTGAATAAATGAGAAACGCGTGCATCGATTTTCATGATCTATGCCTTTTTTTGCTCATGAGTTATGTGACTTTATGCGAAAGTAATTAGTTTTGGCCCTTTTTTCCATTTTGGATTTTTTATGAATTTTTAAAAAAAAATATTTAAATTTTTAGGCAAAAAATACTTTTTTCCCTTCATACATTCATTTTTAACTTCGAAAGTGTTGCACATATAGGAAAACGGTATAGAAACAGATTAGAGAAATTGTAATTCTAAATTTTTCTAAATTTGTTTCATCAAAATCGGACAAGTGGTTCTCGAGTTATGTTAAACTACGTTTTTGCCAAAATGTTACAACTAAGCGAAAAAACATCAAGATAAGGAAAAAATTTAAAAGGTCATAAATGACACATACGAACGCCAAACCCTTTGAGGATTTTACTATACTGACCTAGTACCATCAGCCTGACTTGGAATTTCTCACCCCCCAGACAATAATCCCAAAAATGTTCCATAGTGTTATAAGGCGTCCAGATTTTGAAAAATAAAAAAGATGACATTAAGAAAAAAAATTTATTTAAATTACAGAAAAATTTACATTCACATATGTAAATATGTAAAATTAGTTAAAAACCAACAAAAAAATTTACATTTACTTATAAATATATAAAGTAAGTTAAAAAAAATAATGAAACTTAAAATATAGGATAATAGAACCAGGGCTTTAAAGAAATAATTGGTTTTTGGAATGAATACCCAAAAATTTAATTCAATTCAAGGAACGAATTCATTAATAAAGTATAAGCAGGAATTCATTCCTGGGAATGAGTACAACGAATTCAAATTTATAGAATGAATTCCCTGATTAAAGCACTAAGCATTTGAATTAAAGAATTCATTCACTAAAGAATTCATTCACTAAAGAATTCATTTACTAAAGAATTCATGCAACACGAGTTAATTAAATTTTAAGTCTAGGAGGAATTCATTCAATTCTAGTTAATTCAACTTTTGGTCAAGGAATTCATTCAATTCTAACGAAACGAAAAAAATTTGAATTAACTAGAATTGAATAAATTCCTTGACCAAAACTTAAATTATTAACTTTTGGTCAAGGAATTCATTCAATTATAGTTAATTCAACTTTTGGTCAAGGAATTCATTCAATTCTAGTTAATTCAAATTTTTTTCATTTAATTCCCTAAGGAATTATTTTTTTTTCGTTTAATTCCCTAAATTTTTTCGTTTAATTCCTTGAGTTCTATTATTCACATGAGGTAGGCTAGAGCGATTCTCAGGAATCAATTTTTATGAACAGTCACGGTGACCCACGTGACTTTTTTATAGAAATGGATTAATCGGAAGCGTTACAAGACCTGGCCTATTTGTATTATTGGGGTGTGTTAATAGTCCATAGGAGCAAAATATTGCGTTTTGCTCTATCTCGCTTAGTTTTCGAGGTACGAGCCATAATATAATATAGTAGCTTTACTCTTTTTCTGTCATTTCAAAAAATTAAGTAGTGTTTGTAATTTTACTTGTACATGTGGTTCTTAATACCACTACAACTACATGATATAGGGACAAGCTCTCAATTTTTTAATGAGTGGGGCTACTATAGTATACTATGGTACGAGCCATTTAAAAAAAATCAACATTTTACAAAATGGCCTGTATCTCGAAAACTAAGCGAGATAGAGCATTAAGAGATGGGCATTGAGTGAAAACTTAAATTCAGGGAATTAAACAAAAAAATTTAATTCCTTGACCAAAAGTTGAATTAACAAGAATTGAATGAATTCCTTGACCAAGAGTTGAATTAACAAGAATTGAAGAATTCCTTGACCAAAATTTGAATTAACTAGAATTGAATGAATTATTTGACCAAAAGTTGAATTAACTACACGCAGAAAAAAAAGGTGTAACATTTACAAAAATTAGAGTAAAAGTTTACAAAGTTCCGTGGTAGATATACAACTACATAAAATTAACGACAAATTTGTCAAGACGCTTAGGTAAATTTTCAAAGAGATATATATGTAATTAAATCGAAGCATTTGTTTAATATAACAACACGCAAAGGAAAATTAAATTTTTTCTTTTAGTAAAAAAAACATGTTTTATTTTTTAAATAAATAAAAGAAAAATTGCAAATTCTGCATTTTTATTTTAGTTTGTTTATTTTAATTTTAATTAATTCATTTTATTTATATTTTATTATTTTTCATTGTCCTCAATTCCTCTGCTGCCGAACTGTAATTGTGTTTACCAAGCCTTCATTGCTGTATTCGTCATTTGCGTTCAATAACCGTAGGTATAATAATGTGGATGTATATATAAAAACTATTTGTCTAAAAAACAAATGGGAATTATAAGACACATTTTGCAAAAAAAAATTGACTAAATAAGAAATTACTATGTCTGTAAAAGTGTTGAGTACCGAGTACTCATTTCCGACTTTTATTTAGGGTACCCAATGTTGAAAAGTAATTACTCAATACCTTTAGGCTTGTATTTTTTCAACAAGCAAGCAATTTTGAAACTAAAATTACACTAAAAACATATTATTTTTGTTTTTATTTGCATTAATATTTTTTTATTTTTGTTTCCATTAATAATATTATAAGATAAAAACTTGAGAAAATCCAGCATCATTATTCTTTTATATTAGAGATGTACATCCACCATATTGATTTGCATATGTCAAAGGAAATTCTAAGCACTTTTTGACATTTACCTGTCTTATTAGAAAAATATACTTATTGCTTATTTTATTTTCAAAATTTGATCAATGCAAATTTTACATAGTACGTTCTTAAATAAATTTCACCAATGTAAGTTTAACAAAGCACGTACTTAGCCAACTTAACAAAAAAAAGCATTCGTAATTTAGCAAAAATGTATATCAATTAATTACCAGGAATTTGGGGCTTGTATTTTTGTATTAGTTCAATACTATACAAATTTTACATAGCAGGCTTTTTAACAGATACACCTGTTTTTTTTCTGCGTGTAGAATTGAATAAATTCTTCGTTGAATAAATACATTAAATTTTATGAAGGCATTAGAAAAAAATTAATGAATTCCTTTTAGATAAATCGAATGAAAGAAAAAGGAATTCATTCAGTTCCTTAAGTTTGGTCAGGGAATTCATTCCCAAAATATAAATTCAGTTCAAAAAAAGGGAATTAGGGAATTAATTCTTCGAAGCTCTGAATAAACTAATGGCCTAATTTTGTAAATCACCTACGTTCATCACATCACCTACACTTCACTTCACTCACCTAACGCGGGGAATAAAAAATGTTATTTTATAAATCACTACGTATTCGTGATTGATTTTTACGTTATCACTTGAATTGTCAAATACATACATTTAAGAGTTGCCATCTTTCTGCAAAAATAGACAAATTTCAACAGTTTTTTGTTGGTATTCATATAATTTATTATTGGTATCCCTTAAAATAGAATAAAAATCTAAACAAAAAAGAAAAATATACAAAATATCTTAAAAAAATGGTAGAAAAAATTTATCAAAAATTCAATCAGCGACTAACAAACCAATTTAATGATGCAAAAAATTTACATTTTCCAAAAATTTTTTTCCCGATTGTTTTTGGTTTTTTTTGCAAACTAAGCATCAAACTTTGGTGTATGAAATTGGTATTATAGTCCCTATATTATGAATTTAAAAAAACCACACTTAAAAATTGTAAAATTATCGCGGAACGCGAAAAAAAGCTACAAAAAATTATTAAAAAAACTTAATCAGCGATTTACATTCTGCAAACAAATATATTGATAGAAAAATTTTCCTTTTTGTAATTTTTTTTTCCGGATTTTTTTCTTTTTTTGTCACTAGCCGATGAAGTTTGTTGTATGAAATGGGTATTATAGTCCCTAGATAATAAATTTAAAAAAACTGCACTTAAAAAATTGCAAAATAATAGCGGAACGCGAAAAAAGACTTTATGGTACAAAAATTGTACTTATCAGCGATTTTCATTCTGCAAACAAATACACTGATGTAAGAATTTTCCTTTTTGCAAATTTTTTCCCGCGACTTTTTTTTCGCAATTTTTTTGCAATTATGCACCAAACTTTGTTATATGAAATGGGTATTATAGTCTCTAGATTACATATTTAACAAAACCGCACTTAAAAAATAGCGAAATTTTGACGGAACGCGAAAAAAGACTTTATGGTAAAAAAATAGCATTGAAAAACCTTATCAGCTATTTTCATTCTGCAAACAAATATACTGATGTAAGAATTTTCCTTTTTGCTAATTTTTTTCCGCGATTTTTTTGCAATTATGCACCAAACTTTGTTATATGAAATGGGTATTATAGTCTCTAGATTACATATTTAACAAAACCTCACCTAAAAAATAGTGAATTTTTGGCACTGTACTTTTGCAATAAAATTTTTGAAAAATAAAGTCGTGTTATAATTGTTTGTATTCCACTGGATTATCTTATCCATATGTTTTTCAGCGTAATTATCGTTAATTACTTTTTTTCTAGTGTTTTTTTCTTAAGTTTTTGGTGGTTTATTGCATTATATTTCATTCAACACCTAAAAAATGCAAGTGATAATATTTGACAATTCAAGTGATCAAAATAACAGTCTAGTGATTTACAAAATTAGCTTTTTCATATAATTTTGTTTAAAAACTACGTAAGTCAGCACGGACGATCACCGCGTTCATCACCGGGATTTACAAAATACGAACTTTTAAAAAACTAGGTGAAGTGAAGTGTAGTGTTTTAAGAAATTAGGCTATAAATGTTTGCAATGTATCAACCCTGTACTCATAAAGCTTACAGGAGCCCATGCACGATACTGCATGTCGTCCAACTTTCTGGACGGACGTGTGCCTTTTGTTTTTCTAATAGTCGTCAAGTTTCGTTTTACAAAATGACACCATTATTTTTTATTGAGAATAAAAAATATAGGAGTATCACATTTAACTACTTCATATTTCTAAACATATAATTATACAATTTGTATTCCAAAAATTGGAATTACCTAACTTTTTATGCAAAAACTTTAACTTTTTAATAGGAAACGACAACTATTTCTGTTCGTTTGAATATGACATAATATTTATTTGCAAACGTTTACGTACTTCTTATAAAATACCGTTTTATTAAGGAGTATGTCTTCGATTATAATATTGCCAGATTGAAAAAAAAAGAAAATATTTTTGAGTTTTACAAAATTTAAAAAAAATTTAAAACGAAAAAAACGTTCAAACGAAAGCAAAGTTTCGTTTTACAAAATGACCCCATAAATCTTTTTGAAGCACGGGGCCAACGTGCAAAATGTCATTCAGACTTGTCCCACTGGACGTAATGCTTGAAGCATTAAAGACCACTCTCAATTTTGTTGTAGTACTTTCAGTCTTAAAAACACCATGATGTGGCAAATAATAACTCGGGCCAACTACAGGATTTTCAATTTTTTCCATATGTGCCAAAGTTAAATATTCTTTTACAACCTCATCATACAGAGCCTTATTTTCAGGCTTTTTCAACTAAGATTTTTCGTTTCTAAGAAAATGACTTAGAGCTATGTGTCTATTCGGGGCAAGATATGAAAAATCAGCTTTGAAAGGCAAATCAACTACGTATCTCCCTTCTGTATTTCTCAAAGAAGTGGACCGAAAAATCTCCTTACATAACTTATCTCCTTCCGAGATTACAGGCTTACGAGAGACTTCTTCAAGCTCCCAAAATTTTGACAATTGATCATCCATCACAACTTTAGTGAAAAAAGATCTACTAACTGGACGCAGCGGTTTTGTAGGGCCAGTTACAATCCAGCCAAATGTTGTCTCCTGAGCTACTAATGAATTAAAAATACCATACTGAATTCCCTTGGACGATTTTGGATATGATTCACCGCCTAAGAGCATATCAGTGAGACCGCTTTCATAAAATTTCGGATCAGCAAATTTCAAATTTAGTAGATTCATTATCGCAGTAGGATTAAAACTTTGCGTTGGGGTAGGATTGCCATTTCCATTTTGAGAAAAAGAGGACGTCAACCTTAAAGAAGGAGGACATTTGTCTTAAAAAAGAGGAAATTTTTTTTTAATAAATTAATTTTACAAAAATCAACAACGCGATAAAATATACAAATAAAAATTTATTATATAAAACAAAAAGTTAAAAAAAAAAATCATTCTGAACTTTAAATGAGTGGTACATAAATAAACGTGCAAAAAACATAACGATTAACCAATTCATTGCATACATTTTCAGGAATTTACATTTCTATAATTTCTTGATACGAATTGTAAAGGAATGTTTTTCAACGCTTCCAATTTAAATCAATATATTACTATCGCATTTCTTTAAATATTCATAAAACTTTTGAAAATTAAGGGTTTTCACAAGAGGTGTGCTATTTGTTGTATCGTTGTATCGTCCTAACAAAAAACAGGGTTGTTAAAAATTAAATTGAAAAAATACAACATTTGAGAATAGCATTATACAACATTTTTACGTATGTTTAGTGTCCTATGTTTGAGTGTGCTAACTTATAGTCTTGACTAGCCATGGATTTGTGCGAACATGAAACAAATCACACGTGAAACAGCAACAAATTTTATTTGTTGTTTTTGTTTTGCATGTAATTCGTTTCATGTTCGCACAAATCCATGGCTAGTCAAGACTATAAGTAACAGATAGAAAACTGAATAGAAAATCGTTGTTAAACACAAATAAAAATTTTAACAACTCTGTGTTTTGTTAGGACGATACAACAGATAGCACACCCATTATGAACAACCTTATTGATATAAAAATTGTATTTGACTCTAATAATATCAGAAATAGTTTCTGGATTCAATGTATTTCTTTTTCGGGTCCACTGCGCCTTGATTAAAGAAAAAATAAGTTCTACGCAGAGCTTTGAAGAATTAATTCCTTAATTAAGTTTTTCAATTCTGAATTAAAAATTCGGTGAATTAATTCACAAAGCACCATATATTGAATGGAATTAATTCATATTTGTTTTCGTTCGATTTATTTTGTTACGAATGAATTCAATTACTATAGTTCTTTTTATTGAATCAAATGAATGAATTCACTGGTGAACGAGTTCAATTTTATTTACAAATAAAATTTGTAATACGAGTACTAAGCAATTTTACAGCGTTTTCTAGTAAAAATAAACAAATTATATATTAAGTGTAGAGAAACCCGATGCAGTTTATCAACCTACATGATTAAAAAATCAAGTTCCAAAAAACATCGGGTTTCTCTAACAATTAATATATAATTTGTTTATTTAAAAATTTGTGTTAAAAATTTTATTTACAAATAAATGTTTTCTTCTAATGAACGGCTGAAAACAGGCTTTGAATTCAGTGAACGTAATTTTTGTTTTTCAATTAAGTGAACGTATTTTTTTTTCAATTCAGTGAATGTATTTTTTTTTAATTCAGTGAGCGTATTTTTTTTAAATTCATTGAACGTATTTTTACTTTTTTTTATTGACTGAACGAATTCAGTGAATTTATTCAAAAAGGAATTAATTCTTCAAAGCTCTGTTTCTACGTTGGCCCTATGTGCTGGTAAGCAAAAATAAAACTCAACAAGTTTTTTTATTACATAGAAAACATAATTTTTAATAAAAAATCGCACCAAAACTTTTTATCAGTCGTGTTAATTGAATTTAAGTTTTTTACATAATTTTTCATGACAAGAAATTCATTAAATACATTCTCATCATTAAAAGCAATGTTAAATTTTTTTAAAAATTCAACAGTTGGCTCACTGCTCATATTTTGGCAACCAAAGTAAGTGATGCCAAGTCAATTGAGATAACAGCGAGAAAGTAGCGATGCCAACAATTGAAAAGTTTAGAAGAAATAAAAAAAGTTATAGAAAAAAGTGCAAAAAGTAGAACAACCCCGGACACTTACTGAAAAAGAAGAAGGACTGCCCCGGACGCAATAAAAAAGAGGACGGTATTCGGGGAAAAGAGGACGGATGGCAACCCTACGTTGGGGTATCTATATTTTACTTGACGTACCACTAACGCATCAATTTTAATAGAAAGATTCCGATTTACTATTGAAAACATAGAAAAAGTAGTAATTTTTTTAACTTTACTGACAACTTCACAGCCCAGACCTGTTACATCAGCTGACATAGGCACGGTTGGCAGTTTTAACAATTTTTGAATTTTTCGTGACATGAAACTTTGTTCAGAACATGGGTCAATTAAGGCTCTTACTGTACAACTAGCACCCTTATAAACAATATTAACCCACGCAGTACCAAGCATAACTTTTTTGGCCACAGAGTGATAATGACTTTGAATAACATTAAATGGACTTGTATTCGAAATGGACTGTATTCTCGCTTGAGCAGAAGTCGACGGAATGTTATCATGAGCCGCATTATTTCCCTGAGACACATTATTGGATTGTTTTCCTTGGCCTCCCTTTTTTATGAATTCTTTGTGCAAAAGAGTGTGGTCTTTTCTTCTGCATATTGAGCAACCAATAGAATTCGGACAATCACCAAACATATGACCAGTTTTCAAACAATTAAGACAATAATTACATTTTCTCAATATTTCAGCACGATTTTTATTATAAATATTTAAAAATTTTCGGCATTTGATTATCGGATGATTTTATCCAGTGATGGTATTTGAGAATATTCTTTTAGTGCCAAAAAAGTGCCGAAAAAGCTTTAAAAGTGCAAAAAAAAAAAAAAAAATTAAGCAACATGCAAATGTTTCAAAAAATATGTTCAGCTTTTATTTCAAATATTTATACATTTACATCCTTATTATAAACTTTATAACAATAACAAAATTGTCACAAAACTGGTGTGAATGGAAATTATTATAATTTTGGTATTCTAAGAAAAATTGTCACAGCAAAACCTTGACAAAATTGTCATGTAATAAAAAGCACATATATTTTCATTTGTCAACAATTTAAAATATAAGTTTTATTTTCTTTGAAGAATCTTATAATTTTTCTTCACAGAAATATAATTCGAAATACCTCACTCATATTTTGAGATATTATTTTAAGATGCATCGAACCTTTTACCGATTCTAAAATTCCTGCAAATTCCTCCAAAAGATTACGTAGTAACATGGGATTTTTAGGGCTAAAGTTGTTAAGAATAAGCTCAAAATACTTGATGCTAAAATTTAAAGGAAACTCCAAGTGCTTAGAACTAGTTCTCTCGTGTTCTGCGGTTCCTGGACATTTTTTTAAGTTTTCATTTTCATTGTATGGTGAAATTTTTAAAACTTTTGCTTGTCATAACCATAACAAATTTTTGAAAAATTCCAGTAACGGACAATACAATAGAATCAATTAAAGTTTTTATAATTTTATCCCCATTGCTTTTATTTTTAAAGATCAAAATAATGATTAAATTGTCCCCAAAGAAGTGGAAGGTCGTCCAGAAAATTGTAGAAATTTTTAGTGTGGCGTTTGTTTTTTAATTTTTCTACCCGTTTTAAGTAGACGTGGCTTTTAATGAAAAACCAGCGATATCGACCTTTTATCAAATTATATAGAAATTTTCTTAAAAAGTGCCAAAATTCTATGAAGAGTGCCAAAGTGCCATTGAACATTCAATAGTGCCACAAATGGCACTTTTGTGCCACTTTTACCAACAGTGATTTTATCTACATAATTTGCATTGAGAAATATCAACTTTAGTGTGATGTGTTTTAAAATGTTTGGGTTTATTGGTACTTGTATTATTTGCTTGACCAAAAGCTTGGGAACGGCTGGTACGCATTTTACCAACACTTTCAAGGGCTTGATATCTGTCGGTCAAAAATTCGTTAAACTCACTACATTTAGGAATTTATTTTTTATTTTTCACAGATTGTTCCCACTGATTTAACGAAAGTACCGGGAGCCTAATTGAACAGTTAAACACAAACAGTGGTTCCCATGCCTCAACATCGATTTTATACAATTTTAAGATTGACATAATGTTGTTAACCCCTCTTTGGAGCCCTTTAATTTCATTCGTCGCGGACTCGCCCTGCCATGGAGGCAACGCGTATAACGCTGTAACTGGGTTCTTAAATTTTCCCAGGAAACCTCAAAATTTTCTGCCGTAATGCTAATGTTAGCATTTACTGCACGGGCATCACCA
Source organism: Leucophora obtusa (assembly GCA_949987735.1). NCBI lineage: Eukaryota > Metazoa > Arthropoda > Insecta > Diptera > Anthomyiidae > Leucophora > Leucophora obtusa. Next base: position 15,979,209 of record OX465300.1, read on the forward strand.
GTTGTCTTTTGAAAAAGGCAGCACAATTTTGCAACTGGATCCAAACGTTCATTATTAATATAAATCGCAGTACAAATCCCTAAAGGTGGGCCATTGTGAATAAGTACCATCGAAAACCTCAACTTCACACGCTTGAATTGGCAATGACGTCCCATGTTTGGGAACCACTGTGTTTGACTCTGAAGATTCTTCCCTAGTTAACTTTCTTTTTGGTTTGCAATATAATTTATACATTTAACGTTGATTTTATAAATTAAGTTATATTTAGTGTGAACCGCCACCATTTCTTTTTTCTTTTCGCGTGGTTCACTTGAACAACTGTCATATAAACTTTTAAATTTTGTCCACAATTTAGTTAACTCTGTTTTTTCAAACTCCAGGGCCTCTAATGTGTATGAGGAAAAATCTTCATCCTTGAGCCGAGACTCGTATCTGACAATTTCATCAGCTGCTTCGTTAAATTTGTCTACATTCGACATTTTGTTGGCTTTTTTATTTAAATTGTAATGAAATTGCCTCAAAAAATTGATAAAATCGCTCAAAATTCAAAACTTGGTAAATCTGTGCAAGTTTTGTTTAAAAACCAATCCTCAGTACAAGAGCCAACAAACTTGGTAAAATAATGAAAGTTTTATCAAGCTAACGTAGTTTTCGTTTAAGAGACAAAAAACTTGGTAAAATGTTGAAAGGCGTAGAAAAAATTCATTTTGCAGTCGAAAATTTTGAAACTTTGTAAAATTGTTGAAATTTGACGAAAAATAAATGCCAAGGACAAAACTGCACTGCAAATAGTTCCACAAATCAAAGAACAAATTTCCAAAAAACGCAGTAGCAATTTGTAACACAAAAAAAAAATTGATGAGTGGCTTTAAACGGCGTTAAATTTGAGAAAAGATTGATAATTTTCACAAAAAAGAATTCAAAATGTTTCACAAAAAAACAGCTTCCAGCTTAAGTATTTTCAGCAAAATTTAAGCAGCAGCAAATCAAATATCCAATGCTTATAAATTTTCTTTATGAAAGCATCCGGAAGATGTATACAAATTAAAGCAAAATTATGTAAAATTTCCTTCAAAACAAAAACCCAATGCGTTCATAACAACAAATTTTGACTTTCATATATTTCCACCAAAAAATGCCATAAATCGAAAAATTTATTTAAAAAACTCCAATAATAGCAACAAATCTCGAAAGATGGGCAAAATTCACAAAACGAAGTGCAGATCCAATATAAATTTTAAAGGAGTATACAAATTTTAATTGCGCAATAATTCAACCCTACATGAACAATTGAAGAAGTCTTAAAGATGGCTGATATTTTTTGTTGATTTGCAAAAAAAGTGAAAAAAAGATGGCTTCTTGATATTTTCGAAGAAAAGATGGTGGCTAAAGAGCAACAAAAGGGTTAAGGCGCGAATTTTTGTTAAAACAAAAGGGTTGCAAAAAATGGCGGTGTAATTAAAAATCTCGCGTCGAAATGGACGTAACCTCAAACTTGAGCCAAAAATTTCGTAGACAATTTTCCAAATATAAATATTTCACGTACACGCAAAAAATTAGCGTATGTTATATTATACAAACATGCTTGGTAAAATCGATTTCCTACAGAAGAAAAAAATAGTTTTATGGGGTCATTTTGTAACTCGAATGAAAACCTTTTTTTCGTTTTCGTTTGAAACGTAAACGAAAATATTTGGTATTTTATAAAACGGGTAGTAGTTTGCGTTTGTTGCCTTTTGCGAGTTATTATTGCCAGACAAAAAAAAATAATATTTGTGACATGGAATTACAAATTATTTAAATAAAAATTTGTTCATAAAGTTTTTCAAGACTATTTAGCCTGATTGGTAAATGAGTTCTTATTTTTTGTTTTAATATTTTGACGGTCCAGATATCGAATCCTGTGTGGGGCGATTTTTTTTTATTACTATTTTTTTTTATGATATATTGTTCGAAATTTTTTCCTAATAATATGAAACAAATATATTTAATAAAAATTTTAAATTATACAGAAAATCAACCTAAATAAAAAGAATCTTCCATTAGCGGACAGCAAAGGAGTACAATATATGGTTTGTTAAGATGTCCCTTAAGTTTCGAATTATCAATTTTTAGTTTTAAAACCCCTCAGATTGTTTTATTTGGTCTCAAACGTAGAAGTTTATATACACAGAAAAATTTTTTTTAACGTAAATCATGTCTTAGAGCATCTAAATTCAGATATTTTTAAAATTGCCCAAATTTTCACTAATTGGCATATATGTAAATTAAAGTGCTTATGCATAATAATTTGAAAACCTTATAACGATTTTTTGTGAAAAATTTATTTTATAAGCCGTTTATAAATTTAAAAAGTGATATGACCCTAAAAGAATTATTTTTTATTGAGAATAAAAAAATATAGGAGTATCACATTTAACTACTTCATATTTTTAAACCCATAATTATACAATTTTTATTCAAAAAATTGCAATTACCTAACTTTTTATGCAAACACTTTAACTTTTTAATAGGAAACGACAACTATTTCTGTTCGTTTGAATATGACATAATTTTTGTTTGCAAACGTTTACTTACTTCTTCTAAAATACCGTTTTATTAAGGAGTTTGTCTTCGATTATAATATTGCCAGATTGAAAAAATAAGAAAATATTCATATTTTTCCAAACATGATTTTGAGTTTTACAAAATTTAAAAAAATTTAAAACGAAAAAACGTTCAAACGAAAGCAAAATTTCGTTTTACAAAATGACCCCATTAATTAGCTTATGGGGTCATTTTGTAACTCGAATGAAAAACGTTTTTTCGTTTTCGTTTGAAACGTAAACGAAAATATTTGGTATTTTATAAAACGGGTAGTAGTTTGCGTTTGTTGCCATTTGCGAGTTATTATTGCCAGACAAAAAAAATAATATTTGTGACATGGAATTACAAATTATTTAAATAAAAATTTGTTCCTAGAGTTTTCCAAGTCTGTTTAGCCTGATTGGTAAATGAGTTGTTATTTTTAATTCTAATATTTTTAGGGTCCAGTTATCGAATCCTGTGTGGGGCATTTTTTTTATTAATAGTTTCTTTTTTTTATTTTATGATATATTTTTGGACATTTTTTCCTAATAATATGAAACAAATATATTTAATAAAAATTTTATATTGTACAGAAAATCAACCTAAATAAGAAGAACCTTCCATTAGCGGATAGCAAATGAGTACAAAGTATGGTTTGTTAAGATGGTCCTTAAGTTTCGAATTTTCAGTTTTTAGTTTTAAAACCCCTCAGTTTGTTTCATTTGGTCTTAAACGTAGAAGTTTATATAAATATAAAGAAACATTTTTTTAAATCGTGTCTTAGCGCATCTAAAATCAGATATTTTTGAAATTGCCCAAATTTTCACTAATTTGCATATAAATTTAAGTGCTTGTGCATACTAATTTGATTTTTTATAACGATTTTTGTGTGAAAATTTGTTTTATAAGCCCTTTATAAATTTAAAAAGTGATTGTGCATATGACCCTAAAAGGATTATTTTTTATTGAGAATAAAAAATATAGAAGTATCATATTTAACTACTTCATATTTTTAAACCCATATTTATACAATTTTTATTCCAAAAATTGCAATTATCTAACTTTTTATGCAAAAACTTTAACTTTTTAATAGGAAACGACAACTATTTCTGTTCGTTTGAATATGGCATAATATTCGTTTGCAAACGTTTACTTACTTCTTATAAAATACCGTTTTATTAAGGAGTTTGTCTTCGATAATAATATTGCCAGATTGAAAAAAAAAAGAAAATATACATATTTTTTTTGAGTTTTACAAAATTTAAAAAAATTAAAAATAGAAAAACGTTCAAACGAAAGCAAAGTTTCGTTTTACAAAATGACCCCATTAGTTTAAATCAAACGCTTAAATTTTTATATAAATTACCTAAAAATATAAATTTTTATTGGTACATTATAATTCTTTTGTACATTATGTTAAATCACTTTCTTTTCTTATCTATTTAAAAAATTGTCAATATTTAGTTACATTATGGGAAAATGATAAAAAAGTTCATGTACGCGACCCAAAATAAACTTAGGTATTTTTACAATTCATTTATTTGTTGCCAGATGTTTGTAAAATGTGTATAATTCCTAAAAATAGCATTAAAATTGCCAACGTTGAAAATTGTTAACAAAAAAATAAATAAGATAAAACAATATGGCGAAAAGTAGATGCCAAAAGTGAAAAAAGTTAGAAAATAATATAAAATAATATAAATAATTTAAAATTTTATGCTAAATGTCATACGGAATTATCAGTGGGTAAGGCTAATGGACAAACTCAAACGAATATGGCTTTATATTCATATAAGACACAACTATCGGTGCGTTAACAAATTTATCGCCCACATTTTCATCAATGGGTTCACCTAAAACTTTTCGGTTAGTAAAACTATTATATAATCAAATTAAAATAGTTAATAACTTTCATTTTTATTTGCATTGCAGTTTAATGGGGTCATTTTGTAAAACGAAACTTTGCTTTCGTTTGAACATTTTTTTATTTTAAATTTTTTTAAATTTTGTAAAACTCAAAAAAATATGTATATTTTCTTTTTTTTCAATCTGGCAATATTATAATCGAAGACACACTCCTTAATAAAACGGTATTTTATAAGAAGTAAGTAAACGTTTGCAAACGGATATTATGCCATATTCAAACGAACAGAAATAGTTGTCGTTTCCTATTAAAAAGTTAAAGTTTTTGCATAAAAAGTTAGTTAATTGCAAATTTTGGAATAAAAATTGTATAAATATGGGTTTAAAAATATGAAGTAGTTAAATGTGATACTTCTATATTTTTTATTCTCAATAAAAAATAATTCTTTTAGGGTCATATGCATAATCACTTTTTAAATTTATAAACGGCTTATAAAACAAATTTTTCACACAAAAATCGTTATAAAAAATCAAATTATTATGCATAAGCACTTAAATTTATATGCAAATTAGTGAAAATTTGGATGCGCTAAGACACGATTAGATGCGTTAAGACACGATTTAAAAAAAATTTTCTTTATATATAAACTTCTACGTTTGAGACCAAATGAAACAAACTGAGGGGGTTTAAAACTAAAAACTGGCAATTCGAAACTTAAGGGCTATCTTAACAAACCATACTTTGTACTTCTTTGCTATCCGCTAATGGAAGGATCTTCTTATTTAGGTTGATTTTCTGTACAATATAAAATTTTTCTTAAATATATTTGTTTCATATTATTAGGAAAAAATGTCCAAAAATATATCATAAAAGAAAACTACTAATAAAAAAAAATTGCCCTACACTGGATTCGATACCTGGATCCTAAAAATATTAGAACTAAAAATAACAACTCATTTACCAATCAGGCTAAACGGACTTGGAAAACTCTATGAATAAATTTTTATTTAAATAATTTGTAATTCCATGTCACAAATATTATTTTTTTTGTCTGGCAATAATAACTCGCAAATGGCAACAAACGCAAACTACTATCCCTTTTATAAAATACCAAATATTTTCGTTTACGTTTCAAACGAAAACGAAAAAACGTTTTTCATTCGAGTTACAAAATGACCCCATAAATTTTGTAAAAGTCAAAAATACTTTCTTTTTTTCAATCTGGGAATATTATAATCGAAGACAAACTCCTTAATAAAACGGTATTTTATAAGAAGTAAGTAAACGTTTGCAACCAAATATTATGTCATATTCAAACGAACAGAAATAGTTGACGTTTCCTATTAAAAAGTTAAAGTTTTTGCATAAAAAGTTAGGTAATTGCAATATTTGGAATACAAATCGTATAACTATGGGTTTAGAAATATGAAGTAGTTAAATGTGTTACTCCTATATTTTTTATTCTCAATAAAAAATAAATCTTTTAGGGTCATATGCATACTCGTAATCACTTTTAGGTTTATAAACGGCTTATAAAACAAATTTTCCACAACAAATTCGTTATAAGGTTTTCAAATTATTATGCATAAGCACTTTAATTTTTATGCAAATTAGATAAAATTTTGGCTATTTTAAAAATATCTGAACTTAGATGTGCTAACACACAATTTACGTTTAAAAAAAATTTTCTTTATATATAAACTTCTACGTTTTCGAAACTTAAGGGCCATCTTAACACACCATATATGGCACTCCTTCGCTGTCCGCTAATGAAAGGTTCTTCTTATTTAGGTTGATTTTCTGTACAATTTAAAACATCTCTTAAATATATTTGTTTCATATTATTAGGAAAAATGTCGAAAAATATATAATAAAATAAGAAAAGAAACTACTAATAAAAAAAAAATCGCCCCACACAGGATTCGATTCCTGGATCCTCAAAATATTTAAACAAAAAATAACAACTCATTTACCAATCCGGCTAAACAGTCTTCAAAAACTTTATGAACAAACTTTATGAAATAACTTGTAATGCTATGTCACAAATGATATTTTTTTATCTGGCAATAATAACTTCCAATTGACAACAAACGCAAACTACTACTCGTTTTATAAAATACCAAATAAAAAAGGTTTTCATTCGTGTTACAAAATGACCCCATAATTTTCTAAAACGAGTTGATACCATCTGGAAATGGTTGGCTGATTATCCAGAATATGCTGGTTGTCATTTTTCATAGTTGCAGTCATAAGCTAGGGGTGATCAATAGTGATGAGCGATCCGGTGGTTTTTGAATAACGCTGCTACCAGTGATCGTGATTTTCAAATCACCGTTCTTTTAAACAGTGACCGTGATCACGGATTTGTAATAGAGATGGGCGATCCGGCGATTTTTCAGTAACATTATTGCTCTCAGTGAATGTGATTTGCAAATCGATGTTCTTTGAAACTGTGATCGTGATCACGGTTTTTCTATGGAAAAGACTGCGATTTTCTGATAATTAAACGAAATAATATTTATGGCGAGTTTTTAATATGTCAGTTAAACTTGGTTTAGTTAAACCGAAAACGAATTTTGTCAGCCATTTCAAAGTTTATTAACAAAAATTTGCCGGAAAAACTTTTTCTCGAATATAATTTATTACTTTATTGAAATAAAACAAAATAAACCACATTTAAAAAGCAGTATTCCAGTTACAAACTGCGTTAAACTAAGTTTAAAGATAATCCACTTCCTAAAAACTGGGCCTTAAAAGAAGAATAGTTGAGACCGGTAACAAAGACATGATTGAAGGAGGCATTTTATTCAAAAGAGTGTGAAAGCAAGTCACTGTTATTGAAAAAAAAAAACATGTATTACAGTTAGGTTACATGATCAAGATTTTGCTTTCAAGTTGATAACACATACTGCTTGTCAAATTCAGTTGAACTTGAAGCTGTGACGTAGGCTGCATGCAACTTGATAGTCAATTTTGCTTTCAAGATGCCGTCGTCAAGGAAAGAACAAAAATTGCTCGCCTCTGTGGTTTCCGCACTGTAGGCTGTTCGAAAAGACTATTTTTTTCTTCACATCTTCCACAGACATTTTCATGTCAGCAGAAATTAGTTTTTTATTTATTTTTATTTTTAAATCATTTCGTCGATATACCGAAATATTCACATTCCGTATTTTATCAATCGTGTTTTATTGCGGCACAATATTTGTAAAAAGAAAACCAAATTTACAAGAAATTTGATCAGCTGTTTAAAACTTGACCGTCAAGTTTTCTCAAAACTTGAAAGCAAAAATTGATATCAAGTTGCTGTTCAATTTTTAAAATGTGAGTGTGTTAGTAAAAAAGTGTGAGTGTATTAAAACTTGAAAGGAAAAAATTGATCGTGTAACCCCTATGTTACTGTGCACAATGAAGTTTGCAAGAAAGAATAGTACAAAAATATTAAAAGAACGACATTCCGAGTAACTGCGACTTGAAATATATGATCACTGCCGTTACCAGTGATTTATCAATAACTGTGATTATCTGTAGTGATCAACATGTTTTAGCCTTGAAGGCTGTTATTTATATGGCCCAACAATTGAGACTGGAAATGGAATTAGTATTATAATAGGACAGGCTGACAATGCTTTGTTTGGAATGGTAACAAATTAAAAAAATAGTTTTTATATTGTAATTAAATAGTTTTCCAAATTTAATATTTTAGACAAAAATGAAGATTATAATAATTTAATTTGTATCCAACTATTAATACCAGTAATAATTCCAATTCAATTCAATTCTTTATTGATATAACCGAGCCTAGTGGGCCATATACTAATGGGGTCATTTTGTAACTCGAATGAAAAACGTTTTTTCGTTTTCGTTTGAAACGTAAACGAAAATATTTGGTATTTTATAAAACGGGTAGTAGTTTGCGTTTGTTGCCATTTGCGAGTTATTATTGCCAGACAAAAAAAATAATATTTGTGACATGGAATTACAAATTATTTAAATAAAAATTTGTTCATAGAGTTTTCCAAGTCTGTTTAGCCTGATTGGTAAATGAGTTGTTATTTTTAGTTATAATATTTTTAGGGTCCAGGTATCGAATCCTGTGTGGGGCAATTTTTTTTTTATTAGTAGTTTTTTTTTATGATATTTTTTTGGATATTTTTTCCTAATAATATGAAACAAATATATTTAAGAAAAATTTTATATTGTACAGAAAATCAACCTAAATAAGAAGAACCTTCCATTAGCGGATAGCAAAGGAGTATAAGGTATGGTTTGTTAAGATGGCCCTTAAGTTTTGAATTATTAGTTTTTAGTTTTAAAACCCCTCAGTTTGTTTCATTTGGTCTCAAACGTAGAAGTTTGTATATAAAGAAAATTTTTTTTAAATTGTGTCTTAGCGCATCTAAAATCAGATATTTTTAAAATTGCCCAAATTTTCACTAATTTAAATATAAGTGCTTATGCATAATAATTTGATTTTGTGTAACGATTTTTGTGTGAAAAATTTGTTTTATAAGCCGTTTATAAATTTAAAAAGTGATTATGCATATGACCCTAAAAGAATTATTTTTTATTGAGAATAAAAAATATAGGAGTATCAACTACTTCATATTTTTAAACCCATATTTATACAATTTTTATTCCAAAAATTGCAATTACCTAACTTTTTATGCAAAAACTTTAACTTTTTAATAGGAAACGACAACTATTTCTGTTCGTTTGAATATGGCATAATATTCGTTTGCAAACGTTTACTTACTTCTTATAAAATACCGTTTTATTAAGGAGTTTGTCTTCGATTATAATATTGCCAGATTGAAAAAAAGAAAATATTTTTGAGTTTTACAAAATCTAAAAAAAATTTAAAACGAAAAATCGTTCAAACGAAAGCAAAGTTCGTTTTACAAAATGACCCCATAATACTACATTAATGGGGTCATTTTGTAAAACGAAACTTTGCTTTCGTTTGAACGTTTTTTTATTTTTAATTTTTTTAAATTTTGTAAAACTCAAAATAATTAATGTTTCCATATAAAAAACAATTGATTCAATAATTAAAAAAATTAATCAAATTGTTTTAATAAGGGAGAAGGAAAGAGCTAAATAATTTAACGTAAATTAATAAATAAAATAAGGCTTATTTTATTTATAGCCCAATTTCTTAAAACACTACACTTCACCCAATTTTTAAAAATTTTGTATTTTGTAAATCCCGGTGATGAACGCGGTTATCGTCTGTGCTGACTTACGTAGTTTTTAAACAAAATTATATGAAAAAGCAAATTTTGTAAATCACCAGACTGTTCTTTTTGATCACTTGAATTGTCAATCATATGGATAAGATAATCTAGCGGAAGAAAAACAATTATACACTTTATTTTTCAAAAATTTTATTGAAAAAGTACAGTGCAAAAAATTAATTAAAAGACCTAATTAGCGATTTACATTCTGCAATCGAATATATTATTTCAAAAATTTTACTTTTTCCACAATGTTTTTTTACGCGAATTCATTTTGCAACTTACCACCAAACTTTGTTGTATGAAATGGGTATTATAGTCCCTAGATTATAAATTCAACAAAAACCGCACTTAAAAAATTGCAAAATAATAGCGGAACGCGAAAAAAGGCTTTATGGTAGAAAAAATTAATTAAAACACACAATCAGCGATTAACATTGTGTAAACGAATGTAATGATGCAAAAATTTTCAATTTGCAAAATTTTTTTTCACGATTTTTTTTTCTGCAAAGTAAGCACCAAACTTTGGTGCATGAAATTCGTATTAAAGTCTCTAAATTATGAATTTAAAAAAACACACTTAAAAAATTGTAAAATAATGGCGGCACACGAAAAAAGGCTTTTTGGCACAAAAATTAATTAAAAAACTCAACCAGAGATTTACATTCTGCAAACAAATATGTTAATGGAATAATTTGCAATTTTTTTTCGCGATTTTTTTTTTGCAATTTACCGCCAAACTTTGTTGTATGAAATTGGTATTGTAGTCCCAAGGATTACAAATTAAAAAAAACCGCCCTTAAAAAATTGCGAAATAATAGCGGAACGCGAAAAAGACTTTCTGATAAAAAAAATTAAATAATACACACAATCAGCGACTAACATTCTGCAAACAAATATAATGATGGAAAAATTTTAAATTTTGCAAAATTTTTTTACCGGTTTTTTTCTGCAAACTAAGCATCAAACTTTGGTGTATGAAATTGGTATTATCGTCCCTAGATTATGAATTTAAATAAACCACTAAAAAATTACAAAATAATCTCGGAACGCGAAAAATGGCTTTATGGTACAAAAAATGAATTAAAAAACTTAACCAGCGATTTACATTGCGCAAACAAATATATTTTCGTTTTTTCGCTGATTAAGTTTTATAATTAATTTTTTGTACCGTAAAGCCTTTTATCGCGTTCCGCGATTATTTTGCAAATTTTTAAGTCTGGTTTTTTAAATTCATAGTCTAGGGACTATAATACCGATTTAATACACCAAATTTGGGTGCTTAGTTTGCAAAAAAAATCGGGAAAATTTTTTTTTCTAAAATGGAAAAGTTTTGAATTCATTTGCAAAATGTTAATCGCTGATTGTGTGTTTTAATTAATTTTTTATACGATAAAGTCTTTTTTCGTGTTCCGCTATTATTTTGCAATTTTTTAAGTGCTTTTTTTTTAATTTATAATCTAGGAACTATAATACCTATTTTATACAACAAAGTTCGGGGGCTGGTGGGGAAAAAAAGAAAAAAATCCCGAAAAAAAATTTGGGGAAAAAAATTACAAAATGGAAAATTTTTCCATCAATATATTTCTATGCAGAATGTAAATCGCTGAATAAGTTTTTGAATTAATTTTTTGTACCATAAATCTTTTTTTCGTGTTCCGCGATTATTTTACAATTTCTTAAGTGTGTTTTTTTTTAAAATTCATAATCTAGGGAACTAATCACCAAGCTTTGGTGTATGAAATTCGTATTATAATTTCATACACCAAAGTTTGGTGATTAGTTAGCAAAAAAAAAAAAAAATCGCGAAAAAGTTTTGCAAAATTGAAACTTTTTGCATCATTATATTTGTTTGCATAATTTTAATCGCTGATTGTGTGTTTTAATTAATTTTTTCTACCATAAAGTCATTTTTCGCGTTCCGCTATATTTCTAAAAAAAAATTACAAAAAATTAAAATTTTTCCATCAATATATTTGTTTGCAGAATGTAAATCGCTGATTAAGTTTTTTAATTATTTTTTTGTACCATAAAACTTTTTTTCGGGTTCCGCGATTATTTTACAATTTTTTAAGTGTGGTTTTTTTTGACTTCATAATCTAGGGACTAAATACCAATTTCATACACCAAAGTTTTATGCTTAGTTTGCAATTAAAAATTTTGCAAAATGGGAAATTTTTTTAATCGCTGATTGAGTTTTTTGATTAATTTTTTCTACCATTTTTTTTTAAGATTATTTGCACATTGAAACAAATGTATTTTTTTCTTTTTTGTTTAGATTTTTATTCTATTTTAAGAGATACATTTATATAAATTCCAACAAAAAACGGTTAAAATTTGTAAATTTTTGCAGAAAGATGGCAACTCTTAAACGTAAGTATTTGACTATTCAAGTGATAACGTAAAAATCAATCACGAATACGTAGGGATTTATAAAATAAAATTTTTTATTCCCCGCGTTAGGTGAGTGAAGTAATGTGTAGGTGATGTGATGAACGCAGGTGATTTACAAAATTAGGCCATTAATAAATTAGTGCTAACAATTCCAAAAACAGAATGAGAAATATTTACCAAGTTTTTTTGTATAGTTTTTGTTAGTTTTTGTTTTCTTATTTTATACACGCAAAAAATAAAAAGGGGGAAATGACATAAAATAAGGGTGCCTATAAGTTACCTAGTTTTAGTATGTATTATAGCTCTACCCAAGTTTTGGGTATAACTTATATAATATGCTTGGTATAAAATAAGAAAACAAAAACTAACAATAACTATACAAAAAAACTTTGTAAATATTTGCTATTCTGTGTTTGGAATTGTTAGCACTAATTCATTAAACTTCAGCCATATTCTATTTAATAATTTATTTTATATTATTTAGCTCTTTCCTTCTCCCTTATTTAAACAATTTGATTAATTTATTTAATTATTTATTTTATAATTATTATTGGTATTAATAGTTGGATGCAAATAAAGCAGTATAATCTTCCCAGCAAAAAAGTCATTACAAAAAAGTTGTTTTAAAAGCACTCCGAATAGCATCAACTGACTGTGGAGTAGTTACAATTTAGCTCTAACACTGATTTATTTTACACGTGATGTCCCAAGTTGTCAGTAGTTCAATTTAAGAATTTTGTTAGTAATTTAAGAGTGATTACATGATGTTAATAAAGTATGGTTTTTAGGTATACATTTTCACTTCACTACGAGTACATTTTGTTTGCATTTTTAGAGTGATTTAGAAGTACTCTTTATAATATAAAATATAATACATTTTTAAAAGTAATTTAAATGTGCTTTTTATAATGTCTGAAATAGCATATTTTAGAGGCAATTTCAATGTTTAGCATTTACAGAACCCATTTCTGAACCTATTATGTAACAAAAGCTTCAATTTATTATTATTTGTAGGACAATATTAAGGATACACTTCTTTTGCAACTAAATCAATTCGATTAAGTCAAAATTAGACAAAACCAAAAATTTTTTAAAATTTTTGTTCAACAGTTTTTTTTTTTGAATAAGTTTGTAACATGTGTACTTCAGTCTTTAATTTAAAAAAAGATACGATATTGAATTAAATAAGATTAATACACTAAGGCCGAGTTTTTGGGATGTCAGTTAAACTTGATTTATATCAGCCATTTCAAGTTTATTAACAAAAATTGGCCCGAACAACTTTTTATCGTTTAAAATTTATGTCGTCATTGAAAGAAAATAAAATCGATTTTAGAAGCACTATTCGAGTTATAAACTAAGTTTAAAGATTATCTTTTTGTGGCGATAAATTGGTGGCGGTAGCTAGAATATAACCAACACTACACAATCAACACATCATCAAGTCGCATACATATATTAAATGGTAAGATTAATAAAATTTAGTGCGTGTTTTACAATGGTTTGTGGTTTATGTAAGACCGTTTGTTTTTATAACAAAAGCTCTGTTCCACGTACGTTAACGCGGCTACGCAATTTTTCCGAAATTGTGTGTAAATTGTTGTTGTTTCGAGTAAAACACCATCGTAAATACAATCAATTAAACCATAACTAATTTATTTTTTCTTTTGCATGCAGATGATCGATTTTATTATGGGTGACTGTCGTGAATTGATGCGCTAGATAAAGAGGTAAACTGAGGTACTAAATATAGTGTAAATGTAAATAATACCGTTGCTAATACATCTATTAAAAATCAAAAAAACAAAATTTACTCAAAATTAGTCAATTTAGATAGATATACAAGTCCGTTTTTGGTCCGGAGTCACTCCGGTTATACACGACATAACGGTCCGTCATTGACGGACTTTCAACGGACTTGTCCGTTTTTTACACGACGCAAAGGTCCTTAAACGGTCCGTCAATGACGGACTTTCAACGGACTTGTCAGTTTTTTACACGACATAACGGTCCGTAAACGGTCCGTCATTGACGGACTTTCAACGGATTCGAATCAGTTTCAATGTTCCTTAAAATCCGTTTTCTGGTCCGTATACGGATCCGGAAAATGGTACGTAAACGGAAATGGATTCCGTTTATGATGGACCGAAAACGGTACGTAAACGGAACGATTTGTTTGTTGCGATGTCGTCATTTGAACTTTGCAAGTCAACCATTGTTAGCTTAAAATCAACGTGTTCATTAAACGATGCATTAAGTTCCAATACTATAATTTGCAATCGTGATTAGTTGAATTCTTATGTTGAAGAAGTTCATTTAGCAAAATTTTAACTTTAATTAAAATTTGGAACTTTAATGGACATTTTAAAGTTGACGGCAGTTATTTTTTTAAATCTATTTTGGAGTTGAAGAAATAATATATTTTTTGTCACTATAGAATTATTTATTTAGTTTTTACGACTTTTGAGGCCTAATAGCAATTACTGCATATCGACATTTAAAGCAGGTGACATTTCTATAACTTTTTGTGTATAAACAAAGGTAAGGGACCAACCTCTGTTAACGAACCTCTTGATTGGTCTATTTTAAACGATAAAATATGTTAACATTGCAACAAATTTTATTAACATATTTCTTTGGTGCACTGTGCAAAAGCACGCAAGCGACTTCATAGAGCCTTAACAATACATTTTAATTGTTAGCTTTTATATATTTGCATTTTGTGAAAAGAAGAATTCATATTTGGGTCATAGTCCAGGAGATTCAATGGGATCCAATTCTTTATTTCCTTCCCTTTTTCAATGGGAACTGTAATTGCAATATTTTTTAAAATATGTACGAATAATTTAAAAATATGTAAATAATCGTAAATTAATAAAGTAAAAATTAAAATAGTTAAAAAAATTAACTATTTTGTTTTTTTAGAAATAAAAAATGGAATCTCTAATAAATTCGTAATTTACAAACAAATGCATTTACAAAGAAAAAAAAAACAACATTATATATACATTTTTGAAACTCCTTTTAAAACACATACATTCGAAACAGAAAGAGAGCATTTATCGCTCCATTGTAACCAATTTAAAAGTTGTTCGTTTCGAATGACTTACACATATTTTTGTTGGGTTCATTTTTGCTTTAATATCTTAAATTTGGAAAACTATTTAATTACAACATTAAAACTAATTTTTTAATTTGTTACCATTCCACACAAAGCATTGTCAGCCTGTCCTGTTTTTAATACTAATTCCTTTTCCAGTCTCAATCTTTGGGCCATATAAATAATAGCCTTCAAGCCTAAAACATGTTGATCACCCCTAGCTTGTGGCAGCAACCATGAAAAATAACAATCAGCACATTCCGGATAATCGGCCAACCATTTATAGATGACGTCAACTTATTAAAAACTTAAACTGCAATGCAAATAATAATAAAAATTATTAACTATTTTATTATTATACTATTACTAGCGGGCAAGCCCGCTAGATTTAGTAGCGTGCCTTAGGCCTCGTTTTTGGGATGTCAGTTAAACCGAAAACGAATTTTGTTGTTAGCGTACCTTAAAATTTCAAATGTAATTTGTTTTGTATAGGAATTAAATATTTTTATGAAAATAAAATACAATGTTTTTTATTAATGTAAAAATTTTAAAAATAAAAGCTCCCTTCGATGAGAATGATTATTAGGAGCTTATATAAAAAATAAATAATTTTAAAAATTATTATTCGGTGGAAGCTTAGCTTAAAACAAATTTTATACTTTTTAAGTAAAAATAAAATCAAATAGATTATTAATTCCTTAATAATTTACAATAAATAACGATGACGATGTGAGAGCTGTGGTTTAATGGTTAGCGCGTTGAACTGTTACACATGTGGTTTCGGGTTCGATCCCCAGCGACCGCAACATCAATTTGGAAAAATAATGTGTATGATTTTTTTATCCCTAATACAGTGTCCTCCTTCACTATTACCATAGCACTTAACCCCACCGAAGTAAAATAATATAACAGGGCTATGAAATAAACAGCCTCAACAAAAGTTCGCCAACTAATATTCTGAAACTAACACAATTTTCAAAAATCTGAAAAATTTATTTAAGTTACTTTTAAACCATTGATAATAAAGGGTTCTTCAACAGGGACGCTACAAAAGTAGAAAGACAGGGACAGCAAACGACGCCATATTTCTTGCCGCTCTTTTAACATTTCTCTTCAGTAAGGTTTGCCATTTCATGATGGAAAGATATACGAGCCAACAACGAGGCGAAATTATTAAAATTTACTACCGACATTCGGAGTCAGTGGCCTCAACGTTAAGAGCGCTACGTCCAATTTATGGTCGTCATAATGAATGGCTTCGTCAAAATATGCGTTATTAGTCAGACAGCAATCCACACGTACTCCATGAGTCATCATTGCATCCCGAAAAAATTACGGTTTGGTACGGTTTATGGGCCGGCGGCGTCATTGGGCCGTACTTCTTCCGTGATGATCAAGACCGGCACGTTACTGTGAATGGGAATCGCTGGCCATGCAAAAGAGATCGATTTCCATACATAATGGCATCGAACGTACTTTTACAGGAATAAAGAATTTCATTGATATCCAAAACCGTTTTTGTTTTATTTAAAAAAACTTTTGTAACGCTCTTATTGAAGAACCCTTTACACACAAAGTAATACAGCTTTAGCTTTTAAAGAAGTCATTACTTTGGTCCAAGCACATACAGGATTCTATCAGGATACCTTTCTGGGACATCGTCTTAACTTGAAAACGAATTATTATGAAATTTGACAAAAAGAATAAATTTAGTATTAGTACCAATATTTATTAAAATTAAGAACCGTTTTCGCTCAATTTCGTAGTTTCCGAAAAACGAAAATCGTTACATCTTCTTAATCAAAGGCACAAAAAATTTCATTTTTGGATTTTATTTATACTTTGGTGAAAGAGCATAGGCCAGTTAGAGGGTAAAATAAGTCAGTCAGTCACTCTTATATGTAAACACTATGACTCTCTTTGCGATTTGTTTATTGTCATTGCGAATCCATTCGTTCCCCGTTCTGCCATTTTCTCGAGTTTCAATTCCACTTGTTCCCCGTTTAATTTCCCCGTTCTTTCCCGAAAGATTGTTAAAAAAGTGTTTAAAAAACAAACAAAAAATGGTCGTAAACAAACTCTATATTACTTTCCTTAATAAAAATGTGTGCTTAAAAACAAAAAAAAAATGTGTTTAAAAAAAAGTGCGCGTAGACAAATTTTCTTTCCCCAAAGAGTGTTAAAAAAATTAAAAAAAAAAAAAGTGCTGCCATAAAAAAGTGTTTCCACAAAAAAAACGTATTTCCACAAAAAAAACTGTGTTGCCACAAAAAAAAGTGTTTCCAAAAAAAAAAACTTTTTCCACAAAAAAAAAAATATTTCACAAAAAAAAAGGTTTCCACAAAAAAAAAATGTTTCCACAAAAAAAAATTTCCACAAAAAAAAGTTTCCATAAAAAAAAGTGTTTCCAAAAAAAAAACTTTTTCCACAAAAAAAAAAAATATTACACAAAAAAAAAAGTTTACACAAAAAAACAAAAAGTGTTTCCACAAAAAAAATTCAGATGAGATAAATGAGATAGGATGCGCTGAGATTAAATTAATGCTATAAGTAATGCCTTGAAAATTTTATATGTAGGGTCGCCATATATCCGGAACCACTGGGCCAATTTCGTGCAAACTTCACATAAACCATCTACAGACCATCCTCAACGTAACCTGAAATTTTGGTTTGAAATCGGTTGACAGAAATCCGTTGAAAAATAAAAATTTGTATATCTATCACACATTTTATATGTGAAAAACACACTATCACAAAAGTGTACGTATAACGCATATGCGTAGACATTTTTCGTCATTTTTTTTTAAGAACCATCAGTAAAAGTAGACCTTTGCAGCGCATGTATTGGTTTGTAAATCGGTTGAGTGGTTCTCGAGTTATAAAATGACGAACATATACCAACTAATTTTTATATATATAGATTAGGGTTTGGGAATTCCCTGGATATCCCGGGAAAAGTTTGCCGGGAATTCCCGGGAAAAATATATTATTTTATAAAACGAGAAATTTAAAAAGTATTGAATTGTTTTTGTTTAGAATAGGATTTTTTAATTTTATTCATATAAGACATTTTAAATACCAAAACAAAAATGTTATTGTTAAAATCTTTTAAAAGGGAATCCATTTCTTTGACACACAAAAAAAATCATTTCCAAGTAATTAGGAGCTTTTTAACTAACATAACATAACTTATTCAAAATTTAAGTAGTAAAACCTAAAAACTTGGTAAAATGTTTAAAAGAAATATGAACAAAAAGTTTTGTTTCTTACAAATAATCGCCCTTACTATCTAAATTTTTCAAATGTATATTTAAGTTAAATTCGTTTGTTAAAATATTGGGTGGCAGTATACCTTGACTTGGTTTATATTTGGAGCATTCTGATTGGTTAATTTATTTTCAACCAATCAAAATGTTTGAAAATATAAATATTTTTGTTGGGTTTTCATACACAAAATGAACAAAACCGTATGATTAAAAATAAAGTCGAATTTAAATTTATAAGTTACGTTTTCATTAATAATTATGATATTTTCAAGTAAGTGTACTAATATATTATTTTGTATTAAAGAATAAAATGTCAGGAGTATGGAAATACTTTGCAAAAAAGGACAATACAGCGCAGTGCAATGTTTGCCCTAAAAGACTAATGGTTAACGGAGGTAGCTTATCCGACATCTTAGCCTTATCCGACATATAAATTTGGTTCACAAAAAAAAAAATTGATAGTCATGCAACTTTTCTTGAAGAAAACAACAACAAGAAAAAACGTTCCAGCTAACATTAACAAAGTACCCGAAAAAAAAAGTTTAAGCTGTATAGGCATTGAACGTTTTATGGTAGGGCAAACATTTCCTGAAATGGTATCCAAATACCGGCGGAATGTCAATCCGCACCATAACTAGATTTTCGTTTATTCTTTAAACTTTTTATAATAAAAACATGGCTTTGCCAAAAAATGAAAAAATGTAAAGAATATTATATTAAATTACTACAATCATGTAAAAGATATCATGATAAAAGAAATATCGAGCCATATTTCTAACAATATGAGATTTACTATAATCTTAGATGAATGGACAAGAATATCACAAAAGAGATATTTGAACATATGTATAAACGGAAATAATTCATTTTATAACCTGGGGTTGGTTTATGTATCAGGAAGATGTAATGCTGATGAAATAAGAAGAATTGTAGAAATAAGACTAGAAGAGTTTTATTTATCTTTAGAAAATAACATTGTGGCCACCATATCCAATGGGCCAAGTGTGATGAAACGGTTTGTTTCCGACAGTCTAGTAGTAGGTGCTTTCTGCTGGAATCATGCAATTCATTTGGCAGTGCTGCGAATAATTCATGTGAAATCAAATGTTCAACATTCTGATATTTTTTACTTTAAATGTGTAGTGAGACACAGACTGCATTTGTACTGAAATAGTGTTTTTTTTTTTTTTTTTTTTAACAAAAATTACTTATATATGTAGGTGGTTTTCATTAACAATTTTGTTCAAAAATATTTCCCGGGATTCCCGGGAATCAAATTTTTTCATTCCCGTTTCCCGGGAAATAAAAAAGTCCGGGAAATCCCAAACCCTAATATAGATATAATAGTTTTACTAACCGAAAAGTTTTAGGTGAACCCATTGATGAAAATGTGGACGATAAATTTTAAACTAAACGCACCGATAGTTGTGTCTTATGTGAACATAAAGCCATATCCGTTTGAGATTGTCCATTAGCCTTACCCACCGACAATTCCATATGACATTTAAAATAAAATTTTATATTATTTTACATGTTTCTAACTTTTTTTCAGTTTTGGCATCTAGAATTTATAATGTACCAATAAAAAATTATATTTTTAGGTAATTTATATAAAAATTTATGGGTTTGATTTAAACTGAGCTAATGAAAACTATTTTTTTCTGTAGGAAATCGTTTTTGCCAAGATTGTTTGTATAATACAATAGTTTTGATTTAACTGCCTTTTTCTTAAGTGCACATTTGCTATAACTGCACAAAATGCTGGTTTCGTTTCTATTTTACAAAATTAGGTACGCAATTGTCTTCTTTAAGTGCACCTTTTGTACCTGTGCATTTAAGATAACTGCCTCATATTTTCGGCAGTTTTACATTATTTTCATAAAAAATATCACCGTTAGCTGCCTCTTTTGTTTTGCTTTGTTTTTCAATTCTAGAAAAAAAAACACACATAAAATAAATGTGTTGTCAACTTTTTTTGTGACAAAAATATCGTACTTTAATCGTTTTTTAACCATAAAAATCGCAAGATCTGGTGCAAACACAAAGTTGTCATCATTAGCTTCATTTGTTTTGTTTGTTTTCAGTCTATATTGGTATACCTGCACATTGAGGCAGGTAAACAATTTGACTTAGCTGCGTTTTTGGCTTACCTGCACAAAAATTCTTGCAAAAGTTGGTTGTGCAGCTAAGTCAAAATTACTGTATAACATACGCTAATTTTTTGCATGTACCAAGCATATTATATAAGTTATACCCAAAACTTGGGTAGATCTATAATACATACTAAAACTAGGTAACTTATACCCTTATTTTATGTAATTTCCCACTTTTTATTTTTTGCGTGTACGCACCTTATTTCAGCTTACTGGTGTTTTTGGAGAAGGACCAAATGAAGGGGTCAGTACCTGTTGTTGGCCGTGTCTCTGGGCTACGATGGGGTTGGTGTGTCGCAGGCGACGTCTGGTGGCTCCTTACCCTGTTTTTGTCTTCTTTCTTTTTATTTTATTATTTAACACAAACACCTTTTTTTGTTTAGGTTTTAAATTTGGTTTATTTAATATATTCTTTTGTTTTATTTCCAAACTGGTTTTTTCCTCTCTATCTTTTCAGGTTTGTCTTTTAATTTACAATTTTCTTTTCCCTTTTTTAACAATTCTAATACTGGTTTTATAATTTTCACTTTTTGTATAGCTTTAAGCCTCTTCTTCAACAATTTTATTTAACCAACGAGCATATAATCTCAAGAGGATGCATGTGTCTCTTTCTATGTTAACTGGCTCTGGCCGACATTTGAAGAAATTTTATTAGAAGGTGATAGCTTAAGTTTTATTGTCAAATTTTAATAAATATTAAAAATTGTTTCAATAAATATGCATAATATGAAAAAATGTAATAAAAAAACTAAACACGTTAGCTGCAATTCTTGAAATCTCAGCCAGAGCCATTGAGAGAGCGGTTAACAGTACGTGAGCATCTTGCATAGAGTCTGATTTAACTTTATTTTTCGCTATTTTAGTTTTAACTTTTGTTGCCTGTTGCTGCTGTGGCTCTTAAGATTACGATTAACGGTGGGTTTCATACTGTAGGTTTAACTTTAACTTAACTATAAACAAAAGAAAATGTTAAAAAAATGTACACAAAACAACAACAAATTTTTGGGTTAACTTTTAACTAAAGTTTAAACCTGCAGTATGGGACCCACCGTAATAATAATATTTCGCAAGTTTACGAAGAAAAAGAAACAACAAAAACAACGACTAATGCTGGGAAATAAGGTACTCATGAGGTTTTTATCACATTTTTTGATATCACCCATTTATAATACGAAACTAACCTTAGTAAAAAATGTATTTATTGCCATAACAAACGGCAAATGGGAACTTTTTTGCTTGAAATTTGGCAACAACAGTTTTTAGAGGTGACCCCATATTATACTAAAAGTTGGACTTTGGCGACATCTTCGAAAGCTATGCTGCCATACAAAATTTTTGAAAAATCGCGATTTTAACGTATAGGCCGCTATAATGAATACATTTTTTTTTATTGAAATATTTTCCTTTTATTTGCTGCCTTACTTGAACATTCGGCAACTAAAATCGCTGAAATAGCAAAAAACCACAAAAATCTTTATAAAACTCTAAGTAGTGGTTGAAATATCAAGATTATCACATCGCATTTATATCGTAAATATGGCCACAGGTCCTGTGCTTACATTTTAACACAAAAAAATTTATATTAATTGAATTTAAAAAATTTTTTATATAAAAATTGAGTGGACAACCGCCAAACTTTAAAGACATTTAGCGAAAAATCTGTACCATTGATCAAATAATAGAGTACGCCATTGTAAGCAGCATGTCCGAAATATATAGAACTGATGGTCAGATGTCTATTAATTTGTTGAGTGTCATGCAGTGTTATTATTCCGTGCGAGTTCAAAAAATTATTATAATTCAAAAGCAAATTAAATATTTTTTGTATCATATTATGTTTATTAATGTGTCTTGGGAACTATGTTCTTCCTCTATCACATATCTATGTTACATATATAAGTTAATAATCCTTACGTTTTTTACAGATATTTTTATTAAAAAAAAAGAAACGTTAACAACTTAAATGTATCGGTCCACTTAAAAAATTTATATGCAATAATAAATTAACTAATGTTATCCTATGAAATAATTTATTTATCATAAACTTAAGGTATGTATGTACATTAGGGTGGCAGGTATTTTACAAAATGTTGAATTTCGAGATGTGCACACCCTATGGTGGAAATTTGAGCCAAATTGGACAATTTTAAACCGCACCCAGAGGTCAAAGGTCAAATTTCGGTAAATTTTACTTTTTTACAAAAAATTAATTCTAAAAATGATATTTGCCCGAATAATTTAGTGAACATTTGTAATTGAGTTCTTTTATGTTCATTTTTCTTATTACGATTTTTGTTGCAAAATAATTAACCCTCTTGTTGCCCAGGGGTCAAAATGACCCAATTTATACAATTTCGATAAATAATCATAAAAAGGCCTAATTTAAATAATTTTTTTTTCTCAAAATTGGACAATGAGTTTTACTAATTATAAACAATATATCTACGGTTATAAATTGATGCTACAGAAGACTGATTTTTTATTTTCAGATAGCTAAATTATGTTGAATTAATAAGTTTCTTCGGGTACTTAAAATAAACTGAAGGAAATATCACTTAAGTGGTATCCCTTTACAATTTTCGACACTATGAAAATTTTTTGAAACTTTAACCCTTAATCAGACCATTTGGTCCATCTCTGTTTAATTGCATTTAAGTTTGTTTTAAAAACCTAAATTTGATTTCTAACAATATGTACATAATTTAACATTATTGTATTCAGTACGTACTTAACTATTAAACATTGTTAAGGACTAGCCTCTGTGTGTACCGGGAGTAATGCTGACAAAGAAACTATGAAGCAGCGATGATTCCGATTCAGTAATTGAATTACTACGCTCATGTAGTAACCCAAAATGAGAGAGGTAATTCGTATTAGACCAACTTATATCTCGTTGCCCAAATACAATTTCTCTTAAAATCTCATTCTTCTGTAAGTTTAATTTAACCAAAAACGGTCTCATAAGATTTAAAGTATATATTTCGAATAGAGTTACATGGGATTCATTATAAATATAAATATTTGAAAAACGTTTGCTATAGCCCTTAATATGCTATATATAAACGAAGAATTTTGCGCTCCAGAATTTCAAATTGTTTCATTATCGTAGGAGAAATTGAGAACCAAATAGGAAATGAATTTTACTAATTTATTAGAATTTTACTAATTTATTAAAATTGACACCTTAATATTTAAAACTATCTCGTGATAACAGTCGTGACAGTCGTGTGAATAAGTCGATTTTTGCCAATGCAGTCTAACACTTTTTGTGCTAGTTGCTTAAGTTCTGTTAGTTGTGCTTTTGTAAAATTTATTTGCCATTGTGTTAAATTTATCAAATCAAGTAGAAGAGCTGAAGAGCTTTTCCAAAGCATATTTAATCAAAACCAATGTAAAAGAGAGTGCTTCTAAAAAAATTAAAAAAAAAAACAATTTCCAAACCGAGCTTAAATGCAAATAATGATTCCGTTGTAGTTGCTGCTGTACATGATAATAAAAACAATTGTCAAATAGAGTTTAAATGAATATAATGATCCTGCTATACATGATGATAATGTTGTCACTTCTGAACTAACGGATCGTAAAGTAAATGATTTAAATTGTAATAATGTTCGTAAAAGGAGACCATGTCTCTGTTTGTCTGAACCAACCGATCGCAAAGTAAATGATTCAAGTTCTCATAATGTGCAAATGCGAAGAGCATGACTCTCTTTGTCTGAGAGCTCTAAAAATTCTATTGGTTATGCTGCTCATAAATCAAAGATAGTTAAATCTAATGTGCGTTTACGAAGAGAAAGTCTCTGTTTATCTGAATGTTCTAAATATTATGTTAGTGATACTGAATTTTGCTAATTGTACGTTTTTAAACGCTGATGCTATCGTTTTCCCAACTGATAATTTTCAAAGTGTTTCGGATAATGTCAATGCTGCTGTTTTAACCGATGATAATAATGCTAATTGGCAAAATGTGACCAGGAAGAAAAATCGTTCTACACATCGTAATATTGTTGTTGGTAATAACAAAAATTGTGAATTGGAAGTTGTTACTAAAAGGAAATGGGTTCATTTATCATCTTTTAAGCTGAGTGTCTCTGAGGATGATATAATTCGCTACGTTGCTAAGCATCTTGGCATTGATAAAGTGCATCTATTATGTCATAAACTGGTGAAAAAATATGCTCCTTTAAATGATTTTAAGTTTATAAATTTTAAACTTGGTATTTCTCCTGAATTTTATCAAGAACTGTTTAATAGGAAACTTTGGCCATCTAGTGTGAAAGTACGCCCGTTTAAGTATATTCCAAAAAAGGTGGTAACTGTGTAAAATTTTCAGGCGCCAGCAGTTCTTAAAATTTTGTATTTTAAATATTTCTAATAATAAGTTTTAAAGTTTAAAATATATTGTTATTATAATAAAATTTTTTAGATTTAAGTTGCTAGTCTGTAAGGATAATAATGTATCCATAGATTGAAATAAATAAAAAAGGGATTTCCCTATCATCTCAAGAACAAAAAATCTTCTACATTTCCCTGATGCATTTCTTAGACATATAGCCTCACTTCTAGAAGAGTTAATTCTTATTCCCCAATCGTTATAAAAATGACTCACCACAGAAAGATGTAAATAAACCTTTTCTAAAGCCCTTTGAGGGGATTCATCACTAGCATATAATATAGAATCA
This sequence comes from Leucophora obtusa, assembly GCA_949987735.1. Lineage (NCBI taxonomy): Eukaryota > Metazoa > Arthropoda > Insecta > Diptera > Anthomyiidae > Leucophora > Leucophora obtusa. The sequence continues at coordinate 16,004,470 of OX465300.1, forward strand.
TCATCATATAAAATTCCTGCCTATTCCCTAACTATATGAGGGAAGTCGTTAATAAATATGTTATATAGATAAGGAGCTAATATTGAGCCCTGAGGAACGCCACAATTCATCACTCCAGAATCAGAGATCATATTATCCATTTGAACACAAAATTACCTATTTTAAAAATAAGTTTTAAGAATTTTAATAATAGAAGGGCCAAATCCCAAATTTATCATTTTAAATAAGAATGATCAAATGCTTTTTCTATATCTAGTGAGACAGCAACAGTGCATTTTCTTTGTCTGAGATTACGGATAATATCATCTTCAAATTTAAGTAGAGCATGTGTTGCAGAATGACCATTCTTGAACCCAAACTGATAGTCAATATAACAATTGTTCATATTCAAATCCATTTTATCTCGAATTACTTTTTCAAATAATTTGCTTAAATTCGACAATAACGAAATTTAAACATTTAATTTAAAATTTATTGTTAATTTTTTCTTTTTTATAAAATTTGCTCGTGCCATAAATCGAACCTTGGACTCCAGATTGCCAATATCTTCTGTCGATTCATACCGAGTTTGCTGAGGAACTGCACTATAAGAGTTGTTATAGATGGGGTCTCATCCAATGAGTTTGAGTTAAAGGGAGGGGTACCGCAAGGTTCCGTTCTTTCTCCTTTGCTTGTCTTTCTTTGTCAAGCTTCCAATCCTGTCTACTATACTTTCGCAGATGGCAGCAACATTTGTCACTCTTACTTATTCTATCATAAGCCTTGGAGAGGTTGGGGGTTAAAGGCAGACAATGAATTTCATACCCGATCGGGTCCTGATGAAAATTTCCGAAATTTGACCTTTGATCTCTGTGCCGCGGTTTAAAATTGTCCAATTTGCCTCAAATTTTTACCATATTCTTTTCAGATCAACTGTAAAAAAATAGGGGCATGCACATCCCGAAATTCAACATTTTGTAAAATGCCTGCCACCGTAATGAACATTCGGGTGGCAAATAGCTATTTGGCGAAAAGCCGAGTTTCAAGGTGTTTTCTCACTCCCTGCTTTTTGACCTTTATTTCGAAAAGTATATTATACAAATTTGGGCGATATCGGACAAGTTTAAACCTTGGCACACTGGGATCAAAATTTGTTTTCCTATATTCATGAATTGTCTTAAAAAAAGGAAATTAATAGTAGCTCCAACTCCAAAAAAAAAAAATAATTTTTATAAAATTATTAGTGAAAATCAATGGTAGAAAGTCCTTCGAATGGTGCCACAATTTGAAAGTCACTTATAGAAATAAATCTGTAAAAATAACAGAAAAAGCAACTAAAAATTAGTTAAAAATGATGCTGCAGAAAAAACTGTTAAATTAGCGTATTTTGTTTGCTACATACTAATAAAATAGAAACAGCAAAAATAAAACTGTTAAATTTATAGAATTTTAGTTATATTTAAGTTAACTTTTAGTTAATTGAAAATGACAAATTGTACTGTAAAATCTGCAGAAAATTTTGCAAAATATTAGTAGACTACAAATAGCAAAAACAAACTATTAAATCTACAGAATTTTTGTTATTTTTAAGCTAAATTTTGTTGAATGCAAATAGCAGTCTATCCTGTTAAATTAACAGAATTATTTGCTATAAAAATTGTAAACTGCTGTTTTCAAAAGGCTCGATTTTATTTGCATTAAAGAAAAAAATTTAAAAAAAACTTAGAAAATTTTAAAATTTTTCGCGATTTTTTAGGCTACTAATTTTTTAGCAAAATATTTTGCTGGTATTAGCAGGTTAATTTGTTATTTAATATTAACTATTTGGCTCAAATATAACTAAAATTCTGTATATTTAACAGTTTTATTTTTGCTGTTCATAACTTACTAATATAAAGCAAAAATAGTATGATAATGTAGCAGTTTTTTTCTGCAGTATCATTTTTAACTAATTTTTAGTAGTTTTAAATAAATTTTTTTACAGACTTGTTTCTATTAGTGTACACGTGATAAAGCAGCTTAAAGCAGGTAAATTAAATTTTTTATAAATGCTCCGAAAAATTTAAACTTTCATCCCGCTTTGTCGACTTTTAAACTAATCCAATGTAGCTCAAGTTTTCACCACATACTTTTGAGATGAAATATAAGAAAATAGGGTAGTACATATCACGAAATTCTACTTTTCGGCATGTAGCTGCCACACTAATGTGCATATGTATTGTTTTTTATAATTATGTTTACAAATAATCTGGAAACTTATATTTTTATAACAAATTATTTTGTGTCAAATTGTTGAATTAATTTAATATTTTCTGTCTGAAGATTACAATCCATTAATAATTATTGTATGATGCATAATACTTTTACATTACCAGCGAAAATACGAAATATATACAGTGGATCGCGTAATTATTATACCCTCTCTGTGATACTCGTGTGTTTGCCACTTCGTCAATGTGACAAATACATTTTTTTCGAAGCATTTAAAAATCATCCCAAAACTCCACTTTCTTTTTTACGATTTTCAAAAAGTTTGTCCCCATTGGAATCTCTACACTCATAGAAATAAATCTGTAAAAATAGCAAAGTTACTAAAAATTAGTTAAAAATGATGCTGCGGAAAAAACTGCTTAAATTAGCAAATTTTTTTGTTAAATATTGCTGTATATTAGGAACAGCAAAAATAAAACTTAAATATACAAACTTTTAGTTAGTTTTATTGCGTTAAAGTTTTGTAAATGGCAAAGAGCAAATTAACCTGCTAAAATCAGGAAAAAAATTTTATAAATAATTAGTAGCCTAAAAAATCACAAAAAAATTTAAAATTTTCAAAGTTTTTTTTGATTTTTTTTTAAAGTTTTTCAATATTTGCATTCAACTAAATTTTGCTTAAAAATAGCAAAAATTTTGTAGATATAACAGTTTACTTTTGCTATTTTTAGTCTACTAATATTTAGCAAAATTTTTTAACAGTTTTAATTTTGCTGTTCTTATTTTACTATTATTTAGCAAAAAAATCTGCTAATTTTAGCATTTTTTCTGCAGCATCATTTTTAACTAATTTTTAGTAACGTTTTCTGCTATTTTTACAGATTTATTTTACACTCAGATAAAAAAGTTAGCAAAAAAATTTTTAAACAGTTTCTAATCGAACTTTACTATTTTTATACTGATTTTTAGTACAATTTTTTTTTAGTAATCATTTTTGCTATTCTTTTATTACAAATTACGGATTTTTTTACTAATTCTCGCTGCTAATTTTAGCAAAACATTTTACTAATTTTTCAAAACCGAGTGCTAAATATAGCAGAAAAATATACTAATTAAAATTTTTTTTTTGATTTTTTACAATTCTTGTTTAGTTTATATTTGTTACTATTGATATATTCTTAGTTTGAAAATAACACTCAGAAAATTTTATTTTTTTTTACAATTTTTTTGCTAATTTCAGCATATTGATTTTAAATTACAGTTTACAACAATTAACTGAAATTTAGTAGCTGCAACTAATTATTTATACTAATTTCATTGTACTAAAATTATGATATTTAGTAAGTTTTTTAACTGATTTTAGCAAATCGATTTTGAATTGCAGTTTACATACTTTTTACTAAAATTTAGTAGCGGCTACTTATTTTTTCTACTAATTTTATTGTACTACAGATCAGCAGACATGTATTGCTAAAATTAGCAAAAAATACCGCTGGCCTCAAAACAGTTAAATTTCCCGTAATAACAGCAAAATTTTCAGTAGCCATTACAGACTTTTTTGGTTGAGTGTATGAGTGTAGTTAGAACAATCCTAAGATCCGGAACAATTCGCTATGCCGTGGTTAAGTATCAAAAAAGCTATAGGAATTGGAATTCCTAGATTTGAAATATTAAAACATTAATATTGTTTTTGTCATGGTTGGCAAGTGAAACGATGTGGTTATGGATATCACCACATCGGATTATTTTTACATTTTATACAATTATTACCACAGTAATAGAAAAAAGTCTGTAAAACATTTAGTTAAAACTACTAAAAATTTGTTAAAAATGATGCTGCAGAAAGAAACTGATAAATTAGCAGATTATTTTTGCTATTAGTAAGATAGGAACAGCAAAAACAAAACTGTTAAATATACAGAATTTTAGTTATATTTGACTCAAATTTTTGTTAATAGAAAATAACAAATTAACCTGCTTAAATCTGCAAAAAATTTGATAAATAATTAGCAGCCTAAAAAATCACGAAAAAACTTAAAATTTTGGAAGTTATATATTCGATTTTTTTTTAAATGCAAATAAAAATCGAGACTTTTGAAAACAGCAGTACAAATATTTCTGCTAATTTAACAGGATAGACTGCTGCTTGCATTCAACTAAATTTAGCTTAAAAATAACAAAAATCTTGTAGATATAACAATTTATTTTTGCTATTTTTAGTCTACTAATATTTAGCAAACTTTTTTTTTCCAGATTTTACAGTACAATTTGTCATTTTCAATTAACTAAAAGTTAACTTAAATATAACTAAAATTCTGTAAATTTAACAGTTTATTTTTTCTGTTCTTATTTTTCTAGTATTTAGCCAAAAAAATTGTAATTTAACAGTTTTTTCTGCAGCATCATTTTTAACTAATTTTCAGTTGCTGTTTCTGCTATTTTTACAGATTTATTTCTATGAGTGTAGAAAACATGATTTGTAAAATTTAATAGGAAGTGTACAAAATTACAAATTTTTCGGTTTCGTTATCAGTTTGAACATATTTTAATTAAATATGGAAAATGCCTTAAACTTTGAGCCGGTTCTATCTATAAAAATATCTGTGTGTTTCTGTGGGTAATTTAAACGTCAAAATTCAGTGGTTAAAATACCACTTTGACAACTTTACTATCGAATTTTGCCGTTTAAAATGTAGAAAAATTGCACTACTGATGGAAAAAATTGTAACAATTTTAAGTTTATCATATGAAACTTTTGAAATAAATTATTTAAACTATAATTTTTGATGGAATAACTGATAAAATTTGTTTTTTATTACTTTTATTTTTTGAAAAAAATATGAAAAAGATTAATGAATTTTCAACATCCGAATACTTTCGCCGGTTAGCCAAACTTTTGTCAAGGCGATTCAGCCGCCGAAAATAATCGGCCGAACCGATTTTCGGCTAAAGCCGGCAGCAAAATGCAAAATTATTTATTTATTTGAAAATTTATAAAATTTGTTTAAATATATGCAATTATCTGGAAAGTAAAATTTTCTTATTTTTGCGATATCTTTGATTTGTAAAATGTTTTGGCGGTACCACAACTTTTTTGTTTTGTTGATACCATAATTCTACCGGTTTACACAGGAGATGGATTAGGCCCTCATTATATTAATATTTTTGAGCAAGTTAACACTTAGTAACCAGAGCTTCGAGTAATTAATTCTTTATTTCCATTTGTGAGTTCTAAATAGAAAATTTCATTAATTTATTTACAAATACTATACATTAAACGTAATAAATTCAAATTTGGCACCGTTCGATTTTTAACGAATTAATTCTATTGCACTATAGTTCTTTTTATTAAATCAGATGAATAAATTCACTTGTGATCGTGTTCAATTTAATGAATCGAACGGATAAAAATTGATTTAATTCCCACTGAATTAATTCGCTACCGAAATTATTCAATTTCGTTCAGTGTTTAGAAAATGAATTAATTCCCTCGCGAAATTATTCAATTTCAATTTCGTTCAGTGTACTAAAAATGGTAAAAAAACGTTCACTAAATTCAAAAATGTTTTCTGCCGTTCAGTAGACAACTATTTTTTGAAAACTACTTATCTACTATGTACCTGTCAAATTCCATAAAAATTTTGAGTCAAAAACTAAGTTTTTAAAAACTTCTCGTTTTTAGCTGTAGTGTGAATTGGGTTTTAGGATATTACATAAAAAATATGTAATATCCTATTACATATCAAATATGTAATACACCATGTAATACTTAAAGATTTCTGTTGAAGTTAATTTAAATAAAAAATTTTAATCGGATTGGAAAGTTTCCATCAAATCCGCACGCAAAGAAAAAAAAGTGTATAATTAACTTCTTTTAACGTATAAATTGCCTAAGTTTATTATATATTATACAACTACAAAAGTTTAACGACACATTATACAAAGCCCTTCGGTAAATAAATATAAAAAAATGTATTGACATTTATACTTAAAACTTAGGCAAATTAACCTTTTTGCTTTTAATAAAAAACAAAAAATATTTGTTGTATTTTTTTGTTTTAAACTATTACAAAAAATTGATAATTTTATTTTTATTTGTTGTTTCTAGTCTGTAGTTTTCGAATGTTTTCGTTGTACTTATTCCCTCACATACACAGCTGGCAATTTTTGTCAACTTTCTAAAACCCTTTCATTTGACGTATAAGTGATTTCCGTTCAATAACAGCTTGTATGTAAATATATATAAATTCACATGGAAACTATTTATCAAAAAAAAGTATGGGAATTACTAAACGGGTTTTCCAAACTAAACGTTGATTAAATAAGAAACACTATTGCTCTAAAATTATTGGGTAATGAGTATTCAATTCTGACTACTTTTTAGGGTACTCAATGCTATAAAGTAACTACTCAATACTTTTAGGATTGTATTTTTCCACACAAATACGCAATTTTATATGAAGGAAAAAAGTAAGAGTGGTATCGATTACTCAATTGAAAAGTATCGAGTAGCCAAAAGTAACAATGTTTTACAATGGTAAAGGGCGGATTATGGGACCATAAACGTAAATGTGATGTAACTGTACCGTGCCGTAGCTAAAAAGTACACTTATAGATTACCGTAAACCACATTACTATATAGCATCTATTTCATGTGGTTTTATATTTTATTCTAAATTTTTCCATTTATTTGTTAATTTTTATTCCTTATTTGTTGTTTGAATCAATTTTCTTTATTCATTTCATAATTTTTCCAACTAAAATCATTCAGCTGTTTCGATGCCGGATAGAAAATTCTGATTTCAACAGAATGATCCGGCAAGTACGTTTACATTTACGTGTTGGTAACCATTGCGGCCCTATGTTCCACTGGGAATTAAAGGATTAAATATATAACCATTCGTATACATTTCTTCTTGTGGTTTCGAAACAGCTGATTCGTTACAGATACGTTTACGGTTGGGTAACTCAGCCTTAACTACGAAGTTATATTTTGGTGTGTTGTACACTTTCATCTGCAGATTAAAAAAATCATTTAAGTTTCTATAATAAAATAAAATTATAACAAATTTCGAAAAATCTTGAATTAATGTATCCACTTTAGTCCACTACTGTAAATAGTACCCTCATATAATAGCGCAGTAAAAAGCATAAGATGGTATATAAATTTGGCTATAAGCAGAAAAAAATCAGTGTTGGCAGGCAATACCGCTAAAATACCGTTATCGATTCAAAACCCTTTAAACTGACTACCGTTACCCCTAAAATACCGTTGCCGAAATAACTGAAATACCGGTATCCTTAAAATACCGACATCGAAATAAATAATTGTAAAACGCTTTATTCTATTAAAAAAATTAGTTACATAACATAAAATTTTTATAAATAAAGAAAAAATTAAATCCCGGGATCCCGAAAAATCCCGTAGTCCCGAAAATCCCGGGGTCCGGGGATTTTAAAATATCAATCCCGATTGGCATCCCTAGCTGAAGCCTACTGACAATTTCAAACGTCGTCAATACGCCGAATGGTTGGTTGAACTGACATAAGTGACGGACTTCTTGTGGCTAGAGATTGAGGATATGGACCTGGACGATATGGCCTTCCAACAGGAAAGTTATCATTTTCTTATTGCGGACAACTGAATAGTAGAGTGATGTCTACGAAACAATTGTATTGTCTATCATGAAAACGATCAACCCTTTTTGAAACAACAAATAAAATCTAATATAACAATATCATATTAGAATTTGGACTTGAGGTAGAAGAATATTCTAACTAAATATATGAAAATATAGAAAGTCCGAAAAAACAACTTTTGTATTTTTAATGCAAAAATTAGGACAATTGTTGAAGATAAGCATGCCACGGCTAAAATCTCATTCAAATATTTATTTTGTTTTGAATTTAAAGTTAGTTGTTTTTACAAAATGTATTGACAACAAACATACATATAAATAGTACCCAAAGGGTACTTTTATGTAATTATTGCTTTCAAAAAGGAATTTATTTATAGCTGGTTTTACCAAATCAGACAGTTCATATACGAAAGTACAAAATTCTCGTCCCGTTGATTTTTTGTACCTTATGTAATGTCTCGGTTTGAGTAGGAAAGTTATCATTTTCTTATTGCGGACAACTGAATAGTAGAGTGATGTCTACGAAACAATTGTATTGTCTATCATGAAAATGATCAACCCTTTTTGAAACAACAAATAAAATCTAATATAACAATATCATATTAGAATTTGGACTTGAGGTAGAAGAATATTCTAACTAAATAGACAAAATAAAAAACTTTACTGGTTAATTTGTCCAAAATCTCAAATTAGTATTGAGAATAAATTAAAACTTTATAAATCTATTTTAAAATCAGTGTGGACCTACGGGATTCAACTGTGGGGATCTGCAAGTCATTCAAGTATAGAAATAATTCAAAGATATCAGTCCGAGACACTTAGACTTATAGTCCAATCACCATGGTATATTAGTAACGAGGCTATTCATAATAATCTCAAAATTCAGACAGTTAAGCAAGTAATCAGGTACCAACGAGCATATAATTAAAAGAGGTACCAACTCACCGAACCTCTGTTAAATTACTCTCTTCATAATCTGTATCGAAAAATGTTACCATATGACATGTGTAGTCTGTAAAGACTAACATTTTTCGATACAAAATGTTAATGTTCGAAAGAGGCGATGAAAACCGCCTGGTATTACAGCGAAAAGTATTTGACTAGACTAAGTAATAATGTTAGCCCCTTAGCTATCGCCCTATTGGACGTAACAGAAGAAATTAAAAGACTAAAGAGATATCACATCTTAGACCTTCCTTTCCGAAGCTAGTTATATATAAAAAAATTTCTTCAAATTCTTTTTTTTTTTATCATTTCACCCTTTTGTATTATTTATTTTTTATATTGTATAATATATACGTATTTAAATTGTTAGCATAGCTAACTTTTTATTTTGTAAATATAATAAGTATTAGTAAAATCTTTGTTAGAAATATAAATAATTCTTTAAATTTACAACTAAATTTTTGTGAAACTAAAGAATTTTTTTTTAATTTTGAACTTGTAGTTGTACTTTATAAGAGTACATCCACAAATGTCATTTTTAAACAAATAAAGAAATAATAAAAAAAAATCTCTATTCTCTTTAAAATGAGGTATTAATCATCAAAATCGGGATAACGGTTATGAAATAGCGAGCATTTAAACTTTAAAGATATTATTTGATTTAGATTTTTTTTTTATTTTTGAAAGAAAGTACTTCGAAAATATATACGAATATGTATGTTTCTGTTCGTTATATTTGTATAGTATTATATATCGTTAGAAATCTTATTAAAAACTACGTTAGCTGATGGAGAAAGACATGGCATGTTGTATAATAACCAAAAAAGATATTTTGGGAAAACTCAAATTTTCATACTTTTTTGTATGGCGACATGTCTAAAATTTATGAAATTTAAAATTATTTTTACCGAACAGGAATGTACTTTCAAAAAGAAAAAGTTTGATACTCATATTGACTATATTGGAATTATAGGGTTGCCATCGTAAGGAATAATATAAGGTTTTGGGAAAACCCCGATAAAACACGAAGTAGCCGGAATAACGAAAAACAAAACGAGTAAAAAGGTTAAAGTCGGGCATGCCGACTATACAATACCCTACACCAGTCTGGTTAAAAGCCAACTAATGTTTGAATCCGAAATTCGAATGGGTTAAAATGGGACTTGTGTCAAAATTTTCTATAATGTGAGTCAGCGAACCAAATTTAATTAAAATATCTTAATATTTGCGACCTGCAGTTTGTTATATTGTGTTAACCAAAATCAATAGGCTTCGTTCTTGGGCTGATATAGGCCTGTGTACCAAATTTCATCAAAATGTCTTAATATTTGCGACCTGCAGCGTATAAACAATATAATTTTGGGGGGACCCTTATATGGGCACTAGTCTAAACATGGACCGGTGTTAACCAAAATCAATAGGCTTCGTCCTTGGGCTGACATAGGGCGGTGTACCAAATTTCATCAAAATATCTTAATATTTGCGACCTGCAGCGTATAAACAATATAATTTTGGTAGGACCCTTATGTGGACACTAGGTGTAAACATGGACCGATGTTTACCAAAATTAATAGGCTTCGTCCTTGGGCCAACATAGCTCTGTGTACCAAATTTTATCAAAATATCTTAATATTTCCGACCTGCAGCGGATAAACAATATAATTTTGGGGGAACCCTTATATGGGCACTAGGTCTAAACATGGGCCGACATAAGTCGGTGTACCAAGTTTCATCAAAATATATTAATATTTGCGACCTGTAGAGTGCGCACAAGAATGCATGGACAGACAGACAGACAGAGGGACGGACGGACGGACAGACAGACGGACATCGTTAAATCGAAATAAAAAAAAATTCTGAGCCGATCGGTATACTATAAGGTGGGTCTAGGACCAATATTTTTTCGTGTTACAAACATCAGCACAAACATATAATACCCTGACCACATAGTGGACCCGTATAGAAATACGGGTCCAATGAAACTTAACAGGTAATAATAATGTCTATATAAAATACCCTAAAATTACAACAACAACCATAAAACAACAACAACGTTCCAAAAAAAGATACAAAAAATGGCTTATGCTCCAGTGGGAGTTAGAGGAACATATATATATTACACATTAGTACGTAATTCATTGGTTACATATAGGGAATACATTAAGACGTTACCGGTAATGACTTTAAATTCATTACAAATAAGAACAATATAGCAATATAATACAATAACAGTAATACATTATTTTAAAGCTTCATTGGCGGACTTAGGCCGGTCTGAGGTGGGCAAAGCCCACCCTAGACTGCTTTTTGCCCACCCCAGAATTTAAAAAAATTCTGGCTATAATTCTTGTTCTACACCCAGAAAACAGATTCAGTTCTGATAACGCCATTTGTAGCCAATCGCATGGTTCGGTTGTGGTAGCCGTATTTTTCAGTTGTCGCAACAGAAAACCAATTGAGACAAGACTAATTTGATTGTGACAACGAAATTTCAGTTGTATTAAGAATAATTCGGTAGCCGCAAACGAAAAATTCATTTGATGAAACTGAACCATTCGATTGGCAACAAATGGGGTTGTCAGCACCGAATCTGTTTTCTGGGTGTGTGATTTCTTTTATTTAATATCAGTTAATCCTGTGTTTTTGATTGGGAAAATGTCTTCTAGTTTCCTAGGAAGATAATTTGTTGGAATCTAAGGGTCAGTTTTACAGCCAGAACTAATATCGATTTTTGTCTTGAATATTTCTGAAATAAAAAATGTTGTTTAAAAATTCTTACTTAAGAAATATTTCAGAAACAAATCGATCTTAGTTCTGGTTATAAGAGACAAATTTATTGGATTTAATAGTTTTTAAAGGAATAATTAGTTAATATTACACTCATAGAAATAAATCTGTAAAAATAGCAGAAAAAGCAACTAAAAATTAGTTAAAAATGTTGCTCCAGAAAGAATTTTTTTTTTTTTGCTAAATACTTGTAATATAAGAACAGGAAAAATAAAGCTGTTGAATTTGCAGAATATTAGTTCCATTTAAGTTAACTTTTAGTTAATTGAAAATGACAAATTGTATTGTAAAATCTACATAAAATTTTGCTAAATATTAGTTGACTAAATATAGCAAAAACAAACTGTCATATCTATAGTTTTTTGTTATTTTTAAGCTAAATTTAGTTGAATGCAAATATCAGTCTATAATGTTAAATTAGCAGAAATATTTACTAAAAAAAATGTAAATTGTAATTTTAACAGGTTTATTTTTGCAGTCCTTATTTTATTTGTATTTAGCAAAAAAAAAACTGCTAATTTAATAGTTTCTTCTGTTGCTTGTATAATCAAAAATTCTACGATTAAAATGTCAGTTTTTGATCACCTCGGTAATTTAAGTGTTCAAAATATGGGGTAAGAATGAGTTCGTCAGAAGTGGAAGAAAATATGAGACAGGTTTTCTCCATCAAATATCAAAATTCGTGCATTCCCTGCACGAGGTTTTCTTCAGAGAAAAGGATGAATTTTTCAGAGTTTTCTATAAAAAACATTTGAAAATTTTCTCAAAAGGGAGGGAGTTATTTTTAAGTCTTTTTGGTATGAAAAAATCGCAAGCATAATGTCGAAAGTGTTTTTTAAGATTAAGGGTCTGAGAATGGGCCAATAAACAGCCAAACATAAATGGGGCCTTTGCCCACCCCAGAAAAATGGTCTAGGTACGCCTATGTAAAGCTTCCAAATTAGTAGTGATATATATCCATATGTTTAACTCATTATTTCTCATTAAAGAATTTTTGTCTTTTTTATAATAAATGTATTTAAAATTAAGCAAATGCTCACCTTTTACGAGACAACCGACAATTACTTTCGTCAGAAATACATAGGAAACTCTCATTTCGTAAACATTAAGAAACACGTTATTATTTTGCAGTAATACGTTGCTAAATTTAGCAAAATATATACCGTAGGGTTCAAAATAGTTGAATTCCCCGTAATGACAGCAAAATCTTCAGTATCCATTAAACATTTTTGTTGAGCGTATTACAGAATACAAATTATTCAACAGCATGTATCTTTCTTGAGACTGAAAATGACAAACGCATATTTTTTGGCGTATCTGTTTGAATTCTAATGAAAATAATCATTAGAATTCAAACAAATTGTATAAAAAAAATAGACAGTTTATGTCTTATAACATATATTAATATTAAAATTATCGGATCCACGCATTTACGCATTTAAAATTGAACAAATGCTCATCTTTTACGAAACAATCGACATTGACAATTACTTTTGTGTGAAATACATTGGAAACTATCATTTCGTAAATACTAAGAAACATGTCACCATTTTACAGACATGTGTTGCTAAAATTAGCAAAATATATGCCGTAGGGCTCAAAATAGTTGAATTCCCCGTAATAAGAGCATCATTTTCAGTAACCATTACAGACTTTTTTATTGGGTGTATAACAGAATTAAATTTTTTCAACAGCATATATCTTTCTTGAGACTGAAAAAAACAATGCATATTTTTTGGCGTATCTAGTTGAATTCTAATGATATGTCTGTAAAAAAATTAGTTAAAATTACTAAAAATTAGTTAAAAATGATGCTGCACAATAAAACTGCTAAATTAGCATATTATTTTTGCTCTATATTAGGAAGATGGGAACAACAAAAATAGAACTGTTTAATACAGAGAATTCTAGTTATATTTGAGTTAATTTTTTGTTAATACAAGTAATGTCATAATGTGAATGTGCTTTAATTTTTGCAAATTGAGTTAAATGTCATTGTGCTGTGACATCTATGTTGTATCTGTCTACAATTATTTGACAACAAGCAATGGAGTGATAAACATCCGAAGAACGCGGAATTATTGTTACCGCTTATTTGACCAATTTTCGGTCTGTTGTTTGTTTTACGCAAAAATCATAATGAACGACGAAATCGTTAACAAACAAAATGTGCATTTCTGGGGCACAGAGAACCCACATTAAATGCAAGAAGAGCCATTGTATCCACTCAAAGTGACTGTTTGGTGATGTTTTGCGAGCAACCATGCAAAATGCCGTAAAACGAGCACAAATGTACATCAACTCGGGAGGTGGTTATTTGAACATTTATTAATTGGCAGCCCAAAAAATCACAAAAAATTGTGAAAATTTTTTAAAAATTTTTTTTTTTTAAAGAAATAAAAGTCGAGCCTTTTGAAAACAGAAGCTTACCGTTTTTTTTAGCAAATATTTCTTCTAATTTAACAGGATAGACTGCTATTTGCATTAAACTAAATTTAGCTTAAAAATAACAAAATTTTTGTAGATATAACAGTTTGTTTTTGCTATTTTTAGTCTCATAATATTTAGCAAAATTTTCTGCAGACTTTGCGTACAGTTTGTCATTTTCAATTAACTAGTTAACTTAAATATAACTAAGGGCCATTAACAATAAACAAATTAACCTAAAGTTTGAGTTACAGATGTCAAATTCCATACATATTTGAATTTTTTAACTTTCTGTTTGAGTTAACTTTAGGTTATTTGTTTATTGTTAATGGGGTAAAAGTCTGTAAATTTAACAGTTTTATTTTTGCTGTTCTTATTTCACCAATATTTAGCAAAAAAAATCTGTTAATTTAACAGCTTTTTCTGGACATCATTTTTAACTAATTATACCCTACACCACCATGTGGTCAGGGTATTATAAGTTTGTGCTGATGTTTGTAACACAAAAAAATATTGGTCCTAGACCCACCTTATAGTATACCGATCGGCTCAGAATTTATTTTTATTTTGATTTAACGATGTCCGTCTGTCTGTCCAGGCATTCTTGTGCGCACTCTACAGGTCGCAAATATTAAGATATTTTGATGAAACTTGTTACACCGACTTATGTCGGCCAAAGGCCTATTGATTTTGGTTAAAATCGGTCCATGTTTAGACCTAGTGCCCATATAAGGGTCCTACCAAAATTATACTGTTTATACGCTGCAGGTCGCAAATATTAAGATATTTTGATGAAATTTGGTACACAGACCTATATTGGCCCAATAACGCAGCCTATTGATTTTGGTGAACATCGGTCCATGTTTAGACCTAGTGCCCATATAAGGGTCCTACCAAAATTATACTGTTTATACGCTGCAGGTCGCAAATATTAAGATATTTTGATGAAATTTGGTACACAGACCTATATTGGCCCAATAACGCAGCCTATTGATTTTGGTGAACATCGGTCCATGTTTAGACCTAGTGCCCATATAAGGGTCCCCCCAAATTTATATTGTTTATACGCTGTTGGTCGCAAATATTAAGATATTTTGATGAAATTTGGTACACCGACCTATATCAGCCCAAGGACGATGGCTATTGATTTTGGTTAACAGCGGTCCATTTTTAGACCTAGTGCCCATATAAGGGTCCCCCAAAATTATATTGTTTATACGCTGCAAGTCGCAAATATTAAGATATTTTGATGAAATTTGGTACACAGACCTATGTTGGCCCAAGAACGAAGCCTATTGATTTTGGTGAACATCGGTCTATGTTTAGACCTAGTGCCCATATAAGCATCCCCCCAAAATTATATTGTTTATACGCTGCAGGTCGCAAATATCAAGATATTTTGATGAAATTTGGTACACAGACCTATGTTTGCCCAGGGACGAAGCCTATTGATTTTTGTGAACATCGGTCCATGTTTAGACCTAGGGCCCATATAAGGGTCCCCCAAAATTGGCTTGGTTACAAACTGCTGGTCGCAAATATTAGGATATTTTAATGAAATTTGGTGCGCTGACTCACATTATAGAAAATTTTGACACAAGCCCCATTTTAACCAATTCGAATTTCGGATCCAAACATTAGTTGGCTTTTAACCAGACTGGTGTAGGGTATTGTATAGTCGGCATGCCCGACTTTAACCTTTTTACTCGTTTTTAGTTGCCTTTTCTGCTACTTTTACAGATTTATTTCTATGCATGTATGAAAAAAAACTGGCAGTTGATATCTTCTGACATAGATTAATATTAAAAACAATTATCGGATCCACTGTATATAATTACATTAACATATTTATGTTAAAATGTAAGCAAAATCAATTTTTAGGCTCTTTCCAAATTAGGTTGATAAAGTACTTTATTATAATTTTTTTTTAATTTTAAAATATTCGATAAATAATTATGTATGTATAAATGTATGAAAGTCTTTGGATTTTGCATGCAAGTATGTTTGTGTGTGCGTTAATGAATATTTGTAAATTTTATCTAAATTTTTTACGTGCCGGCCGTTGGTTCTTGCCGGATTTCTGATTTTAGTTTGACAAATTCTTTAGCGACTTCATCGTTATTACGTTGAGAAAGTATACGTAAAATGGTCCAACCTGTTTCATCCATAAGAATTCTTCTTTGCAATGGGAGCCAACATGCTACAGAACCCTAAAAAATAGAAAAGCAGAAGCATTTGAGTCGTTTCTTGAGGAATATATCTGTAAGAAAAAAGAACGCTTTTGCAAAAAGGTGAACTTAAAGTTTTTTTAGTTGAGAGTGTTTTGAAACAATTAAAAGTGGACGTGTTAAAATGACGCCAAAAAGTATTCATTTAAAGAGTTTTGTGATCAAGTTTATGGGCTCCAGCTGGAAGCGATCTTGCAAATTAGAGGTCTCTTATAAGGTTAAGTATGTATTATGTCACCGGCATAAACGTTAGTTCTCCAAATCTTTAATCAAATATTACCTTTTCTAGTATATCCTTAAGTGGTATAACGGCCACGCCAACTAATCGATCATCCCGTGCAAAACAGTAATCTTTGACACAAATGTGCAATTCGAAAAAATCTAATTGCTCTTCAGTACCAATAGTGCTAGAAAGTGATCAAAACCAACATATGTACATAACATTACTAAATGAAATAAATACAAAATTACAGATAAAGTCTTAAGGTGTGTCTCATACTGCAGGTATAAACTTTAGTTAATAGTCAACCCAAAAATTTGTTGTTGTTTTGTGTACATTTTTTTGACATTTCATTTTGTTTATAGTGAAGTTAAATCTACAGTATGAGACCCACCGTTAGTTATTACTTACAAATTGAAGGATTCGTTGTATTTCGGCGACCAATTATTCGACTTTGATTTAGTGGCAAATTTGCGTTTTTTATCCTGCAAATGGGGGCCTATAAGATTGATTTCCACAAAGGGACGAAACATGCCAGATGGTATTTGCCATTTAAGATCATTAGCAGCCACAACTAGAATGTGATAGTGAATTTATCAGAAAAGACATTAAATTATTGACCATTTATTCTGTATTAAAATTAATCGTATGGTCTTAACTTGCTTTAAGATTATTTAAAAAATTTAAATGAAAATGAAATGAAAAATGGATAAGTCTCGGAAAAATCTTGGTAGTACAATATACTTAAAGGAAAGGCTTCCCCCATATTCCATAAAATATATTTTTTATTATTTTTTCTTTGATATTTTAAGTGTTGAATAAAGCTTCTAGACGAGAACAAGAAATTCTTATAGAGTTTGTTATTAACCTAACAAATATTTATAACAACCCGGCTAAAAATTGTCATTTATGGATCCATACAGTCTCTATACATGCATCCATATATCTCCACACGTGTGCATTAACGAAATTTGAGGTAATATTAGGGTTGCCAGACGGGCTTGTTTTGGCTTGATTGTCAAGCTTTTTCAATGCGTGTCAAGAATAAAGAAAAAATGTCATTTGTCAAGCTAAAACGGAATTTTAGAAATTTTTCCATCAAATTGATAAGAAAAATCAAGAAAAATTGACCATTAGCAAAAAACAAAAAAAAACAAAACTAATTGTTTTTATGTACCATGACTAATTTTTACGGATAAATGACTGTTTCCATGGTAGTAAAGCATAAAAAGTCTTTCTTTGAATTAAAAGAAAACGTTCCAGTTAGAAGCTAACTAATTTTTACAAAATGCTGTAAAATACCTAGAAAAAAGATATTATTTTGGAGATAAATCCGTTTTTTTTAGCAAATTGCTGTTTTAAATATAAAAATCTCGTTGTTGTCAAGGAGTAATTAAGCAGAGCTGCCATTTATTTTAAAAATATCAATTAATACTGATATGTTCTATGCAGATTACTGCTGCCTTCGGGAAGTTTTTGAAGAATTGCCAAAAGACATATCCATTGACAACATATGGGCCAATTTCTTTAAAAAATGTGGTACAAAGAATGTAAAAAATCTGTATAAATTAATATCATTTAAATTTTCAAGTCAATTTTTCAATTTTTTTTTTGCTAATTTAACTGAATTTTAAATTGTCAAGAAAAATCAAGTCTTTTTTTTAATGTCAAGAAAAATCAAGCTTTTTCCTCGGAATGTCAAGCTTTTTGCCAATTTCGATCTGGCAAGCCTAGGTAATATCTACATTAGGGCGGGTCAATTTCTGGGTCAAAAAATCGTAGGGGGAAATGATTCTACGAAGAATTCTAAGCAACTTTGCCCTAGAATGGTCTAAAATGGATTTCGAGCTTGTGGAAATTCCAAAATATGTTGTAAGTGGTGCTTTATGAGTTTGAATAATCAGTTTTATTAATTGTACCCTACGCCAGTACATGTACAGGGTATAATAAGTTTGTGCTGATGTTTATTATTCCAAAAAATATTGAACCTAACCACCTTTAAGTACACCGATTGACCCAGAATAACATTTTGTTTCGATATAACGATATCCGTCTGTCCGTCCGTCTGTATATCCACATTTTTTTTGTGCGTATGGTACAGGTCGCAAATATTAAGATATTTCTACAATTTCGGCCCAAGGACAAAGCCTATTGATTTTGGTTCAAATCGGTCCATGGTTAGACCTAGTGCCTATATAAAGGTTCCCCCAAAATTATATTGTTTGCACACTACAGGTCGCAAATACGAAGATATTTTAATGAAATTTTATACACGGGTTCAAATGGGCTCATGAATAAAGGCTATTGATTTTATATGGAATCGGTCCATATTTAGACCTAGTGCCCGTATAAAGGTCCCCCAAAAATGGGCATATTCGCTCGCTAAAGGTGGCAGATATTAAGATACTTTGATAAAATTTGCTACACAGACTTATATCGGCCCAAGGACGAAGCTGTTTGGCTCTCAACCAGACTAGTGTAGGGTATCGTATAGTCGGCATGCACTAAGCCTAAAAATTTACCAATTATAAAAAAATCAATAGGCTTTGTCATTATGCCCATGTGAATTAGCGTACCTAATTTCATTAAAATATATTCGTATTTGAGACCTGTAGTATGCAAAAAACATTTTTGGGAGTAACCTTTATATGGGCACTAGGTCTAAACACGGACAGATATTAACCATAATCAACAGACTTCGACCTTGGGCAGATATAAGTCGATGAACCGAATTTCATTAACTTCGTATTTGTAACCTGTAGCGTAAAAACCAATTTTGGGGGTACTTTATATGGGCACTAAGTCCAAACGTGGACCGATTTCAACCAAAATTAATATGCTTCGTCCCTGGGATGATATAAATCGGTATACCGAATTTTGTTAAAATATCTTAACATACCAACCTGTACCGTGCGCTCATTTTTAGGCTGATTTATGTCATCAGCTTAGCAGTTTAGTCAAAAATAAAAAAATTTTGAGATTTTTTTTCTTAGAATAAGGAAAGCCGATGAAGACTCCTATCTAAAAAGTCCAGAACTATTATCCTGGTTAACTTAATGCTTACATGTTAACGCAAATTTTACACAAACATTGCAGTAAAGCACTACTCACAACATAGTTTTGAATTTCCGCAAGCTCGAAATCCATTTTAGGCCTATGGTTTCTAGGGCAAAGTTGCTTAGAATTCTTCGTAGAATTATTTCCCCCTACGATTTTTAATTTTTTTTTGCCTCCATACATGCATATCTATGTATGAACATTCAAGAACATGCATGAAGATATATGATCATACATGCAGATATTACCTGAAATTTTGTTAATGCACATGTATGAACATATATTGAAGCACGTATGGAGATATATGTATCCACGAATGGACATGCATGCATGTTTATGAGCATGCACGAACATACATTAAATCTGTATGGATCCATATATGACGATTTTTACCTGGGACATAGGCGTAGATAGGCCGGTCTGGGGGGCTAAGCCCCCTCCAGAAATAATTTAGCCCCCCCAGAATTTAAAAAAAAAATTTATTTGCTTTTACTTAAAATACATTTTTTTACAAATTTCTGATTCAACAATGGGCTCAAAAGGATATACAATTTAATGGAAAATCACCGATGAAGCCTGTCCATAGAAAATGGCGGAAACTAGATCTAGTCTGATTTGAAAATTAATGTGTTTATTATAATTTTTAGAGAAATAGGTTTATTCTTAACCTCAAACCTAATAAATTAAAAATCAATAAATATTTGTTCAAGTTTTTATCTGAAAGTGGATCGTCAGTAATGCCCAGATTAAGAAAGTTCGTGCACTAAAATTCGTATTTTATGTTCATAAAATATATGCTAAAACCAAAAGATTTGCATTAAAATTTTAAACATATGTGACAGCGCATAGAGAAAGGGACCTAAGGGTAAAAAATCTATTTTTTTTTTGATGTGGACAACATCTGAGCATCGAATGAGACCGATCCCCTGCCCTCCTGAGAAAGGGACCTAAGGGGACCTTACGTCCCTTTCTATTTTGCGCGTCACATATGCATTTATTTATTTTAGCGTTTCTAATATTAATTTTATTAAGTTAGACTGTATCATTTTAAAAAGTAGTTTGAACATTGAAATATATCGTTTATCATCATCGAAAAATTATCAGTTTCCTATAAATTTCGTCCTCATCATAAAAATTAAAAAAAAAAATGTTTTTTTAAAGATTTTAATTATGACCAAGTTCATCAAGTTCTACCAGTTTTATTTCTGGCTTTTTTTTGTCAATATTTTATATCGAAGATGTAAATAAAAACGCAATCTATTTCACATTTTTTCTTTAAAAATTTTTTTTTTAAAGATTTGGGGCGATATGCATAATCACTTTTTAAATTTATAAATGGCTTATAAAACAAAATTCTCATACAAAGTTCATTTTATAAGCGTGTTATAATGTTTTCAAATTATTATACATAAGCACTTTAAATTGTGTAAAAACTCAATTTTAGTGAGAATCAAAAATAAGTTTTAAACCAGTCGTTTTTGGTAAAATATGCATTTGTAGAAAAATATGCACTAACAAATCGATGCAATTTTGTTGCACATATGTCTTTGCATGAAGTTCTAAAAGTTATATAATTGTTACACTCCAAAATCTCCGAAAAATACCAAATTTTATTTTATATATTGGTGTATATGGCACTTTCACTTCTAAAATCTAATTTATTTAAATTTTTTTTTTGAGAATTTTCTCTTAATATACTTTATTTCTTATAAAAAAAAGGTTAAGGCTTTTTTCACAAAAAACAAAAAAATAAATATAGAGGTCTAACTTCCAAAATTAGCAGACTTAGTTTAGTAAGTATTAGTATAATGAAAACAACAAGTAAAATTCTTTTAAATTTACAAAATGTAAGCTATATTTTAGTTAATTGCAAATGAAAATTTACATTGAACAGAACAGCAATAAATTTTGTTGAATATTAAGCTAAAAATTTCAGAAAAAAACGTTATATTTTTATTATATTTTACATTTATTTTATGCAAGTAAAGTCTTCGCTTCTGAAATCAACAGTGAACAAATTTTTAGCAAACATTTCTGTTAATTTCAGCATTTAACTTAAAAATAAATAAATTTTTATAGATATAACAGTTTTTTCTTTCTGCTTTTTTCTTCTAATATTGAACTAATTTTTTCCCCAATTTTAGAAGGGTAAGTTGTTACTCAAAGTAAACTAAAATATAACCTAAATGTAACTGAAATTTTGTATATTTTTGTTTTTCTGTTTTCATCTAACATTTATCAAACAGATTCTTCTGATATTAGAAGTTTTTTCTTCAGGGCTCATTTTTGGCACTGAGAACCGGATTTTTTTATATATTCGTGTAAAATAATTTAACTCGGTGGTAATTTTTGACGAAACTAAAAGTCAAATTCGAATAAAATTTCTCATACATGCAATTTAGGTCTACACCGAAAAAATTTCTCAGTCACTGGCAACTAAATTTTCAACTGAGTTTCAGGTGAAATACCACTTACTGAGCTTCAGTTAATAAAATTAATTGTGTATAACTGAATCGTTAGTTGAAAATAGAGTCAAAATATTGAACTGAAAAATCCGTTATTTTAAACGATTGTTTAGTTAAATTAAAAGAAAAAAATAATAGTAACAATCAACCAAGAACGATATTTTTAGAAAATGTATCTGTTTTTTATTTTAAAGGAATTATGAACACAAGTAAGAATTTAACATAAATTTTTTTAATTTTTTATTATTTTGGCAAAATTATGCACCAAATAACAAAATTAACTAATTCGTCCAGCGATTTAGCGTAATTTGACATAATATTTATACACCGAAAAAATATTTCAGTTGTTCACTTAAAGAAATTCTCAGTTGTAACCAAATAAATTTAAATTAACTGATATAATCGAAATCAACTATTATTTAAGACAAATAAAACAAATTATTTGGTACCCTGTAAAAATACGTTTCAATTTGTATTGTCAAAAATTTCCAAAAAAATATTGTAAATAAAAAGTACACATACCACATAGGTACATACAATATTATTAATGGATATTATTTGGTCCACTTTGGTAAGTTAATTTCATTTGGTAATAAAAGTAAAATATTGATTGAATGTCTTTTTTTAGAAAGAAAATCGTACAATTTCAATGGGAAAACATGTCTAAAAACCCAGACAATGAGGAATATGTACCAGAAACTAAAATTCCATTGAGAATGAAAATTCGTGTAATATTCTACTTTAAAAGTATTTTTATATTTAATAATGGGGAAAAATGTTTTTTTATCTTTAATAAAAATTATTATTAGAATTTAACGGAAAATGCAGTGTCATTTTATTAGCACCCAAATAAAAATGGCACCCATATGAATGATTTTTATTAGTAATTAGCTACTAAATTCAAAATCAATTTCATTATAACTAACATACTGTTCCCGGTAATTATGAACCCAGTTAAATTACACATTCGAAATAAAATTAGTAACATTCAACTAAATCAATCAACTGATACTCAGTAAGGGATATTTCACCTGAGACTCAGTTAAAAATTTAGTTGCTGGTAATTGAGAAATATCTTCGGTGTATGAACACAAATTAAATTTTTATTCTTTTTATGGGTTTGTTCCCACGACTTCCTCGTATAGTTCCGGTAATTCCATTCTCTTGTATAGGATTTTTTCCGCGTCCCCTATACAAAATAAAAAAAGATATAAATTTTCTCAAAAACACTTATGGAAAAACTAAAGCTTATCTTGAAATATTTCCCTTTATCCGGATTTTATTTACCTTTCAATTAATGGTTGCCCGTGGTAGATCAGAAAGAAGTTCTTCTCCATGATCACATTCACAAAAAAAAAAAGAAAACCAACTTCAAATTTGTTTTTGGTTCTTTTGAAATGTGTTTTTAAAACTTTTTTGACAATTTAAAATTTCTTAATTTAAATTTACACGGTAACAAAACATAAGTTTGTTTTACCTGAAATATTAGTTGATAACAATTATTTCAGTTAATTTGAAAATTATTTGTTTTAACTGAGAAATTCTTTAACTGAGCAACTGAGAAATTTTATCGGTGTAGGTCATAAGTAACCTAAATTTGGTATTTGAATTTCAAAATATATAAATTTTTTTGAGTAAGTTATAAGCAGGGTTGGCAGGCAATACCGCTAAAATACCGTGTTCGATTCAAAACCCTTTCAACTGACTAACGTTACCCCTAAAATACCGCTACCGAAATAACTGAAATACCGTTATCCTTAAAATACCGATACCGAAATAAATTAAATATCGATACCCTTAAAATACCGTTACCGTTATTTTTAATTTTCTGCTTTTGGTAATTGCACGTGGGTATTGTGTATTTTTCGTACTTTAAGTTGGTAAATTGGTTTTGTTTTTAAGCTCTTTTGTTTTTTGTAAAAAGAATTGCGGGATGCATCGAAATAACTGACTATCATTATCCTGAAAATACCGTTACCGAAATAACTGAAATATCGCTAACCTTAAAATACCGTTACCGAATGAACATGCGATTTGAATGATTCAAGTTGGGAATTCATTCAATTCTTGTTAAAGCTTTGTGTATACTTTCATATATTTGTTACAAAATTGTTTTACCTCAAGTCCAAATTCTAATATAATACTTTGAAACAACAAATAAAATATAATATTTCAATATCATCATATGTGACAGCGCATAGAGAAAGGGACCTAAGGGTAAAAAAATAAATTTTTTTTTGTGGACAACATCTGAGCATCGAATGAGACCGATCCCTTGCTCTCCTGACCTTAGGTCCCTTTCTATTTTGCGCGTCACATATTAGAATTTGGACTTTAGGTAGAACAATATTCTAACTAAATATGGGCATTTCTACAGAAAGGTCCACCGTGACCGGAAAATTAAAAGTCGATAAAAAATCCTTTCTGAATTGTATTAGTAAAAAAAAAAACATACTGAAATGTAATTAAATTAAGGAGTCCAAAGCTTATCTGATATCATAAAACGATTGACAAAGTTGCGTTCAGGTTTTGTTCAACTTTTTCGTTTTTCATAACATTTTCTCCCTATTTTTATTTGTTTTAGGTCAGGGCTGGCAAAACGATAACACTCGTGTCAGTAGTGGCACGCGAGGGGATTTTAGGTGGCACGCGACGTTTTGTTAAATATTTTCTATAAACTATTAGAAGACCAACAAAAAATTCATAAAGCTTGTAAATCGTCTTTTAAAACAATTAAAATTCTGCATTGAAACCATTATTCGTTTACAGAAATATGGTTAATATAGAACTCGAAAATTCGTTTATCAGAAAATTCTGGGAAAATTTCTAAAATTCTGGATTGAAAGAAGTTTAAATGTTTCGATGGGAAAATGCCTCATAATCGGAGAGATAAAAAGTACCAGAAAATTGCACAAAAATGGAAAACAACTTGAAATAAAATTGGATATAAAAAATTAACTTTTTTTAGAGGGAAACTAGGTGCTACGAAATAACCCTTAGTGAAATTAAGGCTGAAAATAAGTTTCATAATGAAATAACTACTTTTGCTGGATTTGAAATTGGGTTTTGATCGTGTTTCGCAGAGCCATTTCATCTGAAATACAAATTTCTCTGTTCAAATCTATAATGTTAACTATAAATAAATATCGCCCGATTTATTTTAACTAAATCAAATTTTTCCCTGAGGCACATTTTTCAACTAGTTTCTTACGTACCTAAATAATTGATGGCGCCCAAAAATTTAACTTTTCTTAACAAAATTAAATAACCACCAAAATTGGAATATATATATATTAGGCCGGGTCGATTTGTGGGGAGGCAAAAAAATCGCCCATGGCTCAGGGAAAATCGTATTCTAGCGATCAAAATAAGAAAGAAATAAGCCGAAGGAACCATACCTCTAAAACGAATTCTACTACCCCCCAACTGTTGACTTTTGTCCCGTAGGGTCAAGTTTTGAAAAATCACACTTTGACCCATTTAGAGTGCCCCAATCGAGTCCAAATGTATGACCGACCCCCACTAACTTTGGAGGGCCGATCCACCCATGCCAGTGGCACACCCCCTGGAACTCCCCTGGGGGGTTCCCCATACAAACATTTTAAAAAATCACCATTTTTGGGACTTTATTTTATTATTTTTTATTTATTTTATTTATTTTTATTATTTTATTTATTTTTTCTCCTTAGAAATTTATTTAGTCAGAACATATGTAAATGAAAAAATTAATTTAACTTAGTAATAGAAAAGAAAAAATAAAAAATTACTGTTTGAAGTCTTTTTTGCTTTCAAGTCTGGGCAATTTCGCACGGCTCTCTAATGTCGTCGCCATAACAGCCTCTACATTTTCCGGTATAACTCGTTTGGAAACGCTAGCTAGCAATTGAACGTGTCGTTCTGTTGCAGGTCGTAAAATAGGTTGTGTGGGTTTTTTAAGCCACCACAAGACACAGCTGCATGTCGTAAACTTACTTAAGCTAAATCGGTTACAGGTAGAATTGAGCATAAAATTATCATAAAGGATTTTCCAGAAGTAATAAAAGGCGCACTTGCTTAACAGAATTTGTGGTCAGATTAACGTTTAATTTACATGTAAGTACTTTATGGGCAGTTTTGACAACAAAATCGGTTACAGGTAGAATTGAGCATAAAATTATCATAAAGGATTTTCCAGAAGTAATAAAAGGCGCACTTGCTTAACAGAATTTCACTGAGCCATGGGCGATTATTAAATCGACCCGCCCTAATATATATATATATTTATTACCGTCGTTCCAAGTTGGAGCATAGGGAATAACCCCCCAAAAAAATTAAAAGGCAATACTCGTAATGTCTAAAATATTTTAATTTTATTTCATTGGGGATTTTTTCATAATTAAATAATCTCAATTAAACCCAAAAAATTAAATAACCCTCAAAAATTTTTACGTCATTTCTTGGATGTTATTTAATTTTTCCCCTTCGGAGTTATTTCGTTGGTGTTATCCGTAGCGCTGATAAATATGTACATCTGCGATATTTTTAAAAGAAATTTTCCAAATTTTAATATTTCAAAAAATGCCTTTTAAAAGACAACTAAAATTAAGGTGGCACGCGGTAAACTTTTGCAAAAAAAATTTGTCCGGTTCTGGCACGCAGCGAGGGTGATGATTAAGTGCACTCCTATGACACAAAATTTTTGATTTCCTTTCATTGACATTCTTTTGTCACATTCACATTAAATGACGGAAAATTATGTCGCGCGGGGAATCATTCTAAAGGTTGTAAAAAAACGAATGTAAATATTTCAATATGACAACTATCAATAGAAACCTACATTATTCCATTTTAGTTTAACCCTTTGACAAGGAAATTTTAATGGCTGGGAATTTTCCGACCAAACTTCGTGGAAATGTAGATATATGCCCAAGAAATATTGTGTATTACTTTTATGGTTTTGCAGCACCCCCTAGCGGAGATATTTGGAATTAATGTCGCGTTGGGAACCCTGGAAATACCCATATATTAAAATACATAAAGTCCGATAAAACAATTTTTGTATTCTTAACCCTCTAATGCCCAAGTCTGTCAAAAGGCGGTCTTCAGATTTTAAATAGTTTTTGGCTAAGTAACAATATTTTATTAAACAAGTTGTATTATACAGTAATTTTGTCTTAGCTGCACAACCAACTTTTGGAAGAATTTTTGTGCAGGTAAGCCAAAAACGCAGCTAAGTCAAATTGTTTACCTGCCTTAATGTGCAGGTATACTAATAGAGACTGAAAACAAACAAAATAAATGAAGATAATGATGACGACTAAAGTAGGATATTTTTGTCACAAAAAAGTTGACAACACATTTATTTTATGTGTGTTTTTTTCCTAGAATTGAAAAACAAAGTAAAACACAAGAGGCAGCTAACGGTGATCTTTTTTATGAAATTAATGTAAAACTGCCAAAAATATGAGGCAGTTATGTTAAATGCGCAGGTACAAAAAGTGCACTTAAAGAATACAATTGGGTACATAATTTTGTAAAATAGAAACGAAACCAAAATTTTGTGCAGTTATAGCAAATGTGCACTTAAGAAAAAGGCAGTTAAATCAAGACTACTGTATTCATAGAAAACTCAACTATCTACTTTTTTTTTGCCTTCAAACTATTTTTGCATAAGGAGTGGTTTTCAAGCTAGAAGCAAGTAAAGTGAAAATTTAGAAAATTTGAAAAAAATTACCTTTTTCAAACAGAAAAAAGTATTTGAAAAATTGCCAAAAAATACATTTACGATCTAGCATACATTACGGATAACAACAAAGCTAGTTTATAGTCTCTAATTGTAAAATCAGTTAAAAATTTTTCTCCAGGATTCACGCCAAGATACGTTTTACAAATATCTCTCTACCTCAAAAACTAGCCAACAAATTTTCTTGAAATTAAACACAGATTAAATTCTTAGAGGTAAGAGGTAAGCAGAACTAATTTCGTCAATATTTATTGATGTTTAGTGTCAAATTCGCCAAATTTCATAATTTTCAAAAAGCGAAAATCGCCATAACTTTTAAAATAACAACAATTGATCAACAATTTTCGGTACGTAATTTTATGTTGTTGATAGTGTTATTTGCAGCAAAAACCGAGATTATTTGACTACTGGGTTTCAAGATACGTCTTCAACCTTTGTTGTGCTATATCGCCTATATAAAGCGATAAACTTGTTCCATAGTAGATTTTCAACGCCAAATATATGGTTTTAATATTATTGTAATCAGAAGAAAAAGCATTAGAGGGTTAATGCAAAAAGTAAAATAATTTATGTTAGTTTATATATTGAAAAAAATAAACTATTTTTTTCAAATAATTTTTTGTGACTTTTTTGTGTTTTAAAAACAGATTTGCTAACTTGTTGTTTTACGTAAGTTCAGCGACTGGATCCTTCTGGATTCTTCGAACATCCGTACTTATTATGACACATGGTGAATAATAAGTGACATGTTATATATCAATTAGTTTCCGTTAGTCCTGTGCCTTATTAACTTGGTGCAGTATAGTGAAATGTCACGAAAATATTATTTTCACCTAGTTCAGCAACAACACACATATTGACTAATGTGTGACTAGTTTTTTAACAAATATTTTTCTTTAGTTCTGTGATTTTCCTAAATTGATGTTGCCGTCGCTGGGGATGAAACCGACAACCTTATGTGTAACAGTCAGACGCGCTAATTATTTCGTAATCTCAATGCTGAAAGCAACACTCTTTCATATCAACATGTGCTATATAGGTAATTATATTTAAATGGGTTCTTATTAAGAAACACCTTCTATTTTTCGCAAACAAATCTTAAATGGCAACAACATTAGCTGCTACATAATACAAAAAATAACAATATTAATAAACGAATTTATCTTGTAACATTATACTCTCAAGGAGAGTCTCCCAAATGAAAATTCCGATTTTGCTGAAATTTGACATGTTGTGATTGAGTCTTTCTTATAAACGTAAAAAATTGTTCAATTTGTCAATTTTAATTACGATTTGAGGCCTTAAGAGTTCGGGTGATTCTTTTTGCTCCAAAAACAACATTTGGATAGTCTTTTCCTATCAGTTTCATAAGAAGTATTTTTAAACGAGTTTAGTATTATGTCATCATTTCTGTTAAGTATTATGTGCACTTTATAACAGTCACGGGATAGGGTTTTACGTACGGCACCAATTGCAGCTACATACACAGCCAATTATACTGCACCTGTTCTGTGTTATATCACTACTTTAAATGTCACTTACTTTTGTCAATTTGTGTTATGATACTTTTTCTCAAGTTATACGATATATCCAAAATGAATCAGTTAATGTTTTGCCTCGGTTTCAATAGTCACGACGTTGAATATTTTGCTGCAATTACCAATTTTGATTACACCGAAATTTTGCTTCACCTCAGTTTTGCAACGTATCCCTTATTCACCTATCGCAGATTTGTTACTTTGGATAAATCAACCTTTCATTTCCCGCAGGTTACTATATAAATCTAATTTTTCTTTTCTTGTTCTATTTAGAAATATCACCCACTTGAGAGGATTTTTTCCAGTAATTTTTACTTTCCTTGGTATCGTTAAAGATATCCTATTTTTACTTTATTTCGGTACTGCTAATGATATCATATTTTTTTGATATAACAATAAAATTACGACACATTCCTAAAAATATGGCGAAAATTTAATAGCGCTACCGTATGTTTTCGTTATTTGATAGAAAAACGACATTAACCTACATATGTGCATTTTTCTCCACAGTTTATATTACTTATGTATCGCTAATGATATCATTCTCGGACAAAATTATCATCGAAATGATATTCGAAACGATATCATTTGGTTTGTTGGGGTAGCTCAGGTATGATTAGGGTGACCATTTATACTAATTTGATACATGTACTGTATTGGTTTTTGGTCACGTATATTGATAAAAAAATCGTTTGCTTATTTGTACTAATTTTTTAAATATACACTAATTGTACTGATTTTTAATATTGAAAAAATATTAAATTTGTTAAAAAAAAAAAGAAAAACATAAAAATACCAGTACAATCTGAGTTTTTTTATAGCATAATTTTTTTAGAATTTAAGAGGCCTTCTCTGTCAGAAAGCATTCAAACTAAATTATTTTTCTACATACAAATTTTTTAATCTAATTTGCATGTAGTTTCATATACAGCAAATATCCGTGCACCCGGAGAATTATAGTAGGAGAACAGAAAAAAAATTGTTTTCAGTCAACAAGTTATTTGGTTGTGACAACAAAATTGACAGATGAAATACAACATAAAATTGTCTATTAAACATTTTTAATAATCTAGCGTGTTTTTATAGGAAACAGCAGCCAGAATGTGAACGGTTTTCTCTGTCAGAAATCATTTAGAAATTAGAAAAGGAAAAATAGGTTTGTTATGACAGCTGAATTTGTAGCTAACCAATTGGTTCATTGTGGTAATAGAATATGCAGTTAGTGTTTATAGAAAATTAAGGCCCAAAATATTCTCATTTGCTGTCGTCAATTGAAAACTACCTTCATCAAAAATACAAACAAAATCAAATTTTCGCTATTTCGCTGGCTGGATTAAAAATAAGGTAGTAGTCACCCTAAATTTTAACACAAAAAATGTAAAATTAAACATAATTTCTGATAATTTTCTACGCATTTTTTAAAGTAAATTTACACATTTTGTGTGTGATTAACTTAAGCCTAAACCACATAAACGCAGTGTCGACCGCAGTGGGACGTTTTGACGATAAAGCCGGTTTCTGTATCTTCTCTATTTGTCACTGCCGAGAAATTAGAAAAGTTTCTAAATAAACAAGAGCTGCTTTTGAACAAAACGCAATAAGCATTTTTAAAAATATTAAATCGCTTTCGCGAAATTCGAGAACAAAGTCTGACAGCACTGTCACTGTCCACTGGTACTTTTATTATGTGGTTTGGGCTTTAGGCATCATATTTGTAATTCTTTTTATTTACACACTAGGCGAAAATTTACTAACTTTATAGCAGGAGAAGAGTTGCCTACTATACTACTGGGTAAATTTAAACAATCTGCTGTTTTTAGGTTACCGTTTTTGCAAATTTTACATCAGGATAACTTTTAACTATATTTGAATGGTTTTTGTGCTATTTTTACGTACATATTTCTTTGAGTGTATAGAATTTACTTATCAGTTGACAGCGGTACGGTATAGATTTAAAACAAGTGTAACCTTGTCTTAAAAAATATAGATATTTAATTTATATTAATGAATTTTAAAGAGAATAAAAACAGAAATTTAAAACTGTCAATGGTAAAGAGAGTCACTCAATTTTAAAACAATTTGATGGTATTTGGTTTTTGAAAAATAGTCATACAAATAATAAGCATTTTGATAAATTTACCTTTTACATTTACTTTGTACTCGCCAGTACCAGGATGTGAGTATAAATCAATTTGTACAGATATTTCACCAACACTTTCCTCTTGGTTCTCTGGATCAACTATAAAAAAATAAAACAAAATTAAATTCTGTGTTGAAAATTATACGGGACGAATCAAATTATAAAAGTTACACACCTTCGAGCACTTGGCTTGAGATAAACGTTTTAATTAACGTATCAGTCATTTGTGTGTAGAGGCTCAATGCATAGCGTAAACTTTGTAGTTCTGATGACTTTTCAAGGAACGTCTTTTTCAGTCCATTGCCGCCGGCGTGGAAGTATTGTTTGATTGTATCTAAGGCCACATCAAGAATAGCACATTGTTTGGGCGATAAGTTTTTTTCGACTTCCTTTGAAATGTCCATAACGCCACTCAATGCACTTTTAACATCCTGCTTGCCAGCCATGTGTGACTTAAATAGACGACCCATATCTTCTATTTTAGCATTCGACGCGAGGTTTTTAGCATTATCCGTTAAATGTTTGAACATCATCTGCAAATTTGTTGATGTTGTGTAAAAATATTCTCATAATTAAAACCTGAATTATTTTGAACAAGTCGTCAGCCTGTTATTGGTTTGACCCATATGCCAAAAATTCGGTATCGGGAAAAACGAAAATGATGGGTGTCTTGAAACCTACGTTATAAATATATTTTTTTATTTTCCCCTTAATTGCGGCATATATTTTAAACAAAAGTATAAATCTTCTTATTGTCTTGCTGGTCTTATCGAATTCTTTAAAAATGATTTTATTCTTTGTAATTTACTTGTAAAAATTGTATCATCTTTCTTTAATTTGAAAATAATTTAAACAGAAAGTGATATTAATTTATGATTTAGAGTCAAACTAAAGAACATTCATTTATTAAAGTATAA
Organism: Leucophora obtusa; assembly: GCA_949987735.1. Taxonomy (NCBI): domain Eukaryota; kingdom Metazoa; phylum Arthropoda; class Insecta; order Diptera; family Anthomyiidae; genus Leucophora; species Leucophora obtusa. The sequence continues at coordinate 16,036,745 of OX465300.1, forward strand.
ATTTTAATAAATTTGTATACAATAAGTCAAAAGTTGTTAAGCTTTCATAAACATTTTTTTATTGTTTATATTTTTTTGTGCTCCGAAAAGCAATTCTCTTTTTTGTTTTAATCTAGTAGAATTATAAATTTATGATAATTTTTAGTGCTCGATTTCAATTTTTTCAAATAATGTCAGGGGATCAAACCAATAAAAAGCTAACAAAGTGTTAAACTATCATCGAGCTTTCTTTAAACAAAATTTTGGGTGCTAGCTAATCTAGCACTTAAAGTACTTAAATAACAAACCTATAGGCAATTCCTGTAACTGTTTGCGAGAGGTATTCGAATCAAAAAGTGTGAAACAAAAAATTTCAATGTTTCTCGATTTGGGAATAAAAGGTGTTTCTGTATTTCAATACGAAAAGACACACAACTGTTTAGTAGACCGTACCACCTTACAGGCAAAAAAAAGTGCGTCGTACACCTTCGAATATATGGTATTTTTGAAAGGCAACTTCGAAAATATTTTTCTTTGCCTCTTAAAGTATGATATATCGATGCTTTTGTCTCGAAGAGGCCACTGTTTTGCTCCAAATGCCATTGACCTCAAGTAGCCCGTTCTAGTATTTTCCAACCAGATCTCAGTTCCTACAACCCAAATGTACACCCTAATGTCGGGAAATTAAAGCTTGCAAAAATCATTAAACTTTTGCTAAGGAAGTATATCGATAATTCCAGCAGAAATATTTAAAAACTTTTTTTGTTGCCGAACGTAGGGGTCGCCTTTTAAAAAGCCAAAAAGATTTCAGGATGATGAAATGTAGGAAGGCGTTACTCGATGAAGGTTGGTGTCAAACTCAAGAAGAAATTGCAAGGCCATCGGGAGTCACTCAAGCAGCAATTTCAAACGTTTGCAAACAGCAGGATTCATCCAAATTGGGTACAACACGAGTTGAAGCCGATAGACCTTGAAAGACGATTTTGCGTGTCCGAAATGCTGCTTGAACACCATAAAAAAAATTATTTTAGCACCGAATCATTTCTGGTGATGAAAAATGGATCCATTACGACAACGCGAAGCGCAAGAAATCGTATGTGAAGCCCGACCAACCCGCCAAATCAACGCCAAAGCCGAATATCGATGGCACCAAGGTAATTCTCTGTATTTGGTGGGACTAGAAGGTCCCCTCTATTATGAGCTGCTGAAATCGGGCCAGACGTTCACAGGCGACCTGTACCGAACAAAAATGTTTCGTTTTAATCAAGCATTGTCCGAATAACGCCCAGAATATGCGACCAAACATGAAGCCGTAATATTCCACCATGACAACGCTCGGGCATATGTTGCAAGATCGGTTAAAAACTATTTAGAAAATAGTGGTTGGGAAGTTTTGCTTCACCCGCCTTATAGTCCAGACCTTTCTCCATTCGACTACCATTTGTTTCGATCGATGTAGAATGCTCTCACTGGAATACGCTTCACTTCAGAACAGGGTATCCGAAATTGGCTTGGTTCGTTCTTGGCTTAAAAAAATGGGCAGTTCTTTTGGCGTGGAATCCATATGTCTCCAGAAAGATAAGAGGTTTTCACAGCTAATGATGGCCTACAACAAATTTAAAGTAGTTGTGCAAATGCTTCACAATAAACGCCCAAAATTTGCCAACAATCCCGCATTTTTAAGTTATACACCCAATATTTTTATCTATAACCTATTTATTTAAAGGGATTTTAACTATTTGTTTGCAATTTTTACTATAAGATCTCAAGCCAGACTAAATAAACTATAACAAGATAATATTTTCTAAGATAAGTTACAATAGAAACAAACTTAACATATTTTGTAGTGCGAGAGAATAGAATAGGTCAAAAACTAAGGCAAGTGGAAAAAAAATTGATAAATCTATATACATTTTAACTTAAACAAAATACTTGAAGTTGTATTTTATCTAAGTACTTCGATAATTGAAAAAAATTTTCTGCCCAAAATTTATTTAAAATTTTTTAATTATTCACAAAATATTTAAAAACTCCTAAAAGCAATTTCAATTTTATAATCCTTTTCTTTTAACTTATCTGCTGTCAATACTTCACGTCCTACACATTTTTCATCCACAAATAGCACATTACTTGATTTATTTTTTGTAAGCAATGGGCAAAAAGTGTTACATTATGAACAGTTAGCTATTCCTTAGTTCTCCAAACATGATTTAATTTTTATTTCTTATAATTTTGCAGTAACAAATCATGATGAAACGTACAGTTTTCGTGACTTTAATAATATTAATACTTTAGATTTGACGGGAGATCTTGAGAACATCATATGAAATCAAATCTTTTACTTACCAACGGTTGATGAGCAACTCAATTTTTTAAATACTTTAATATTGGAAACTTATAACAATCATGTTCCAATTAAAAATAGGACAATTAGAAAGAGGGCAAAGCCATGGTTTACGGATGCAACTAAACTGTTAATAGACAACCGAGATAGGATGTACCATAGGTGGAGACGTTATAGAACACCGGAATTAGAAAATGAATATCGTATGGCTAGGAAGTTGTTATTGCGAAAACTAAACACGATAAATCAGCTTATTATTTTGATAAATTTAATGCAGCAGTTGACAGTAAGAAAACTTGGAAGCAAGTACGTGATATTGGTATTGGTAAGACAGTTGGTCAAGCAATGGTTGATAATGTCGATTTGCTTAATAAGAATTTTATCAATATTTCTATGCCAACGGTTCACCCTGAGTTTTACGACCATCTTTCACCTTGTGACACTACTGAATTTAATTTCCACTGCCTAAATGTAGTTGATGTTGTTGAAGGTTTTATGGCAGTGAAATCAGATGCAATAGGCCTCGATGACATAAACCCCAAATTGGTCAAAATGATCTTACCATGGATAATTCGATTTGTTACATATCTTTTTAATTCAGTAATTACGACCAATATTTTTCCAATGCAGTGGAAACATGCCAAAATTGTTCCGGTGCCAAAGGCAGGAAATGAATATCGTCCGATTGCAATTCTTCCTTATTTTTCTAAAGTTTTTGAACATTTATTGCACAGGCAAATATATAAGTATGTTAATGAAAACAATCTACTAACTGATCGTCAGTCAGGATTTAGACCGCAACGTAGTTGTATTACAGCACTAACCGACGTAATAGAGGACATTCGAAGTAACTTGGATGAGAATAGATTATCGTTTTTGGTATTATTGGACCACTCTAAGGCTTTTGATACAGTGCACCATTCGATCTTGTGCCTGAAACTATCAAAATGTTTAAATTTTTCTTCGTTAGCTGTTAAGTTGATGTCCTCGTACCTTTCAAATAGATCTCAATCTGTTATTTGTGGCAAATCTATTTCACGTCCCTTAGAAGTATCAAGAGGTGTTCCGCAGGGTTCCATCCTCGGACCGCTGTTGTACTCTTTAACAACTTAATTATTCAAATATACAAATGTATGCTGATGACGTACAGATTTATCTTAGTTGCTCCAAGGAGTTGATAACTTCAAAAACCCAAGAATTAAATCATGATCTGGGAAAAATATTTGCATGGGCTTCAGCAAATAAATCAAAATGCTTAATAATAAAGAAAAAACACTTACAAATTGATGGTGAAATAAATATTTTTCTTGGTGGTTCAAAAATTGATATTGTAGACACGGCTAAAAATTTAGGAGTTACATTTAATAACACGTTAACATAGTCAGATCATATTAACCAGGCCAGTGGTAGAACATATAGTATGCTGCGAAATCTATGGGCCACTCAACACTTTACTCCCTTGAAAGTTAGAATATTGCTTGCAAAAACATATGTTCTACCAACACTCTTATATTCATCGGAAATTTTCAATGGTTGCAACTCCAATGATATGAGAAAACTTACCATAACCAACAATAACATAATCCGTTACATTTATAGTTTAAAAAGATTTGATCATACATCCCAGTATTCCACCCGTTTATTCAATATGTATTTTTTCGACTATCTTAAGTTCAGAAACGTTATTTTCATTCATAAAATCATTATTTATATCTCCAAGAGGCAAGGGCATAACCCAATTTCGTCATCGTGATCAGTTTTTTATATTCAGCATACATCTCTGGAACCAACTTCCAAATAATTTGCAGACCACAGTCAACGCAATAAGATTTCGAAAATTACTTGTCGAATATTTTTCATAATTCTTTTTTATTTCATTTCATTTGATTTTCATTTTCATTTCATTTGTTGTATTATTTATTATGTAAATCAATTTTTTTATTTAATAACTGTTTTTTATTTTATTATTTTTTTATATTTATTTTTATATTTATATTTTTTAAATTTGTTTTATTTTTATTTTTTATTTTTTAATTCTTTTAACCACAATCTAATTTATTATTACTGTATAACTTGTCTGATTCTAATGCTGTCATTTATAAGATATTATGTCTTGTTGTATTAGAAAGCCAAATTAAATAAATACAAATACAAATCCATTTAATTTCAAAAATCATAAAATTAAAAAAAAAAAATACCCGAGTAAAAAAGACTATATATAACATATATTTTTTAATATTAAAATATATGATAATATAAAATATTGTATGCGACTTTATATGTTTTTATATGATGATATATTAGAAATTTTTTTTAGAAATTTTCTCATATATAATAATACGAAATCATATATCAGTATTTGCTTTATTGCAAATTATTTATCTACCCAGGTGAAAATGTTCATATATGGCCATATTTGGCAACATATATGGGTTCATATATGGGTTCGGATCCGAAATTTGAGGGTATATGGTCATATATGCAGATATATGAATGTTGATATACATTTTTTTTTATTTTTTAATAAAAATATTGCTTTTTTTATTCAAATTAAATGTAAATATTAAAGTTCTATTCATAAGTTACTAATGAATTTGTACATTTGAATGAAATTGAGAAATTATGAAATATTTAATGGACATAAACATTTTACTTCAAGTTTAGAAAATATTTTATGACTGTTTTTTGATTATTTAATGATTGTTTATACACTAATAGAAAAAAGTGTGTAAAAATTTTAGTTAAAGCTACTAAAAAGTAGTTCAAAATGAAAAACTGCTAAATTATCAGAGTATTTTTGCTAAATATAAATAAGATAGGAACATCAAAAATAAAACTGTTTAATATATTTACAAAATTTGAGTTATAATTGAGCTAAATTTCAATGATTAGAAAATAAAATTAAATTGTTGTAGTAGACAAAAAACCATCACATAAAATTTAAAATTTTCAAAGTTTTTTTTTCGTTTTTTGTTTTTAATGGAAATACAAATCTAGCCTTCTGAAATAAACAGTTTAATATTTTTAGCAAATATTTCTGTTGATTTTATAAACTGCTATTTGCATTGAACAAAATTTAACAAACATTTTTTTAGGTACAACAGTTTGTTTTAGCCATTTTTAGTTTACTAATATTTTGTAAAATTTTCTGCAGATTTTCTAAATTTAGCAGTTTTATTTTTGCTGTTTTTATCTTACTGCAATATTTTCAGTTGTATTTCAAAATTTATCATTTTATTTCAGAAATTATCAATTGTTTTTCAGATTTATCAATTGTATTGTAGAAGTTATGAATTGTTTTTCAGATTTACCAATTGTATTTCAGAAATAATCAATTTATTTCAAGTTTTATAATTGCTTTTCAGAAATTATCAATTGATTTTCATATTTATCAATTGTATATCAGAAACTGAAAATTGTATTTCAGAAATTTATTAATTGTATTTCAGAAATTCGCAATTGCATTTCAGAAATTATCAAATGTATTTTACAAATAATCAATTGTATTTCAGAAACTGGCAATTGTATTTTAGAAATTGCCAATTGTATTTAAGAAATTATCAAATGTATTGTATTTCAATATTTTTTGAATCCGCTCACGTAAGTACCCCCATGATAAAAAAAACTTAAAACATTACCCATATATGGATTAATATATGAATTCATATATGAAGATATATGGAATATATGAACCAATATATGGACCAATAAATGCAGTATATTATCATATATGGATTCATACATTTGAATGTACTTACCCATATATGCTTCCATACATAACATATATGTTCATATATGATCATACATTAAACCATATATGCTCATACATGAAACCATATATGACCATATATGAACATATATGAACATTTTCACCTGGGTAGGAATATATAATTGATAAAACCGTTCAAAATTGTATATATAAATAGATACGAAAAATTATTTTGATTTTATTTTATACATTACAATATATTAGTTAATCTCAGACGAAAGTTCGAAACTCATTTCATCAAAAACAGTTTTTTATATGTTTTACTAAATTTTTTCATTAAATTAATATTTTTTGACCTTTTTTTACTTTTAAGAGTTTTTTTCTTTTCAATATATAAAATCCAATTTAAAGAAATTAATATTTAAAATCATGACCCTGCTTGTTATGGGTTAATAGGTCTAGGCATGTTGCATACCATTGATAAGAAAAACTTAACATACATATTAAAAAAAAAATTTCTAAGTCCAAAGAAAATTCCCATATTTGAGAAAAAATTATCTACACCCGTATTCATGAAATTATATCCAGTTACATATTGCAAATATATCCATTCATATATAATTTTATATAAACTTTTTTACTAGGGTGCATTTACAGATATATGCTCCCATATATGTAAGATATATTCATATATCATTCATATATGATCATATACGATTATTTTCACCCGGGTAAGCAAGTTTATATTAGCAGATGTTTCTTATATTGAAATTGTTGTCAAAACGTTAGGGCTTTCAAATTAATTCCTATTTAATGAGAATTGATCTTATTGAGTTCGTTTATAAGTTATAGCTTTTCTGTCAAACATACAATTCTCAAACCGTTTTAAATAGTAGAATCATTCCAAAGGGAACCGGTGCAGTCATCAGAAGAAAGTCCCTGGATTTGCACAAAATTCGGTTTGTAGATTCTCATAGCTATCAAAAATTTTTAAAAAATTCGTCTCATTTCGCCTTTTTTTGCTGTTTTTAGTTGATTTTTTTCAGTAAATTTATGAAAAATCATGATGTTCAAATGATTACAATTTTTGAACGCGTTATCCAATTGTTATAATGGAAATGCTTATACATATAATCTACTTTCAAAATAAATTGCAAAAATAAAATGTGCAGTAGAAAAAGGATAATTGAAAAATATCCTTAATTTGCAAATATCTCAAAAAACCCATCTTAAATTTTCTTTAAGTTATTGAAGAAAATAACTTAAATAATATTTCAGCTACAGACTGTGAAAATTTCAAATTGGAACGCCAATGGGTTCAAAAGAAAAATTATATTTTTTAACAACATTTTTTGAATTTTCACAAATAAACATAATTTTTTTTTTAGAAATATATAATATTAAATAGATAATATCTTTGATATAGTTAGCAGAGTGCTATAAATACATATGCTAAAAATGTCTAAATTTTCAAAATCGTCATTTAAAAAGTGTATGTTATCCACAAGCGTCTTTAAAAAAGTAATTTTTTGTTCAAATTATATTTACAAACCACTTAAAGTTTCACCGAGAATATGAGTTAGTTTAAAAGTCTTTTATTTTTGGAGTAAATATTAAAAGGTAAAACTAATTTTGTTTTTCTGATTCCGTAATTTTAGTATATTTTAATAAATCGCATATAAATTATTATTAATTAAAAAAAGCATATAAATTATTTCATATAATTATGATAAATTGTAAATCTTTTCCTCTTGGGAGAATGAAAAGTATTTTGTTCTAACTTTACCAACGTCAACTGGTACAATATTATGTATGGTTTGTGTTTTTGGTATTGTCTTACCCAAGAAACATTTTAACGGACTCTCCGGCACGTACGGATTCATGAATCCGGCTTTTACGGCACGTTAACTGTCCGTAAGGTACGTATCCTTCAATGCTTGTACGTATACGGAATATTAACGGTCTGGTGTATCCGTTTCCGTATTGGTGTATCCGTTTCCGTACCTTTAAATACGGATTTCATCGGTTTGTTTACAAAATAAAAAAATTTTGTTAAGTCGGTGAAAATATTATTATAATGGGAATATATGGAGAATATCCAATAGAGGGAATTCTTTCTATCACACCATTAATCAAACAACATCAAGTAACAAGGTAAGATTTATGAAACTTAATGTTTCACAATGTTTTGTGTATAACATGTGAGAATTTGCATCGTGTACACAATCAATTAAACCATAACTAATTTATCGTCTCTTTTCCATATAGATGTTGGATTTTAATCCGGGTCCCTAAGCGCTGGATAGATAGGTAAACCGAGCTAGATATGCTAAATATTGTAATTATAAATAATAATTATTAATGCATTTATAAAAAAGAAAAAAAAGTACTTTGTATTGAAAATAATAAACATATGGTTTATTTTTTTGAAAAAAATCGGTAGGATATGGACAAGGAAATACTCCGTTATTACACGACATATCGGTCCGGAAACGGTCCAGCATTGACGGACTTTCAGCGGACTAGTCCGTTTTTTACATGACATAACGGTCCGTAATCGGTCAGTCATTGACGGACTTCAAACGGACTTGTCCGTTTTTAATACGACATACCGGTCCGTAAACGGTCCGTCATTGACGGATTTTCAACGGATTCGAATCAGTTTCGATGTTCCTTATGTTCCGTTTTCTGGTCCGTATACGGATCCAGAAAACGGTACGTATACGGAGTTGGATTCCGTTTATGACGGACGGAAAACGGTGCGTAAACGGAACGAATTGTTTTTTGGGTATGTTAACTAGAAATTAGACCTATATTATTTTTTTCAGGTTTATATTTGTATTTTGATACATATGTATATGAAATTCATATTTTAATTATTTTCACTTGCCCACTTATACATTCCCAGCTAAAACATGGTAATGACAGGTCATTACCATACGGATTACCAAGTAATGATAGGTCATTACCTCTTGCATTACTTTAAAATACACAATAATGACTTACCGATAATACGTTATATAAGTACTAATATATTCGTGCAAAGTAATCACTTACTGGAATCTGATTAAATAAGTACTGATTAAGTCTTTTTTATATTAATACCCAGCAAAAATAGACATTACCGAGTAATTATGCGAGTTAGTAGCACATATAGGGTTTCACTACTTACCAGGCTATTTACTCGCAACATTACTTTTGTTCGCGATGTCCAAAAATTCATGGGTGGTCATTACCCTCTCGCTTACAAAAAAAGTGCGAATAACGAGTTACCCATATTGAAAAAATAAGTAGTTACTCACAAAGATATAATAAGTGGTTACTCAGAAGTTAGGAAATAAGTGGTTACCCTTCATTGTAAAATAGTTGGTCATATTGGCAAAATAAAACTTTTTACCTTGGAAAATTTCCTATTTAGTTCAAAACAAATTTATAAATAAAATATAAATATAAAAAAGACTTAATCAGTACTTATTTAATCAATTACCAGTAAGTGATTACTTTGCACGAATATATAAGTACTTCTATAAGTTATTATCGGTAAGTCATTATTTTGTATTTTAAAGTAATGCAAAAGATAATGACCTATCATTACTTGGTAATCCGTATGGTAATGACCTGTCATACCATGTTTTTGCTGGGTATTTTATTTATAAATTTGTTTTGAACTAAATAGGAATTTTTCCAAAGTAAAAAGTTTTTTTTGCCAACTATTTTACAATGCAGGGTAACCACTTATTTCCTAACATCTGAGTAACCACTTATTCTATCTTTGTGAGTAACTACTTATTCTTTCACTATGGTTATTTCATTATTCGCACTTTGTTTGTAAGCGAGAGGTTAATGACCACCCATGAATTTTTGTACATCGCGAACAAAAGTAATGTTGCGAATAAATAGCCCGGTAAGTAGTGAAACCCTTTGTGTGCTACTTACTCGCTTAATTACTAGGTAATATCTGTTTTTGCTGGTTTGTTTCTGGTGTGTTTATAATAAGCTTATTGTTTTGAAGACAAGCTCTTTTTGTTAACATTTTCAATGTACCAAGAAGTCTGTCTGAAACATTTTTGCCATATGCGGTGGCAAAAAAGTTCCACTCTGCTTTGATACTAAATTTAATCTCATAGCATGAAATACTATAAAAATTAGTTTTATTCTTATATTGCGCTGCTGATCCATCAGAAAATAAATAATTTTTTCAAGCGTCCTTAGATTTGCTTTTATTAATTTTATAAATTCTATTGTGTTTGCAAATATCGCTTAAATTTCACCCCCTAGAAATTTGCCTTTGGGTATAAAAATACACCATGCAAAAAATGAAGGTGATCGGTTAACGGAAACACGTGCCGCATCGGCCCTGAGTTTTGAAATACGATTTACAAGGCGAAAAAATAACTTTTTTGGCTTTCTTTCAAAATACTGGCTCTTTAATAACCGTATTTTTGGAAAGTGTAAATAGAATAATAATCTAGACTGAATTATCTTTCTGGTAATGTATAAAAATCCAAAGTCGGTTGGAAAATATTTTAGTAATTGCATATTTTAGTAATTGCAATTTCCTCAGACCATTGTAGGGTTAAAATGAGATAAATTATGAAAATCGTAAAAAATAAAATGTTTAAAAAATTTACAATGTTATACTTTAGTTTAATTTTTAAGATCCACAAATATTCATGCATAGTTTTTTGTCTCTCTTGGCTTATGATAACCTAGTCCCAGGTATGGCCAAAGATGGGATTTGTTTTTTTATAAATTTGCAAAATCTATTTTTGAGTTTTTTAAAATTTTGTTCAACAAAATATAGAAAAAGTGATCAACGCATAGGGGTTTATTAAATATACCTTAGAGAATAATTATACTGCAAATTACGGATATCCCTCTTTTAACTTCGCTCAGATCGCGTTTTAAATTTGAAAATTTTAGAGAAAAGTGTGGTTTTTGCCAATAATTTAGATAATAGTATTAATTTTTGTGGTTTTAGCTGGCTGGAACAAAATCACCTCCGATTTCCTTTAATCCTGATACAAGAGATTGTTTTCCGAAAATTTTGTAAAATTCCGACAACGTTAACCCTTTCTTTACCAAGGTAAAAATTTTTGAAATTTTTCGATTTTTCCTGGAAGTACTTATATCAAAACAATGTGTTGTTTCTTGAGGAATTTGGTAAAAGTTGTCTAAATAACTCTGTTAACACCAAATATTATACATAGTAATAAAAAATTTTAAATTAACCCTTATAGGTTCATGGGGCCAAAATGATCCCAAATTTTTGAAATGTAAAAAAGTGTCATTTGACATGAAAATCGATAGAAAAACCTTTAATTAAGCATTTTCTAGAAAAAGAAAATTAATCAAAATGACCCATTTTTTATGTTAAAAAACGCTGGTTGGCTGAAAAATGTATTTAGAAAAAAAATCGAAATTAACTCCTTTCTTCACATCGTATAAACTAGAGTTTGCATTTAACCGCAATTTTGCGGTTAATCGCGGTTAACGGTTAATCGCACTCATAACAAAACATTTGTTAACTTACTTGATTAACATAAAATTATTTATATTACTAAAATAACGGCAAAATTATTAAAATCCAAAGTAAAAACTTAAAAAATTAAAAAAGTTAAAGCCGGGCATGCCTACTTTATGATAACCTACACCACTCTGGTTGAAAGCCAACTAATGTTTTGATCCGAAATTGAAATTTATTGAAATGGATTTGAGTAAAATTCGCCTGTAAAAAAAATCCATTTTTGTTATACTAGCACCACGTCTAAACATGGACCGATTCTAAACAAAATCAACAGGCTTTGTCCGTGGGCCCATGTGAATCAGTGCACCAAATTCCATTAAAATATTTTCGTATTTGCGACATGTATCTTGCGAACAAGCCAATTTTGGGGAGACCTTTATATAGGTACTAGGTCTAAACATAGACCGATTTTAACCAATCGTCCTTGGGTCGATATAAGCCGGTGTAGTTTATCAAAATATCTTAATATTTACGACCTGTAGCGCACAAGGCTTCATGGACAGACAGACGTACGGACAGACGGACATCGTTACATCGAGCCAAAAGGTGATTCTAAGTCGACCGGTACCCTAAAAGGTGTGCCCAATATATTTTGGTGTAACAAACATCAGATCCCGTTGCTAAAATATTATTAAATAAATAAATCCGAATAAATAAGAAGTTTGTTTCTAATATTAAAATTCATATTTTTTCTACAAAATAAATTAAAAAAATTTAATTTTATTTGTGAAATCAGTAGAATCTTTTCGCATCATTTCAAAACTATTCAAATATCGCACGACAAGTTATTAAAGTTTTGATCATCGCTTGATGAAAATAAAAAAAATTTAATAATTTTTAAAATTTTTTAGGTAGGTTTAATAAAACTGCATAAATTCTTTGCAGAAATTTTTATTTTTTGTAAAAATTGCAAAATTTTGATACTAAATTTTGATACAAAAATCTGGTTTTCAATGTGTAATAATTTAACCGTAACCGCACGGTTTTTACACGCGGTTACGGTTACGGTTAATTAGTGCGGTTAACCGCGGTTACGGTTAAAACCGAAATGCAAACTCTAGTTTAAACAACAATTTATGGTTTCTACATAATTTTTTCAGCCAACCAGCGTTATTTAACAAAAAAAATGGGTCAGTTTGACACCATGTTCACAAACAGGTTAATTTATTTTTTTCTTCTAGAAAATGCTTAATTAAAGGTTTTTGTATCGATTTTCATGTCAAGTGACACTTTTTACATTTCAAAATTTTGGGGTAATTTTGACCCCATGTGCCTATAAGGGTTAATTTCTAATTTTTTATTACTATGTATAATATTTGGTGTTACCAGAGTTATTTGGACAACTTTTACCAAATTCCGAAGAAACAACACATTGTTTTGATATACTTCTAGGGGGACGGCCTTAAATCGCAAGTTAAAATATAAGGTCCAACCTAGGCAACACGTTTCATTCTATTTCATTTTAATATATACCAAAAAAGGAGGCCGCTGTACATATGTATATAATTTAGTACTTACATAATGTAATACTTTATTCGTGGTTAATAAAAATAATTTAGAAAATATTGTGCAGCCGATCTGATTTAAAAAGCCGACGGAAATTTAGGTTTGGCTCTATAAAGCTCTTTATAAAATTCCTCATAATGTTTGACAAAATACCTAATTGTATTTAATGAGAAACGAAAGCAATTTCAATATGTGTCCAGTTAAAATTTAGCCGACAGTTAAATTCAAAATTGATATTGGAAACGACAACAAATGAGTCAGTTGAAGTCCCAGTGAACATTCAGTAATTGTGGTATAGATTTTTCTGCTTGTATTTAAAAATGCTTAAAAAAGATAAGAGACATTATTAGAATCCTCGTTGCAAAAAATATTGTATTTTCACTTCTTGAAAAAAACTCTTTACCATTAATATCATATTACTTTAATAACAATCAGATAACTCGTCCAAAAATATGATAGTATTCCACCCAGGAAAATTTTCTGTTCCAAAGGATCCGTTGTAGAACTGATTTTCCATCAGTCAAATCTTCCATACAAAATCCGCGGAACTGCTTCCGGAACCAGGCTATGGAATCGGTTGCAGTGGAACCAGTTGCAGAATTTGTGTGGTTGGCGACCGATTGTAAAAAATTTCCTGGGCATATTCGATCCGAAGTACTATATAAAATAAAATAATTTTGTATTTTTTGGGAAATTTTAAAAAACTTTGTTAAAAGATAACGTTTTTCTTTCGAATCCATTGGCGCTCCAATTTGAAATTTTCACAGTCTGTAGCTGAAATATTGAGTTATCTGCTTCAATAATTTAAAGAAAATTTAAGATCGGTTTTTGAGATATTTGCAAATTAAGAATTTTTTTTCAAATTGTATTATTCTTTTTGCATTACACATTTTATTTTTGCAATTTATTTTGAAAGTAGATTACATAGGAATTGCTAGGTGAAAATTTTATAACAATCGGATAACGCGTTCAAAAGTTGTAATCATTTGAACATCATGTATTTTTCACAAATATACTGAAAACGAGTAAAAAGGTTAAAGTCGGGCATGCCGACTATACAATACCCTACACCAGTCTGGTTAAAAGCCAACTAATGCTTGGATCCGAAATTCGAATGGGTTAAAATGGGGCTTGTGTCAAAATTTTCTATAATGTGAGTCAGCGCACCAAATTTCATTAAAATATCTTAATATTTGCGACCTGCAGTTTGTAACCAAGCCAATTTTGGGGGGACCCTTATATGGGCACTAGGTCTAAACATGGACCGATGTTCACCAAAAACAATAGGCTTCGTCCTTGGGCCAACATAGGTCTGTGTACCAAATTTCATCGAAATATCTTGATATTTACGACCTGCAGCGTATAAACAGTATAATTTTGGTAGGACCCTTATATGGGCACTAGGTCTAAACATGGACCGATGTTCACCAAAATCAATGGGCTGCGTTATTGGGCCAACATAAGTCTGTGTACCAAATTTCATCAAAATATCTTAATATTTGCGACCTGCAGCGTATAAACAGTATAATTTTGGTAGGACCCTTATATGGGCAATAGGTCTCAACATGGACCGATGTTCACCAAAATCAATAGGCTGCGTTATTGTGCCAATATAGGTCTGTGTACCAAATTTCATCAAAATATCTTAATATTTGCGACCTGCTGCGTATAAACAGTATAATTTTGGTAGGACCCTTATATGAGCACTAGGTCTAAACATGGACCGATGTTCACCAAAATCAATAGGCTGCGTTATTGGGCCAACATAGGGCTGTGTACCAAATTTCATCAAAATATCTTGATATTTACGACCTGCAGCGTATAAACAATATAATTTTGGTAGGACCCTTATATGGGCACTAGGTCTAAACATGGACCGATTTTAAACAAAATCAATAGGCGTCGTCCTTGGGCCGACATAAGTCGGTGTACAAAGTTTCATCAATATATCTTAATATTTGCGACCTGTAGAGTGCGCACAAGAATGCATGGACAGACAGACAGACAGACGGACGGACAGACGGACATCGTTAAATCGAAATAGAAAAAATTCTGAGCCGATCGGTATACTATAAGGTGGGTCTAGGACCAATAGTTTTTGGTGTTACAAACATCAGCACAAACTTATAATACCCTGAACACATAGTGGTGTAGGGTATAATGACCACATAGTGGTGTAGGGTATAAAAATCAACTTAACACAGCGTAGAACGCGTACCAAAATGAATTTGGAAAAAAAATTTACGTTTAATATCGTGACACTTAACAGAATCTATGTACTAAGTTTTGTAAAAATCGAAAGGACATGACTAAAAACTTCTATTTTTGTACACATTTAAAGAATGAACGATACAGTGATTAATTTTGACAATTAAAATAAAAACTTTTCGATTTTGGGCTCTCTCAAGAGTTGAAAACTTCGCCGAACCGGAAGAAGTCGTCGGGGCGATCGGAGGTGGGCACTTGTCCCGCCGATATTTCCCCGAGTTTGGCTAATCTTCCTCGGCTTTTTTTATCTCCTGCACCTGCCACCGGGATTTCGGAAGCAGTTGGTGGGTTAATTGAAGTTCCTCCAATGATTTCTGTTACTATTGTGGGAGGAAAATTTGGGGAGTGTGATGGGTATTCAGGAGATCGAAGCAATTCTACTGCTCCTAAGAGTGGAACTCGTGATGTGGACCAGATAACTCCATCCTTGGCGATATCTCCTTCGGCCTGGTACTCCTGGTTGTGATGGTAGATCCGTTTTTCGTGGAATGTGTGTTTTGGGTGTTGTTCCGCCACCTAGAACAGTTTTTGTATCGAGATTTGTTCCGAATACATCTGTTTAGGACTTGGTGAAATATATAATGGAAAATCATTCTTTAGTGATAAATGTGTCTGATTTCAAAGTTATTAAAATTAACTTTTCACAGCCAAGGACTATTTCTTCTTTTAGAATAATTGCTCCTTTGAATCTGTTTGAAGTTCTGATTGATTCTTCCTTCTGGCCGCATGGAGTGCTTGTTAGAGAATATATTGGTAGGGATAAACCGAGTTCGGACAGAATAGAACTAAATAATGCTTGCAGCTCGTTGTCCGTTTTGTATCAGAATGTGAGGGGATTAAATACGAAATTGACTGAGGTGTATAAAAATAGTGTAGGCTGTTGCTTTGATATTATTGCCTCCACTGAGACTTGGGTCAATACTGGCATTTTTAATGGTAAGATTTTATCTTGTAATGATTACAATATTTATAGATGTGATAGGTATGGAAATGATTGCATCAATAACTGGAAGGGGGGAAAAAGTTGGTGGCGTGTTAATTGCAGTCCATTGCTCAATATCTTCAGATCAGGTAGCATTTTGTAATGATATCAAAGCTGAATTTATATGCGTTCGCTTGTCATTTCGTGGGAAATGTATTTATGTAACTTGTTCATATATTTCACCGTGGATCCAATTTGAGTATTTATTTGAAGCATGCTTCTTTGATTAATGATATCGTTTATGGACTTGCGGTGGCCCTATGTTCCTCTTAGGAATTTAAAGGATTATATATATATTATGGACTTGCGACAAATGATATTATTCTTGCCCTGGGCAACTTTAACTTGCCTGGGGTATCTTGGATAATGTGCCCAGATGTTTTTCTATTAATACCGTTGTCTTCCTCTAATGATATGGATACATTTTTCGATATTTTGTTTGAATCATGTCCTATTCAGTTTAACAATATTCCTAATATAAGTAACAGAGTTTTGGATCTTGTCTTTTTAAATTATCCTAATATTTCTCTCTCTAGATTGTTGTTTGTCCTGAGGATGGCTATCATCCAACACTCCTCATAGAACTTGATACTACTGATGGTTCTGGAGAACCCGGTTTTGAAGTTGGATGCGTAAAACATTTCGATTTTGGTAAAACAAATTACGACTTACGATAGGTCGGTTTGGTCGAGTTCGGATAGAGATCTGGATTATTGTATTTCCAGTTTCTATGATACTTTGCTCTCTAGGTTTTCAATGCTGTCACTTTTAAGAATAGAACGGCCATGTTAGCTGGTCCTGTTTGGTTTACGAGTGAGTTAAGGCGGTTACGGAATGACAAAAGTAGATTGTTTAGGAAGCATAAGAAAAAGGGGATTCGTTAAGTTATTTCAGTTATTCTTTGGCTAGGAATAGATACAATATTTTGAATGGAAAGTCTTATTCTGAATATTTAGTTAGAATAAAGAAAAGGTTTCGAGTTAATCCAAAAAGTTTTTATCGCTTTGTGAACTCCAAGAGATATGTTAGTGGATTTCCCACAACCATGATGTTCGGGGGCATATAGTCATCAAATGTAGTTGACATATCTGAATTTTTGGGTAAGTTTTTCCAAAAAATATATTCCAATGATTCTGTTTCATATTCCAACTACACGTACAACCTGGATAATTTTAAATATCCAGGACATTACCACATTTGAGGATAGAGTTTTAAATGACTTGAAAAATCTTAATGTATAAAATACAATAATTTTATACAATACTTTATAAATTCATTAAATTGTATTTAAAAAGCAAAAATAAGTTTCATTATTTTTATGAATTTGAATTTAAATGTAACGGAAGTCTAAAGTATATTTGTCTCAATGACAAATATACAACCTTGTTAATTAGTTATCCTAATTTAAGAAAATTAATTTATTTACGATATTTAAAAAGATACTTTCTCTGACCCTTAGACTCACAGAGGTCATCTCTTTTATATCAGCAAAGTTAGTACACTTAAATTTTCCCATTCCTGGTGGAGTACCGTCTTCTATACTGATAAAATGTGCATACGAACTGTATATTCCACTTACGAGGATTTTTAATTATACACTGAGTATTGGCTATTTTCCTACTTGTTGGAGGGAGAGTTTTATTATTCCTCTCCATAAAATGGTAATCGGCGCAGGAATTGCAAAACTGAGTGTTATCCAAAAGTTTCTTGAGAAGATTGTTACTGATAGGTTAATTCATTTGGTGTGAAATTTGATATCTCCTTATCACCATGGTTCTATTAAAGGTAGGTCTACAACGACAAATTTATTGGAATTGTCCAGTCATGTCTTTAGTGGCTTTTCACATAGACGCCAAACCGATGTTATCTACACTGATTTTAGTAAGGCTTTTGATACGGTTAGTTATGATGTGTTATTGTACAAAGTTGATATTTCAGTTTTTCCTCAAAGACTTTTGAATTGGATATCGTCCTACTTAAGGGGCCAAACACAGCGTGGTATTTTCAAGGATCATATTTCGGAAATGGTTTTTGCTACATCGGGCGTCCCTCACGTTAGTAATCTTGGTCCTAATCTTTTTATTTTATATTTAAACGGTCTTCCTTCTATTATAGATGTCCTAGGGAAACCTAGGGAAACTTGCTGAATGGTGTTGTGTTAATGGGATGTCTCTTAATTTGGGAAAGTGTAAGAAGCTTTCTTTTTACAGGTAGAAACCAATTCAATTTCATTACTGTATTGGTGCTAACAGGTTGGAAAATGTTGCATCATTTATTGACTTGGGTATTTTACTTGACCACAAGTTAAATTTAAATTCGCATGTTAATTCTTGTGTTAATGAGGCTAAGGCCTGATTACTCTATGTCCAGTTAAAATTTAGCCGACAGTTAAATTCAAATTTTATATGAGAAACAAAAACAAATATATCAGTTAAAGTCTCAGTTAGTGGCAAACTAGATATTCAGTAATTTGGCCTTAATCGTTACTGGGCTTTATAAAACGGTGGTCTAAGGAGTTTGATGATCCTTATACCACCAAGAATTTGTACATTACGGTTGTTATATTGACAGTATGGAATCAGTTCAAAAGCAGTTTCTATTACTTGCTTTACTCGGTTTAGGCTGGAGTGTTGACGAAATATTACCACCATATGAACATCGTCTACAACTTTTTGATCTTCCTACACTTTGGAAGATCAATAGTCTGTTCTAGCTCTGCCAGTCCGTTCCTGCCCTCCCAGTTTGTTCCAGCCCTGCCAGTCTCTTTGCCTTGTCAAATCTATTTCTGCCGTCAGTCTGTTACATTTCTTCCTGCAGCTTTTTCCAGTACTTATTCTTATCAATATGTTTTCCTGTAATAATTGTGCTACTGTAAGTAGTTGCTCATCTGTATTATTATTAACTCATTTTGTTCCCGCTTTATTTTTCAATATTTAAATTTCATTCTTATTTGTGTTTCGGTATTGATCGTAAGTATATGCATAATAATAATTATTGCTGTTTTTGGTTTATATAAGTATTGTGTTTGTTCATAAATTTGTGATTATTTTATGATTTTTTTTTTTATAAAGTTTTATTTAAATTTATTTTTTCCGATTTATATCTTATTATTTTTATATAATTCTCGTAGTATTAATTATATTTAATGTTTTCAAGCTGACGTGTATTATACTTTAGCTGATGTAGATAAATAAATAAATTAAATAATATACTTACAGAAACACTTTTTCTCACGTTTTTCCAAGAATGGTGAGAGAAACCTTACGTTACAGAAAGTTTTCACAAAAAAGATGTGGAAACGGTCGCATGAGAAAAATTACATTTTGTGCCAATTTACATCGTTTTGTTTCAAATTCTCGGTGGGAAAGATACAGGAATTACCTACTCGTTCTACTATGTTAAATACCTACCGTTTTATCAGTCAATGGTGGCAAAACAATAGTCTTTTCAAGAGTGCGCATTACAATCTTCCACAACTCCTTCAGAAGCCGCTTCAGCACTGTTTTCTCGCACGATTGTGCATAAAGTGTTAGGGAACCATCCAGAAGATCCATAAGAGGCCTTAGCACTTCATCGGCCTCAACTGCAACAGCATTACGTTGAGCAACTTGATTTTGTGTGTTTATGTTCCCACTTGCACCTCCACCTTTAATAGCAAGTAGCAAATCTCCTAATTCCCTAACAGATTGAGTTATTCGTGGCTCAAGACTGCAATAATAAAGGAAAAGAAAATTATTTATGTGTAATAGTTATGTGTAAACTAGTTAATTATTCTTAAAGAGGAATACAAAAATTACGCACCTAATGGCAAACAGGCAGGCAAGATCGTCTAAAGCTGAATTAAGATTTTGTTGCAGTTCTTTCAGTATATTAGCAGCATCCTCCTCCAGTTTATCGCCACCCATCGATTCGAACATCTTTTCCAGCTGCACGCGTAGTTGTTGTATATTGTTCATAAGTATGCACGCCTATTAAACGAAAATTTAAATGACCATATGAAAAGAAACGTTGGAGCTATATGAAATATACGACCAACAAGGACTTTGAAGGCCTCTTTGCACTTACAATACGTTCATCCTTCATATGCTCGGGAAATTCTTTTTTAACAATATCAGCATAAGCTATTAACACCTTTACGATTGTTTTAGCAAAACGTCTCATGTAACGTTTCCATATTTCAGGATCTGGACACTCGAGTTTGCTAACAACATCGAAACATTGTGTCAGTTGGGTAAAGACATCAACCACAGAATTGGAAAACAGCGCATGTTCGCTACTTTTTTGAAACTGTGATTGCGTTTAGACAGTAGTGTTATATAAGTAAATGCAAACCACAGAAAATAGAGAGATAGAGAAATAGTGAAGCATTTGAGAATTTATTTACGGGCAGGCATTTTTCTTAAATGGTTTTATTGCGAACAACGGTTAAGCTAACATTTTATTATAATTGTGACATATTTTACAGGTTTTTTTTGAAACAAATAGCAAGGGCTTTATATAGAGCTTGTGGGAAAGATTCCATTACTCAAGCGAAGAATTCAATTGGAAAACTGTTTATGTTTGGTTGCCTCTCTCTTTGTCTTAAATGTGTTGAGAGATAATTAGTGTTTCTAAAAAACCGAATTTTTTCAAAACCACTCAGGTAGAAAAATACAAACGGCACAATGTCGGCCCTTTATTAGAGAAGGTAGTACATGTACTGGCAATGCGTCGGATTTTCAGCTTTTACGTAACTGTCATGTTTGCCGAAATGATAACACCAACAAACGCTTGGACGCAGATATTTGCCAATGTTGGCATAGCCTTGTGATTTTATTTTGTTTGGTATATCCCAGTACATTTAATAAAAAATTTGGCTAGTACTTTACTGTACTTTTAGTTTACATGATAGATTTTTAGTGCATTCTTTCGGAATTTCATAAAAATTCTAACATAAATAATTGTGTAATAAATATATCGTCGGTTTCCTATGTGTTTTTTTTATCAGGTTTTCAGGAGAACGAAAAAACTGATTTATATTATCCTTTTAAGATATTTTATTGACATAAATAATATGCCCTAATTGTGATTTTAGTAAATGAGATCGTGAATCATTGAGGCAAATGATGTCAATAAAATATCTTAAAAGGATAATATAAAGCGATTTTTTCGCTCTGCTGAAAACCTGTTAAAAGCACATAGCACTACTTGCAGCCAAGCCAAAGATATGTGAAATTAATAAAATTGTTAATTTTTATAAATTAAAAAAAAGGTCTTTAATTTATAGAAAACAGTACTGACAAAACACGTTTCGAGTAGTACCGGCATTTCTACAAAAACCGTGCTCTCACAGTACAACTTTTTTGTAACGTCGGCAATTTCTACCTGGGCAGTTTGCCAGTTAACCGAAATTAATCCCAAGTTTCAGTTAACCGTTTGTGAAAAACAGGTTAAACCGGTTAACGGTTTAAAAGAAACCTGAGTATTCTTATTGAAACTATCAGAATATATAAATTTTCAACGCATGAGAGGTTTATGTTGATTATTTATATTAAAATCTGAGTGTTATTCTTCAAGGTCAATATTTCATATTTGTAGAGATTCACTATTAGATAAACATCTAACACAGTTTGGGAGTTTCGGAGAACAAAATTATGAAACTTTCGGTACTAATGTTCTCGGCCGAAAATGATATTTAGGAAGTAAAAATAAGTTTGAATGTTGTTCAAAATTTTTTTATTTGAAAATTATTTAATATACGAGTACTTCACTGCAGATTTCATTTAATACCCAACATGTATATATTTCTTCGGAAGAAACATGAAAAAATCAAAAAAAAAAAACCAGAAAAGATTTAATTTTTACCCCTCTTCTTAACAATCGAACATGAGAATGGTCCGATAAAAACATATGCATGCTTATATTTTCTTACGAGTATTTTCATATCAAAATTTCATTTAAGTGGAGTGAATCACATATCAGACCTTCCTTGTAAGAAAGTCCAAGAAATCTGAAAATTTTCTTCTTCTGAATTTTTGAAAAAGAATGTTTAAATAAATATTTTGGGTGTTAAACACAAATATTTTAAAATTAATTTTTGACATCCGCTAGATTTTAGGTTTGAATTTGTATGAACCAAGATTTTTTAGCAATTCGCCATTTATATTTCTTAATTTTTGAAGGGATTTTAAAAATAATAAAATAAAAAACCGGTTAATAGCTGAAAATAAACCGGTATTTGGTTTACCGAAATTTAAGATTTTCGGTTAACGGGTTTGCAAAAAAATCCGAAATATGAACAAAAAAGCGGTTTTTCGGTTATCCGGTTTGGAAACACTAGGGATAACAGAATTAATTGTGCGCCTATACGTAACATATGTGATTAATGTGAAAAAATGAGACAGACAACTATAACAAAATCCCAATACTTGTTTTTCTTATTTAGGCCCGTTAATTTATCTCAATGTATGCACCGGTTAAGACCTCTACTAGCCTTAACCACTGGTAAACATATTTTTTGAATAACTTATCTAAATTTTAACCAAGTATTTCTTCTAACCAATGCTAAAATTTAACCATAGAAATTTCTGTGGTTAAGAAACTTAACCAAGGCTATTTTATTTTATCTAAAGCGCACCTTTAACCAAACTTTTACTAAGAATCGTTTATGATACATATAAGTACTTTCGATCTGCATTTCCCCACTTTACCAAAACCTACAAAAATTGCATCAGTACTTAAAATCGTGCACAAATTTTTACTACTTAGGATTTAGGTTTCTGCGATAGCTTACGGAAATTGGCCTCATGTAAGAAAATAGGAAAAATTTATCATTTTATGGGTTCAAGAAGCCAAAATCTGGCTTGAGTAATTAAAATCAAAAATGGTGTCCAATATTAGAACAATTTGACGCGAATTATACACCTCTACAAAATGAAAAGTCGTTGCTGTTAAAAGCTTGATACATACATTTAGTATTTTACTTGCTGATTCCAATTCTGTATTCCAAATTCGTCTCTCACCTCTCAAATTTCAAAAATCACGATTAAAAGCGCGGAAAATAGATTTTTTACCTATTTTGAAATAGTATACAAAACGCATCCAAATAGCTTAAGACTTTTTGTTACGATGGTAGTAAAAATTGAACTTTGTTATCTAAAATACAGAGGACAGCATTGTTTTAATTTGTGTACCGTTATAGGAAAAACTCCTTTTGAAAACCACTCTCTGAAAAACAATTATTCCATCAATTTTGGGTGACTTGCATTTAGGAATTTAGAATCAGCGTATCAAATTCAAAATGAATCATCAAAACTCAAACCGCTGAAGGTTTGTTGAGGTGTGCTATCAAGGATTTGCAGAATTTTGGTACACGTGAAGTACAAAGCTACTGAATTTAATTTTAAAATATAAAAAAGCGTATAGAAATTACTCGCGAATTAACGAAATGTGAACCAATCATGATTTAAATATTGTAAAAGTATGTAAGGAACCCCTGGACAACCCACAGTGTTGACTCGCAATTACAAAAAGATACAAAATCATGCACAGCGATTATTTTTCTACTCGCTTTGATGTGTTGATCGCATAAATTGCCTTAATTTAATGATCTTTCACAAAATTTCTACTGTTTTTTTTGTTATTTTATTCGCGAATCTTTCCGCGTTTGTCTCGATCAGCACGAAATACTTATAAATAGTTCAAATGATACACTTTTATTTTATAGACTTACCAAATGGGTTTAATTAAATCACCTCGCGTAGTATGCAAAAAGACACAATCATTGTATAGTATTTAGCGACCGCGAAACTTAAAAAAAAATGACATGGTCAAGTGTATTATTTTTTTTATGACCAGAAACATGCAAAAAACCGCAAGGAAAACTTTTAATTTTCCTGTATTAAAAAAATTTTTTTTGTTATTAATTTTTGTTTTACCTCTTGTTTTTATTCTGACATTTCATACTAAGGTTAACTACCCAGAGTTAAAATATTGTTAAGTTATTATGGTTAAATTTTCCTAAGGATACCTATTTAGTATTGGTTAGTTACCCATGGTTAAGTTAACGTTAACTGCTCGAGATAAGTTACTGGGCCTTAATGTTTTGTAAAATGTTATGGTTTAAAATGTTAACTTAACATAACTTGATCAGAACGAACAAACTAAAGAGTTGCATAAAGTTATTGTTCATCAAAAACATAAAGTCGACAGAAGATGGTGTAGTTTGGGTGCTTACCCCGTCCTTTTTGTCACGGTTAAACGCACCATGAAGATACTCTAACGACACGTCATCGTTTTCATTAAGCCATTGCATAACGAATGGCTCAAACCAGGCAGGGTACTCTGGTACAGCACCTTTGTACGGTGGTACCTCTTTAACATAATTACTGTATAACCACTTGACCCGAAAATGCAAATTCATGTACTCTGACGATTTACATAAGCGATGCTGTTCATGCTCCTCCAAAGCATACTTCATATCAACTGCAAACAAGCCCCACATGGTAGCTGCAGACAACTAAAAAACAATTAAATAAAATCGATACTCATTGATATAAAAATATCACAGACATATGTGATTAGATTGTGACAGATATAAATAGTTTCCAAAACTAAGATCATAACTATTTTCGTCTCAATTTCATTTATATCCAGGGCAGCAATTCCCATTTGGCGAAGAGATGAATTGATAAAAGTTTTCACCTCATCATTGAATATGCGATTCTTGATTCAGTTTTTATGAAAACTATCTGTCAGATTGTTATCATATGATTAATTTTTTTCCCAAGGCAAAAGTTGACGAAGAGTGTCAGTGTTGTACATTTTAACGAACTTTCTTGTCGATTTTGTTATAAATTTACGATAATTAATTTGTGATGTTTTTTGTACTATATTAATAAATAGAAAAAAATTTAAAATAAAATTCACTTTCGCAATTTATTAAAATCGTTTTAGGACTTTTATAAAGAGAAAGAAAAATCGCTAAGTCAATTTAAAAGCTACTAAGTTTGCCACACTTTAACCCTTTCATGCATTTATTGTATGTATTCAGCAACACTTTTTGGGAGTAAATTTCTCATTTCTAATAGTAAATTTTGTAAAACAAATTATTACAAAAAGATCTCAAGAATCTTTACTTTACTTTTGCTTTCTTCTTTAACATTAGTGAAAAGTTTTGTGCTTTATATAGAATTTTTCATTCGATCAATTCGATCGATTTTTTTGTGCTAATTTTGTGAATACAAGGGCTAAAGATTTTAATTAGTCTCAAAAATGGTGTGATTAATAAAACTCAAAAACTCTAAAGATTTTGTGTAGTTTAGTAATAAAAAAAATATAAAATTAAAAAAAATTTAACTTGCTCGGGACCGGCAGTATGTTAATGTGTGAACTTTAATTCCAAATATCTCCGCTAAGGGGTGCTGCAAAGCCATAAAAGTAATAAAAAAATATTCCTTTGGCATAAACCTACATTTCCACGAAGTTTGGTCGGAAAATTCCCAGCCATTAAAATTTGTGTGTGAATGGGGTAAAATAAAAAAAGATGCTCATGGGAAAGTTATTACAAATCGTATGAATATAAAATTAAACATTCATAAATCTACAATTTTTTCTCAATATTTTATGTATTATTTGTAAAAAACCATTAATTAAACACAATTAAATTATAATTTATCTTTATGTATCTGGGTTTTAACAATTATGGAAACAAGTGTAATTATATAAAAATATGACAGATGGTTTTCATAATGGTAAATTTTTTCATAACGAGAATAAGAATCGCTTTGAAAGACAATGTGATGTGATGAATTGTTGTGAAGTGAAAATGATGGATTTATTTATCACTTAATTTTATCATAATTTGAGAATGGATCACAAGGTTTTATTTTTGCGATAAGGTTATATAACATTTCTTCAATTCCAGAACATATTGTAGCGAGCATAATTGGTTACTTTCTACTTAAGTGACCATCAAATTTTTTATAACAGAAATATCTTGATCAAAATATCAGCAGTATGACATTATTTCTTTGCGCGTTTTATATAATATTTCTTTGCATTGTCTGATAGGTATAGTTAGTTATCTAGCAAAACTACACATTACCAAATAATGTATAAAGTAATGTGTGACCATAGGAACCCATTCATTACTTTTTCTAAAAAATTTTTTTTTTTAAAAACAATTTATTACAAATATTTTTTTTATTTATAAACGGGGTCTCGCTTTGATCCCTGCTTGTTAGCCTAGAACTCTACCCCCTAAAAAGTAAATCAGTTGTTGTGCTTAGTATTATCGTTCGTGATGTCGAAAAGTACACACCTTACCACCACACAAATTAATGTGTCTACAACTAGATTTTCTAAAATATGTTAATTATTACATTGCGTTTATAAACCATTCTGATCAGTAAGTCATTACTTTTTGTTTCGAAATAATGCAGAAGGTAACGAGTTGTAACTACAAGGTAATGTGTGAGTATATCGCATCCATTACCAAAGTTTTTTTTGGGGAAGAACGTTTACAAATCTATCCGTTTAATTTTGTTTGGCTGTTGATAACCAGATCTACCAAGTGAAATGAGATAAGCTGGATTACTAATTTACATTTCGATTTATTGACAAAATATCATCATCAAGTATTTAGGTTTCATTATAAGTCTTAACATACAACATGATGGCAGTGTTGACAGGTTTCACGATTTATCGTTATTTAGTAAAGTTTTGCCATCAAAAACAATGACGATTTTCCTCAAACTGTAACGAATCTCACTTTCTCGAAGGTAAAAAAATAAAAAAGCACTACAATTAATGATCTAGATGTACTTCTTTTTTAACAGAAATACGAAGGTACTACTCCCACTTCAACATTTTTTCAGTGATTTTTGAACGGATGCAAGGGAAATTCTATTTAATCAATTGAAAATAGAGGCAAATTATTAAAAAAAACTTTTTTATTGTCGCCACCGGGTATCGAACTTGAGACCTCAAGTTTGCTAGTCTAGCAAATATATATTTCATATTTTCGATATGAATGTTAACTGCCCGAGTAAAAATTTTATATATAATCACGTGTGGCATATATTACAATATATAACTATACATACCCAGTTAAATCCTTTTTTTTATATTTGATCTAAATATATTTTAAAATATAGGAACAGACTCAATAAATGTTTTTAAAATATTTTTCCGTCTTTAATACGAATCGGAAATCAAAAAACTTTGTCGAATTGATCTTCGAAAATATAATTTTCGCTATTTCAAATAACTTGGTTTAAGGGTTTCACCAATTTTTCAAATATTTTTAAATTTACTTAATGGATTTTGATCCCTTGTTTTATTTATTGAAATGTGTAACATGAATTACGTGACGAACGGAACTTTGATACAAAACGTGGACAAACATTTTTATAGAAAATCTGAATGTAAATGAAATTTAAAACTCATAGGTCTACAATGTTCAAACCTCTCAGGCTCTGATTACATTAAATTAATTTTAAAATTTTAAAAATTCAATCACAAGACTGATAACCGAGTCATAAAATTTGGAAACTTTTATGAGGGTTCTTATTCAGTAAGTTAAAAATTATTCAAACCAAGCAAAAATATTTCCTAAATTTTAAGCATTACGCATTTTTAGGCAAATTCTTTAAATCCAAAGATGATTCTGAAACGATTTAGAAATGTAAATAAATTTGAATATTTTTTGAACAGTTCAAAAATGACTTAAAAACAGATACATTTTTAGCCTAAAAATTTTTCAAAATATTTCTTTGAGTCATTTGTGAATCAAAAAAGAGGGCTCTTTCGGATACGCCACTTTTATACAAGTGAAAGTTTAATAATATATTTCGAGCACATTTCTGATTAATTTTTGGGCTCGTTTTCTGGCTGCGAACTCTAGAAAAATGAAGGGCATAGGGCATTACGAAAATAGTCTAAACGAAAGAAATTGACAATTACTTTCGTCAAAAATACATGGGAAACAAAAACAAATTTTCGTTACTTTGCTTTCGTTTAGAGTATTTTCGTAATACATAAACCAGGGCTAAATTATGAAAACTTTATTCAAAAGTTGAATATCATATTAAAAAATTGGGATAAGGCTGAACTGTTTCCTTTAAAAGCGGGATAAAAATTCAAGGCGGTACAAGAATTTAAAAAGCAGTATAATCCCGTCAAAATTACAGGTGAAGTACACTAATTGAAAAAGCCCGTAAAAAGTTTTGCTAAAATTGCTAAAAATTAGTTCAAAATTACCTTGCATAAAAACTGCTGAAATAAGCACATTTTCTTTGCTAAATATTAGTAAGATTAGAATAGCGAAAATAAAGCTGGTAAATATACAGAATTTTAGTTGTATTTGAGCTAAACTTTAGTTAATTGAAATAAAAATGTACTCTGCTAGAATCAGCAACGAATTTTGCTAAATATTAGTAGAACAAAAAAAACCAAAAAATTTTAAATCGTTTTAAGAGAATAAAAATTTATTTTTGTGAAATCACCAGTGTACTATTTTTCATCATATATTTATGTTGATTTTAGCAGGATGACTATTATCATATTTAACAGATTATTTTAGCTCTTCTAATCTTACTAATATTTAGCAAAAATCGGCGAAAATGTTTCTGAAAAGTCATTTTTAAATAATAAACCTGTAAAACTAGCAGAAGAAGCTTCTAAATATTTTGATATATCCACAGGTTTATTTCTATGAGTATATGAATAAAATTTTATTTTGTCTAACTGTTTTACCAAATTTAAGTGCTTCAATGCAATGCTCAAAAGCAGATTTTTACGAGGTGCAGAATAGTCTTAAACAGTTCCTAAAATGAAAGGTAATTTTCCTGAATTCTAACTCATAAAAAATAAGAGGCTCCTAAGTACTTCTATGTCATATTGAGCCATAAAGTATTTTTCCCAGGCTTAAGGTGTAAGTAAAGGAGAAGGTATTTTTCACTAAATATTCGTATGTAGGAGGCGAAAATGCTTTAAAAGTTTTAGAGGAAGTCTGTGCAAAAAAGTCGATATTTGTTGATCGTTTTTTTTTTTTTTTTTTGAGGCTCCATTAAATGTATATTTTTTATTGCTGTTTTCTATATTATGTATATTTTAAAATTCTTGTTTTATTTATTTTTTTTAAAATTAATTAAATTTTATTGATGTTTTTCTCTCGAGAAGACCAGTGTTTTGCTCTAAGGGTCATTGACCTCCAGTATCCCGTTCTAGTAGTTACTCACCAGATCTCAGTTGCTGCACCCTAATCTACCACCCTAATGTCAGAAAATTAAAGCTCTAAAATATTTGTAATACAGTGTCAGATATGGTAATATATATCATTAAATTCATATTGATGTGTGGTATAATAATTCCAATATCAGTTGAGATATAACACATTGTGGGTCCATAGCAACAATCTTTTCACTATATTCAACATATATATATGTACAATATATACCATTATGCATTATCAACTAATGTTGTGAATGTTCCGGAATTTAGATATATATAAAACCATACACAATCCAATATATTTATGTATTTTATCATATGAGCTTTTTAGAAGCTAAATTAAATAAAAGCAATTTTTTCTGATTTCGAAATTATATTTCGTTTGCAGCCAGTTGAGCCCAATTGAATTAAGCATTCACCTACAATATATTTTTTCAATAAAGTTGTATTTAATTGAATAAATAGTAAAAACAAACAAAAAATGTATTGTTTTTATCAATTTTGTCAGCGAATTTATTAACAATTAAAAACAGAAGAAAAAAATTCAATTGTTAAACTTTGTAATTATCTAAAAAAAATAAAATATATTGCCGGATTTAATTCGATCTGCCATTTTTTAGATAAATTTAGATACAATTTAATCCCCAAATATATTGCTGGATCTTAAATAATTGGATCGTTTTAAATAATTTGGATCGTTCTAAAAAGTATATGGACTTAGAATTTTACTGTTCCCTACAGTTTAAGAAATATTTGCGAAAAAGTTATTGTAGAAAAATTGGGTTTTCAACTAAATTTTTTAATTTAAAATTAAAATAATCATTAATTTAAAATAACCATAATTTTCTACACTCAAAAAGATTGGCTTATGCTCTAAGAGAATCATGTCGGTGAAATTACTGCAATTGTAGTTAATTCAATAGCAATTGCATTGTACACTTCTTTACCGATATAGTTCTCTAAGTGTAGTTTTGGGCCACATTTAACTTGAAGTTTTATCCCGAAAATAAGTTCGGGAACCTGTTCTGGAATTGACGAAGTTATAAATATGGTTTGCATTTCTGGGCTGATTTAATTTGAAATAAAATTATATTCATAGGGCAGTTTTTTTTAAAATAAGTTTCTAAACCCACTTATAATGAAATTGAGACATTTACTTTGTAAAAGGTAGGTCAATTGGTTCAAGATTTTAAAAACGTACTTGTCCGATATTAAGTTCTTGCGGAAACTGATTCAGTACTGTGCCATAACTATTCTTATCCTCATCGATCACTGACACTATTAATGCTATTAACTTATGCCAAAAATCAACACTATCCAATTTTGGTCCATGGTCGTCAGATTCACGCTTGGCCTCGTTTGGATCCACCTTAAGAAATTAATTAATATAGATCAGTTTAGTTTAAGCTATGTGTTTTAATAACTATACAGGCAGAATTCTTTATTACACTAAGAATAACATGCAATTCAAAAAGATTTAAAAATTATAACGTTCAACAAGTCATCACATGCCCTACTTATTATCCACACATAGAACACCAGTAAGCTGAAAAACCGAATAAAAATAAAAAATAAAAAAATTCTTCTTCTAGTCGCTGTACAATAGGTTGGTCAGAATTTCTAAAATTTTCGAATTTGGTGACGTATTTAATAGCACTCAAATAATGCGTATTATTGAGGTGATTATAGGAAAAATACGAAGAAAATTTTTCAAGAATAACACTGTGAGTAATTTTTTAAGTCATGGAAATATAACCTTATACGGACACCACTACGTGGTAAAAGATAAAAAAAGACCCATGTCTCCCAGTTTTGCCCCAAGTCAAGCACTTTTTGTTATGGGCCCTCAACGATTTGGGGCCTCGGTGTCATTTTTGCAAAAAATTGATAATTTTCTCAGGCTCATATCTTGCAAACCGTTTGGAATTTTTATTTACTCTCTGAGGCAAAGTTGTAGCTCTTGTCATAAAGAACAAAAAACATATAAAATCAAAAAATTTCATCGTCAAGATTAAAATCGCAAAAAACTTTAAAAAATTCGATTTTTTTTCCTATTTTCCCCTCTTCAGATCCATAGGTAGCAAACCGTTCAAAATTCAAGGAAACAATCAACTACAAAAATGTACCTAAGAGCTCAATAAACAACTCACGCGATAACCCACCGACCTCAGCAACACAGGCAAAGCAGTAAGCTCAGCACACGCATCAAGGGACGCAGCACACAATATAAAAGCGACACGATGCTCACATCGAGGCATTATACAGCGCGACGTCAAACAGAGCTCAGCGGTGAGAAAGTACTACAGCATAATTCGCACACAACATTGGCAACTGACAATTTCTATATGCAATGTGAAAAAATTGATTTATTTTGCTACGTTTGCGGTCATCAAATCAGAAAAAAAAGTTCTACAAGATTTCAAAAGGAAAAGAATCTTTTAACTAGTGAATTCATTAGAGCAGGGGTGGCAAGATTTTTTTTGCTGCGTGTCAGAAACGGACAATTTTTTTTTTGTAAAAATTTCTCGCGTCCTACCTTAATTTTAGTTGTCTTTTAAAGTCCTTTTTTAAAAATTTTTAAAATTTAGAAAATTTCTCATAAAAATATCATCGCAGATGTACATACTTATTTATCAGCTCTACGGATAATCCCCATGAAATAACCCGCAAAGGAAAAAATTAAATAACATCCAAGAAATGACGTAAAAATGTTTGACGGTTATTTAATTTTTGGGGGTTTATTTACTCTTTAAATATTGAGATTATTTCACTATGAAAAAATTAAATTGAACATTATTGCCTTTTCATTTTTTTGGGGGTTATTCCATATTTGGTGGTTATTTCATATTGTTAAAAAAAGCCAAATTATTGGGCGCCATTCATTATTTATGTACGTAAGAAACTTGTTGAAAAATGTGCTTCGGGAAAACATTTGATTTTGTTAAAATAAATCGCGCGGTTTTGATCATCATAATAATGAATAAAAAGCGATTATGGATTTGAACAAAAAAACTTCCATTTCATATGAAATGGCTCTGCGAAACACGATCAAAACCCAATTTCAAATTCCAACAAAGGGGGTTATTTCATTATGAAACTTATTTTCAGCCTTTATTTAATTGAGGTTTATTTCGTAACACCTATTTCCCTTAAAAAACTTAAATTTTAAGATCGAATTTTACTACAAGTTGTTTTCCATTTTTGTGCAATTTTCTGGTACTTTTTACTTCTCCATTTTCTCATCGAAACATTTAAACTTCTTTCAATCTAGAATTTTTGAAATTTTCCCAGAATTTTCTGATAATCGAATTTGCGAGTTCTGTATTAACCATATTTCTTTAAACAAAAAATGGTGGCAATACTGAGTTTTCTTCATTTTAAAAGAGGAAGCTCTATGAAAAATTTTACCACTATGGTGTTAAATCACACATTTTTGTAGCGAAATTTAACATTTAACTGAATTTTTTGCTGGTCTTCTAATAGTTTAAATTTTTTGAAAATATCCAACAAAACCACCTAAAATCCACTCGCGTGCCACTACTGACACGCGTGTCATAGCTTTGCCAGCCCTGCATTAGAGCATATAAGTTGTTTTTCGACGAAGTAGACTTGACCGGTGAAAATTACACACCTAATACAGTGTGTCGCCAATTTTATAACAATCTCATGGCATGGTTCAGTGGAGGCAAAGATAGTCTGAAGTATTGTAAGCCGGTAAACTGGATTAATCGCCCAGGTGATCATGATGTAACCAGTTGCTATGCATGCGTAAATTACACATGTCGTCTAAATCGACATGCTGAGAAGAACAAAATTTATAAAGCAACTGTAACAGCCACACTACCAGTGCTTGCACCTGAAAATTGTGTATCACCAAGTCCGCCAACTCCAGATCGTACGACAGAATTTACAGGAATGAGTAAAGCAAGTGGTGTTACTTATGAAGATCCATTTGATACACTCATAAAAAAAAGTTAGTACAAAAGTCTGTTAAACGCGATATGATTAAGTTGAACTAATTTTTCTGTTTTTTCATATGTTCATATGTTATAGAAATTTGTTTATTGAGATCTTAGGTACATTTTTGTAGTTGATTGTTTTTTAAAGTTTTTTGGGATTTTAATCTTGAAGATGAAGTTTTTTGATTTTATATGTTCACATGACAAGAGCTACAATTTTGCCTCACAGAGTAAATCAAAATTCCGAACAGTTTGCAAGATATGACCCTGAGAAAATTATTACTTTTTTGCAAAAATGACACCGAGGCCCAAAAAAAAAGTGCATGAATTGGGGCAAAACTGGGAGACACGGGGTTTTTTTTTTTGATCTTTTATCACGTAGTGGTGTCCGTATATGGTTATATTTTTTCGTGTTTCACTGTGTAATTATAGTTGGACTTCGTAGAGCACTTTTTCGACATTTTTTCTCGAATTTTTGGCCAAAATATGGCTCAAGCAGTAGTTCTGAGCATATTATGAGAAAAATATTTTGAAAAATTCCTTATAAAAAATTTGGTTTACCACAGCTCATTTATTTCGAAAAAAACAACTTTATTTGTTCTGTTTTGGAAATGTATGCACAATTTAATTTTATTTTCATGAAATGAACTGGCGATTTATGACATGAAGCGGCTATTATACAATTTTGACCGTATACCCAGCAAAATCTTCTAGTACCCGGTAAAAAAAAGTTTGGTAAAAAGAAAGAAAGGATAGTATCCTCTCACTTTACCATTACAAAACCTTTTATTTTAACGACGTCATGTGCATCGAGGTAACTCCTTATCTACACTCAAAAAAATAAGTTCCCGGTGAAAAATGTCCATATATGAACATTTATGGTTCAACCATATATGTATGGATCCGAAAAATGAGGTAACACCTAAGTATATGTTCATATATGGACATATATGAACATATACATTTATTAAATATATGCGAATACATGCGAACGTTGCTGTCCTTTATTATAAGGCGCTACATATGTTCCTTTTTTTATTCATGGCATTAAATATAATTCCATATTTATCCAAATATGAGTTCCTTTTACATATATGGAAAAATGTATTCTTCGAAATATGTTCATATACAAGTACCTTTTGCATACATTGAATAACATATACTTTCATATTTGTCGATATATGAGTGCCATTTCCATATATGAAATAACAGATACTTCCATATATGTCTGTATATGAAATTTTTTCCATATATGGAATCACATATACTTCCATATACGTTCATATAAAATCCATATATGTTCATAAAAAATCCATATTTGTTCATATGTGCCCATACATAAACCATATATGAACCTGTTTGAGCGTATATGAACATTTTTCAACGGGTTAGTATAAAAATTAATAAAATGTGTTGTATATAAAGTTGTGGGCGCCGTGGTGTAATGGTTAGCGCGTTGGACTGTTACACATAAGATTATGGGATCTCCAACCAAGGCAATTTCAATTTATGAAAAATAATAATATGTATGAGTTTTTTCTATCCCTCAGCGCCCTCATTCGCTGTTTCCATAGCACTTAACTCCACCGAAATAAAATAACATAACAGGGCTATGAACTAAAAAGCTTCAACAAAGCTCGCCAGCTCTTCAATAGATGGGCGCAACAACTGTTCTAAGATTCAACATCTCGCGAAATTACAGTATTGCCATATTTGAAGCCCTTCATCTTTCATCACCTTTCACTTCTTCTCTATCCCATTTCCAAAGAAAGCAACACGCTAATTAATAGGGATCATTTTCTGAGTGTTGCTTCCCTTTAAAAAAAAACTTGTAGTAATTTTCGCAATTATATCTTGAAATTGTGGGTGAGTTCCTAAATGTCAAAACACATTGCAGTGATGCGGTTTTACTACTGTTTCGATTAGTGTTTCCATTTCGGTTAATCGATTAACCGATTCCTCGATTAATCGCCTCTCTTTCGGTTAATGTCGAAACAAATAATTTAAAACGCAAATAATTATTCGACCCGAATAATCGGTTAAAATAGGTCGATTAACCGGTTAAATTTTTAATATAGAATTTTTCCTTTGTTTTTTCCCAAAACTTCATAATTTTCTTAATATTGGCTAAGAAATTGCAAGTAAAGTTTAGAACAATAAAATACTAAATTAAATGCCATCAAATTCTTTAAAAACTCGACTAAAAGAGTAACTCTAATCAAGTCGCAAATTGCAAGAAAAGCTTAAAAAATAAATACTAACTAAAACACCATCAAATTGTTTTCAACTCGAGTGAAAGAGGTTTTTAAGTCTTTAGATACCTCTTTTTGAGCAACTCCAAGCAAATCGACATTGCACCAGCGAGTCATGTGTTTTAAGAAACACTTAAAAACGGCTTTGTTTTACCTTTCTGCAATTAATTTTGAATACAATTTTTTTACAGATATAACAAAAAATCAAAATTGCTATAAAAAAAGCTTCAAAAAATATCGCGAAAGGCTAAAATAAAGGTGTTTTTTAAACTTCTCAAAACGCACGACATGTCTGGCTAGAGCAGCGTTAAAGCGCTATATAGGCTTTAGGAAATATAATAGAGAGTTTTTCATTTCTTTTAATAATTGAAACTAATGCAAATTATATTTCAATTTCCTTCAAGACAAAGATTCATTTGTTTTAAATTTGTGTCCCACAACTCTCAAATGACATGTTACTTACATAGGAAATCTAAATTTTCTTACATCTCCCAAGAAAGTATGTATAGTCGGTTTAAAACCACAAAAATTATACAAAATGTTCCAATCCATGGAGCCTGAACCCATTTCACTAAATTTAAATGAGGGTTGGTAACTGAAACGAATTAGAGTCGATTTTATAGTTCATAGTTTAATGCAGTTAGCGCCATACTATCAAAATTGAAGCCGATTTGAATGGATGAAGAGTATTTAAGTGCTGTATATTCTTAAATATATAGAAACTCTGCCACTTAAAAGTTAATGTAGACTGAAAAATCTTACATTATTTGTTTCGGTTGCCATCCATGATTTAAATTTTTATTCGCATTGGTTTCATTAACAATAAACAAATAACATTAAGTTAAAACAAAATGAAAGTTTAAAAATTCAAATTTACAGGGAATTTGACATCTGTAGCTGTTCTCTGAGATAATTGTCTACATGATATTTATGACTTTTTTCATTGATTCAATGAAGATTCGCTGGAAGACGTCCATTGAAAACTTTCATTATATTAATGCAGTTTTACATAAAACTTTATGAAATATTTTATTTTATTTATTAAAAATTTCATACACCGAAAAAATTTTATTAGAAAAAGCTTCATAGTAAAAATTAAAAAGCTTTTTCATAAAATTTAAGAAATTTTTCATTAATTTAGTAACTCTTTTAATTAAAACGACCAATAAAATTTAAACTTTAAGTTATAGGCCATTCACATGAACGAGATAACTAAATCTCCTCATTTGTGTTCTTTATTCTATTACCATATGTCAAAATAATATGTTATATGGTAATAGAATAAAGAACACAAATGAGGAGATTTAGTTATCTCGTTCATGTGAATGACCTATTATTTTGTTTATTTTTAATGTCCCTTCAAAAACCGAAGAAGACTGAGAATTTAACAATTCTTTACGATATCCTTCAGCAAAAAATTTTGATGATTTTTGCAGGTAAATTGATATTTTCGACTAATGACTCGATGGCTCAATGGGAAAATTCCCTAGCTCGTTTTTTTATATCTTCAGAGGAGAAAGAAGAATCTTAATAAAATTTTAACTTTATTTTATATTTTATTGTTGGCAGTATTGATTGAAAATTGCATTAAAAAAATTGTATCTAAAGTTTTTAAAATTTTATTCTATAGAAAAATAAAAATCTACATTAAGTTATCGATATGTAACAGTTTTAGATTTGCTTTTCTTAACTTACTCAGTTTTTAAGTATCCCCCCTTAATTTTTATTTAATTTTTAGTAGCTTTAGCAACATTTTTAGAGATCTTTTCTATTAAAAGTAAAAGAAATGTTTCAATTTAAAAAATTTCAGACTCCGAAATTTTTCAACCATTATGAAATCGTTTTTAAATACATCGTGTTTATATGCCACGTTGATATTTAACAAAAACAGGCATCTGTATGTGTTTTTATTAATAAAAAATTAAGGAAATACATTAATTTTGCATTATACGATTAATCGATTAATCGCCAATTTTCTCGATTAACCGACCCGAACAACCGGTTAATCAATTTTAGCGATTTTCCGAATAATGCATTAACCGGTTAACCGCCTATGTCGAATAATTGGAAACAGTAGTTTCGATACAAAGCAAAGAAGTGTGTTGTTTACTTTGTAATAAAAACACGTTTAGAAACACTTTTTTGCAATCAGTTCCTTTGAAAATGGTAAAAAATATTATTTTGGAAAATTTGATGGGATTGATGGAAGAAACACCTCAAAATAATTTAATAACAAAAATATTTCCTTACTTTTCATCCGCCATTGTTATATTTGCACTTTATTTTTTATAAATGTCAACAAAGCATCAACAAAATTAGTGATGCACAGTTTGCGCATCGATAACTTTTATTATACATTTTGGGATGTATGACATTGTCAACGTTTACACGGTTGCGTTTAGGAATGCATGACTTTGTTCAGTTGCATTGCAAATGACGTTTTGGAACTCACCCTGTATTATTAGCAATAGTTTTAGTTATTATATATTTTTTCAGCACTAAACTAATTTTGAAGTATTGTTTTCTTTTAGTTTTGTTTAGTACCGAAATTGTGCTGATAAACACATTGGGATTTTTTTTTGTTCCCTTTCGCTTTTTAACTCTTTCACTAGTTACCCTTGTACACTACAGTGTACACATCTTAAAAAGAATGTGTAAAATTTGATAATGCAAAAAAAAAACTTTATACTTTCTGTAAATAAGTTTACTAGGCTCTTGGACTTCAAATAAAAATTATTATATATAAGCAGTTCAACATGGCAATATAGTCGTGATATTTGTTAATGAAGTCTAATTATTTGAATATATCATAACCTCCGAGAAGAAGGGGTTTTGGTGTTTTTGATAAACTAATGAAGCTAGAAAATTGAAATTTGGCATATAGATTAGTTTTATGACGAGAAGAAACCCAACCAAAGAATTTTGGCTATTCGCATGTTTAAGGGGTAAAACGGTGATGAGAAGTTTCAAAAAATCGCCAAACATGTTACATATTTTTTTCTGATTTGAGGATTTTTAACAAGAATCGGAAGTCAAAATAACGATACATCTGCAAACAAAAAGTCGGTAGTAAAAGGGTTACAGAAAAAGGATTTTATTGATATAAAATGGATATTTTGTTATTTCCTATTTTGTTTTTTAGAATTATCTACAGCATTTATATACTCAACCAAAAAGTTCTGTAATGGCTACTGAAAATTTAGCTGTTATTACGGGAAATTTAACTGCGGTATTTTTTCCTAATTTTAGCAACACATGTCTGCTAATCTGTAGTACAACAAAATTAGTAGCCGCTACTAAACTTAAGCAAATTGTTGTAAACTGTAATTCTAAATTGATTTGCTAAAATCAGTTGACAAATTTACTAAATATCAATAAATTTAGTACATTGAAATTAATATAAATAATTAGCTGCCACTACTAAATTTTAGTAAATTGTTGTAAACTGCAATTTAAAATCAATCTGCTGAAATTAGCAAAAAAGTGTACCTGAAATTTGGAGTCATATTGCAAACGGTTCTCCAGTTATTACCTTTTTATTAGAGTTGGGCTTAACAGTTCTTTTTGGTGACTCGGTAATATTGTTCAATAAAATTTATTGAACTAGTTCGTACAAATTGTTCAATCGTTCTTTTTTGTTATCGTTCTTTTTTGTCATGAGCTGTATCTGAACAGTGATTCGTGAACGGTGTCGTTCGTTCGACATTTTATTGGCGCACTACATGTTACATGTTTATATTAATTTTATTG
Organism: Leucophora obtusa; assembly: GCA_949987735.1. Classification (NCBI taxonomy): domain Eukaryota; kingdom Metazoa; phylum Arthropoda; class Insecta; order Diptera; family Anthomyiidae; genus Leucophora; species Leucophora obtusa. The sequence goes on from OX465300.1 coordinate 16,076,233, forward strand.
TGCATATACCATTTTTTACGAATGTTGATTTGTGTATTTTAATGTTCGTGTTGACATTCGTGCAATTCGTGTTTAAAAACTTTTTTGATATTTTTTTTCCCTACTCAATGTTCCTTAATGTATTCGCCGCTTAATAGTGTCAGAAAATTACAATTTTATTAAAAATTTTAAATTATTAAGAAAAACATGTAATTCTGTAATAAAATTAATAAGAAAGGGACACAAATTTTCTAGGACTAAAAAAAGAACGAAATGAACGATTGAACGAAATGAACGAAAATAACGAATAATGTTGAACAATGTCATATCGTCCAAATGAACTAGTTCGTTCATGAACGACACAACTCTACTTTTTATGCATTGGAGATACAATAAAATTTTCTGGGTGTTATCTCCAAACTGAGAATATATCAATAGTAACAAATATAAACTAAACAAGAATTGTAAAAAATCAATAAATTCTTGTAAATAAAATTTTATTAAATTACCATATTTTTTTTGCTAAGTTTAGAACTCGGTTTTGAAAAATTAATAAAATGTTTTGCTGAAATCAGCAGCGAAAATTAGTTAATAAAACCCTTAATTTGGAACAAGAGATTAGCAAAAATGATTATTAAAAAAAATTGTACTAAAAATCAGTATATAAATACCAAAGTGCGATTGGAAACAGTTTACAAATTTTTTACTAACTTTTTTATCTGAGTGTATTCAATGCAAACAATAAGCATATAACAATTAATTTTGTATATATTTTATATACAATTATTTAGATATTTTCATATTTTGCAAAGTTTTCTAAATGATTTCAAAGAATCACAAAAACACTATTTTTGAATTTAAATTTTCAGCAAATAAATTAACAAATGTTTTCGGCTCTTTTTGATGCCTTCGACTAACAAGGAAATACTCCCAACGCGGACCGGTAACTCTTAATGAGCTTCGGATATGTTGTAGAGGAGAAAACTTTAAAGGACACGTAATTTTAATAAGCTGCCCAATCTCATATTTAAGGGCTAAAAAATGGGTTCCAAATGGTCCAAATTTTAGTTTTTTATGTTTGTTCCCAATTATATAGGAAAATTTGGTGTTAAACGAAAGGTTTTTCAGAGGCCTATTTACATGTGTGTAAAACATGCTTATTTGTTTATGGCAAAACACAAAACATCAAAATTTTGGGTGATCCCTTACAGGCTTAAGGGCCAAATTCACATATATTTATCCGTATAATATTTAAGTGAGGGGGTATTTCGGATTTTTTCGATATTCGGCCTACTTCGGGTTTGAGACGAATTTTCCCAGAGGTCTATATTTTTAAAGATTTGGGAACCTCAGACTAATTAACATGGGCAATATAGGTATCCAACTTTTTCTTTTTGAGAGTAAATTCCGGTTATGGAAAAATAATTCTACAAAATTAATTGTACAAAAATATATGAAAAATGGAGTGTTTCCCAAATGTCTTTTTTTGTTGTTATACAACATGCCATGTCTTTCTGCACCACCTAGGTTGAATATCGAAAAAATCCGAAACACCCCTCACTTAAATATTATTAGGATTAATACATGTGAGTTTCACCATTAACCCTGTATAACCCTGTATACAACCCCATATGAAACCACCTAAAATTTTGATGTTTTGTGTTATGCCATAAACAAATCAGCATGTTGAAGGATGCGTACCTTTATTCTGACATCAAATTTGCCTATAGTTACTTTGGAATAAATATAAAATAATCCGAAAAAACGAAAAATTGGGACATTTTTGACTCCATTTTTTAACCCTTAAACATGAGATTGGGCAGTTAAAAAAAATACGCTCATTGAGTTCTGCCGGTCCGCGTTGGGAGTCTTTCCTTGTTTGTGAAGGCATTCGAAAGAATTAAAAAATTTGCACAGAAATTAGACATTTGTTAATTTATTTGCTGAAAATTTTAATTTAGAAATAGTGTTTTTGTGATTCTTTTGAAATCATTTAGAAAACTTTGTAAAATATAAAAATGCACAGACTTCCACATTAAATCTAAAAATATAAAAATCCCAGCAAGCATGGTAATACGAAGAAGATTCCCCGGCAATATCAATTTCGTATTGCGGATGTTTCCTCTGTCGGGAACAACTGTTACCCGAAAGCAATACTTTCAGGCAACACGAAAGCAATACCCCAAGAAGATAAATCGGCGATATCAATATCACCTAGAAGATAAAAATCATATATAAACTCCACCAAATAAACTCGCCGGTACAAAATAAACGATTTATTATACCCTACACCACTACGTGGAGAGTTTTTGCTGATGTTTGTAACACCAAAAAATATTGGTTCTAGACCCACCTTATATTATACCGATCGGCTCAGAATCACTTTTTATTTCGATTTAACGATGTCCGTCATGCATTCTTGTGAACACTCTACATGTCGCAAATATTAAGTTATTTTGATGAAATTTTGTACACCGACTTACGTTGGCCCAAGGACGACGTAATCCTATTGATTTTGGTTGAAATCGGTCCATGTTTAAACCTAGTGCCCATATAAGGGTACCCCCCAAAATTTTCTTTTTTACACGCTGCAGGTTGCAAATACGAAGATATTTCAATGAAATTTGTTACACGGACCTATGTCGGCCGAACAACGGAGCCTATTAATTTTCGGTCCATGTTTAGACCATAAAAGGGTCCCCCCAAAATTGGCTTGGTTAGACGCTGCATGTCGCAAATACGAAGATATTTCAATGAAATTTTGTTCGTTGACTCACATGGTCCCAAGGAAAAAGCCTATTGATTCTAAATAGGATCGGTCTATATTTGAACCTATTGCCCATATGGGCTATATTTTCGATTTTCTCTTCTTTTATGATTTTATAGAAAATTTTGACTCAAGTCTGTTTTAACCCATTCAAATTTCGGATCCAAAGATTAGTTGGCTTTAAATCAGACTGGTGTAGGGTATTATATAGTCGGCATGCCCGACTGTAACTTTTTTTACTCGTTTTTTGATTATTAAATTTCAGCCTGAAAAAGAATATCTGCATACATAATCCATTGGCCAACACATTCATCATCTTGATTTCATCGCAGTGGATTTTTTCCGAGCATTAAATCTTGATTTTTTAGAGGAATTTGTTTCCTATGGATCTGTTGGTTGTTTTTGTACAAATTTTCTATTAAATTTTTTCAAAATGACAAAAAAATTTCAAACAAATTTTCTTTATCATCCGGATGATAAAAAGGTAATATTGCCGCCATATTATTATAAAAAATTATGACAAAAAATTCAGTTTTTGAATTATTTTTTCCAAATATCACCGAATTATCTTCCAAATGATAATAGGAAGACAATTTAAAAATACTACTTGATTATTTTTATTCAAATGAAAAATAGAAGATATCGCTTTAATGTCTTCTTGGAAGATATCTTCCAAATGCTTGCAGGGATAATTGTAAATAAAATATATACAAAATTGTATCTTACTGTATCCGGTCCGCATTGGGAGTAAGTCCTTGTAAGTGTTACCCCAATCTGTTGCTAAAAATCAGCTTTGTTGAGCAGCAAAATTTTTTGCTGACTTTACTGACTCTTGTTTGGAGTAATATATTATTCATAACTTACTTGTTACTCTTATATATTATTTATAGGTAACAAGAAACCTGAAAGTAATGTGTTTTTTTAAATTTAATATCTTTATATTTAATATTAAATTCAAACTTACATAATTTTAACAAAAAAAGTTGTAAATAAATTTTTTTTAGAAGTTTTGGTTATAAAAATAACCTTTTTGTAAGTTGTTACTTTCCTACTACAAAACCTTGGTATCCGAAATAATGCAAGGGTAAGGTGTAAGGTTCCGAAGTAATGCAAGAATAAGGGGTTTGATTTCCAAAAAAAAAAAAAAACAAAATAATATTTATGCACTAGATTCAAAATAAATTATGCTGTGCTGGAGCTAAATTATTCTATGGAATTTTTTAAAATATTTTTCTCATAATATGCTCAGCAAATATTTGAGCCCTATTTTGTCGAAAAATTCGAAAAAAAATTTGGAAAAAATGCACTAGGAACACCAACTTCAAACGTGTGTAGTGAATTATACCCCCGAAATTTTTTTTGGTATTTTTCTATAATCAGCTCGTTAAAGGTCCATAAGTCTCTGCATTCCGTAACGTTTCTGTAACGTGCCGTGCCAGATGGCTCTTTTGTGTAGTTAGTCTTTTCCAGAACAACGTACCAGCTGTTCAATGTTGTTTGTTTATTTGTTTTTAAGCAGAGATCTGCGCCGCCCAGATTAATCGGTTGCGGTGGCTGAACGAAAAAATTGCAGCGGCGGCTTAAAGCTGATCGGCTAGGCAACTTTTATTCGACACATGCAAAATATCAGCTTAACGGTAAAAAAGAGAATTCAAAAACAAATTAAAAAAAATATAATTTTTGGATTTTTTCGTGTAAAAAAATTTTCGACGGTGGCGGTTAGCAAAATTGGATACCATCTTGGCTAAGCAAGTTTACGTCATTCGTCAGGACACCCTACTGTACAAGCGATATTTAACTGAATTTACTGTTATTTTTTTTTTTTTTTTTGAAATAGGATTTACCGCGGTCACAGCTTTTTTGCCTGGTTAGTTAACATTGAATTTATTAAGATTTCACTTACCTGAAATTCCCTGTTGTATAGTTCGTAGCAGTTTTCAAAAAGGAATTGATAAGTGGATCTAAGACAAGCTTTGACGCAATCTTTGACGACAGTACTAGCTCTGGGTGGACTAGATAACTCCTGCACCTATTTATTACAAAAACAAAATAGAAAACATATTATTGCAAAATGGTAACATACCAATATTTCGTTTAATGAAATATTGATCAACTTACTTTCATGCGGAAAAATGTAATACTGGTCAAAAGATCCACAGTAGATTTCAAATCCATAAGTTTCTCCTGGCTTGAGGCGGGAAAGTTATTACGATACATTGATAAATCAATGCGCAATGAATTATGTAATTGGTCCAAGAGTTTTACGAACTTTTCTTTCTTTAATATAATAAATTTATTTATGAAAATTGTGTAAAGTATTGTTATTAGCTACAACTACAGCCTACGGACAAACCAAAAAGAAGAGTATTGACAACTGCCATTGTAAATTGTGGCCCTATGTTCCGTATAGGAACTACGGGAACTTATATATATATATATTGTAAATTGTGGCCTGGACAAACTGTTTATTACTCGGAAAAACTGGGCCATTTTCATATAAATCTATGAAATTCTGATGTGTTTTGAAGTTTCTGTTATTTCGGTAAATGTATTTTAAGGGTAACGTTAGCATATTGAAAAGGCTTTTTACCGGTAATGGTACTTTAGCGGAACGAAAGCTAATTATATCCCATGAAAATTTTCTGTTCCAAAGAATCGGTTGTAGAATAGCTACTTTTCATTCACAACCCCTTCTACTGTCGATTCTAACACCGATTCTTTTTGTTTGAAATTATCCCAAAAGCAACCCTTTCTATAGCTCCAAAGTGGAACCGGTTGCTCTAGAATCAGTTCTGGAACTGATTCTACGTCACCCATACCTTCCATATAGGATCCCAGGAACTGGTTCCGGAACCAGTTCCATGGAATCAGTTGCAGTGGATCCAGTTGTAGATTGGGTGTGGTTGGCTACCGATTGTAAACAATTTTCCTGGGATTTCATATATTTATTTGAATACATCCTGTACAACAAGATTAAATCTTATAGTTAAATACAGGAAAGCAATTTGTGGAAAACGGACATTGCAAATTGTAGAAAATTTAAAATATAAAATTACATTCTAATACATAAGTAACATAACCCAGGGAAATTTTCTGTTCTAAAGAATCGGTTATAGAATAGCTACTTTTCATTTACAACCCCTTCTATTTTCGATTCTAACACCGATTCTTTTTGTTTGAAATTGTCCTAAAAGCAACCACATACATAGCTTCAAAGTGGAACCGGTTGCCCTAGAATCAGTTCTGGAACTAGTTCTAGAACTGATTCTACTTCAGTCATACCTTCCATATGGGATCCCAGGAACTCGTCCCGGAACCAGTTCCATGAAATCGGTTGCCGTTAGGGTTTGGGGTTCCCCGGAAAAGTTTGCCGGGAATTCCCGGAAAAACGGGGAATTTTAAAAATATTAAATTTTTTTAATTGTTTTTGTCTGGAATAGGATTTTTTTTATTTTAGTCATAAAAAACATTTTAAACACCAAAACAAAAATGTCATTGTTAAAATCTTTTAAAAGGGAATCAATTTTTTTGACAGACACAAAAAAATTTTTGCCAAGTATTTTCAACTAATAAAGATTTTTCGCATAACTTATTCAAAATTTAAGTAGTAAAACCTAAAAACTTGGTAAAATATTTAAAAGAAATATGAAAAAAAAGTTTTGTTTCTTACAAATAATCGCCCTTACTATCTAAATTTTTCAAATGTATATTTTAGTTAAAGTCGACTTTAGTTAAAATATTGGGTGGCAGTATACCTTGACTTGGTTTATTTTTGGAGCATTCTGATTGGTTAATTTATTTTCAACCAATCAAAATGTTTGAAAATATAAATATTTTTGTAGGGTTTTCATACAGAAAATGAATAAAACCCTATGATTAAAAATAAAGTCGACTTTAAATTTAAAATACTTCTTTATATTAAGGGCCAATAATTTTACAAGCAACGTTTTCATGAATAAATGTGATATTTTCAAGTAAGTTTACTTTATTTTAATACACCTGCTTTCAAACTAAATATTCTTTTATATTAAAGAATAAAATGTCAGGAGTATGGAAATACTTCACAAAAAGAACAATGCAGCGCAGTGCAATATTTGCCCTAAAAGACTAATTGTATCTAAATTTGGTTATCCGACATCTAAATTTGGTTCACAAAAAAAAAAAAAACTGGTGGTCATGCAACTTTTCTTAAAGAAAACAACAACAAGAATAACGTTCCAGCTAAAATTAGCAAAGTACCCGAAAAAAGTGTAAGCTGAATAGGCATTGAACGTTTTATGGTAGGGCAAACATTTCCTGAAATGATATCCAAATTAGCCGCAGTCGACGGAATGTCAATCCGCACCATAACTAGATCTTCATTTATTTGAGAAAGTTTTTATAATAAAAACCTGGCATTGCCAAAAAATGAAACCGATGTAAAGAACATATTGAATTACTACAATCATGTAAAAGATATCATGATAAAAGAAATATCGAGCAATATTTCCAACAATAGGAGATTTACTATAATCTTAGCTGAATGGACAAGAATATCACAAAAGAGATATTTAAACATATGTATAAACGGAAATAATTAATTAATTTTATAACCTGGGGTTGGTTTATATATCAGGAAGATGTTATGCTGATGAAATAAGAAGAATTGTAGAAATAAGACTAGAAGAGTTTTATTTGTCTTTGGAAAATAACATTGTGGCCACCATATCTAATGGGCCAAATGCGATGAAACGGTTTGTTTCCGACAGTCCAGTAGTGGGTGCTTTCTGTTGGAATCATGCAATTCACTTGGCAGTGCTTAGAGTAATTTATGTGAAATAAAATGTTCAACATTTTGATATTTTTACTTTGAATTCTCACTACACAGACTGAATTTGTACTGAAATAGTGTTTTTTTTTAACAAAACTTACTTATATAGGTGGTTTTCATTAACAATGTTGTTCAAAAATATTTCCCGGAATTCCCGGGAATCAAATTTTTTTATTCCCGTTTCCCGGGAAATAAAAAAGTTCGGGAAATCCCAAACCCTAGTTGCAGTGAAACCAGTTGTAGAAAAGGTGTGGTTTGCTACCGATTGTAAAAAATTTTCCTGGGAAATATAAAAAAAAATATTTTTCCTAAATAATTATTAGTTTATTAACGCAGAACTTTGAAAAAAGTCCACTATTAACCCGAAACACTCTTATGGTAACACATTGTGGTAACAAAAAACATGTGTGTATATTTGGGATGACTGTATTTTACGAAGAGAAAACACTGGTTGTGAATGAACGCGGGGATTATTTATAAAGTAGGGCTGCAGCTTTCACATATTATATTAGTTAATCGATTGTTAAAGTTGTAAATTTTAAATTTATTAAACTTTTTAGATGCGAAAATGAGTGACCTTAAAAGGTAAGTGAAAAACTAATATATTTTTTTAAGTAAAGTGTTGTTTTTTTAAACGCGTCATATAGACCAAATGCAATTAATATTTTAATTACTATGCATTTTTATTAATTCTAATTTAGTAGGTTTGAGGTTAAGAAGAAGAATAAATAACAAAATTTTTATTTTTATTTAGTAATAATTATTTTAATTTTTGCATTAAAAATACAAAAATTGTTTTTTCGGACGTTCTATATTTTCATATATTCAGTCAGAATATTGTCCTACCTCAAGTCCAAATTCTAATATGATATTGTCATATTAGATTTTATTTGTTGTTTCAAAAAAGGTTGATAATTTTCTTGATGGACAATACAATTGGTTTTACCAAATCAGACAGTTCATATACGAAAGTACAAAATTCTCGTCCCGTTGATTTTTTTGTACCTTATGTAATGTCTCGGTTTGTGTAATAACGCTATCATTTTAAAACAATTGTGTTGTCTATTGTATTGCCTAACATGAAAATGATCAACGTTTTTGAAACAATAAATAAAATCTAATATGAGAATATCATATTAGAATTTGGACTTGAGATAGAACAATATTCTGACTAAATTTATTTAGTAATGTTAAAATGAAGTATTATTCAATTCCAACTACAACTTTAATACTTGAAATTTGAAATGGACACGTGAATCGATTTTGACTCACATTCGCGAAAGAAAAATTCCAATCACGCACAATCACTCATGTTATATTTTTTCTACCAACACTCACTCACAGAAATTCACAAAATAAAATATTGCCGTAAAAAATAAAATGGAAAAATTGAGGAAAATTTTGAACGTCAAACTAACAATTGCCACGAATATGTAATATTGCACATATTTTTTATTTCAAAATCCCGAAAATATCAAATCGGCTCACGCACACTCACTCGCGAGCAAATTTTTTTGACTCACGTCCACGTGACTAAACTAAGGTTTCACAAACACTCTTGCGAGATCACGCGTGTTTCACGTGAATTACGCAAAATTCTGGTCACGTGCCCACCTCTACTTGAAATCATTAACTTGTTTTTTTAGTATATGTTTGCTCTTGCTTTTCTTTGTGATTTATGTTGGTATGTATGATAACGTTTTCCTGTGATGGTGAATCGTCAGTAATTCCCAGGTCAAGAAAGTTCATGCTCTAAAATTCGTGTTTGTGTACATACAAAACATATATGTATTTAACTTTCTAATGGTCACTCTTCTGATTGCGATAATCAGGCGCGGATCAAGGATTCGCTCAAGGGGGGGGGGGGGGCTAAACATTTTTTTTATGTTGTAAGGTAGTCATATCTATACCTATATATTTTATGAACTAGAAGTAGAAGTTTTATTACTTGTTTAAGCAAAGGTTATCCAAATTGTTCGAAAAAGTGTAAAACAAAAGTTCGGGAAAGTCTATTTAACGCCATTTTGACATTGTTAGAATGTTTAGTTAGTTTTTTGGCAATAAAAATCTGCTTCATTAGTGTGGTCGTCTATCTTCGATATAGCTAACTCAAGAAAATGTCGGTTAAGTCAATATAAAGCTTATTCTGTATTTTTTTTTATAAGAAGAACCAACAAAATTAATTTGAGTTTTAGTTGTTTTGGAAATGTAAGAGTTCACTAAAAAATTGTCCTAAAATTTTAAAAATTTTCAATACAAAACTTTCGGGAACAAAACCTTGAAATTAAAAAAAAAAATAAGCAACTAATGAGGAAATTATGCTGAAAGGTTCCTTCAGATCTTAATGAAATTCGGATATGTTATTCAGCTTTGCGACAAAAGTCACCATATATCCAAATCTCAATAAAAGCCTCTATTATTACCCGGTAATGAGTTTTGAAGGAAGAAGTTAAGGAAGGTAACTTCTTACTTTTCTGTTATAAAACGTATTAAGAAATGTCGTTCGAGGTAACTCCATGTCATGTCGATTGAGGTAACTCCCTACAAAACACTCATTAACCCTACACAGAGAGAATATTAGTCGTCGAGTTTTAATGAAATTTTTCATTAAACTAATGTCGTTTTCTTCACAAAATAAATGAATAAATTTATTAAAATTGATCAAAAACTTCATATATTTTATGAAAATTTTAATAAATAAAAGCAAACTTTTCACAACATTTTATGAAAAATTCCATTAATTCAATAAAAAGTTTCTATGAACGAGTTCCAGTGAAACTTCATTGCTTGTATTTAAATACTCATTAATATCATGCAGATAATTCCCTCAGTGTAGGTAAAAATAATGAGTTTTTCAATTTAAATATTTTTTATATTGATGGAATTCACAGTTAGTACTATTGTAAGTAGTATCGTAAATTTGTGGATTTCCTATATTTGACCAATCATGCTATTTTACAAAGTGCTAATGAATTCCTTCATTGTTTATTAAATTAAAATCAATATATTTTTAATTCTACATTTACACTTAACCAAAAACTAGTACATAGTTTCTGAAAACTACTTGTATTTACTTGTAACATTCAATATAAATTTGTAATCAAAAGCTAAAAGTTTTTTCAAACGGCAGTTATTTTCAAATAAAAAAAATTTTAAACACTCGAAAATATACAATTTGTCTACAATTCCTTTGAAATAATGAGAAAAAACACTAAAAATAATTTAGATGAGGTAATTTTTGCTTATATGTGTGATTTTTTTTTTTTTTTTATATCAATATATGATTGCAAATCTGATATTTTTTAATGTCTTAAAATTAACAATTTTTTTTTTAGTTGCAAAATTTTTCTACGGTATAAGGAGTTTCTTCGGAAAAAATTATAGAATTTGAAAAACATCATTTAAAAAAAACTGAAGCCAAAACTTTAGTTAAGCACTTAAATAAAATCAAATATTTAAGTGAAATTTTTCCCTAGATTTATAGATTTCAAGGTTTCTCTGAACATTACTTATGGTTGAGATCCTCAGACAATTAAATTTAAAAAATCATTTAAGAAGTTCACTTAAGAGGTTTTATGTTAATAGTAGTGCCCTTAAGTTAAAAACAAAAAAACTGTTGTAGTGTTCACTTTAAAATATAAGGGCCAGTTTTATAGTCACAACTAAGCACGATTGTTTTCTTAAATATTTCTAAGTAAGTAATTTCGTTTGAAATCGATCTTAGTTCTGACAATAAAACCGGCCCTAAATATTAATTTTTTAATAAAGTGCCTCAAAACATTTGCTCAATTGCAAAAAAAAATGGTTTCATATTAATTATGATACAAAAAGCTCATTATAAAAAACTTTTCAGAATTTTTAGAAAAAAAGTAAAATCTGTCAGGTTTCCTGAAAAAAAGAAATTCTTGAAACCAAAGATCTACACAAAATCAAGAATATGTTTAATGTGCAATTATGTCTGTTTACAAAATTAATCTGGTTGTCCATTATAGCATTATTAGCCAAACAAAATTTTTTCGGTTCTCAAGGGGGGGGGGGGTTGCTTTAGCCTCCATAGCCACCATATTTGGGGCAGCGATTGATGATTTTAAAAACAACAATTTGGTCATCTATTTTATAATTTTATCACCCCGTATTATGCGAAAAATTCAATAAAAAACTCTTATTTCGCGAGTTTTCAAACTAATTTTATTTTCTTTTATTTCTTATTCGTATTGTCAAATGAAAATATCTAAAATTAACAAATCACTGATTAAATTTTTATAAGTTACCGATATTATTTTTAGAAAGTTTAAGGACTAATCAATGATTTCTAAATCAATGATTAAAGTAAAATAATCATTGGAGATAAGATACCAGCCCTAAGTGTGAATTTTTTAAACACAATTGTAAGAAATTCAAATCCACGAAAGAGTGGTGGATATATGAAAATCATGGATGGTAACCGAAACGATGCGGTTATCGGTAAGGGTAACGCTATTTTAGATTTAGATTAAGGGTAACGCTATTTCATTTATTTCGGTGTCGGATAACGGTTTTTTAGTTATTTCGGTAACGGTATTTTAAGGATAACGGTAGTGAGTTATTTCGATGCATCCCGAAATTTTTTTTACAAAAAACAAACGAAATTAAAAACAAAACCAATTAATCAACTTAAAGTACGAAAAATACTCAAGACCCACGTGCAATTACCAAAAGCAGAAAATTAAAAACAACGGTAACGGTATTTTAAGGGTAACGGTATTTCATTTATTTCGGTAACGGTATTTTAAGGGTATCGATATTTCATTTATTTCGATATCAGTATTTTAAGGATAACGGTATTTAAGTGATTTCGGTAACGGTATTTCAAGGATAATGGTATTTCGGTTATTTCGGTAACGTTATTTTAGGGGTAACGGTAGTCAGTTGAAAGGGTTTTGAATCGATAACGGTATTTTAGCGGTATTGCCTGCCAACCCTGATGAAAATTAAGATTAATATTGGTGAATTAAAATTGAAAATGTTTATAATAAAAAATTATAAAATAAAAAAACGTAAATACTTTGATCTTTTGAATAGTTGTCAGGCTATATCATATTTCTAACTTCCAGATGATATTTTGGCGATATACAGTGGCCGACAAAAGTCTACATACGAACCCCATTTCTGCTATCTGGAGACTCCAAGAATATTATGAAGAAAAATAATAATGCAGTTTTGTTTGAAATCCTTTTTTATTAATATAACACCATAAAATAAATTAACTCAATACGGACTTAAAAACTTATTGACGAAAAACAAAAAAAAAATATTGACAAAAGTCTACATACGACCAGGATGCCATGCTTTATGTTGTTGTTTGTTGCTGATAGATAACGGGATAGTACCGTTATTTGAGTTTAAAATTTATGATATATTTTAGGCATTGAATAAATATTACTTAGTTGTAGTTTAGACAGTTACAAAGAGTATTTAAATGTAACAATGGCTCCTCGGAAAGAAATTTCAACTGATGTGAGAAAATTAGTTGTAAAATATAGAAAAGAAATAAAATCATTTGGTGAAATATCAAAACTATTGAATTTAAGTAAATCAACAGTTCAAACCATATACAATAATTTTAAAAACATAGGAACTGTTCAAAATAAACCGCGCAGTGGCCGCCCAAAGAAACTAAATCGCAGAGATGTAAGTTTTATTATAAAAGAAGTGAACAAAAACCCAAAAGTGAATGCCACAAAGTTGGCCGAAGAGCTAGCAATAAGATCAGATACGATTGTACATCCTCGAACAATTCAAAGGACTTTGAATAATAATGGTTTTCACAGCAGAACTCCACGTAAAAAACCCCTCATAAGTGAAAAAAACCGCAAACTTCGTTTGGAATTTGCCCAACTGCATATTGAAAAAGGAATTGATTTCTGGAAGCGAGTTCTGTTTACAGATGAATCCAAATATAATATTTTTGGAAGTGATGGAAGAGCTAAAGTATGGAGGAAAGCAAATACAGAATTGAATCCAAAAAACTTAGTTTCTACTGTCTCATTGGATATAAAAGAAGCCATCTATCAAAGAGATTTTGCGTATGCACGATGGAAGAGATTTAAAACGACACAATTACATGAAGATTATCGAACTGCTAAACGGAAAACAAATAAACTTATAAAAAAGGCCAAATCTGAATTCTATGCTGAGAAGTTCTCTTCCGCAATTGGCTCAAAAAAAACGTGGCAAACAATACGTGAAATCGGTGTTGGCAATTCCGTTAATAAAGAACCCTGCTTAATCGATGCCGATGTTATCAATGAAAAGTTTTTGAATATTCCAATGGTTGCAGCTGATCGGAGTTATTATAACTACAATCATCTTAGCAACAACTCTGAATTTGTTTTTTCTTTCGCTGCTGTAGACCAATGTGACGTTTTATCAAGTCTATTATCGATAAAATCTATCTCGGTAGGAGTGGATGGGATTCATCCAAAGTTTCTTAAAATTCTTTTACCTCAATTGCTTCCTTTAATAACGTATTTCTTCAACAAAATACTTACCTCAAGTTGCTTTCCTTCCAAATGGAAAATTGCTAAAATCATACCAATACATAAAACCGGTTCTGATTATAGACCAATAGCCATTCTACCATTTCTCTCTAAAGTTTTCGAAAGAATTATGCATAACCAAATTTCTGTCTTCCTGGATAACAACAAATTGCTTACAGATCGTCAATCCGGATTCAGAAAAAAACACAGTTGTATAACAGCCCTAGTCGATGTGACTGAGGAGATTAGAAAAGAGCTCGATAACGGTAAGACTACTCTTTTGGTGTTTTTGGATCATTCTAAAGCGTTTGATACCGTGGATCATAACATTCTTTGTTACAAACTTGATAATATGTTTAATTTTTCTTCGACTGCTACTCGATTAATATCGACATATCTATGTAACAGGTATCAGTATGTTGAAACCCAGATTAGAAGATCGAAAACACTGCCTGTAACAAGAGGGGTTCCTCAGGGATCTATACTTGGGCCACTCTTGTTTTCAATGTATTCTAACGATCTCCCAAGCATAATAACTAACTGTAATGTTAGAATGTATGCAGACGACGTTCAACTTTACACTAGTTGCAGTAATGATTTGATTGACCAGTGCATCATCTCCCTAAATCAGCAACTCCATCGTATTTACACCTGGGCATCGGCTAATGGTCTTGGGATCAATCCTAAAAAATCCAAATGCATTGTAATTCAAAAACGTCTAAATAAATTTAATATTCTACCGAATATATTCATAGATAATCAGCCCATTGAAATAGTAAAATCAGCAAAAAATCTTGGTATCGTTTTCAACAACACCCTGACGTGGTCAGATCACATCAACCATGCTTCTGGTCGTATTTTTTCAATGATACGAACACTTTGGCAAACTCAGCATTGCACACCCATCAAAATAAGAATTATACTTGCCAAAACTTATTTAATACCTGTTTTACTATACGGATGTGAGATGTTTGCCAAATGTGATACAAAAAGTAAAGGAAAATTTAATGTTGCATTTAATAATATCATACGTTATGTATATGGTCTGCATAGACGTTCAAGAGTATCAATGTTTTCAAAAAAGTTATATGGCATTTCTTTTGATAATTTACTCAACATAAGAGTTTTGATTTTCCTTCACAAAATAATATATACCCAGCAGCCTGACTATCTTTACAACAAACTTTGTTTTTCGGATCTCAGGGGCAAAAGAATAAAATCTTTTGGATACAAGAGTTTGATATCTAAATGGCATTTCTATATATTCGCTATATCTCTGTGGAACTCCATTTCTTATAATGTGCAACTTTTAAGTAACGCACGTCTATTTAAAGAAAACATTATTAAACTTTTCTCACTCTAGTCGGTTGCTAAAAACTATTTGAAAAAAACCTTTTTTTTTTCTTTTTTCAATAATTTATTTTTCTTTTAATTTTTATTTTTTTTAAATTCCTTGTGCTTAATTTGCTGACTAATTCTTTATGATATTATTTTTACAACAAATTTTTATACCTTTTTCTTATACTTTTTTATAATAATTTTCATAATTTTGTAATTAGTTATTAAGTTACTTATCATTTTTATTCTATAATTTGATGTTTTTAAATTTGGCAAATATTCAGTTCCATACTGCAAAATAAGACTTTTAGTCTTGTGTATGGAACTTCCAAATAAATAAATAAAATAAATAAATAAAAAATAAGCATGGTGGTGGCAGCGTGATGGTTTGGGGTGCTGTCGCTGCATCTGGAGTAGGAAATCTAGTGTTTATTGAGGGTAATATGGATCGTTATCAGTATAAATCTATTTTAGAACAAAATTTGAAAGCATCGGTCGATATGTTAAATCTTGGTGAGAGTTGGATTTTCCAACAAGATAACGATCCGAAGCATACCGCTCACGTTGTCAAAGATTGGCTGCTTTACCATGCACCACGACAATTGTACACGCCACCTCAAAGTCCGGACTTAAATGTCATTGAACATGTGTGGGAAATTCTGCAACGTAAGATCAGAAAATATGCTATTACTAGTGCTCAAATGTTGAAAGAGAAGCTACTACAAGAATGGCAAAGTATAACGCCTACTGAATTGGAGAATTTAGTCGCTTCAATGCCCAGACGATTGCAGGTAATTATAGATGCTCGTGGTGGCCCAACCAAATATTGAACTTAATAACCATAATGCTTAAATGAAATGTTTATGTTAGTTTACACGCCGTATGTAGACTTTTGTCAATACTTTTTTTTTGTTTTTTGTAAATAATTTTTTAAGTTTGTATTGAGTTAAGCTTTTTTTATAGTGCTATATTAATAAAAAGTGATTTCAAATAAAACTACATCATTACTTTTCTTTATTATGTTATGGGGCTTGTCAGGTTTTAAAAATGGGGGTCGTATGTAGACTTTTGTCGGCCACTATGCTACATTTGTTTATCGTCCAGATGATAATATAGTGATATCGCCAACTTATATTCTAGAACAATTGCTATCATATTGCTGTGAAGTATTGCATTCGGGACACGTTTTCTAACAAATGGGTTATATTCCACAATACGAAGATGATTGTTGCCGCAATAAAATTTTTCATACACACAATACGATGGGCAATCGCCTTCGTATTGCGATGTTTGCTGGAGACCAGACCTTTAAAATTAATTCAATCGTCAATAGTAATTCAATTTCTAAAAAAGAACCAATCAAATTTATTTTTGATTCGTGAATTATGTCTGGATTTATTTAAGTCGCGCGAATTATCATTTTATTTTTTTTTGATTTTCGAATTAAAATTGTATTTCTTTGATTCGCGAATCAATTTTAGTCATTTATATATCTATAAAAAAAATAAACTTTCATTGAATACTTTAATTTAACAATACTTTCAAATACAAAATTAAATTTACTCTTAATAAATCAATATTTTAAATTGTCTTTTAAACGAATTAAAAAGATACATTAATTCGCGAATCAAAACAAAAAATTTGATTAACGAATCAAAAAATATGGAAATAATTCGCGCGAATTATTTTTAATTTTTTACTATAAAATCTGCAGCAATCTACATTCAAAAAATAAGTTAGTAGAAAAATTAGTAAAACGTCTTGTATATCAAGTTTACTAGTTTTCAGCAATTTTTTTTGCTGAAATTCCGTTTTCAGCAAAAGTTTCAGTTATACCTTCTTAGCACTAAACTAATTTTGAACAAATGTTTTACTAATTTATTTTGCTACAAAAATTGTGTGAATGTAGTACAGACAACGGAAATGATAATTTATTTAAATTTTCAGCAAATAAATTAACTAAAGTAAAATTTCTCTACAAATTTTTAGAGTTTTTTTCAGTCTACTTATATTCAGCAAACAGTTTAGTGATTTTAGCAAGAATTTTTTTTATTTGCAATCGACTAAGTGTTAGCAAAACTTCTGCTGAGATCAGGCTTGCCAGATACTTTTTTTCGTTGTCCCCAAATGATTCTAAAAATATCCCCAAAAAACCCCAACTAGGAAAAAATTTTGTAAAAGGTAGTAGAGCTTATTTAGTTTCCTTAAAATGAACATTATCCGCATAAAAACTACAATTAAATACAAAAATAGCACTAACAATAAATGTTTTTAAAAATTCTTGGATTGCTTTTGTATAAATGGCTAGAAAAATTCTCAGAATTTAGTGACTTTTACGAATAAAACGTTTCATTTTTATTAAATTATTAAAAAAAAAACCAATCAAACATATTTTATTTTGAAATTTTCAAGAATTTAAGTCATTTTTTAAAGAATTTTTTGAATTGAATTTTTCAAGTTTGTCTGTTTAATACCATAGTCCATTACCCATAATCGATATGATGTTTTTTTTGTATAAACAATATTTTAGATTTTGGGACAATAATCATATAAAACTCTCAGGCAAAAGGATTTATTTGTGAAGCTTTAAATTAATATATAAAATCCATAAAAGAGTGAATTTGTTACTTTTTTTTGGAATTATGCGAACAAACTTGACTGATGTTTTCTGAAAACTATACAAAGTTAATATAATCTTCAAAATTTTAAATATCCCCAAAAAAACTCAAAAACATTTTTTAAATCACCAAAAAAATCCCCTGTCCCCAAATGACAATTTTAATCCCCAAGACCAACAAAAAATCACCAAATTTGGTGACAAAACCCCAAGTCTGGCCAGGCTGGCTGAGATTACTATTTTTGTGGTAAAAATAAGCTCGCAGATTTTCAGCAAACACGTTTGCTGAAATTACCAACTTTTTTGCAAGCACGCTCCTGACTAAAAATTTGCTGACACAGCAACATTTTTTGCTGACTTTATTGTCTTTTTTTTGAGTGTAAGTAAATATGTATTCCATCCGGCTATTTTTGAAATGTATCTTTTTAAATATATGTATAAAAAATACATTTGTAATTCTTTTATTTGAGTGGTCTTAGTACCATTATTAAAATAGAGACTAAAAAAACATAAATAAATACAAAAATTAAGGAAGAGTTGGGGGATTGGTTTTTCAGGCAACATTCCTTTTATCATTTTATTAAGATTAACCCAGTGAAATTTCCTGTTGCAAAGAAGCTGTTTTTCCTTTGTAACCCCTTCTACTGTCAACGTTTTTTCTTTGAAAAAGCAATCGCTTCTAAGGCACCCAAACGAACCGGTTGCTTTAGAATGAGTTCTGGAACTAGTTCCAGAAACTTTGGAATTAGTGTTATACCTTCTGGAACTATTTCTAGAACTGATTCTCCTTCAGTTATATCTTGCATATAAGATCCATGGAACGGGTTCCGGAAGCATTTCCATGGAATCGTTTCTAGTGGAATCACTTCCAGAGCTAGTGTGATTGGCAACCGATTGCAAAAAATTTTCTGGGGAGACGAATGTAAACAAATACCTTCGTGTTTAATGTTATAAAATTTTTTCACCGTGTTCCGTTTACAAATAGACGGACGGGCGGAGAGGAGTAGCCAAGTCGCCTCAAAAAGAGGTTCTGAAAAAATCTTACAAATTTTTTTTGCAATTCTTCATTCAATAATGGCGTTCATAAAAATAAATTTTAGATTTTTCTTTAATACACACTCATGAAAAAAGAATAGATTCATCGATTTTTCTCAAGAATACAAAACTTTAGGGCCCGATAGCGACTCCTAAACTTTAATAAAAATTAAAAAATATCATGTGTTAATTTTTCACGGTGCATAATATATATTCGGGTTGGCCTATACCAAAATCCAACTTTTGTTTTTTATGAACCAGCCTAAAGTACATCTTGAAGCAGGGGCATCAGTGCGCCACATAAATATTGTTTGTTCATAATATCTTAATCCTTGTGCAATTAAATTTGTATGTTTCTTAATAAGGTACACCCCGAAAACGGATTCGGTGTTGACAAACCATTTTGTAGCCAATCGAATGGTTCAGTTGCATCAAATCAATTTTTCGGTTACGACTACCGAATTATTCTTCATACAGCTGAAATTTCGTTGTCACAGTCAAATTAGTCCTGTCTCAATTGGTTTTCTGTTGTCATAACTGAAAAACTCAGTTACCACAAACGAACCCTTCGATTGCCTACAAATGCACCGAATCTGTTCTCTGGGTATATACACTGAAAGAATTATCCTTCATGATATTAATGATATAATTTCATATAATTTTTTTCGTAGAATCAATGAAGAATTTCATTATGTATATAATATTTAATTAATACTATGAAATTTTTCATAACTTTTCTTTCATAAAATTTCATTATTTCATTAAAAAAATTCATTGAATTTTACGGAAGTAAAATAACATAACAGGCCTATGAACTAAAAAGCTTCAACAAAGTTCGCCAACTCTTCATCAGATTGCGCGAAACAACTGTTCTAAGATTCACCAGCTCGTGCAATTACAGAGTTGCTATATTTGAAGCCCTTCATCTTTCACCACCTTTCATTTCCCCACTATCCCCTTTCCAAAGAAAGCAACACGTTAATTAATAGAAAGAATTTCCTAAGTGTTGCTTCTCTTAAAAAAAAAATGCATTAAAACCAAAATATGCAAAAATATGCACTTACAGCGAAATATCACTAACAAAGCGGTGCCATTTTGATGCACACGTGTATTAACATGAAGTCCCTTCGCCTGGTAATAACTATTAGTACCAATGTTGCCAGGTTAGAGTAGAGATACAACCTTGCGGCTGCGGATTCCGCTGCGGAGAGAAAAAAAAATTAAATGACTGCGGCTGCGGTTGACGGTTGTTTTTATACATACATTCACACTTCCTTTACATGTATGTGTGTGTACATTTAATGTGTGTGTGGAGAGTACCAGCCATGGGAAATGAGGTTTTTGTTCCAGTATAGAAAATGTTTTAATTTTTATATTTTTTTTTTATTTTAACTTCGGCAAATATCATTAAATTAAAATGATAGGCTAAGTGAAAAACAATGATTTTTCAAAATAAAAGTTTAATTGTTTTAACTTTTCCATCGCTGAACATCATTAAATATCGGTATTATTTTTTGAAAATATGGGAACATTGAAGTGAGAGTGAGAATGAGAATATGCGAGTATGAGAGAAAACGAAGAGAAATTAAATTAAGTTTTAATATAGAGAGAATCCGCAGTGCGATTTTAATTGCCAAAACACCATATACAAAAATAAACGCAGAACAAACCGCAAGTTTGAATCTCTACATTTAATTGGGTACAAAATCGTCAAATATTTAAAAAAAAAATCGGCATCACGTTTTAACATATTGTCATATATTTTTATTATTATAACCGTAAAATCATAATAGAAAATTTAAAAATCACCGGATCTTCGATGTCAGAGGTAATTTAAAAAAAATTCTAAAACTTTAGTTTTTTATTCGATTTGTTAAGTGAAGGAAAGTTTCAGTGTAAATTGATTTTGTAACAAAAACAATTTCTATAGAAATAACGCAACACTTTACCGAAGTGTTTTAGAAAATAATCCTCTAATACTCGTATCTCAAAATTTCAAACAATTTTATTTATGTATGTGTTGAAAATTCAGCATATAAATTAATTGTTCGAAAGAAAAAGTTCACTTTTAAAAACATTTTTCTTATCGAAAAATTTTAGATTTTAAAGTACCTAGTATAGAGATATTTCACAGGTACGTACTAAAGAATTTATATGAAGAAAGAGTCCGATATGATATATAAATCCCTTCAAAAAACATTTATTTACATTCATTAGGGATTTTGGGAAAACCCTTTTAAATAAAAATTATTACCATATTCTGTGTTAGTTTTCCTTAAATAAAAATATTAAGTATGATAATAATTTTAAATTTTCAGATTTATTGATTTAGATAATGGAAAAATAACGTATTTTTGAACCATTTTTGCTATATTTCCTATTGAAAAAATCATCATTTTGAAGATGAAAATCGTCAAACCGTCAATTGCCTATTTTCGATTGTAAAAATCGTCAAAATGACGATAAATCGTCAAAACTGCCAACACTGATTAGTACACTAAAAGTTCTATAATTGTCACATGCCTTAAATGTCGTTTTTCTGTGTCACCTTCTTATATAAATGAAAACTGAATTAATTTTTTGTTACTCCTTACAAAAATTTAAAGCCAAATACTGCTACTCCAAAATTTTAGAAGCGCTCTGATATTTTTTATATGGTTTTTTAAATTTTTTTGGGAATTTCGCCTTAATATGCTTTATTTTTTGAAACTGATTGAGGCTTGAGGCCAAAAAAAAAACAAATAACTATTTTCAGCTTTTATAGACTTATAAATTCCCATTCTTAAAGAATGCTAAAATAAGCAGAATCTGTTTGCAATTTACTAAAATATATTAGCTAACATTATGTAAATTGAAGAGATTTTTCTAGGTGTTCTCTGCACACCTTAAAAATATTTCACATGTTTGTAAATTTAAAATTTTTATAAATTTTCCCAGGGTTCTATAATATTTTCGCACATCAGTCACTTACTGTATTTATATTAAGTAGATCGTGTACTGTTGTGATGTATTTTGTATACATACACGATGTTCAAGACTACATACACGATGTTCCTACGAAAATAAATGTTATTACTACTGCGCTAGTAGTAGTAACAAGCAAAAGAAACATTTGTTCACCAAAATTAACGGCACAGTCCTGCTAAGAAAAAATATTTGTTGAGTAACATAGTTTAAACACAAATATATGTTAGAAATGTGCTGAAATTTGTTGTGAACAAATTAATAAAAAAAAAAACACAATGTTGCAGAGAAAACACGCATACATACTAAAACATATTGTGCGAAGAAAACAACTGCACATTACTAATAAATAAGGCTAAAGCTTGCAAGAAATCAATCAATCAATTCCTATAAAAATGTATTCATTTTATGAATCAGTGAATAATTTATAGTCATAGTAAGTAAGTAAAATCAAAAAAAAAATCTGACTACAAAATATAGGAAATCAAAATAGCAAACAAATTAAATAGTATGTATTGCCTCATTGCAGAGATGAAATTTTTGCTATTAGTTTGTTATTAATTAATTAAATTTTTTAAAAACTTTTCTTCATTTTGCGAAAATGTAAATGCTAAATACTTAAGAATTAAATAAAAGGAAATATTTCAAACAAAAATTAACTTCCTAATTTTTCATGTCTATTCTATTGTAACTGAAAAAACCTAAAAATAATACACAACTTGTTATCCAAAAACTAACAATTAATTTCGAAATGTAAGTTAAACTCAAATGATTCTTTCTGCAAATTAAAAAATTGCAATTTCTTTTTAAAGCTTTATTTGATATTAATCAAATATACACAATAACCAAAGAACAGCTTTTGTATTTTGTAACTAGCAATTTTAAATGAAAAAATGTCTTTTGAATTAAAAAAAAAATCGAAATAAAAAACACAAATGAAATTTAAAAAATACAAATTGTTATTCACAAAATTTTAAATGAAATAAAAAAATACCAATACCGTTTAATATTAAAAAAATATCAATTCGAAATGAAGAAACACCATTTGCTATTAAATAAATACCAATTGAAATTAAAAAAAATATATCAATTAAAAAGCAAAAAACCAATGAAATTGAAAAATATCAATTGCAATTCAAAAAAATACCAAATAAATTAAAAAATATAAATTTAAATTCAAATACACAGAAAAAAGTATCACAAAATTTTAAGTAATTAAAAAAAATTGTTGGTTTTTTACTTAGATATCTAACAATTTTTTTATTAAATGTTTGTAAATTGTATCAAAAATATCAAAAAAATAGCCTTAGAATTTTTTGAAACAAAAAAAAAACAAATCATTTATTTTTTGTTTTCAATTGCTCAAATGTTTGTAAATTGTAACAAAAATTTCAAAAAAGTAGTCTAAGAATTTTTTGAAACAAAAAAAAAAACAAATCATTTATTTTTTTTTTGTCAATACGACAACAAAAAGCGAAAAATTGTTTTAATATAACAAACTCGTTGTTAAATTTTATTTTTAACAAATACAAACAAGTTACAAAAAAAATTATTGTATTTACAAAACACATTGTTAAAAAAAATTGATTTTATTTTTAACAAATTACAAAAAAGTTACAAAAAGGGATTTGTATATACAAATTCTATTGTTGGTGCCTTTTTAAAAAATTTTTTGTTTGTTTATGCAAAAAAGGTGTTTAACATTACAAACAGAATTTTGTAAATTTTTTCTGTGTATACCAAATGAAATAGAAAAATATCAACTGAAATTAAATATATGTCCACTCATAGAAATAAATCTGTAAATATAGCAGAAAAAGTTACTAAAGATTAGTTAAAAATGATGCTGCAGAAAAAACTGCTAAAATTAGCAAATTTTTTTTACTAAATACTAGTAAAATGAGAACAGCATAATTAAAACTGTTGAATTTACAGAATTTTAGTTATATTTATGCTAACTTTTAGTTAATTGAAAATAGCAAATTGTACTGTAAATTCTGCAGAAAATTTTGCTAAATATTTGTAGACTAAAAGTAGCAAAAATAAACTGTTAAATATACAAAATTGTTGCTATTTTTAAGCTAAATTAAGTTGAATGCAAATAGCAGTTTATTCTGCTAAAATCAACAGAAATATTTGCTTAAAATTTGTAAACTGCTGTTTTCAAAAGGCTCGATTTTTATTTGCATTTAAAAAAAATTCAAAAAAAAAACATCGAAAATTTAAAATTTTTTGGTAATTTTTTAGGCTACACTCAAAAAAATAAGTTAGTAGAAAAGTTAGTAAAACGTCTTGTATATCAAGTGTACTAGTTTTCAGCAATTTTTTTGTTGAAATTCCGTTTTCAGCAAAATTTTTAGTTATATTTTTTTAGCACTAAACTGATTTTGAACTAATGTTTTACTAATTTATTTTGCTATAACCGCTGATAACCGCATTTACAGCGTGGACGACAACCAGATAGACAAGATGTAGATGTCGCAGCTTGTCTGGATGTAGTACAGGAAACGGAAATGATAAAAAAGAAAAATAAACTCTACACAATTTCTTATTTAAATTTTCAGAAAATAAATTAACTAAAGTAAAATTTCGCTACAAGTTTTTTGAGTTTTTTTCAGTCTACTAATATTCAGCAAAAAGTTTAGTGATTTTAGCAAGGACTTTTTTCATTTGCAATCGACTAAGGGTTAGCAAAACTTTTGCTGAAAATTACTATTTTTTTGGTAGAAATCAGCTCGCTGATTTTCAGCAAACCTTTTGCTGAACTTACCAACTTTTTTGCAAGCACGCTCCTGACTAAAAATTTGCTGACACAGCAACATTTTTTGCTGACTTTACTGACTTTTTTTTTAGTGTACTAATTATTTAGCAAAATTTTTTTGCTGATTTTAGCAGGTTAATTTGCTATTCTCCATTTACAAAAATTTTGCTTAAATATAACTTAAATTCTGTATATTTAACAGTTTTATTTTTGCTGTTCCTATATTACTAATATATAGCAAAAATAATCTCATAATTTAGCAGTTTTTTTCTGCAGCATCATTTTTAACTAATTTTTAGTAGTTTTAACTAAATTTTTTACGGACTTTTTTCTACTAGTGTAAACTGAATTTAATTTGGTATTTTTGGAGCTTTTTTATTTCGATTTTTTTTTAATGTCAATTGGAATTTTTTTTGGCTTTATTTGGTAGTTTATACCTTTAAATTTTATTTGATATTTCTTGAATTTCGGTAGCTTTTGAATTTTATGAATTTTAGGTTTTGAATTTTAAAAATTTCATTAAAAAATCATACTTTTTTTAATGTAAAAAAAAATAGATAATGACAATTTAAAAATAATTAATTAAAAAGCATAAAATATGGAAGGTAAAAAATAAAACAAAACAATAAAAATAAATTAAAAGAAGAACAAAAAAACGGCACCCCATCTATAACGATCTGGTATTGGTATTGGAAGAAACCAAGATTAGACTTATTTAAACCCGTATGACACTTGCTCAATTTTGTATTGAATGGGTATGGGATTGATGAAATGAATCAACAAATATTAGAGAGAGTAAAAAATATAATTTATAAACAAAGATTTTTCGAACGGAAAATCGCTAAAAATTATTAAAATCGTTACAAACACGGAAAAAAACGCTAGAAACAGAAAAAAACATAGAAAATTTACAATATTCTCAATAATCAATTACTGATCCCCTGTTTTTCTAAAGCGAAAGGAAATATTCTTCCAGAGGAATGTATTTTATTTTTGTTACAATAACAAAATACACACATTCCTCTGGCGGAATTATTCCGCTCGCTTTATAAAAACAGGGGGGTAAATGTAATTTTAAGTTGCATTTACATCTGCACCCAAATCGCGAGATTTCGACTAAAATTTAGACTTCAATCAAAATCTCATGTGAAATCCCGAGATTCCCCATACAAATGAAATCTCATGAAAATCTCACAAATGTTTAGACTTTAATATAATACAATACTCCGTGCATGTCTTTCTTCCTTCAAAATATTGAAAAATCTGGCTTCTAACTTGTCGTCCTTACAAAAAAAAACGAATTTACTAACATAATTGGTGTTAGATCTTAACATAAAATAAAGTAAATTGTACTCCGCCAATGAATAAAATGGTGTTTAGTAATATTTTTAATTTAATGTTATTTTTTGTGGTACTTTATTTAAAAAAAAAATGCTGTTGTCAAATAGAAATCTCGCTATTGCCATAAAGTGCAAATGTAAACGGTCAAGAATTCCGGTCGAGATTTCCATTGAAATCTCGGGATTTCAAAATAGAAATGAACGCAGCATTAAAGTTAAAATTTTTTAATTTTTTTACCGTTTATCATTGATTTTCCTGATATGCAAGTATGGTTGTACTTTTTGCACTTGTGTAATTTTCCTATGACCATAGATTTGCACTGTTCTCAAATATTTGTGGAGAACACCCAATTCAAAACTTCACCGCACGTCCCTGATAGCAACAGATTCTGCTGATTTTGGCAGTTTTATCCACATGGTAAATTTTTTGAAGGATGGGCCAATAGGCCTCTATTCTGAAATTTTAGCTTAATAATTATTAAGCTAAAATTTTCCTTCTGAAATCAAAAAAAATTCTGTTAATTCCCGCAGGATAGAATGTTATTTGCACTTAACTGAATTTAACATAAATAAAACTAAAATTTCATAGATAAGACAGTTTTTTCTTTCTGTCTTTTGTCTACTAATATGGAAATATTTTTTTTAACACTTTTAGAAGGATAAGTGATTATTCAAAATGAACTAAAATATAACCTAAATATAACAGAAATTTTGTATGTTTTACAGTTGTGTTTTAGCTGTTTTTATCTGACATTTACCTATCAGGTTCTACTAATACCGGCAGTTTTTTGTGCAGGGTTCATTTGAACTAATTTTAGTAGCTTTTTCTGCTATTTCTACATATTTATTTATATCAGTGTATTAGTATTAGGAGTAATGCATTAAACACATAGACGACTGCAGCTAATGACTAAACGTGTGTCAAAAATAAAATACACACGTTTATATGAAACCGATTATTTTGACACCAACACAGCTACACGGCTACACGGCTACACGACTACTTTTGCCGCTGTAGTCAACTTAGGATAATTTCTATTTTTGTTGGCTACAAAACAAAAATAGTGTTGACAATAAAACAAAATATATAAAACAGGAAAATTTTTCCCGCTAGAGGCGAAATAATATCGCTA
The DNA here is from genome assembly GCA_949987735.1 of Leucophora obtusa. Classification (NCBI taxonomy): domain Eukaryota; kingdom Metazoa; phylum Arthropoda; class Insecta; order Diptera; family Anthomyiidae; genus Leucophora; species Leucophora obtusa. Next base: position 16,103,495 of record OX465300.1, read on the forward strand.
GTTCTGACTAGAAAATCACCGATATGGGAACACTGAAGAAACAGCTGTTTATATTTTACAATGGTTTGAAGGTTTCATTAATTTATATTTGGAAATAATTTTATTGTGATGTTTTGTAAAACAAAATGGATCTTACAAAATTAACAAAATATTCCTCAGCCATTATTTTAGAAGCACAAACCAAAAAAGATTAATATTTATCAAAACGTCAAATATTTAGGATCACCTGTTTACTATGTTGCTGTCGTTGTCAAAAAAATTAAGTAGCTGACTACACGACTACAATTGCAGCCAGCAGCATTTGTAGTCGTGTAGCCGCAGTCGTCTATGTGTTTAATGCATAAGTCATAAAATTAAAGCGAAATTCGAATAAAATGTAAGCCTTGACTTTTGAGTGTGGATTTCAATTTGATTTGAATTTTTGTAGTGCTTACCGGGTAAATCTAAAAGCATAACTTATCAGAGTAGCTATCAGCTGATCGCACAGATGATCATATATAAAACAGGGCAGCAAAAATATTTAAAAGGTATAAATTTAAAAAAATCAAACTTTATTAAGAAGAGATATAGCCTGCAAGCTGGTAATGAAGTTCTATATTAATGCAATGAAGTTTCGCTAGACTTCATCCATTGAAGCATTTTCATAAAATTAAAGAAAATTTTCATTCATTTTGTAAAAAAAAACTTTATTAGTTTTGTGAAAATTTTAATTAAGACTCATCCAAGAAAATTCTCTTGGTGAAGTCTTTAGAAAATCATTCATACTGAGCTCGAAAATACGAAAAATTAGTTATCGTTCCAAACCCCAGTTAAATGCGTTTTCATAAATTATTGTTTTCACAATTAAACCGGTCAAAATTGAGTTTATATAAAAATAAATTTTTAATATTTTCAAATATGTTTATGTATTGGGGTAAATATAGAAAATATGAATCAGTATTTAATCATATTTAATTATAATATGAAAAAATTTTATCTTATTTTACTCTATTCTATGATTAAATTTCATTTCAAAATGTTTCTTCCTTAGTTTTTTATCCTTATTTCTTTTTATTTATTTTCGACGAAAACGCATCCCAAAACGTTTAGATTTTTTTGGACTACACTTTTTTACAACTCTGATTGATATGAATGAGTGAGAATAGAATAGCGTCAAAAACAAAAATTTATTGTTTTAAATTATTTAAAACTTTTCGTGAAAAAAAATACATTTCTCTATAATTACAAATCCAATAAGATTGAAAATATTATTGTTTTTTTCATTGAAAAAGGGTATAATTTAAAGGTTTTGTTTTGACACTTTGGGCAAAAACGTACTAAACGTCAATGTTCGGCAGTGTGAGTTTTCAGAGTAGTTTTTATTGATGAAAACCGGCTAAATTCGTCAGTAAGGACATACTATAAGGTGTTTCGGGTTAAGTTTATTGCAAAATATTTATTGGAAGTGAAGTTTTGTAGAGTGTTTTGTAGTGTTATTTAACATTACGTTACTCGTGAACCATAGGGAGAAATGGACCAATTCGTATTTCATTTTCGTTTTCTAAAAGCACAAACACCTCCAAATGAAGGGATTTTGTATATATGAATATTTTATTTGAAAATATGGGATATTTTGATTTTTAATATACTTCTTTTTGGCGTAGAAGGAGGAAGGTCATTTTTTTTTCTTAAACTCTTCTTATTTAAGGGTCCTAATAGAAATCAAGAGTCATCAAATAATTTGATCCACAAAAAAAGCGGTAGTGAAATGCTTAAGTTTTTACTTACTCCAAAGTTACTTGCAGCAAAACGATCACTTGCCGAGACCGCTGATGAGGCTGTAGTATGAGCATAATATGCATTTATATTGGCCAACAATGTGCTCATAACAGCGGGCACTCCGGGGCAAAGATATTTGGCAGAAAGGCAGTGAAAATGTGTCATTGCTTGATAAATGTTCTCAATCCCATAACGCATAGCAAACTCATCAACAATTTCTTCTGGTATTTCGTCAAAGTACAGTTTCCAAGCATCATCTCCCTTTTGTTGAGGCAACTTGACCTAAATATAAAATGTATATATTTATTTATAGACTGACCTATTAAATATCTACTCACCATTCCGGTGTTTTCTTCGCAGAGGTAATGAAACAAATTTTCATGCAGACAAGTATATTGAACATGATAGGGTGCAACCTTTTCTTCCCCTTTGATTTCCACTGATATATGTAGACGTATGGCACCGGAAACCGCCGACTTATCAGTACGTTTTTCCAAATTATACCAGACATCCATTTCACCAGACAGTGTGCGCACTTCAATTATAGTTTGACCGAGAAAATCATCTGATTCGCGGGTTAATTTTTGTCGAAGTTTCGATTTTAGATCATTGTCTTCATCCCAAACCCGAACCTTTATGCGATCCGAAGAATTGTGACATTCACTACATATACGACGAGCATTACGAGTAAAGGAAATATGCATAAAGAAAGGGAAATATATAATTGAAATTTACAATACATCTTCAACACCTTGTGCAGTTAATGGTTTATGTGTTACTTTGTCTCTCGTTTTTACGTGTGTTTGTTTTTTAAAGTGTTTGTAATATAGATATGTACATTATACAATATTTTTAAATAATATTATAAATTTACCAGATTTTTTGTAGTACTTAGATTTTCGAAGTCCAAAATTAAGTTCACATAGTGCTCATTAGGTTAGCTTTTTATATCTTTAAACGAATATTTTCTACGCGACACTTCATTCGCCCTTATTTCTAATAAAAAATTAAATGATGTGAAATTTATCGATGAAATTTTTTCAAATTATTGTTCAAGTAATGTAAAATGGTCAACTTCGAGTAACTCAAGAAAATCAAAAAAATTTTTCTTTTAGTTTACAGCTATTTCTTAATTTAGTACTATATTATATTTTTAGTCAGCTCTATATTTTACAAATTTCACCAAAATCCGCCTTGACATAGTATCTTGAAATTTAATAAAACCTGCTATGCAATTGAAAAATTACATGCAAAGCAACAACAAAATTGTTTACATTATTGTTTTGTGTTTAACTTTAAAATTCCTTTTTTGAATTAAGAAGCTAGGTTTTTAATTTTTTGGCATTTGAAGATACGACGTAAGAGATATTTTTCTCGAAGTCGACCTTTGTGAAAACAAAAAAAAATTTTTTAAAAGTGAAACACCTTAACTATATATTATTCTTAAAATACCGTATTAGAGTTGTCAAAACCGGTTTCAGAATTATTCGATAAACCGGTTTTTTCCTATATTTACGGATTTTTAAACCGGTTTTTGACAAAGGGCGGGTTTTGAATTATTCGAGAAACCGGATTTTTCGTGTCGAATAATTCGACATTTTCGAATATTTATAAGGTGAAAATTTATAATAAATTTTCTTCATTTGTTCAATAATTATGCAAATTATTATAATTAATATAATTTGTAAACCTTATAACACATTTATAAAACGATTTTTGTATGACAATTTATTTTATAAGTCACTTAAAAATTTTCAAAGTGATTATGCATATGACCTTTAATGTTTGATTCCCTCCTTTAGATAGGGTTTTTTGACTTTGTCTTTGCTATGACGTACATTAGTGGACTATTATCGAAAAAAAATTATTTTTTCTAAACAAAAATGTTGAAATTCTTTCAAGAGACTGTTTTTTTTTTGCAGATTTCTACATTTTCTCTCTATCTTAAAAAAGTCATAATTTTTTGACAAAAAGTTTAGTAGGAAAGATCTAAAAATTTGTCCTAAAATGCATATAAACTCATCGTTTTCCATTTCCTCAATAAATAAAAGGATTTTTTTTCTTCTTTTTTAGATTATCTCCCCCCGCGATAAAACATTTTGCGATTTAAAACCGTAAAATTGTAATAAAAATTTTAAGTCACATGAATTGGAAGACTACAATCTTCAAAAAAAAAAAATATAAAAATATAAAAAGCCCATAAATCTTCTTCTTATTTTTAGAAGAATAAAATCTGAATAACTTTGAATCTAAAATTTATTTAAAAGACTTTTTTTTATCAATAAAAAATTAAATTCATAGACCTCTCTTGAATTTAAAACTTTATATTGTATAAATCAATGATCTCAACATTTTTTTGTTTTAACTTCTACTAAATTCATAGTAATAAACTATTAATAGTAATAAACTATTAAACCTACAAAAAAATGTGTAAATTTTAAGAAAAAGTAGGTTATGAAATGAAATTGTTCGAGTTACTCGAGCACTCAATTAAACTAGTAAGTTCAAAACCCCAAAATCGAGTAACTCGGTTACTCGAACAAAGCCAAATCCGAGTAATTTGAGTACCCTAGCCTGTTATAAGGTTAATTCTTTCTTATATTTCAGATGAGACAGTAAGGCTGCAGTGTAAATTTTTTCAGAACAATCGGTCCTTATCACTGTTAATATTCCATGCATAAAAATACGAAATAAATTAATAGGGGTTTTCATATTAAATCGTATTCTACTCGTAAACGGTGTAAACCTGGTATGTTTATTAGTTTAATGTCAAACTCCGTACATACAAAATATGGTTTGTATTTACACCAGGTTTACAAGGAATTTACGAGTTTATATGGAAACCCCTAATATATATATATATATATATATATATATATATATATATATATATATATCTATATATTTATAAAAAAAGATATATGTGACGCGCAAAATATAAAGGGACCTAAGGATAGAAAGGGACCTAAGGTCAGGAGAGCATGGGATCAGTCTCATTCGATGCTCAGATGTTGTCCACAAAAAAAAAAATTGAATTTTTTACCCTTAGGTCCCTTTCTCTATGCGCTGTCACATATATTAAAATTTATAAATTAAAAAAAAAAAAAAAACAATTTAAAAGTTTCTTTTGAGGTGCAAAATTCAATTACGTGATTTGGATATAGAATTAATATCATTACACGCGCGATTTATAGTACTATTTGGGCATAGTTTGTTCGATGACAATGAATATTAAAAATATAATGAATATAACGAAGCATTCTAGGTGGCACATAGAACGATATTTGCGATAACAACTCAGGGAAATCAATAATTCCGTTAATTATATCATGGATTAGTAATGCAGACTGAAATCTACGTCTATATTCCAACGTTTCCAAACCCAAAGGTAAACTCCTTGATCTATATGAAGGTAAAGGGTCAACAAACGTAAGCGACGAAAGTTAATGTTTAATAAATATTCGCTGTACTCTCTCAATACGAAATATATGAATTTCCCTACTACCGCGGCATATTCTAATTTCGATCTAACATATCACATGTTTACTATCCTTAACATATTGGGATCAGAGAAATCAGAATAACTTCTCCTAATAAAGGCAAACATTGCGTATGCCTTTGGAACTATATAATTAATATGTGGAATGAAAGACATCGTGGAATCGAAAACAACACCTAGATCAATTATCGTGTCAGTTTTCTCCAATATATAGTTTTCCATTTCAAGATCGGCAGTAAGAAACATGAACATATTTTGAAATATTCAAGTACAGGCCATTTAGCTCACACCAATTATGGAGACTATTTAAATTGTCTTGCAGATCTAAAACGACTGTAATGGATTTCACCTTATAGTATATTTTCAAATCATCTGCGTAAAGTAAAAAACTAGCTTTAGAAAAACAATTTGTCACATCGCCAGAAGTTTGTAAGTACGTAGAAGACTCAAAACCTTCAGCTACAACTTTACAAATTCTAAGGGGTTCTTCAATAAGAGCGCTACAAAAGTTTTTTTAAATAAAACAAAAACGGTTTTGGATATCAATGAAATTCTTTATTCCTGTGAAAGTACGTTCGATGCCATTATGTATGGAAATCGATCTCTTTTGAATGGCCACCACGGGCACGCTTGCAGAAGTCCAGACGCTGAATCCAATTTTCGACGGTTTTCAAGCATAAATCAGCCGATATTCGTTCGAAGTTCATCAATCGTCGCTGGCTTGTTGGCATAGACCATAGATTTGACGTAGCCCCACAGGAAATGGTCCAACGGCGTCAAATCGCACGATCGAGGCGGCCAATCGACTGGACCATTTCGTGAGATAACACGTTCTCCAAACTTCGTTTGCAATAAATTGATTGTGACATTCGCTGTGTGGCTTGTGGCGCCGTCCTGTTGGAACCACATGTCCTCCAAGTCCATATCATCCAATTGGGGCCAAAAATATTTGGTTATCATTGAACGGTAGCGATTCCAATTCACAGTAACGTGCCGGTCTTGATCATCACGGAAGAAATACGGCCCAATGATGGCGCCGGCCCATAAACCGCACCGAGCCGTAATTTTTTCGGGATCCAATGATGACTCATGGAGTACGTGTGGATTGCTGTCTGACCAATAACGCATATTTTGTTTATTGACGAAGCCATTCATTATGACGACCATAAATTGGACGTAGCGCTCTTAACGTTGAGGCCACTGACTCCGAATGTCGGTAGTAAATTTTAATAATTTCGCCTCGTTGTTGGCTCGTATATCTTTCCATCATGAAATGGCAAACCTTACTGAAAAGAAATGTCAAAAGAGCGGCAAGAAATATGGCGTCGTTTGCTGTCCCTGTCTTTCTACTTTTGTAGCGTCCCTGTTGAAGAACCCTTTATTAGGTAAATATGATGCTATCCACTTTAGAAAGTTTGAATGAAAACCCATTCCCTGTAATTTAGCATAAAGAATATTCTGAGATACCATGTCAAAGGCTTTAGAGAAGTCAGTATACACTGCTTTAACTTGTCCACCTCATTCCAAGGCTGATACACAATACAATATTCACTAAAAACAGTTAAATTTGTCGTAGTCGACCTTCCAGAAAATAATCTATGTTGACGAGCGGATATAAGAGTTAAAAAGAATCAGAAGAATTCGTTAAAACATTTGTGTAAAAAACACGAACTTCAAAAGATTTATCTTTCATTTTTTTGCCGCATTTGTTCTATAAGCCCTAACAAATTTGTGCAAAAATTTTGGAAGAAAAACGTTTTTAAATTAGTGTTTTTCACACAAATTTGTTAACGAATTCGTCTGATTCTTTTTATAAAAACACCCAGTCAGTTAGTAAAAAGTATCTTTTCATGAACCATAATTTGGAAAACTTTCGAAACACAAGGCAATTTACACATTGGCCTATAACTAGAAATATCATCTTTCATCATTTTTTAAAATTCTGCGTAACTAACGCTGACTTCCATTTATCAATAAAAATCCTTTCATAATTGACGAATTTAAAATATACGTAAGAGCTAAAGTAATGGAAGATACACACTTAAACCATAAATCATCAGAATTTGATTTAGAGTTATTTTTATATGCATAATTCCATTGAAACCATATTCTTCTGAAACTTCTAATATACCGATGTCTAGCATATCAAATGTATCTAGCTAGTATCTAGCTGCACGGATCGTTGAAGAATCAAAATTAGAACTAAAGAGCTGAGCAAACATACTCACGAAATCAGCACATGATTCCGAAATTCTGTCACCATAATTCATAATTGAGGGAATATCTGTGGTCTTCGCTTTCACAAAAAACCAGAATGACTTGGAATTTGATTTTATTTTACTCTCTTTTTGTAAAATAGATTGTTTATATAGAAATTTATTTAACAAATTTAATTCCCTTTGAAAATAAATAAACTTTTGATTATCATCGAGACTTCCCGATTCAACAAAACGTCTATGAAACTTGTTACGCAGATTCTTAAGCTTCTTAAGACCGCCGTGAACCAAGGAAGTTTGTAAGGTTTAGACCTCTTAAGAGGAATATTTTCCCTAAATATACCCATAAAAGTGTTCAAAAATTCTCATAACATAATGCTATAAATTGATACGAAAATATCGCCAACAAATTAATACCATTGAGTAAAGAATTAAGCACATCGAAATTACACTCATTAAAGTTAAAATTAGCGGTATTTAAATTACTAGAATCTTTAGGAATCTATTTCAATTACCTACCAAAGCAGTATGATGAAAATTAGATGGAGAAAATGGTAGTAAACACTCGCGCAAGGAAAATTTCCAATCGTGTGGAACAAAAATTAAATCCAAAAATGGTTTAATTCAAATTAAGACTTAATGTACTATCAATGAAATATATTTAATTGTTTTTATTAACATTGCACGGTAATAAATTAGAACTATCACCAATTTGTGACCATAATACATCTTTGAGATTAAAATCCACCAAAACACAAAGACGAGAGTTTACTGTCAAATTTTAATCCAATGATATTATATTTGAAACCTGTGCTTCATATATTTCATCCGGACTATTCGGTGGTAAATATGATACATTTTTCACTATTTTATACACCAGAAAAATTATAATTCAAAATAAAAATAAATAAAGACTGAACTTGATTCACATTATACAGTGTTGTTTTAATTTGAAAATATAGTGTTTGTGGAAATTTTGCTCCACTAAAATTTTAAAAGGGGAGCTCACGTCAGATACGGTGCAATTTTAGAATTTCGCATTTTTGCAAGAGTATTTTTTTTTAACGTGAATACCCTTTATATGTTGTAAAACAAATTCTAAATTCTACTTGGAATTTGTGATATTTGATCTTCAAACCGAACAAAATAACACTTATTACAACAATCTTCAAATTCTACTTGGAATTTGTGATATTTGATCTTTAAACCGAAAAAAATAACTTTAATTACAACAATCTTCAGATCAACTAAAAGTAGTCTACGTCGAAATAATTAATAATATTTATTTAAAAGTTAAAATTATTTTTACATAGATATATAAAATTTTCATATAACATTTAAAAAAATCATTTGCAAAAGTGAAATTGAACACCGCATATTTGAAATAAAAAAAATTATTAAAAACAAACATTATAATAAATACGAGTACATTTTTTGATTTACTAAATTGAACTATATTATTTTCAGAAATTATTTATAAAACTATTGTAGTAAATGTTATGTCCTTTCTTCAAATATTGTTGTGCAACTTACATACATATATCCGAAATAGTTATTTTGAGTCATGTGGAAAACCAGGCACGTAGCTAGGGGGGGTTTAGGGGCTAGAGCCTCCCCGAAATGATTTGACAAATTTTAAAAAGCACCACAATACGTCGAAAGTAATAATTTTTTTAAAAAATGTAATATATAAATATTTATTTTTGTTGAGATCAAATAGGAAATGGCTAAGTTTTTATAAGTAAAATAGACACGGAATCCAATTGCGAATTTGTATTTGTATTTATTTATTTGTTTCCAATACAACAAGATATTAAATCTTATAATTATAGTAAAGGATTTTTACAATGTTAGTTATTACGAAAGTTTAATATGTAGGGCACAATTATTAGAATATTATCAGAAATAAAATCTTAAATAGGTCAAGCAAAATAAAAAAAAATTAATATATTATTTTAAAGACAAAATCAATTTAACGTGTACAGGTTAAAAATTTCTTTCTTAAACTGCTGAGCGTTGCTTATAGATTTAATATTTGATGGTAGGGAGTTCCAAAGACGAATTGAATTAACATACTGTTAATAAAAAAATATTTTTAAGCTGTTTGGTGCCCATAGAAACTTTTTTACGGGTTTTCTATAAAAATCCTGAACGCATGTTAGGCATAACTCGACATCTTAAAATTTTCGTTTTCTGTAATTTTAAGGGTTTTATTTAAAAATAAAAATTATAAACTGTACACGAATAAGCATACTTTCGGAGAAACAAGGAGTTAATTCTGAAAGTGACTAAATTAAATATATAAATTCGGGTATGTTCCAATCAATTAGCTTCTGGCAGTACATTTAACAAAAATAGGTTTGGCGGTTTTAAAAGATCACTCTTTCACTACCGACTTTTTGTTTGCGGATGTATCGTTATTTTTATTCAAATTCTTGATAAGAGTCCTCAAATTAGAAAAAAATATGTAACAAATTTTGACCCTCTTCACCAAAAATGAAGTTCGAAAATAGATTTTTTTAAACTTCTTATCCCCGTTTTACCCCTTCAACATTCGAAAGCTAAATATCCTTCGGTTGGTATTCTTCTCGTCATAAAACAAAGCTATATTAAAAATTTCAATTATTTATCTTCATTAGTTTATGAGAAACACTAAAAATCCCTTTTCTTGCAGATTATGTTATACTAAAAAAATTAGACTTCATTAGCAAATATCGCGACTATATTGCCATGTTTAACTGCTTATACATACACATACAATGATTTTTATTTGAAGGCCAGGAGCCTAATAAATGATAATGGTTCTGACGCAAAATGAAAGTACTTTATTGCTAAAACAAAGGGTTTTAATTTGATGGCATCTTAAAACATGTCTCTATTTTAATGCCATTCACGGCAGAATGGCAAATTATTAGACGCTAACGGAGCATTTAGATATTGAAAATGATCGAAATCGGTCCACCGGTTTAGAAATTGTGAATAAAAATGTGAGGACATGTCAAAATTCTCCATGCGAAATGGAACATTTTGAGCTAACAAACAATCTGAATAAAAATGGCTAGAATTGGAGATTATACTTCACAGGAATTGCAGAAATCAGCGGAATATGTTTGTTAAATATGAGTAAGATACAAGCAGCAAGAAAAATCTGTTAAATTTATAATATTTCCTCTATATTTTAGTTAATCGAAAATGACGATTTCCCTGCAAAAACAAGCAAAGATTTTTCTCAATCAAAAAAACATTATATCTAACATGTTTAGTCATATCTGATTTGATATAGATTGACATTTTATCTTACCCAAGTAAATCTCAAAATTCAATTAGATCACCCTAATATATATTACAGGATTAAATTAGATCAAAATGGATCTCAAAATTGGATGACACAAATATCCAATATTACAAAATTAACCCATTTTTCGCCGCTACCAGTTCCCGTCGACAGATTTTGATAAACATTTATATCAAAGCTATTCTGAGCCTAATTAAGAAAATTCTAAATTTTTAAGTTCCAATTTTCCGAAAAATTAGTGGAGATTGTAATCACCATTTTTTTGTTGGACTAACACTCAGGGATGCCCCCTATTAACGCAGTGCATTGTATTGGTATTAGAAAAATAGGTTATGGGGAGGAGGAACGAGGGAGTAGTGTTTGTGAATATTTGATTTGAATTTCTCTACATTGTAAGTAACAGTGAAGACTTCTGCGGGGAGTTTATTCCACATACGGCTGGTGCGACTGATAAACGAATTATCTCTGTAATGCGTTGTGCGATCCACTGGACAATCGACTACAAACGGATTTGCTCTACTTAAAAACCTGGGCTCTGGGGATAAGTTCACTTATCTCAGCAGAACACTTCCCATGGTAATATCGTTAGAACAGAGTCACACAACCCACATTCCGACGATGCTCCAATGAGTCAATAGAGCTGGATACTCTACTGACATTGATAAGCGCCGACGCCCTTCTTTGCACACGGTCCAGAAGCTCCAAAATAGACTTCGAGGCTCCTGCCCATATATGGGAGTTGTATTCCATCTTAGGTCGGATATAGGTGGTATAAATAGTGAGTAAATCGGATAGAGTGAAGTACTTCTTGCACCGACGTAGAAAACCTAGACACTTGAATGCTTCTTTCGACACTTGGAAAATATGCTTATTTCAACGGACATCACACTGAATATGCATACACGGCTGATATTTTTGAAGTGTAAATAAATTTATACTGAGTATATCTTAAAAGAAACCGGTGCCATAATAATTGATACAAAAACTAAATTAAATAGAAAAAATTGTCATTAGCAAATTATGAATAGTAAAAGTGCTGGTGATTATAATCACCAGTCGGCGAAAAATGGGATAATATCCTGATAGATCCCAAAATAACCAATGCGATTAATTTAGATCCAACTAGATAAAAAGGGATAACATAATTTTGGAAGATCGAATTGGATATTTTTAAATGAAAATTTATCCTATGATATATTTCAAATTATTAAAATTTTAATAGAATTAAAAAAACAAATGCCACAAAGAATTTAAAGAAAAATATTTATTATAAACCACCTTGGGCAGGATTCGTAACCAGATTGCTGGGGTTGTAGTTGATCACTCAGCCACACGCAAAATGACTGACTGTATGAGACAACATTGTTCGTGTTATTGCGTTATATAAAATTATATAAATATATAACATATCGGTTGAAAAGTCCGTAGGATGACACATAGGTGGCACCATTAATTAAAAATGCAAGGAACTACCAACCTTCAGATTAGACTATCATAATTTAATGACAAGCTGTGAACAAGTTACAGTTGTTTTAGTGACACTACTTTTGTGAGCGTTTACTCACAGTGCACCAAAAACACATTTTGAGGCAAAAGATAAATCTACTATAAAACAAGTATTGAAATGTGATGTTGATGAATAAAGTCGAATTTTGCCCAAAAATTGTTGTTTTATTGGTTGTCCTACGAAACTGCTTTGAATTATTAATGGTAACCGAAACGATACGGTTATCGGTAAGGGTAACGCTTTTTTAGATTATATCGGTAACGGTATTTTAAGGGTAACGCTATTTCATTTATTGCGGTATTTAAAGGATAACGGTTTTTTAGTTATTTCGGTAGCGGTTTTTTTAAGGATAACGGTTTTTTGCTTATTTCGGTAGCGATATTTTAAGGTTAACGGTATTTCACTTTCACTTTCGGTAACGGTATTTTATTTTTATATACAAAAAAACAAACGAGATTAAAAACAGAACCAATTTACCATCTTAGTGTACGAAAAATACTAAATAACCACGTGCAATTACCAAAAACAGAAAATTAAAAATAACGGTAACGGTATTTTAGGGGTAATGGTATTTCATATATATCGGTAACGGTATTTTAAGGGTATCGATATTTCATTTATTTCGGTTTCGGTATTTTAAGGATAACGGTAATTCAATTATTTCGGTAAAGGTATTTTAGGGATAACGGCATTTCGGTTATTTCGGTAACGGTTTTTAAGGGGTACCGGTATTCAGTTGAAAGGGTTTTGAAGCGATAACGGTATTTTAGCGGTATTACCTGCCAACCCTGCTTTGAATCCATTGTTTTCAAAATCGCAAAAGTAGCGTCACTAAAAGAGCTGTAACTTGTTCACTAATGAACGAATTGTCATTAAATTTTGACAGATATCATCTGAAGATTGGTCATATGAATTTTTCATTAGTGGCGCCACCTATGTGACATCCTACGGACTTTTCAGCCGATGTGTTACATACATATACATGAGAGCTTCTCACCTTATATGGACAGAAAAAAGTAAAAAATACCTCCTTTAAAATATATCTTGGTTTGTTTTAAGATGATTCTCAAAATAGTTCGGGTGTAGCAGTGAGATCTCACGAGCTGGACCATTTTTAAAAAAGCTCTTTTTAAACCCCATTTTAAAGAATATTCTATAAAAAAAGGAATTTTAAAATTTTTTGTATGGAGAGGTTTGTAACTTAAATGTCAAATAAACACATCTTAAGATGGGGCCGATTTAAATAAGTGAATACGTGTTTCAAAATTTTTTGAAATTCGTGCTAGTTCGCTTTTTCTCAGAAATTCGATTGGTGGTAAATTCTTTGTTCTAAACAGGAAATATCCCAGTGTAGAAACGGTAGTGACATATCATTATTTTTTGGACTACTAGTAATGACACCCACTTACTTATTTTAAACCATATAATAATGACTTACTGATAATGACTTATTTTTATCATTATTTTAAATAAAAAGTAATTTTTTAGATTTTTTTTTAAATTTTTTGAGATCCAACAATCATTTTTAATTTTTGCATTAAAAAATAAAAAAATGTTTTTTTCGGACTTTCTATTTATATTTTCATATATTTAGTTAAAATATTGTTCCACCTCAAGTGCAAATTCCAATTTGATATTGTCATATTAGATTTTATTTGTTGTTTCAAAAAAGGTTGATTACTTTCACGATAGACAATACAACAGTTGTTTCGTGGGCATCACCCCAATTTTTTGAAATCTATTTTTAGACTCAATATTTTTTCAACACACAACATATTTTTTGATTTTTTGTATGTTGGCGAGTAAGCTGACTTGTGTGCAGCAGGTCAATTACATTTTCATCTATCAAACTATTGACTGGCAACAGGAATTCCAGGTTCGATTACCGCACTAGAAAATTTTATTAAAAAAATTTTACAATAAAAAAATATTTTTTTTATAAAACTTATTTTTTTGAAAATCTATTTTTGGACTCACTCTTTTGTCAGTACTGGTAAGTATATAGGTAATGACATATTTTTAGATTTTTCGTATGCTGGTGTGTAAGCATAACTCATTATTTTTCGCGACATCGCCATACAAAATTAATAAGCAATGTAATAAGAAAAGTAACTTGTTACTATTACCAGAGGGGCAATTCTGTAACTTTTTAACGACAAAATTCGGTAGTTAAATTGACAAGTTTTCATAGGAAACTGACAACTTAACTACCGAATTTTGAAGTTAAAAAGTTAGAGAATCCCAGTACAGGTACACTCTCAAAACAATTCCGTTGCTGCAACCTCGTAATTCGGTTGCCCCAACCGAATTCAGGTGTGGCAACCGATAATTCGGTTGTCGCTACCGAATTAAAATCGATTTCGGTTGCCACAACTGAAAATTTTCCTTTTCTCCTTTTTTCCTTTTTTCCTATTGACAAATAAATCATCGTTGTGTGGAAACAACTTTGAATTTTGCAAATTAAATGCATCTGGACCAAATTTTTATAATTTTAAATAATAATAAAAATTTAGTATTACGTGCGCTCAAAACTACTTATAGGATTGACAAAAAAGCGGCAATAAAAGGCAGATAAAAGACTTAGGAAACATTTTGGCGTTGGAAAATTAATGGCGGTCGGGCTCACATTGCCCCCCTACAGAAACCAGAAGTGAAATCAACTTTGTCAACATTTCTATAGAAAAAAAGTGATTTTATTCCTGGGATTAACATATTGTGGGTATTACAGTATCGAAGGTATGAAATGCTAGTTAGGTATGTTATATACCGTCGGAAAGGTTAATTTGTCTAGTTTCTCATCATAAGTTTTATTTTTAAGGTTTTAGAAACACTTACACACAAATAGAAAACAAATTCAAAATAGTGCATATGAAAAACCCTCGTGCATATTGAAAAACCCTCGTCTTGAGTTAGAAATTATTTTTTTTTATACATATCCCACTCGCATCCCACTAAGCGACCAAAACTACCTTAAAGGAAAAGACCTAAGCTTTCTTTTGAGCCAAAAAATAGTACCCATTATTAAAAAAAATAAAAAAAAGTTTTAATAAAAAAAAAATTTAAAAAATTTTTTTTTAAAGATTGTAGAAATGGGTATATAATATGTTTGGGACCAATTTTGCTTACACCAATAGGTAATAAGTTAAATTTTGACCCTCTAACTCAGAAACTTTTTTTACCGATCTTGTTGAAAATTTGTGGCTAAACTACTATCCAATAGGAATAACCTTGGTGCAAATTTCATCCAAATCGGAAGACATCGATTTCGAAAGTTGGGTCACTTGACATGAAATCCCCCATATGTTAAGTTTTTACTTGTTTTTATACGTTTTTCACATAATTTATAATACCGGTACGTACCGGTATTGCTGTTTCGATAACGGCATACCGTCTTAAATACCGTTACCTTTACCGTTACCGAAACAAATAAAATTCAATACCGTTACCTTTCCCAACCTTAGTTTTTAAGTCTGTTTGGGGATCTCGGTTATTAAACAGACCTCTTTACACATTCCACTAATTATATTTTTAAGAGCTAATCTGGAAAACCACTTGTCGAATTTTTCAACTAGCACAGTGTTATTTGCTCTCCTAAGATCAGTGACGGTCCGTGAAGTTGGCAAGGGTGTGCTGCCCTTTTTTAAAATGTAAAAATTGCATAATATAATGAACATATATAATGAACATCTGAACTTATCACCATCCTTTAATAGAAAAAGTTTAGGTTTTATTGATTTTATACTTTTTTCATTGATATGCAACTCAAATTCTATGTAGTAAACGGTCAACAAAAAAGTCAACAAATAGCAAGGAGTACCTACATAATTTAGGATTTAATATGAATTAAAAATATACGAAATTAATTAAATCTAATCTATACCTTTCATGTGTGAAAACACACAAATTAAAGACGTAATGTTCACGTACCGTCATTGCCTCCAAATTCGACTATTTCTCTTACTTAAATTACAATTCTTTCCTCTGGGTGCAAAGCTGCGATTATAATAAAATTAAAATTATAATATAAATATTTTAATTTTATTTGACACCATAAAAACAAAAATATAAAGGTTGTTCATAAGGGGTGTGCTATCTGTTGTATCGTTGTATCGTCCTAACAAAAAACAGAGTTGTTAAAATTTTTATTTGTGTTTAACAACGATTTTCTATTCAGTTTTCTATCTGTTAGCACACTCAAATATAGGACACCAAACATACGTAAAAATGTTGTATCGTGCTATTCTCAAATGTTGTATTTTTTCAAAAAAAATAAAATTATAAGTAAGCATAATTTTATTTTACATATTATTGATATTTTGCAACATAAATTTTGCCTACTTTTGTTTGACCTCAGTGGAATTTCGAAATAATTAATTTTGTTTACTTTCTACATTTTAAAATTCTCAATAATGAACAAGTTTGTCGACATATTAAAATTTTGGTTTTGCTTACTCTTTACGTTTGTAAATTCCTAATAATTAATAAATGCATTTTATCGACCCATTTAAAATTCCGGATAAAATATTTCAATACGCAAAATATAAATATTTAGCAATTAAGCTTATTTCTTTTTGTAAGTTATATACCAACGGTGGGCAAATGCGGCCCATTGGTGATTTTAGTACGGCCCTTGCTGAAATTCAAATTTAAATTTTTTTAAAGTAGTTTTTTCACAATTTTCATTAAAAGTAAGATCTTGGTTTAAAAAGTTAGCGTTTTAATTCATCAAAAGCACTTAGATTACTGACAAACGTGGTCTTTATGAAATCTGTACTGGAATTTAATTGGAAACGAATTGGATTGGAAATGGATTGGATTTTGTAAACCGGTTTATAAAAATTAACGGAAATGGCATTACAATAACGTTATAGATCTATTTAAATATTTATATTTTAGAAAATTTTATGAATATGTGTAACAAATAAATAACTAAAAATTGGCTGTCAAAATATGTTATTTTAAAGAAAAAATTTTAGTCAGATCTGAAATTTCCTCATCAAATCCGTCGAGTTGATTTATAGAATTCAACAATCGGAAATTTTCATAAGAAAAATGTAGAAAATTTTAAAATTTTTTTTGTACGGACATTTTTAAACGGAAATTTCCGATATTGGGTTCTATAAATCCTGTCTACGGATTTGATGAGGAAATTTCGAATCCGATTAAAATTGTTTTCATTAAATTAATTAATTTTAATAAAAAATTTTAAGCGTTATATGTTAATTATATGTTTTTATTTTATATTTTAAAATTTAAATATATTAAAAGTTTTATGACGTCATTGTAATGCAATTTCCGTTAATTTTTATAAATCCGTTTACAGAATCAAATATGTTTGAACTCCAATTCCGGTGAGAATTTCATAAAGACCACGAAAATAAAATTATTAAATAAAAATTAAATCAAGGGGGCTATTTCTTATTCACTCTCTTAAGGCACATCTACACGGGATAGAAATCTCATAGAGTTTGCGCCAAATTTGTCATCTCTAATAAAGTTGGCACTAATTTTTATCGTAAAAGTAACATCCCTATTTGTCAAGTATTTATTTTTATTAAAATTGTTGTATTCTAAAGAATATTTTTTTCTCCAAATACCAAAAGGTGTATTTAATAAACTGAAATGTTCAATAAAGTTACAAGACATCTTAAAAATTGTTACTAATTAAAGAAATTGTGAATGACAGCAATTGTCAAAGGCCTAGAGATTACATTTCGTAGACTTATACAGAGCTGCGTTTTCATAAAGTCTAGCGAGTTTTCTATCCCGTGTAGATGTGCCTTTATAACTCATTGAGTTTTAAATTATCGTTTGGCAGATTCAAAGAAGAAAAACTTTAAAAAGTATTCCAAAAATTAAAAACTTACATAATTTAAAACGAAAAATATGATACCCTACTCCAGTATGGTTGGCAGCTATGGTATGGTAAAGCTATAAATATGGTTGAATGTTTGGATTCGAAATTCGAATGGGTTGAAATGGACTTGTGTCTATAAAATGATAAAAAAACAGGGTAACGGTAAGAACTTTTGGTTTTACCTAATTTTAGGTGCATTTAAGGGAAAATCAGGAATATAGTCCATATGGGCGATATATTCAAATATGGATCGAACTTATCTAGAATCAATAGGCTTTGTCCTTGAACGCAGTCAGCGAACCAAATTTCATTAAAATATCTTCCTATTTGTGACTTGTAGCGTGGGGAAATCCTTTTCTGGGGTACCTTTATATGGGCACTATGTCCAACCGTGTACCGATTCAAACCAAAATCAACAGGCTTCGTTCGTGGGCCGATATACAGCTGTTGACAACTAATTAGAAACGCATTTTTTACACTAGAGCTTGATGATCAATATTGATATTTTCGTAAATTTACCGTTACGTTTTTTGTTTAAAACAATTGTATTATATTTATTACTCTTTTTATTATCATTTACACTAATTTTTGTTGCTGTTTATTTTAAAAGCTGTTATAATTTCTGAAAATAGTTTACATATTGTTTAGTAAAATTCTAAGAAAGTGCGACAACTTATTAGAAACGCGTAATTGTTTATTATAGTCTTCTTGGCTAAGAGCTATTTTGATAAAAAAAATTTTATTTTACGGTTATTTGTTTCCAAATTAATGTTTTATAGCAAATAAGAAATTATAATTTTTAAGATTTATCGTGGGAAAAGGCAAAAGCTGCACCCCTGGAGAACGGAGCCCAATTTTTGAACTTTAGAAGTCTGGAAAGTCTTATAGAGAAATAGCAGAGCAGCTAAAGTGTTCCAAAAAATGGTTTTTAATGTTTTACAGCATATCAACAAATATGAGACCATAGCCATTGTTCAGCGAAAGAAGAGGCCCAGAAACACATCAGCACATACCGACCGAATGATAACGCGAATCTCCAAATCCGGCCCAAAAAAGTCATCTACTGACATCAAACGTGATATTCAAGAAAATTTAAATGTCACGATATCCAAGCGGACTATTGCACGTCGTTTGGTGGAAGCCGAGCTACATGGAAGAGATACGTCGGAGATACGTTAGATGACCCATTAACCAAGAATTTAATTAATGCGCAACCGATGTGAGGCTGTGGTAAAGCAAAAGGGATTTGCAACAAAATATTGATAAAAAGTAAGAAAAATAAATTAATATTAGTTTTTTTTCTAATAATATAAAATCGTTTCTAATTAGGTGTCGCTGTTATATTTCAAACAATATAATACATTTATAAAATATTTTTAAGACTGAATAATTTTTTAAGTTCTTTTTGTATATTTGTAAACAATTGAATATATTTAATTAAAATATTATGAAATAAATGAATATTAATTTTGTTGTATATAAAAACTTAAGCATTATTTTAAAAATAAAAGTTGTGAACAGCTGTAAGTAAGATATCTTAATATTTGCGACCTGAAGCGCGCACAAGAATACAAACATCAGCACAAACTTTTACCCTGTCCACTAGTGCTGTAGGGTATAATAATAAGTTGTGGTGTAGCGTTGCAAAAGTTGATTTTACAATCGGTTCTTGTGGAATCAGTTTGGGAACAGATGGAGTTAAAAACCGAATTTTTCTTAAAAAAGTAAAGCAGTAGTTCCGTTTAGTTTAGTAGTTTTACTTTTTTTAAATGTATGGTGCGGCCCTTTATAATTTGTGAAAAACTATAATTTGACCCTCGGTGACAAATCCGTGACCACCCTTGTTATATACCCTACTAAAAAAAATTATATGACTTTTGATATTATATATAATTACATCCGAAAAATGAGAACATCTAATTTTATTAATTTAGATCATATTATGATCATATCAGATCAAATTTGACACAATTAGATCTAAATTGAAGGAACAAGATATGGTTTGGTACAATTTTATCCGGATTTTGTCCTCATCCAAATGTATCAAATATAATACCATATCCAACTAGATATAATGGTATATAATTCGATACAATTATACATAATTATATGAGGCATATGTAACTATATATAGGTATATATATAATTAGATATTGTTATATATTGCACTATATATTGTGCAATATATAACAAGATATAGTTATATATCTAGGATATAATTTCGTAAAATTTTATAAGAATTTTTTTTTATTTCGATTTAACGATGTCCGTCTGTCGGTCCGTCTGTTTGTCTGTCCATGCATTCTTGTGCGCACTCTACAGGTCGCAAATATTAAGATATTTTGATGAAACTTGGTACACCGACTTATGTCGGCCCAACGACGAAGCCTATTGATTTTGGTTAAAATCGGTCCATGTTTAGACCTAGTGCCCATATAAGGGTCCTACCAAAATTATATTGTTTATACGCTGCAGGTCGTAAATATTAAGATATTTTGATGAAATTTGGTACACAGACCTATGTTAGCCCAATAACGCAGCCTATTGATTTTGGTGAACATCGGTCCCCATATAAGGGTCCTACTAAAATTATATTGTTTATACGCTGCAGTTCGCAAATATTAAGATATTTTGCTGAAATTTGGTACACCGATTTATATCAGCCCAAGGACGAAGCCTATTGATTTTGGTTAACACTGGTCCATGTTTAGGCCTAGTGCCCATATAAGGGTCCCCCAAAATTGGCTTGGTTACAAACTGCAGGTCGCAAATATTAAGATATTTTAATGAAATTTGGTTCGCTGACTCATATTATAGAAAATTTTGACACAAGTCCCATTTTCACCCATTCGAATTTCGGATCCAAACATTAGTTGGCTTTTAACCAGACTGGTGTAGGGTATTGTATAGTCGGCATGCCCGACTTTAACCTTTTTACTCGTTTGAAATTATTTGCGTTACTTATGGTTTGTGTGTTGTATGGGATTGCCCTTGCGAATGGTATATCACACCTTGTCATTTTTATGACGATGTATGATATATTATTTGCTTGTGTGAAGCAGAGCTGAGTGCTACCGGACGCGTCACAGGTTGCGGATAGTGATTCCGCAGAAATGTGGAGTAGTTGCCAATGGCAGCCGCGGACAGTCAGCGGTTACAAGGGGAGAGTCTCGGAGGGTCTTTCGAGCTCCCACTAAGTCCCGAGTTTGCCTGTGATCCTTCTAACGTCGTGGCGAGCAATTGGCGCCAACCAACAAAACCAATATCCCAACCGACCACGGGCGGTATAACCCTATTGGCGCTTGGATTAAATCCCTGCGCAACCACTGCAGGCCTGGAGGCAATGTTGGTAGCCCCAACACCAGGATCGGATGCTTTGACCCAATCAGCCATTCAGCTTAAACCAAACATGATTACCGAAACCGTAACAACAAGAAAAAATTCTGATAAACCCGATTCAAAGACGACGACCTTTGGCATGAAAACTAGGACACGAATAGGAACATTGAATGTTATGACGCTCTCGGAAACATCTCGCCTGGCACAGGTCTGCAAGGAATTTAACACCTACAAAATTACAATGCTCGGACTGTGCGAAACAAGATGGTATGATTCAGGTGAATTTATAACTGCCGATGGTCTTACCCTACTCTATTCCGGGAAGATAACTGATGAATCTCGATCCAGTGGAGTAGGCATCTTATTGTCACAGCCAGCTAAGAAAGCTCTTATAGACTGGAAGCCATATTCAGATCGAATTATAACTGCAAGACTGTGTACTCGAAGCCGCAATCTTACATGTATACAATGCTACGCGCCAACAGAAGCAGCCGAACTATCTGCAAAAGAATCGTTTTATGACCTCCTTAACAGAGTATTAACATCAGTACATCGAGGTGATATCGTGATAATGATGGGTGATTTTAACGCTCAGGTTGGAGCAGACAACACTAGCGTAGAGAGCACAATGGGAATGCATAGATTGGGCGGTTGACAGAGAATGGTGAATTACTAGTGGAGACATGCACAACAAACAATCTGGTTATTGGTGGCACGCTGTTTCCGCATCCAAGGATACACAAAGTGACATGGGTTTCTCCTGACGGGATAACTGAGAACCAGATCGACCACATCGCTATTAGTAGAAAATGGCGAGGTTCGCTTTTAGATGTTCGTAATAAAAGAGGAGCCGATGTTGCAAGTGATCATCATTTGATAATCGCAACAATCCGCATAAAAATTGCCGCTATTAGAAGGAACACACGAACTTCCCAAAGGGGATATAACGTTGATAAACTCAAAGATTCAACAGTTGCAAACTCCTTCACGTTAACAATGAAAACATCACTTCAGAATAATAATAATATAGATCGTTGTTGGGAGGAAACAAAGAATATATTAACACAAGCTGCAGACAAACACCTGGGATATAAGAACATGTCATCACTAATCCGTAAAGAGTGGATTAGTGATGAAACCTGAAGACTGGTGTTGGAGAGAAAGGAAGCCAAAGCAGCAATTAACAATAGCAGAACGCGTTCGACCAAAGCATTGTTGCAACAGTTGCACAATCGCCTCAATCGAGAAGTCAAGCACAGTGCCCGGCGTGACAAACGAAACTGGGTTAACCACATCGCTAAAGAGGCACAGGCTGCTGCCGAAATGTATCGTATGGGAGATCTCTATAGAGCGGCAAAGAAACTAACTAATAGTTCAAAACCCACTGTTAAACCATTGAAAAACGATGCTGGAGAACTCATTACATCCAAACAACAACAACTGAAACTTTGGGAAGAGTTCTATGCGACTATGCTATCGCCGTCTCTACCAACACAACAGAATCACACACTATAAACACAAATATCTCCACCGATTGCCCCAATATTATTGAAATTTCCGCAGCAATAAGAGCATTAAAGAACAACAAATCGCCTTGTGTAGACAATATATCCCCAGAGTTGTTGAAAATTGACGCAACAACGAGTGCCCATTTGCTGACGCCTATTATTAACCAGTTCTGGTGTACGGAGCTCTTCCAAGAGAGGCTTTCTGAAGGTGTTATTGTAAATTTACCAAAAAAAGGGGACCTAACAGCTCGTAAAAATTGGAGAGGCATTACGCTTTTGAGTATGATCAACAAGATGATCGCACATATATTAAATAAAAGACTATCAAGCTCTCTTCTTCCTGAACTTAGAAAGGAACAAGCCGGTTTCCGTGCTCATAAATCCTGTGTCGATCATATTAACAGCTTAAGAGTGATCATAGAGCAATCTGTAGAATGGAGATCACCTTTGTACCTAACGTTTATAGACTTCGAGAAGGCTTTTGACACCCTAAATCACGCAGCCATATGGGACGCGTTGGAATGTAAAGGTATGCCTACCAAGCTAATAAGACTTATTAAAGGTCTATATGAAAACGCTACCTGTAGAATTCTTCACGAAGGACAACTAAGCAATAAAATAAACATTAACTCCAGTGTACGTCAAGGGTGTGTATTATCACCATTGTTTTTTAACTGTGTGCTTGACGTAGTAATGAATAAGGCAACATCCCATAGAAGAGGAATTACTTGGGGTCTCCAAGGCAGACTGGAGGACTTTGACTATGCTGATGACATTTGTCTACTTACCCACACCTTTTCAGACATGCAATCGAAGTTATCACTAGTCCAGGAAACTGCATCACATGTTGGCTTAAAAATAAATATCGGCAAAACAAAAATAATGCGAGTAAATGTAAATAACGAGCAAACATTAACCGTTCAGAATCAATCGCTTGATGAAGTAGAATCATTCTGTTACCTGGGAAGCATATTGGACAAAAGTGGCGGATCCAAAGCTGATATATCTAACCGTATAAATAAAGCCCGGCAAGCTTTCGGCCAACTCAAGTCAGTGTGGAACTCTTCACATATATCAAGAAGGACGAAGCTAAGGATATTCAACTCCAATATAAAATCCACACTGTTGTATGGATGCGAGACGTGGAATGCAGCACCTCGCGACATACATTCCGTACAAGTTTTTGTGAATAAATGCTTAAGGAAGATTCTACACATATTCTGGCCTAGAACAATTTCAAATTGCCGACTCTGGTCAGAAACTGGTCAACAACCTATCCAAATTGAAATCCGCAAACGCAAATGGAATTGGATTGGACATACATTACGTAAACAACCCAATGATATTGCTAAACAAGCTATAGACTGGAACCCGCAAGGCAGTCGACGTATAGGAAGACCAGCACACACCTGGAAACGGCAAATTGAAATATCCAACTTACACCTTCGTTGGAATGAAATCAAACACCGTACATCAGATCGAACGTATTGGGATAATCTTGTTGCGGCGCTATGCTCCTTGCAGGAGTAAAAGGAACAAATATATATATATGGGATTGAATTCCAAAGACGGATTGCACTGATGTAGAATTTCCATGTTGAAACCAAACAACGGCGTTTGAGTGGAATAATGCTTTTACCTCTTTCGGAGTTTGAAAAAGTTGAACGTTTATATAGGTGTTCAGGCTCCTTAGCGTAAATAACTTTATGCAAAAATATTAAGACTCTTGTTTTAAGTAAGTCATCAAACTGTAAACCATAGAGTTTCGTTGTTGTAATTGGTGGAATTGAGGCATATCTTTTCTTTCCGTAAACGTAACGTGTTATATTTTTAAATACAGAGTTAAGTTTAGCTCTACTTACAGCATCACATTCAGAAAATAATTCACATCCATACAAAAGAATTGGCATTAATAAGTTTTAGCGATAAGAGATCTTATTTTGATGGGTGTGCAGTGTTGGGTTGACCAAAGTGTTCTAAGCATTGAAAACGTACGGCCACATGCATAGTTGATGTGATCAGACCATGTTAGGGTATTGTTGAAAAAAATTCATAGATTTTTAGCTGATTTTACAGTTTCTATAAATTTATTATTTAAACTTACATTGGGTATCAATGCTGTTCTATTGAAACGTGTTTGAATAACATGGCACTTCGACTTTTTTGGGTTAATGCTAAGACCATTTGCCGTTGCCCACATATTAACTCGCTGTAGTTCTTCATTTAGAGTTGTGATACATTGTTGAATCTCTGATGTATTACATCTAATGTAAAGTTGTACATCATCGGCGTACATTCTAACCCTACAATACTGCAGATGTTTAGGAAGATCATTTGCGTAAAGAGAGAAAAGAAGAGGTCCTACAATAGAACCTTGTGGGACACCTCTTCTAACTGGCAGTGAATTTGATCTGGCTGAAGTACTTTGAACATACTGATATCTATTACCAAGATAAGTCGCAATTAAATGTGTAGCAGTAGTAGAGAAATTAAACATGTTTTCAAATTTGTAGCATAATATATTATGGTCAACAGTATCAAAAGCTTTCGAATGATCTAAAAGTATTAAAAAGCTAGTCTTCCTTGCATCAATCTCCTTCCTAATATCCTCACCGACATCTACTACTGCAGTAATACAGCTATGTTTTTTACGAAAACCTGACTGTCGGTCAGTTAACAAATTGTATTTGTTTAGAAAAAGTGACATTTGTTTGTGGATGATTCTTTCAAAAGCCTTGGACAAATACCGTAAAATTGGCCTATACTCAGATTTAGTTTTGGGTATTAGTATAAATTTAGAATTTTTCCACTTTGTAGGATAACAACTAGTTGTTATAATCTTATTAAATATATGAGTAACGAAAGGCAAAATTTGAGGAAGAAGAATTTTTTGGAATTTGGGATGTATTTCGTCTACTCCAACAGCATTTGATTTAATGGACATACAGCTTTCCAAAACATCAATTTCATTTACACAGTCAAAACTAAATTGATTAATTGATGAATCACCGTGATCATTAAAACCATTGTTGTAATAGTTAATGTTAGGTTCCACCGTAATACATCAGGATCATTGAATACAGGTTCGTTTTTTGCATCTTTGCCGATGCCGATTTCTCTAATCGTTTGCCACGTTTTTTTCGATCCTAAGGCTGTCGAGAATTTATTAGCATAGAATTTTGATTTAGTTTGCCTTATAATCTTATGAGTTTCGTTTCTTGCAGCACGATATTCAATATTTAGATCTGTGGTTTTAAACTTTTTCCAACGTGAGTAAGCGAGGTCTCTTTTATCAATAGCTTGTTTTTTTCTTAAAGAAAACTATGGATTTTTAGTTGCCTTTATTATTTTTGTTTTTAGTGGCACGGATTGATTAAACAAATTAAGAACATTGCGTTCTAGGAAGGAAAGTTCATCAGCCACAGATATCATGTAATATATTTGATGCCAATCGATTTTTCAGAAATTACCTCGAGAAATAAATATTCAACAAAATCATCAGTATTTGAATTGCATAAAACATTAAATATTATGCCCTTTTTCACGTAAATAGCAACACCGCCAGCAAAACTTCCTCTATCGACTCTAAGAAGGACATATCCGTTCATAGAAACTGATAGGTTAGTGTCATTTGTGTCAAACCACGTTTCAGAGACACAAATAATATGTATGCCAGAGTTTTCGAATATGAATCTAAATTCATCCATCTTGTTACTCAGACTTTGAGCATTAATATGGCAGATCTGCAAGCCATCATTTTGCTTACACAATATTCTTATCATATTCGCAGTTCCGTTTTTGTAATTTTCCCTGATATTACTCAGCTTTTGAATTTAGATACAAAAATATATGAGGATAAGTAACGCATGAATTATTATAAAAGATATTTGAAATTATAAATAAAAACGTTATAATATTATTGGTAAAAAAAATTATGTAAAGAAACATATTTAGATAATAAAAACGGGATAAAACAGTTTTACATTTAACAGAATTATCAAAAGAAATTAAATATAAAATGTTAATTAAATATAAAATGTTAAAAACTAAGAATTTCAATAGAAGAAGTTGAAGTGCTAAATTAACATATGTTATCTCCATATTGGTGTTCAATGGAAGAACTGTAGACTCCCTCCGGTGGACGAAATAACAGATTAAGTTGTTCAAATTCATCAATACGAATTACCTGGCTATCAGCTGCTTGTTTCATATAGACCAATCCACGCATTGTAAAGGCACTATGAATTTGATTCCTCTTTTTCATACGTACTGCTTCACGAAGGATTAGGTAATTCGAAACCGTAAGGCTTTCATTGATGAAAAAAATATTATTTGAGCCGAGGCCAATATGATTCAATGTAAAAACAAAATTGTTATGTGCTTTCTTAAAAGCTGCAAGTGATTTTAAGAAAAAGTTTTTGTCATAGGGAGACCACATCTCAACTATTATCGGGGCATCTAGCGAATTGTTTTTATTTTTATTGTTTTCATTACTTACACGATATATCGATCTAATAGCGGGCAAGGACAAGTTAATTGTAGAGCAAATTAAACCAAATATATCGATTAAAAACGATTGATTTTGCATTTCATTGGTTTGGAATAGATATTTCGAGCAATTACTTACATTAGTTTGACAAATTAAATTTGTTTCGCACAATTTAAGAATTTTTTGATCGCGAAATATTATGTTTTTACAATATTATTTTGTAAATTCGCAACCGCTGATTGGATTTTAAAAAATTTTATATTTTTGCAAGGCTTTTGAAAGGAGCAAAAATACAAAATTAAATAAAAATAAATTTCTTTTTCGCGGAATGAATTGTATTTTTATTCGCGAAACCGCCAATTTGATAAACACAAATTGTATATTAATGAAAAGCATGTTGAAACCCCAAATACGAAAAACTAATAAATTGAAGAAAATTCGTACGCTATTTGTTTTCTTATATCTTTTGCTTGTGAAAATGTAAACTCCGTTACCACAAAAAAATTAAAATTGTGCAAAAAAAGTGCCCCTCTTAACAGCATTCCCAAAGCGCTGGAGCTAGGAACTTAAAAATTGGTATGAAGGTCCCTTCCATGTAATAGACATCCACTAAGATGGGATTTTTGGAAATTCCTACAGGGAGGGGCAAAAAGGGGCCGTCTCCCCCTTGACGGCCTGGCCAAACTACTGGAACTAAGAAGCTAATATTCGGTACGTAGATTCCTCCTCCAGCGTAAACGACCGCTAAGACGGCATTTTTGGAAATTCTTAACGGGAAGGGCAAAAAGAGGACAAAAAAAGTACATTTTTTTAAAAAGTACCATTTCCCAAAAAAATACCTTTTCCAAAAAAGTACCTTTCTCCAAAAAAGTATCTTTTTTTCAAAAAAGTACCGTTTTCCAGAAAAAGTACCTTTTTCCAAAAAAATTACCTTTGTCCAAAAAAAGTACCTATTTCAGAAAAAATACCTTTTTCCAAAAAAAGTACATTTTCTCCAAAAAGTACCTTTTTCCAAAAAGTACCATTTTCCAAAAAAGTACCATTTTCCAAAAAAAGTACCATTTTCCCAAAAAAAGTACCATTTTCCCAAAAAAAGTAACTTCCTCCAAAAAAGTATCATTTTCAAAAAACAAAAGTACATTTTCCAAAAAAGAACCTTTTTCCAAAAAAGTACATTTTTACATAAAAAAGTACCTTTTTCCCAAAAAAATGCATTTTCCAAAGAGGAAGTACTTTCCCAAAAAATATCTTTTCCCAAAAAAGTACTTTGTCAATGTCTTTCGAATGTCTCCCCCTTGATGGTCTGCACAAACTGCTGGAACAAGGTAGCTGAAATTCAAAATGAAAGTTCCTCCTCCTGTGTAGATATCCGCTAAGATAGGATTTTAAGAAATCCTATCGTGAGGCGCGATAAGAGCCGTCTTCCCCTTAACGGCCTGCCCAAACCTTTTTGGCTAGAAACCTAAAATTTGAAATATGTATTCCATGGAGTAAGTCTAACTCAAAACAAGGTACTTTTTCGATATCGGAACAGGAATATTGTAAAAATGGTCGCCGAAAGGTGAAAATGTCCCCAATACCGGCCTGCCCGAACCGCTGATGCAACGAAGTTAAAATTTCGCATGAAGATTGCGCCTGTATCGTAGACACCCGCGAAGACGGAATTTTTGGAAATTTTTACAGGTCAGAAAGAAGAAAAGTCGCCCTTTGATGGCCTGTTAAAATGGGTGCTCAAAAAGGGAAAGCGCTCATTTAACGGCCTGTCTAAACTGGAACTAGGAAGCTGAAATTCGGTATATTGGTTTCTTCCCCATAGTAGACGTCCGCCAAGTCGGCATTTTTGGAAATTCCAACCGGAAAGGGCAAAAAAGAAAAAATATCCCCTTGAAGGCCTGCCCAAACTGCTAGAACTAGGAAGCTGAAATTCTGTGTGTATATTCCTTCTCCAGCTTAGACGCTCCCTAAGGTGGGAGGGTCAATTTGATGGCCTGCCAAAACCCCACTGGCTAGAAATCTGAAATCTTATACGTGTTCGTTGGAGTAAGGGCTCACTTATCGGGAATGTACTTTTTGCAAAAAGGGGGGGTTCAAAAGGGAAAAAAGCCCCCTTAAAGGCCTGCCCAAACCGCTGTAGGTAGGAGGTTGAAATTTAGGATGAGGGTTCCTCTTCTATTGTGGATATCCAATAAGACGGGAGTTTTGTATATTTTTACAGATAGGGTCAAAAACAGGAAAAGTCTTTCCCTTGGCGGCCTGGCCAAAATGTTGGAACTAGGGAGCTGAAATTCGGTGTGTAGGATCCTCCACCAACGTAGGCGTCCGCTAAGACGGCATTTTTGGAAATTCCTACCGGGAGGTTTAAAAGTGACGTCCTGGCCAAACTGCTAGAACTAAGAAGCTGAAATTCTATATTTAATTTCCTCCCCCCACGCAGACGTACGCTACGATTGCATTTTTGAAAACTCCTACCGGGATGTGTAAAAAGGGAGTAATTTTCCCCTTGATTGCATGCCCGAACCCCTCTGGCTTGAAATCTGAAATTTATAAAATGTGTTCCTTGGAGTATGGGCTAACTTATCGACAAGGTACTTTTTGGAACAATGGAATATGGAACAAAATGAAATAGGGAGCGAGATGGCATGGAATGGAGAACGAGTGGAATTGAAACACTACATTTAAAAAAAGGAATGGAACGGAGTAAGTGCAAAGAAATGGAATGGAAAGAGGAACGACTGATATTGAAACACAAGACAGTGGGAACGAATTGGAATAAAATGGTGTACGAAATGGAATCTGGGAACGAGTTGCATTGGAACACTAAAATTGTTAAACGAAATGGAATGGAACGGGGAACGAGTGAAATTGGAACATTAGATAGCTGAAGGGAAATGGAATGAAATTGCAATGAACTACTGGAGGTTGGCACTTGAATTTTCGTATTTGACTACCTCTAACTCAGACATTCATCCACTGAGGCAGAATTATATATATTTGTGAATTTTTGCGGGGGGAGGGGGAGCAAAACGGGGTTAAGAACCCCTTTTAATTACCTGTGCAAATACTTTAAGCAAGGAATATGATACTTGGCAATGAAACATACTCTACCAAAAGGTTAAACAAATTTAGTAAAACTGAAAAAACCTCAAAAAAATAATGCAATTTATATATTCGGATATTTAAACTTCCGCTAAAGAAGCATCGGTGGAAGAAACCGACGCAAAAAACTTTCCAACTAAATTTGTGAATTTACTTGAATTGCCAGGTCTACTTTTAAAAAACTGGAATTAAGTAAATTTTAAGGCACGCTAATAACATAGCCGGCTTCGCCTGCTAGTCTCGTATATAACTATAAATATTTCTCTGAATTGCCAAAAGTCCTTCCATCTTAAAAATATTTGAGACTTTATTTGTAGAATTTGAGATAAATTCCTTGAGGACTATAAAATTCAGCTTATTTAAATTTCCGAGAGCGATGCTTTTAGACCTTTTCACCTAAATTTTTTCTAAACGAACGAGGTTTCAGTTATCTTGAATATTTTTGTATTATCTCGAGATTTTCAATATAAGTATGCTCTGGATAATCACTTCAGTTTGATGTGATAATTTATAAACCCCCTCAATTATCCGTTTAAGGTCACGGTTCGAAACCATTTTTCTTGTATTCAGAGTTCTTTTGTCTATTTTTGCTTGCTATGAACATACCCGTAATGGCGTATATATTTATAAACAAACAAAAACTCTAAATAAGTAGTAATTAATTTTAATTTTTAATAAAAAATTAAGTAACACAATTGTGTTAAATGTAACATCATTATGACTTCCGGCGAAGAAATTTTATGTAAACAGATCTTCAAAAGCTGCAGTCTTGCCTTCACCAAAAAATTTCATCTTTAAACTCTTTGTCATCTTTATTCAACAATACCTTTGTATAAGAACATAGCTTTAACCATTCTTCCTGTACACGGCTTACACAAAATGCAACTTTTACTTTATATTTTCAAATCTTTAAATAACATTGGGCATCACACGATTGCTTTTTCAAGAAATCAAACAGCGTTCAACACAAGAAATAATAAGAATTTAAGAGTAGCACGATGTCGATTGGAAACCACATATGTTTCCTATGCTCCTGCAAGGAGCATAGGAAACGGCCCTATGCTCCTTGCAGGAGTAAAAGGAACAAATATATACCAGATTATTTTTGCTATATATTAGTAATAGAGGAACAGCAAAAATAAAACTGTTAAATATATAGAATTTTAGTTATATTTGAGTTAATTTTTGTAAATGGAGAATAGCAAATTAACCTGCTAAAATCAGCAAAAAATTTTGCTAAATTAGTAGTTTTTTTCGATTTTTTTTTAAATGCAAATAAAAATCGAGCCTTTTGAAAACAGCAGTTGAAATTTGTTAGCAAATATTTCTGCTGATTTTAGCAGAATAAACTGCTATTTGCATTCAACTAAATTTTGCTTAAAAATAGAAAAATTTTGTAGATTTAACAGTTTATTTTTGCTATTTTTAGTCTACAAATATTTAGCAAAATTTTCTGCAGATTTTACAGTACAATTTGCTATTTTCAATTAGATAAAAGTTAGCCTAAATATAACTAAAATTCTGTAAATTTAACAGTTTTAATTTTGCTGTTCTCATTTTGCTATTATTTAGTTTTTAACTAATTTTTAATAACTTTTTCTGCTATTTTTACAAATTTATTTCTATGAGTCCATTTTAGGACGAAGATTACTAATGTGGACACTAATTTTAAAATTAGATCCAATTTTTGAAATATTCTTAAATTTATCTTTTACCAAAAAACAAGTTTTATCTTTAAAATTGTTTATTAGGTGCTATACCTAAACAAAATTCGGATAATTTTTAATATGGGCTTAGAGTATGGACTTTGAGCTTTAAGAACTGTATTTAAGAACTTCACTTATTTTTCAATTTTTCAAAAATATTTGAATCGTTTTTGCAAAATTTTAACGCATGGTGTAAGTTTATATTCTTTTCATCAAACAATTATACCAAAATTTTCAAAAAATTCAATTTCAAGTACAAGTTTTACAGCTTTTTATGAAATTAATTTTGTATGAAGTATTGTAACTATGGCGAAAAGAGATCGTTACTAATATTATAAATGAAACTCTTTGTCTGTCTGTCTGTATGACTGTCTGTCTGTTTGTGACGACATCAGGCCCAAACGCCTGAACCGATTTTCTTAAAATTGTCGTAGCATCCATTAGTAACTCTCCAAATTAAAATAGGCTATATTAGATCTTTATTGGACAAAGGGGCGTGGCACATCCCATACAACACCAACATATTTGAGCAAAACCTGGCAGGGTGTTTTCTAACAAATTTTTAGAGTGCTTTATATAGGCTTATGTTGACAATATTTGAGCAAAACCTTGCAGGGTGGTTTGTAACAGAATTTTTAAGAGCTGTTCCAAAAGTAGGCGCGATAGGACCAGGGGGCGTGGCACCTCTAATAAAATAGCTTTACCTCTGCTCCTATTGAATATATGTAAACAAAATTTTGAGCGGCGTTTTCTAACCAATGTGTTTAAGTACTGTGGCAACAGTGGGCGTTACAGGAAAAAGAGGCATGGCACTCTCATACAATTCTAATTTCTTGACTGCTTTACATGGTCTTATGTTGAACATATTTGAGTAAAACTTGACATAGTGTTTCCAGATAGGTGCTATGCCATAAAAGGGGGTACAGAGCAAGGGGGCGTGGGACATCCCATACAACCTGAAATAGCTTTACCTCGGCTACTGTTAAGCTCATATGAACAAAACTTGACACGGTCTTTTCTAAAATTCGTTAGTACTACTCCAAAAATGGGCGAGATAAGACAAGGGGGCATGGCACCTCCAATACTGTCTAATATTTAAAATTGCTTTAAATCGGCTCCTGTTGAACGTATTTGCGCAAAATTTGGCACGGCGTTTTATAATAATATTTTTAAGTGCTGTGCTAAAAGTGGGCGGGATAGGTGGAGGGGCGTGTTAGCTTTCAAACAACCCAATTTTTAAATTTCTTTACTTTTGCCCATACCGGACTTGACATCGCTATTTTGCACATCATTTCTAAGCAATGTGCGAAATGTGGGTGGGATCGACGAAGACGCGTAGCTTTCCCACCCCATACAATCTAAAATTTTTAATCACCTTTTAGTTACATTTAAGATGAATTTGCCACAGCGTTTGTGAATATTCTTTAGCATTGCCGTAAAGTGGGTGGGATAAGAAAATGGGGCGTGGCACTTCTCATACAACGAATAATTTTAAAATAACTTGCGTCGGCTCCTGTTGAACGTATTTAAATTAAATTAGGCACTGCGTCCTATAACAACTTTCTGAAGCACTGTTTCAAAATAAGGCGGGATCCAACCTTTTAAATAGATTTTCCTTGGCTCCTCCCAAAAATATTTTAATCAAAGTAAACACGGCTCGTTATAAATAGCATCGCTAAACAATGCGCCAAATGTGGGTGGTATAGAACGAGGGGGCGTTTCGCTTCCCATACAACCCCAAATTGACTCACCGATTACAGACTCAACATCGCCCAGCCTAGACCACTTGATCTAGGAACTGCAAATTTGCCACATAAGCTCCTCCTCATACATATACCTGCACTAAGACGGGATTTTTAGATATTCCAAAAAACGGGACCAGAGTGTGAAAATAATCCTCCTTCCAAGTACCTTTTTCCAACAAATACATTTTCAAAGAGTACATTTTTTCCAAAACAATACATTTTCTCAAAACAATAATTTTTCCAAAAAAGTACCTTTTTCCAAAAACCTACCTTTTCTTAAAAAAGTACCTCTTGTGAAAAAACTACCCTTTTCCAAAAAATTACTTTTTCCAAAAAAAAAAAAAAAAATATTGGAAAAAAGTACTTTTTGCAAACAAAACTTTTTCTTAAAAAAACAAAAAAAAAAAAAATTTACAAAAAAGTACTTCTCCAAAAAATTTCTTTTTCAGAAAAAAATTATCTCTGTCCAAAAAGAAGGACAATTTTTCTTAAGAAGAGAAAAAAATGATTTCTTTTTCCGAAAAAAAGTATCTCTGTCCAAAAAGAAGGACAATTAAAAAAAAACCTTTTGTTAAAAAGTACTTTTCCAAAGGTCTGAATGTGAACACAAATTTTATAAACCATACAACATCCATGAAAATGTTGGGACATTACTTATTACCTCTATATGGCGATGTCGCGAAAAATAATGAGTTACACACCAGCATACGAAAAATCAAAAAATATGTTGTTACCTATGTGCTTACCAGTATTGACAAAAATAATGATTCTAAAAATTGATTTTGAAAAAAATAAAAAATTTACAATAAAAAAAATATTTTTTTATTGTAAAATTTTTTTAATAAAATTTTGTCGTGCGGGACTCGAACTCGGGCTCCAGATTGCCAGTCTACAGCTCTACCATCTGAGATATTTCGACATGTTATATTGGATAGATAAAAACATAATTGACCTGCCGCGCACAAGTCAGCTTACTCGCCAACACACAAAAAATCAAAAAATATGTGGTTACATATATCCTTACCACTGTTGAAAAAGGCGCTATGAAATGAGGCCCTAAGAAATTTGGCCCCAAAATGAGAAATGTAAAATGGCCCAAAAAAAGTAGGGGGAAAATTTGGGGCATATTTTCATCAACAATGCCCCAAAATAAGAATGAAAAATTACCCCACAAATTTGGGGTCAAAATTCATTTTTTACATTTGGGCTTAAATTACATTATGAAATTTAGGCCCAATTTTTAAAAATGAAAAATGACCCCAATTTGGAGCTAAACTTTAATAAATTTGCATTTTTTAGCAAAACACGAACGAAACGTTTTCGGACATAATCACCATAACTGTGGTGGAGATTATGGCCGAAAAGTTAAAAGTGGAAGGAAAAAAGTGGACATTATACCCAGAAATAATGGGAATTTGAACCTCTTTTAAAGTGGTCATAATACTCATTATGGGGACTGTGACCATAGCAATTGTTGACAACATAAATCCCATTATGGGGTTATGACCGCTACGAAAGTAGACATAAACCCCAGAATGAATTTTTTAAAATTTTTAATATTTCCATTTAAGAGTTGATAGATTTGTAATTTTTAATGTTAAAGCTGTTATTTTTTAAGTTTTAGGGTCATATTCATAATCACTTTTTAAATTTCTAAATGGTTTATTAAAAAAATTTTTCACACAAAATTCATTTTATAAACGTGTAATAAGATATTAAAATTATTATGAATAAGCACTTTAAAATTTAACTATTCTTGAAAAAAGTTTTTTAAAAACAAAGATCTACTCAGTTGTTATGCTACTTATTCTTGAAGAATTATCATTATATCAGAAAATATTGGATTTGAATACGTCGCGAGTAAATCGCCGCAAAAGTGTAAAGCGCCGCAGGCGAATATGTTTTATTTTAGTTTTGTGATTTTTAATGAAAAATTAATTCGTTATTTTGTTTTTATATTTGTTGAGTTAAAAAATCGCGGGATTTTTAAAACAAATTTTCATTTTTGTTAACTTTTGAGAAGCGGCGCAAACAAAATTTTTATTTATTATTTATTTTCAAAAGCGAAATTTTTTAATTTGTTAATTTTTTTAGTGTAATTTTTTTTTTAAATATGTGTATTTTCCTTAACAGTTTTTTATTTAATTAACGTGCAATTTTTTTTATAGAAGTTCAATCTTTTTTCTTTATTTTTCTCAAAACTTATAAAATTTTAAAAGAAGATAACAAATTAAACCAAACTAAAATGCGAGGTTTCACAATCTCCCTAACAATGATCTCCTAACATGGGGAGTATGGCCGTTTTGTAATCAGTATTTCACCCAATTTTTTTATGGGGCTTATGTCCTATCATTTTTCAGCCTCAACCCCCAAAATCAAAACGGGGATAATGTCCGTTAGGGCAATGATCGGGACGCTCTAAGAGGCAATGTCATGACAAACCATTCGCTATTAAATTTTATAAGATCGTCGATGCTGCAAAAACAGTAATGTTTTTTTCGCTTTGAATATTTGGTGCAATTTTTCAGTTCATTATATTGGGGTCATTTTGCATTTCTTCAAATTGGGGCTATTTTGCACAATGAAAAAAAGCCTGAAAGTAATACTTTTATGGCGACTATCTCTAAACAAGGACGAATTTCAACCATTTTCTATAGGCTACTGGGACAAATGCAAAATTATATTCCAAATTTTCGATTTGCGACCTGTAGTTTAATTATAATGATACCTGGACAGACACTCAGATGGAGTCGGTCGATGTTCAGAGAGGTCGATATGGTTACATTATTTTTGGTATTTATAAACATCAGTGCAAGCCCATAATGCTCTTTCCACAGCTTCTGCTTAACCAAATAGAATATTATAAGCCTGAACCTTAATTTTCACTATATTTGTGATCATTTGCCACCTGGGGACTCCGGGCAAGCCCATGCTTTAGCCCGCTTTTTTTTTATATATGTTTTCTTTTCATAGAATATTTTTCCTATCCAAAATAAACTACATTTTAAATTTTAAGATGTACTAACTAATAAAGTAGTTGGCTTGCTCGATACGACGAAGTTGGTTTTCGGTTTAATTAAACCAAGTTAAACTGACATCCCAAAAACTAGGCCTAAGGCATGCTAACAACGTAGCGGGCTTGCATGGTAGTAAACTATACTTTTCAACGCGCATATTTAAAAATCGTTATTTTTTAGGGAAGTTCACTTCAGTTAACTAAAACTCTATTGGTATTGATTAGAAAGCAAGTGTATTACTCATTTGAATGCTCCCAAGAAACATTTTTACGGATACTCCGGCACATACGGAATCATGAATCCGGCTTTTACGGCACATTAACGGTCCGTAATACACGTATCCGTCAAAGCTTGTACGTATATGGAACATTAACGGACCGTGTAATCGGATTTTCGAACATAATACGTTTTAACTCCGTTTCCATACCGTAAAATACGGACTTAATGGATTTTAATTTGTGTTCAAAATAAAAACAATTAAATTCTTTTAAAAACTTTTTGTGGCGATAAATTGATGGCGGTAGCTAGAATATATCCAACACAACACAATCAACACATCATCAAATCGCATACATATATTAGATGGTAAGATTAATAAAAGTTAGTGCGTGTTTTACAATGGTTTGTGGTTTATGTAAGATCGTTTGTTTTTATAACAAAAGCTCTGTTCCACGTACGTTAACGCGGCTACGCAATTTTTCCCAAATTGTGTGTAAATTGTTGTTGTTTCGAGTAAAACGCCATAGTAAATACAATCAATTAAACCATAACTAATTTATTTTTTCTTTTGCATGTAGATGATGGATTCTATTATGGGTGACTGTCGTTAATTGATGCGCTAGATAAAGAGGTAAATTGAGGTACTGAATATAGTGTAAATGTAAATAATATCGTTACTAATAAATCTATTAAAAATCAAGAAAAAAAATTACTCAAAATTAGTCAATTTAGATAGATATACAAGTCCGTTTTTGGTCCGGAGTCACTCCGGTTATACACAACGTAACGGTCCGTAAATGGTCCGTCATTGACGGACTTTTAACGGACTTGTCCGTTTTTTACACGACGCAACGGTCCGTCAATGACGGACTTGTCAGTTTTTTACACGACACAACGGTACGTCATTGACGGACTTTCAACGGATTCAAATCAGTTTCGATGTTCCTTAAAATCCGTTTTCTGGTCCGTATACGGATCCGGAAAACGGTACGTAAACGGAGTTGGATTCCGTTTATGACCGACCGAAAACGCTACGTAAACGGAACGATTTGTTTGTTGGGCTTTTATCTGAATTTTGTTAACAAAGATTGGTCATAGACTCCTTCTTTCTAAAGTGTACAAAAGATCACCTTTTATTAGATTTAGTGAATTTTTTTTTAAATTAACGGTACAAATCAAAATTTTTGGTTTTCTTTCGTTATAGGTTATATGTAGGGTATTCAATTAATCGGCTTTTTATTTTAATCGATTAATCGTGCAAATAATTATTCGGGTTTTTTTCTTAACCGGTTAATCGAACAAAATTTTAAAATTAATCGATTAATCGAAAAAAATTTCTGTAAAGTAATATACATACACTTGTTGGGTTTTTAATAATTTTATTTAAAAAAGGAACAGAAATAAACTCAGTAACTCTAAATAAAATAATTGAGATCAGATTTTATCAATATTTTTATTTCTTCTGTCCCCTCTTTCACATATTTAAACTTTATCCAAATCGGGGAGAACCACACCGCAATCAGTTAAAGAGTCAAAAAAGAATATAAGACCACGTACGTTAATTTATAAATCGTTCGTATGCATTGGATACATAAAAACGTAAATGTAGGGAGGAATTCTTTTGAGAATTGATTTTCCCGCTACGTTTCCGTACCACCATCCCTTTATTTTATTTTATTATTTCAGAGTGCTCACTAAACAAGCTTTATTACATTGAGCATTAATTATAATTAATAATTATTATATGTAAATAGATACCACTACTTTATTAGAAAAGTCACAACAACAGAGTAGTAATTTGGAAGATGACAAAGCAAACTGTGATAATATTATGTTGTTTTTGTGTTTTCTTTGGGATCTAAGACGCTCCTACTTGAAAACATGAAATTCTCATTGAGTTGAATCTAACAAATATTTCTAATAGGTCGTCCCTATAATATTTTTTCAGGCCAGAATGAAATCCGGATAGGTACTACAGCAAATTATTTATTATAATTTTTTAAAAAAGTTTTGAGATTTTAGCAGATTTACATTAATCATAATCTCTGAGAAAAGGCGGTTTTGGTGTTTTTGCTAAACTAATGAAGATAGATAACTGGCATATAGCTTCGTATTATGACGAGAAAAAAGGATTTTTGGCTACTCGAATGTTTAAGGGGTAAAACGGGGCTGAGAAGTTTCAAAAAATCGATTTTCAAACGCCATTTTTAGTGGATAGGAGGTGAAATAGTTGTCCTATTTGAATGTTGCATAAAATATCGTTTTGATTTTCAAATTTTCATTTTCTTGTAAAAGGTTTACCAAGGAGTTTATTTTTACCCCAAAAACTGCTTTGTAAATATTTCTGAAATTGCAGCTAATACTGCATTTAGACTGAGCAAAAACTACCCAGTGTTTGGCTTTTGCTGTTTTTACTTGTCAAAACGCATGTATAAAAAAATAGCAAAAACTAGTTTTGTACGAAAACTAGGTAGTTTTTGCTCAGTCTAAATTCACTATAACTTTGAAATTCTAAGGCCCTATTCGTCATATGCGTTCCACAATCTATTTGCAATGATTTAATGCAAGTTAAGATCTTTTGACGTTCTTTTTCATTATATATATATATTCCTCTAACTCTAATAGTGAAAAGGAATTAATTTTTAATAGTAAAAATTTTAGCAAATCACTTGGACCTAAAAAGTTGTCTCAAAATAACCAAATTTAAGTGCGTAACCATAGTTATAAATGTCAAATTTATATGGAAATATCCGTAGTTAACATTTAAAGCTGGTTATTTTTAATATAAGTTACCAGATAGAGATTTGAAAAGACTTAATTTCATTCAAAATCAAATTTTTGGAAATTGTGAAAAAGAACCGCTTTAGAAGCGGAAAATCAGAACTTAATGATACTTCGGAATCAATGAGAATTTAATTCTGTGCATTGATTCCACTAAATTCCGACATTTTTCAGGAGGTATTTTGTACCATTCTTCTTCCAATACTTTTTTCGATGTAGCTTTTGATGAAATGTTATGTTCCCGTACTTTTTCATCCAAATAAG
Source organism: Leucophora obtusa (assembly GCA_949987735.1). Taxonomy (NCBI): domain Eukaryota; kingdom Metazoa; phylum Arthropoda; class Insecta; order Diptera; family Anthomyiidae; genus Leucophora; species Leucophora obtusa. The sequence continues at coordinate 16,143,791 of OX465300.1, forward strand.
CCCAAAGGTTTTCTATTGGATTCATGTCGGGACTTTGGGGTGGTGTTGGCAGATGTTTGGTGTTGTATAAAAGCCACAATTTAACGTCCAGAGCTGTATGTTATGGGTCATTATCTTGTTGGAAATAAAAACCATTTCTAGACAGCCCCATTTTTTCGGCACTTGCATGCAGGTTTTCCTTTAATATGGACAAGTATAGATGTCTATCCATAGTGCCTTCAATAAAGACCAACTTACCCCAAGGCCGACATACAGCCCCACACCATTAGAGAACCGCCTCCATGTTTTACTGTTGGTTTTAAATTTTTTATATTTAAGGATTCATTTTTCTTGCGCCAGACCATACGTCGACCATCTGACCCAAACAAGTTAAATTTGCTTTCGTCACTGAATATTATGGTTTCCCAAAACTCTACAGTTTTAGTTTTATGGAGCTCAGCAAATGATAAACGTTTTAGTCTGTTGACTTCGGAAATAAAAGGTTTTTTCTTGCCCCACGACCGTTAATATTATTGGCTCTAAGAACCCTACGGACAGTTTCGTCACTTACACTTATTTGTAGTGTTCCCTTAATCTTTTCATTGATTTTTGGTGCACACAAGTGTGGATTTTCCCGGTTTTCTTTAAGAATTTTTCTATCATTTATTAAAGACAATAATTTAGGACGACCTTGTCGCGGAATATTTTGAATATTACCGCGTTCCTTGGCACATTTAATCACATTTTCTATTGTTTGCCGACATCGGCTAAACATTTCACAGATATATTTTATTGATTTACCTTGATTATGAAGGTATAAAATAATTTTTTTCTCTGAAAAATTTAATTCCTTTCCTTTAGGCATTTCTATGACAAAAGCTTAACGCCTACTTTTAATAAGAAAAAAATTTAAAATAATCATGATAAAAACAAACATTACAAATATTATTGCAAAGGAAAAAAATTATAAAAAAAAACGGAGCAACACATAGATTTGAATAAATATCGGTAGTCTTTAAAAAGCAAAATACTTTTGTGATTTTGAAATTGGGGGGTGGTAAATGAAAAAATAAAAAGACACAATCGAATTGAATTGAATCTGAAATAATAAAATTTATGATTTAGGAAAGAAAAATTTTTAAAACGTCCAATAACTTCCATGTTATTAATAAATAAAAGTTAAATTTTTGCTAAGAAAATGTAGGCAAAATACTTTTGTGAGTAACTGTATATACCAGAGAACGGTTTGAGTGCAGTCATTTTTATTGTACATTCATACCATTCATTGCTTTTGCCATGTATTCATTCAACAACAATAACTAATGATATTGCTATTTATACATTCATTGTTTTTGATGAGTGGTTTTTACGCATTATTTTTTATAATGTAACTACACATCCAGCAACGAAATGAAGTGATGACGCATTAAAAGAATAAAATCAATCACAACATTCGTTTAGTACTCGTTGACCTGTTGCAGTATTTTTTTATTTAAATATGAAATATGTAAAGGGTGTTTTTTTAAGCCCGATAGAACTTGAAATTGTAAAAAATAAGACAAAAAATTAAATTGTAATCAAAATTTTTTTTTATTGGAAAGATCAATACGTGACATTAACATTTGAAAATGATTTCGGGCATATGGGCACCGCGGCTGTTCTTGACGAAGCGCATTCTGGACGTCCAATTTTGGGCCACTTTTTCGAGCACTGCTGGCCGTATGTCACGAATAACACGAACAATGCTGTCCTCCAAGGCATCAATTGTTGCTGGTTTATCAGCATAAACCAGTGACTTCACGTAGCCCCACAGGAAATAATCGAGAGGTGTCAAATCGCACGACCTTGGAGGCCAATTGACAGGTCCATTTCTCGAAATCAACTTATCGCCAAATTTTGATTTCAATAAGTCGATGGTTGCGTTCGCCGTATGGCACGTAGCGCCATCCTGTTGAAACCACATCTCCTCCGGATCAATGTCATCCATATTTTCAAACAAAAAATCATTGATCATGGTGCGGTAACGATCTCCATTGACCGTAACGCGAGCTCCGGCCTCATTTTTGAAGAAATAAGGTCCGATGATGCCACCAGCGTGAAAACCGCACCAAACGGTGCATTTTTCTGGATGTAATGGAGTCTGTAGGGTCTCTTGTGGATTGGTCTCACTCCATATGCGGCAATTTTGCTTATTAACAAACCCGTTAAGCCAAAAATGCGCCTCATCGCTGAACACAATTTTGCGTCTATAAGTTGCGCGAATCGACGACTGATTTTCAAAGTAAATTTGGATAAGTTCGTAGCGTTGTTCAAGCGTGAGTCTATTCATGATGATTTGTCAGAGTATACTGAAACAAATAAAAAAAAATGTTTCATCAAAATTTAATTTTTTGTGTTACTTTTTACAATTTAAAGTTCTATCTAGCTTAAAAAAACACCCTTTATATATTTTCTAATTTTGTTAATGTTTAAGTGAAAAAAATAAACACCAAAAATATACTAAAATATTTCACATAAAAAATTTTTTCATTTTTATACAATCAACATGAAGACCATTCATAGCAATCGTTTTTATTCACAACAATCGTTTTGTATTCGTTGCTTTTGTGAGTGTTAGGTAGGGTTGCCATTTCCATTTTGAGAAAAAGAAGACGCCAACCTCAAAAAAGTAGGACATTTGTCTTAAAAAGAGGACAATTTTTTTAAATAAATTAATTTTACAAAAATCAACAACGCGATAAAATATACAAATAAAAATTCATTTTATAAATAAAACAGTTTTTATTCCCACTAAAAAAAATTACAAAAAACAAAAAAATCATTCTATTCTAAACTTTAAATTAGTGGTACATAAATTAACAGAAAAAAAACATAACGATTAACAAATTCATTGCGTACATTGTCAGGAATGTACATTTCTATAACTTCTTGATATGAATTGTAAAGGGTTTCATGAATGTTTTTCAATGCTTCCAATTTGTATCAATATATTACTGTCGCATTTCTTCAAATATTTAAAAAACTCTTGACAATTCACATCAAAATTTTATTTGACTCTAATAATATCAGAAATAGAACTAGAAATAATTTTTGGATTCAGCTTTTTGTTTTCTGGCGCCTTGATTACAAAAAACTTCACAAAAAAAGATACAAAATCATTCTGAACTTAAAATTTGTAGTACCTGAATAAAAAAAAAAATAACGATTAACAAATTTATTTCATACATTTTAGGGAATGTACGTTTCTATAATTTCTTGATACGAATTATCAAGAGTTTCATGAATGTTTTTCAACGCCTCAATTTGAATGTCGCATTTCTTCAAATATTCATAAAACTCTTGACAATTCATATCAAAATTATATTTGACTAAGAATATCAGAAATTGTTTCACTCAATTTTTTATTAAAGAAAATATACGTTATACGTTGGCATTATGTGCTGGAAAGCAAAAATAGAACTCAACAAGTTTTCTCATTTAATAGCAAACATAATTTTTAATAAAAAAAATTTGGACCAAAACTTGTTATCAGTCGCGTTAATTGAATTTTAGGTTTTCACATAATTTTTCAGGATAAGCAATTCATTAAATACATTTTCATCATTAAAAGCAATGTTAATTTTTTTTTAATTCAACAGTTGGTTCACTGCTGACAAGCTTCAAATTTGGCAATCAAAGTAAGTGATGCCAAGTCAATTGAAATAACAGCAAAAAACAGCGATGGTAACAATTCAAAAGTTTAGAAGCAATAAAAAAAGGTTATGGGGAAAAGTGCAAAAAGTAAAAAACAGAATTTTTTTCCGTTGAAAACAGAATTTTTTTCCGTTTTTACGTGAGAGTGGCGAACAGCTGTTTTTAGTTGCATATCAGTGATGGGATTTGTGGCACAATTGTACCATGTTGGGTACAATAAAAGTTTGATTGGTACATTTGCACATTTTGGTTCTTTCCAAAAATTCTATAGAAATCCGGTTTATTTAAAAAAGAAATTTATTGGCAAAAACAATTGATTTTTTTTAATTTTCATACAAAAATTTGTGTTTAAAACGAACACATAAAATATTATATTTGAAAAGTAAACAAATTAAGTAAATAAAAATCGATTGAATTCACAAATATTTAATTTATTTGGCATAAACTATTTCAAAGATTAAAAGAATCAAATGATCTATGTAAATTGACTACAAATTATTTTCGATTTAAAATGAAATTGAATCCGATTTTCAGGGATAAAATATAATGAATTTTTCTTGCTTGTTATTTTATAAAAAATGTAAGTTTTGGTACTATAGGGGTCGAATATGTACTATTTTTAACCTGGTTGGTACTATTCTGAAAATCAAATTTCTCATTCCTTAATAGCACGTTACATATTTTGAGTAACTTAGCAAAAATAAAATACCACGTTACGACTCGTTCTCGTTACATTTACGTTCTAGTAACGAGACCTTAACAGAAGACATGAAATGCAATGCAAGGCTTTCGTCATACTCACTTTTGTTCAATTGTGCCTGTTTTGCTCTACTGAAATGATGTGTATTGACAACAATATGCTCATTTTTTATGATTGTATTCAAAAGCATAAAATAAGGCACTCAAACCGTTCTCTGGTATGTATGTATCAAATATAACATGTCGAGATAGCTAGATGGTAGAGATATCGATTGGAAATCTGCAGCCCCAGAATCTATTCCCGACACAAGCAAATTTTATGTAAAAAATTTACAATAATACATATACAATACAGATATGTAGTTACAGAACCACATATCTGGTATAATTTTCTACAATTTGATAGTAAATTATTTAATTTTTACATATGTATATGCAACCAATTATTTCACAATGTAAATGTAACCACTTATTTCCTATCTTCTAGGTAACCAATTATTCTTTCACTATCAGTAATCATCCTGGTAACTGATTATTCGCACTTTTTTGTAAGCGTGTGTGTTATGCCCACCCATGGCTTCTCGAACATCACGAACAAAAGCGAGTAAATAGCCTGGTAACTAGTGAAACCCTTTGTGAGCTACTTACTCACTTTATTTCTTGGTAATATCTGTTTATTCTGTTAATTTACTTGAAGGATCAGAGAAAAAAAAAGAAAACTAAAAAAATTAACAGGTTATATCTTTAGTTCTAAAAACGTTTATAGAAGTTTTTAATATTACTGATTTGCTTTATTGTCGGTCATTAGCTGTGTAATTTCTTCCGATTCTATATGTTTTCCACTCATTCGTGGGTGAACTCTTTAAAGGAAACTACATATTTTTAAGATACCCAGCAAAAACAAACATTACCAAATAATTAAGCGAGTAAGTAGTGCACGGAGCTTCGAAGAATGAATTCTATTTTGATTGAATTCCCTAAAAATGCGAATCGACTTCCTTTTAAATTTAATGAATGCATATTTAAATAATCGCAGGTAATTCATTCTTTGGAGTTCATTTGATCGAATCCAAATATGTTCGGCAACAAAAAAAAAAATGTTCTGCTTCAAAAAACTTCCTTAGCAAAACTTTAATGATTTTTTGTGAGCTTTAATTTTCTGGCATTAGAGTGCTAGGAACTGAGATCTGGGTAAATACTAGAACGGGATACTTGATGTCAATTGCCCTTAGCGCTAAACATTGGTCCCTGGAGATAAAAATATCGATAAATCACACTGTAAGATCCGACCGTAAATGCCAAAGATATAACGAAAAATGTAAAAAGGCGACCCCTTCGTTGGGGAAACTGCTTTGCAAATATAACTAGGATTCGAAGGTGTACGGCTTTCTTTTTCTTGTGGTACGGTCTACTGTACATTAGTCCGGCATTTTTTAGAATCTTTGCATTTTTATAAATTACACAGTACAACAAAATAAGAAAAATTTGATGCATCGGGATCGCGACACATCATTTCTAATAGACTTTGGGACGCAGATCACGAATATGGCCATAGAATTTTAAAGTTAGCTACACTTTAAGAAATATTTGCAAAAACGTTTTTGTAGGAAAATTTAATTTTTTATAAACTTTTTGCAATGTGCCCTGTAATTTTATATATTGCATGTTTTGGCAGCTGCGGTAATATTCTCTATACGCGTATTTACAATTGAAATTTCCCTTTTTTCACGATTTTGTCTGCGATGAAAGGAATATCCAATATTTCAATTTGTGCCTTTAGTAAAAATCATGTTACTTAATTTATCAAAAATATTTCGCATTTTCGGTTTTAATTTTAAGTTAAAATTGACTAAAACTGAAAAAGATAGACTTTTTTAATACCTAAAAATTCAGGAGTCTGAGACTAATCTTAAATTATAAAACTTATATAAAACTATTCCGAAATGTAAAACATATATTTTCTAATCAGTTTCAATGAAGTTTTAGATAATTGAAGTGTAAATTCCTAAAAAATAACGATTTTAAAATACGCATGTTCAAAATTCTACTTTATTTCCTTTTGCCAGAGTAAATTCGTATAAAATTAATTTGAAATAAAAAAGATATACACTGCTGTTCTGAGTTTAGAGGGTTTTGATTTAGAATGGAACTCTAAAAGCACATGGAATAAAAATATTCGGAAATTTGCTGTTTTGGTATTCACATATTAAGTGCGTTCCCGAAATTTACCCAAAAGCGTTCCCATACTCGAAAATTGGGTAAATGAGAGCGCTAATGAGTGTGAATTAGTATTTCTCTTTTTACCAAAATTTACCCAGACTTTTTCTTCGGGTAAACTTTGGTAACACAGCTGAGGTAAATATAAACAAAAAACAATTCTTCTTCTTCCTCTTTTTTTGATTCCGAAAAAAAATGTTAAAATTTATAGACAGTTTTTAAAATAATCTTTTTATGTATTAAATGTCTCAAATCTCAATATTTTAGTGAAAATACAAAGAAAACATTTAAAAATTTTGTTCACAAATGTTTTTTTAATAGTTTAATAAATATTTCATAGAAAGTGCATTCGTTTTTACTTCCACACAGCTTTTTATACACGGAATATTTCACAAAAATTTTTGTGGATGTCAATCACAAAACAGCAAAAATGTTCGGAATGTTCCACTTTAGAATTTCTTTATGTGGATTAGGATTTGAGAACAGCGCCAATAAAATTTGTATTTCAGATTAAATTCTCTGCAAATATTGACGCAAAAGTTGTGATTCCTTTGATAAAATAAATTTAATGGAATATGAATTTATGTTGGTTGTTAAAATTCTGCAAATCTGATTAAGGGATTTTACAAAATCTGCAGAATAAGAAAATAAGTAAAATTTTTACTTTAATTGCAATTATATCCTAGATCTTTCACAAAGTCTATGTTTTTAAACCATATTAAAATTATTCATGGTTTAGTCAGGTATATGAAAACAAAAAAACTGTCTATTTGCTAAAATTTAAATTTGAAAATGTTTCAAAAACTAGAGCTAATTTTAAAATTTTGTGTTCACATTAGTGATATTCATCCTAAACTCTATCAGAATTGATATGTCGCATGCCCGAAGCATTTTTAGTGTTGTACTGTGTTATTGTTTAAATTATTGTAGCACTAGATGTTAAACTTATGTAGTGAGATTTTTTTTTAATTATCATAAAAAATTATAAGGTGTGATGCATCATTTACAACTAACTTTGACATGCTGAATACAAAAATTTTAAAACTCCGTTTTTGAGATATTGCTGCTTGATTTTTGCAAAAATGGCATTTATTCCTTTATTCTAGAAATGTTTTAAAAATAATCTTAAAATCTTATCCGATTTTTTTTCAAATTCGCACCCTATAACTTTTAGAAGAAGTGCTACAATAATCCAAATAATGATTGGAGATTTTAACAAAGAAAAATTTTTTCCATACAAAAAAATGCTCTAATCTGCCATGTACATGGTATTTAAATTATCAAAACAATTGTATCACTAGCAAAGCCTCAACTTTGTCATAGAAAAAATTGGAAAAAAGATTAAAAAAAGACAAAACTTCGTCAATTTATTTTTAAAAAATAGTAAAAGGACACTATCGTGCTTCACATATATTGATTAAAAACAAATAAAATATAAAAAATCTAATAATATTCGCAATTTTTAAAAATTTTATTTAAAAATTTCTAATTAAAATAGAAATTTAAGATATAATTAAATTTTTGTTGTAATTCCACTCAAAAAGCTTTGAAAATGGCCGTTAAAACAAAGGTGTATGCAATTAGTAAGGTGACAAAGGTATTTACCTGTAAAATAACTAAAAATGTAGTTATTTTTGACTGTTGAAAAATAACAAATAAATGCATTAAAAATAACTAATAATGCCTTCAAATCAACTGACAAATTTGAACAACAAAAATTTTAAACAACTGTCAAAATTCATGAAAAAATTACTGTAATTTACAGTTAATTTTTCGATATTATAAAGTATATTTTAATAAAAAAAAAACAATTTTTTTCTTTTGAATAAAAAAAATTTATAATTACACAACACATAAAATGCAAACTCCTTCTCGTGTGCTATTTTTCGGAGTAGGTACTTACCGAAACTAACAAAACTTCATTTGGGTTTTGCTAGTTTAGCTGCTGTTCAGATTTTATGGCCTCATGTATATTTTGTCTAAAATTTAGTTTTTCCGAAAAACATGCAATTTTTCTCACGGCTATATCTCGGAAACCAATCGGAATTTTCCCAGGTAGAAATTATATGTGGTAACAAAAAATAAGCACTGGCAAAGCACATATAGACCGCGGTCTTATAAAAAGAAGTACTGGAAAACCTCTAAATTTGGACGCTTTACCAACGCTTGAAAAGGGTGACTTTCCAGCGCTTGTTTTCCTTAAAAATTATTTTGTTTTTGAAAAAGAAGCTCCAAAAAGGAGTGGATACTTAATAATTTTTGACTCCACAAACAATAGCTCCAAGGATCATCTATATTTAGAGCAATTTAAAATTCTTCAGTGATGAGGACTCAATTTGGTGGTAAGGAAAACATTAGAGTTTTTAGTTTCCTTGTGCTCAATAAAAAAAAAATCTCAATATTTTCAAAACCATTAAATAATGGGTCCGCCAAATAACTTTTTTTTTTTGAAAATGCTATAAAAAAAAACTACTGAATATTTTCTCAAATTTCTTTTTTTATTTGAAAGTACAATCCTTCCGGTTAATAATGGAAAATAATTTCATTCATATGGCTGCCTCGGCTGGCCATGCAGTAGCCTACATGATCGGCCCAATTTTAATTATCGATTGTGTGCAGCTGTATTTCACCAATGGCTTCACGAATATTGTCCTTTAAAGCGTCAATTGTCTCTGGCTTGTCGGCGTAACACTTATCTTTGACGGCACCCCACAAATAATAGTCCAACGGTGTCAAATCGCAGCTCCGAGGTGGCCAAACGACATCAGCTCTGCTGCTGATAATGCGATCTTCAAAAACAGGGCGCAAAACATCGAGTGTAGCTTCGGCTGTGTGGCACGTAGCGCCGTCCTGTTGAAACCAAATGTTGCCAATATCCACCTCTTCAATTTTTGTGAACAAAAATTCGTTCAACATGGCCCGATAACGATCGCCATTGACTTCGCACACATTCTGCAACATTACCATGATTTTCAAAGTAATGTCGCAATATTTCCACCATATTCGTTCAGCGGAAGGATAAAACTAATTATCTGTCAAATCAGTCATGAGCTAAGTGTTACCATTCACGAAATAAGCACTAGTTGAAAAAAAAAACGTTAGATGGCGGACCCTATAGATCGGTGCTATCATTTGGGTTATATCTCGGTATGCCGTACGGAATACCGAGTAGGTATACCGTGTTAAAATATAGAAAAAGTGCTAAAAATCCGCCTTGAGCCAAAAAATTCGTATGTCCATTAAATTTTGAATGCAGCTAACTTGACAAAACGAATAATGCAGGAGTTCTTATTTTTAGGGCTACTTTCACGTCCAATTCTCAGAATTGAGTCCCAAAATTATGTGGCGTACTGTGTAATCAAATATAAATAATTTTAAAACTTCATAAGTATCATGAATTTGACTGAAGTAAAACAAATAAAATTTGTATAATTTAATTCCTGGCAAAAATATATTGCGAATAACAAAAACTTAAATCTAAATTAGTACTTAAGAGGGCACGGAATTCCATGCAAATGCATGTTTTTTCGATAGTCCAAAACTAATGTGGACTAGAAATTTATCCGAATCATCAAATTTAGAATGAAATGCCATCGTTTCATAGTTGCATATTTTGACAAAAAGGCATGTTTTTGTACACTTTGACATGTTTTTCTGCATCAGTTCTGCGACAGGTTCTTTTGGGTTAGTCATGTGACAGGTTCATTTATGTCAATCCTGCGACGGGTTCTTTTGTTTCAGTCCTGAGACGGGTTCTTTTGCTTCAGTCCTGTGACTGGTTATTTTGCGTCGGTTCTGTGACACGTCACAAGAGGCAATTGACCTCCTCCTAGGACAAGCCCATGTAAAAGTTACCGGTCCTTTTCATATAAAAGAACCGGTCCAAGGACCGGTCACGTGACGTGTCCGGTGATCGGTTCCTTTTCTCACAGGGTAATTCTCAAAAGATAACTTTTTCTGCTACCTCTAAATAAAATCGAATTTAACTGAAACTTGGCACAGAGAGTTTTTAGACATCAAGGAATAGGGGCAACATTGTGGAGATCGCAAATTCCAACTCTGGTGCTCAGTAATTGCTATACCAATATTTTGAATTGGTTTCATCGATGAATAAGACACTTACATTTTACTAAGCAGGTAATCTGGATACAAGACCCAAACGGTCATTGATATTATGTCCGCATTGTTACTCCAAAATGTTTTCTCCTTGCGATTAAATTTGCAAGATCCCAATTATACGCCTAATGTAGAAGATGAAGAACCAAAACTGCTAACACAAAACGAAATGGATTACATTGTGGCGAAGTTGGGATTATCGTAACGGAATTCAGGATTTTTGACCTCATTTTTGAAGCGCAGAAAACTCACACACCAGAACGTCGGCCACGGCATACCGGAACCGCCAAACCGAATTTCAGCATTTATATACCGTGGACGATAAAAATACGTTCACTTACTGCAATGACATCAAAGGTTTAGTGAATAAATTGGGTATGGAATATAACGCTGGTGACTGGCGATTATTCATTGACGGCTCAGCATTGGGCACAAATATGAAGGAATCTTATGAAACATTGGACAATATATTGTAGAAAATCAAATATAATGAACATAATTGGAAGATTTGCTGTGACCTGGAAGTTGTGAACATATTGCAAGGTGTTATTTCAAAGGTGGTTTTCCGAAATTCTTTTGTTTCCGTTGTGATTGGGATTCGCGAAGCAAAGTCGATCACTATCAGTGTAACGGCTGGAGAAAAAGATCTCTCGAAAACGAAAAACGGTTAAAATTGGTTAATGAATATGATGATATATTGCTGCCGCCACTGCATATAAAATTGGGGATTGCTAAGAAATTCATCGAAATGGCCGTCAATGAGGAAATTTTTGACTATTTGAAAACCATCCTTCTAAAACTTAGCCATGACAAAATTAAAAACGGTATCGTTGCCTATTTATGTATTTTTTTTATCTATGTTTGTTCACTTTTTGTCTTTCAACAGGTGTTCTCAATGGGCCGGATATAAAAAACTAACGAAAAGCGAAACATTCACGAACGTGCTGCAAATAACTACCGGAGAGCCTGGGATGCACAAAGAGCTGTACTCGAGGGCGTTTTAGGAAAGAATCGTAAACAGCCAGACGAATTAAAGAAATTGATGAAAACAATGGTCAATTACTTTCATAAAATCAATGCGTCTATGGCGTTGAAATTAAATTTTCTGCGTCACCACTTTGCCCAATCGGACGAACAAGGAGAGCGATTTCATCAGATCACCATGCCAGTGGAAAATATATATATACAAATTTGAAACTTCTACGAAAAAAAATTATTTGGTGCCAACCCGAGTAAAAAAAAATGATCTCGCGCAATATCTAATCATATCCAATTTGATATTGTATAAGATCTGCTGTATTATCTAGCTGATCCAATTAGATCTCAAAATTGGGTGTATCCAATGATATAGTTTTAGATCCCATTGTATATATGGGGATAAACTAAGATCAAGTTATATCTCAAAATTGGGAGGTCCAATGATAAAATGGCCCGATAAAATTGTATCAGTTGTTTATCAGTTTTTATCTAATTGTATGAGTTTAGATTTGACCTGATTAAATTATGTGTTAATCAGATGAAATTGTATCTGATTTTTGACCTGATACAATTTTATTGGTTTATATCACATGGTATCAGTTTAGGTCCAAATAGATATATTTGTATACAAAATTATATAGTTATATCCCAATTTTGACCTGATATCAATTTAAAACTTTGATACAATTGTATAAGGTAAATGTCGGATACAATTATATTTAATTTATATAAAATTGAACCAATTACGATCAAACCTGACACCATTACATATAAACCGATAAAATTATATCAGGTCAAAAATCGGATACAATTTCATCTGATTAACACATAATTTAATCAGGTCAAAACTAAACTAATACAATTAGATACAAATTGATAAACAATTGATAAAAATATATCGGGCCATTCTTCGGATGAAACTGTATATTTATACAGATAACTTAATCACATATGTATATGACTATATGTAACTATTTTTACTCGGGTTGTTTAAATGATACGATATATCAAAGTATATGGTACTATATATGCTAGCATATATTATCATATCTGGAACTGTATTAAACATTTTGATCATGAGGTACCATATATTGTTTCAATGGCACCATATATAATAATATATGTTTTAAATGGCACCATATATGGTAATATATTGCTTAAATAACACCATAATAAATATATATGCCAGAGCAAAAATAGTTATAAAGGGTTCTTCAATAAGAGCGCTACAAACGTTTTTTTAAATTAAACAAAAACGGTTTTGGATATCAATGAAATTCTTTATTCCTGTGAAAGTACTTTCGATGCCATTATGTATGGAAATCGATCTCTTTTGCATGGCCACCACGGGCACGCTTGCAGAAGTCCAGACGCTGAACCCAATTTTCGACGGTTTTCAAGCATAAATCGGCCGATATTCGTACGAAGTTCATCAATCGTCGCTGGCTTGTTGGCATAGACCATAGATTTGACGTAGCCTTACAGGAAATAGTCCAACGGCGTCAAATCGCACGACCGAGGCGGCCAATCGACTGTACCATTTTGTGAGATAACACGTTCTCCAAACTTGGTTTGCAATAAATTGATTGTGACATTCGCTGTGTGGCTTGTGGTGCCGTCCTGTTGGAACCACATGTCCTCCAAGTCCATATCATCCAATTGGGGCCAAAAATATTCGGTTATCATTGAACGGTAGCGATTCCCATTCACAGTAACGTGACGGTCTTGATCATCACGGAAGAAGTACGGCCCAATGACGCCGCCGGCCCATAAACCGCACCAAAACGTAATTTTTTCGGGATGCAATGATGACTCATGGAGTACGTGTGGATTGCTGTCTGACCAATAACGCATATTTTGTTTATTGACGAAGCCATTCATTATGACGACCATAAATTTGACGTAGCGCTCTTAACGTTGAGGCCACTGACTCCGAATTTCGGTAGTAAATTTTAATAATTTCGACTCGTTGTTGGCTCGTATATCTCTCCATCATGAAATGGCAAACCTTACTGAAGAGAAATGTCAAAAGAGCGGCAAGAAATATGGCGTCGTTTGCTGTCCCTGTCTTTCTACTTTTGTAGCGTCCCTGTTGAAGAACCCTTTATATTGTCATATATAATGTGATTTGGCTATATCTGACAATGAATGGAGTAACATTAAGATACATATCATTATATACAACTACATCTGATATTATTTTTTGAACGAATTTTTTGTATGGTAATTGATATTATTACATATCCCCAAATCTGACTCCATATATAACTACATAAGCCTTATAAAACTAATCAAATTATATGTAGTGATAGATATGATTATACATGATTTGATACTAAGTTTTATAACACTATGTGTCGTCGTACTAAAAATATATTTTAATTTTATATAACTTTCTATATAATCCCAAGAAACATTTTTACGGACTCTCCGGCGCGTACGGATTCATGAATCCGGCTTTTGCGGCACGTTAACTGTCCGTAATGGTCGTATCCGTCAATGCTTGTACGTATACGGAACATTAACGGAGCGTATAAATGGATTTTCGAACACAACTCCTTATTGGTGTATCCGTTTCCGTACCGTTAAATACGGATTTCATCGGTTGCAGTTTGTTTACAAAATAAAAAATTATATTTTTGTAAAGTCGGTGAAAATATTATTATAATGGGAATATATGGAGATTATGCAATAGAGGGAATTCTTTCTATCACACCATTAATCAAACAACATCAAGTAACAAGGTAAGATTTATGAAACTTAATGTTTCACAATGTTTTGTGTATAACATGTGAGAATTTGCATCGTGTACACAATCAATTAAACCATAACTAATTTATTGTCTCTTTTCCATATAGATGTTGGATTTTGCTCTGGGTCCCTAAGCGCTGGATAGATAGGTAAACCGAGCTGGATGTGCTAAATATTGTAATTATAAATAATAATTATTAATGAATTTATACAAAAGAAAAAAAAGTACTTTGTATTGAAAATAAAAAACATATGGTCTATTTTTGTTGAAAAAATCGGTAGGATACGGACAAGGAAATACTCCGTTATTACACGACATAACGGTCCAGAATTGACGGACTTTCAGCGGACTAGTCCGTTTTTTACATGACATAACGGTCCGTAAACGGTACGGCGAATCCCAGCTCGGGCACAAAAAAAATTATTTTTTTTTACTTTTTTTACTCATTTTAATTTATTTGTAAATATTTGTTTTACAGATCTTAAAAAAATTAACCCATTTTCTGCCAACAGCACGTGAAAGTTATGTTTACTGCAACTTGGGATGAATAATATTTTAATATGTAATTATATATTGTCATATATAACCCCACACATAATTATATATGTGACTGACGTACTATTATCGAATCCCAGCTGTTTTCAATTAATAGTATTTTAAATATATAATTAGATATTGTAATATAAAAAAAATTAGTTAAAGTTCTGAATTTGAGTTCTTCCAGAGCGAAAATGTTTTTTTTTTGTAATATTTATACATACAATTTTGGCAATATTCTTAGTTTTACTCCTACGTACTAGCAAAGTACAAGTATTTGGTACTTGTACTGAAAAAAATAAGTACAAGTGCTTTCAATGTACTTAAGTACAATTACTTGGTTAATTACTTGGTACTTAACAAGTACTATGGAACTTGCTAAGTACTATGGGTACTTGCTAAGTTCTATGGTACTTGCTAAATACTACAGTTGCTTGCTAAGTACTATGGTACTTGCTAAGTACTTGTGGTACTTGCCAAGTTCTATGGTACTTGCTAAGAACTTTTGGTGCTTGCCTAGTACTATGGTACTTGGTAAGTACTTTTGGTACTTTCTAAGTACTATGGTGATTGATAAGTACCTTTGGTACTTGTTAAGTACTATGGTACTTGCTAAGTACTACGGGTACTTGCTAAGTACTATGGTACTTGCTAAGTACATTTAGTACTTGCTAAGTCCTATGGTACTTGTTAAGTACTACAGGTACTTGCTAAGAACTATGGTACTTACTAAGTACTTTCAAGTGCATTTTTCAAAAAGTTTTCCCCTTTTATTCTTTTAAAATCAATTTATTTGAAAACCTTACCACTTTGCTACAAATTGAATTAAATGAACGTTGCATTTCAATATAAAATGCTTAATTTTTAAAATGCTACATAATTTGCATAACTTGGAAATTCGTTAAAATTTCTTATTTTGGTTTATTCATATACATGACTAAACCACGGATAATTTTGAATATGGTTTAAAAATATAGACTTAGTGCTTTCAAAACCATATAAACTTATTTTGATTAGGTAAAGGATCTAGTATATAATTGCAATTAAAGTGAAAACTTCACTTATTTTCCTATTTTGCAAATTTAGTAAAATCCCTTAATCGGATTTGCAAAATCTTAACACATGACATAAATTCATATTCAACTAAATTCATTTTATCAAAAGAATTACAACTTTTGCATCAATATTTGCAGAAAATTCAATCTGAAATACAAATTTTATATCTTTTATACTACGATACATGCATGCATACTTTAAAATCGTTATATTTTTTAGCAATTTGCACCTCAATTATCTAAAACTTCGTTGAAATTGATTAGAAAATATATGTTTTATATTTCTGAATGGTTTTATCTGGGTTTTATGATTTAAGATTTGTCACAGACTGCTTAATTTTTAGGTATTAAAAAAGTCAATCTTTTTCAGTTTTAGTCAATATTACTTTAAAATTGAAACAGAAAATGCAATTTTTTTTTGATAAATTAAGTAACAAGAGATGTTTACTGAAGGTACAAACTCATATATTGGATATTCCTTTCATTGCAGATTATTTATGAACGAAATCGTGAAAAAAGAGAAATTTCAAATTTAAATGCATATATAGGGAATATTATCGGAGCTGTCAAAACGTGCAATATATCGAAATAAAGGGCATATTTCATCATTTTGAAATGTTGCAAAAAATAGCGTTATTACTTTCAATTTTGTATTTTTTGCAAAAATTTTATTAAAAAATTAATTTTCCAACAAAAACGTTTTTGGAAATATTTCTTAAACTTTAGCTAACTTTAAAATTCGAGTGCCATATTCGTGATCTGCGTCCGAAAGTCTATTAGAAATGATGTGTTGGAATCCCGATGCATAAAATTTTTCTTATTTTGTTATACTGTGTTATGAATAAGAAAACAAAAATATTTCTTATGCATAATTATTACAAAGCAATAAAAAAATAGAAATTGGATGAAAATAGTTATGGTCAACGAAATTGTTTTATGTTGCCAATAATAATTATGAATCAATTTTTAAAAATATTCCTTAAATTTGAGCAATTTTATCGTTTCCAAAAATTTTGATAATAATTATTTTGGGTCCTTGATAACCCAGCAGTTAAAATTTTCACATGTTCGAGGTGCCTTACTTTGGAATCAAATGGCGCATCTCCTGGTAGGGTCGGCGCGAAATCACTTTGACTGCCGCTGTGTAAAATATCACATTAATATAACTACCCGATCAAAAAATTTATATATACCCAGCAAAAATATGTGTAAGTCATTCAAAACAAACAACTTTTAAATTGGTTACAATGAAGCGATAAGTGCTCTTTTTCTGCTTCGAATGTATGTGCTTTAAAACAACTTTCAAAAATGTATATATAATGTTGTTTTTTTCTTTGTAAATGCATTTGTTTGTAAATTACGAATTTGTTAGAGATTCCGTTTTTTATCTCTAAAAAACAAAATAGTTAATTTTATTAACGTACTTTATTAATTTACGATTATTTACATATTTTTAATTATTCGTACATATTTTAAAAAATACTTCAATTACAGTTCCCATTGAAAAAGGGAAGGAAATAAAGAATTGGATCCCATTGAACCTCCTGGACTATGACCCAAATATGAATTCTTTTTTTCACTAAATGCAAATATATAAAAGTTAACAATTAAAATGTATTGTTAAGTCTCTATGAAGTCGCTCGCGTACTTTTGCACCGTGCACCAAAGAAATATGTTAATAAAATTTGTTGCAATGTTAACATATTTTATCGTTTAAAACATACCAATCAAGAGGTTCGTTAACAGAGGTTGGTCCCTTACCTTTGCTTATATATTAAAAGTTCTATAAATGTCACCTGCTTTAAATGTCGATATGCTTTAATTGCTATTACACCTTAAAAGTCGTAAAATCAAGCTAAATAAATAATTATATAGCGACAAAAAATATATTATTTCTTCAACTTAAAAATAGATTTAAAAAATAAATGCCGTCAACTTTAAAATGTACATTAAAGTTCCAAATTTTAATTAAAGTTAAACTGGCATGTGATGAAAATCGATCGTTTTTGAAATTTCAGTCCTGAATATTTCGTATTATTTTTAATTTAATAGCGATAAGAAGACGTAAATCGATATACTTGATAAATGCTAAAGTGGTTACAAACAATTTCAAACCTCTTTGCCGTTTCTATTCATAATTTAAGTTTTGAGTTTTAATTAAATCGATCGAAATCAAAACCGATCGTTTTCCATCACATGCCAGAAAATTTTGCTAAATGAAATTCTTCAGCATAAGAATTTAACTAATCACGATTGCAAATTATAGCGTTGAAACTTAATGCATCGTTTAATGAAAAAGTTGATTTTAAGCAAAATTTAAATGAAGACATGGTATTCGCCTTCGAAATATGTCTGGGGAAAAAACTGTCCTCCAACTGTTCTCGGATTCTTTAATGAATTTAAAGCTTAAATTTCAATCATAGATCTGCGGATTCAGCAAATTTATAATGATGGCCGCATTACTGTAGAGTTGTAAAATGAGAAAATAGTTTCCTAGTACTCTTTAATATTCTGAAAATTCCTTGAGTAATGTTTTTAAAAAAATAATCAATCAGAGGGTTACATATAACTTTAAGGCCCAGCTTTTAGGATGTAGATTATCTTTAAACTTAGTTTAACGCAGTTTATAACTGGAATACTGCTTCTAAAATCTGTTTTATTTTTCGTTTTCGGTTTAACTAAACCAAGTTTAACTGACATCCCAAAAACTCGGTCTTAATGTATTAATCTTATTTAATTCAATATCGTAGCTTTTTCGAATTTAACGACTGTAGTAAACATGTTACAAACTTATTTAAAAAAATGTTGAACAAAATTTAAAAAAAAAAAACTGGTTTTGTCTGATTTTGACTTAATCGAATTGATTCAGATGTAAAAGAAGTGTTTCCTTAATATTGCTCTAAAAATAATAAATTGAAGCTTTTGTTACACACTAGGTTCAGAAATGGGCTCTGTAAAGGCTAAACATTAAAATTGCCTCTAAAATATGCTATTTCAGACATTATAAAAAGCACATTTAAATCACTTTGAAAAATGTATTATATTATATTTTATAAAGAGTACTTCTAAATCACTCTAAAAATGCAAACAAAATGTACTCGTATTGATGTGATGAAAATGTGTATCTAAAAACCATACTTTTATTAACATCATGTAATCACTTTTAAATTACTAACAAAATGCTTAAATTGAACTACTGACAACATGGGACATCACGTGTAAAATAAATCAGTGTTAAAGCTAAATTGTAACTACTTCACAATCAGTTGATGCTATTCGGAGTGCTTTTAAAATAACTTTTTTGTAATGACTTTTTTTGCTGGGTAGTCATATATAGCAATATCTTGTTTTATCTTATAATATGTGAGTATATATACAGTTGTGGACTAAAGTGGTTACACTAATTGAACATTTTTCGAATTTGTTATAATTTTTATTTTGTTATAGAAACTTCAATGATTTTTTTTAAAGCATAAAACTAAAACATTCTTCTTCAATAAAAACCTAAATAGAGTAGAATATATCATTAAGAAGTTAATGAAAAAAAAAATTGCAAATTGTGACCGCTCTTATCCAGTATTTTTCTTATTTGAAATTTTCGGCAAGCTCTTTCTTTAATATTTTGTCGCAAGTCCTTTGTTCTTTAAAACAGATTTTATGCAAGAAGGAATGCTTTCCACGAGATTTTTAATAGTTTGAGGTGGAATATTAGCCCATTCCGCTGAAACTCCTGACCAAAGATAATCTAAGTTGGTCGGTGCTCGTTCGCATTGGGAGAGTCTTCTTTTGACAATTGCCCACCAATTCTCGATGGGATTCAAATCGGGGCTCTGACCTGGCCACTTCAAAAACTGGAAAAACTACACTTGGATATCACAATTGAACAACAAAGATTTAAAAATATTCAAATATGTATCCACTTTAGTCCACTACTGTATTGTCATGAATAGCCATATATAATTATACGTTTCTTATATGGTACCTTATATAACCATATATTTTTATATATTGTCTTTTTTAAAACTAGATATGAACCATATATGCAACATATAATGAGATATGACAGATCTATTGTCATATATAATTATAAATGATCATATATAACATAATAAATGATCACACATGGTGGCAAATAAGCCATATATTTTGAGATACAATAATGTATGCCCTCTTATAAAAATTTGTAGGTTCTATAGTGTAAGATATTTTTATATATGATTATATATTATATTAAATGCCATAAGATATAATTACATATGATTCCATATATGGTGCAAGATTAACAATATAATTTGAGATGTGGTTAAAATATAATTATATATAGTTACATATTACCTGAGAGACCCTACTATCGAATCCCAGCTCGGGCACAAAAAAAAATATTTTTTTTACTTTTTTAACTCATTTTAATTTACTTGTAAATATTTGTTTTACAGATCTTAAAAAAATTAACCCATTTTCTGCCAACAGCACGTGAAAATTATGTTTACTGCAACTTGGGATTATTAATATTTTAATATGTAATTATATATTGTCATATATAACCCCACACATAATTATATATGTGACTGAGGTACTATTATCGAATCCCAGCTCGCGTACAAAAAAATTTTTTTTTAACTTTTTTTAACTCAATTTGATTTAGTTATAATTATTTTTTTTACAGATCTTAAAAAGATTAAACCACTTTGTGTCAACAGCATCTGTAAATTATGTTTTCAATTCATAGTATTTTAAATATACAATTAGATATTGTAATATATAAAAAATTAGTTAAAGTTCTGAATTTGAGTTCTTCCAGAGCGAAAATGATTTTTTTTGTAATATTTATACATACATACAATTGTGGCAATATTCTTAGTTTTACTCCTACTTTTTTTTAATACCAACAAAAGAGCTTTTGAAAAAGTGTTGGATAAGAGTATTTTTTCAAAAGAATTGCTAAGCTTTTACATGTCATACCTTATTTAAAAGACATTTTACCTTTTCAACAACATGTATATTGTTCTTATCCCATTATTAATTTCCCAAATACAGACTGTTGACATTTAGACTTTTGAGCCATATAAATCGGTGCCGAGACCCTTCAACAAAAAATTTTTTTATCTTCTTCACCAAAAAATTACGTGAGTGGAAAAAATCTAAGATTTTTAATTTTTGTTTTTTTCAAGAATGTTATTAACTAATTTTTTTTAAGTCATCTATATTTATAAATATATATAATTATATATTTCAGAGTGTGGCTGAGTGAGTTAAGTGGCCGACTACAACGCCAGCAACCTGGGTTCATATCCTGCCAACGGCATTTTTTTAAAATTTAAATAATTCCAAATATATCATAGGATAAATTTTGATCTCAAATTATCCAATTAGATCTGCCAAAATTAGCTTATCCGTTTGCATCTAATTGGATCTAAATTAATCCCATAGGATATTTTGGAATCTATCAGGATCTCAATTTTATATTATTGGATCTCCCAATTTGGAGATCTATTTGGATCTAATTTGATCCTGTAATATATTTGAGGGATCTGATTGGATATTACTGGATACCCCAATTTGGAGATGAACTTGGTTAAGATTAAATGTCGATATATATCAAATGATATATGACTACATATGCTAGATATAATGTTTTTTGATCGGGTAGCCGCGGAATCAAAGCTAGCCATCCTCCAAAAATTATAATTTTTATTTTAATAATTATTAAAAAGTATCCGTGGTATCTTGTACGTGTCCTTAATGAGTTAATAAATAATACATAAATATATAGTATCTGCCAAAATATACTAAACAAAAAAATCATATCGTCGGCTTGCCTGCAAGTAGTGCTATGTGTTTTTTAACAAGTTTCGAAGAAAGTGAAAAACCTTTTAAGATATTTTATTGGCATCATGTGCCTTAATAATTCGCGACCTCATTTACTAAAATCATCATTAAGGCATATGATGTCAATAAAATATTTTAAAAAGCTATTTTTTAACAGTTTTTTCGCTCTACTGAAAATCTATTTATATTTATTCCTTCGATTGTAGTTTTGAAAATTATGGAAACGGTTATCGATAGATGAGTAAGTACTTGGGTATTCAATCGATTAACCGTTACTCGATTAATCGATAAACTCCCTTCAAAACTTGTTCCAGTAATTTCAAATGTCCAGTTTCGAGTAACGAATTATTTGAGTAATTTTGGTCGATTAATCGAGTAACTCGAGTGAATCTAAAAAGGATTTTTTTAATTTATACCAATTTGTTTTTAATTTGCTGACTACTTTTTTATTTTTTTATAGATTTTAAAGTAATGTTTCAGTTACAGTTTGAATTTAAATACTATAATCATTTTCTGAATCATAACCACTGTTAAACAACGAATTTATTTATATAATGATTTGATGCGATATTGAAGGCAACCATTATCGGTTTAATTAATTTGTTGAAATTGAATCAGTTCGTTTGATTATATGAAAAGAAGCAACAAAAATCAAATTGTTTTTTTTAATAAAATAGTGATGGAATTTAAATGCTTATGGATTCGTTCAAAATTTAATGAGAGTTAAGAATCTAATCTAATATACTTTGATTATAAACATCATAATATATATATATATACACTAAGAATATAATTAAGGAGTTATATTTTTGAAGGTCTGTATTTTACTATATTTGCAGATACTGTGTAAGCAAAATAGAATTCCCAAAGAAGACCTTTATACAAATTTAAGGAAAGTCGTTTACAAAGCAAAACACCTTAACTGTATATTGTTAGAAGATCTCTTTAACTTTAAGTAACAACATCCAAGGCTTACTACACACAAAAAGCACAAACTCTATTTCATATTTTTTTTAGAGGGGTATGAAAAAAACTTAATAGAATCTAAATAACTTTGAATCTAAAATTTATTTGAATGCATTTTGTTATCACTAAAAAATTTCATTCACACATATTCACAGTTTTTAGATTTTATTTTTTATCCTTCTCCTCTAAAGAAATAAAAAATCTACAAATTATTTTTAAACGAGAATTTAACAGACCTCTATTAGATTTCAAAGTTAACTTAAATAAGTGATCTAAACAATTTTTAAACTTCTACTTATGGAAAATAATGAAAAAATAGCTACTCGAGTAATTTTAAACCTTACACGATTAATCGAGTTACTCGAGTAATTTTAAAATCTTACACGATTAATCGAGTAATTTCAAAACCTAAAAATCGAGTTACTCGGTTACTCGAACAAAGCAAAACCCGAGTAATTTGAATACCCTAGTAAGTACTAACTACTTTTAATAAAATGATTTGTTTTATTCAAATCCTGTGTATTTTAATAGCTGAACGTATAAAATTTCTAAATAGTTTAAACTTTTTTGACAAAAACAGTATGGATAATTCGTTCAATAACGAACAATTTAACAATCTGTTTATGTAAGGTCAAGCCTAAAATAAGTGTTTAATATAGTTTGCAGAATAAAAATCTCTGTTGAAACCATAAATATTAAATTTGCATTTATTTAAAGACTTTTTCAAGGGTCATCCACCCAAGAATGTGTTGAATCTAACATTTTGTGTCAACAAATAAAAAAAAAATTTAGAGCAATTGATCTACATATTTAAGCCTTTTTTCATGAAATTTTCTCAAATTGGCGTACAAATAAAATAAAAATAAATTAAACAAAACAGTGATGTTGATTTAATCAAAACATATTCGTAATTTGAATACTTTCAGTATTCGTACACTCAAAAAAAAAAGTCAGTAAAGTCAGCAAAAAATGTTGCCTGCTTGCAAAAAAGTTGGTAATTTCAGCAAAAGGTTTGCTGAAAATCAGTGAGCTGATTTTTACCAAAAACAAAGTAATCTGCAGCAAAAGTTTTGCTAACACTTAGTCGATTGCAAATGAAAAAAATCTTTGCTAAAATCACTAAACTTTTTGCTGAATATTAGTAGACTGAAAAAAACTCAAAAAACTTGTAGCGAAATTTTACTTTAGTTAATTAATTTGCTGAAAATTTAAATATAGAATATGTGTAGAGTTGTTATTCTTTTTTATCATTTCCGTTGTCTGTACTACATCCAGACAAATATAGAATAAGTGTAGAGTTGTTATTCTTTTTTATCATTTCCGTTGTCTGTACTACATCCAGACAAGCTGCGACACTGCATCTTGTCTATCTGGTTGTCGTCCACGCTATGAATGCGGTTATCATCACAATTTTTGTAGCAAAATAAATTATTAAAGCATTAGTTCAAAATTATTTTAGTGCTAAAAAAATATAACTAAAATTTTTGCTGAAAACGGAATTTTAGGAAAAAAAAAATTGCTGAAAACTGGTACACTTGATATACAAGAAGTTTTACTATTTTTTCTACTAACTTATTTTTTTGAGTAGTATTTATTAAACTGTTTTTAAAATATTATTTTACACTATTACCAAAGAGTATACATAATAAAGAGATTGGGGGACTCTCTATCACTGAGAAAGCATTTGTTCTATTATGTGCCTTGGAACAGGAACATACTCAAACCAATATCACCCAGCAAACATGAAAATACGAAGAAGATTCTCCGAACATATCGTCAGGAAGAAAACATTTAATGCCGGCAATATCAATTTCGTATTCCGGAAGTTTCCTCCGTCGGAAACAACTGTTACACTAAAACAATACTTCCAGGCAATTTGAAAGCAATAACTCTTATGGAAGATAAAAGGGATATCGCTAAATAAACTCGCGGTACAATAAAAAAAAAAACGATTTAATTTTACATTATTAAATTTAAGCCTGAAAAACAATATCTGTATACATAATCCATTGACCAACTTATAAATTACCTTGATTTCATCATAGCCGATTTTTCCCGCGCAATTAATCTTAACTTTTCACGTGTTTATTTCCTATATATCTTTTGATTATTTTTGCACAAATTTAGTTTTAATTTTTTCCAAATTGATAAAAGATTTCAAAAATGATACAAAGGTGATATTGCCGCAATATTGTCATAAAAAGTTATGACAAAAGATAAAATTTTTGAATTATTTTTTTACAAATATCGCCGAATTATCTTCCAAGTGATAAAAGGAAGACAATTGCAAAGTAAATACTACTTGATTATTTTCATTCAAATGACAAATAGAAGATATCGCTTTAATATCTTCTTGGAAGGTATCTTTTAAATGTTTGCAGGGTCATTATGTGCGTTCTTTGTATGACTCAAAACATCGATTGTAACCAGGGATGGAAAATAATAATTTAGTTATTAAAATCAAGAATGGAACTATACTATGGAATTATACTATTCCAACAGTATTATAGCCCTAGATTATGAATTTTAAAAAACCATACGTAAAAAATTGCAAAATAATATCGGAATGCGAAAAAAGGATTTGGGGTTCAAAAAATTAATTAAAAGATTTACATTCTGCAAACGATGCCATTCCATCAAACTTTGTTTTATGAAATAGGCATTATACTCCGTAGATTATAAATTTAAAAAACCGCACTTAAAAAATTGCAAAATAATAGAGGAACGCGAAAAGACTTTGTGGTAGAAAAAAATAATTAAAAAACTCAATCAGCGATTAACAATCTGCAAATGAATACAATGACGAAAAATTTTCCTTTTTGAAAATATTTTTTTCGCGATTTATTTTATTTTTTTTTGCAGACTAAGCACCAAACTTTTGTGTATAAAGTTGGTACTATAGACCCTAGATTGTAAATTTAAAAAAACCACATTTAAAAAATTGCTAAATAATCGCGGAAAGCGAAAAAAGGCTTTAAGGTACAAAAAATTAATTAAAAAACTTAATCAGCGATTTACATTCTGCAAACAAATATATTGATTAAAAAATTTTTCCTTTTTGCAAATTTAATTTTTCGCGATTTTTTTTTGCAACTACCCAGCAAAATATTGGTAATGACACCTCATTACTATCTGCATTACCAAAAATGATATATCATAACCTTTTGCATTATTTAATAATATAAAATTTAAATTTAAAATTTTACTGGGTGGTGAAGTGACAAAAACTACCAATATAACGAAGAGCTATTTTGTTAATCACTAAAATTTTTCGTAAAAATAGTGAAATTTTTTTTTACTAACTGTTAAAATAATACATAAGGGAAGTGCGACACAATTGAGCCTTGTTGTACATAAAGTGGAGAATACATGAGGGAACATTCGTGAAAAAATTCCCATTTTTTTGTGAATGTGTGTGTGTATTTGTGTGTGTGTGTATTTGTGTGTGTGTGCGTGTTGACATCGTGCAATTCGTGTTTACAAAATTTTTTGATATTTTTTGTTCCCTACTCAATGTTCCTTCGTGTATTCTGCGCTTTACATAGAAAACATTTTTCTTCTATTAATTGGTCTGAATATTGCACTCGTCACTTCTGACTAATTTTCATATTATTTATTTTTTTAGTTTTTTCTAACTTCTGGGCACCATCAGCTATATTACGATATATTATATTTGTTACTTTGTGATCTTACTTAGCAAAAGTTTTTGAAGTTTCTATTTGTATGTAAGCTGTTTTCCACTTTTAAAAAATCCGTATTCCATCTTGTGATAAAAATAAAAAATTACAAATATGGAGTATTTTCATACCTAATCTTGTTGGTTATTTAAATAAATTTGATATAATATTTTATGTCAACTTTTGTTTTTTGTATAAAATT
This sequence comes from Leucophora obtusa, assembly GCA_949987735.1. NCBI lineage: Eukaryota > Metazoa > Arthropoda > Insecta > Diptera > Anthomyiidae > Leucophora > Leucophora obtusa. Next base: position 16,170,491 of record OX465300.1, read on the forward strand.
GATTCCCGCACTCATAGAAAAAAGTTTGTAGAAAAGTTAGTAAAACTGTTAGTACTTGAACTTAACAAATTTTTAACTAATTTTTAGTTCAAATTTAATTTTTAGTTAATTTTTTTGCTAACTCCACATTACTAACTTACAAATTTTTTTCTATTTTTTTTTGCTGAATTTAGTTACTAATTTTTAACAATAAATTTGCTAACTTTACAGTATTTTGCTGAATTTTAGTTACTAATTTTTAACAGAAGATTTGCTAATTTTAAAAATTTTTTGTAAACTAAACCACCAATTTTGGAGCGCTTATAAATAGAATGTTAAATGACTCATAAAAATTACTGCACATTTTTAACTCGCCAAAAATAATGCAAAAAGTTTTTAAATAAAGCTAAATTGAAATGGTTGAAAATTTGTCCTACTCATAAAATATCGAAATTATTAAAATTTATGAGAAAAGTTTCTATTAATCGTAATACATTAATTTTCAAAGATCAAGGTTTATTTTGGACGAACCATTTTAATATGAAAATTGTGATTAAAAGTATCTCTGGGGAGCAAGTGGAGTTCAGGGGGATGACCCTAATTTTTTTCCCCCAATATTGTACTTTTTAAGCTTATTTAAAGAATACGATATTTTTAATCGGCCACACCTTCTTTCCTGTGGGTGGAGCTTTAGAGGTGAAAATGGAAACTCAAATAAATTCGGAAGTACATATCCCATCAGCAAACAATGAACATCAAAAGAAGGGTCTCTATACAATACATTTTCCCAATCAGAATAACACAAACGGGAAAGCGGTGGTAAAGCACTTTAACAGGTGGTACAATTACTGGCAAAAAGTGCTGTCCCATTCCCGTTGGCAAAACTAATAAATAGGTGGTCTGGAAATATATTTTCCAAAATAAAATTTAAAAAAAGTTCATATGTATTTTTTTGTTCCTGCCGTGATTTGAACCAAGGGCGTCAGATTGGCAGACGAATGCTCTACCCACTGAGCTAACGAGACATATAATATTTGATGGCTAAACACATAAATGAGTAATAATAGCTGGACAACTACTGGCTCTACCAAAAGGCTAGTACTGGCAAACAATTTTTTGTAACTAATATGCCAGCGTTAGGAGGGCAAAAGAAAAGTTGGTATTGAAGGAATTTTCCCACAAACAAAAAATTGATTTTATAAAACAAAAAAAATTTTAAATTAAAAAAAATCAAAAAAAAATTTTTATAAAATCATTGGTCTACTAGTGAATAGATTTTTATACCACTGGTAGCATTGGCTAGGTAGCATTGGATAACCACTGGTTGCAAACCCTGGCATATCACTCTAAGCCAATTCTATGTCAGTGTTTTTTTTATAAACCCCCGAAATTTTTGTAAAACAAATACTGGCAAAACGCTTTTTGCAAACGCTGGCAAAGCGTCCCAAATGAGTGTTCGGCCAGTCATTTATTTTTAACACCGTGGTTACCCAGTGCTTGATTTTTTGTACCACTGGCGATTTCTGACTGGGTTGTTATGGTTAACATATTATTGTCTATAAATATTACCACTTTTACAAAAATCATTCTTGGGAAATTTTCATTGGCATTGAAATATAATTCGCATTACTTTATCTCAATGTCAATGCCAACAAATTTCATCACCATTCAATGCCAATGAAATTTTTTTCAATTTGCATTGATGAAAACAATGGTAATGAAATGTACACATAATTGAAGAAAAAGCATTGTAATATAAAAAAAATATAAGAAATACGCGAATTTTTAATTTTTTTTTCTTAATTTATTCTTTTATTAAAACATGAAAAAAATACTTCTTTCATCAATTATAAATGGGCATTTAGGCATTGAACAATGCCGATTGAAAAAATTTCAATTAATTGACACATTCAATAAACTGGTCCCAAGTATGTTTTTAAATACAGATTTATTTTTTATTTATTAATTTTCATTTCATTTGCTCCTTTTTTCCTTTTTCCAGTCCACTAGTAATCTGCCAAAGTTTTGTTGATTTCAGAAAATTTTAGCAAAAATTTTGTAGATTTAACATTTTTTTTGCTATTTTCATTCTATTATTATTTAGCAATTTTTTTTTCTGATTTCAGCAAGTTAAATTGTTATTTGCATTTAACAAAAATTTAGCTCAAATATTACTAAAATTCTGTAAATTTAACAGTTTTTTTTTGCTATTTTTATTAAACTACTACTCAGCAATTTTTTTGCTAATTTTAGCAGGTTAAATTGTTATTTGCAATTAACAACAATTTAGCTCAAATATTACTAAAATTCTGTAAACTTAACAGTTTTTTTGCTGTTTTCATTTTATTAATATTTAGCAAACTGATTCTGCTAATATTAGCAGTTTTTTCTGCAGCATCATTTTTAACTAATTTTTAGTAACTTTTTCTGCTATTTTTACGGATTTATTTGTATGAGTGCGGGATCAAATATATTCATTAGACCGACTCACGAAAAAAAGCAAAAAAACGTGCCCCCTTCAAAATAAACCTTGGTTTGTTTTATGATTCCCAAAATATTTCGTGTCTAGCAATAAGATCTCAGCGGGGAATGCAGGAGTCGTGACACCAAAGTGGATAGAAGGCATCGTCGTCACGATACCCAAAAAGGTGATCTAACCCAGCAAAAATGTGGAAGCAGTAAAAACGTTGACTGCTTCCTTACTGCTACTTTTACCGCTTCTAAAAATATATACATAGCTTCGTAAACATCACTAATAAAAGGCCTAAATTGATTAATAGTTTACATCGCTTTTTGCTGTGCTTTTCAAAACGGCATGAAATGAGCAATACATTTTGATTGTTTAAATATTTTTGCGGTTCTTTTATCAAAATTTTTTAAAATGCGGAAAAAAGTTATTTTAATGAAAATAAGAGGTTTTACTAAAATAAGAGGCATTTTTCTTCACGGAAAAATATGCAGGAATATTGTGCTTTTGAGACGGCATGATTTTAAATAGTTGAAAAGCTTTATAATATGCACTTCCGAGAAGGCATGAATTATCGACATTTTAAAAGAAAACCAGGAGCACTAAATAAAAGCGGTGAATTCATGCCTTTTCAAATCTCGAAACAAGTGCTTTCACGCGAGCTATCTCGAACAAAAATAAGGCATGATATCATCAATAATGCAATCGCTTCACTGCTCAACTTTCCCTGACAAACCTGCTTCCAAGCAAGTAGTAATTTCTGCTGGGAAGCGACTGTAAAAATTGGAGGGGCATCACATTACTAAATACCATCCAGAAAATATTGTCTCGCATTATATTAGATCGCATTTCTCCTATAGTTGAATCTTGCCTTCATAAAGAACAGAACGGATTCTTTCATGCATTTACCAATAAGGATTATTGTGGAACAATCTGTTGAATGGAATTCTCCACTGTTCTTGGAATTTGTTGATTTTGAGCGTGCATTTGATACCATTAAGCGCGAATCTATTTGGAATTGTCTACAGAATATTGGCATGCCATATGAAATTATTGTGATGATACGTGCTCTTTATTGTGAGGCATCCTGTAAGGTGCGCTATAAAGGTTCGGACAGTGAACCTTTTCAAATAACAGAAGGCATACGTCAGGGGTGCGTCCTTTCGCTAATCCTATTCCTTTTAATGCTGGATGCAGTCATGACTAAAACGAACGTCGAAGCTCCAGATGGCATCCAGTGGCACCTTAATCAACGTCTTCATGATGTAGATTATGCCGATGATATATGTTTGATGTCGCATACGTGTAGCGGCTTGCAGGAGAAGATCAATTGCCTACAAAAAAATAGTATATTAGTAGGTCTAAAGATTACTATACGAAAAACGAAAGTACTAAGGACTGCAACAGATAACACAGCACCTATAACACTAAATGGGGCCACCCTAGAATATGTGGATAAGTTCTGCTATCTAGGCAGTATTATAAGTAAAGATGGGGGTGCCCCATCGAAAAACTTCCTTAGAAAAAGTTTAATGTCATTAGGGTGGTACATTAGGGTTGTAGCAACTGAGGTCTGGTGGGTAACTACTAGAACGAGATACTTGAGCAAAACACTGGTCTCTTCGAGAGAAAAACATCGATGTATCATACTTTAAGATCTGACTGTAAATGCCAAAGATATAACGAAAAATGTAAAATGGCGACCCTTACGTTCGGCAAAAAAATGAAGACATACTATCAATAGCAAATTTCTTGGCAGCTCTCGCCTCTTCTTTTTTAGCTTTGTGCAATTCATAGTCCAGTTCAGCTACGTTACCCCCAACGTAACCTACACAAAGATCGCACTGATCTTTGCGTGGCATAAAAATTTAAATATTTTCCTTTTTTAAGATTACGTTGAATTTCTTCATCTTCACCGAATCTCTGTTGTTTTCTACACACCATTCAATATTTAACTTATGCATATGAGTTTTTGTGTGGAACATATCTTTAACATAAATTTTTTTGTTGAAAAACAAGACTTTCCAAGTCAAATGTTGATAAAAAGTAGGATTTACAAACTCGAAGTTTTTCACCATTGGCAGATGGCTATAAAAAGTAATGATGATGGAGCTTTTTAAAATTGTTTGATGTATGTTGTTAGCGAATTGGCTTATTACGGTGTACGACCATTAATGTAAGCTTTTTTGGCGTCCCAAGAAGGCAAATTCCAAAAATATCGGAAGATTTCTTCCCGTTTTCTGTCGTCAATGGCACCACATACAAAGGATTTTTTTGTTTTCATTTCCGCTAAATGATTACATGGTTTTCTCTTCAAACCTCTGGCCTTACCGTTTCCATATTTATTACCAAATAAGCGCAGCTTTTTATTTGCATTTCACTTATTACCATCTAAAACGATGTCTTCCTCGATTTCTTCATCATAAGGTTCCAATAATCCTGTTTTTTTTCATTTAAAACCAATAAAGGAGTATCTTCCATTTTGAATCTTAACGATTGTAATGCTTCAAACGATTTTGTTTATAACAATGTAACAAAAATAGTTACCTTCTTAATTGCTCTTGAAGCAAGACGTTTTTCAAACTTCATGAATTAAATTATGAAAATCGTTACACAACTATTTGAAAGTTTATTAAAGCTAAATTCGATAATTTCTTCACCTATAGAAATTTTTATAAAATTTTCAATGCTTGCTAAAAATTAAAAGTATATAAAATATAGAAATAAGTCTACAAGTTTTCGAGATATTAACATAAAAAAATATGGACACATTTTTAAATCTAAGACCTCAAACTAACTTCTTTTATCAATTTGGATACATTAAAGTTTTGTTATATAATCAAACAGAAAAAAAATATTAAGTACACCATTTTCTTTTTAATTTTACGAAATTTCGTCTTTTAAGACTTCTCGCCGTTAATTAGTGCATTTTACACAAAACTTATTTCAGCAAAAATGTAGTTCATTTAGTTCTTTATAGAGGTTTTATAATTTATTTTTAATAAAACTCGTAATTCAGTAAATAAAAATATAAAAGTGAAAAGGGCTTATATCGACGTGTCGCACCTTGTCCTTATCTTGATAATCTTTAAGTAGATGAACTACTACATAAAAATCTTATAAATAACATCTTTTTAATAAAAAAAAAGAACTACTACCTGAAAATGAACACATATGACTTTTTGCAGGAATTTTTTATATATGATTTGCACATAGGACATTTTGCTGTATCCCGAACCAATTGAGATATAACAAAACGGCTTGGTAGGAACATGTGTGACCAATAGTGGATTACAATGGGCCAATAAATAATAAATCTGAAAATTATACATGTGACATTTTGCAGGCCGGTCGACGATATTGTACGTAAAATCAGAGACTATTAATTATAGACAGAAAATTAAAACTTACACTACTCACCGGTAGAGGGCGCTGAAATTAGTATCAGTTGAGCCTATATTTAAAAACTCAAAAACTGCTGAAAACTGTTCAAAATAAGGAAAAAACAACGCGGAATATATTCAAATAATAAAATTTGAGATATCCGTTTGTTTCTTTGCTTCATTGTTTGTTTTTATTTAAATTTAATTAAAAAAAAGAAAATTGTCAGTTTTTTAATAAAGTGCCATCTAGTGATAACGATGTTTTTATAACTTAGTTTTTTGGTGTTGCCATACCCCTGCATAAAATTAACAGTAATTTTAAGCTTTTCAATATCTTTTTTCGTTTTTTGGCTTTTATATTGATTACAGCTCTTTTCATTTTAATATATAATGTGTCCAACTTTTTTTTTGTGCACTGTATACCGCTGGACGCACCTCAAGAAACCTTTCATATGATACCCATATTGAGTATGTTGTCTTCAGCTAAAAAGCAAAATTCTTACAAAAACTAAAAAAGACCTTTTTTAAAAATGGTGTAGCTTGTGAAGTCTCATTGCTAGACCCAAAATATTCTGGCAATCATCATAAAACATACCATGGTTTATTTTGACGGGGGCACTATTCTTACTTTTTTTCTGTCCATATAAGGTGAGTCGCTCTAATATTCATAGTTTCAAAATAAAAGATAATAGCTGTATTTGTGTGACTCTCTATCAGTGTTATCAAGAACGATTTTGACAGTTTTCCAACGTATTTCGGCTTTCTACTGTCAAAATTGTTCAAAATATCATTGATAGGAATGCCGCACAAACGCAGCTTATATCAAGCATTATATAAAATTGCCCATTTTCTCGGGATTTTTTAAACTTTATAATTTTTTCATTGAATTACCAGATGTACCTGTTAGAATTGAGCGTGAAGATACAAATGTCTCCATAGGGAACATTTATTGCGAGCGAGTCTTAATTTGTTTTGTGTTGGCAATGACATCTGTCAGACATAATCAGTATACATCAAATCAGTGAACAAACAACATCATATTTTTTCATCGTTTTAAAGATGGCGAATTTTGTACCAGAAAATGATGATTTGCGGAGGCATATGGTGATCATGCTCTATCAGAAGCAACATGCAAAAGATGGTTTAAACGGTTCAGAGATAACGATTTTAATGTGAGAAATGAAGAACGTGGAAGACCAACAAAAAAGTTTGAAGACGCCGAATTGCAAACAATATTGGATGAATATGACACTTTGAGTCAGATACAAATGGCAGATATGTTAAATGTTGCACAACAAAAATTTTTTGACCGTTTAAAAGCTTTGGGAAAGATCCAAAAGTCTGGAAAATGGGTGCCACATGAATTGAATGACAGACAGATGGAAAACCGAAATACCACTTGTGAAATTTTGCTTCAAAGACTCGATAGAAAATCAGTGTTGCATCGAATTGTTACTGACGATGAAAAATGGATTTATTTTCAGAATCCTAAATGGAAAAAATCATGGTTTAATCCGGGACAACCATCAACTTCGGCTGCAAAACCAGATCGATTCGACAGGAAGACAATGCTGTATGTCTGGTGGGACCAGAAAGGTGTGGTGTACCACGAGCTCCTAAAACCTGGTGAAACCGTTAATGCAGATCGCTACCAACAACAAATCATCAATTTGAACCATGCATTGATCAAAAAACTACCAGAATGGGCCACAAGACACGGTAAGGTAATTTTGCAACATGACAATGCACCTGCATCCAGAACAAAACCGGTTGAGGATACAATCAAATCATTAGGCTGGGAGCTGCTACCCCAACCGCCGTATTCACAAGACTTGGCTCCTTCCGTTTACTATTTGCTTTCATCGATGGGACACGCATAGATCCTATTAGATACAAACGGATTTTGGCAGATCGAATTGGATAATATGAGATCAAAATTTATCCTATGATATATTTGGAATTATTTAAATTTTAATAAAATTTAAAAAATAACACAAAAAATTAAAAAAAAATACTTATTATTTAAAAAATATTTATTTCATTAAAAAAAAAAAAAATGCCGTCGGCAGGATTTGAACCCAGATTGCTGGCGTTATAGTGGGCCACTTAACTCAATCAGCCACACACTGCAAACAAAAAGATTTTTTTTTTGTGTCCGAGGGATTCGATATTCATTCGATAGTAGGGTCTCTCAGGTAATATGTGACTATATATAATTATATATTAAACACATAGAAAATATTACTGACGTGGGACCATATATAATCATATCTGAAGTTATATTGATAATCTTGCACCATATATGGAATCATATGTAATTATATCTTATAGCATTTAATATAATATATAATCATATATAAAAATATCTTACACCATAGAACCAACAAATTTTTATAAGAGGGCATATATTATTATATCTCAAAATATATGGCTTATATGCCACCATATGTGGTCATATATTTTGTTATATATGATCATTTATAGTTATATATGACAATAGATCTGTCATATCTCATTATATGTGGCATATATGGTTCATATCTAATTTTATAAAAGACAATATTTAAAAATATATGGTTTTATAAGGTACCACATAAGAAACATATAATTATATATTTGCTATTCATGACAATATATATACTCACATACTATAAGATAAAACAAGATATTACTATATATGACTGTGTTTTTCAAAATCTATTTAAAAATATAGTAATATTTGCCACAAATAATTATTTAGCTTTTCCAAGTCTAACATGGCAAAACAATTAAAAAAAAACTAATATTTTTTTTGGAATTCCTGCCATATTTTTATTTGGATAATAATGCGATATTATGCAAAATACAATATACCTAACAAAACTTTGCTGCACTCCTTTACCAGAGTTCAATATATTTCGATATTGCAAAGTTAAAAAATTGTTTATAGCAATTATTTTCACAATTCATTTTAAAGCCAATGTTGATATTTGTAACAAATTTTCTTGGTCCTAATTAATTAACAAAATTTAAAATATTTCAACATTTACAAAGTTGTAAGTGAAATTACATGCACTAGTTTCATCGTGCGCAACCCTTAGTTCAGCATGTTTTGTCATTTCACTATCTGCAATGTTCACATAGTTTTCTTCTTCAAATATGTATTTCAAATGTTTGAATTTGAATAAAACAAAATATTTTATTGAAAGTAGAATGTGAATATGAACATTTGTTTTAAATTTATACTCAAAGGAATAAATGTGGAATTTCAATTCAGTATGTTTTCGCCGGATAATTAACACCCAGGCTCTGTTTAATCACCAACTACTTGTCAATTGATTGACGCAGGAAAAAACTGGGAAAATAAATTTTTGTTTTTCGAAAATATTTGAACTGTCGCGAAACAAAATTACGCAATAAGTGGCCTTTTGTCTTAACCCGTTTTAACCTCTACATTAGGGTGGACCTTATTATGTCAACTTGCGTCCTCTTCTTGTTAGAGTCCTCAAATTATAAAAAAATATGTAACATATTTTGCCCCCTCCCCCTCCTACCCACCAAAAATGACGTTCGAAAATCGATTTTTTCAAACTTCTGAGCCCCGTTTTAGCCCTTAAACATTCGAATAGCCAAAAATCCTTTGGTTGGTTTTCTTCCCGTCATAAAGCGAAGCTATACGTCAATTTCAATTATATATATTCATAAGTTTAGGAGAAACACTAAAACCCCCTTTTCACGGAGATTATGATATATTAAAAAAATTGGACTTCATTAACGAATATCGCGACCAAATTGCCATGTTGAACTCCTTAGATCCTAATAAACCAATTTGTAAAAATTATAAAGTTTTTTTGCACTATTAAATTTTATATATACTTTTAAAGATGTGTACACTGTAGTGTACAAGGGTAGTGAAAGAGTTAAGTTGATCGGATAATGGGAACACGTGCCGCATCGGCCCTGAAGTTTGAAACACGATTTACAAGGCGAAAAAATCAATTTTTTTTGGCTTTTTTTAAAATACTGGCTCTTAAATAACTGTATTTTTGGAAAATGTAATTAGAATCATAATCTAGAGTCTAGATTAGAAAGGAAAACGGAATTCAGTCTAGATTCTAGACTGAATTCCGTTTCCGGTAATGTATAGTAATCCAAAATCGGTTGGAAAATATTTTAGTAATTGCAATTTCCTCAGACCATTGTAGGGTTAAAATGAGATACATTATGAAAATCTTAAAAAATAAAATATTTCTTTCAAAAATTTACAATGTTTAACTCTAGTTTCATTTCGAAGATCCACAAATATTCAGATATAAATTGTTATCTCTCTTGGCTTATGATAACCTAGTCCCAGGTATTTCCAAAGATGGGATTTGTTTTTTAAAAATTTGCAAAACTCTAGTTTTGAGTTTTTTAAAATTTTGTTCAACAAAATATAAAAATAAGTGGTCAACGCATAGGGGCCCCTCTTTTAACTTAACAGTGACGGAGTTTTAAATTTGAAAATTTTAGAGAAAAGTGTGATTTTGGCCAATAATTTAGATAATAGTATTCATTTTTATGTTTTTAGCAAAATCACTTCCGATTTCTTTTAATTCTGATACGAGGGATTGTCTTCCGAAAATTTTGTAAAACTCCGACAACGTTAACCCTTCTAGGAGGGGGTCAATTACCCCTTGTGACATGTCACAGGCTCGACGCAAACTAATCAGCCACACGACTTAAGCAAAAGAATCTGTCGCAGTACTGACACAAAAGAACTTGTCCCAGGAATGACGCAAATGAAAATGTCGCAAGACCAACTATTTTTTATTTAAAAAAAAAAAATAAAAGCCACGTTCAACAGAGATAATGATCACCGTTTGGAGAGAATTCAGAGAAGATTAACGAAAATTGCTCTTTCTTCTATTAATTTTACTGACCACGTACCCTATAATAATCGTTCCAATTTAATTAATTTGCAAATACTAGAGAATAGGAGGTCAATCCAATCTTTTTTATTTTTATTTGATATAATGAATTCAAATATAAAATGCCCTGAGTTATTATCACTGATAAATTATAATGTTCCCTCTAGATCAGAGATCGGCATTTCTATGCACGCGTGCAACTCCCTCACACCTACATACGCTCACACATTGAATAAAAATTTATTCAGTCTCGCTTGAGCATTCGTTCGATGAGGTTGTGTCGACGCATGTTGCTAGCGTTACACTGAACGAAATGTTTGACGAAGAATGGGAATTCGATTTCTCGTTTACTGAAATTTTTTTTCGGTAAACGAGAAAAAAGGACAATCGTTGTGTTTCGCCATCTATGAACCGAGTTTAATTGTATATACCTTTATCGCCATGCTGAATAGCACATTAAAATTTTTAACTCCAACTTTGCCAATAATTCAAAATCTCATTTTTAAATTATTTTCTATTTTGTTCTATTTTATTTCTATATTCTAATTGCACATAAATAAGTATGAGAAAATTATACTGAAATTTCTTTCAGTGCATTGAGAGATGGAAAGTTACATCTCACTCATACAAGCACAACACCAAGTTTGTATGCGTTTGCCGATCCCTGCTCTAGATCTTTAAGAAACCATGACTATTTTTTCAAAGGTATGCACAAAACGAATTATTCGTTAAATGAACCCTTAATTAGATCTCAGATTAATTTTAATAAATTAGAGAATAATACTGTTTTAGATTTTAGTTATTTAAAACATATGTTTAAACTTTATTTAAATAATTTGTTTTAATTTTCTAATTTTATTTTTAGCGAGTAGTCTGTAAGGATCATTGTTATCCATAGACTTTAAAAAAAAATAATAAAATGAAATGATACGCTACAACTCAACTGTTGTTGAGCAAGTTCTTCTGTCGAACGCGATAAAATTGATACCTTTTAACTGTAATTTTTACATCATAAGATAATTATGCCAAATGATATGCGTATAATTGAGAAGTCGTTTGGTGTTCTTATAGTTTAAAAATATTGCATTTGAACATTGATAATTTATAGTAAATATTCAAATTGGATTCAAAATTTATAAAATTAGGAGATGATAGGATGAAAACTTTTATTATTTATGTGTTTTCAAATACTATTTTTATTCGTTACTCGTTCGATTAATCGAATAATTATTAATAATTAATCAAAATTTTTTTGATCGTTTAGTCTATCAAAACAGAACCCGAATAATTGGCAACTTTAATATTTGTACCACTTGAATGTCGTGGTTCAGTCCCATTTGCACCTATTACGCGATAGGTACTTTCATATCGGTGCACTTTGCACCAGTCAATGGACATATGCTGTGAGACCAGTCTTGTTTTCACCGGTAACGGGACAGGCCACTGGGTGGGTACTTTCAGACCGGTCCTGTTTTCACTAGACATGAGACAGGTCCCTTTAGAGCGGTCATGTTTTCATCGGTCACGAGACAGGTCACATTATAGGTTCTTTCAGACCGGTTCTGTTTTCTTCGGTTACGGGACAGTTACTGGCATTACAACTTATCCCTGACCACAGTTCTACAACAGTTGTACAACTATCTGCTGAACGGCCTAACCACTATTCTCTCAGTCTGAGCGCTCAGGTAGCGCTGTCACATTTTGGCAGCGGAAAAAATATTTGCTACTTTTGATCAAATAGTGATACATTTGTTGTTGTTCATTTACAATAAAAATTGTTTTGTAAGAATGACAAATAAAAACATACAAATATAGGTTAGGTTAGGTTGAATGGGAGCCCGACAGAACGGCGAGTTCACTCGGAGGCCTGGGGCCCATTGTGATTCCCTTAGTTTTCCCCACATGGAAAGAAATACCACGACCCGAGAAATCTAGAACCATTCCGATCCCCTTAAAAAGTTCGCAAGACCAGACAGAGAAACATCGCGTAGACTGTCCAGGTCGTCGAAGAACCTGCACCCCAGATATCTGACTCGCCGTTCCTTCAGTCCCGGACATTCACAAAGCAGATGATGCACTGTCTCCTCCTCCTCCTCGTCCCCACAGCCCCCTCAGTAGTCCGCCTGGGCGTAACCCCAACGCGCAACTATTCGGCCTATCGCGTAGTGTCCCGTTAGAACCCCTACAAGCATCCCGACCGTCCGTTTGCCAAATCCAAGAAGAATCTTTGTCCTCCCCGGATCTGGCAGTGGCCGTAGGGTCCGAGATATCCTACAATTGGTCAAGGTTGTCCACCTTGCCCTCGTCTCCCTATCCGATATATCCCCTATCACACCGAATAGCTCCACCAGAGGAACCAGGACCTCCGTCTGTATAGGGTCCTCAACCGACTCGGAGCCATTCCTCGCACACTCGTCAGCCCGCTCGTTCCCCGCAATCCCAGCGTGTCCAGGGACCCACGCCAGCCTTACCGAGTGCCGACGAATACGGTCGAGGGATTCAATACAGTGCCGCACACACCAAATATAATTCGAAAACAAAAATTTTAAAAAATAAAAGGAAACTATAGAAAGTGTTTTTAAAAACAAAACAAGAAAACATCGTTCGGCAGAGTAAGTAATCACAAAGCGTTGCATGCCACCATAGCTTTTAACAAAGCCGACATTGTTTTTGAAAACGTTCAATAAGCTTTGCTAAAAAGCCTACTTAACCGATTATAGTTTTATTTATAACCCATGTCCAAAATATAGCCCAACAAAATCTACAATACCAAAGTTTTCTAACGGTAAATCACTTATAAATATCGAACTAGTAGTTTTTCAAACACTAGGTACAACGAAAACTGTTAAAAAATTGAATTTTTAATATGTCTAGACTAGGGTTATGACTCATTTTTAACAAAAATTTTACCTATCATTAAATAAAAATCGATTTTTCGGGTCATTTCGGCAAAAAGAACCTTCCGCACCAAAAGCAATTTCTAAAAATAATTTTTGATCGGGGATTTTGTTTAATTTCCATAACGAATTATTACAAAAATTATTGTAAATGACAAAAAATGTATCCAAAAGTCCCTCCAAAAAGGTTTCGTAATTTTTATCGTAAATAGCTTTTAATAAGCATTGTTTGAGCGGGAACTTTTTTGACAGCAGCGAAAAAGTAAGATTGAGTTTCTTAATATTTTTTTTAAGGCCTTTTTGGCTAGGGCATGTAAAATTTGATATTTGCAAAAATGTCAAAAAATCATAACCCTAGTCTACACGTATGTCTATATTTATATATACACACTAAAAATAATGCGTTAGTAGAAAATTTGTCAAAGGGGTTTCAAATCGATCTGACTAATCTTTAGCAAATTTTAAGTTGAAACACAGATTTAAACAAAGGTTTTAGTTATCTTCATTTAACACGATACTTAAAATTCTCTGTAATTTAACTAAGTTTTAATGTTAATTTTCAAAATTATTTACAACTAATTTTTAAGAACCCATTCGCTAAATTTTTCACAATTTATTGTTGAAATATAATATTTGCATGTTTCTGTTATTACCCGGTAGATTGCGCAACCAGTTTATCCGAAGTTTTAAAGATGGCGCTATTTCTTTCCCTGCCGATTTTTTTAAATGGCCCATATCTCGAAAACTAAATTTTAACAAATTTTACGACTCAGTATAATTACAAAACTTTAATTTTACTAACTTTTTACTTAAATTAAGATTTGTTAAATTTAACAAACATGTTTTAAAATCAACAAATTTTATTTTAAGACAAAAACAGGAATAAATTTTGTTAAATTAACAAATTTTTCTGTTCAGCCAACAGACTTATTATTTTGAGTGTATAAAGTATTGAGGTATGGATATACATATTTGTTTGTTTTTCAAGTGTATTTAAGAGAAAAAATACTCAGTGGCGTAGAAAAAAAATACTCACAAATGAAATTTTTCATTCCACACAGGATTTAATTCCTGTGGCATGGTACGAGTACGCTTTTTCACCTTGCTAACCTGCACCGTCACATATGGATCACTGGTACCGCTTTTATCCTTCGCTATCAGGCCTTGAGCACATATCACTGCGCAGGTTTATCATAGATTTTTTTTTTGTGAAATTATTATTTAGTAATTTATAATGTATTTTTGATGATTCGGATTGTTTGATTTTTTAAATGAATTTGATCAGCGCCAGCGTTGGTTCATAGGTGTTCGTTTCAATATTATCAAAAGTTGCATCGGTGTTAGTGAGTGCGTTTAATTACGAAAATAATATTTACATATATGAAACAAAAAACAAACAAAAGAGAGAACACATACACATACAAATAATTAATTGTGTAATTAAACGTTAATTAAAAATGTATTTCATTGTATTAATAATGTGCAGTTATTAAATTAGTAATTATGTAGGTGAAAGACAGATATAGTGTTTTTTGGTATATTTTTTTAATATGAAAGCGTGCAAAACAAAAGAAAGAGTAAAAAACAATTCGAAAAGGGTAACAATTTTATTCATGGCAATATAATTAGAAATGGTGGAAAATTAAAATATGTTAATTGAAGAAATGATAGATTTTAGTTGTTGAGACGATTTTGTTGTAATAGTGGTGAAATAAGAAGAGAAAGATAGAGATAGGGAGAGAGAGAAAGAGCGAGAGCGAGGCACATCGAGAAAGTATGATTTAAATTTTTATTTAAACGCAAATCATTAAAATTGTATACATATTGTATGCAATACACGTTTTGTTTTGTATTATATACAAATTTGTTATATGTTTTTTATGTTGAATAATATGAAACGAACAGAACCATATATATTTATCATTAATTTACACATTTTGTTTCAAGGAAGAAAGAAGAAGAGAAAAAAACGGAATATTTTTTTAATTAAATGCATTTTTTTTTAATTTTTGTTAGTCTTATTAAACATATATATATATACAAACAACACAAATAGTTGCGAACGTTTAGAAAAAATAATAAAATACCAAAGGAACAACAACAAAACCATATTTTATTAGAAAAAGTTTTTAAAATTTACATTAAAAAAAAATTCAAATAAAAATTATAAAATAATTTTGTGCACTGTTAGTAGAAGTTTAACTCAACATTGATTTTTATTGCAAAGTTTCTTTTTTATCTCAGCTCACAAAAATGTTAAATAAATATTTATACTAATAAATTGTCATACTAATTGCTGTGTTATCAATATTTCAAAACTAATCCATAAAAATTATAGTTCAAAATTATTCGGCTATAACCTGTATTTAACTTTAAGAATAGAACATTTTACGTAATATTTGGCGCCCAACGCAAGTCATCCAAAGAATGCTAAAAAAGTTTGAATTTGCATTTTTTTGTCTATTATTATTGTTTGTTTGGTGTCCTGCAAAAACTAGAAATTTCTTAAAGAAATTGTTTTACTTATTAAAAATATATAAAAAACTGTAAAGTATATTACTATACCATATGACGAAAATTTTATCTTGCTGAGTGATATTTTCGAGATCATAATGATATTGTTATTTAATGGAAAAACGTTATCATTAACGAATCCATTAAATATACCATTCTCGGACAAGTTTATAGTACAACGAAAATCATTAGTTTCTCGTTTTGTTTTTAAAACTAATATTTTTGCAAGTCCACGAACGCTTCTTTTAAAAACTATCCCACGAACGTTACGTTAAAAATTTGAACTCTTTCCGGCTGGTATGGAAACTATACCACTTATTGAGATATTTTTCTTACACTTTATACACATGGGCATGATTTAAATGCCATTTTATAGGTAAACTTGTGGTTATATTCTCTAAAATAATTATATCAAGTGCGAAGAAGAAATATATATTTTATATTCCAACAAGAACTATAATAAATAAAAGCAAATACAAAATTTTGTTAATTTTTACGAAGCGCCGAAAAGTGTTAACACAATGAAGAAGGCGTTCGGAATTCATGTGATCACGAGATTTCCATGTTCCTTCGTTACAACTATTAACGTCGTTACATTGTGTTACATAATATTTCGACACTTCAAGTAAAATAACATAAATTTATGTCGAGTTACTTCTTTTGTGTCAACTTGCTTGGCGTTACGTCATGTAACACCTATTACTTAAAAAAAAAATGCATAATTCTATGACAAGATACATCCCAATATGTTTCTTTAAATCCATTTATTTGACATCAAGCTATATGTACACTTTATTGGTATTGGGAACCCAAAAATTATGTACAAATTTCCTCTTTGACTACAAAATGTAATCACATGAAATATGGATAATATGGTTTACATCTGTATCTACAACTACTGAAATATATCCAAAGATTTGCGGCAGTCAAATTTAATGTTTTTACTTGTTTTTTCATTGAATTGTGCTTTTTTTATATGGAAAATCATAAAATGGTGGATCTACAACGTTTTTGTTAACACGGCATTTCTTGAACCGTCACGCAGTTCAATTTAAACAGTATTTGATAAATATTTTCAAAATTTATACAGTGTTCAGCGTACTTACTCGAATTAGCTTTCCCAGCAGGGTGAAAATTTGCAACCAGAAGAGTGTAAGTAAATACGAGTCCGATCAATTAAAAAACACAAAATCTAATATCAGAGTTCCCAAAAACTCTAAAGCATCAGTTTTGAAGCGAATTCCGAAACTTCCTTCTTTATAAGTTATCAAGACAAGGTGATATTAAGTTTGACATTTTGTTGCAACCGAGTTGGTACGAAGTTCGATTGCCACAACAGATCGTATTGCTCTGTGCCGATCATTTAGTGATGACTCCGTTAAACGATTTGGAGTTTTAAAAAATTAATTAGTTAATTTCTTGAATCACATGAATTAATTTTGAATCGTTATTTTTGATTGCAAACTCAAAACTTTGTCGCCGGTTGGACGCCATTTCAAATATATGTTATTATTATATATATTTTTGTATTTTAATTTTTTTTATCAAAACTAATAATTCAAACCAAAATTATTTGAAATTCGGTAGTATTATTCTGCTTCTAACCTTAAAAGAACACCTAATGAAAACCCTATAGTATTTTAGTGATAACGGTATTAAGTACAACGATAACCAACCTTGGTTTAAAGAAGTTATAATGGGTGAGTTTTTTCCTTTCCACATTTAATTAAATGATACGAAATTTGTTGATTGGTTGATCCAAATACGTGGCGGAATTTTCCTGAATGTAACAAATTAACGAATTTTATAGTTTTTTATAATTAAACTGTAATAATTACAGATCTTTTAATCTACTGAGCCTAGAGGATCTAAGGTTTGTTATAGTCACCCTATGTATTTTAAAACCAAAACGTAAGATATATAACCTAAAACCTAAATTTACAATTTATAACGTTGAACCCGAAAATAAACTTTTTGTGAATCTTTATTTGAAACCCTCAGTTCCGTGTAAACATGGTCCTTCGAACCAGATTAACGCATAAATGCTTACAGAGGGTAAAGCATTTATATGGGCTGAGTTAATCGGAATTATAGCCTAATTTTCATCCGACTCGGTCCAAATTCAGCATATATTTCTGTTTAGGTGATATTTCTTTATACCAAATTTGGCAAAAATATAAGTTTACAAAATAATATAACTTTTCTGCGTACCAAGTGGGATTAGATTTTCTTATGCATTTTAACCACCTTAACTCAAATATTGCATTTAAAATTCTTTTTTTGTTAAATATTTTTTATTTAAAATCTTTTTTTTTATTTTTAAAATTTTGAAAAATAGAAGTAGAGCCCATATTAGAAGGCAGAAATCAAGGTTATATAAAAATCATTCATAAATTCCGAAGATTATAATTAACAAAATATGGGTATTTTTTAATGAATTAATATCTATTAAGGCTGGTTTACACTACAAGATTTTCGGTACGATTTTGCTTTAGTACACATGCAAAGCATACAGCCAAGGTTGCAAAAATTTTCAGAAAATATTATAGTATAAACCAGTCTTTACTAAGTACATATTAATACCATTATAACCTCGATAGTGCATGGTTTTATGTTTTCCGGTATTGGCAAGAAGCATACATATGTAACTAGGAGA
The DNA here is from genome assembly GCA_949987735.1 of Leucophora obtusa. Lineage (NCBI taxonomy): Eukaryota > Metazoa > Arthropoda > Insecta > Diptera > Anthomyiidae > Leucophora > Leucophora obtusa. The sequence continues at coordinate 16,189,276 of OX465300.1, forward strand.
TCCAATCGCTATCTGACCTTGTCAGACGACGTCAGAATGTTCTCTGATAACGCCATAATTTTCTGCCCGATGGCTGCTCCGATGTGCGATGTGCGATCGATTTTTAGAACTTAACCCAATAAGCATTTGGAAGATATATATGCCAGAAGATATTACGGCAATATCATTTATTTATCATTTTGAAGACAATCAAAGTAGTATTTTGTATATATCATCTATTCATCAGTTGGAAGATATATCGGCAATATCGAAAATAAAAATGGCAAAAAATTACATTTCTTTTATTAAAAAAAAAAAAAACACATCATAAATAAGAGAAATTTAAAAAATCAAGAATCTACTAATTTTAGGACGACGTTTGCCAACAAAATTACAAAAATTAAGGTAAGCTAAATTTTGCAAATAAGAATTTATTTTCTTCTTTTTCAGAAAATATCGGGTAGAAAAACAAATTAGAATCAACGAATGGCTGATAAATGCTGTAATTTATTTTGTTACAATAATAACATAAAATAATGTAAATGTTGTATATGTTTTTTTTTTAATAAAAAGTAAATAAATTCATATTTTTATCATCTGGGTGTTTTTCTAGAGATATCTTCTTTTTATCTTCCAGATGATAATTAAGCAATATCGCATATTTATCTTCCAGAAGAATTGCTTTCGTATTGCTGAATAGTATTGCATTCTGGACACGTTCTCTACTAAACGTTCTCCGCAATACTAAGACGATTATTGTAGCAATAACCTTTCTCTTCCAGGCAATACTATTAGAGAATTGTATTCGTATTGCTATCTTTTCTGGGTAAGTACCATAAATTATTGTAAAATCCGCTAATATCAACATTTATGCTATTATTAAACTTTATCTACCCAACGAGATAAATTTATAGTAAAAGCGATTCTTTTATCAGTTGGCGAACACAAAATCCACAAAACTGCATTTTTCGGCATTGAGGCCCTTTGCCAGTGGTCTTATAGATTAGCGCAGATTTTTTAAACAGATATAAAAAATCTTGGGTTTGCTACCGTATATTTTTACAAAAAGTGCAATACTCAAAAATGTTTGTTTAAATATTTAAAGTGGTATTCTCGCAATAAAATTTATTTTAGCGACAATAAATATATATTTTTTTTGTTTCATATATGTGCGTTAAAAAAAACACAATATTGCTATTTGGCAAAAAACCATATTTTTTTGGTATTTTTCTTTAAATGTACACGCCTCTAGGAATCACATATAAAAAATAGTTAAAAATTAAGAGATTATGCATTCAAGGGTTAAAGACTTGTTTAGATTACAAGATTTTCGGTAAGATTTTGCTTTATTACACATACAAATCATAAACTAATAGAAAAAAATCTGTAAATAATTTAGTTAAAACTACTAAAAATTTGTTAAAAATGATGCTGCAGAAAATAACTGTAGGGGAGAGTCGTGTACCTTGGTACTTTTGAAAATCCTGTGTCAATATCTCTAAGATTAAGACAGATGCGAAAAATCTTTTAATGCAGAAATATTAGTGTTGGTGTTGTTATAGATTGCAAATAATAAAAACTTTAATAATTCGTATGTATTTTACGAAATTAAAATTTTTTAGAAAAGCGAAAAAGTATTCCAAATTGCAAATTGGCGTCTACCTTGGAATTCGTAAAAAATGAAGGGAATTTCTTAAAAAAAATACTGCCCCATAATGAAAATTATTGCATTATTTGCAGTAGAGTTAATATCTACTTGAAATGAGACAACGCAATTTAATATTTGCATGAAAACATCATTTTAAAAAATGGCGAAAATCTTAAACCAAAGGTTATTTTTAAACAAATTAAATTCAAGAAATACAGCTAGCCTGCGGAGCTTCAATTAATCATGTATTGAAATTTGTTGGATACACAGAAGAGGAAATATTCAAAAAGTTCCAAGGTACACGCATTTTCATTTTTGCAAAAAAGATAATTTTTTTCTTATTTGTACAATATAGTTAAGAAATTTACTGGTTACTGCATTTAGAAAACGACAAACTTTATACTTTATTAACTAAAAGTTAACTTAAATATAACCAAAATTCTGTAAATTTAACAGTTTTATTTTTGCTGTTCTTATTTTACTAGTATTTAGCAAGAAAAATCTGCTAATTTAATAGTTTTTTCTGCAGAATCATTTTTAATTAATTTTTAGTTAGTTTTTCTGCTATTTTTAAAGATTTATTGCTATGAGTGTATATGCAAGGTTGAAAAATCTTTCCGAAAATCTTATAATGTAAACTAGCCAAATGTTTTCCATTGAAAGCACCTTCACAACTTTTACTATATTTCCGGCTTTTAGTAGATTTCCGATTGCCACTTAATTTCGTGTCAGCTTTTTTTAAATGGAAAGGAAAAACGGACCACTCAAAACTCATTTTCCGTTTATTTTTTTGAATAGGTCTAATATTTACATAATAAACAGCGAGTGGTTAGTGAAAATTCCAAATATATATATAATTTATATAGAAAATAATATGTAACAATAATAATGTAATAATAAAAACATTTAACAATCTTTTAGGTTAACATAAAAGGAATATTAAAAAAAAAAGTTATGGCAGAGTAAGGAAACAGACAAAAACTTTGTTCTCAAGGTAATAACTTATATTGGCGTAGTGCTTTAATCTCAGGATTTATTTTTGGATTTATTCTGCTTCGCCAACAAAAAATCAATTTTTTACTTTTAAACTGAAAAAAGTATAATTTTTTCTTAATCAACTACAATTTATTAGCGAATATATTACGATAGAACAGATTTTAATTCAGCTAATAAAATAAAATTAAAAATTTATGTTATATTATCTGATGAAATGAAAGTTAAAAAAAATAAAGTTTTGAAAAGGCACGACCCAAAAATAAATCCGTCAATTAAGAAGACTTGGCCATTAACTGTATAAGTAGACAAAAAAGTTATTAATTTAATTCTAGATAGATGATTTTAAAGGGGTGGGTTTGAAACCTCATCGAAGTCAAACTTACAGAAAGTGTACATAAAAACATCTTTCGGAAAAACAAAAGTTAGCATTTTAATATATCCTTAAAACGAATTCAAGGGTAACGGTTTTTCATTAAGATCTTACTGAAATTTTGATATGTTGTGGAGGACATACATAATAATGACAAGCATTTTTTTAGGTGAAATTTAAAAATTTTTCAAAAAAAATTAAAAAATGAAAAAATCCATTATTTATTATTAAGTTTTAGTTCTTGAAAAATATAATTCTCATTTTTAATCTATTCGCATAAAATTCGATTCAATTCATGAGTCAGTCAATAATTTATGGTCACTTCAAATTAATGATTTGGTATTTAAAAAAGTAAGATATAATTTATTTCAATTTATATTGATTCAATATTCATTCAACATAATTTGCGTTATTATTTAAATTGCAAACTTAAAATCAAGGGAAGCATTACTTGTTGTATTGATTCAATTCGTTTGATTCTACGAAAGGAACAAACAAAATTCACATTAATTCTTTGAATAAGAGATTGATTGAATAAAGTAGAAAATAATTCAAGTAGAACTGAATCAGTTTTAAAAATCGAATTAAGAAATTATGTTTTCAAAGGTCTGCAACAAACAGATATAAACGGCATTCACACCTAAATCTTAAACACGTGTTTAGCTAAAACGAGTGTAAAAGAATAAAGAACTGTTGTAGTAGAATAAAGAGCTAAAATACGTGTTTTACACTTGATAAGAGAGTAGTACGATCATTCTTAGCATGATCTTATTAGCCTTAGCAGAAAACGTTGGCGCCATATTTTTTTAATGTTTAGGTTGTAAGTTTTCGTAAAATGTTTGACTTCGATTCTTTTTACTTAGATGGGATTTTAAAAAATAAAAACTTCTGCCTTCCACGAATTTCCTATAACGATGGCAAATGTTTTAATGTTTGTTAAAAATATTTAGGAAATGTTTTAATTATCAATACTCATTGTCAGTTGCAAATGTATGTATTTGTGTTGTATACGTTAACGTTTTTATTTCTATTTACCCACGTGAAAATCGAAATACATATGGACATATGTATATGGTCATACATTGACGTTTATATGGTCATTCATGGACATACGTATTCATATACGCCACTGTATGACCATACATGATCTCATATATTTCAATATAACTTCGGATTCAAAATTTGAGGGTTTATGGAGGTAAATGGTTATATATGTTCATATATGAGTATATGTGAATCGTATAGGAGCTTATACGGCATATATGAACATGTACGGTCATACACCCAAACTTTCGGATCAGAAGATATATGAAAATATATGATATTATCTACGGTTATACATTGAACAATACATCGACGTATAAAACAATGCATACCCATGCATGATCATATACAAGTCAATGTATGATCATGTTTGTTCATATATGTGACCTTCTCCGAGAAAAGGGACCTAGTGTGTCAAAAACCGGGAACTTGGAAAAATCGATAAAAATGAGAAAAACATTAAAATTTGAAACTTTAAATGCGTTCTTCTCAAAACTTCATTTTCACACACTAGGTCCCTTTTCTCGGAGAAGGTCACATATATTTCGATTTTCACATGGGTAGTTAAAAAATTAAAAAAATCGCATTTTATGATCATTATGTGAGTGGTATGTTGGTGTTGTGGATTTACATAATTATGTAGTTATCCAAACGGACCATCATAGATTTTTTTGCTTTGCTATTATCTAGACCAAAAAAATAATGCCTCTCCATCGATGACGGTGATAAATTTGTAAACAAATGCGCTCGAAAAGTGGGGGTGCCGCAAGTTGACATATTACGCTATTGAACAAATTTTAAATTTTTGCAGAACCTCTCTTTGCAATACACTTTTTGCAATACTTCTGAATACTTTTCATCAGATTTTATTCGTTAAAATATCTAGTTTCTGTTGGTTCTAAAAACTACGAAATTTGTTACAAAATAAGAATGTTGTAAGGATAAAACTCAAAATGGCAATTTTCAATATCGTTGCCATGTCAATAAAATGTCTTTGGGCATCTACCGACATGATTATACTCAAATGAGTAAAAACTTAAAATCTTTATAAATAATTTATAGGTTTAAGGTCCAATTTAGAGAACTTATGTAAAATGTACAAAAAAGTCGGGTTTCGGACAACGAAAAAAACGCGATATTTCAAAAATTTTTTTACTAGGTTCGGATTCAGCGTAGCAAAGCTTACTAGAAAAGGTGTATTGCAAAGAGAGGTTAAGAAAGTTTATTAAAAAAGATGTGTTCCAAGAGGAGGTTTTTTAGGCTGTTTATAGTGTTATCTATCAAAAGTTGCTAGTGCCAAACGTTGATCTTTTTAAAGAAAATAATATATTTTTTCGATAATGAATTAACTGAATGCCAAATACTGAAATGTTTGATTGATTTGAGTTTAGAACATTTTTGGTATTTTTTATCCAAAAATTAAAACAACTTTGAATTTTGAAATAAAGGTTTTTGTTTTTTTAAATAATTTATAAGTTCAAAGGAGTTGAATTTGAAAATGAGATACAAGTTAATTCACGTTACCCTCCCATTTTGTAAATTGGAAATTTTGCGGTAATTACGATTTTGTATCATGTATCTTTTCGAAATATTGAGATCAAATATTTTTGGCATAAATACGGTTGGGTAATCTAAGAAGAAAGAAATTAATGTAGACTGTCAAAATGTTGTATTTTGGCGGAATACTAAAACTAGCTATTCCACATGACCCGCACTTATTCCAATAAATAAAATATATTAAATGTAATATAAAAAAAAACTAAATACTTTTTTTTATTTTTTTACTTTTCTGGTTCTCTTTTTTATAAAATTATAAAGTTAGATTTAATGATCTGTTCCCTAAAAAAAAGTTGTTAAAAGAAATATATGTATCTACAAGAAATAATATTATGGTTAGAATCCACATAGTTCAAAGTTAATACAAAATACAACAAATATCTTGCTAACATATTATCTTAATGTTGGACAACAAATTATTGTATTTTGGTTTGAACTGTTGTCAGACTGAGCGGCAACATAGGCTGAGCTGATAGGTCTTTAGTTACAAATAGCCTTTTATTGCTGAAATTTTCCTAAAACTTTGAAAGTAAATTAATCGTATTATGAATGTGAAAATGAAGATTTCTAATTTTAAAGTGGTTTAACCCTCATCGGTCCCCGTATGCGCACGCATACAATTTTGATCTTTAACCTTGAATAAATTAAAAACGGTTCAGCGGAATGACCTTGTATTTTGTAAAGTAGAATTATTTTGCCTGAACAACCAAAAAAAGCTGTTTTTGAATTTGTACCCTTACTGTATTTGCCTGTGCAGTTATAGTTACGAATCGATCCCTGTGTATGTGCGCGCATAAGCAGATACCTGTAATTGCCGCTTATTTTTGTGTGTGGATTTATAGCACGCTCTTATTTTTTCGTTTTATGAAATTCAGTTTGTTCTGGAACACACATAAGCGAAGTTTGTTTGCGCATTTATTTGAATTTTGGTTGTGTTTCGAAGTATTTGATAAAAAATGGATAGAGTTTTACGTGAAAGAAGGCAGCGAGATGAACTAGAAATGGATTTTTATTTGGAAAGCGAAACGGGCGAATCTCCGTGCAATAGTGACGATGATTTTGCATTATCAAACGAGGAGAATGATGAAAGTGAAGTTAGCGTGCATTCGGATGAAGACGACATTGAGCCACTTGAGCAAAATTTAGCAGAAGAAAATGCAGCAAATCCTGAAAATAAATATTTTTCAAAAAATAAAAAAATTGAATATTCCATTTGAAATAAATTGAAGAAATTCATTTCGACGTGCAGAAAGTTTCACTTCAGGTAAAAACCTACCCTCTTTGTTATGGGTTCATGTTCATTATATGTTTCATTTTTGTTATAATTCAGGCCCAAAAGCATTAGCAGCTGCTAATATAGTTGATGTTTCGTCTGCATTTCATATGTTCCTTGGACCGGTTGAGAATATTATTTTAAACATGACGAATTTAAATGGTGTGCGAAAGTACAAAGACGAATGGGAAAACATTGATTTGGACACTCTGCACGCATACTTTGGATTGTTGCTGCTTTCTGGTGTGTATAGGTCATACGGTGAATGTGTCACTAAACTGTGGAATGAAGAAACTGGTCGGCCAATATTTAGAGCAACAATGCCGCGAGAAACGTATGGCCAACACTGCATCTACAAGTACTTCTGTTCGTGACAAATTGGCACCGATTCGAAATGTATACGATAAATGGAATCATAATTTGAAAGCTGTATACACACCAGGAAAAAACATTACCGTAGATGAACAGTTAGTTCCGTATCGTGGGCGATGTCCGTTTCGTCAGTATATTCCATCCAAGCCGGCGAAATATGGAATCAAAATTTGGGTGCTATGCGACTCAAAAAGCTGATATGCATTTATGTTGGTCGGAATCGTAATGCCACTCCTGAACGCAATCTCGGACGGCGTGTTGTTTTGGATTTGGTGGAAGGACTTTCCGATAGAAATCTAACGTGTGACAACTTTTTCACTTCGTATGAATTGGCAGAAGATTTGCATAAGAATCTCATGACTATTTTGGGTACAATAAGGAAAAATAGGATTGAAATTCCTTTAGTTCTACTCGACATGCGTCAAAAGCCAATTTATCATACAGAAGTTGTATATGAACATAAATTGCAAGCAGTTATGTTGTCATATGTTCCTCGCCGGTACCGATTTGTGACATTGCTCAGTACATACCACAATGTTGTCAGCATAAATGAGAATAGTGAACAGGAGAAACCTAACATCATTGAAGCCTACAACAAAACTAAGAGTGGAGTTGATACTATGGATCAAATGGTGGCTACGTACACATGCAAACGAAAAGTCAATCGGTGGCCAATGGCAGTATTTTGTAACATGCTTGATGTTAGTGCGTTGAATGCATTCGTGACGTTCATTGCATTATTCCCGAATTAGAAAAATTCTAAAACGAACCATAATATTCGTCGTCGCCTTTTTATCGAGGAGCTTATATTGAATCTCGTTGAAAAACAGTTCACTAAACGTAAAAAACAAACTCAAAGTAATGATGCTTCCAGTGTTATTCAAAGAATTCGGGAGATTCGCCATTTACCAAGTACATCAAAACGAGGCCGATGCTACATCTGCGCATATAAAAATAACAAAAATCTTTTTGCTACACGCTGTGAAAAGTGTAGAAATTTTATTTGTGCTGAACATAATTTCAATTTATGCGAAAAATGTACAAATAATTAACAAAAGTTAAAAATTAAATTTTTTTTCTAATATATGTAATATTCTAATTTTAATTTCATTCTAAATCTACCTTTATGAAGTTCAAATGTATAGTATAGTAAACAATATAATAAACATAAAAAATCACAAAACATACAATGGGACCGATTAGATGTATTTCTCAAGGGACCGATGAGGGTTAAAACCCTATACCTGTACATTAGACCGTACCACCTTACAGGCAAAAAAGTGCGAGGTACTCCCTCAAATATAAAATATTTTTGTAAGGCAATTCCAAAAAAAAATTTCTTTTTTGCCGAACGTAGGGGTCGCCTTTTAAATTTTTCGTTATAGCTTCGGCTTTTCGATTTTTTTTGCCTCGAGGAGACTAGTGTTTTACTAGAAAGGAAAAATCCAATGAAAAAAAAAATTAAAAAGGCAACCCCTACGTTTGGCAATAAAAAAAAAAATTCTGCTGGGTTTATCGAAAAACTTTCTTAGCAAAAGTTTAATGATTTTTTGTGATCTTCAATTTTCTGACATTAGGGTGGTAGCAACTGTGTTCTGGTGTGTAAATACTAGAACGGGATATTTGAGGTCAATGGTCCTTAGAGAAAAATATTGGTCCCCTCGAGGGAAAAACATCGATGTATCATACTTAAAGATCCGACTGTAAATGCCAAAGATATAACGAAAAATGTAAAATGGCGACTCCTACGTTCGGCAAAAAAAATTTTTTTTAAAACCTCCTTGCAAAAGTAATTTAGATTGAACGGTGTACGGCGAACTTTTTTTGAGGTACGGTCTTCTATACATATCATACATTTCATATCAACTGCTTTGCTATTGAAAGAAAGTGTTTCGGATCATTGTTTCACTTACAAATAAGTACTACCCCCTGTAATACCCCATTCACATAAACGAGATTTCACTTATCTCGAAGATTATTGCCTTATCATATATTATCTCGAGATTTTCCATACAAATTTTCAGTTATTAATCACTTCAATTTGGTGAGCTAATTTATAAATCCCGTCAATTATCTCTTAAAAGTCAGGGTACGAAAATGTTTTTCTTGTGTTCAGAGTTGACTTTTCCATTTTTGCTTGCACTGAACATACTCTGTAAAGGCGTTAATGTAAAAAAAAAAACATTAAAAAAGTAATTAATTTTAATTTATAAAAAATTAGGAAAATTAAAAGGTAGATTATTTAAATTTAACATCATTATTGCGAAGAAATTTTATGCAAACAGATCCTTGCAGTCTTTTCATCACCAAACAATTAAAAATTTTTGCTTTAAACTACTCACCATCATAAACAACGTTTTCCACATCAATATTACTGTTTTAGCTTATCCAAAGATAATAAATACTGTATTCCGGCCGTAAAGAACATGTTTTTTTTTTTGAAAAATTTCGTTAAATTTTTGAATAGATTACGAATGTTATTTTTGTGTATATGTAGATATTGAATTTTATTATATCCCACTATTGCGAATTGATGCACTGGATAGAAACGTAAACTGTACCAAACGTAACTATAGTTCAAATATATATAACCAATGTCAATATTAATACATATAAAAAAAAAAATAAAAACTACTGCTCATAATTAATAAAAAAAGGGTAAATTTAGATAAATTAAAAACGGAGTCACTGCTGTTTTACACGGCATGAGGGTCTATAAATGGTCCATTATTGAAGGACTTTCAACTTGTCCGTTTTTTACACGACATAGCGGTCCGTTATTAACGGACTTTCGACGGATTCGAGTCAGTTTAGATATTCCTTAAGTTCTGTTTTCTGGCCGTATACAGATCCAGAAAAGGGTACGTAAATGGAGTTGCATTCCTTTTACAATATGATAGACCGAAAACGATACGTAAAGGGTCATATAAATTGTATGTTCGGTATACATTTTATTCTGGATATTGGCGCCCAGCTAAAAATCGACATATATTTTTCCACGCAGGTTTAATATATGTTCGTGTATGCTCATAAATATGCATGAATGGCTATATAAATCTCCCTATAAGCATACAGGTATGCCCATTAGAGTAGAAAAAAAGTTGGAATTCTCGCGCTCCATAACCCTACAAATATGCCAATATGAAAATAAATACGGTCTGCAAAAAAAAAAATTAAAAAAAGTTTTGTTTATAGGTAGCAGATCACAATTGAAATTTCAACGTTGTACCTACTTGTTCTATTATTTTTTAATACATGTGCATTAAGGACTTTCTGCACTGCAATATTCAGTAGTAAGAGATTAATCACAACTGGGTCGGAACGACAACGAGAATTGCTTTTTCATATATTTTATATGGGTAGCAAAATGTCGCCATGTCGTCCGGCGATTTGTCGTGGTAATATAATCTATTCTATTTTCATGCCGACACCACTTATTTTTTTATATTGTTGTAATGCTGCGGGTAAGCAGGAGCACAAATTTTGTGGATTAGAATATTACAGTGTAATTGTAAATCGTATGATTTTGCACACAACGAACGATCATTTTGGCATTCGGATGGATTTTTCAGGGGAAAATATGACTTTTTGTGAATTTTCTCAAAAATATTGATATTTTAAAACAAATTCGAATTAAAAGCATTAAAGAATCGTAATTTGGAGTGAATTCTCTTTTGTAATAAAGCAATAAAAACTTACATCGGTTAAAAAACAGCGGAGGTATTGCAATTTCCCCGGCTACTGATGTGTCACAGACCACTTAATCAAGAAATTCGGGTAAAATTTTTAAAATTTCTTGAAATAATCTACTACAGAAACATTTTTTTATTATATAAGCTCCAAGAAACTAAAATAAGAGTAGTTTTTTATATTGTGTTTTAAAAATTTAAAATAGTAGATTTGAAAACAGTGTTTAAAAATTCTAACGTTTTTGGCACTAATTTAAAACGAGTTAGCAAAACGCAATATAAAAAGATACTTCTTATCTGAGTTTCTTAGAACTTATAGAATAAAAAATTGTTTCTGTAGTAGGGTAGAGGGGGTATCCTTCGCAAGTGGTGCACATACACTAATCCCATTTTTCTTCGATGTTAAGGGAGATAAAAAATTGTAAAAAATATATTTTGTGGATTTTTCAATTACCTTTCCTTAACATCCACTTTGATAAAATTACATCACATGTGGTAGCAGATAGAAGTGTTGTTGTGTTTTTTGGTGTGCCAAAAAAATAATTGAAAGTAACTACATTTTGCAATAACTTCCTGAAATCGTGCGATAAAAAAATAATTTTTCATTATGTCGGAGCTATGATCCTAAGCTTTCTGAAAATAATAATTAGATTTTAATAAATGCTTAAAAAGTGTGAAAAATATTAATTTTATATTAGTGCCTGTCTCTGGGGCACAATCACCAGATGGGCGCTGGAGCTACGAAGAGTTGGTGCATTCCTGCCTAAAATCCTCTATAAGACTTTTCTATATATTTAAAACATGTTTAATAGTAAATTAGAACAATCGTGTTCATTCTTAAATTTATATTAATTATTCAGTTTTTTGTAATTTTGAAGAATCATTATATTATAGTTTTAAATTTTTTTTTAATGTAGTGGAGATATATTGATATAAGATATAAGTGGTCTGCGACACATCAGTTGCCGGGTGAAATTGCAATAACTCGGCTGTTTTTTAACCGATTTCAGTTTTTATTGTTACAAAGAGAATGCAGTCCAAATCACGATTCCTAAATGTTTTTAATTCGAGTTAGTTTTAAAATATCAATCTTTTTGAGAAAATGCACAAAAAGTCATATTTCCCCCTTATATTCCATGTTCCAAATTTCAGGGCCGCCTTCGCAATATCCAATTATCATAATTTTTGGGGGACGTATTTTTACACCCAAATAAATATTTCAAGGGGGTAGCTTGGTCAATAACTCAAAATTTATTTTCCTCCATACAAGCTTGCTGCATCCAAGTGTGCATTAATGAAATTTGAGGTAACAATTATATATGTGATCACTAGGCTGGGTCGATTTGTGGGGAGGCAAAAAAATCGCCCATGGCTCAGGGAAAATCGTATTCTAGGGATCAAAATAAGAAACTTTGCCGAAGGAACCATACCTCTAAAACGAATTCTACTACCCCTAACTGTTGACTTTTGTCCCGTAGGGTCAAGTTTTGAAAAATCCCACTTTGACCCATTTAGAGTGCCCCAATCGAGTCCAAATGTATGACCGACCCCCACTAACTTTGGAGGGCCGATCCACCCATGCCAGTGGCACACCCCCTGGAACTCCCCTGGGGGGTTCCCCATACAAACATTTTAAAAAATCACCATTTTTGGCACTTTATTTTATTATTTTTTATTTATTTTATTTATTTTTATTATTTTATTTATTTTTTCTCTTTAGAAATTTATTTAGTCAGAACATATGTAAATGAAAAAATTAATTTAACTTAGTAATAGAAAAGAAAATAACAAAAATTACTGTTTGAAGTCTTTTTTGCTTTCAAGTCTGGGCATTTTTTCTTTTCTATTACTAAGTTAAATTAATTTTTTCATTTACATATGTTCTGACTAAATAAATTTCTAAGGAGAAAAAATAAATAAAATAATAAAAATAAATAAAATAAATAAAAAATAATAAAATAAAGTGCCAAAAATGGTGATTTTTTAAAATGTTTGTATGGGGAACCCCCCAGGGGAGTTCCAGGGGGTGTACCACTGGCATGGGTGGATCGGCCCTCCAAAGTTAGTGGGGGTCGGTCATACATTTGGACTCGATTGGGGCACTCTAAATGGGTCAAAGTGGGATTTTTCAAAACTTGACCCTACGGGACAAAAGTCAACAGTTGGGGGTAGTAGAATTCGTTTTAGAGGTATGGTTCCTTCGGCAAAGTTTCTTATTTTGATCCCTAGAATACGATTTTCACTGAGCCATGGGCGATTATTAAATCGACCCGCCCTAGTGATCACACATTTTCATACATTTCCACATGATCATGTCAACATTAACGAAAATTAAGAGTATATGCCCACGGACATATATGAATCCTATATGGAAGAATATGGACATGTATGAACTTGTATGACTTCATATATGAGTATGTATGAGTTCACACATGGGGAAGAATTTCTGAACGGTCCACATTCAAAATATAATGTTGTCATTTTAATAAAATTTTGGTAAAATATTAACATTCCCAGCAAAACCTTGATAATATATGGGTATAACTATGCATATTACCTGGTAATATATCAAACCGCTTACCCTTGCATTACCTTGGACCCTTATACCTAATTCATACGCTATGCTGCCATATAAAATTTTTCAAAAGTCACGATTTTAACGTATAGGCCGCTACAGATGAATACATTTTTTTTGTTCAAATATTTCCTTTTAATTGCTTCTTTACTAAGGAATATCATTTATTAAGGCTGATTTTGTTTTCCGCGATTCAATTGGCTAAAACCTTAAAAAACCGTAAAACTCAATATAAAACGCGAACAGTGGTTTTAATATTAAGTTTTATGCATCAGATTTTAAGCCTAAATATGAATACAGCTCCTGTGCCTACATTTCACCACAAAAAATTTATATTGATTGCAATTGAAAATTTTTGTATATAAAAAACTAAATGGAAAACCGCTAAACTTTAAAGGCATTTCGCGAAAAATATGTACCTTAAATCGAAAAATAAAGTACGCCATTGTAATCAGCATGTCCAAAATATATAGAATTGATGGTCAGAGCTCTACTAATTTTAAAAAGATTTTGTCATGTAGTGTTATATTTATTTGTGAAAATTCAAAACTTTGTTAAAAAATAGCGTTTTTCTTTTGAACCCATTTGCGTTCCAATTTGAAATTTGCACAGTCTGTAGCTGAAATATTAAGTTATCTGCTTCAATAATTTAAAGAAAATTAAAGATGGGTTTTTTGAGATATTTGTATTATCCCTTTTGCATTCAACAATTTATTTTTGAAATTTATTTCGAAAGTAGATTATATAAGCATGACTAGGTAAAAATTTTATAACAATTGGATAACGTGTTCAAAAGTTGTAATCATTTGAACATCATGTATTTTTCAAAAATTTTCAACTAAAAACAGCGAAAAAAAGCGGATTGAGACGAATTTTACAAAATTTAAAAACAGTAAATTTCGTGATAGTCATGACAAAGGTTTAAAATTAAAAGGCTTAATTCTTTCATTCACTTTTTAAAAATTAATGAAATTTGGGTTAAATTTCATTCCTTAATAGCATTCTTATGGAATTAATTCGATAGCTTAATTCCCTATAGCTTTAAATTATATGAATTCATTCTATTTTTATTAAATTATAATTGAATGAAACCAAATTTACCTAAACTAATTTAGTAAAAGGGTGAATGAAAAATAACTTTTATTTGTTCATTCATTTATGTATATTAGTCAAATGAAAAATTTAAATTCGCAATTATATGCTGAAATGTTAGCATAATACAATTCAAAAACGTTTAAAATTCATCTATTCATCTAAAATAAATAAATAGTTTTGTTTGCTTTGTTTTAGCTTGAATCATTCAAATCGCATGTTCGTTTAATATTTTACTAATTGAATGAAGAAATTTGATTGTCATTCACTTAGTTCATGTGGAAACCATGTGAATCTTCCATTTTAGGTATAGGATATGTTGAGCGAACTTATGTAAAACACTACGAGGGACATTTTTGTGTAACATTTTAACCCTTTAACTCTGCAATTAAAGGGTCTTTTTTGGCCCTTTTTTAAAAGTGTCTAAAAAGACCCATAAGTTGAAGAGTTAGAGGGTTAAAATGTTCCGCAAAAATATTTGTCATGAAATTCTACTATAAGTCTCTGAAGACATCAAAGTTGAAAATTTAACTTCAATGCCAGAAATAAGTCAAAACTTAAAATGTGTTTAAGGGTTAGTTTCTTACTTATTCAGAATTGGCACTCAAATGTCCCACAAACCTGGACTTTAGGGTGTTATTCTGTGTCAGAAAACCAGAACCTACATTTAAGGTAATTTTTAGTGCTATTTTTTTTACTAAAACTCTGGAGTGCTGGAAATCAGCGAGATCTGAAGGTACTTTTTCAGTTAAAGCGCAAAATCTCGAAAGTTTTTGAACGGTCGCAAAAACCTAGGTAGAAGACATCTTAGGGAACACATTGGCATTCAAGTTCTTCAAATATCTCTTGGAACATTTTGTAGCTTTTTTTTGGAAAATTTAGAATTTTCAAAAAAACATATTTTTGAGGTAAAATTAATAATTTTGTTACTTTTTGCGTAAACACTTAACAGGTGTCTATTTTTTTTGATAACTAGTTTCAGTTTTATAATTTGAGATTGTTTTTGGAACAAAATATTATTTATTTATGACTTTTTTATTGTATCATTATAAAATAAAATATGTAACAAAATTAAAAAACTTTGACATTGAACTCTCGCCAACTAACAACGAGTAACCACAATGATAAAATATTTCATTCACAATATATTCAACAATCATAGATTTTGAATATATAAACATATTTTCCCTTTAACTGAATTGTACTTTTGGCCAAAAAACGGCGATCCTGGCCCACAGAGCACCGTGCGACGATTGTGGTGACAATAAGGTGATATTTATTTATACGTCTTTTTTTAATTTGTTTAATTTTAAACTTCGAAAGTGGGAACCCTAATTTTTGCGATTATTAAAAGCAAAAATGTCAAGCTTTGTAATACGCTACATTAAAAAAATAAAAACTCGTTTTTAAGATATATTCATTTAGAATTTTCGATTTCAAGGTCGAAAAATCATTGCAAAGGCTGTGAAAATTACTATAAGAATCGGTTTTTGTTTTTTTTTTACTTTTATGAAGTTTAAATATAATTTTAAACAATTTAAGAAATGGGGTTTCTAACTTCATATTTTTAGTGTGGACCATTCAGAAATCGCGCCCCATAAGTCCATGAATGTATGTAGGAAATATATATCAATCTTTAACTGGATTGTTTCAAAAAATTGTAAATTTTGTAGTGTCAGGGATGTACTTTTATGCTCATTAGAAAAAAGAAGGACAAACAAAACAAAATAATTAAAACAGAAAAGACTACAACTGTCGATAGATGTACGTTACTGCGGGTACCCAACTTTACAGGGTGGCCCAAAATTACCGAAGGGGTTTGAGTTAAAAGAGGCATTGTGTCCCTCGCAGTCTGCGCTGCGGTAACGGTATACCGATAACGGTATACCGTTACCGAAACAGTCTTAAATACCGTTACCTTTACCGAAACAAACAAATTTCGATACCGTTACCCTTACCGTTATTCGTTTCGGTAACCAACCTTGAAAAAAAGCAATTCTAAAATTTACTTTACTTGGTTTTTATATACTTTTTACTTGGTATTTATATACTCAGAGAATTGTGTCAGTAAAATTAACTGCAATTTCAGTTAATTTTAAATGCAATTACAGTGTACACATTTTAACTGCAATTGCGGTTGGTTGTGTATTTTTTTAACTGTTAAGTAAACTATTCAAATTGAAAAGAAATAATAATAATGGCCATATGCAAAATGTTACTTACATAAAAGCAAATTTCGCCACGATTATAAAATTGATGATATTTTTCCAAGATTATGAACAAATTTAAAAGTAGACAATTTTCAAAAAAATAAAGAAAATTGACTGCGGCGCCAAAGAAGATTTAACTGTTAACCTACACTAAAGAGAATTTTTTGTTTTAAATCTGTGATTTTTTCTAAAAAGTTTACGTACACTAAAATATTTTTTTTTATCTCCTCTTATAATATATCCTAATTTCTCGTAAAAACACTTTTTAATTCCCGTTAATATCCAGCTTCTAATGTATCCCATTGATTTTAGCAGTAACTCAATGAAAATTTTACAGTTTTTCTAATGTATAACAGACTTTGTAAAAAAAAATCAAAAAAGGTTTTAATTCTGTTTATTAGAACTATACGCTTTTACATTTATGCAATTATCAAATTATTAATGGGGGTATCGACCATAGTATACTATAGTAGCCCCACTCATTAAAAAAATGAGAGCTTGGTCTTATCTCATGTAGTTGTAGTGGTATTAAGAACCATATGTACATGTAAGATTACAAACACTATTTGATTTTTTCAAATGACAGAAAATGAGTAAAGCTACTATATTATACTATGGTATCGACTCTAGGAAAAATTTTGTTTTCGAATTTTTTTATATTTTATTTGGATAGAGCATACTGTTCAGTATATGCTCAGAAAATAGCAATAAAAAATTAAATTCGAAGAAATAATATTTCAAATGTTTTTTTTGTAAAATATATTTTATTTTAGTCACAAAGTAATACTCTATCCATTCAATTTGTATACAAAATTTTTTGGGAACGTTTTATTTCTTTGTCTTTATTATAAATCTTATTTGGCATAAGAGATTAATCAGAACAGGGTCGACAACGACAGTTGCTTTTTCATATATTTTGTATGGGAAAATGTCGCCATGTCGTCCGGCGATTTGTCTCCGGAATAGAAGCTATTCTATTTTCGTGACGACACACTAATGCACACTTAAAATATTTGTCAAATTGTTGCCATATCTTTAACTAATTAAGGATTGCCATTAGAACAGAGTTGTCAGAAATTCGTATTAGAGCTGCAAAAATTCGTACTTTGTTTACAACAAAATTTTATTTTGACAGAGGAAATATAAAGGGTTCTTCAACAGGGACGCTACAAAAGTAGAAAGACAGGGACAGCAAACGACGCCATATGTCTTGCCGCTCTTTTGACATTTCTCTTCAGTAAGGTTTGCCATTTCATGATGGAAAGATATACGAGCCAACAACGGGTCGAAATTATTAAAATTTACTACAGAAATTCGGAGTCAGTGGCCTCAACGTTAAGAGCGCTACGTCCAATATATGGTCGTCATAATGAATGGCTTCGTCAATAAACAAAATATGCGTTATTGGTCAGACAGCAATCCACACGTACTCCATGAGTCATCATTGCATCCCGAAAAAATTACGGTTTGGTGCGGTTTCTGGGCCGGCGGCGTCATTGGGCCGTACTTCTTCCGTGATGATCAAGATCGGCACGTTACTGTGAATGGGAATCGCTACCTTTCAATGATAACCGAATATTTTTGGCCCCAATTGGATGATATGGACTTGGAGGACATGTGGTTCCAACAGGACGGCGCCACAAGCCACACAGCGAATGTCACAATCAATTTATTACAAACCAAGTTTGGAGAACGTGTTATCTCACGAAATGGTCCAGTCAATTGGCCGCCTCGGTCGTGCGATTTGACGCCGTTGGAATATTTCCTGTGGGGCTACGTCAAATCTATGGTCTATGCCAACAAGCCAGCGACGATTGATGAACTTCGTACGAATATCGGCCGATTTATGCTTGAAAACTGTCGAAAATTGGGTTCAGCATCTGCACTTCTGCAAGCGTGTCCGTGGTGGCTATGCAAAAGAGATCGATTTCCATACATAATGGCATCGAACGTACTTTCACAGGAATAAAAAATTTCATTGATATCCAAAACCGTTTTTGTTTTATTTAAAAAAATTTTGTAGCGCTCTTATTGAAAAAACCTTTAATTGAAATTTAAAATATATAATTTGCGGCAAAAAAGCTAAATTAAGTTTTATAACAAGAATTAGTGAAAGACCAATTGAATTGGTGTAGAATTTTGGTGAAACAAATACAACCATATTCTTGTTTTGCTTTCCTTTTTTCCTAAACGTCAACAAATGTCGACGGTCGATTGTCGCTGAATTTAAATTAATCGTGACGACTTTTGCTGTCGTCAGTCGACAATCGACCCAGTTGTGATTAACCTCTACTACAGCAGAACAAAAAGAAAAAAACTACATCCAAAGATGCAAGAATTGCACGCAGTCTTTAAAGACGAGCCAATGACGATTCCCCGATTGAGGGCGAAGGCACGTCATACGAGACAGGTATTGATGGCTTTATATTAGCTACAAGAGTAATCAGTGTGTATAAAAAATTAGAAACAAATACAAAATAAATAAAAAAATGTACAAAATTATAGCATTTTGACCGAAATGAAATGTATAATTTTTCTGCCATCGTTTTTAAGAATATTAGGGTTAGTATATCAACTACCCCTCAACCGATTCGTCCCGAATTTGGTGCACATGTAGAAAACTAGGAGATATACATTTTATTCATACACGATCTTTAGAAATTTTTCTATTTTCTTAGCGTAAAATTAATTTTAAACTTTAAACGCGTTTTCCTATAACCATGAGTTCAAAATCGGCTGCCACCGTACAGCCAATGCGGGTACCGTGGCCCGTTTTTTGAATTTTGGTCAACGAAATTTTATATTCCCAAGCAAAATTATTTTTTTTTGATTTCTTGAAAATTTTAAGTTTATGTGCCAACTTTGTTAAAAAAAATTAAAAAAATAAAAGTCGGGCCATCATAAGGACTAGAGAATTTATCTGGCATTAAGAATCACTTAACATTATTATTTTCCAATAGTTTGCTTAAACTTAACATATATTGATTCAATTCTATTAGATTGAATAATTTGTTTTCCGATTTAATTAGCAAACTATAAATCAAGATAACCCTTTTTAGTAAAATTAAATTAATTCATGGCATTCTTTGAAAATAATAAACATACACTAATAGAAAAAAGTCCGTAAAAAATTTAGTTAAAACTACTAAAAATTAGTTAAAAATGATGCTGCAGAAAAAACTGCTAAATTAGCAGATTAGTTTTGCTATATATTAGTAATATAAGAACAGCAAAAATAAAACTGCTAAATATACAGAATTTTAGTTATATTTGAGCTAAATTTTTGTAAACGGAGAATAGCAAATTAACCTGCTAAAATCAGCAAAATATTTTGCTAAATAATTAGTAGCCTAAAAAATCACCAAAAAATTTAAAATTTTGAAGTTTTTTTTCGTTTTTTTTTAAATGCAAATAAAAATTGATCCTTTTGAGAACAGCAGTTTACAATTTTTTAGCAAATATTTCTGCTGATTTTAGCAGAATAGACTGCTAATTGCATTCAATAAAATTTAGCTTAAAAACAGCAAAAATTTTTAATTTAACAGTTTATTTTTGCTATTTTTAGTCTACAAATATTTAGCAAAATTTTCTGCAGATTTTACAGTACAATTTGCTATTTTCAATTAACTAAAAGTTAGCCTAAATATAACTAAAATTCTGTAAATTTAACAGTTCTAATTTTGCTGTTCTCATTTTACTAGTATTTAGTAAAAAAAACCTGCTAATTTTAGCAGTTTTTTCTGCAGCATCATTTTTAACTAATTTTTAGTAACTTTTTCTGCTATTTTTACAGATTTATTTCTATGAGAGTACAAATTAAAATACATTAATAGTTAAAAGATCGGAAAAACTTTACTTTATGGGGCACCCCTCAAACAAAAAAAAAAAATATGACCCCCTCTGGAATTACAAAAGAAAATTTTTTTTCTATATGGTGTTGAGGGGCCAGGGCCCCTCGGCCCGCTAGGTCCGAAAAACCGAAACACGCCCAAAATGGCACGTGTGACGACTCAGAAAATTTTCTCACGATTCCAAATATGCATTTTGTTTTAAGATCCGGGAAATAGAATTCGGGCTACGTGCATTTTTGTCATTTTAGGTGTTAAAAAATACTATTTTGAAAAATGTACGTAAACTTTTTGGTGATAAAAGTGTAGGAGTTTTTTTAGGAAAAAGTGAAAATTTTACGAATTTTAGAGGGTTTTTTGTATATTATGGGAAATTGCGCGATTTTTTCAAAAAAATTTTCATTTTTTTGTACGTTGTGGTCATGTTTGAATTCTTAAGAAAATTTCCGTTTATTTGAGTACCCATATTAAGTGGCTATTTTAGACTCCCGGGGGGCTCTTAAATGGATATAGTGGGAGCCACACTTTGCGGATCATAAAACCAAGTGCATTTTTGAAATCGGGAGAAATTTTCCTTCAATTTGAGCCATCGCACTTACCATTTTGTGTGTGTTTCGGTTTTTTGGACCTAGCGGGTCCCAGGGGCCCGGCCCCTTTAACACCATATAGATAAAAAAAAATTTTTTTAATTCCAGGGGGGTCATATATTTTTTTTTTTGAGGGGTGCCCCAAAAGATCTATGAAAAATGTAGTTAAAACTGCTAAAATTAGATAAAAATGATGTTGCAGGAAAAACTGCTAAATTTAGCGGATTATTTTCGCTCTATATTAGTAATAATAGAATTTGAGTTAAATTTTTGTTAATAGAAATAACAAATTAAGCTGCTAAAATCAGGAAAAAATTTTGCTAAATAATTAGTAGCCTAAAAAATCACAAAAAACAATTAAAGTGTTCGAATTTTTTTTTCGATTTTTTTTAATGCAAATAAAAAATTGAGCCTTTTTAAAACAGCAGTTGGCAAAACTGCAGTTTATGGGGTTTCGGCAAAAAAAAGGAATTAAAAAAAGAAAAAAACCGAAATTAATTTAGCGAGGGCTCGGCCCCGGGAGGCCCGTGGGAGGCAAAAAACTGGGGGATATAGTAAAATGTAAAAAATTAAAGGAAATTGTCTCACGATTCCAAAAATGTTATTTTTTATATCCCTAAAACGTAGCCCTAACTAGAGCCATTTTTCGACCAATAGGGGGGGGGGGGGGGGTCGAAAAAAGTAAAATATTAATATGAAAGAAAATGGTACTCAAATGAAAGGAAATTTTCTTACAATTTCCCCTCCCAAAATTAATTTCGGTTTTTTTAATTCCAATGGGCGTCATATTTTTTTATATTTTTTTGACGAAACCCCATAAACTGCAGTTTAGCCCAGCAGTTTACATTTTTTTCAGCAAATATTTCTGCTGATTTTAGCAGAGTAGACTACTATTTGCATTCAACTAAACTTAGCTTAAAAAAACAAAAATTTTGTTGATATAACAGTTTGTATTTGCTGTTTTTAGTCTACTAATTTTAGCAATATTTTCTGCAGATTTTACAATACAATTCGTATTGGCAATTAACTAAAAGTTAAATATAATTAATTCTGCAAAATTACCAGTTTAATTTTTTCTATTCTCATTTTTCTAGTATTTAGCAAAAAAATCTGCTAATTTCAGCAGTTTTTTCTGCAACATCATTTTTAACTAATTTGTAGTTGCTTGTTCTGCTATTTTTAAAGATTTATTATTTCTATGAGTATAGTTCAGCCAATAAAATTACTTGTGAGAACCGATTCGTGCAAAAACAAGTCAGAACCTTTTTTGATAAAAGTTCCTTTTATTAAAAAAACACAACTATTCACAAATATAATTTATTGCTTTATTTTTCTAATGGCACATGTACAGGTCAGAGAAAAGTGCTAGAGCAAAAAGTAACCCTAAATAGCTTAAATCATTCACAGTAGAGCTATTTACAGGTGTTTTTTCTTTCTCTATATCCTAGCAGTTTTCTCTCTCGTGTAAATGTACCTTACCTAGTGTCTTGACATGCAATAAAATGACAGTGAGCAATAGTCAAAATGATTTCATCTGAAGTGAAGACAATCAATTTCAAATTTATTGCAATATTATGCTATCGCTGGCATGCAAGCGACTCTTGCAATGATGCCTGCCATCAAATGTCACTTTTCGTTTTAATTTTAATTTTGTAATAAAAAAACAACAGAAAATTTGGTAAAAAAGGTTGGAAAAGTGTTTTTATTATTTGTAGATAAAAATAAATGTTTAATAAAATTTTGGGTTTTTTGAAGAAAAATCAATGATATTGCTTGTTTATGAAATGGTCAAGTGTTCTCCACCACTTTGCAATTTATATAATTTTGACGTTTCACTGCAATAGTTTTGACATTTCATATTATATAATATATTGCATTTGAAGACACCGGGTTAAGGACATTGCATTTTATTGATTACGAGTATGTGCCTGATAACTAAAGACATCACTTTTGTTTCAAAATGTACTTCTTACTTAAAAAAACTAACGCTTTACTGAGCAAAGTATTGATAGTGAGCAAAAAAGTCAAGAAAGAACATTTGATGCGAAAAAGGAAGTAAACAATTTCTTATGACCAAGGAGCTATATATGTTGGATTACTGTAACGAGTTATGCCCGTATTCAAAATTAAAATTTAACATAATTTAAATATTAAGCTTCATATTTAAATTATGTTAAATTTTAAGGTTCTAAAAGTAAACTAACAATTACAGAGAAAATGTGGTAAATGTAGAAAAAGTTCCCCATTTAATGTTCTATCACTAATATAAAATAAATTAATTTTTAAAAACCATATTGTTCTCAGTCGTAAGAACAGTATACCCTGTGCTAGTATTATTCAAGGGCGGGCTTATGGTAGAATTAGCTATACGTGGAAGTAACGTGACGAGTCTCTTTATGGAAAATATAATGAGTCAAAAGAGCATAGCTGACAGTCTATTTCTTTTTTACTCATTATTTTAGATTGAATCTGCTGATTCGTCACGTTACGTTACGTATGGCTAAATGAGCCTTTAAAAACATTCTAGCAAACAGCTTGTAGTATTCACTATGATAATAATGTGGGTAAAATTAATTGCAATTGCAGTTAAAGAAGTGTATATTGCAAATGCATTTGAAATTAACTGATATTGCAGTTATGTTAACTACAATTGCAATTAAAATTAACTGCAATTGTAGTTAGTTCAAATACAATTGCAGTGTACACTTCTTCAACTGAAAATGCAATTAATTTTACGGACGTAATTCTCTGAGTGTGTTACGTAAAAGCTTCTGCCAAATTTTCATATTGAATAGAACCACTAGCTTATATCTTTTCGTATTTGTTGAATTTTTCATAAGATTTCTTTTTTTTAATATCTTAAAATTATATGAGCAAAAATAAGTTTTATTAAAAATAATTGAAACTACAGCACGAATACTAGGACGACGGGCAGTGATCAGTTAATAAGTAATAGTACTTTTTATAAAAACAAGAAGGAATTTTGAATTGCTTAAAAATTATATATGTATGTGTATTTTTATAAAACAAATATCTTACATTAAAAGCAAACCATTGATAAAAACTACGAACATATTTGTTTGACAAATATTTAGTCATCGTGGGATAATATTAAATAATACTTTTTAATTGTGATTGAATGTTTAAAACCCTAATCGTAGTATAAATATTTTGGTTGTAAACATTCGAATTATATTAAGCTAGAAATAACTATGGGAAAGTTGTAAAGTGGCTTATTACAAAAAAGTTTAAACTACAATTATTATATTATAAGTTAATGTATGTACAGTTTAGAGGTAGGGGAAATGCTTTGCATCGCAAATGAAAATTTTTGAAATTTTTTTATAAAATATGATTAAAAAAATATACAAAAACCTTCTGTCTTCTTTGCAAAATGAGCCCACTTTTAAAAATTTTTTTCTAACTGTTAAGGGAATCCAGAATACAAACAATAGAGCAATCAAAAGGTAACTGGAAAATGTTTTCCGTTTCAAGTAATAATTCCGTTCCAGATCAGTACGGATGAATTTCGATAAAATGAGAATAACCACAAAATACTCTCACCAAGAGAAAACATTTAATTTAACTGCCATTTAAAGTGATCAATTATTTTTATTTTCATACAAATTATGGAGCTTTTGATTAAATTTAAGTCTTTTTGCGGAAAGCTGCTTTAGCCATAAAATTCTGTCTGTATAGTTGAAGAAAAAGTTATAAGAAAGCACTTTAAGTGAAACATTTGCTTTTTGTTTAATATTGCAATAGCTGATAGTTTGAATTTTGTTTTACGAATTTACCCAAAGAAAATTCCGACTAGTGTTACCACCATTGACACACATTTTCCCTCATGCCGCCTCAAACAATGGGTTTGTTGGATTAATCATAACAACTGAAGCTCAATATACACCTTGGTTTTCGCTGTGGAAAATTGAAGTGCAGTTTTTAAATTTATCCGACGTTGCATAGTACAACAACTTAATATCATGTCTAAAATTACAACCACTTAATACTTCACAAATAAACAACTGAGATGTGGTAACTACAGCACTTGTTAGAATACAAACACATTTGATTAAAAAATACAAAATAACTAACACTAAACTAATTCATCATGTGGACCCGAAAATTTTTGTTCCCCAGAACTTTCTATTTTCTAAACTGCAACTTTTTTAGATTTATGAAGGGAGCTTTGTATTTGGAAAGATATGTATATTTATTAATAAAGTCTTAAAATTACATACATATGTACTGAACTGCCTAGCTTTATGAATTATAAAATATATTATAGACATTTATAGTTACAAAAAACTGGTTGCTTATAATAGCAAGAAAAGCAAAAGAGCTAAAGAAAATACTTACGAAGGACAAACAAGAGAAGACGTTACATACAACAAACTATTAACTTTGGAAGAAAAGGCTAAGGTAAATTTTATCGGGCATTTAAAAAAAGTATTTTACGCCCTCTAGAATGAAAAAAGAATTTTTTATTGTTATCGGTTAGGGGACCCAGCGGTTTTATGAAAAAAGGGTTGGCAGGCAATACCGCTAAAATAACGTTATCGATTTAAACTCTTTCCAAGTGAATACCGTTGCCCCTAAAATACCGTTATCCTTTAAATACCGTTACCGAAATAACTGACATTTCGTTATCTTTAAAACGCCGATTCCAAAATAAATTAAATATAGTTACCCTTCAAATACCGTTACCGAAGCAAACGAAATACCGTCATCTTTAAAAAATCGTTTCGTTATTTTTAATTCGTTGCTTTTGGTAAAGTTAATAAATTTGTTACGATTTAATTTTAGTTCGTCTTTTGCAAAAAAAATAATTGGGGTATGCACCGAAGTAACTGACTACAGTTACCCTTAAAATATTGTTACCGAAACAACTGAAATACCGTTAACTTTAAAATACCTTTACCGAAATGACTGAACAACCATTATACTTAAAATGCCTATACCAAAATAAATGAAATAGCGCTAACCTTAAAATACCGTTACGGAAATAATCTAAAATAGCGTTACGCTTACCAATAGCCGCATCACTTCGGTTACCAACTATGGTAAAAAATTATTAAATTAGAAGTAAATTTCACAATAACAAACGTTAACGTAAGTACCCAAAAATTTATTTTATACAATCTTCAGATTTCTCCCCCATTTTTGTATCCAAAATATACCTCAAATGGTCCTAAATGGAGTACCCCAACTGATACGAATATGTTACTCAGAAACCCCGGCCCCTTAACTCAAGATAAAACTTCTTTTTTGTTTCTAGAACTGACCAACAGTATTTTCTTGTGAGGAACGTTGGATAAAATGCACTTTTGACGAAAAAAATTTATAATGCATTAAGTCACCTGTGACCTATTCAAAATGCGAATTGTTCTTGGGCACGGAAAAACAAAGAAAAAGCAAATATACTCGCATCCCATTTTCTTCAACCTTCGCAAACTCAATGAACAAACTGGTATTTACCCGTTAAAGCACTACTTACAACAACACTAACCAGAATACACTGATATCATAACTATAGACGCATCCATAATACAGCTGATATGTGAGGATGTTAATAATTTAGACCTAAGTATAAAAGGCCTTATAATTAAAAGGAAAATCTAAAACACATATATATCCACAAAAACTAAATAAATTTCTGTAACGTATATCTAATTTAAGTCGCCATTTTTATACTTATTAGGCCCGTTAACTTAGCTCAATTTATGCCCTGGTTAAGACCTCTACTAGCCTTAACCACTGGTAAACATATTTTTTGAATAACTTATCTAAATTTTAACCAAGTATTTCTTCTAACCAATGCTAAAATTTAACCATAGAAATTTCTGTGGTTAAGAAACTTAACCAAGGCTATTCACCCTACATAAGATATTTTAGTAAATTAAACTTGTAATGTCGATTATTAAAAAAAGTCTAAAGTGCAGCTTTAACCAAACTTTGACTAAAGATCGTTTATGATGCATATAAGTATTTTCGGTGTGCATGTCCCCACTTTACCAAAACTTACAAAAATTGCATCAGCACTTAAAATCGTGCACAAATTTTTGCTATTTAGGATTTAGATTTCTGCGATAGCTTACGGAAGTTGGCATCATGTAAGAAAATTGTAAAAATTTATTTTTTTAAAAATGGAGACCAATATTAGTATAATTTGACTCGAATTAAACACCTCTACAAAATGAAAAGTCGCTGCTGTTAGAATCTTGATACATACTTTTTACTTGCTGATTCCAAATCTCTATTCCGAATTCATCTTTCGCCTCTCAAATTTGAAAAAATCGTGATTAAAAACGCGAGACATAGCTTTTTTTATCTATATATTTTGAAATACTATACAAAACGCATCCAAATATCTTAAGACTTTTTGTTACGAAGGTAGTAAATAATGAACTGTGTTCTCTAAAATACATAGGACAAAATTTTTTTAATTTGTGTACCGTTATAGGAAAAATTCTTTTGAAAGCCACTCTCAGAAAAACAATTTTTCCATAAATTTTGGGTAACTTGCATTTGAGGATTTAGAATCAGCGAATCAAATTCAAAATGAATTATGTATCAAAGCTCAAATCGCTGAAAGTTTGTTAAGGTACACGTGAAGTACAAGACTACTGAATTTAATTCTTAAATATAAAAAAGCGCATAGAAATCACTCGCGAATTAACGAAATGTGAACCAATCATATTTTAAATATTCTAAAAGTATATGAGGAACCCCTAGACAACCTACATTTTTGACTCGCAAATACAAAAAGTTACAAAATCATGCACAGCGAATATCTTTCTACTCGCTTTGATGTTCTGATCGTATAAAGTGCCTTAATTTAATAATCTATCACAAAATTTCCACTGTTTTTTTTTGGTAATTTTATGCGCGAATCTTTCCACGGTTGTTTCGATCAGCACGAAATACTTATTAATAGTTCAAATAAAACACTTTTATTTTATAGACTTACCAAATGGATTTAATTAAATCACCTCAGGTAGTATGCAAAAAGACACATTCATTTTATGAATGAAAAAAAAACGACGTGGTCAAGTGTATTATTTTTTTTATGACCCGAAACACACAAAAAATCCCGAGAAAAACTTTTAATTTTCCCGTATTGAATACAACATTTTTTGTTATTAATTTTTGTTTTTATTCTGACATTTCATACTAAGGTTAACTACCCAGAGTTAAAATATTGATAAGTTATTATGGTTAGATATTCATAGGGATAAATATTTAGTATTGGTTAGTTACCCATGGTTAAGTTAAAGTTAACTGCTCGAGAAAAGTTAATGGGCCTTAGTGTTGCATAACTAATAGACGGACTTTTAGAAAAATTGATTTTAAAGTTAAAATATATCAAAATGTTGGTTTTTAATTTTTATTTAAAAATAAAAATTGTTTTTTCGACATTTTTAGTTGATAAATTAGAAATTTATTAATTCTAAGGCAAAAATAAAAATTTATAAATATTTATTTATACCAATGGTATAAAATACAAAAACAAAAAACTTTCAGAATATTTCTATTGTTGGTTATGCTTGCGGAAGACTTCGAATGTTTGCTTCATTCACATTTTGTTTGCTTCATTCGCATTTTGTTGATGTAGGAGACTACATTTAATGTGAGTTTTTGATGTTTTAATTTGCAGTAATGCCACCACTTTCTAAAGAAAACTGATGATGGGGAACTGGAAAATCCCCGAAACGATCGTATTTTCATTCGTGAAAGCAACGACTATATAATTAAAAGACTAACCAACTCTTCCTACCTCTGTTAAGTCACTCTCTTCTTAATTTGTATTGAAAATTCAGCCATAAGAATTACACACGTCTGCAAAGGCTAACATTTTCGATACAAATTGTCAATGTTCGAAAGAGGCGATGAAAACCGCCTGCTGAAAGTGTTGAAAGCAAAAACTCTGTGAAGTATTTGTCAGGAGAATATCCTGATGAAGAAAATAGCAGTTTTTGGAAAAAAGTATGTTACTTCAGAATAAGGAAATTTTCCTTGAACAAGAACTAATAAATTTCTAGTTTAAAAATATTAACTGTCTTAGGATAAGAACACCAAAATTTTGTGAAATAATTTATTGTTGATTTATTGGCAGGTGTAATAAAACAATGGAACATGAAACAATAAGAATTGTAAACAAGCATTATTCCATATTAAACATTGGAGTTAAATCGAAGAAGCGCTCTCATTTATCCAATTTCCAAGTTTGGGAAATTTGAGTTCCCGATATTACATTCTGGAACGGAACTATGACAGATAATAAATCATACAACATACTCGTACATTGCTAAGCGTTGTATGATTTATTATAAAGTACAGATATATAGATATTAATGCGTTATTACAAAAAAAAAATTTGGCAGCTATAGCCTCATAAAAATTAATGAAGAACAGTTTTAGCAGATCTTACACAAGGGTTCCCTCAGATTTGGATATATTGCAGAAGTTACTTAAAAGCAAAAAAGAAAAAAAATATCAAAGACCGAAAATTTCTTTCGAGTTTTGCTTCCTAAATTTGGCACAAATGTTGCCTTTGACATAACTAATCCACTATATCTCCTTGATCGCGATATATATTTAAGAGTATATTTTTTTTGACCTGTGAACTTTGCAGAAAAAAAATCATCCTACATGTCATTTTTAAGACTCTACATTGAAGAAAACAGGGTTTCTAGTGGGTCAGCATTTTATGTAATCATAGTTATTATATCGGTGGAAAAATTTATTAATTTCCAAAATGTTAATTTATTTAAGTGTTGGAGCGAGGTAGTCGGCTTGCCTTTAGCGGTCACACTCATAGAAATCGACCTGCACAAATTACAGAAAAAACTAATAAAAATTAATTAAAAAGAGCCCTACAGAAAAAATGCTTTCATCAGCAGAATCTATTTGATAAATTTTAGCAACCCATGTTAAAATCGAAATATATATGAATGTACATGCCCACACAATGTCTTGTATATGATCATACATGGGTAATTCGCGGTCTCCACAATGTTGCCCCTATTAATTAATGTCTAAAAACTCCCTTTGCCAAGTTTCAGCTAAATCTGCTTTTATTTATTTAGAGGTCGAAGAAAAAGTTATATTTTATTAGTAATTTGTCTATAGTGTGGTTTATAATACAAAAAATGGGGTTGACTTTAAATTGAATTCTTAACCTATAAGCTTTACCTTAACAAAAATTTGTAATCTAGTCTTAAATAATGTGCAGAAAGCGAATATGAAATCAAAACTTAAAAAATTAAGTAATATTTAAGTAGTTCGGGTTTTTTTTTTTATTATACAAGAAAATACATATTTTAGTTAAAATTTCCAAATTTTCTGAAGAGGTATAAGTGAGAATCCAACTCGTTTATAACTTATATAAACAAATTTCCCAGATCTGATCTTAATTTAAATAAAGGATACTAATCTGCAATCGAAATTAAAAATATTTTTTTTAATTAAAAAAAATCGTCTTTCAGATGCATTTTTCTAACTAACTGAAAAAGATGCCATCGAAAAATCCAACTTTTTATTCTTTTGCAATCTACTTTCAAAGGAATTTCATTATATACGACATTGATTTTAATTTTAAAAATAACAGACATTTACAAATGAACCTAAAATGTTACTTTTTTAGTATTTCGCTATTATTTAGCTTATTATAATTTTATTGCGAACAAAAATCTTATCTCATATAGGAGGACATTCAGTAGATATTTATTGATGCAAAAAATTAATTTTCATAGATGCAAATATAAGTAGACTCCATGATCAAAGTTGAAAATTTTTTGTATAAAATTTTCAAATTTCCGCGAAATCCTACGATTTGGCTTTCGATTTCATATTCGTAATATAAACTTTTTAAAATTTTTTCTAATTTTTTTATTAATTAAAAATAATGGAACAAGTACAACTTTGAAACTTCATTCGGAATCTGCGACTTCTAAACAAATCTTTTTTTTTGGAGATTTATATTTATTTTCATAATGTTATATTACTACGACTATGTAGCTCGTGAAATTCAAGATTTTTTCTTGACCACTTTTATGGGCGTACAAGACAATACACGTCCATACATAGTGCTTTTTATGACCATATATTATCTCTTATAGAATGTGTATTCAAATCCGAAATTTGAGGGTATATGATCCTTTGTATAGATCGTACTACATTATATATATAAATTTCGGATCCATTGATATATGCACTCTAATTAAATTCTGTTGAAATTTACCCAACTTATAGTAGGAAACTGAACTCCTACTATAAATTGGGTAAATTTACTGTATGTGCGTAATTGAAAAAAAATACGCACATTGTGTTTAAGTTGGTGCACAAATAATTTGTAATTTTACATTGAAAGTGCGTAAAAATTAAATGAAATTTTGAAATTAGTGTGTTAATTTACTAAATTTGTGTGTAAAAAAGCACGTTTCACGTGTAAATGTACGCATAAAATGCTTAAAAATCCACAAAAAATGCGCAAAAATCCACAGAAAGTACGTAAAAATCCAATAAAATGCGTACATTTACAACAGTTGTGCTAACTTTAAGCACCACCCAAAAATTTTTTTTAAATAACAAATTAATTTTTGGTACGTATTTTATTAATAATAATATCCGAGTCCTTCTCTCATAATCGTTTATGTCCCAATTAGTCGTTTTGGGATCTTAAGGCTTTTGTATAAAATTCATATAAAATTTTGTTATAACTATTGAATGGGTGCAATGACTCCTGCTCAACAAAATGCCTTCTTTGAAAGGGAGGCAGTAACCGTCAACAATAACGGGAGAAAACGTCTTAAGAGAGATATGGCCTACGCAGGAAGAACTGAGTGCAATGACTCCTGCTCAACAAAATGCTTTCTTTGCAAGTTAGGCAGTACTCAATGAATACTGACTTTGTTGAGCAGGAGTCATTGCACACAGTTGTTTTGCCTCGGCCGTATCTCTCTTACGGCATTTTCCCCGTTATTGTTCACGGTTGTTGGTTGACTGCCTCCCTTGCAAAGAAGGCATTTTGTTGAGCAGGAGTCATTGCACCCAGTTGTTCCTGCGTAGGCCGTATCTCTCTTACGGAGTTTTCAATTTTGAAATGAGGTTTAGACTACCACATGCGTTAACAATAATTACCAAAATCAATTTCATGCTTATTTCCAGACACTAATGTGTTTGTGGAAACGTTGTAATTCACAAAAAATAATCCGTTTTCGCTTTTTCTTTTTATTATTTATAATTTTTTTAAAATTTTTCCAATTTGAAATGTCAGAGTATTTATTACTATTATAGGATAGTATATTTACCAACTTTGTGCGTAAAAATTTTATTTAACAAAACAACAGTAATTTTAGGCACAATGTGTTTATTTATAAACACATAATGTCTAAAAATACTTTGTGTGTGTATTATTGTGTATGGAAGTGTGTATGAAAAAAGTTTACGCATTTTTTGTTTATATTTACCGAATTTTCGTAAAATTAAACAAAATTTTACCCTTTTTATAGTAGTAAATTTACAAACATTTTTTAGAGTGTGGTCATAAGTGACATGATGTATGGTAATATATTGAATTATACACGGGCATATGTATACGGTCATGTATGCCCATATACGACTATGACTAG
The DNA here is from genome assembly GCA_949987735.1 of Leucophora obtusa. Taxonomy (NCBI): domain Eukaryota; kingdom Metazoa; phylum Arthropoda; class Insecta; order Diptera; family Anthomyiidae; genus Leucophora; species Leucophora obtusa. The sequence continues at coordinate 16,222,149 of OX465300.1, forward strand.
ACAATATATGAATATGTTTATATATATTTGTTTATATTTATATTTGTTTATACATATATATTTCGATTTTCAGATGGGAAGATTGAAACAAAATGCTGAAATAAGCAAGAAAAGACTGTTATTTATACCTAGGGTTGCCAGATACCCAAAGTAAAAAAACTGGACAATGGAAAAAATTCACCTGGATTTTAAAAAAAATAACTGGACAATTTAAAAATGCACTTCATAGTTCAAAAAAGTAAAATTTTATTTAAAAAAAATGTTTTTTTTTTCAAAAATGAAAAAAAAAATAATACTATAAAAAGCAAGGAAAGGTAACAATTAATATTCAGTCTTATGTTGCACTTCCATCTGCACCCAAAAATCCCGAGATTTCGAATAAAATTGAGACTTCAGTGAAAATTTCATGTGAAATCCCGAGATTCCCCATATATAAGAAATCCCGTGTATTTGTGAGATTTCTGAGATATGTCATGAAAATTTCACAAATGTGAAGACTTTTACAGCATACAACACTGCGTTTCGCTTAATTTGTAGAGTTTTTGCACGAAAAAGTGGCAACGATGGTCAACAGCTGACTAAAATAATAACCTAAAAATAACACAAAATAATGAAATAAAAAAATTATATAAATATAACTTTAGACCCTATGGAAATGTACTAATGATTATAAGAAGTGTTGCGTGGTTCCAATTTGTGCTTCCCGCGAAACATAACTATAAAGAAAGCATTGGGAAGTGCATGTCTTCCTTCCACCAAAATATTCCAAAATCTAACTTCTAGCTTGTCGTATTTACAAAAAAAAAAACATTTACTGACATATTTAGCGTTAGATCTTTACATAAAATAATGTAAATTGTACCCCGCCAATGAATAAAATTGTTTTTAGAAATATTTTTAATTTGAGGTAATTTTTTTATGGTATTTTGTTTACAAAAAAAATGCAGTTGCAAATCGAAATCTCGCTACTGTCATAAAGTGCAAATGTAAACGGTTAAGATTTCGCGTCGAGAATTCCATTGAAATCTCGGGATTTGAAAACAGCTGTAAACGCAACTTTACGTCATATTTCATATATACTAATTTTAATCACATGAAAAAGTATAACTATTCCATCCACATATATTTTGTATTTTTATTTACAGAATTTACTAACTCTTTTGCTTTAGTTGTAAGAAAAATGTTTGAAAATTTTTGCAACTTTCTTTAAAATTTATTCTTATTAAAATTTCAACCTTTATTAGGTCGAAGGACATTCTATTCCTTTCTTGTGAGTATAGATTATTTAAAATACTAAAACTTCTTTCACAAAAAGCATTGCTAATTGGTATGGAAAAAATAAACGATATCAATTTATATAGATTTGTACGTTATTTTTATAAATAAATTGACCAGCAGAAGTCAATGTACAATATGTCGTTGTGAATTAAATTTGATATTTCTAAAAATTTTGGAAGCTTTCATAAATTATCCCAGGATAAAAGACATTGTTTTAAATTTAAAGCAGAAATTTTGTTCTAAAGTGATACGTCTTCGAAATCATATCGTTGCTCCAAGTAAGTAACATCATTCCTTAAAAACTGAGTGATAGGAAATTTTTTTTAAATAGTTGCAGCTTTGATTCCCCAAAACTCATCTTTTAACCGATTTTTAAGGCAATTCAAAAGATTACACATTATACTGTGCAGTTCTATGATAGTACAGGAATCACTTTCTAGGTCTAATACTGCTGAATATTTATTTAATTAATAAAAAAATATAATTAATAAAATAATTATTCTTCAAAATTGAAGAAATTTTTTTTAACTGAACAAATTATATTTTAGCTGGTAACTAGACAAGACCCAAAATATCTGCACAATCCAGGCCATTCCAGGCCATCTGGCAACTCTACACTAACAAAAAAAGTCCGTAAAAAATTTAGTCAAAACTACTAAAAATTTGTTAAAAATGATGCTGCAGAAAAAAAACTGCTAAATTAGCAGATTATTTTTGCTATATATTAGTAATATAGGAACAGTAAAAATCAAACTGTTAAATATACAGAATTTTACTTACATTTAAGCTAAATTTTTGTAAATGGAGAGTAGCAAATTAACCTGCTAAAATCAGCAACAAATTTTACTAAATAATTAGTAGCCTGAAAAATCACCAAAAAATTAAAATTTTCGAAGTTTTTTTTTCGATTTTTTTTTAAATGCAAATAAAAATCGAGCCTTTTAAAAACAGCAGTTTAAAATTTTTTAGCAAATATTTCTGCTGATTTTAGCAGAATAAACTGCTATTTGCATTCAACTAAATTTAGCTTAAAAATAGCAAAAGTTTGCTAGATTTAACAGTTTAATTTTGCTGTTTTTAGTCTACAAATATTTAGCAAAATTTTCTGCAGATTTTACAGTACAATTACAGTGTACAGTAACTAAAAGTTAGTTTAAATGTAGCTAAAATTCTGTAAATTTAGCAGTTTTAATTTTGCTGTTCTCATTTTACTAGTATGTAGTAAAAAAATCTGCTAATTTTAGCAGTTTTTTTCTGCAGCATCATGTTTAACTAATTTTTAGTAACTTTTTCTGCTATTTTTACAGATTTATTTCTATGAATGTATTTATACCTTAATTAAAATTTTATTTATATATAAGTAAAATTTAGCTGAATGAAATTAACAATTATTGCGTTAAGATCAACAAGAAATATGCTGAGAATTGCAAAGTTTCAGGAGGTAAAATGTTATTCACATTAAAAAAAATATACAAAAAACTTTAAAAATATAAAAACATTTTGTGACGTTTATAGTCTACTAAACTTTAATTTTTAAATCAAAAATCATACTAAAAGAAAAAAGTCAAAAAATATCAGTTAAAACTACTAAAAATTGGTTAGAAACGACCCTAAAAAAAACCGTTAAAATTTTCATATATTTTTCCTAAATATTATAAAATAAAAAAAATATAAAATCAGCAACTTAACCTGCTAAAGTCAGGAATAAATTTTGCTAAATAGTTAGTAGACTAAAGAATCACAAAGAAATTTGATATTTTCAGTTTTTTTTTTTCTTTTTTTTAATTCAAATAAAAATCTAGCCCTCTGAAATAAGCATTTTATTAGTTTTTTACCAAACATTTTTGTTGATTTTAGCGGGATTGGCTGCCATTTTTAGTCGACTAAATTTATTTTAAAAGTAACAAAAATGTTGTTGATATAACAGTTTATTTTTGCTCTTTTACGTCTACAAAAATTTAGAAAATTTTTCTGCAGATTTTGTCATTTTTAATTAACTATCAGTAAACTTAAATAAAACTATTTTGCAAATTTGATAGTTTAATTTTTGATGTTCTCATCTTACTAGTATTTACCAAAAAAATTTTTAAATTTTTCTGCAAGGCCATTTGTAACTAATTTTTGTAGCTTTTTCTGCTATTTTGACAGGTTTATATCTATGAGTGTATATATTTATTTTCCTAAAGTGACACGCATTTAACTATCATGGATTTTTGTTTAAAAAGTATACACAGAGAAAAATAAAATCGAGTTTAAATTAAAAATAGACAAAAATTTCATTCAAAAACTACTGATAAGTATCTAATAAGATACTAAATCTTATGAGACTGTTAATTTATGTGACTATTATATTTCCATATATATTTCACAGATATTTCCATATAAATTTTACATTCATAACTATGGTTAAGCATTAAACTCAGTTTATTTATAGATAAGTTAGCAGCTCTAAAAAGATTATGGAAACTATAAACAAAAAAAATTTAAAGACCAGTTTTTATTACTAAATTGATTATATCAATTATTTTCTAATTGACGCAAATGATAGTAATAATTACTAAAAGTTGTATACGTTTAATTGAAATAATCCAATTAAAGTAGTTGTATTATCAATTAAAGCAATTGTAGATTAAAATACATTTTTTATACTAAGCGAAAGAAGTGTGCAAAGGGCAAATTTAAACATGTAAATTTGAAGTAAATGTTTTGTTTTACTTGCAAATTTTTTTTTATCCAAAAACAATTCCATGCAAGAAAAATATTTTTCCTAAAATAATATCACTTTTCGATTCGCACAACGCACTTTTTCTGACTTTTTGCCATTTATTTGAAATCAGGTTTGTTGCTGTTTTTTTTTTTTTTTGCCCAGCAGCTTTGTATTTAAAATGATCAAAGTAGGACGAAGCGGATTCCATCAAAAATTTTACATTTAAATACAAATTTTAATACAAAAAAACGAATAATTTTGTATAGAAAATTGCGAAAAGTCCTGACATTTTTTCTTACAGCTTTGGAACCGCTGCACTCATAATAATTTTTAAACGTGAATGGGCAAAACATTTGCAAAATTTGGGTACCATAATTTTTAAATTCAAATCTTTTTCTTGAGAGCTAACATAGAACAACGGCAGGCAGTACTGGATTCAGCGTCCGGGTTCCCACTTGTTTTTTTTATAAAAAAATAAAATATTAGAAAAAGCAAAAGAATTTATTTAAGAAAAACTGAGACCACTAAATTTGTTTTATTCTAAATATTTCTTTAATTGTACAGGGTGGGCCAAAAGTCACGACGCCTGCGTGTAAAAATTGTATAACTTTCTTGTTTATTATTATTTTTTTTAAAATAAAATATTAACTTTGTATGATCTAATTTTTAATTATGAGAAAAAAAGTAGTAACAGAGAGATGACCACCATTTTCATCGATGTACAATTGGGCTCTTAAACAGGCGTTTTGCATAATTGCAAGAAAAGTTTCAGGCTCTATTGCCCTGATCTCAGCTTCAATGTTGTGCTTTAGCTGCTCTATAGTTTGGGGTTTGTTAACATACACTCGTTCTTTGAGTTAAGCCCATTGAATTCTGAATTTCTTGAGATAATTCGGTCATCAAAAAAATTCTACCACTTAGGTTCGTTGCTCGGTTGTTAAATTTTGCATAGTGGTGTAACATGGTTCGATGAAAAAAATCTGAAAAAATATAAAAAATAATAATAAACAAAAAAGTCATTAAAATTTTGCACGAAGGCGTGACTTTTGGCACACCCTGTATATTTTAGGTGTTAATAAATGTTTCTGTGTATGTTTCAAATCTTTTAATACACCATAAATTAATTAAAACTCATTAAAAATTAGAAATTGGTAAAATTAAAAATTTAATAATTTTTTAAATATTTCGTCCAAAAAATTAATTTAGTTAATTAAAAATTAAATTTTATTTTAAACAAATTTTTAATTACGAAATGTTGGGCAATAATTTTTTTCTCTGTGTACACTTAATGACTTTTGTATGATACAGAAGTCCTTCGGCGTTCCTAACTCAAATTGAAGTTGACAGTTAGGGTCTTTTATTTAAACAGAAAATGCATTTTGTTTGTGTAAAGATTAGTAAAAACTTGAAAGTATAAGGCAAACCCGAATCTATATCATATTTTTGTTTCAATTGGTTTTTTTTTAATTTTGATAAAAAAATTTTTATTTCAAATTGATTGAAAATGCGTTTCTTTAATTTCAGAGATTTTCACAATTTCTTGTGCAAACGTACAGATTGGAGAATACGTACTTTGAATTGTTGTTTAAAAGTGTCCAAGTTTTTATAGTTGCCGTATGTTTTTATTTTCAATAATAGCTGCCAAAAAAGAATGGTTACAAGTCGTTGCCGTTTTTTTTTTTGTACACAAAACTTAAAACTTAAATAATCTTTCTCGTATTATTAAAAGTATATACTCGATACTTTTAGACTTGTATTTTGTATAGATAAAAGATAGAAAAATTCGTCTGTGCCAAAATATTTTGTCTACAAATATAATTCTGCGGCAAGCTAAATTGAAAAGTGAAAAGATTAAAGACAAAACTAAAAAAAACTGTTTTGGGAAGTGAGTGCAATAAGTTTAAACATTTGTTTTGTAAACTAATTACAAAAAAAAAACATAACTTAAATAAAAGTATTTGAATTTTCCAACGACAGTGGTACAATGGAAGATACAAATATCTGACTAGAAAACTAGCTTTGTTTCAAACCAAAAAAAAAAGGCAACAAATATGTATGCAGCTTCTAAATTACGAGAACTATTTACTTATACAGTACCTATCGGAATTTTCTAGGCATTTTCAAAGTACGCAATCCTCTTGATTGGACATTCTGTTCATTGTAATTGAAAGTACTATTGTTTTGTTGCGAAAAAGTGGGATATTTTGGCTCAAAGACTACAGAAGGGTTAAATATTTAGGTAAGAAAGTGAAAGATAGAGATTGAGAAAAAATTGCCATAGAAAGAGGATATGCAATTGAAATTGTAGAGTAGTTGCAGTTATAAAATATATATATATATATAAAAGTTTTATTTTTATTATTTTATTATATGATGTGGCAATGGTTGTGACGGTTGATTTTGTGGATTATTTAATTAGAAAATTATGAGGGCAATGGCTTTAATTATTTTTTTTGTTTGTTAATTCTATACCTGTAATAATTAATTTGCACGACCATTTTGAAGTCCCCTCAACAGTTGCGTGCTCAGCCTGTTCTAAGGAATCTATGTGTGTATCTGGATCCACACCAAAAGTCATCCTTGAAAATTAAATTTTGATTTTACTTTTATTCATTAATGTTTTTTAAATAAAAAGTTTGTCAGGGTTATAGTTAATAAATTTTGTAATTTCTTTGCCTCTAATTAATTAAAATATATTTTATATATTCAATGTGCTTGATTAAATTTTCAATTGATTTCATTGAGCTAAAATAAAATTATTTTTAATAATAAATATTCCCGAGTAAAAATTATTTCTGTTTATAATAATTTGTGACTTTATATACAAATGTTATTATGTACATATGTTTAGTTGAGTATTGCTATATGTGACACCACGTATATTTAGTTGGCTTAATGTAGAAAGGCCCAAACATAATTTTTTAATTCTTTAGAGGAGAAGGAATAGACTTAATAAAATCAGGAAAGTCATCTGTAAGTTTTTATTTTGTTGTTGCCGGATTTTATAAAAAATCTAATTCGAAGAATAGTGTTTCCGATTTTATTGAGTTTTTTCCTTCTCCTCGAACGAAATAAAAAATCGAGTTTCAGCCATGTTAATCAGATCCACTAATTTTAGGTAAAATTTAATTTTATATATATATAAAACTGTCCTCAAATTTTTGACAGTTGTAGCGCATAGTGTGAAGACATTTTTGACTAATATACCGCATAGTGTGAAGACATTTTTGACTAATATACCACATAGTTTGGTCGCAGGTCAGTTTGCCTCAAATTCTCGCCACACAACTTGCAGAATCAGTACTACAATAATCTGAACAATAGTAACTGATGAACATGTAAGACGAAAAAGTAAGCATACATCATTTGATCCAAATGGTGGATTTAATTATATAAAAATGTACTTGGTGCCACATATGACAATACTCAACTAGATATAATAGTATAAAATCGTATATAATTATATAAAAATCTTTTCCATTCGGGTGTGTGTAGCAAATAGTGTGTATTATTAATGTAGAAATTAACCCATTATGGACACGTATATTTCTGCTGCGAATTTCGTTAAACAAAACTTTGTAGATTTTTAATTAACTTTTTAATTTTTGTTTACCTTAAAGCGGAAATATTAAAGTCGAAAAAAATACTTCCGAAATTTAATAGGAATCTATACCTTTTTGATTAATTATTTAATATGTAAATGCAGTCATTTCACTATTATTTTCAATTATTTTACTTACATTTTGTAGGTAATACACATATGGAACTTTTATATTACTAAAAGAATTAAATATGTTCTTATATGAAAATTATTGAAAAAATAAAAAAATATTATCCATCTGGAAATCTCAGATTGAATGTGTGAAAGAGAAAATTGGAATTGGGTTTATATTTCGTTTTTTGGATGTTTTAGGAGGGGAGAAAGTTAATATAGACCGTTTTTCATTTTTAAACAGTTTCAATTCTTCTATTCGATCAAATTTAAGTCAAAGTTGCCGAAAGTATTACTTACATTGATAAAACATGAAGTGACATTTATATTTGTTAAAAATGTGGGCTAGGTCAACATCACTGAATCTGGCAATTTGTTATAATAATAATTTATAAACCTTAACTGAACAGTCCTACAAATTCTAAATTATTCATAATTGTTGGATTTTTGTACCACCCCATGATTGTTGTAATCTATTTATGTTGGAAACAATTTTTAATTATTGTTTTTGAAAATAATCATTTTCAAAATTTTATCACATTTTTTTGTGCTTTTCGATATGTCTGTGGGGAAATCCATAGACATCAATTCGAATACAAAATCGAAAACAGCAAACAATTTGTTATAATTAAATTAAAAAAATACCTATTTCAGTGTTGGTTAACCTCGTCCACATTTTTTAATGAAAATGTTTCCTATAATAATACGTGCAGAAAATTTGACCGCTTTTGGAGGTAATTATGTCTTCCATATGTGCCATTCTTATAGCCACCTAAAGAGATTCTTTATCACACATTCAAATTAAATCAGAATTCAAGATTTTACAGTTATGAAATATTCCTTGTAAGTAACTCTAAATATATATATACAAGAAACACACACACAAACACACACACACACACACTAGCAAACCTCGCAAATACATAAAGCAAATTACATTATATATAAATAAAAAAATTTAGTAAAAAAGATAAGTAAATGAAAAATTCAATATAAATTAAAGAGACATTTAAGAAACAGAATATCCATATCCATTAAATTACAATACATTTTATTAGTAGTAGAATTAGTAGTAGTAGTATTAGTAGCAGTACAAGTAGTAATTAAGATTCAAACCTGTTATAGCAATTTTAGCTGACCATTTGCTGGTGCCATCCAAGACGCTCTTTTTAACTGCTTTCATATGACCTGTATGACTTTTATCCTCTACGTTGAATACCGCTCTAAATATGATTGTGATTATAATATAATAAAATATTGATAAATTTTAGCGCCAGTATTCACAAATGACTAATGCAAATAAATGAGATTTGTTAAATCAACTTTTTATGGGAAATTTGTTTAATAAACCTCTTTTAACTTAATTAAGCATTTGCGAATACAATCCGTAGAATTCTAATGTCAATTAAATACAAATTATGAAGTTAGGTGTTGAGAATATTATAAAGTTTTAAATATAAAAAAAACAGTAATAATAATGATACTTGTATTAAATTTATTTAATTAGTCTTCGACCTTTGAAATTGATTAATTTATTAAATAATTGAGTTCAATATCATTTAGTTTTTTATAATATAAAAATATCTTTTATTATTTTTTATGTATATCAACGATATTTCGTCATTTATTAAATAAAATCTTCAGCATTTCTAAAATTTAACAGTAAAATAGTTTAAGTTAATTAATTACACATATGTTTACTAAACTATTTTATTGTGAAACTTTGGAAACCCTGAAAACTGAACTATTAACGAAATATCGGTGATACCGATAAAAACAATAAAATCCTCTTTTACTTCACCACTTGTTCCATAATCCCTGATAATAACAAGTTTTTACATGTAAGTACACCCGGTGTTTATTGATGTAATACATTTTGTAAAATCTCAGATATTGCATCTTTTATCCATTTCCAATTGAATCGAATTCGAGAACAGGTTGCATATTTCATTGTCACCTTCAGGATACAGAGTTAGTATTTACAATATTAAGATTTATCTTTTTAACGACACACGATAGTTACGATAATTATCGTTTTGACGATGACTTTTTTTGATGACTTTATTTATAAATCTCATGACTTATAAATGCCATATGACACTGAAACAAATAAAATTTTATCATTCACATTGCTGAAACGATAATGATGTAGGTATCATTTCACTACAGTGTGTCGATAAAAAGATACATTATTAGGGTCCTGATCTATATGCAATATTTTAAGAAATTAAAATTTTTGAGTTCTCCAAACTGGAAATGTTGTAGGAATAACGATATTGTAAAAAGATTGAGCAGAGGTGAATTTTAAAATAATTTTTTCCCCAAATTTGTGGTATAAAATTTATTATTTATTATTTGTTATATTTTAGCTTTAAACTGGTATATATGTTAGAAATCAAATGAAAACTCAATTTAGTGCCAACTTTTAGAATATGTAACCAAATGTCACATATTACACTGTCTAACAAATTTTAAGATCTTTCCAGAACATTCTCTTGCAATTGGTCTTTCTTAATTAACTTCTGTACGCTTAATCCGCATCCGGCAAGAAATCTAATACTGAACCATCTTCGAAAAATCGCTGTTTTTAACATATTGTCGATACGAGTTTCTGAATAAGCTTCTTAAAACTGGACCATAAATTAATATTCTTTTAATATTTCAATCCACATAAGTTTGCCTTTCAGTGTAGTTATGTCGGTAGATATTGAAGGGCATTTACCGCGCTTTAAAGGTTGTAGAAATTTTTATTTTCTTTAGCTTATTCTTATAAATATATAATATAACATTTTTTAATACATTCTTCCTTTTTCTCAATACGCATAAACTCGACTATTTTATGAATAACATTTTGCACTTAACTTCTGACCTCACTAACTGGGAAGGTATCCGAATGAGTTCCTTCCAATTTTAGTGAAATTTTGATGAGTGATAGAGGAGAAAAAAATGAAAGAAACGTATTTAGTTTTAGCGGCTTAATTTCACGTTTAAGGTTTAAGCACCGTAAGTTGTTTTTCACGTGGAAAAATTGCCTTTGAAATTTAAAGGCTTCAAATTGCAATTTAATTTATAAATATGAAAAATTTTCTATTTTTATAACAAAAACACAATCACAGTAAATACAAAATGTCACTTTTTCCCAAGAAAAATAATAGTCTTGTATATTAAAATTGCATAAAAACAAAGTCTACACAATTTTCATGGTATATGAATCACACTAAGTTATATATTATCATACAAAGCTCCATATTAATTTTTTTAATAGCCCGGTGAAAAATGCTCATATACGCTCAAACATTTTTATATATGGTTTATGTATGGACACTAGGGTTTGGGGTTCGGGAAATCCCGGGCGGGAATTCCCGGGAAAAGTTATATATATATATATATATTTGAGAATTATTTGAATAAAGATCAATATTTTAACCAGGAAAATTAGTCCGAGAAATTTTTGTTAATAAACCTGGTAATAGCTGATAAAATTGGTTTTCGGTTTATCTGAACTAAGATCAACTCTGGGCGCCCTATGCTCCAGTGGGAGTTAGAGGAATATATATAAGATCAACTGTCATCCAAAAAACTCAGCCTAGATAATACTTTAGAAACTAATATGCCATTCACATGACCGAAATTACTAATCTCCTCGTTTTTCATTCTTTATTCTATTACCATATAGTGTCAAAAAATTACCTTATATGGGAATAGAATAAAGAACAAAAATGAGGATATTTAGTTACCTCATTCATGTGAATGACCTATAACACAGTTTTTTAAATTTGAAATCGTATTATTTGATTTTAAATATTTCTTATTTAAATTAATTTCAAAAAAATCGATTTTATATTCTAGTTAAAAATGCTGTAAAAGAATAAAAAAAATCCCGGGAAATCCCGCACAAAATTCCCGGGATTGCGGGAACGAAAAAAGGGCGGGATTCCCGGGAATTCTAAACCCTAATTACAATGCTTTTTCTTCAATTATGTGTACATTTCATTACCATTGTTTTCATCAATGCAAATTGAAAAAAATTTCATTGGCATTGAATGGTGATGAAATTTGTTGGCATTGACATTGAGATAGAGTAATGCCAATTATATTTCAATGCTAATGAAAATTTTCCAAGAATGATTTTTTGTAAAAGTGGTAATATTTTTAGACAATAATATGATAACCATAACAAAATGTATTTCAGAAACCCTTCTTTTGATTTTCATTGTTTGCTGATCGGATATGTACTTATGTAATATGTAATTTATTTAAGTTTCCATTTTCACCTCTAAAGATCCACCCACAGGAAAGAAGGTGTGGCCGATTAAAAATATCGTATTCTTTAAATAAGTTTAAAAAGTACAATATTGGGGGAAAAAATTAGGGTCTCCCCGTAAACTCCACTTGCTCCCCAGAGATACTTTTAATCACAATTTTCATATTAAAATGGTTCGTGCAAAATAAACCTTGATCTTTAAAAATTAATGTATTACGATAAATAGAAACTTTTCTCATAAATTTTAATAATTTAGATATTTCATGAGTAGGACAAATTTTCAACCATTAGAATTTAGCTTTATTTAAAAACTTTTTGCATTATTTTTGGCGAGTTAAAAATATGCAGTAATTTTTATGAGTCATTTAACATTCTGTTTATAAGCGCTCCAAAATTGGTGGTTTAGTTTACAAAAAATTTGTAAAATTAGCAAATCTTCTGTTAAAAATTAGTAACTAAAATTCAGCAAAATACTGTAAAGTTAGTAAATTTATTGTTAAAAATTAGTAAGTCGTGAAGACGTCTTGATGACATTTCCAATTATATTTACATGAAATTAATTTTATTTATTTTTAGTAGAAAATCATATACCTACATTGTTTTAGTAAGGTGAAAACTTAATTTTAGTTCATTCATTTTTTTGAGCATAAATGCGCCTCCGAAAAAGCTTTTATTTGATACTTTATGTTTTATTTATTTTTCTTTGAAATTATATGAAATAAATTAGAAACGAAAAACTGGGTAATTTTAAACCCCTACAGCACCGTAAGTTGTTTTTTACGTGAAAGTATTTCACTCGAACTTTAAAGGCCTCGAATTGCAATTAAAATTATATAAATGAATATTTTTTTATAATTTTATAACATAGACACAATTACAATAAACACAAAACGTCACTTTTTCACCAGAAAAGTAATAGCATTGTACTTATAATAAATTTGTCTTCACACTTTTCACGTGAAACTCATTATCGTGAAAAATATTTTTTCTATATGGAGTATACTTACACATGAAATCGTAACTTACTGTGCTTAAACATGAGATTTGACCATTCAAAAAAATTCTGTACATTACATTGTACGGATAAACCCCATTAGGATACCTTCCTAGCATGTAGGTTTTAAAATACTTGAAATATTATTAAGTTAATAAAACGTCTTGTATATCAATTGTACTAGTTTTCAGCAATTTTTTTTTACTGAAATTCCGTTTTCAGCAAAAGTTTAAGTTATAAATTTTTAAGCACTAAACTAATTTTGAACTAATATTTTATTAATTTATTTTGCTACAAAAATTGTGCTGATAATTCCATTTATAGCGTGGACGACAACCAGATAGACAACATGTAGATGTCGCAGATTGTCTGGATGTAGTACAGACAACGGAAATGATAATTAAAAATACTCTACACAATTTCTTTATTTAAATTTTCAGCAAATAAATTTACTGAAATAAAATTTCTCTACAAATTTTTTGAGCTTTTTTCAGTCTACTAATATTCAGGATTTTTTTCTTTTACAATCGACTAAGTGTTAGCAAAACTTTTGCTGAGAATACTATTTTTGGGGTAAAAATCAGTTCGCTGATTTTCAGCAAACATCTTTTGCTGGAAATACAAACTTTTTTGCAAGCACGCACCTGACTAAAAACTTGCTGGCACAGCAACATTTTTTGCTGACTTACTGACTTTTTTTTAGTGTATATAAAAATCTAAAACTAAATTTTTAAGGAGAAAGCCAAAGAATTGTAGCCAATTTATAATAACCTAAATTTAAATAATTTTTTCTTCCAATCAGCTTAACCTTTTGGAGATATTTGGAAAAAAAAACAATTCAACATTTGTGTTTTTGTCATAATTTTTTTTATGATAATATTACGGAAATATCACTTTTTATCATCTGGAAGATAAAGACAATTCGTTTAAAATTTTTGAAAATGTTGGGAAAAATAATACAAAATTTGTACAAAAAACAATTATAAGAAATATGGGAAACAAATTCGTTGAAAAATGAATATTTAGTGCGAGGAAAAAACCGGGTATGATGGCAACGAGATAATTAATGTTTTTGTTAATGTATTATGTAAGCAGATATTCTTTTTCAGAATTAAATATAGTAATGAAAAATATAAATCGTTTAGTTTGTTTCGAGGAGTTAATTTAGCGATATCACCTTTTTATCTTCCAGTTGATAAATTAGCGATATACGATTATCTAGCCGATATCGCGATTTATCATTCAGAAGTATCTCTTTCGTATTGCTTGGGAGTACCGTTATGGAGAGGACATTTACTCCCGAAAGGGGGTTTTCCACAATAAGAATATGATTATTGCCGCAATAAAGTTTTTATTTCAGGCGATACGATGGGGAAACATTTTCGTATTGTAATGTTTGAAGGGTGAGTGTTGGTCTAATATATAAAAGTCTGTTGTTTTGAAAATTTTTGTGGAGAGGGACAAAAAGGGGAAGTTCCCGATCCGCTTTCAATGAGAACATGGAACTTAAATTATGTGTTTCCTGGATTATGGGGGAAGTCACTAGGAAAAGAAGAAAAATCTCCCCTTCAATAAAAATCTGAAAATTTTTAGATTTCTTGAAGGCTCTAAATAACACGAAATACCTCAGACATATCTCGAAAACTAATCCAGATGTAGCAAAACGAACAAAAATTGCTCTTGGTGTATAAATACATGCCCTAGTTAGATATGGATCAGTTCCGGGGAAGGTCCTGATATCCCTAAATTTGAAAAATCTGAATAAAATAGATAATTTTATAAAAGTATAGTAGTAGTTTATTTATGTAGTTATTTAAGTTTATGTAGTTTATTAAGTTTGTTTCTTCCAATTAGATTTGTAAAATTTAACAAAAAAATTTTGTTAAAATTAAGCTAAAAAAGAAGAATATATTTTGTTAAATTTAACTAATTTTGATGCTGAGCCAACAGACATATTGTTTTTAGTATAGAGAAACATTTCCAAAATTTAATTGAAATTATCCCGCTTACAAAAAACAAAACACAAACTACATCATCCAAAATAAATGTTTAAGTCGATTAAACGATGCCCGTCCGTTTACTGATGCGATTTTTTAAAAATGGTCTATTACAGAATTTTATTTGTTGCCAGATTTGATTTCAGCTTACCAAGAAAATTGTAAAAGTTACATGCAAGAGGCTGTAATTTTAGCTGGTGTATAGTGTTATAGGAATACATTTTAGGGTGCCAGAAAAAATAAAATTTTAATTTTTGCAGATTCTGCAACTGAATTAAATTCCCTTTTCTGAAAAATATTAATAATTTTCTTAAATTTTTTTAAAAATAGATGTCGCGTTACATTTTAGGAAAAATATATTTTGTCAGTGTTTTCAGTTTTTAAAATTTTTAAATATGAGAAAACTAATTTTTGTTTAATTTGTAAATAAATTCCGAATAGAAATTGATAACTAATTTTACTATATACAGAGAGAAATGGTAAACATTAATGCATCTTCACCAGTGGTGCCCACAAAGAGAAATAAGAATGTATTAGTTATGTTACAAAAAAAAGAGAATGCATTGCACCGTTGTCGTTCGGGTTGTGTACGTGTAAAAAGCCGATTAATCTTCGTCGTTCTAACAAGTGTTTGGGCGACACTGATCTTCACACTTAACTGCACGTAGTCATCTGATTTGATATGTTGTAATATTTATTACATATATTTAATATGTTAAGCCCATTTCACAAACGTCAAAGATCGGCTACATATATTGTGTTAGTCCGCGAAACACGGTTAAAACTATTCAGTAATTTAAAAACTGCTCTGCAAAGAGCTGAAAAAAAATTAAATCACATTTAATTTATATTTTTAACTTTAAATCAATCTGTAGTACGATACGCCAACTTTTTTGATGAAATTATCCATGTAGTTAACTAAAGATAATTGTCGGTTGTTTTAACGAAAAAGTGAATCTGCATTTGTTAACGATTTATTTCATTTAAATTTGTTACCGAAAATATTCGGTAGAAATGAAAAAACTTAAACTGATTTGAAACATTTCTCAACAAATTAAAAATATATTGTACAAAAAATAAAAGAAGAAAATATAAAAACAGATAAATTCCAAATAGAACTATCAATATTTTTTATAAATATTCAATTGCGCATATGGATGAATTTGCCTTTGAACTGCGATTATGGAGTAAAAATAGGCCAATCAAACTGAAAGTATTTTAAAATAGTGCAATGAATAATAAAGTGTCCTTGGCTCCTTTATCTTTAAACAATTGATTGTATAAATACTCAAACGAAAGCATATTTTTTAATGATTACCAGCAAGATATATTAGATCCACGAAGTTAGATTCCATATGTGGGACATCGATGTAGATCACCAAATTTAAAAACTTGTTTAAGAAAGGTTGTATACCTTTATGGATCATTAAAAATTCTATTTCTATACAAGTGAAAATTTTCTTTCAGTAGATCGTGTTAAACCATTACAATCTGTACCGTTTTTTATTCAGAGGAGTTATGGATTCAAACTTTCATTTATGTTATAATTTAGATGTTTTGGGGGGGTTTTAACTCATGTCAATACATAGGGTCCACTTGTTTTGGTTATAAAAATAATCATTTTGTAATGAAGCGGGTAAGTTTTACTTTTCTATTACTAGACCTATTATTTTAACAAGGGCATGTCCATCGATGTAACTCCTTACATAGTAACATGTTATTCTGAACTTACAGCTAAGGAGTTTTTAAAAACGTTTTGTTTAAGTTTTAATTTTTTAAACCGAATATCAATTTTAAATTCACGGATTTTTAACAAAAAATAGAATTTCTAAAAGTTTATAGAAAAACGAATTATTTATACCAATAAAACATTCAAACATACGAATTTGGTATTACAAGTAATGCAAGGGTAAGCTGTTTGATATATTACCAGGTAATATGCATAGTAGTACCCATATATTACCAAGGTTTTGCTGGGTATCGTAGAAAATTTAAATTTGGTAGGCTGGTACATGATATCTAAATTAAGAAAAATTTTAAGTTTGGGAAAAATTGCTGCAAGGATATGCCTACCTCCCCTATATCCTTAATTTTAAAAGTCTAATTTTAGCTACAATTATAATTAGAATAAATTATTATTAATAAATAGAAATTATTTTTTTTGTCTCCGTGGAAAATTTCGTTACAATCGGTGCATGGATATGCCTACCTCCCATATATCCTTAGTTTTAAAAATTAATTTTTAGCTACAGTTATTTTAAAAATGCAGCAGAAATTGGTTACTATTTTTAGAATTAAGTTCTTTAGCTCTGTGATTAATTTCGTTTCAATTGGTGCAAGGACATGCCTACCTAATACACATCCTTAATTTTAAAAAATACTTTTTAGCTACAGTTAGGATGCAGCAAAAATTTGCAATGCAGCAAAAATTTTTAGCTATTTCAAAAATTATGTTTTTTACCTCGACGATAAGTTGTATTTTAATTGGTGCAGTGACATCCCTACCTTCCTTATACGTGTATCCTTAATTTTAAAAATTAAATTTTAGGTACAGTTATGATCAGAATGCAGCATAAATAAGTAAATATTTCTAAAATTATAAAATTATATGAGCAATGGACCTACACAGTGGTGGAAAATATGATAGGAACGATTCAAGTTTTTTCTAATTTTATTCTCCTTGCCTTTACTTTTAAAGATCAAACCAGTGGCTAAATTTGCTCCGAAAGGCAAGGAGATGTCCAGAAAATTATGCAGAATTTTAAGCTAACGTCTGTTTTTTTATTTTGTCACTTGTTTTAAGTGGGCGTGGCTTTTAATGAAAAGTTAGCGATATCAAATTACATAGTAAAATTTAGCGAGTGCTCATCGGATTTAAACAAACTGTATATTGTTGGAAATCCTAAAAAATTTTATCAAATCATGCATTATTTTGATCCACAAATGGTCTCCAGACTTACCATGACAGAGCTTCAGATATGAACACTGAAAATTAACAACGGGTACATATTTTCGATCTGCAGTATACTACGATGATTTTTGCTGAACTACGCGATATGCATACATATAAGGATGTTCCTTAAAATACGATTTGCCCATTTTCATTCATAACTGTCTCCAGTTTTGATCTAGTTGGTTAAAAATTGAAGAATAAGTTTTTTGAGAATGTTAACCCACGCCGAAACGCGGCCGAAAATGTCCCCCTTATTGGAAAAATAGCATCTCTATTAAAAATTCCCAAAATTCCAAATTTTGCAAAATGATTTTTTTATTTAATTTGTTCATTAAATATACTTAAAATTAAGGGACACCTTAATATACCCCTTTAAATGTTTTTCAAATGCCGTTGCCAGATCTTTAAACTACCTTTTATTTGACACCCATTTTTGAGACGAACGCGAAAAATACGCAAAGAAAACTAGAGTTAGGTTTGACCCCACCTTTTTAACCCTAAAATGTGAGATTGGCCCGTAAAAATAGAGCATGTTTGATAACTTCGGTCCCTCTATCATATGCTACAAGCTTCCTAGTAAATGCTTTTTTTTTGACTACAAGTCAAAATATTTATAGATAAATAGTAATTTTTATCAAGTAGAACACATGTTTCGAGCAAATTCCAAATTTTAGAAAAATAGAGTTAGAAATTAATCAAGCTTCATGGGTCTTTTTGTCTCCAGGGCATTAAGGGTTAAATAGTTTTTAAAAAGTATTAACCCTATGTGGATCAGGTTACTTAAAATAATACTTTTCATCAAGTTGCACACATGTTTCGAGCAATTTCATAATTCTAGAAACCTGAGGGGCAATTCTCTAACTTTTTAACGACAAAATCCGTAGTTAAATTGACAAGTTTCCATAGTAAACTGACAAATTAACTACCGAAATTTGTCGTTAAAAAGTTAGAGAATCCCACTACTGGAGTCAAAAATTATATAAACTTCATGGAAAATTGTGCAAACTGCAGTGAAAACAAGCAAATTTCCTACAATTTTTACAAAATAATCAATTTTCAAAACCCGAATTATAATTTTTTCCTTTATTATTTTTTCTTTAATTATAACTATTATATTATATTTGCATTTCAAAACATTTCCAAATTAAGCATTTTAAAAAAACTTTAAAAATTTTAAAAATAGTCTATAAAAGTTTTGCATTTCTGCTCATTTTATGGGCTTTTAGCGGTTTCAAATTAAAGTGTGTTAATGGTATCCGGCGAAACCAAAATTCTGAACTTGAATAAATTTAATGAAAAAATTAAATAAAAAAAGGAATTTTTGCAAAATTTCGAATTCTGCAAGTTTTTAATAGAGATGTTATAAAAAAAAAACAAATTCTTCAATTTTGAACCAACTAGAAGAAAACTGGCGGTGTAATGAACGAAAATCCACAAGTCGTATTTTAAGGGACAGCATTTCCATGAAATATATCACATATATAGCCTAAAGGACTATCTAAATCATAAAAAAAATCACTCACTTTTTATTTATATATATTTTTAGTTTCATATAAATTTATAAAATTTTAGGTTGTCCGGAAAAGAAAGAAAATACATTTTTTAATCGTCGAGTTTTTTTTTTTTAAACATTATTATTTTAATTTGTGGTAGTACTCTGAAATTTAGATCTTTTTACCTTTATTAAAGCTAAGGGAAAAGGGTGTGAAAAATGTATAAAATTCTTAAATTTTTTGTAAAGCAATTGAAATTCGATATTCGCTTAACTATTTTAGCTTAAATTTTTTTCTATAGCACTCTCTAATGTTAATAAGAAGAGTAGATACTGAAATCCATATTACATATTTATTTTGGGGTATTTTTTTGGCTCTTCAAAAATGTATAATTCACCCACATTCTCGACACATTTTTTCTTTTTAATTTTCCCTGTGCGAAGAAGCTCGTATTTTTTACATTTTAAGAATCACGTTTTTGAAGTACTCCCCAAATGGGCCGCGTAGAAACAAAATATAAATGTTTTATTAATCTCCTACAATTTTTTGGAAACACATATGGATATAATTGGCAGAATTTTGGCGATGTATTTGAGGTCCAAATTTCCCTATTTTCGAACTATGCCTTATTTTTAATTGTGAAGTTTTATTTTTGCAGCATCTTCAATTAATTAAATTTATCATTCTGTTACTTAACTATATCTATATATGTAAAAAAAATACTCCAAAAATACAAAATTTCAATTGTTCCTTTAATTTTTCGGTTTATTTCTATAACGTTTTTCTGTCGTTATATTAATGATAATTTTCGACAGTTAACGATTTTATTTACGGCAAAACTCTAATGAAAGTTATAGTTAATTAATATATCATTTTAGCGGGGAAGGGATTTTTTACTACACGTTTTGCATGAAGTTGTTTTTGTCAACACTTTTTGCACATTAAACGGGAAATGTATTTTAAATAGTTTTGAAATCTAAAGACAATTGGCAATTACTTCTGAAATGGGCGCAATATATTTTAAGATATATTTTTCGTTTTTTACATTTTAAACATATTTAATAATTTGAAATACTGAAAACACGGAAGTAATAATTTTTTCTAAAATTCGCAAGCGAATTCTTAAAGGAATCTTATTTAGCGCAAACATCTGAAAATGTCGGAACTATTTTTTTTTTTTTGACACCCTAATGGTCATATATTTATATATACCGATAGACATAAGTTAATAACTTGTAGGTGACTTTGAAATTACAACATAAGTTTAGCATGCAAAACAACTTTTTTATCATATTGAAGTCATTTGGCATTCTTTGCTCAAGATGTAATTAAATCATCAGTTACTAACTGTCAACTTAAGTCCATCGATATATTTCATGTGAGGAGATATTTGAATTAAACTATGAACGAATCACTTACCGTATAAGTTCGAATATTTCAGGTTTTTCTCTTTCACGTTGTTTCATACGTTCTTTCATGGCGGTTATTATTGAATGCGCTTTATCTTCCGCTCCATGTTTGGAGCTTTTCTCAGCCGCTCCTAAAGTATATAGAAATTTATATGGTTAATTGTTTGATACATTGCTGTTGATCTCATAATCACTTTGCAAACAATCGGCATTCAGCAGATCTTTGCATTTTTCGTGGCATTTAACTCCGCATTCAGTGCAGCGAACTCCTTGACGAGCTATGCCCCATAATAATCCTTCACACTCGTAACAGTAGGTGGGTGATGTGGCAGTCCAAAGAACAAAATTGTGCGGCGTTGTTGATGAGATGGGATAAATTAATGCCTGCAAAGCCTTCTTATACACATGCATTTTCTATCAAACAAATATATATCATATTATTCATTGTTTTTGAATATAATATCAAAACAAAAAATAAAACCCAGATACAGAGAAAGCTTTGATTAGGTTAAGTACGCCGCCGGAAAAAATTTAGGCATTATTAATAGTCACTCTCTCAATTTATACTGAAAATATCTTAGCTTTGTTTGGAATATTCGCAAACAAAATTTCCAGCACCCCTCAAAATTTGTTAACCAGCGATCAGATTTTTCCATTGAAAATCCTTTAGATGCTTTTTCTATTGAAAAACATTCTGAAATTCCAAACAAAACTTATTTAGATTATAAAGCTTTGATCTTTAGAAGATAATTTATGTTCCGGTGACTTTATATATTTAATAGATTAGAAGTTACGATTTTAATTTCCTTGTGGTGTGTTTAGACAGAGAAATTAATCATCTCGATTAAAGTTATTCCAACTTTTTTATATTCATCGTTTGAATATTAGACCGACTCACGAAAAAAAGTAATAAAGTGACCCCCTCAAAATAAACCTTGGTTTGTTTTATGATGATTCCCAAAATATTTCGGGTCTATTCATTTTTGAAAAACATATTTTTTTTAGTTTTTCTAAGAATTTTGCATATTTTGACGTCCGTGCCGTTAAAAACGAATTTTTTTAAGTTGGCAACGCGAAACGAATTTGGTACTGATTTGTCGAAACAGAAAATGGTAATAGAAATGCTCGGGAAGAGATTCTGCCTCCGGTAAAGAATCGAATTAAAGACAAGAATATGAGGATTCCAAAATATATCCGTGCAAGTTACGAAAAATTGGCCCCTTTATATGAAATTGACTGGTCAATTTTACATGGCGTTGTCATAGGAGGGGGAAATTGACCCCTTGTGACATATCACAAGACAAATCCCAGGACAGGTCCCTGAACTTTGTTTTTTATGAGAGTTCAGTAACCTGTCCTAGGCTTTGTCTTGTGATATATCACAAGGGGTCAATTTCCCCAACATATGACAACGCTATGTAAAAGTGACCAGTCTATTTCATATAAAGGGCCAGTTCGGTGACAGTTTGTTAAAATTTCCCGTAGGGTTAATAGAGCTCTGACCATCAATTCTATATATTTCGGACATACTGATTACAATGGCGTACTTTATTTTTCGATCAATGGTACAGATTTTTCGCTAAATGTCTTTAAAGTTTGGCGGTTTTCCATTTAGTTTTTTATATACAAAAATTTTGAAATGCAATCAAAATAAATTTGTTGTGGTGAAATATAGGCACAGGACCTGTATTCATATTTAGGGTTAAAATTTGATGCATAAAACTTGATATTAAAAGCACTGTTCGCGTTTTAGATGGATTTTTACGGTTTTTTAAGGTTTTAGCCAATTGAATCGCTAAAGGCAAAATCGGCCTTAATAAATGATATGGCTTAGTAAAGAAGCAATTAAAAGGAAAATATTTCAACAAAAAAAATGTATTCATCTATAGCGGCCAATACGTTAAAATCGCGATTTTTCAAAAATTTTGTATGACAGCATAGCTTTCCAAGATGTCCCCAAAGTCCAACTTTTTGTATAATATGGGGTCACCTCTAAAAACTATTCTAGCAAATATTCAAGCAAAACAGTTTCCATTTGCAAAAGTTATCGTAATAAATACATTTTTTACATTCGCTGAAATAGCAAAAAACCATAAAAACATATTTAAAACGCTAAGTAGTGGTTTATATATCAAGATTAGCACATCTCATTTATACCGTAAATATGGCCACTGGTCCTGTGCTTACATTTTAACACAAAAAAATTCATATTAATTGAATTTGAAAAATTTTTTACATAAAAAACTGAATGGACAACCGCCAAACTTTAAAGACATTTAGCGAAAAATCTGTACTATTGATCGAAAAATGAAGTACGCCATTTTAATCAGCATGTCCAAAATATATAGAACTGGTGGTCAGATCTCCATTAATTTTTTGAGTGTCATGCAGTGTAATTTTTTTAATGCTTAGTAGAATGGCCCTTATTTATAACGTTGTTCGAATTCCGCTCCCTGAGGTGAGGTTACTAGAAAAACTATTCCAGAAAAAATTTCAGCTCAATCGAAGAATTTTTAAGCTATCTCTGGCCCTTCAAAATTTTGAATGCGATTTACAAGGGGGAAAAATATCTTTTTTGGCTTATTTTGAAAATACTAGCTCTTAAATAACTGTGTTTTTGAAAAATGTTAATAGAATCGTAATGAAGACTGAATTATTTCTCTTAAAAGGCATAAAAATCCAAAATCGGTTGGAAAACATTGAAGTAATTGTAATTCGCCCAAACCATTGTAGGTTTAAAATGGGATATATAATGAAAATCGTAAAAAATAAAATATTTTTTCAAAAACTTGAATTGTTATACTCTAGTTTCATTTCTGAGATCTATAAGTATTCACATATAATTTTTTGTCTCTCTTGAATTATGCATATTTGGTCATAATTTGGTCATACCTCCGACTAGAGGTATGGCCAAATATGGGATATTTTTATGTAAATTTACCATACGTAATTTTGAATTTTTTTAAATTTTGTTAAGCAAAATATTAAAAAGGTGGTCAAAGCATAGATTTTTTTAATACACCTAAGACATACCTGGGAATTTTTCATTGGCATTGAAATTTAATTGGCATTGCTCGATCTCAATGCCTATGCCAACAGATTTCATTACCATTCAATGCAATGACGAAAAAAGGATTGTATACAAAAAAAATTGTTTTATAAAAAAGTAAATTAAGACAAGAATGTAAAATTTCAGAGCTATAAATATTATAAACATTCGTTATTTTATCAAGTTGTATCAAGTATACTGTTGTTCACTCTTCTTTAATCCTAGTCAGTCTAGATGGAACAGCCTCTAGTAATGTAAACTTATCAAAACATGAAAACAAATGCCTTTTTCATCAATTATAATTGGGCATTTAGGCATTGAACAATGCCAATTGATTAAAATTTCATTGGCATTGATCAATTGTAATGCCAAAAAATCATCAATTAATTGGTCCATTCAATTAATTAGTCCCAAATACGACCTAAGAGAATAATCCTACGGAAACTTACACATATCCCTTATTTAACTTAGTAGTGACGGCGTTTTAAATTTGAAAATTTTGGAGAAAAGTGTGATTTTGGCTAATAATTTGAGAGATATTGTTTTCTGAAAATTTTGTGAAACTTCGACAACGTTAACCCTTTCTACACTAAGGTCAAAACTGAAATTTTAAAATTTTTGAAAATTGACCTTGGCATAGAAAGGGTTAACGTTGTCGAAGTTTCACAAAATTTTCAGAAAACAATATCCTTTAACTGAATTAGTAAAAAATTGAAAGAGATTATGTTAGAGCTGGCTAAAAAAACAAAATTAATTTTATTACCCAAATTATTAGCCAAAATCACACTTTTCTTTTCTTATTACACTCAACCAAAAAAGTCTGTAATGTCTACTGAAAATTTTGCTGTTATTACGAGAAATTTAACTGTTTTGAGCCCAGCGGTATTTTTGCTAATTTTAGCAACACATGTCTGCTGATCTGTAGTACAATAAAATTAGTAGAAAAAATTAGTAGCCGCTACTAAATTATAGTAAAATTTATGTAAACTGCAATTCAAAATCGATTTGCTAAAATCAGTTAAAAAACTTACTAAATATCATAATTTTAGTACAATGAAATTAGTATAAATAATTAGTTGCAGCTACTAAATTTCAGTAAATTGTTGTAAACTGTAATTTAAAATCAATCTGCTGAAATTAGCATAAAAGTTACTAAAAAATAGAAAAAAACTGTAAAATTTAAAAAAAAAAATTTATAAAAAAAAACTTTTTTTCTTTCGATTGTAATAAGCGTATAATTACTTCATAGGACTTAAAATTTGGAGTCAAACTTGCAAACGATTCTCCAGTTATTACCTTTTTATGCATTGGAGATACAATAAAATTATCTGAGTGTTATTTCTAAACTAAGAATATATCAATAGTCACTGTACAACTACCCAGGTAGAATTATTAGAAAAAGTTGTCATTTGTGTCATAATTTTATTCCCTGCAACGTCAAACGAAAAAAAAGAGAAAAATAAAACGAAAAGAAAGGCATACAACGGAACTAAAAACAAACCAACGGTTGGTTGGTTTGTTTTTAGTTCTTTGTCTGTCCTTTTGTTTTATGTACGAAATACAGATACAAAAATCTTTCAATGTTATATTTTTTATATGGCTTATTAGAGTTATGTTTTTAGTATAACTTTCTTTGTCTGCACTATATCTACATTAGACTGTCCCTTAAAATAGCGATTTTTCGATTTTAGTTCATTACACCCCTCACTTTTATTGGAAATGGTCCCAAATGGAAGAAATTGATTTTTTTTTTTTGAAAACGTTAACCCGTGCCGAAAGTTGGACGAAAATGGCCCCTTTTGGAAAAAAGTGTATTATTATTAAAAATTGCGGCCCTATGCTCCTTGCAGGAGTAAAAAGAACAACTATATATATATTAAAAATTCCCAAAATTCGAAATTTTGAAAAAAATTATTTTTTATTCCATTTATTCATTTAATATAGTCAAAATGATTCATACATGGAATTTTGACTTCATCGGATATCATTAACGCACTTTAGCCTGGAATCCAAAATAACCCACAAATTTGATAAAAAATGCAAAAACGTATTTTTTTAAAATTAATTTTAAAGATTTTTTAAAATGCCTAATTTGGAGATGTCGATTGCTACTTGTATCACATAACAGTTGATATTAAAGAAAAAAAATAAATTGAAAAAATGATAATTCGAGTTTGTGTTTGGAGCGACTGTTTTTCAGGACATTTTACAAAAATTGCTCATTTTGTCAAAAATTTTCAAAATTTTAATGTTTTCATCAAATTTTACACGGTTTTCGGAAAAACAGCACTCAAATTTGGTTAGATTATAATTCTCTTCTCATTTCTTTAAAAAAAAATTTAACCCTTAGTGGCCTGGGGTTAGAAAAGACCCATGGAACTTAATATTAATTATGACTACGAGATTGTAAAGCCATTAAATTTATAAAAAAAAAATCTCAACTGGATAAAAATAATTATTTTGTGTAACGTGATCCATATGGGGTTAATTTTTATAGTTTTGGCCAAAAACGCCCCACTAGGAAATTTACAGAATCTAGTTTCTGCCATAAAAAGGCAGGAACTAGATCTAGTCTGATTTCCAAATTTAATGTGTTTATAACTTTTGAGGAAGGTTTATTCTTCTTCTTAACCTCAAACCTACTTAATTAGAATTAATAAAAATACATATTAATTGTATTTGGTCTATACGACGCGTTTGAAAAAACAACACTTTACTATAAAAAATAAAAATGACCTGTTGGCTGTCCGTCTCCAATATACACAAATAGCCTGCACTTGTACGTACAAACCATACGTCAATATGGCAATATTTGTGAAAAGGTGACACGGAGGAAATAAGAAGGTAAACAGAGAAAATCTGAAGTAGAATGTTTGTATATGTCTGTTTGATCACTTATGAAATTATTCATATAGAGACAATCTGACAAAAAATATAAACAATAATACAATTTAATGGAAGATCACTGATGAAGCCTGTCCATAAAAGGCAGAAACTAGATCTAGTCTGATTTGCAAATTTAATGTGTTTATAACTTTTGAGGAAGGTTTATTCTTCTTCTTAACCTCAAACCTACTAAATTAGAATTAATAAAAATATATATTAAAGACAATATTAATTGTATTTGGTCTATACGACGCGATTGAAAAAACAACACTTTACTAAAAAAAAATAATTTATAGTAATTAATTTTTTTTAAATAATTCATAATAAATTTTATTATACACATTATTTAAAAAATATTTATTTTTTTGTATATAAATTATTTATTCTTAAAAAACTATTCCATTAGTTAGTAAATATTAATGAATTAAAGAAATAAAAATAATTCATAATAAATTTTATGTTCTTTTAAAATTTTAAGAGTGTGATATTTTTATAAAATTTCTTAAACAAAGCGACATAAACCTGCTTTGTTGAAAGCTACCATGCTACTGAATAAATTTTACGCTCTTAGTTGAGAGTTTTGTTGCCGTTCATGTTGTGTACGTGTGAAAAGCCGATTATGAATGGCCACTGGTGGCTATGGGTGCCGACCAGTGTTACCATATATTTTTTTAGAAAAACTGTAAAAAAAACAGTTTCTTTATAGAAAAACTGTTTTTGTAAAAAATTTTAAAAATCAGAATAAATTTAGGGATGCCGAAGTATCCTGGGACTAAGATATTATCCCAGGGTCTCAATTTTCAAAATATAGAAATTTAAATAATTTAATTACGTTGGCATTTATAGTAATCAATTTTTTGCACAGCCTTCTAATAAAACGTTTTTTTTAAAGAATTTTGGTCTCCAAGGCCCGAATCTGAAGTTAAAAAAAGTTCACCGAATCAACCTTCCGAGATGTGAACCTTTTTTTATTAACCCCTAACTTAGGATACCCAAGAAACATTTTTACGGACTCTCCGGCACGTACGGATTCATGAATCCGGCTTTTACGGCACGTTAACTGTCCGTAATGAACGTATCCGTCAATGCTTGTACGTATACGGAACATTAACGGACCGTATAAATGGATTTTCGAATACAATACGTTTTAACTCCGTATTGGTGTATCCGTTTCCGTACCTTTAAATACGGATTTCATCGGTTTGTTTACAAAATAAAAAATTTTTGTTAAGTCGGTGAAAATATTATTATAATGGGAATATATGGAGAATATCCAATAGAGGGAATTCTTTCTATCACACCATTAATCAAACAACATCAAGTAACAAGGTAAGATTTATGAAACTTAATGTTTCACAATGTTTTGTGTATAACATGTGAGAATTTGCATCGTGTACACAGTCAATTAAACCATAACTAATTTATTGTCTCTTTTCCATATAGATGTTGGAATTTACTCCGGGTCGCTAAGCGCTGGATAGATAGGTAGACCGAGCTGGATGTGCTAAATATTGTAATTATAAATAATAATTATTAATGAATTTATAAAAAAGAAAAAAAAGTACTTTGTATTGAAAATAATAAACATATGGTCTATTTTTTTGAAAAAATCGGTAGGATATGGACAAGGAAATACTCCGTTATTACACGACATAACGGTCCGGAAACGGTCCGGCATTGACGGACTTTCAGCGGACTAGTCCGTTTTTTACATGACATAACGGTCCGTAAACGGTTCGTCATTGACGGACTTTAAACGGACTTGTCCGTTTTTAACACGACATACCGGTCCGTAAACGGTCCGTCATTGACGGATTTTCAACGGATTCGATGAGTTTCGATGTTCCTTATGTTCCGATTTCTGGTCCGTATACGGATCCAGAAAACGGTACGTATACGGAGTTGGATTCCGTTTATGACGGACCGAAAACGGTGCGTAAACGGAACGAATTGTTTGTTGGGTAGAATACTTTACTGGTCAATGTTGGACTACAAAATATCCTTTATGAATTTGCATTCCACATAAAATTGCCTTTCATGGGATTAAGTATTGTTATGTCGGGAATTGTTTGACGGTGTGTAAAAAAACCCCGTAAAAAATTACGTTTTTTTTGGAATTATCCTCGATCATAATTGAAAAAATAGTAATGAATTGTTATCCAGAATTGCCAAATATTTATTTAAAAAATAAAAAAATCAATTTCGGCCTTGTTTCATTTAGAAATTTCTGAAAAGTTTTGCTGAAAAATGTCCGTCGCATCTATGACGTGTCAGATTTGGTTTAGCCAATTTTATTCCGTGCTAATTTTTGATGAAATTTGTTATAAAAATGTTTCGTTTTTCCAGTAAGATATTTTACAGTATTATATTGGCATTTTTAAATTTATTTATGTTTCGATTTTATCTAATTTTTTACAATATGAAAGTTTTATTGTAATTTTTCACTTAAATAAATGGCTTATAAAATAAATTTTTTATACAAAATTCATTTTATAAACGCGTTATAAGATTTTGAAATAAATAATTATGCATAATCACTTTTATATTTTAATTCTTAAATTTAAGTTAAAAAAATAAAAAAATTATAAATTAAACAAATGTGCCGCTTTAATATGAAAAAACTGTGAAAAAATCCATAAATTTAAAAAAACTGTTTTTTACATGAAAAAACTGGAAAACTGTTAGGCATCCCAAAAAACTGTAAAAAACAGTTAAAACTTGCTATATGGCAACACTGGTGCCGACCACTGATATAGATGTGTTTACTATACTATACATGTGTTTATACATCCCAACAAACCACTTTATAAGCGAAATATAACTAAACTGGAGAATAAGCTTGCTACTAAGAATTTTCTATAACTTTTCGTAAGCATAATTATGATAGGTTTATTTAATTGCAAAATATGAACACTTTTTAAATAGTGTTGTAAAAACGCTTCACATAGTAACAGTATTTAAAATAACACTTGATAAACACTTCTCCTAGATAACAGTTTGGCAAATATGATTGCAAAAGACTTATGCTCGCTATAGTTTTGTAAGTGTTTTTGCATATGATGTCCCGTTATTTGAACGCATTAATTTCACAATAACACTCGCTAAACACTTGGTCTGGATAACAGTTTGGCAAATATGATTGCAAAGGACTTATGCTCGCTATAGTTTTGTAAGTGTTTTTGCATATGATGTCGCGTTATTAAAGTAAATGAATTTCGAATTATTTGCAAAAGTCCTCAGTCTTCTTATTTTGTTTGATAGTACAGTATCGTAAAGTTGAGTGACGTAAGTAAATAATATATAAATTTATATTAGAAAAAAGTTAATAGTGTATAAATTTATTTTTAAATATGCAATAAAAAATTAAAACACAGGCTCCGAACTTCACCAAAAACTTTTAACTAAAATTATTGCTGGACGAACTGGCGGAAAAGCTATGCTGGAAAGGAACAGAGCAGAAAAAGTGTGTGCGCAGCCTTGTATTCATTGACACTTTCATTCACTTTTAAAATTTGACAGATGCTGCAATTTCTATTGGATTGGGCAAGGATGAATTCATAAGAAGCACAAAATCAATATTTCAATTTGCCAAAAATCGGCAAGAATCAAGAAAAAAATATAAGGCGAAGCAAAAAATAACAAATTTATAAAATAAAAAAATATCTAATTAATAAAGCAACCTAAAGGCCGTTAACAAGCCAGTAGCAAAAAATACTAGTTCAGAACCAGTTACGTACTAGTTTTTTTAAACCAGGCAACTAGTACGAGTTCTACCGCCTCTCCATACAAACAACTGTAGAATTTAACATGGAGATGTTAAATGTCGCTAAACTCCCACGTTGGTACTAGTTGTAGAACTAGTTTGGAAATTACAATTCAAGGACGAAAAATTAGGAGCGAAACTGGTACTAATGTAACACTCGCGGAACCAGTTCCGAAGTGATTCGATATAGTACTGTACCAGTTGGTTGCTATCTCAATTATATAGATAAAAAACAAAGGTTTTTCCTTGGATAAAATACAGATTAGACCGAAAGATTATTTACCAAATGAAATTTAAAATATTTTGTATTTATGATTCCTAATGATAATAAAACATTTTAGTGTTTATTTGCAAACTCTAAATGTATTAAATATTACAAACGAAGGTGGTATTTCAAAACTCGTATTTAAATTCAATCTTTTGAAATCTCTGCGCAGTTTCAATAAAACTATTAAGGCACAAATACACGAGAAAATTGCTAGAGATAGAGCACCTCTATATCATTCACAATAGAGCTAATTAGAGGTGTTTTTGCTCTATCTTTAGTAGTTTTCTCTCTCGTGTAGATGTGCCTTTAGGTATACAAATTTTTAAAGATTATTATTTTAGAAAAAAAAACAAGAAGATGTACTGGTAATTATAAGAAATTTACTAAACTAGTTCTGGATTGACTCTTTGGCACCAGTACTATACAAGTTGATTTACACCTCAGTTCAATTCACAATAAAAAAAATGTAGGTGTTTATTTACAAACTCAAATTTTTTTATTAAATAAAAATGCAAAAGAATAATAATTTCAATCCCATATTTTAATTCAGGTAATTTTTTTAAAAAGTTTCTACATAGATCGTATTTAACTAGTACACAACTGGTTCAAATTGATTATTTTAAGAACTAGTTATTTAATTACTAGTCAAAAAACTAGTACGTTTTAGAACTAGTTTGAGTATTTGCTATTG
This sequence comes from Leucophora obtusa, assembly GCA_949987735.1. Classification (NCBI taxonomy): domain Eukaryota; kingdom Metazoa; phylum Arthropoda; class Insecta; order Diptera; family Anthomyiidae; genus Leucophora; species Leucophora obtusa. Next base: position 16,253,613 of record OX465300.1, read on the forward strand.
GGAATAAACAAAATATGTTATTTTGCTATAGTTAACGGCCCTTAGAAGACTAAAAAATAATTGTAAACCTCAATTCATAAATGCTTTGTAAAATTATAACAGGTTTACAAAACGTCATTTTGATACAAAATTTGTTAAATAAACCTCCTATAATTTTACAAAGTGTTTATGAATTTAGGGTTTATTATTTAATTGTATTTATAAGCTTACAAAAACCTTACGAAAATAAGCATATTATCAGCATGATAAGAAAACTATTTTTCTGTAAGCTTATTCTATAATTAGACTTCTAAGCTTGTTATATACTACATACTAGTAATATTATCACAAGGGTTCAATTTTCTTTATTAAACAATTGTTAACAAGCCTTTTACAATGGTATTCACAACAATTTTCTAAGCTTAAGTCTTATGGTAGTAAGTTTGTTACAAACTATTTCCATAGTGTTTTGGTTTGGTGGGATGGATGAGTTGAATGAGCTGAATGATTTAAGTCAATAGTGAGTATTATAAGTATTTTTCTAAAATTATTAAATATAATGAATAGATTGGATGAGTCAAACAGATTTGCGGTGGTATGAGTATGATGACGACGTTGGATTCATATTTATTGCAACTTAAGATTATAAATCAACTTCATTGTGAGTATGAATGCGTCAGAGTGGTTGAATGTCAATGATTTTTACTCACTTATACTTTAAATTTCATGAGTGACTCTGAATAGCAAAAAATCGATTCATTGCTGATCTCTGTTGTGAACGGTAATGCTTTTGGTTGTTATACTAAAATTTTTCTATATATGCATACAGTTTAAGAAAAAAGCGTATGGGAATTATATAACACATAATTATGTAACAAATATTTGCAAAAATATTTAAAAGTCAATTAAAATATTAACTGATTAAATTAAATATTTGTTTAGAAACAATTTTTATTTTTAATATATATTTAATTAGATATTTAAGTTTAATAATTTTTTATGTTTATACAGTAGTTTTGATTTAACTGCCTTTTTCTTAAGTGCACATTTGCTATAGCTGCACAAAATTTTGGTTTCGTTTCTATTTTACCAAATTATATACGCAATTGTCTTCTTTAAGTGTACCTGCGCATTTAAGATAACTGCCTCATATTTTTGTCAGTTTTACATTATTTTCATAAAAAAGATCTCCGTCAGCTGCCTCTTATGTTTTGCTTTGTTTTTCAATTCTACGAAAAAAATACACATATAATAAATGTGTTGTCAACTTTTTTTGTGACAAAAATATTCTACTTTAGTCATTTTTTTAACCATAAAAATCGCAAGATCTGGTGCAAAGCACAAAGTTGTCATCTTTAGCTTCATTTGTTTTGTTTGTTTTCAGTCTGTATTGGTATATCTGCACATTAAGGCAGGTAAACAATTTGACTTAGCTGAGTTTTTGGCTTACCTGCACAAAAATTCTTGCAAAAGTTGGTTGTTCAGCTAAGTCAAAATTACTGTATTAGAAGATAAACGAAATATTATAAACGAAATACAAAACTTCCAAATTCATGGCTGACTAAAAAACCTCTATTTTTTTAGAGTAGGAAAAAAACTTAATAAAATCTGAATAACCTCGGATCTAAAATTTATTTGAATGGAAATATTATTCATACATATTTACAGTTTTTAGATTTTATTAAGATTTTCCTTCTCTAGAGAAACAAAAAATCGATTTAGGGTCGTTTTAAATTAAGCTGATCGATTTTAGCTTTTAAGAAAACTGCACTACAAATTATTTCTAAACGAGTATTTAACAGACCACTCTTAGGGCACATGACCGCGCGAGAGAAAACCGCTAGAGATAGACCAAAAAGCAAGCCTAAATAGCTTAAATCATTCACAATTGAGACATTTAGACGTGTTTTTTGATCTATCTCTAGCAGTTTTCTCTCGCGTGTAAATGCGCCTTTAGATTTCAAAGTTTACATAAATGAATAATCTAAACATTTTTTTAACTTCTACTTAGGATTCATTTTACTTGTTAATTTGTTGTGTTTTGTTGCTAATAGACTACAAAACCTACAAGAAATGAGTAAGTTTTACAAAAAATAATTAAATAAAATTGTTACTCGAGTAATTTAAATCCTTACACGATTAATCAAGTTATTCAAGTAATTTTTAAACCATACACAATTAATCGAATTAGTTCAAAACCTCAAAATCGTGTTACTCGGTTACTCATACAAAGCCAAACCTGAGTAAATTGAATAAAGATCAATTTTATTCACGTTGTTAATTTAAAAAAAAATCAAAAAGAAAGTATAATTTATCTGACTTCGAACACCCACAGTTTCCATAGTTCTTGTCGGATACTAATAGTTAAAAAAAATATTTAGAAAATCAGTTAAAATAAAATTTGACAATATATGATTTCAAATCGAACGAAAAACATTAATTTACCAATTAAAAGATCAACTATACAAAAACTAGATTCATAAACTTCTCTGTCATGAAGAAGTTTATTTCTCGAGCGACAAACAATCTTTATTTTGTTTATATTATCGGGTAGAGTTAACCGACAAATTTGTAAACAGTTTTCAATCGCACTTTACTATTTTTATACTGATTTTTAGTACAAATTTTTTTTAATTAATTAATTAAAGTAATTATACGCTTATTACCATCGAAAGGAAAAAAGTTTTTTTTTTTTGATTTTACAGTTTTTTTATTTTTTAGTACACTTTTTTGCTAATTTCAGCAGATTGATTTTAAATTATAGTTTAAACCAATTTACTGAAATTTAGTAGCTGCAACTAATTATTTATACTAGTTTCATTGTACTAAAATTATGATATTTAGTAAGTTTTTTTAACTGATTTTAGCAAATCGATTTTGAATTGCAGTTTACATAAATTTTACTAAAATTTAGTAGCGGCTACTAATTTTTTCTACTAATTTTATTGTACTACAGATCAGCAGACATGTGTTGCTAAAATTAGCAAAAAATACCGCTGGGCTCAAAACAGTTAAATTTCCTGCAATAACAGCAAAATGTTTAGTAGCCATACAGACTTTTTTGGTTGAGTGTAATAGCCACTATCCGCGAAAAATACACTTTTGTGATATTTTATTTTAAATAAAAAGTATTGAATGATAAATAAGGTATATTTAATTATTTTACCATTTAGCGATAATGGATGACAATGAAAAATTTATTAATTCTTGTTCCAGGCCAATTATTTCCTTATTATAGAATAACATAATAATTACTTTTTTCAAAAACTCAGTTATTTTTCTGGTGATCGGTATTTTAGGTTATTTTGTTAATTTATTTTGGGGTCAACGGTATTTAGAACTATTTGGCTTGGTTATTTTAAAGTAACACTATTTTAAGTTTTGTCATTAGTTGTATTTTAAGATTCACGATAGTCCTTTTTTTACGGACCGTCACTTTGTAAAACCATATGTGTGTGTGTAAACAACATCATTAGCTGTCCAATAAAAGCTGAAAGTGAATACTTCATGATTGATCATTTTGAGTGAAAGAAAAAAAAATTAAAGTTATTTCATAAGGACATTTTTAAATTAACGGTAATTTAAATTGTTTCGTTAGGGTAATTTTGTTGGGGTATTTCAAGGATAACGGTATTTTAGTTTATTTCGTTAGTCGTATTTTAGTCATATGATCGTTATTGGTATTTTATGGTTAGTGCCAGTCATGTTTTCTAGCCATTAAGGTGTCGATTTTATGAATTTGTGCAAAATGCTTCAATCAAACAAATTTTTCCCGTAACGTGCTGAAAATCCATTGTGCGATATTTTGTTCCAGTAAATGCTAAGATGTAAAAAACTATTTCTTATTTATGAGCAACCATTAAAGCCTTAAAATTGGTGGGACTATTAAAATAAGTTATTACATATTTTTCGAATTAAAAATCTTAATATTGTAAAGTTTATTATTTAATGAAAAATCCGAAAAAAATTTTGCAAAAGTTATAAAGTTGACAGATTAAAATTTGTTTTGTTATATTGACAAAAATAGATAAATTGTTTCTTTGAAACGAATTATATTCTTGCGGGTTACACGAAGAAAAGATTTAGATTTTTAACTATTTTTCGATTCTGTAGATTTTTGGTTTTGATCATTTGAACTTTGAGTTCATTTTTCCAGTGAAAACATCGAATATTTTGAGTAAAAATTTAAGGATTTTTATAATTAATAATTTTCTAAAAAACTACAAAACCGGTCATTGTGGTATTTCCAAATGAAAACGTTCTTAACAAAAGTACTGAGATTTGCATCTCTGATTCGGGTATTTTTCTCGTAAATGCCTTCCGCACTTACTGACTTACACAAAACAACTTATCACAATACTTACCAGTTCTTCATCGTTCAGGGTGGCTCGCGGCACTGCAGACGTAAGACCTGCATTACGTTTTGTGGCTGCCATCGTCTGGAATATTTTATTAAATTTATTCAAGTTAGATTACAAAGCATTATTCGGTGTCATTTTACTAACATATTTCCAAGTAACTAAGAAATTGCTAATTCAATGCAAAAACAACACAAACAAAAATAGCAAAAAAATGCACCAAATTCAGTGCTATTAAAAAAAAACATGAGCAAAATATGTAAAAAAATCCATAACAAAACTCATTTAAATCATAAATATAGCGTTTATAAATATAAGTAATTTTTTCTTATATAAATAGAATTCGGATAAAAATTACTACAACTAAAAATAATTGAACTAAGTTAGTATAAAATCAAATAAAGTCTTTTTTGTTACTAAAATAATACAGGAGACCTAGTGGGGGTGTTTCAAACCCATGTGAGAAAAAGCAACTCTACCATGTTTACAACAGAGTAAGTCACATGATGTCAAATTTAACTAGTGGTTTAAAAAAAATTACTTTGTAAAAATATGATATTATGTGACTCGCCCTGCTCTAAATTTGGAAGAGTTGCTTTTTTCGATACGAAAACTTCTCACATAATTATAGAACACCCCCACAGCTTATAAATTGGAAGCCACCCTACGGACAAATTATTATAAACTGCCACAGAACCGTTCCTTTGTATGAAATTATCCCGCCATTTTTATTTACATGGCGTTGTCATACAGGAAGTGAGAATTGAGCCCTGGTGATACATATGTCCAAAAACTTACCAATGGACTGTGTCGTTTTAAAGTAAAGTGCTCTAATCAATTTCAGTCCGATCGATTTCAGAGGGCAATTTAAATCTCTAATGCAAAGTATTTTTAAGTGGCAGTAAGTTTTAATATAGAATTAACGGTCCCATGGCTTTTCGTATAAATTTTCCGCTTAGCAGTAGCGTTGAATTCCTCATCTCAAGTATAATCTTTATGTGAATTTTTTAAAGGTCTGCATGAATATTTTGCAAAATCTTTCGTATTTATATTGAATTACGCTGGCCAGCACCTGATGTTTTTCATTATGATTGATACCAATTGTTGCATTATAATGCTTTTTACACTGAACCAAAAGTAGTAAGTGAAATCAACATAAATAATTTGTTACTTTTTGATGAAACAAATTGTTAAAACAATATCTTTTTTATTCAAATTAATATGATTTTTTCAAATCAACTGTTTTGTTTTTTAAATGCACATACTTATTGTAAGCAAAAATACTGTACGAAGCAATTGTTGTTTTGAAAAATTTTTGTCAAATAGTTAACAAAACTGTATTTGTTAGGTCTAAGAAATTTTGTTGAAAAGTCAGTAAAATTATTTTAATAAAATTGTTCTTCATTTTGATAAAACGTATTAAATCTGTAAAAAAAATTTAGTGTAGTTAGTTTTGTCGCGTTATTCCTCATATAAGCGTGTAATAGTCGGAAATATTAATAAATTAAGAAATTAAATTGTTGTGACTTGTTGTGAATTGTTCAGTGAATATTTATTAATTTTAATTTATATAAATTTATGTAATTTTATAGTTACGAGTATTATGTGAATTGTAAAATTTAATATAAAATATATTCAATATAAAATGTATTTTAATTATTAAAAATATTAAATAAGTTATATGTTTTTGGACATGTGTTTCATGTGTTTAAATAATTGAGTTTTGAGCGTGTACATAAGTATTAGTATTTCAATTATATATTTCATTATTTTTATATTTTATCAAATTAATTAATTTTGTTTAGACCTTATATTGATAAAATATAATAAATAATAAAATATAAATCTAAAATATATTAATCAATCGATAAAATAGGAATTAATTGAACAAAACGCATTGTTGAATTGAATAAAATGTATTGCTAAGACAACAAAATAGTTATTCTATTTGATGAAATATAACTGTTGGCGTAACTAATTTTTGTTAATATATTTGACAATATTTTGTCAAAATAACACCACATCAAATAGTCAAACTTGAAAATGTAAATTTACTAAACAATATGTTAAATTGACGATAGGTTTTGTTGGTTGTATAGTGATTACCCATTCATCAATTTAATATGGACTTTAGTTGATTTCACCGCTATTTTTGATTCAATGTATTCATTAATTTACATAAAAATCATCAAAGCATATTACTTTTTTCCTATTTCAAACGAATACAAAAAAAATTAAATTTATATAATTATTAAAATTACATCGACGGCTTAATGCATAAAGGCCCTAAGTCGATTTTTTATTTATTTGTAGATGAATAAATAAACTTAACAAAAACTTAAAAACTTGGGATTTAAAATGTCCTTAAATGCAATTTTATATATTATTATTGCCAGTATTGATTAAAAATTGCATACAAAAAATTAGATATCCAAAATATTTTAAATTTTATAAAGTTTTTTCCTATACCTTTAAAGAAATAGAGTTAAGACCTTATACATGAAGCCATTGATAGCTAAAAACTATATATATTAAGCATTAACTTTAATAAAAATGGTGCAAGAACTTCATTCAATACTTGAAAATACATTCGAACACAGGCGAAATAATTGTAAATACTACGCTAACCACTTAAGTTTCGTACAGGTAATCAATGTTCATAAGTTTTGTTCCGTAATAGCTAGTTCAAAATAAAACCTTTAAAAATATATACCCTGTATGAAACCTAGTGATATACTGATTCAATTGAAGACAGTTTTCGGCCAATAGAATAATTAACGAAATTTAATTAAAATTATTGTTAAAGCTCCACTTTTGGGCGCCATTATTAAGTAATTGACAAAATTAAAATTTGGCGTAATTGTGAACTTAACGACATAAAGAAGCCTCACTTGGGGTAAAATTTTAAGAATTAAAGACCGATTCGATTGAAATCTTTGAGTTTACAATTCAAAATCAAATAAATATGTACAGCCAAAAATTGTCTCCAGTGAACTAGTACCACCACAATATATATAATTTATAAAGTGATGTGTGTTATAAACAATAATGTATTTTAATTGCTTCGCATTGAATACAACGAAAAATTATATGTGTATTTTCAAAACTACTAAAAAAATAATGAAATGAAAATAGTTATTTATATAAAGCCAACGTGTGTATATTAATCTAATGTAAAACATTCCCAAAGTATTTATTAGTTTTTTACGAGGAAATATCGCTTATTTACGGAATTTTCATGGAGAACAGAAACACATATAAAGGATCTTTCATTGTTACTAAATAATCGTTTGTGGTTACCGATGAAGTGAAAATCTTTTTATACTAATCAAAACAATTATATCATTAGGCTTAATTTGATATATAGGAACGACCAACAGGCAATACTGAAGGGTTGTCCCCATTTTGATGATAATTCAGTGAAACCTGAATAGAAACATGATTTCTGTAAAACTGAAATCGGGGTTCTATTAAAAAATATGTTTATTTAAAATAATTAAAATATTAATTGCAATTTCACGCCTTAAAATATTTTTGTATCAATTGAAAAAATGAATAAAAAGTGAGTGATTTCAATTAAATTAAGGTATTCGCCAGAAAAATGAACAATATGAAGACAGTCAGTATATGTCTCTGGCAGACATGTGTCTTTTATTTTTATATTGTAGTTTTCTGTTTAACGATACAATTAAACTAAAAAGATGTTGAGAATTATATGCTTTTAATATTATTATGAACAAATTTTAAAAATTAAATAAATAAAAAATTACAAATTTTTCTTTGATGTAATTAAACAAATAATTAAATATCAAAAAATATAAATTAACTCACGGTCGTGCTTATGGCAAGGAACGGTTGAAATTTTCACTAAATATACTCTTATTTTGAACAGACAAACAGGCATGCCTTCTTGACAATATGTTTAAATTACAGTATACAATTTTTAGCTAAATAAATAAAGTTGTCATCTTAGTATACCCAGCAAAAACGTGGAGGCAGTAAAAACGTTGACTGCTTCCTTACTGCTACTTTTACCGCTTCTAAAAATATATAGCCTTGTAAACAGCACTAATGAAAGGCCTAAGTTGATTAATTGTTTACATCGCTTTTTGCTGTGCTTTTTCAAAAAGGCATGATATGATTGTTTATCAAAATTTTTTAAAATGCAAGAAAAAGTTATTTTAATGAAAATAAGAGGTTTTACTAAAATAAGAGGCATTTTTTCTTCACGTAAAAATATGCAGGAATATTGTGCTTTTGACAAGGCATGATTTTAAATAGTTGAAAAGCTTTATAATATGCACTTTCGAGAAGGCATGAATTATCGACATTTTAAAAGAAAAACAGGAGCACTAATTAAAAGCGGTGAATTCATGCCTTTTCGGATTTCGAAACAAGTGCTTTCACGCAAGCTATCTCGTACAAAAATCAATCGCTTCACTGCTCAACTTTCCCTGACAAAACTGCTTCCAAGCAAGCACTAATTTCTGCTGGGTAGTTACATAAGGATCGATGTAAGTTCGAAACCTACATACAGGGAGAATTTGATAATGATAACACAGAATATGTTTCCACTGAAGCTCTTGAAAAAATTATTTCCAGCAAATAAATTTTTATAAATTAAACCTTATGGTATCAACAATTGTTTTGAGTATAACTATTTAAAATTTTTACTAATTTATTTTGTTATTCCTCGCTGAAAGTATCCAGTATACATCCCATTACACTATCTTCAATTTGTGTTTTGTGAGATCAAAATAAATATTTATACAATTTAATGGAAAATCATTGACGAATGAAGCCTGTCCATAGAAAAAGGCAGAAACTAGATCTAGTCTGATCTGAAAATTAATGTGTTTACAATTTTTTGAGAAAAACGTTTATTCTTCTTAACCTCAACCTTACTTAAATAAAAAATGGCTATCTATCTCGCCCAACTGGGGAATAATTTGAATGGTTGCAGTGAGAAAATTCTTGTAACTGGTTTTAAGTAAAAATATACTAAATTTTGAGCAAAAAAATACCAATTAATGATAGACCAGTGATAAATATTAATATCTTAAAAAGTCGGATATCATTTTGTTCGTCTTTAACCCTCCGATGACTGACAAGGTTCCTAGGGACCTTTTACGTTTTCAGAGATGAATCATTTTAATACGGCTCGGCCGATGTTATGAAGGGGTTTCACAAATTTTGCCACGATTCTTGCACGTGTTTGATCATAATCGGCGGTTTGAAGACATTTTCTACGTGGAGAACGGACAAGGTCCCCAGGGACTTTTTGTAAGTTTTTATGTATTTTTTCCTGTCTCATTTCTATGTGTGAAATTTTGAGTTTCGGTGAGAAGAAAAAAATTTAAAGTGAGTCGTCAGTGGTAATTATTTGTTCGTCAGCGTGAGTTAAAGTTCACCTACGCGCCCATCTCAAATAAATTCAGCTGTCACAAATAGATGATCTTTGATTGATGAAAGAAATGTTAAACATAACCAATTCCTGTTCTTGATTATAACGTTAACCATTGCGGTGTTAATGTACTATGGAGAAATGTTGGGTACCAGCTCCAGTAAACGTGCAACAAAAACATAGCCCTGTTTCACAATATGGTCGAAACAGGGCTATACTCACATCATTTATTATCTATAATAAATTAGATTCCACAACTTTATCAGATAAACAACGTTCATTTCTTAAAACATTACCAGTGCTAGTAATGCTTAATATTCAGGAACGGAAAGACAGCGCAAGACTGATTTTACACGGGTTTGTTTGCCTTGAGCCTGTCTGTCTTGAACATTTCTCCATCTTGAAAAAATGCAATATGTGCAATGTTTCTGCATATGTGCAGGCCCAAGAGCCACCAGAGCAGCACCAGCAATATAATTACCATGCATTTTTAATTATTTCATCTTAAATTTATACATTTTTTATTTTTTTGTCTTATAAATAGCCGAATTTATCTCAATTATTTACTTTAAAGGGGGTAAATATAGTAAGAACGGTATTTTAAAGGGCATATTTAAATGGTTGTCAAAAATTCAAATAACAATATTTTTATTACTTTATTTTTTTTTTTGTTTAAAAGGCATATAATTTTAGTATTCTCAAAAAATATTAGTTTTAAATTTCCTCAGCCAAAGTCGTCAGGGTTGCCACTTCATTACAGACCTTTTACTGGCCTGTGCAGACTTCATTATTTATCGGAAAATAAAAATGTAAAGTGATCCTTAATGACAGATAAATTCCCTAGTCCTTATCGTGGCCCAATTTTTATTTCTTTTTAACAAAGTTGCCACACGAACTTAAAAATTTCAAAAACGGCAAGAAAAAACAACTTTGCTTGGAATATAAAATTTATTTGACTGAAATTCAATGGTAATAAAAACAGTACAATGGTAATAAAAACAATAACAAATTTTGTATACAAATTTAAAGCATCGAGACTAAAACATATTTTACAAAAAAAAAACATTTGGAAATTTTATTGCTTCGAATTTTTTATTGAAATTTTTGCAGAATATACTAAAGAGTATGTGCTCTATCCAAATAAAATATAAATAAAAAATTCAAAAACAATTTTTTTCTATGGTCGATACCCACCGTAACTCAATAAAAAAAAGAAATCATTTTTGCCCTACATTTTTTTATGTTTCGGTAAGAAATTTATATCAGCACACATTTTGTAATCATATATGTAGGATATAAAATTCCCCAATTCTAACAAAAAATAAACATAAAAATAACATTAACATTTTAGATCTCTGGGGACCTTGCACGTCATCGACCGTTGGAAAAGTAGTCGGTTATCGGAGGGTTAAATGTAGTTTTGGATAAAGAATTTCGAGGTAAACGTCTAAAAATTAAAATTCACTTTTTCAAAAATTCCGACCCCTTTGATTTTTTCGAAAAAATTTCCAAATTTTCTACTTTATATTACTCAACTTTCAAGCCATAGTTCGAGATGTGCTCTCAATTTTTTCTATTTTTTTAGTATATTGCCAATTTTTTTTGTATGACTGGGCCTTCGTTGTATGTGCGTTCCACGGGGCTTGTTTTGTGAGATTACTGGAAAAACTAATCCAGAAAAAATGTCAGCTCAATCGAAGAATTTTTGAGCTATCCCTGGCTCTTCAAAATTTTGTACTACGATTTACAAGGGTAAAAATTATTTTTGGCATTTTTGAAAATACTGCCTCTCAAATAACGGTATTTCCAAAAATCCAAAAATATTTAAGTAATTGCAACTACTGTATTATGAAAATCGTGAAAAAAATTAAATAGTTTTTCAATAACTTAAGATGTTATACTTTCGTTTCATTTCTTAGAACTATCAAAGAGTATACATAATAAAGAGATTGGGGGACTCTCTATCACTGAGAAAGCATTTGTTCTATTATGTGCCTTGGAACAGCAACATACTCAAACCAATATCACCCAGCAAACATGGCAATACGAAGAAGATTCTCCGAACATATCGCCAAGAAGAAAACATTTATTGCCGGCAATATAAATTTCGTATTCCGGAAGTTTCCTCCGTCGGAAACAACTATTACACTAAAACAATACTTCCAGGCAATATGAAAGCAATAACTCATATGGAAGATAAAAGGGATATCGCTAAATAAACTCCCAGTACAATAAAAAAAACGATTTAATTTTTTCATTATTAAATTTAAGCCTGAAAAACAATATCTGCATACATAATCCATTGACCAACTTATAAATTATTTTGATTTCATCTTAGCCGATTTTTCCCGCGCAATTAATCTTAACTTTTTACGAGTTTATTTCCTATATATCTTTTGATTGTTTTTGTACAAATTTAGTTTTAATTTTTTCCAAATTGATAAAAGATTTCAAACAAATTTGCTTTATCTTCCAAATGATACAAAGATGATATTGCCGAAATATTGTTATAAAAAGTTATGACAAAAGATAAAATTTTTGAATTATTTTTTTCCAAATATCGCCGAATTATCTTCCAAGTGATAAAAGGAAGACAATTTCAAAGTAAATACTACTTGATTATTTTCATTCAAATGACAAATAGAAGATATCGCTTTAGTATCTTCTTTAAAGGTATCTTTTAAATGTTTGCATGGTCATTATGTGCGCTCTTTGTATGACTCAAAACATCGATTGTAACCAGGGATGGAAAATAATAATTTCGTTATAAAAATCAAGAATGGAACTATACTGTGGAATTATACTATTCCAACAGTATTATAGCCCTAGATTATGAATTTTAAAAAACCATCGCACAAAAAATTAATTAAAAAACTCAATCAGCTATTTACATTCTGCAAACTTACAAAAAATTTATCCTTTTTGCAAATTTTATTTTTCGCGATTTTTTTTTGCAACTAGCCACCAAACTTTGTTGTATGAAATGCGTATTATAGTCCCTAGATTAAAAAGAAACGTACTTAAAAAATTGCAAAATAAAAGCGGAACGCGAAAAAAGACTTTGTGGTACAAAAAATTAATTAGGAAACGTAATCAGCGATTTAGATTCTGCAAACAAATATATTAATTCAAAAATTTTCCTTTTTGCTAATTTTATTTTTCGCGATTTTTTTTGCAACTAGCCACCAAACTTTGTTGTCTGAAATGTGTATTATAGCCCCTAGATTATAAATTAAAAAAAAAAACGTACGTAAAGAATTGCAAAATAATAGCGGAATTTAAAAAAACCGCACTTAAAAATTGCAAAATAACAGCGTTATTCGAAAAAGTCTTTATGGTACAGAAAATGAATTAAAAGAGGTTATCAGCGATCGACATTCTGCAAGCGAATATATTGTTGCAAAAATTTCGCTTTTTGTAAATGTTTTTTTTTCGCAATTTGTGCTAATATTTGCTAATATCTAAATATTTAATTTTTATGTTTTTTTTCGAGCCAAAGAGGAAGATATTTTTTAGTTACTTACATTTTTAAATATGTAAGAGCGATCTAACATTTTTTGGTATAAGAGCCCGATTCAGTGAGCCTTTTCCATCCCTGATTAACCAGTCGGAGTTCGTTCCTGTTCCAAGCCGCCTAATATTTTTTCAAATAAAAAATATTGAGAGAGTTGCAAGGCCATTGGAACTATAGATATTCAGATGGGATTTCTCTAATTCTGAGTGTTTTTTTAAATTTTGTTCAACAAAATATAAAAAAGTGGTCAACGAATAGAGTTTTTTGAACTGCACCTCAGAGAATAATTCTACTAAAAATTACACATAACCCTCTTTTAACACTTTTCTCTAAAACTATAAAATTTAAAAAGGATGTTACAACTAAGTTAAGAGAGGGGTATGTGTAATTTTTAGTAGAATTATTCTCTGAGGTGTAGTTAAAAAAATCTGTTCGTTGACAATTGTTTTTATATTTTGTTGAACAATATTTAAAAAACTCAAAATTAGGGTTTTGAAAATTTACAAAAGAAATCCCATTTTTGGTCATACCTGGGAGATGGTTATCATAATCCAAGAGAGGCAAACACTTATATCTGAATATTTATAGATCTTAGAAATGAAACTATAGTATAACATCGTAAGTTCTTGAAAAAACTATTTAATTTTTTCACGATTTTCCTAATTAATTCCATTTTAACACTACAATCGTATGAGATAATTACAATTAGTTAAATATTTTCCAACATATTTTGGATTTTTATGCCTTAGTATAAAGTCAATTCAGTTTAGATTACGATTCTATTGACATTTTAAAAAATACCGTTATTTGAGAGGCAGTATTTTTAAAAATGCCAAAAATAATTTTCCCCTTGTAAATCGTAAATAGTACAAAATTTTGAAGAGCCAGGGATAGCTCAAAAATTCTTTGATTGAGCTGAAATTTTTTCTGTATTAGTTTTTACAGTAGTCTCACAAAATAAGCCCTGTGGAGCAGGGTTTAAAACCGCACATACAACGAAGGCCCAGTCTAATATATAGTGTCATAAAAAAAATTAGTATTTGAAAAAATAGAAAACATTGGGAGAACATCTCGAACTATTAATTGAAAGTTGCGTAATATAGGGTAGAATTTTTTTAATTTTCTCCAAAAAATCGAAGGGATCGGACTTTTTGAAAAAGTAAGTTTTAAGTTTTTCAAAACTACATTAAAGACGAACAAAATGATATCCTACTTTTTTCAAAAATGTGGATATTTATCACTGGTCTATCGATAATTAATAATTTTTTGCCCAAAAATTTAAAACATTTTTACTCAAAACCAGTTCGGGATAAAAGACTGAAAATTGGTGTGGAAGTTTCTTTGAATATGCACAAAAAATATCAAAAAATTATCGAAATCGAAGACGGTCGGGCCAAAAACTCGGTGATTTGGCATGGAAAACAACATATACATATATCTTAATAGAGATATATTAACGGTTATTTGTTGTTGCGTGATTGTCTCGGGAAATCAAATGAAAACATTTTTTTACATAAAAAAAAATTTCATTGTAACATGTTAGTTAAAAATTGTCACTATCTACACGACCTTTTATTTTTCTTTTATTGTGTTACTTTCTATTAAAATTTAGTGTTTTATTTTGTTTTAATGATATGTTCTTTAAAATACTGAATATTTAAAACAAGTGTTGAAGTATTATTAAAAAATACGAAATAAGTGAATTAAACATTTTGTATTTCACCAACATGTTTTCATTTGCTTTGCCCGACTTCATGAAAAATTAAAAAGAGCAAAGGTTGAGCAAGACGTAGAGGTATAGAAGCCTACTGATATTACTACCTATAAATATATCGGTGCTTGAAATAAATGTTTTCACACCCAGAGAATTAACTTAGTTCAGCATGGTTGGTGATATGAAATGATCATAGAGTTATGCCATCGGTAAATAAATATAGCTCTAACTAATACTATGATCACTGAGTACGATTTTATTATAGTTTTGGATCTTTTAATCATAATATAAATATATTATTGGGCTACACCAATAGAAAATTGTACTTTTTCTCTTAAATTTTGAACAAGTTTGATATTTGTGATACTAAAATGGTCGTATATAAAACACAAATCGTTAATAATTATTCGAATAAATTTGTTTCCTGAAAATCCGTAAATAAGTTTATAAAAAAGTGTGTAAAAGCTTTTTCATCGATTAGTTTCAATCTGTACCTTGAGCACCTGCAGGTCCATCATAAAGAGATACATCCAAATTCATTTCATACAATTTGTTTGAAAATAGAGAACGTAAAGTAACGATAATTTTTGTTTTAATATTTATTCGAGTGTATAAATAATGTTTTTAAGTGTAAAGAAAAGAGTGCAATTTCTTTATATTTCCAAAACTATTTGCGGTATTTTTAATTCATCATATTTTTAAAGATAATGATATATGGACCATATGAATACTATATCTATAATTGAAATGTACGATTGCTTACCAGTACGTTGGCTGATTTTTTTTTAACCCTTTACTGCATTTTTGAAACTTTTTAATAACTAAGTTTGATCAATTAATATTATTAACAAAAAGTTAAATACATTTATTTTTTGAAGGTGGATGGATGGTGGTTGAAAACGTCGTTAAAATTTCTAACAAGTCTGTACTCCAATCCAATGCGATCAGAAATGGATATTGTTTCATGGTTAACATGACTCCTCAATCGCCTTTTGGGTTTAGTTGCAATGTTGCTAATTTCTTGTATAACGATATTAATACCAAGATCACGACGGAGATCAATAGAACGGATATACCATGGTGTGCTTACGTTACACCTCACGAGAAAAAATTTCAATCACTCACGAAAATTTTATTCAAATCACACCGGAATAAATAAAATAAAAAAATTAAGGTAAATTGTCAATGTTAAACTAAAAATTTATATGAATAAGCAACTTTGCCACTTATTTTGTACCAGCGAACCCCCTGCACACTTCATAGTGCAAAATTTAAAATATAAAAATCGATTTCAAATTCATTTAAAGCCGAGATAAACAATTTTTATAGTAATGCTCTGTGGTACTCAACATTTTTGGGGTTTTTGGGTACATTTTGATATAACTTACGACTCTAGGCTTTCGAATAATAGTTATCTGATTTTAATATATGCTTAAAAACTGGGAAAAATATTAATTTTATGTTAGTGGTTGGCTCTGGGGCACAATCACGAGATAGCCGCTGGTGCTACAAAGAGTTGGTGCATCACTGTCTAAAATGCTCTATAAGACACTTCTATATATACAAAATATGTTTAACAGTAAATTAGGACAATCGTATTAATTTTTAAATTTTTATTAATCAAAAATTATTTTAATTTTTGCATTAAAAAATACAAAAATTGTTTTTCGGAATTTCTATATTTTCATATATTTAGTTAGAATATTGTTCTACGTCAAGTCCAAATTCTAGTATGATATTAGCCGTGTTTTCGACTTAACTATATCCGTTAACTCATAAAAAGACTAAAAGTGCATAAAAACGCATTTAAGACGAAAACTAATACATTACTTTTCGTATGCACGTTAACTTTCAACACGTTAACGTTGAAAACTCAACGTTTATATATTTTCACATCTAACGTAACTTATTCGTGTTACTTCCAAAAACTTTTGCTCACGTACTTTCGATTATAACAGAACAATTATAAACATAACCTGTTTAAATTTTTTTTGTACTACAACCGGTTTAACACATATTTGCTTTATATACTTAACGTTGATAGGCATGGGACAAAATACAGCTATTGTCTTATTAGATTTTATTTTGTTGTTTCAAAAAGGTTGATAATTTTTATGATAGACAATACAATTGTTTCGTGGGCATCACCCCAACTCTTCAGTTGTCTGCAATAAGAAAATGATAGCTTGAAATACACACACCGAGACATTACATAAGGTACAAAAATTCAACGGGACGAGAATTTTGTACTTTTGTATATGAACTGTCTGATTTGGTAAAACCAGCCATAAATCAACTCCTTTTGAAAGCAACAATTACATAAAAGTACCATTTGGGTACTATTTATATGTATGTTTGTGTGTTCGTTGTTAATAACAAAATTCTCGTCCCGTTGAATTTTTGTACCTTATGTAATGTCTCGGTTTGCGTATTTCAAGCTGTCATTTTCTTATTGCAGGCAACTGAAGAGTTGGGGTGATGCCCACGAAACAATTGTATTGTCTATCATAAAAATGATCAACATTTTTGAAACAACAAAATAAAATCTTATATGACAATATAATATCAGAATTTGGACTTGAGGTAGAATAATATTCTAACTAAATATTTACAGTATAACTCGCTTAATACGAACTCGGTTAAGACGAATTCTCGGTTAATATGAACTAATTTAGAAGTCCCGAAGTTTTGGCAACAATTTCAATATAAAAAACATCGGTTAATATGAACTCGCTTAAGACGAACACTCGGTTAAAACGAACTGTTTGCCATGGCCCCACAAACAAATTTCTATATAATTTTCCACTTTTAATACGAACTTTACAAAATTCGACAATTTTTTCATTTTATTATAGTTTTAAATAATTTTTTTAATATAGTGCAGATTTATTTATTAAAAGAATCACATATCTTAAAGAACTTATTCTAAATTATTTATTTCAATCATTAAAATACTGACTTTGCACTTTGCTGTACTAACAATTTTTTTTGTTGAAATTATATCTTGCTCTTCTGGCGAATGTTCACCACGTTTGGGGCAGTTTCGCCGATTTGGGTTACTTTGAAAATCATTAAAAAAAAAATAGAAGATATGCAAATAATTAGAATAAGAATCATAAAAATCAAAGCTAAGATATGTAGATCTTCAATTTGGAAGTAATTTTTGAAAAATAGTAGTTAAGAAATGACAGTACTTTGAAGAAAAAGTGGCGAAGGATCCCCCATTTACCCTAACCGTTTGTATTGAAATGAATAACGCTAGTCAAGCCTTACCATATTTTAAACATATAGAACAGACTTATAGAGCATTTTAGGCAGGGATGCACCAACTCTGAAAAGGATGACACATAGGTGGTGCCACTAATGAAAAATCCATATGATTTTTTGGAACTACCAACCTTCAGATGATACCTATCAAAATTTAACGACAACTCTTTTATTAATGAACAAGTTATAGCTGTTTTAGTGACGCTACTTTTGCGATTTTGAAAATAATGGATTTAATGCAATTTTGTGTGTTGATTCATCATTGCTTTTTAATGGGAAAAAATCCGTTCAAGCCAAAGCTTGGCTTAAAAATTGTTATTCGGACTCTGCTCCATCAAGACAAATGGTAGAAGAGTGGTTTGCTGACTTTAAACGTGGTCGTACAAACACCGATGCTCCGAACGATCTGGTCACCCAAAAGAGGTGGTGATACCGGAAAACATTAAAACAGTTAACAAAATCGTTTTGGCAGACCGTAAAGTAAAGTTGCAGGAGATAGATGATACCTTAAAGATATCGAAGGAACATGTCGGCTTTATTTTGCATGAACATTTGTCCATAAGAAAGCTGTTTTCGAAATGGGTGCCGCGTTTGCTCACAGTGCACCAAAAACAATACCGCGTCGATGATTCTGAGAGCTGTTTGGAGCTGTTTCGGCGAGATAAAAAGGACTTTTTGCATTGGCATGTGACAAAGAACGAAAATTGGATCTCCCACTTCACTGCAAAGTCGAATCGGCAGTCAGCTGAGTGGACAGCAACTGGCGAACTTCATCCGAAGAAGCCAAAGTCGCAACAGTCAGATGGTAAAGTCAGTATTTTGGGATGCGGCTGGAATTTGTCCATTGATTACCTTGAAAAAGGCGAGACCATCAATAGCGATCGCTACATGGCCCAACTGGCGCATTTGAAGGAGGAAATAGCAAAAAAAAAAACGGCCCCATATGAAGAAGAAAAAGTGATCTTTCATTATCTAACATGGCCAAATTTCACGAATTACACTTTCAATTGCTTCGCAGCGGTTTTTACTTGTTTGCAGACTTCAAAAAAATTCTCGTTAGAAAGAGATTTGAAAATAAATGATTCTATCAAAAATATATCAAATTGTATCGCTTTTGAAGGAGACTATGTTGATGAATAAAGACGAATTTTGCCAAAAAAAATTGCTGTTTTATTGGTTATCCTACGGACTTTTAGAAGAAGGTTTCGAAAATAGAAAATATCAAATAATTTCTGTTAAATTCGACTCACGCACACTAACTCTCTCAAAAATTTTACTTACACACACTCACTCGCTCACAATCACGGGTGATCACACGTGATTCATGTGAATTAATCAATATTCTACTCAAGTGCCCATCTCTAGTCCTGAGTAATTTATTTTGAAAACGGCGTATTATATTAATATTTATCTTGTTTGTGCATCTACCAGAATTGTCCACAATATGTCTACATTGGTTTGAGCATTTGATTATTTTCTATAGAAGAAGTAGATTTCCTTCCAATTAACCAGTTTAGTTTCTTCCACCTTTATTGCACCTCTACGTTTTTAATTTTAACATGTTCGTTCCATCGTAATTTTATATCAAGTTTTATGCCTAAATATTTAACTGTGTTTGTGTAATTCGCCCATATACCCATATACATATGTATATGAAAGTAAAGACGTAAGCACCAAAAACATAATTTTTCTCTAATATTTATGTTATAAAAGATAAAAAACAAGTAAAAAATGAAAGTCAATATATGCAACTCCACATTACAGTACGATTTGGTTCATCTTCCGGGAAGAGAATTTCAATTAACGGTACACTAAATATAGTGTACAGACCTGGGGGTTAATCATTACATTTCAATTACAATTGCATGTAATGTGTAATTGAGGTATACCCAATTACAAAAAATGTAATTGTAATTGAGAATCAATTACAATAAGATGTAATTGTAATTGAAAAAATTCAATTACAATTACTTGTAATTGTAATTAAAAAATTTCATTACACATTACAAGTAATTGTAATTGGAAATGTTCAATTACATATTACAAGTAATTGTAATTAAGCAGTAATTAATTACTTCCAATTTAACCGAATTCAATTACATTTTCAAAAAAAAATTTTTTTAACTAAAAATTTTTAAAAAAGAATTCTGAAGTATTTTGGATAGGTAAAGTTAACATAAATAGCAATAATGAGGGGGTTTTAAATTTTTTTATAGAATGCTTGTTAAAAAGGTTAACGATTGCATAAAATAATTTCAAAAGATTAAATTTAAGAAATACTTGTTTCATTGTTTTCGTTTTAAAATAAAGCACCTTATTTAATTATATAAATAGGATTGTTGTTATTATTTTGAATTTTGTTATATGTAATTGATAATTTTTGTAATTTATTACTTCTTCCACAATAAATACATAAAAAAGACATAATTACTTAGTTTTTACTTAATTGAAGGACTTCGCTTTCAATTACATGTAATTGTAATTGGAATTTTTCAATTATAATTTCACGTAATTGTAATTGACATTTTTTCCATTACGCTTTCAATTACATGTAATTGTAATTGGAATTTTTCAATTATAATTACACGTAATTGTAATTGATATTTTTTCCATTACAATTACATGTAATTGTAATTGAAATTTTTTCAATTACAATTACAAATAATATGTCATTGTAATTGAGTTTTTTTCAATTTCAATTACATCTAATGGTGTAATTGCATGTGTAATTAATTACAAAATGTAATGATTAACCCCCAGGTCTGATGGTGTAATATATAATAAAAATTGTAACAAAAAGTGGATCTGGTTCAAATACGACATTTTGTGGGGTATATTTCTATAAAAACGCAGTGTTAAAACAGTTTTTCAAATAGTTTTTGTGTTAAAAAATGTAACTCTTCCGTATTTAAAGCAGGATGAGTCGCATAATATGGCAGAGTTGCATTTTCGATGTAAGAAACTTCTCATATACCCAGAGTATAAAATCATTACCAGGTATGTGGTTACGTAACTAACAAGGAAAGACTCCCAACACGGACCGGCTTCGGAGGAGAAAAATTTAAAGGACACCCATTTTATTTAGCTGCCATATCTCATATTTAAGGGTTAAAAAATGGGGTAAAAAATGGCCCAAGTTTTCGTGCTATTTTATATTTGTTCCAAAGTAGCTATAGAAAAATTTGGTGTCATACAAAAGGTATTTGATAGGCCTATTTACCGATGTATAAAACATGCTTACTTGTTTATGGCATAACACAAAACATTAAAATTATAATTGGTTTTGTATGGGGATGTATATAGGGTTAAGGGTCCAGTGAGTGAGTTAAAGTGAGGGAGTGTTTCGACCTTTTTCGATATTCGGTCTACTTGGGTTTGAGACGAATTTCCCCGAAGGTCAATATTTTTAAAGATGTGGGAACTTCTGACTAATTAACATAGGCAATATGGGTATCAAACATTTTCTTTGTTGTATAACAGCGAAAAAATATATTTGGGATAACTCCATTTTTCACTAGAGATGAGCGATCTGGTGATTTTTGAAGAACGCTGCTACCAGTGATCGTGATTTTCAAATCACCGTTCTTTTAAACAGTGACCGTGATCACGGTTTTGTAATAGAGATGGGCGATCCGGCGATTTTTCAGTAATTGTTTTCAGTAAATGTGATTTGCAAATCGTTGTTCTTTTAAACTGTGATCGTGATCACGGTTTTTCTATGGAAAAGACTGCGATTTTCTGATAAAGAAACGAAATAATATTTATTGCGAGTTTTTAAGATGTTAGTTAAACTTGGTTTAGTTAAACCGAAAACGAATTTTGTCAGCCATTTCAAACTTTACTAACAAAAATTTGCGGGAAAACTTTTTCTCGAGTATAATTTATTTCTTTATTGAAATAAAACAAAATAAACCACATTTTAAAAATCCACTTCCTAAAAACTGGGCCTTAAAAGAAGAATAGTTGCGACCGGTAACAAAGACATGATATAAGGAGACATTTTATTCAGAAGAGTATGTTATTGAAAAAAAACATGCATTACTGTGCACAATGAAGTTTGCAAGTAAGAATAGTACAAAAATATTAAAAGAACGACATTCCGAGTAAGTACGACTTGAAATATTTGATCACTGCCGTTACCAGTGATTTATCAATAACTGTGATTAAATCACCGGTATGAAAATATCGCTCATCTCTATTTTTCACACTTTTTTGTATGGCGATATGGCTGAAATTTAGAAATTTAAAATTATATTTACATAACAGGAATGTACTCTCAAAAAGAAATGTTTGATACCCATATTGCATATGTTAAGTTGTCAGAGTTTACCAAATCTTTAAAAATATAGACCTTCGGGAAAATTCATCTCCAACCCGAAGTAGGTCGAATATCGAAAAAAGTCGAAACAACCCCCCACTTAAATCCCTTAAGGATTAATATATGTAAATTTGGCTCTTAACCCTGTATACCTACATCCCCATTACAAATCCACCTAAATCTTTTATATTTTATTTTATGCCATATAATAATACACCGGTAAATAGGCCTCTCAAATACCTCTCGTATGAAACCAAAATTTCATATATGTAGTTACTTTGGAACAAATATGAAACAAACCGAAAAAACGAAAAATTTTGTAACCCTTAAATATGAGATTGGGCAGCTAAAAAAAAATACGTGTACTTTTAGATTTGCTTCTCTACAACATATCCGAAGCTCATTAAGATCTGCCGATCCGCGTTGGGACTCTCTTCTTGTAAGTATATGTATATCTTCGACCGGCCTGCAAAATGTCCCTTTTTTTATTTAATAGATTTGCAGGAGAGCGAAAAAACGGTTACAAAATCTGCTTTGAAGATATTTTATTGGCATCATATGACCTCATTTAGTAAAATCCATGGATGGTAAACGAAACGAATGCGGTTATCGTTAGGGTAACGATATTTTATGTTATTTCGGTAACGGTATTTTAAGGGTAACGCTATTTCATTTATTTCGGTATCGGTATTTTAAGGATAACGGTATTTGAGTTATTTCGGTAACGGTATTTTAAGGTAAATGGTATTTCAGTTATATCGGTAACGGTATTTTAAGAGTAACGGTAGTCAGTTATTTCGATGCATCCCGCAATTTGTTTTTACAAAAAACAAACGAGATTAAAAACCGAACCAATTTATCAACTTAATGTACACAAAATACTCAAAACCACGTGAATTAGCAAAAGCAGAAAATTAAAAATAACGGTATTTTAGGGATAATGCTATTTCATTTGTTTCGGTAACTGTATTTTAAGGTTATTGATATTTCATTTATTTCGGTATCGGTATTTTAAGGATAACGGTATTTCAGTTATTTCGGTAACGGTATTTTAAGGATAACGGTACTCCGGATATTTCGGTAACGGTATTTTAGGGGTAACGGTAGTCAGTTGAAAGGGTTTTGAATCGATAACGGTATTTTAGCGGTATCACCTGCCAACCCTGGTAAAATCATCATTAAAGTATATGATGCCAATAAAATATCTTAAAAGTAGATTTTGTAACAGTTTTTTCACTCTCCTGAAAATCTATTAAAAACCACATGTGACATTTTGCAAGAAGTCATTATTTTATATAACAAAATAATGCAAAAGGTAATGATATATTATTATTGGTAATGCAGAAAGCAATGAGGTGTCCTTACCAATATTTTGCTGGGTTATTAAGAATTAAAACAAAAGTATAAACTTCCCGACACATTGATTAAATTTTAGGGTCTTGGTTTATTTTTTTTTTTTAGTTTCTAAGTGTTCACTTTTTCATTTATTTTCAAAATAAATAACTTTCATTTAGATCTAAAGTTTTATGCAGTAAAGGGTTAAATCATTTCTTATATAGTCTTCAAATTTAATTACTTAGAATTCGGTTTTGTATTAGTTTTTATGTTAGCTTAGCAGAAAACCTAATTTTTATGCATAATTCACGAAAAATTGTTGATAAAATAACGTTTGTGGCATTGCACGTTGGGGCAGATTAGGGTGATTTTTTGGCAGAAATTCAATTTTAGAAATTGAGAATTTTAAATAAAGCATTGATGTCATGTGAAAGTCCATACTTTTCTACATATGACCCAAAATGATTTGGTCATATTAAAATTTTTTGCTCGGAAAGGATAGATCTGAAACAAAATTAGTGGTATACAGAGCTTTGAAAAATTAATTCCCTAATTCCCTTTTTTTGAACTGAATTTATATTTTGGGAAGGAATTCCCTGACCAAACTTAAAGAATTGAATGAATTCCTTTTTTTCATTTGATTTATTTATCTTAAAGGAATTTATTAATTTTTTTCTAATTCCTTAATAAAGTTTAATGTATTCATTCACCAAGGAATTCATTCAATTCTAGTTAACTCAACTTTTGGTCAAGGAATTCATTCCCTAGAAAGTTTCGTTAAATTCCTTAAGGAATTAATGTTTTCATTTAATTCCTTAAGGAATTAACTTTCTCCTTTAATTCCCTAAGGAATTAACTTTTTCGTTCAAT
This sequence comes from Leucophora obtusa, assembly GCA_949987735.1. Taxonomy (NCBI): domain Eukaryota; kingdom Metazoa; phylum Arthropoda; class Insecta; order Diptera; family Anthomyiidae; genus Leucophora; species Leucophora obtusa. Next base: position 16,278,372 of record OX465300.1, read on the forward strand.
TCCCTAAGGAATTAACTTTTTCGTTTAATTCCCTAAATTCAAGTTTTTCATTAAATGCCCAAAAGGACATGTTTTTCAGCTAAGAATACAAAATGAAAAACTAAATATTATTTATACAATTCTAATATACCTAATTTAACTGATATGGCGTTGTTGCTATTAATGGAGGTATACCTAGTCTATATTAAAATCTGTTTTAGTTAAACCAATTATACAAATTATTGGAATAGCTGAAAAATAAAGAAAACATGTTAACTCTTTAGGGTCTTAAGTGAGCATTAAGTGAAAACTTAAATTCAGGAAATTAAACAAATTAATTCTTTAGGGAATTGAACGATAAAGTTAATTCGTTAGGGAATGGAACAAAAAAATTATTTCATTAGGGAATTAAACGAAAAAGTTAATTACTTAGGAAATTCCACAAAAAAGCTAATTCCTTAGAGAATTCAACAAAAAAGTTAACTCCTAAGAGAATTAAAAGAAAAAGTTAATTCCTTCAGGGAACTACGTATATGTACAAAGGAATGAATTCCTTGACTAAAAATTCAATTAACTCGTGTTAAGTGCATTCGTTGGTGAATGAATTCTTTAATTTTAATGCTTAATGCTTTGGTCAGGGAATTCATTCTCTAAATTTGAATTATTTAAATTCATTCACAGGAATTAATTCCTGCTTATTTCTTATTAATGAATTCATTCCTTGAATTAAAAAATTCATTTAAATTTTAGGGAATTCATTCCGAAAAGGAATTAATTCTTAAAAGCTCTGGTGATATATATTTTATATGCTTCATTTCTAAGCCACTAAAAGCACATAAACCTTTGTAGTATGAAGTTTAAATTTTTGATGTGAGATCGTAAAGGCGTATGGGTAGAATTATTTTGAAAATATTTTACTTATAAATTTCACTAACAAGGAGGGTCTCTTTCTAGGTTCCTGCAGATTTGGATCAAATTCGGATATGTGAGGGGACAAAATTGATACTTTGGGGGTAAAACTAAGTCTCAAAATTGTTGGAAACTATTTTGTTTGAAAACTATTTAATATTTAATATTTTAATAATATTAATAATACCCAATTTTTCCTTGGAAAAATACCAAATATGAGGTATGAAAACTTTTTAATATTTTAAATATACCTTTTTTTTGATACCCAATTTTTCCTTGGAAAAATACCAAATATGAGGTTATACCGCTAAAATGGAAACATTCTTATTTTTCTCTCATCTGTTCACATATCCAAATTTAATACAAATCTGAGCGAACCCCATTCGGGAACCTTCCTTGCAAGTAAGTAATGATATACATAGTTATAAATTTTACCGCTGTTATTCAAAACAACTTCTTAATTTATATTCAAAAGATGAATTTATTAAAGTATTCATTACCTCTATGAAGTCTTTATTAAGAAATGGTATTCAAAAAACATTCAATAAAAGTTTATTAAGTTTTTATTTAATTCTGGCAAAACTTTCTATATTCTCTTTATATTGTTAGTGATACATGAATTTAGTGAGCGATTAACTCCTTAATCGTAAGTGAAAAATATTGTAAATTATATTATGACAAAGGAAAACATGTTAAAAAGGATTTTTAGATATTGCTAAGAAGTAATAATGGAAAAAAATTGTATTAAAAATTTTTTATATTACGAATACTAAAAGTATTCGAATACCGAGTAGGTATGATTTTATTATAAATACATAACTATTTTTTTGAATTTGTTTTTATTTTATTTTCATGCAAATTTGGGAAAGTTTTATAAGAAAAAAGGAATTTGGTATCGAAAAAGTTGCAGTTTTTTTAATCGGTTGGATACAAACTGTTGTATTCCACCTATTATTGGGTAGGTGACTCTTAAACAAGTCATTTCATCATTGTAATTTCATGTTTTTAGTTTTTTCCAATTGCTTACTTTTTCCATATTTTAGGCTATACCATGCTTTTAGTATTTAATACAATTTTCTTTATTAATTTTGGAATATTCTTTTTGCAAATTAGCTAAAAAATCTTTAATTAAACTTTTTAACTTTTAATAGAAAACATATAAGTTCAAAATAAAAAAAAAATTATTATATAATTATTACCTTGTAAGTTTGCATATGAGTAACTAGCGGGCGCAGCCCGCTACGTTGTTAGCGTGCCTTAAAGGTTAAGGGGGGGGGGCTGCGCCCCCCACCAATTTTTATTAAATTCGTTTTTTTATTTAAAGTTTTCTTATTCCAGCCACCACAAATAAATAATTCTGCACAACAATGGGTTTAAAATAAATAAATATTTGATCACTTTTTCTCATGAAAGTGGATTGTTAGTAATGAATCCATAATAAATTGCAATATACGTGTGTATGTTAAGATAATTTGGTAAAGTGCGAACTTAGGTAGATAGACCCGTAAGTAGTTTTGTTCATTTGTGTTTTGAATGAAAATAAATAACTTAAAGCAGGGTTGGAAAGCATTTTATAATATTAAAAATAGCGGGCAAAGCCCGCTACGTTGTTAGCGTGTCTTAAAGTTTTTTTTTTAATTCCAGTTTATGTAAAGGTAGACCTGGCAATTCAAGTAAATTCACAAATTCAGTTGGAAAATTTACTGCGTCGGTTTCTTCCACCGGTGCTTCGTTACATGAAGTTTAAATATCGGAATATATAAGTTCCATTCCTTTTCTAAGGTTTTTTCTCTTTTAGAAAATTTGTTTAACTTTTTGGAGAGTAAGTTTCAATGCTACATAAGTTTCATATTCCGTGGATAGTGTTTGAACAGGTAATTCCCTCTTCCAATCCATTTGCATTCTCTATAATTTCAATTCTACTCGTTCAACGTTTATATCCATTTCATTCCACTTGTGTAGTGTTTCATTCCACTCGTTTCCTATTTAGTTTCTTAATTTTAGTGTTTCATATACACTTGTTCTTTAAGTTTTAGGTTTCTAGCTAAAGACGCAGACGTTAAGGGGGGGGGGCAATTTTCCCCTTTTGAACCACCATTTTTACCACGTTCCTGTCCAAAGTCCTAGAAATGCCTTGTCGATAAGTTAGCCCATACTCCATGGAAAACATATTATATATTACAGGTTTCTAGCCGAAGGGTTCGGTTAGGCCATCAAGGGGGAGAATTATTCCGTTTTTACCCCTCCCGGTAGGAATTTCCAAAAATTCCGTCTTAGAGGACGTCTGCGTTGGAGGAGGAACCTACTACATACATAATTTTAGGTCTCTATATCCAGCAGTTTGGCCAGGCGTCAAGGGGGAAGTTTTTTCCCTTTTTACCCCTTCCGGTATGAATTTCCAAAAATCTCATCTTAGCGGATGTCTACAATAGAGGAGGAACTTTAATACCAAATTTCAACTTCCTACCTCCAGCGGTTTGGGCAGGCCTTTAAGCCGCACTTTTCGCTTCATTAATCCCCATTTTTGCAATGTCCCTGTCCAAAAACCACCTTCCCGGTCCAAAAAGCCCATACTCCAAGTAACATATGTTTTACATTTCAGGTTTCTAGCCAACTTTTACTATTTGTGCCCCTCTCGGTAGGAATTTCCGAAAATCCATCGACAGGGAATTTCAGCTTCCTTGTTCCAGCAGTTTGAGCAGGCTGTCAAGGGGGACACTTTTTCTTTTTTTTGTCCCTCCCGGTTGGAATTAGGCTGGAAGAGGAACCTAAGTACCGAATTGCAGCTTCCTAGTTGCAGCAGTTTGGACAGGTCGTTAAGGGGCAACTTTCCCTTTTTGAGCCCCCATTTTATAACGACCCTGTCCAAAATTCAAAAAAGTATCTTTCTAATAAGTTAGCCCTTACTCCAGGGACCCACATTTTAATCTTCATATTTCTAGCCGAAGGGGTTTTTACCGGCCCCCAAGGTGAGGCTTTTCTTCTTTTTGCCCCTCCCTTTAGGAATTTACAAAAATTCCATCTTCGCGGCTATCTGCGATGGATGAGGAACATTCATACCAAATTTCAACTGCATTGCCTAAGCGGTTTGGGCAGGCCGTTATTGGGGACATTTTTCCCTTTCAACCACCATTTTTACTATGTTGCTGTTCCAAAATAGAAAAATTACGTTGCCGGTGAGTAAGTCCTACTCCAAGGAATACATATTTAAAATTTTAGGTTGACCAAAAGGGATTGGGCAAGCCGTCAGGAGGAGACTTTTACCTTATTTCCCCTCCCGATAGGAATTTAAAAAATTCCGTCTAAGCGGACGCCTACACAGAAGGAGGAACTCACATACCGAGTTTCCTTTTGGGATATCCTGTAGGGAATTCCAAAAATACAAACTTAGTCGATGTCTACTACAGTGGAGGAACCTTTATACCAAATTTCAACTTCTTACCTCCAGTGGTTTGGGCAGGCACTTTTCCAATTTGTGAGACTGTTTATGTGGAGACTTTTCACCTTTTTGCCCGTTCCGGTAGGCACTTCTATGCCGAATATCAAGAAACCTTGTTTTAGTAGAGATATCCGTGGGGGAGGGAAAAAAGTAGTTTTTTTTTTAAATTATATATTATTTTAAATGGTACTTTTTGGAAAAACGAAATTTTTTGGAAAAAGATACTTTGTTTTTACAAAGTACTTTATTTGTACTTTTTTTGGAAAAGGTATTTTTTTAATAAGGTGTTTTTTTTGGAAAAATTTATGTTTTTTGGAAAAAGGTACTTTTTTTGGAAAAGGTACTTCTTTTGGAAAAGGAAAATTTTTTTAGAAAAAGGTACTTTTTTTTGGGAAAAGGTACTTTTTTTTGGAAAAGGTACTTTTTTTGAAAAAGGTATTTTTTTGAAAAAATGTATGTTTTTTGGGAAAAGGAAAATTTTTTTAGAAAAAGGTACTTTTTTGGGAAAAGGTGCTTTTTCTTGGAAGAGGTACTTTTTTTTGAAAAATGTATTTTTTTTGGAAAAATGTATGTTTTTTGGGAAAAGGTACTTTTTTTGGAAAAGGTCCTTTTTTTTTGGAAAAGGTTCATTTTTTTAGAAAAAGGTAAATTTTTTGGAAAAAGGTACTTTTTTAAAAAAGGTACTATTTTTTGGAAAAATGTACTTTTTTTGGAAATAGGTACTTTTTTGGAAAAAGGAATTTTTTTTGGAAAAAGGTACTTTTTACGGGAAAAGGTACTTTTTTTGGAAAAAGGTACTTTTTTTGGAAAAGGTTTTTTTTTAATAAGGTGTTTTTTTTTGGAAAAAGGTACTTTTTTTTGAAAAAGGTACTTTTTTTGGAAAAAGGTACTTTTTTTGGAAAAAGGTACTTTTTTGGAAAAAGGTACTTTTTTTGGAAAAAGGTACTTTTTTTGGAAAAAGGTACTTTTTTTTTGGAAAAGGGTACTTTTTTTCGAAATAGGTACTTTTTTTGGAAAAAGGTACTTTTTTTGGAAAAAGGTACTTTTTTTTGGAAAAAGGTACTTTTTTTTGAAAAAGGTCCTTTTTTTGGAAAAAGGTACTTTTTTTGGAAAAAGGTACTTTTTTGGAAAAAGGTACTTTTTTTGGAAAAGGTACTTTTTTTTTGGAAAAGGTACATTTTTTTAGAAAAAGGTACATTTTTTGGAAAAAGGTACTTTTTTTGGAGAAAGGTGCTTTTTTTGGAAAAAGGTACTTTTTTGGAAAAAGGAATTTTTTTTGGAAAAAGGTACTTTTTTTGGAAAAAGGTACTTTTTTCGGGAAAAGGTACTTTTTTTGGAAAAATGTAATTTTTTTGGAAAAACGTACTTTTTTTGAAAAAAGGTACTTTTTTTGGAAAAATGTAATTTTTTTGCGAAAAGGTACTTTTTTTGGAAAAAGGTACTTTTTTTGGAAAAGGGTACTTTTTTTTGGAAATAGGTACTTTTTTTTTGGAAAAGGTTCATTTTTTTAGAAAAAGGTAAATTTTTTGGAAAAAGGTACTTTTTTAAAAAAGGTACTATTTTTTGGAAAAATGTACTTTTTTTGGAAATAGGTACTTTTTTGGAAAAAGGAATTTTTTTTGGAAAAAGGTACTTTTTACGGGAAAAGGTACTTTTTTTGGAAAAAGGTACTTTTTTTGGAAAAGGTTTTTTTTTAATAAGGTGTTTTTTTTGGAAAAAGGTACTTTTTTTTGAAAAAGGTACTTTTTTTGGAAAAAGGTACGTTTTTTGGAAAAAGGTACTTTTTTGGAAAAAGGTACTTTTTTTGGAAAAAGGTACTTTTTTTGGAAAAAGGTACGTTTTTTTTGGAAAAGGGTACTTTTTTTCGAAATAGGTACTTTTTTTGGAAAAAGGTACTTTTTTTGGAAAAAGGTACTTTTTTTTGGAAAAAGGTACTTTTTTTTGAAAAAGGTCCTTTTTTTGGAAAAAGGTACTTTTTTTGGAAAAAGGTACTTTTTTGGAAAAAGGTACTTTTTTTGGAAAAGGTACTTTTTTTTTTGGAAAAGGTACATTTTTTTAGAAAAAGGTACATTTTTTGGAAAAAGGTACTTTTTTTGGAGAAAGGTGCTTTTTTTGGAAAAAGGTACTTTTTTGGAAAAAGGAATTTTTTTTGGAAAAAGGTACTTTTTTTGGAAAAAGGTACTTTTTTCGGGAAAAGGTACTTTTTTTGGAAAAAGGTAATTTTTTTGGAAAAACGTACTTTTTTTGAAAAAAGGTACTTTTTTTGGAAAAATGTAATTTTTTTGCGAAAAGGTACTTTTTTTGGAAAAAGGTACTTTTTTTGGAAAAGGGTACTTTTTTTTGGAAATGGGTACTTTTTTTTGGAAAAAGATACTTTTTTTTGGAAAAAGGTACTTTTTTTGGAAAAAGGTACTTTTTTTGGAAAAAGGTACTTTTTTTGGAAAAAGGTACTTTTTTTGGAAAAAGGTACTTTTTTTGGAAAAAGGTACTTTTTTTGGAAAAAGGTACTTTTTTTGGAAAAGGGTACTTTTTTTCGAAATAGGTACTTTTTTTGGGAAAAGGTACTTTTTTTGGGAAAAGGTACTTTTTTGGAAAAAGGTACTTTTTTTGTCCCCTTTTTGCCCCTCCCGATAAGAATTTCCAAAAATGCCGTCTCAACTGACGTCTACACCGGTCGAGGAACCTACATACCAAATTTCAACTTCATAGCTCCAGCAGTTTGAGCAGGCCGTCAAGGGGGAGACTTTTTCCCCTTTTTGCACGTCCCTGTAAAAATTTCCAAAACTCCCGTCTTGGTGGATGTCTACGATAGTGGAGGAACCTTTATACCAAATTTCAACTTCCTACCTCCAGCGGTTTGGGCAGGCCGTCAAGGGGGAGACTTTTTCCCCTTTTTGCCCGTCCCTGTAAAAATTTCCAAAACTCCCGTCTTGGTGGATGTCTACGATAGTGGAGGAACCTTTATACCAAATTTCAACTTCCTACCTCCAGCGGTTTGGGCAGGCCGTCAAGGGGGGCCTTTTTCCCCTTTTTGCCCGTCCCTGTAAAAATTTCCAAAACTCCCGTCTTGGTGGATGTCTACGATAGTGGAGGAACCTTTATACCAAATTTCAACTTCCTACCTCCAGCGGTTTGGGCAGGCCGTCAAGGGGGAGACTTTTTCCCCTTTTTGCCCGTCCCTGTAAAAATTTCCAAAACTCCCGTCTTGGTGGATGTCTACGATAATGGAGGAACCTACATACCAAATTTCAACTTCATAGCTCCAGCAGTTTGAGCAGGCCGTCAAGGGGGAGACTTTTTCCCCTTTTTGCCCGTCCCTGTAAAAATTTCCAAAACTCCCGTCTTGGTGGATGTCTACGATAGTGGAGGAACCTTTATACCAAATTTCAACTTCCTACCTCCAGCGGTTTGGGCAGGCCGTCAAGGGGGGCCTTTTTCCCCTTTTTAATCCCCATTTTTACAACGTCCCTGTCCAAAATTCCAGAAAGTACTTTTCAGAAAAGTTAGCCCATACTCCAAGGAACACATATCCTAAATTTCAGCTTTCTAGCCAAAGGGGTTTTGGCAGGCCGCCAAGGGGGAGACTTTTCCCCTTTTTGCCCGTTCCGGTAGGAATTTCCAAAAATCCCGTCTTAGCGGACGTCTACGCCGAAAGAGGAACCTACATACCAAATTTCAACTTCCTAGCTTCAGCGGTTTGGGCTGGGCGATGTTGAGTCAGTCAGTCAGTCAGTCACGTTATTCTTTTATATATAGAGATAGAGATATAATATTTTAAAACGAATGTGCAGTGTGAGTCTGATATCGTATTTTTAGAATTCAAAATGGCGGATCCAGTATGGCGAATAATTTATTCAAAATTACTTTTCGCTGAATACAAATTTTTTTTTGAAAAGTGATCGAATTCATTTTTAATAATTTATGCGGATATCGCTTGGGGTCGTCAAGTATAAAGCTGATATCATGTTATCAAAATTTAATTATATTCGTCAATTGTTATAAAAAAAATTTTGAGATTTAAAAAAAAAAATTCAAGCTTTTAATATTTTTGTTAATATTTTTCATATCGTTCATTGTATAAATAAATTTTATACACCCGAATTAATTTAATTCTAAAATATGTATTACGGAGCCCAGAAAAAAGTAAAGGTTTCAATTTCTCAAACTTAACCCTCAAGTATGTTTCTTTCGGCGAATTTTTTCTCTTGGATTTTTGAAAAATTATTTATAGGTCGCGACAGCGTGTTTTTTTTAATTAAAATTTTTTTCGTTGACCCTGAATTGTGTTCCTTTTGATAAAATAAAATCATGACAATTATCTTAGATTTTGAGAAAGTTATTTAGAGGTCGAGTCGTCGCGTTTAAAAAAAGAAAAATAACACAACAGATACAGTGAAAAATATAATTTAATATGCCTAATTGTTTACTATTATTATGGATTTATGTTGTAGGTTAAAAATAATTAGAATATGTATTTCAAATTAAAGTTCGTTGCCGTTCATATAGCTGTGATTCATGAGTTGTCGATCAGAGTTGAATTGGAACTTTAAGAAATAAAGTTCAAAGCAAAAACAGTAATAATAGAGGATAAAAATAGCATTGTTAGAGTATCGCTGATGTTAGTCTAATTGTTTCAATTTGCTTATTTGCTTCACATTGAATATAAATAGATCATTATCAAGTATTAACCCATAAAGGCATAGGATACTAAGGATGGGTCTCTAGCGGGACCGGAAAATACGTATTCTATCCTGCTGGGCTTATCAATTTTTTACAATTTTTATTCTTTGTATTTTATTTGTAAAAATTGTATCACCTTTCTTTAATTTGAAAATAATTTAAAAGAAAATGTGATAATATTTGAATGTTTCACTTGCCAAATCGATAAACTCCACTTTCAGAATTTTTTAAAACTTTAATTTCAAAAAATTTTATTGACCCCTAACTGTAAAATATTCAAAACAAATTTCTCTGATATTAAATAAGTATTAATGCTAAATGACAAAAGTCATAATTTAACAAGAATTAAAAAAAAAACATTATTTACTCTTTTCTCATTTTTCTCATTGAGACTCATTCATTTTTCTTTATGGAGTTAATCGTTTCGGCAATTGAAACATTCATTTAATAATCAAATCTAACGAAGAACATTCATTAAAAAAAATTTATTTAATAATATTTTCGAAATATTAACTTATTGAAGCTTTTAAATTGAAAAATTTCTTGATAATTTTCTTAGATTTTTAAAAACTTATTAAGAAGTTGTTCAATTGCTTTTAAAAAAATTTTTGTTAAAAAAAGATTTAAACACGATTGCGCGAATTATTAATAATTTTATAAAAGTTTAAGTTAATTAAAGGTATTTCAAAAGTTTAAAACAATAACTAAAAATAGTGAAACAATTTAACTATTAAATATTTTACCCAAAAGCTGGACATTGAAAAGAATAGTACAGGAATTCCAAATTAAAAATTCCATGGCACGATAGGAAAAAAATTGGTTGAGTACACCCAATCCAAAGCATGGAAAACTATTGTCATTACAAATTGTTGATGTGGTTAAAATATTTTATGAAAGCGATGATGTCAGCAGGTGTCTGCCAGGAAGCTTTTACTCGGAAACCTATGAGAAGTCTATGCATTATTCAAAGAAAAACATGAAGGGATAACTACTGGAATTTGTAAAATTTTGTGAACTTCGGCCAAAAAATGTGGTTCAAGCTGATGCATCAGAAGGTCATAATGTATATGTTTGTGCGATAAAACACATCGAAATACTAAACTAATGATCCTTACAATAAACCTGAAACAGAAAATATGCAGGATTTTGAGCTGGAAACTTATAAAGATTGTTTAAAAAGACATATATGCAATCCCCTATCCCCGAATTGCTACCTTGGCAAAAGTATAAGTGGATACTTATCCACAGTAGACAGAGACTGTTTGGAAAATATAATTAAAGAAACTGATACCTTTTAGGATTATTTTTTTTTTTTAAAGAGAGCAACACTCAGGAAATTTTTCCAATTCGTTAACGTGTTGCTTCCTTTGTTCTGTGCTGTCCTTATTTTCAGAACAGAAGGCACCTATTTCAAAAATATTTAATAGTTTGGAAGATATTCGGCTTCAAATTTTTCAGGATCAAGTGTGTCGCACTTCTCCTACAATCTGTTGTTAGTTAATGGTGTACGAAGGTTCGTCGATTAGCAAGCTCAAAAACACATCTACAAATCTTTTTAGCGGGAGAAACGTGAAATTTTGTTATGGAAATCCACAATACGTAAATTCAGTTGTCTTTACTGTTTATAAAAGCTAAATTAGAAAACTGCTAATACATATTTATAAAAAATATTTACAAATAACAACCGGAAAAACCATACGATATTTAATTTTTAGTCGAAAGGCCTTAGGTGGTTAAAAATGTCTATTAAACGTTATTCACAATACATTTTCGAAGCGAAAACGTTCTACTAGGAAACTTCACCCGAAAAAGTACGTGCTTGCATATTCAACAAAATCCATAGTCAATTTAGATTTTTAATAAATCAAGTATAATAATCAAAAACGAGTAAAAAGATTAAAGTCGGGCATGCCGACTACACAATACCCTACACCAGTCTGGTTAAGAGCCATCTAATTTTTGGATCCGAAATTCGAATAAGTTAAAATGGGACTTGTGTCAAAATTTTCTATAAAATTATAAAAGAAGAGAAAACCTTAAATATAGCCCTTATAGGCGATAGGTCCAAATATGGACCAATTCTATCTAGAATCTATCGGCTTTTTTCTCTGGACCATGTGAGTCAGCAAACCAAATTTCGTTAAAATACAGTAGACGCTCGCAAATTAGAACCGCTTTGTTTTTGAGGCAATTCTAATTTCTGAATTATTCTAATTTCTGGACGTTTTTTTTTCGTTTCGTTTCCAATGATAAAGTGTTTTTTTTTACGTTTATTTAACATTTTAAATGATACACTTTCACTATTTAATAGAGACTGCCAAATAATATGTACACGCGTATCAAATTTCACAAATAAACTAGCCAAAAATGTACATAAATGCGACAAAAAAAAAAACAAATAGGGAAAAACATATATAATTTGGTGATTCCCCTTTTTAGTTTTACTTTATTCAAACAGAATAAAAATAAATTGGGGATTTCCTGTGTATTCAAATAACCAAAAAAAAAAACGCTAAGAAATTAGAATTTTAAATTCGAATTTCAGAGCGTTTAATGTATTGCAAACATTGATTCTAATTTCTGGACGTTCGAATTACTGAAAGCTCTAATTTGCGAGCGTCTACTGTATCTTAATATTCGCAACCTGCAGCGTGCAACCAAGCCAATTTTGGGGGGACACTTATATGGGCACTAGGTCTAAACATGGACCGATGTCAACCAAAATCAATAGGCTTCGTTCTTGGGCCGACATAGGTCGGTGTACCAAATTTCATCAAAATATCTTAATATTTGCGACCTGCATCGTATAAACAATATAATTTTGGGGGGGGGGGGACCCTTATATGTGCACTAGGTCTAAACATGGACCGATGTTAATCAAAATCAGTAGGCTTCGTCCTTAGGCCAACATAGCTCTGTGTACCAAATTTCATCAAAATATCTTAATATTTGCGACCTGCAGCGTATAAACAATGAGTGCGTTTACCAGACGCTCTGTTGCTAATCCGCTACTCAACAATCTGGTGAACGATTTGATTAGCTACCGCTAAGTCAACATGTTGTGGTAGCGATACCTTGTTTTGGTAGCGTAAAAATTTTACGCTACTTGTGAGCAGTTAATGATACATCAGCTGTCGTTGGTTTTTTGTATATTTTTTTTATATAATAATAAACATATACAAATATGATTATAAAGGAATAAAAAATTTATAAAAAATCAATGAAACATCTACAAATATTTTTATTTTAAAACAAAAACAAAAGTAGCATCGTTCACCAGATTAAGGTAATCATAAAGCGCTACATATCATTTGTAGCGGTAGCATTTTCAAATTAAAAATAGTCGTTGGCTACCACGTTTAGATTTAATTTCCACTAGGAAATAATTGGCATTCACTTTTTCCATAGCTAATTCCTAGAATTTAATTAAACATAGTTGCCTTCCACTACTTCGTATCTACTATGGCATATTGAGGATTATTTCACCTATGAAATAGTTGAAAATATAGTGATCAGTAACTACGTATTTCTAAGGGTGTATACATTATCTGAATATTTCCCTTTACAAGCTTCTGATGAAATGTTATCATTAAAAAATTTCTTTATTGTAAAAAATTTTATTAAAAAAATTTTTATTATTCACCTCATTCTTTCCTTACATCCTAACCGAAAATTTTTAAATAAAATAAATAAAAAGAAAAAATTCCTATAGAAAATTCTACTTAAAATCAAATAAAATATTCGAATACAAGACCGGTTACTCGCAGAAAACTTTCGATGAAATGGGAGAGTTTTCTTCAGAATTTTTCTTATAAAAAACCCTTCAAATTGTGATGCAATTTTCCGAGACAAAACTGACAGAAGTTTTTTAATAGTAATTGATTGGATTCGCAACACACTTTCCTATAAAACCCCTTATGACTTATTTTTTCCTTTCGTGTACTCTGCCTACACAATATTAAGCCATTTTAAAGTATATTGGAGAGTTTTGATAAACCCAATTATCGTGGGAAGATCCTGGAAATCTCACAAAAACACTAATGAATTTCTTATTCTCGTTACATATCGCTTGTAAACATATAGACATATTTCCTTTTCGGTCTATGTACTGATTCTTAAGGTTTTGTGGTGCGTCAATTGTAATATTCCATCTATGCAACTTGAGGAAAAAGTCTTTCAAAAATAAGTTTTTTTGTTTAGATCTGTTCTTTACCAATCACTTTTGGAAAACCACCCTGCAAAATCTTCTATTACCAGGTAAAGGGAAATGGAGTAACAAACCAAACATTGTAACTAATTACACTTTGGTCGCATAACACATTATTTTAACATGGGGGTGTCATTGGAGGTAAATGGTTGCCTAACTCGTACCGGTATAGGCTAAAATAAGTGAAAAAGGTCCAACGCATTACCAAGGTTTTGCTGGGCACTTTTATTTCTGAAAAACGTACTTGAAGCCACTTTTTGCTATTGACTGAGCCATTTGATAATATCTGGACTCATATTACTTAAGAAGATACAAACTCTGTCGATGAGCAGACTTACTGTAGGAATTTGAACCTGTCAGGCAAGTGGCTAAAACTCATTGCACCTTCATGTCCTGCAAACCGAAAAAATATTGTCATATGCTCTTATGTTGACATTCTTTTCTGTTCTCGCATGTTTTGAAAAATGCGGCTAGTTTCAAATTTGACTCATAAAACACCAAAAAAATTTATTGAAATACGGAAATGCATCTTAAATTCGGATGGACTGTATGTAGGAATCACATTTTCCATGTAGTATTTTACTGAGTTTCGTGTTTCTATGGATTTGAATTTTTGAAACTGTAGATAATCCAAATTTTAATATATGTTTATAAACCTTTAAATAACGTAAGAACAGGTCCAATTTTTCATCCGATTCGTAGCATAATTCTATTACTTCATCTCAATACTCGATGATTCACTTCAATCTTAAAAAAGCTGAACTGCATCATCCATGATTTCATCTCCACTACTCAAGGATTCACTTGAATCAACAAAATTCATAATTTCGTCAACCATTTCTTCATAATTAATACTCGAGGATTCAATTCAATCATTCATTTTTTACAAGCTAACTTTAAAATTTACAAAAACCACGAAATTTTCTAATAAATAACAATAATATAATTCGTAAAAAAATATTTAAAAATAAAATTGACAAGTTACTATTTCTTGCTGGAAGAATTGTTCAAGTAAAAGCTAGAAAAATAAAAAATTTATTTCTCTCAAATTTCTTATTAGTTTTAACTATTTTCTTGTGTACACAAACGGATTTTTGAGTAAAACTGGTAAAAATGGTAAAACTAGTAAAAAAATATCATGTAAACAAACACAGCTAGTTTTCCTTAAAAAGGGAACATAAATAAGGGGTAAGTAAAAAAATATAATACAAACGTGCTGTTGTGATCTCTAAATATTTTTAAAAAATCTAAAAAAATTGTCAAAAAAAATTTTTCACCTAAAGGAACATACAAATTTTTGTGTATTAAATGCATATTATATTTTTTCGAATTCTTTGCATTTTCGCTAAATTTTTCTTCATATATTTACAATCTAGAGATTGTACTACCTAAAGTTTTCGGCTTAATTGATGACAGGAATTTCATTATTTTGCCCCAACGTGCTTTGTGCAGCCAAATTAATGTAAATTAAATAAAAAAAAAAATGTTTATAAAGATTTCCTTATTGTAACTTCACTATCTTAGAAACTATAAAAGCAGTCACTCATAGTTGTAACAATATTTTTAAGCAACGAACTTTTTGGTGTGGGCAGTTTAGGAATTTTGTTCATTATATTTGTGGATCTGAAGTATACGAATCATTTGATATGGCCCCATTCACTCAAGTGATGTAGGTTATATCCAATAACTTGTGTCAACACAAAGAAAATAAGAGCATTATATTATATGATTGGGTATACAAAATCATCATTTGCCGCTACTTAATGATCACAATATGGATTTTGTTATCATTTAGGTTCACATTATAACCACTAAGGTCACACCGTACTCATTGAGATTTTACGTGCTCATAATCATAATATGATGCTTTTAAACCATATGTTCATGTGAATAATTGTAGAAAATCATTATTTAAATCAAATTTGATTAAGATTGCATGGTAAAACTAAATTTGTATAATTGTTGTAATATAAAAAGTTTTACTTACAAGTTCTGATACCAGAGGTATAGATTTTCGCCGTGGTCTAATATCTGGCATACTGTCAATATTACTGTAAAATGGATTGTCACCAGGGTGTCCATTACCTCGTATACCCACATCTCCGGAACTGCTACCATTCTGTAATTTGAAGAAAATATCAATTTAATTTTTTATTTAATTATCACAATAAATATGAACAATTCACAAAAAAATTTAATTATATGAAACTGAGAGAACGCCTGTTAGGTTTTCGTTAACGTTTAAAATTGCAAAATTTTAAGGAAATTGAAGGAATTGTCTCGTATTTATAAACGCTCAAAACTAAAACTTCTCAAAAAGTCGGCTGAGTTAGACTCAAAACCTTTAATTCTAACTTAGGATTCCAATTCTTATAACCAGGGCAAGGCAGTTCATGTACTCAAAATCGTATTCTACCTACATAAAATATGCATTAAAAATCGAAATATATGAATTTAAAACTTATTATTGATTCAATTCAGTGTTTTTAATATTTCCATTTCTATTCAATTTTAGCAGCTTTTTGCTTCAAAAGTAGTTTAAACATCAAAACTGTTTATCACTGTCAGAAAGCTACACCGAAAAAATTTCTCAGTTGCTCAGTTAAACAATTTCTCAGTTGAAACAGAAAAGATTTTAAGTAACTAATATAGAGGAACTCAACTATTATTTTAGTCAAATTACACAAATTGTTTGTTACCCTGTTAAAACATATTTAAACGTATATTGTCAAAAGTTTTAAATTTAAATTTTCCAAATAAATAATAAAACGAATTGAAATATAAATTAAGGTAAATATTAATTTTTTCTTTAATTTAGATTACTTGATCCTCGGTAAGCTAAAGTTATTTCTTTTAGTAATAGCAGGAAAATATCAATTAAACTTTTTATTGTTTCCAGAACATGAAAAACAATATTTGGAAATTCTCATTGGAAAATTTTCGAGAACACCGGAACGAAAAAGTCTAAAATGCAGGAATTGAAATAATGCTGTACAAATTTGAAAATGGATTTTTTTGTAATTAAATAAAAATTATAACATAATATTTAATACTCGTAATCATATTTTTATTATAATGACAGAAATATAAGTGGTTTTCCGTTTATCAGCGGTTATTTCTAACGATCTTTTAATATTTATTTGGTTTTATTAAAAGTAACGTTACCAGTGACTGAGTTCTCAGTTGAATTGTATTTTTAAAATAAAATTAGTTAAATTTAATTAATTTAATTAACTGATACTTAGTAAGGGGTATTTCACCTGAGCCTCAGTTAAAAATTTAGTAACCAGTAACTGAGATATTTTTTCGGTGTAATAATTATATTTTACTGAAATTTAAAAAAAAACTCGGTTTCTTATAACATAAACTCATTGCCTTTTGTCTGTTAAATTTTTCAATAAAAATGTTCTCTTCTTACTGTAAATGAGCTTTAGAAAAACTCATTTCATTTGAAGGAATTTACACAATTGCTGTGCCAAAAATATTTGAAAAGTTATATGGTATCAATGATTTGCAACCACCGTTTTTTGACTATTACTTTTGTGCAGTTTTTTCATAAAATATGTTAGAAATATCAGACAAATTTTGACATATGAAATATATACGGATATGTATGTATGTGTGAATCCAATACATTCGAATTTTAAAAGGCTGAACTAATTCAAAAATGACATTCAAAAAATTGCATACATAGTGCAAAGATTTAAGAATTTATGCGTACTTTGTTATTTTCAAAATATGACATAAGTAGGAATAAAAATTTGCATCCATATATGAGTGAAATCAAAAAATGTGTTAAGTTTTTGTGCTAAATTTGTGAGAAGCAAAAAGTGTAAATATTTCGGTTTTTTCTTAATGGAATCAGTAAGTTTAGTCATTATAAACCTAATTGCAAAAAATCTCTTCTACTAGTTGTCGCAATTACTTTTTTTTGTGCAATTTTAATTTTTTTTTTGTGGTAACGGAGTTTACATTTTCACAAGCAAAAGATATAACAAAAAAAATGCGTACGAATTTTGTTCAATTTATTAGTTTTTCGTATTTGGGTTTTCAACATGCTTTTCAATAATATACAATTTGTGTTTATCAAATTGGCGGTTTCGGGAATAAAAATAAAATGCATTGCCCGAAAAAATTTTTTATTTTTTTAATTTTGTATTTTTGGTCCTTTTAAATGCTTTTCAAAAATATAAAATTTTTTAAAATCCAATCAGCGGTTGCGAAGTTACAAAATAATATATTAAAAACATAACATTTCGCTATTAAAAAATTCTTAAATTGTGTGAAACAAATTTAATTTGTCAAACAAATGTCAGTAATGGCTCGAAATATCGATTCCAAACCAATGAAATGCAAAATCAATCGTTTTTCGCTCCAGCAGTTTTGGGTAAAAAACTAATAATTTTTTTTTGATTTGACGCAAAATTATTAGTTGAATCATCTTTCGACGCATAAATATTAGTTGAATTACCTCCGTTTATGGTTATTTTAAAATGTTTTAAACATTTACCTACATGGTTATTTTAAAATATTTTAAACATTAACCTACATTTTTTTTAAATGCAATCTGATGCAAACAATTTTGGTTACGGAGTTTACAGTAACGGAGTTAACATTTGGTTACTTTTTTTCGTTTTCTTTAAGAAACGCTTTGTCAGAATTTTCTTTCCGAAACAAAATCGTATGCCTACAAGGTGAATCCAAATATGACATTATTTTTCTTACTCGTTAAATAGTTTGGTGTAAAAATTAGGAACGGAGTTTACAACATTTTTTCAAATCTTATTAAAGACATTCTTTTTCATCTCGAGAATGTTATATGCTGCAGAAAAATTTCAAGTCTGTTATACCAGATGATTATTTACAGTCCAACGATCATTTGAGTATAAATAACATTATAGTTTTCGCAATATAATTAATAGATAACTCCAAAATTCTGGTGTATGCATTTCTATCAAAAACTATGACGAAAAATCGTTACAAAGTTGAAGTCGTGTTAGCAAAGATATACGAAAAAGTTTTTAAAATGTATTACTCAATTGTACACTCAATTAATTTTTGAAACGATTAAAAAATATTTTTTTAAATTTTCTATTAATTTTTAACGAAGTTTTATGGATATGCAAAAATTCTAAATAAAAATGTAATTCTTCAAATATTTTTTTTTAAATACCAAAAAGTAAATGTTACAATTTCGTTTCTATTTAAAAAATTGTAATTTAAAAATCCATTTTGATCAAATTTTTACGAAATATATTTATTATAACACTAACAGAAAAAGAAAAGTGCTGTAAACATTTCAATTAGAACTACTAAAAATAAGTTAAAAATTACCTTGCAGAAAAAACTATTTTTTGTCTACTAATATTATGCAAATTTTTTCGCGGATTTTTATCAAGGCTATTTGTTATTTTTAATTAACTGAAATGTAACTAAAATTTTGTAAATTTAGCAGTTTTATTTCTCCTGTTCTTATCTTACTAGTATTTAGCAAAAAAAACTCTGCTAATATAAGCAGTTGTTTCCTAGGTCATTTTTGTTTACATAATTTATAGTAGCTTTTTCTCATATTTTTACAGCTTTATTTCTTTCTATGAGCAATTATTTTTCATACATGGGCATTTTTCATTACCATTGAATTTTCATTACCATTAGTTCATACTAATGACAATGAAAAAAATTCCATTACCATTTAATGGTAATGAAATATTTTTCATTAGAGAAATCATTACTAATGGTAATGAAATTACACTAAAGTATAAAAAAACTAATTACAATTGATTAAAAACCATTTGTTTACAAAAAATTCAGACAAATGAAAACGAACAACTGGTTTGGCCAGGGTAGTTATAAAACATAATTTATTAAGGATGATCCATTTAATTCCGTTAAACTTTACCTGGATACAAATAACAACGGAATGGAAAGTAATATTTAATTTCAAATGAGCATGAGCCTGAATGAGCATATTCCATCTTCGATTTCAGCGAGTTTTACTCCATTTTTACGTTTTTCTGTCAATGGCAATTATATTTTTTAATTTATTCATTATCAATGGTAATGAAATTTAAAATCATTGTCATTATTCAATGAAATTAAATTTTAGAATCATTACCATTAATTAAAAAAATGGTAATGAAAATAATTTCATTACAATTGATATCAATGTAATGGTAATGAAATCATCAATTAATTAGTCCACCAAATTAATTAGTCCCATGTATGTTATTTTTTATAAAAAAATAACACTTAATAAAACAACTTTATATATTTTTCCAATATGTTATATATTTTTGTTAATAAAAAATGAAAGAAAGGAAGGTAACAACAATTTACTGAACAAGACTGCTAAAAGTCAGCTATCATGTACAAGAAGTGATAGCACAGGGGTAGAGCGTCTGCTTGAAATGACAAGTTTGGGTTCAAACCCCACACGCTGCATGATCATTTTCTTTTTTTTTTTAATTAAATTGAAATTAAAAGAAGTGAAAAAGAACTTCCTTATCATTGCGTCAAGTATACATACTTTGCTTTTAAAACGAACAACTTCCTTCCTATGACAAGCCAATGTTAAATTCATCGGTGAAAAACCCGAAAAAGAACAACTCCCCATTCAACAGTTCCCGTGCTTTAACTGCTTCCTTTTCCTCACTTTTTTTCCTTGGTGGTGAGTAGGGTGAGTCGTGAGAGCTCAGGTCATTCATATCTTTAATATCTAAATGGTTATTTGGGATTCCAGCATATATAGCAAAATCCAATAGGTCAGGAATTTTTTGAGTATCTGATGGCCAATATGTAGGACTTTCTGTGGACAATACGCTGTAGTTTTTGTTTGTCAAACATTTTTATAATTCTCTTCCCTTCGGGTTTATAAGCATAGAACCCCACCATGGATGCTTGGCGTTAAAATCACCTGCCACTATAAATTTCCGACCTAACAAGTGGAAAAATGTTTGATATTCGGCACATTTTACACTATGTCCAGGTGGAAAATATATTAATATATATATGCTATATCACCCTCGTTTGATTTAATTTTTAAAGTAGTTGCGTATAAGTAATTTTCTTTTATTGCTGTCATTAATTCATATTTAATTGAAGATTTTATAAGTACACATGAACCTGAATGATCACGATTATCTGGTTGGTTTGTATGAATTAAGTCATCGCCTTTTATAAAGAAGTAGGATCTGTTAGTGAAATGAGTTTCTGATACTAAAAGAATGTCAATAAAGAGTGTGTTGAAGAAAGATTTCGGTTTCTTTTGTGTGATTGGAAAGGCCGTTGGCATTCCATATTGCTATTCGTAAATTTAATTGCATAGTTTAGTGATAAGGGCAAACATCATATTGATTGGGGTATTTGTGTTCTCTATTTGTTTTTCAAGCATTGCTTCTATTCTTTGCAAAGAATTGGTGATGAATTATGTTAATGGTTAATGTCTTTTAGAGCTTCAGAATATGAAAATGACTTCGTACTGTCATTATTTTGAGAATTTACGTTAAAGATCTGTACTTGATTTATTTAGTATGTCTTCTTGGTAAGTTTTTCTTTCGCAAAAGTTCTTTGTGCATGGTACAACCTTTGTAGTTAGCGGTGTGAGGTTTTAAGCAATTTGAGCATTGTGGAGGAGTGTTTTCAGTTGTCGTACGGGCCTTAAACCATATTTAACGCATTTATTTGTCTATTTTTACAACGGCATTGAATAGATATTTTAATTTATATATTTCTTTATTATTGTTGTTAGGTTCAAGATCAACAAAGAAAATAGATAAAGGCTTTTTTGAAACTCTATTTTTAACGTTAGTAATGTTTCTAACTTTTTGACCAGACTTTTCGATTTCTTTTTTAATCAAATCAACAGGTGTTGAAAAATGAAAATTTTTTTATCAAAACTTGATAGGTCCTTTCTTGCTTCAGTTGGTAGGTGTGAAAGTTTATTTTCTTTTCATCAAAGTATTTAACAATAGCTCCATATGAATTAGTTGATTTTAACATTAATCGTATTTGTCCATCTCTAAATGATTTGTAAGCAAATTCTTCTAAGTTGATGACTTTCATAAAGTTGTTTACCATCATATTGATATCGGCAACGTTGGGGATATATATTGGTGGCGGGTTTGGTTCAGCAATTTCTTCGTTGCTAGTTTGTTGATCATCACTGCAGTTATTTTGAAGTAATTCGAACATATTGCTGCTAGTACTTGCACGATAATCTGTTGTTATTTTTATCTTGATGCAGTTTTGGTGATTCTTTTAAACGTTGTTTTGTTGGTAGAACTAGTTGCCAGCTATTATCATCTTTCTCACTACCATCGGTTGATTCGCTGCTGCTATCCATACTGCTAGCCAGCAGTGGATTAACAAACAGCTAATTTGTTGTTTTTAAAGTTTTTGTGTTTGACTAACAAAACAAAAGGATTGATTTGGTTATTGTTTTTAACATACAAAGTATGCAAAATCAAAAATTCCTTCTGCGCGGTATCACGGTCAAAGAGAGACTGAAATCATAATTTTTTTTTATTTTACTTTATTTAAACCAATTTGTTTATTACAATTAAATAATATCGCGTCAGCGCCGCTATGGCAGTTTTTTAGCGATTACTGAGTTTAACACATATGTGGAACAACTTTTAAAATTTACCAACAATTATAGTTTTAACATTTTTTTAATTCCGTTTTTAACGTGATATAACTTTCGAAGCCCTCGTTAAATTGATGTATGTGAACGGATTTAAGTTGCTTTTGTATTTTTTTCATTATCACATTTTGTTCGAATATCAAAATAGCTTTTAGTTTCACACTTTCAAATTACAAATGCAGAGAAAAAAATCGACGTCAAGCAAACGAAAAAACGTCAACTAATAAAGATTTTTCATATAAATTACGCTGAAAATAGAAAGGTTTTGCCAACTTTTTATAGTTCTGATTAATGTTTGCATAATTTTTGCGAAAACGATATTAGTTGGTGTTCTAAAGATTACATGGCAACGATTTTTTTGTGCTTTTGTATTTTGAAAGAAGGGAATAAAAAGCAACTACCTATGTATAAAAAGCGGCATTTGTGTATCGTCAAAAAATTAGAATAATAAAATAATTCCGAACATATATTTCATATTTTAATCAAATCAAAATAATTTCGATTAAAACTAAAAATGGCAACCAACGCGAAGGGCTGATGAGAAAATTTTAAGAAAGGAAATTCTAATTTTTGGAATTTAAAAGAATTAATAGAGCTGCTCTACATTCTATACAGGGAAGTTTTCATTCGATGAAATTTTGATTGCATTAATAATGCATTCTCTTTGTTAAAAATGAATTTGCTTAATAAAACGTTTACCATACGAATTTTTTCATGTTGGTTAAATAAACAAAAAAAAAAAAAAACAGTTGGTACACTGAGACTATTTTTTTATACTCAAGAACTAACTACCTTGTAAATAATTTTTCCGGTTATTAACTTTATGCCATTTTCTTAAAACCTTACCTTTTCACGTTGTTTATTTAGTTCGTCTTCTTTTATCTTTTCTTGGTTGTTCAATTCTTCAAGCTTTCGCTCTTTTAAGGTTTTCAGTAATTTCCATTTACTGCTTCCAAGTGCGGGGCCGCCATTGCTAATTGATTGTGAATTATCTACACTAGACTCTTGACTAATTAATTTACGAACCGATTTTATCTCGGATGGAAATTCTGGGTCCGTCAGTGTTGACGGCAGTCTTGTTTCGGTTGGAGGCGACACAACATTTGTAACAGTACTATCGGCTACAGAAGACGTCATTGATTCAGTAGTCTTCTGATATGATGGTAATGCTTCTAGGGGTTCAGTTGGCATATCCATATTCTCATCGTCGTATTCGTGGTCATCGTAGTAATCGATTTCATTTTTATCATTAAAATGCTCACGATGTTGAATCTTTATTGGTGAGATCTCGTCATTGGTTGGTGGCGATGTTGAGTTTTTGCCGGTGTATCTTCCATTATAGCGATTATGTTCCATGAGCTGGTTAGTTTTATATGTTTGATAGTTAGGTACAGTCTTGAATAATTCCTTATCATCGTCCTCTTCAATCATGTCTAGGTCATTGTCAATACCACTTAAAACAGCTGGACTATCTGGACCCGATGTAGCACCTGAAGATAGACTATCATCCTCATGAACTACATTATGAGCCCTTTTCTCTTCCCCATTATCGGAGTCTAGCTTCAGCCTCTCCTCTTCCTTATCGCTAGACGAAGTGGGCGTAGTAGAGTGTATTTGTTTCGTTGTTAAAACTTGTAAGGTTTTTTGTCTTTCATGACTATTACGTCTAACCGGACAGGGTTTTACCTTACTATCCTTAAAGTGCTGACGCTGTTTACAACCACCACCTTCATCCTCTGAGGATAATGATGATGAAGTGGAAAACGTTTGAGGGTCTACAGTGTCAAATTCATTAGAGCTATCGACAGCGTTATGGGAACGACGCATATTACGTCTTTTTTTATATCGTTTTTGAGGCTGAGATTTTTCTCCCTGTTGTTGCAGCAAATTATCTGCCTTTGTTTCGTGTAATATGTTTTCTTGATGTGAACGTTTCTCCTGATCTAAAGGTGAAGCAGATTCGACAAATTTAAGTTCTAACATTATACGTTGCTCATCACTTGCTCTAATGGCGTCGTAATCTGGTTCAGCAAGTTCAGTTTTATCATTGTTTACACCTGATGGCAGTGTTTCGTCTCCATTTACATCTTGCCAGGCTTTATGTATATCAGTTACCTTTTTGTATTTCTCATGACCCGATGATGACGATGTTGATGGGGCACGGACCTTTGAGGTGGCGCTGGTGGTTCGCAAAACTTGCTGGGTTTCCGGTTGAAGTTTTACTTTGAATTTGAGCTCTTGTAATACTTGCGACATTTGTAGCCGATACTCATCAGGAATCTCAACCATGATATCGTCTATGTTAGCGTGTTGGTGGTGGTGGGAAGCTAATTGATCGATTTGGTTAAAAATCTGCTTATTTTCTTGTATTTTCTCCTGTTTCCGTAAGTTCTCCTCTTCTGGTAGCTGTTGTTCTTTTTCTAATTGTTGCTGTTGTTTCTCAAGTTCGTCCAGTTGCCTTAATTCATAGCAAAAGTACTCATCGTCAGTGTCAATGCTATCTTCAGTACTTTGACGTCTTGATGAAGATAAAGTACGGTAAGAATACTGACTACGGTTATCATCATCTTCTTTGGAACTACTACCTCCCCCACCACCACCACCACCCAAATTAGGTATTTCCAATGACTGTTGAGCTAAGACGGTGCGACCATTATTGTTAGCAACAATGAGAGAATTTGTATAAGTTTTGCTCGTAGAACTCGTTACCGCCTGCTGACTGACGGTAATAACAATGTTTGGCGAGAAAGAAGTGGGGAGTTGCTGTTCATTATCATTTAGACACACTTCGATAGGGTCTTGTGGATACCGATGCTGGTTTATTAACATATTTTCTGTGTTACTCGTGGTAGTATTGGTGGTAACTACAATTTCACACTCCATCTTTACATCGTTTTTATATTGTAATGAGTCTTGAGATGGCACTACTTCTTCCTCTACTACTATGGTGGAATATTTGGATTTTATTGATTTGTCGCCATATTTCGAAAATATGTGGGCAGCATTTTTCTCATCTTCAATATTATTTATAATAATTTTCTTCGTTGCCTCAATGCATTTTGCATTTAACTCATTCAATTGGTGTTCAGTAGTGGGAGGTAATGTATCACAACTTTGTTTTTGTTGATAGCTTGGGTCCATAAAATGGTTTTCTTCCATTTTCAACTCTACTTTATCAATTATTTTTACATTTCTACCATTATCGTCTTGGTTATCGTCATCGAAGTCGTCATCGATATTCATTTTCGTTTTTTTGGAGTATTTTTGTTCCATCCTTTGAAATTCATTGTAGTTTTCTCCGTTAGTATGCGTATCAATAACACCCTGACCATAATCGCTTAATGTTGAGTCATCATTATCCGATGGTGTAAATGACGGTAAATCGGCTTCAGGATCCGACAGGCTAGATCCGTGACGCAAGCCAAAGCTGTATCGTCTGTATGTCTTGGCTTTCTGCATAAAATTATTCATGGTATTGCTGAAGGATCCACGTTTCTTATGTTTACCTGATGCTGTAGTTGCTGATGATGATGTTGTTGTAGTTGAACCTTTCAAGTGCTGCAGTGACTTACGCTTACTAGCAGCAGATGTTAGGTTTTGTTGGTTGCCAACAATAGACGGATACGACTCAGCCTGATCACGAAAATGTATTTTGGATCGCTGTGTTTCCATATCACCAGTCGGTAATGACTTAGAGCGATTATAGCGTGTTGGACGTTTAAGCTTTAAATTGTCATTTAATATATGACCTATTCTTTGCCAGACTTTTGGCGGATGTTTAGCCAGTTCCTGATCAGGAATAATTAAACTAGACGTTGCATTTAAAATGGATTTTGAGTATTGCTTATTATGATGTGGCTCATTATACTTGTGCGGTGGTTTTTCGCTTTGCAAATAGTCCAATTTCCGGCTGCTAGTGTAGTCCAACAAACCGGATGAAGTTGGATAGTAGACGAGTCTATCAGTTAATTGTTTATTGTTTTTTATATTACCTGATGTCTTGCCGCCATCTGCTGCTACTACTGCGTGTGGTATAAAGGGCTGTTCGCCATTGCAACTGTTGATATGCTGTAATAATATCGGTTTCGTTTGTTGAGTTTTTAACAAATCTGGCATACGTCGTTTCTCCAGTTGCAATTTTTGTTGCTGTTGCTGTAAATGTTGTTGATCCCAAGCTAGCATTTCATCTACGGTATTTACCGTGGATTCATTATCGAGTATATTATGTTGAAATAATGAAAACATTGATTTATTTTCAAAGGCGGAACAAATGGGTAAATTTTTCGACAACTCACGTATATAGTTGAGATTTTCCTCGGAAAATACATAATCCTTGTTTTGTTGTGAGCCAAGATCATCTATATCCATGTCCGAAGAATGTTGCGGTCCCAATGATATAAGCTGTAGCATTTCCATATTTATATCTTGGTATTTGGATAAAAAAGGATTGCTTTCAGTGATTGGCGAATTGGGTGACTTATCCCACGACGACAGGCCGCTCATGGATGATAGGCCAGAGTCGGATTTAGTTTGCTTAGGCGAACCGGTAATTAACGGCATCAAGTTGGGTTCCCTGTAAAATGTTTTTGAAGAATCTTTTAAAAGAAAAGGATTCATTGAGCTGTTAGGGTCGCATTGTTCATTTTGTAGAAATAACATGACTTCTTCAGGCTGGTCTAACCCTAAAATGTTGTCTATATCGGGAGCTGGAGGTGGTGGGCTATGATTGCGACTTCCTGTGAATATCAGATCTTCATCTTCTACGAGTCCAGCCAAATCTTGAATTTTACCCTTGTTTTCAGGATTTTGTAAATGCAATAAAAACAACATGCTATTATGACGCTCCAGACTACGTTTAAGTGATTTTATATATGCATCGTTGCTATAAATGTTATTGGACGATGACGAGTTTGCTTCACTTAGTGATGTTATCGTTGCTGCTGTATACAGGGGATCTGTAATTTGTTGCATTAATAAGTTCTCATATGAAGCGTCCACATCTACGTAGTTAGTATGTGAAAAATAATTTGGAAAAGTTTGTCGTTGCTGTTGCATATGTTTCTTTTTATTAATTTCTTGTTCTTGGCTATCTAACAGCTTGAGCTGTTCATCTAAATTTGAATTGTGGCGTATCAATTGCACGCTATAGTCCGTCAGATCGGCCGTCGCACGTTTTGTTGCATCACCAATATTTTCGTCGTCATTGGCAAGAACTGAGGATTTAAAGCCCACAGAAGATTCTGAAGGGTCTCCTGTTTTCCAATTTGAAGTTTTATACTCATCGAAAGAGTTGCCTACTAGCTTTTTCAGAGTATCGATGTTTTTTTCTAACTTGCGCATTACCATTTTAAATTTCTCTTTAGCATTTCCCTCTATCGAGCGTATTTCCTCTGCTATTGTTAGGGGATTTAATAAAAGTAATATCAAGTTTTTATCGACTTGATTAAGTTTTTCTAAAAACAACTGCTCCGTTCTGATAAGTTGTCGTAATTCGTCGATTTCTTCCAGTGTCAGCGTATGAAAATCGCCAATTTTATTTATTTCCAATAGTAAGACCTTAGTAATACTATCTAGATTATCCATAGTATCGTAAAAATATCCAAAATTCTCTTCGGAAGAAGACGAGGTGGTCGAGCGTCTATTTTCTGTATTTATGCCTTTGACGCCACTTGATTGCAAAAGACTGCTAGTATTATTGTTATTGGTCAAGAGTTTGCTAGTTTCAGAGTTGTTATTGCCTTGTGCTAATGCGCTCTTTAGATTATTAATCATTTCCATTTCGTCTTTATGATGATGTTTTTTCTTTTTATGTTTTTTTGATTCTTTGGAACGTTTGGCTATAGTGCATGAGGAAGTAGCCGCTTTCGATGATCCTATAGGGCACGTTTTTGCTATCTCAACATTGGATTTTTCTAATGATGTTGCGTTTGCCGTCTGTTGTTTGTCGTTGTTGACGATAAGCTCATCTTCGTTGTCCTCATGTATCATGTCCAGAGCAGAATTAGTGCGTGTGGAAGTTTGGGAGAGACCCACTAGCATTTGTTCATTTTGTTGTTCTGAATGGTGCAACAACTTCTCGAGATTATGATTGAATTCGGCAGCCAAATTATTCTCTCGATACACTTCATTGAGCGTTTTATAAAAATTCTCATTAATCTCAGTCTTGGTTCCTCCACTGCCGCACTCGTCTCCGCTACCACCCCCACCTGTATCTGCCGGTTTTATGGATATTGTGTCAGGGCCACTCTTGGAGGCCACTTCCCGAAAAAACTTAACTTGTTCAGCAAAAGATTCCAATTCCCTAAGGCTCGAATCGGTTAAATGTGAACCAACAATGCTGCCCAAACTATCTCCACCTCCACTACTCGCGCTCAAAATATTATTAGATGTTGCTAGGCTTTGCGAAGAAGCTCTTTGAAACAAGTCTGCTTCCGTCTCCTGTTGTTTATGGTTTTCGTTGTACATTCCCTCGAAATTGGGAAATATTTGTTTGTGTTGTTGGCTTACTGGTTTATTGAGTTGAATGTTTCCTTTTGTCCCAAAGTGTTTTGCAGTCGATATTAAACCACCATCACCGTCTAAACAATACATTAATCCAGTAGTTTTTGTCTTCTCTAAGGTGTTATATTGTAGATCTTCCTCCGAACATTGCTTATATTTTTGTTGTTGCTGTTGTTCTTCTTCTAACATTTGTGCCAACGTATCTATTTCACTCTCATTAAGTATTGTAGACTGTATTGAGTCTGTTTTAGTCAAATCTTCATATAGGTTTTCAAATTTACCTTTGAAGCATATATCGTCTATGGCTGTTGGTGGTTGACTACCATTTGCTAGAAATATATCACTTATTAGCAATTCATCATCGTGATCTAAATCCAGTTGTTGTTCCTGTTGTTGCTTGTGTGTTATTAAACCCATTAAATTGTTGACTACCGACTGTTGTTCCACCATTATATTCTCTAGTTTCTCCAAACGTGACCATATTTTACTATATTCTGTGGATAACAAATCTAAAGCACCCCAAGCAAATTTAAGCTCTGTCTCCAGCATGCTAATGCGTGTCCCAATTTTATCCATATAGTCCGATATAATATAATCACTGTGTTGTTGCGTACTAAACTGCTGACACAATTGTTGTTCACTTCCATAGATGGCGTTAGTGTTTCCACTACTGCTACACACACCTGCAGTTTGAAACATTGCACTATTCAAGCTTATGTGAGAATTGTTAAATGAAAATAATTGATGCTGCTGGTGTTGAGGTTTCTGAAGTTGTTGTTGTTGCTGCTGCTGTACACACTGTAGACTTCCAAACATTATGTTTTGTAAATTAGTATCATTTAATTTATTAATATTGACCGAACTGCCATATTGAGGCAGTTGTTGTTTTTGTATCTTACGTAAAGTTTGTATCTGCTGAGATGGCATTTTTTTGCTGGCACTTCTGAACGGTTCTCCTTATTAAAACAACACTTGAATAAACCCGTCCCAAAGCACAGTGTTACCAAATTAATTGATGTTTTTTTTAATTTCCATTTTTAAAATCGTTATTAATTTTTTTCAGTTATACTGACCAACAAAACATTAACTGCGATTCTATTAAAATTATAATGTATTGATAGATTGGGAAAAACCTAGCTAAGCAGTGATTGCTTATACCTTTATTGTAACAGACCAAAGATACAATACATATTTTCTAAATTTTAGAAATACATAAATTTAAAATCATTAAACATTTCATCTTTAGATATAAAATACGTTGAATATGGATTAATAACAATATTAAAATGGGCTCCACTGTGCAGTTGTACATAACGTGTATAATGCTTTTTGTTGTGTATTGTGATGCGTTTTAAGTTTTTATGAATACGATATGACTTTAAATAATACAATATATCCGGCGAAACCTTGATAATAGGTTGGTATTATTGTCATTGCCTGGAATGATAACCCTATAACCTCCAATGAAATCCCCACATTGTAGTACATATTGACGCACTATGGAGCGGAATCAGTAAGTGGTTTCGGGGAGGGAGCTATAGTATTTTAGAATTTTTAAGAAACCGCTAACTTTAAAAGCTATTTTCATGTATATAGGTAGAAAGAACAATTTAAAAATATTTTTCACTGATTATAAAAAACTAAGTCAAGTTTTAACGTTAAGTATTATAAACTGTCTAAAAGAATTCTTTTGATCGGTGCACGGATTTTCAAAAATGATAAACACTCGAATTTCTTAATAAAACATGAAAGTCCAATCGTTGATTTTTTAAAATTTCTTTAAAAAAATTTTAAAAATTTCAAATTGTAGATTTAAAAACAGTGTTTAAGAATTCTGACATTTTTGGCACTAATTTAAAACAAGTTAGCAAAACACAATAGAAAAAAATAATTCTTATCTGAGTTCTTGGAACTTATAGAATAAAAAAAGTTTCTGTAGTAGATTATTTGAATAAATTTTAAAATTTGGATCCGAATTTCTTGATTAAGTGGTCTGCGACACATCAGTTGCCTGGGGAAATTGTAATAACTCGGCCGGTTTTTAACCGATTTAAATTTTTATTGCTTTATTGCAAACAGAATTCACTCCAAATTACGATTATATAATGTTTTTAATTCGAATTAGTTTTAAAATATCAATGTTTTCGAGAAAATTCACAAAAAGTAATATTTTCCCCTTGTAATCCGTGTTCCAAGCTTCAGAGCCGATGCGGCACGTCTTCCCGATTTCCGATTATATTAATTTTTTGGCGGACGTAGTTTTACACCCAAATAAATATTTCCAGGGGGTAGCCCGATTAAAAACTCAAAAAATTTTTTTGAGCAACCTAGTTCACATTAGAGCGTACCACCTTACATGCAAAAAAAAAGTGCGCCGTACACCCTCCAATATGAAGTAGTTTTGCAAGGAGGTTTAAAAAAAAATTTTTTTTGCCGGACGTAGGGGTCGCCATTTTACATTTTTCGTTATATCTTTAGCATTTACAGTCGGACCTTAAAGTATGATACATCGATGTTTTTCTATTGAGGAGACCACTGTTTTGCTCTAAGGGCCATTGACCTCAAGTATCCCATTCTAGTAGTTACCCACCAGATCTAAGTTGCTACAACCCTAATGTACCACCCTAATGTCAGAAAATTAAAGCTCGCAAAAAATCATTAAACTTTTGCTAAGGAAGTTTTACGATAAACATAGTATACATTTTTTTTATATATTGGTTGCCGAACGTAGGGGTCCCCTTTTTAAATTTTTTTCATTGGATTTTTCCTTTATAGCAAAATATTGTTCCCCTCGAGGCGATAAAATCGATATATCACACTTTGAAATCCAATTTTAAATGCCGAAGCTATTACGAAAAATTTAAAAAGGCGACCACTACGTTCGGCAAAAAAAAATGTTTTTTTTTAATTTGCCTTGCAAAAATACTTCATATTGGGTTGGTATTATTGGTGTACGGCGAAATTTTTTTTTGAGGTACGGTCTAGTGTACATTCTTACATGGCAGATTGTGACCTAGTGTCTACAAATGCAATGAAATATGCAAAAAACTTTGAAAATAACACACAAAGCAACAACAAGGAATATAATTTTGTTGTTGCTTTGTGTGTAATTCGTAAATTTTATGGAATTTTTTATTGCATTTGAAGACACTAGGTGAATACCGCAATTGCTTATTTTATTGAACTAAATTTAAATATTATATCTAAATTTACATATTACTGATAAATTAATAAATATTTAAGTGAAATGGGGACATTTTTCGATAGCTCTGTTGTAAAATAGCTTTGGATAGCTTTATTCTTTAGCGAGGGACAAAACTTTATTAAATTTGAAAAGCTTTAGATATGCGATTTGTTTAAATTAAATTTTTAATAAATTTTGGCAATGAAATAAACTACTGCACTTAAAGAATTTTATGTCCAACGTTATTAATGTTATATTAAGAATTTTCTTTCTCATAAATAAAGAAATAAAAAATTGAGTTAGTGCCTTTCTACATTAAGAAATCGATTTTAAAATTAAAAGAAATTATCTTACTTTAAGGAATAAGGAATACTCGATTCTATTTGCAATTGTATCTAATATGTTTTCCGGAATTGTTTATTTATATTAAGGTTGATTTACACGCTCTGTCCACCCGTATCCACTGTTTCCCAGTATTGGGGATATGAAAAAAAATTGACAACACCAATACTAGGAAATAATAGATATGCGTGGAGAGGGATGACCAACTTCTGATTCATCCTTTATAGATAATTACGAAATGATTTTTATTTATTGTTCAAATGCAGATGTAAATGGTGTTAATTTAATTATTAAATACTTTCATTGATTAAATAAAATTGCAGACGGTCTAAAGAATATCAGATTTTTTCATTAAAGTGGAAAAAAAAGTACGACCCGAGTAAAAAAAATAGTATGATGTCATATGTAATGATATCTTATTTAATATAATTGGAGATATGCTATGATCCGTGTAAAGTATATAATTTCATATGGTCACTCTAAACTTTATATTATTCTCCTCTTATATTCTTTTTATGTTTTAAACATAAACCGAAAATCCGAAAATGATAACAAACTCATGTACATTTAGCTTTAAGTTGATTTTTAAATAAATAACAAGTTAGTTGTTGATTGAAGTATTAAAGAAACCACACGTGTTTCATTGTTTAAATATGCAATACATTGCAATCCGAAAAATGGTGGATAAAATGATATCGGATAAGATCTAAATATATTGAACATAATTAGTAATAATAACCAAATGTATTTTAAGAAACAACCCATGATTAGCAATATAATCTTTTAGTACCTTTCCTATGAAACAAATAAAAACTTATTCTGTGTTTAGGAAGAAACATCAGGCACCGATAAACGATCACCTACCTGTGTTTGTTTATCAGGATGTATATTATATGTTTTGAAAATATCATAAATAGAGGAACAACTATATTTAATAAACAGAACTTATTTTACCAGCAAAGAGATATCGTCTCATTTCTTAAGCGAATATTAGGAAACGGTTAAATATTTTTCTCGAAAAGTAATGCTGATAAAATTGAAAGTAACTTCTTTCAATTCATCCGTATTCAAAAGTTTTTGTTAAAAAATCCACATTTTGATTTTGAATTTTTATATTTTTATCAAAATCTAACACTTATTCGATAATATAATGAGAAAGAAAATCATTAAATTTTGTAGAAATGTAAATACAAGAATTTAATCTAAATCCAAAATGGATTTATAAAATAAATAAATCCGTTTTGGATTTAGCTTAATTTAATTCTAGAAATTGTATTTTCGCAAAATTTAATTTTTTTCTGTCACGATATATTAGCGAATAAGTGTAATATATTTGAATAAAAATATAAAATTTTTTAAATTTGAAAGGAAAATTTGGATTTTTTAACAAAATAAAATAAATTCGAAAATAAATCCGGTGATTAAAAAATAGGCCCTATATAAAAATAAAATTTAAAAAAAATCTTAACCCGGTCGGGACCGGCAGCATCTAAACCATTGAACTTTAATTCCAAATATATCCGCTAGGCGGTGCTGCAAAGCTATAAAAATAATAAAAAATTACAAAGAATAAAAATTATTGAAAAAATTCAAACTAGAATAACATTCATTTACTTAAATAACAGATCAACTAAGAACATTTCCCCCATTCATAATAATAAAAAATATTTTTTGGCATAGATCTATATTTCCACAAAGTTTGGTCGGACAATTCCCAGCCATTTAAATTCGGGCATGAAAGGGTTAATGTAAAGCGTTTACTGAACTGGTCACCGGACACGTCACGTGACCGGTCCTTGGACCTGGTCTTTTATATGCAAAGGACCGGTAACTTTTACACAGGCTTGTCCTAGGAGGGGATCAATTGCCCCTTGTGACGTGTCACAGGACCGACGCAAAACAACCTGTCACAGGACTAACCCAAAGAAACCTGTCACAGAACTAACGCAGATGAACCTGACGAAATGAACATGTCAAAGTATGTAAAAACATGCATTTTTGTCAAAATATGCATCTACGAAATGATATCATTTTGTTCTAAATTTGATGATTCGGATAAATTTTTTGTCCACATTAGTTTTGGGCTATCGCAAAAATAATACATTTTCATGGAATTCCTTGCCCTATTAAGTACCAATTCAGATTTAATTTTTTGTTATTCGCAATATATTTTTACCAGGAATTAAATGCTACAAATCTTATTTATTTTCGTTCAGTCAAATTAGGGTTATATAGTTGCAACAAAAAGTCGACTTTTCGACTTTTTGACTTTTTTCAAATTTTGAAAAGTTGACTTTTCGACTTTCCGACTTTTTATAGGTAAAAGTCGATTAATCGACTTTTTGACTTTTTTCAAATTTTGAAAAGTCGACTTTCCGACTTTTTATAGGTAAAAGTCGATTAATCGACTTTTTATATGAAAATTTCTAAATAGCAAAAAATCATATTTTTTAGCTTATTTGGGGATCAGTTAACTAGATTCGAAACGTAGAATTGCACCTTAAGCATTAAACACATAGACGACTGCAGCTACACGACTACAGCCTGTCAAAAATAAAATACACACGTTTATAGTGTTGCCATTTCAGTGGTTTTCGGGTATTTTTTGGTGCTTTTTTCCTTCCCGTACCCGGTGATTTTTTACAAATACCCGTTTAAAAAAAGCGGGTATTTACGGTGCTTTTTCGTATTTCAAGCAGTGCTTTTAGTGCTTTTTGTACAGTTTAAATTTTTGGCATTTGTTCTCGTTTTTTAAAATTTTTCTTGAATTTTCTGTCCAAATTTGAAAAATAAAACAAACTATACAAGAAATACATTATTGCACAATGTTTGTAGTACAATTTTAAATAGTAACTTCGTTACATTTAAACAGAGCTTTGAAGAATTAATTAATTCAATTTTTCAATTCTGAATTAAAAATTCGTTGAATTAATTCACTAAGCACCATATATTGAATGGAATTAATTCATATTTGCTTTCGCTCGATTTATTTTGTTACGAATTAATTGAATTGCAATAGTTCTTTTTATTAAATCAAATGAATTAATTCACTGGTGAACACGTTGAATTTTATAAATCGAACGGAAAAAAAGTGAATTAATTCCTTACTGAATTAATTCACTACTGAATTCGTTCAATTTCATTTTCGTTCAGTGAATTAAAAAAAATAAAATTACATTCAGTGAATTAAAAAAAAATAAAATTACGTTCAGTGAATTAAAAAAAAAATAATAAGTTCACTGAATTAAAAAAAAAATTAAATAAGTTCACTGAATTGAAAAAAAATAAAATAAGTTCACTGAATTCAAAGCTTGTTTTCTGCCGTTCAGTAGAAGAAAACAATAATGTACAAATAAAAATTTTAAATAAGCAATTTTACAGCGTGTGCTAGTAAAAATAAACAAATTAGAAACCGGATGCTGTTTATCAATCTACATGATTCAAATATAAACCCTTTTACTATTAGAAATAAAAACTTTACAGATATAGATAAATTTGGACAAAAATATAACTATTAATTTTTCAAACTAATTATATTGTTATTATATAGTTGTATTTTTTCCAAATTTATCTATATCTGTAAAGTTTTTATTTTTAATAGTAAAAGGCTTTATTTTTTAATCATGTAGATTGATAAACAGCATCCGGTTTCTAGTTTGTTCCTTTTTACTAGCACACGCTGTAAAATTGCTTATTTAAAAATTTTATTTGTACAATATTGTTTTCTTCTACTGAACTGCAGAAAACAGGCTTTGAATTCAGTGAACTTATTTTATTTTTTTTCAATTCAGTGAACTTATTTTATTTTTTTTTAATTCAGTGAACTTATTTTATTTTTTTTTTTAATTCAGTGAACTTATTATTTTTTTTTAATTCACTGAACGTAATTTTATATTTTTTTAATTCACTAAACGAAAATGAAATTGAACGAATTCAGTAGTGAATTAATTCAGTAAGGAATTAATTCACTTTTTTTCCGTTCGATTTATAAAATTGAACGCGTTCACCGGTGAATTAATTCATTTGATTTAATAAAAAGAACTATTGCAATTGAATTAATTCTTTGAATTTGTTGTTTGATGAACGAATTCAGTTGAACAAATTCAGTGAATTACTTAAGAAAAGGAATTCATTCAATTGAAGAGAAAATTGAATTCGATTGGTAGTGAATTCATTCAAAAAGGAATTAATTCTTCAAAGCTCTGCATTTAAGCTTAAAATTTTTGAAATATTAGTTTGGTGCTTTTTCACCCCTTTTTTTGTTATTTTTTTAACCTTTTTTACACGATTTTTCAAAGTTAAAATTTGTTTTTAAATTCTTGATTTACTTTTTTCAAAAAATTGATATCGTGCTTTTTTACCCCATTTTCGGTAAATTTTTACCCTTTTTACCCGTTTTCATAATGCCCACGGTGCTTTCCTGCCTTCAAAAGTTGGCAACACTGCGTCACGTTTATATGAAAACGATTATTTTGGCACCAACACAGCTACACGACTATTTTTGCCGCTGTAGTCAACTTAGGATAATTTCTATATTTGTTGGCTACAAAACAAAAATAGTGTTGACAATATAACAAAATGTGTAAAAGAGGACAATTTTTCCCGCTAGAGGCGGAATAAAATCGCTAGTTCTGACTAAAAAATCACCGTTATGGGAACACTAAAGATACAGCTGTTTATATTTTACAATTGTTTGAAGGTTTCATTAATTTATATTTGGAACTAATTTTATTGAGATGTTTTGTAAAAAAAATAGATCTTACAAAATTAACAAAATATTCCTCAGCCATTATTTTTGAAGCACAAACCAAAAAACATTAACATT
Organism: Leucophora obtusa; assembly: GCA_949987735.1. Taxonomy (NCBI): domain Eukaryota; kingdom Metazoa; phylum Arthropoda; class Insecta; order Diptera; family Anthomyiidae; genus Leucophora; species Leucophora obtusa. The sequence continues at coordinate 16,315,079 of OX465300.1, forward strand.
TATCAAAACGTCAAATTATTTGCATCATCTGTTGACTATGTTGCTGTCGTTTTCAAAAAAATTAAGTAGCTGCTTACACGACTACAATTGTAGCCAGCAGCATTTGTAGTCGTGTAGTCATGTAGCCGCAGTCGTCTATGTGTTTAATGCATTATTGATAATGAGCATAAATTCGACTTTTATGCATATAAAATAAAATTTTTCCTTGTTTTTTATCATCGCACAGTGGTTTTAAACATAAAATGTAGCACAAAACTTATATACATTAAGGCTTATTTAACTACCTAATTTCGTAAAACACTTGGGTGAAGTGAAGGGAACTTTCAATGTAAATTGTTTTTGTAACAAAAACAATTTCTATAGAAATAACGCAACACTTCACCGAAGTGTTTTAGAAAATTACCCCCTTATTCTTATACATTTAAAAGCATGGTGTAGCCATATGGCAACATACCAGTTTTTTTTTTAATAAAAACCCCCACTTGATGCATAAAACTTCATTTTTGGGCTTTGGAGCCCCTCCTATAGACAGTGTTCTTTTAGTTTTTTGAGCATCACCTTGGTATTTTAAGCTGGCAGAGTTAAACTTTTAACTGTCCAGTTAATTTTTTAACTGACAAAAAAAGCATGTTTAAACGATGTAGGTTAAAAGGTTGGATTAATTGTAATCAAGTATTTACAATAATTTCTCTGTCTAAAAAAATTGGGGAGCTATATTTTACGCACCTGTGAAAACTTAAAATTAAGTTCAAAAATTTTCTCGCTTTCAACAAATGATGAGCGTAGATTGCATACACCGTCGTAGGTAGACCATTTTTCTAGGGGGGCTATAGCCTTTTAAATTTTTGGTTCCTCTGTTTTCATTATGATCATCAGTGCTATCGGCAGATACCTATTCTGACAAGTTCTGCTTTAAGCTTTACCCAATAAGCGCTACAAAAATTTAAGTGAAATCAAAGTCAAGGCTTACATTTTGTTTAAATTTCACTTTGATTTTATGACTTACTACAGTAATACTAATACACTGATAGAAATAAATCTGTGCAAATAGCAGATAATATGGATAAAAATGGCCCTGCAGAAAATAACTGCCGAATCTGTTTAGTAAATTTTAGTTAGATAAAACTACCCTTCTCATATTAGCAAAACAATTATCTCAATAGTAGACAAAACACAATGAAAAAACTGTTATTTCTATAAATTTTTTGTTAAAAGTTAAACTTAGTTAAATGCCAATAATATTCTATACTGCTGAAATTAACGAAAAGTTTTGTTGAAAAATTGTTATTAAGACCTGCTAACTTATCCCAAAATAAACTGAGTTTAGTGCTTAACCATAGTTTTGAATCTCAAATTTATATGAAAATATCTGGGGTTAACGTTTAACCATGGTTACATTGGAAAAACGTTACTTGCCCTAAGTATAATTCAAAAATTCTAAATTCATTGAAATCAACCGACAATTTAAGAAGCCAAGGGTTCCGAAAGCTTGTTATCACTCGAGGTGGTCTACTTTGCACGCTGGTGCTAAATAAATGCCCTATTAATAAAACAGGTTGACAAAAAGCCTTATTCCTACTCTACTATATTCTATAAACTTTGTCCAAATCGGACGATTAGTTTAGAAGTTGTGTATGTATTACCACTTCTCTCAGTTTAAAACCACTGTGTTTTTTATGTCATATTTCACTGTTTTGTTTTCCAATAGATGAGCAACACTTGCTTAATTTTTTCTATTGTGTTATATCAACGAAAACAAAATTTATTTAATAAGTAAAAAAGTCGAAAGCAAAAGTCGACTTTTCGACTTTTGCATCACAACAAAGTCGACTTTCAAAAAGTCGAAAATTTTCGCAAAAAGTCGATTAATCGATTAGTCGAAAGTCGACTTATAGAACCCTAAGTCAAATGCCTGATTTTCGCAAAAAGTCGATTAATCGATTAGTCGAAAGTCGACTTATAGAACCCTAAGTCAAATGCCTGATTTTTATGAAGTTTATAAATTATTTATCTTTGGTTATTTGTTGCAGACAGAAAATTAAAACAGAATTTTCAAAAAGTTACCTCAATTTGTGAACTTGATTTTAACTGAAACAAATGGCTTTAAAATTTTTAAAGCACTTGAATTTTTAGTTTTTCGATGTTTATTGGGTAATTTAAAAGCAAAATTGAAAAAAATGCTTTAATACGAAATTTTAAAGGACGATATTGTGGGCGCTGTGGTGTAATGGTTAGCGCTTTGGACTGTTACACGTGAGGTTGCGGGTTCGAGCCCTAACCAAGGCAACAACAATTTATGGGGAATAGTAATATGTATGAGTTTTTTCTATCCCTCATACATATCGCAGCATCCTCCTTCGGTGTTCCCATAGCACTTAACCCCACCGAAGTAAAATAATATAACAGGGCTATGAACTAAAAAGCTTCAACGAAGTTCGCAAACGCACCATCAGATGGCGTACTTAAGTTTCCTGAAATACTAACATGTTCTCACTAGTGCACCCCACTATATATACAAGAGTTCCGAAACAGTTGTACATCAATCTGGTGAATGATTTGATTACTAAGCGCCTACTCAACACGTTAAGTATTAATCTAATAACTTAATAATTAATCATATAAATAATCGTTCGATCAAAATTGTTTTGATCGTTTAAGCGACCAAAATAAATACCCGTATAATTGACAACTCTAATATTTGTACCAATGGAATGTCCTGGTTCAGTACCATATCCACCTGTCACGGGACAGGTACTTTCAGACGGGTGCTCTTTTCACTAGTCACAGGACCGGTACTTTGAGACCAGTCCTGTTTTCACCCGTTACGGGAGAGGTCACCGGTTAGGTACTTTCAGACCGGTCCTGTTTCCACTAGTCATGGGATAGGTCCTTTCAGACCAGTCCTGTTTTCACCGGTCACGAGACAGGGCACAGGATAGGTTCTTTCAGACCGGTCCTGTTTTTACCGCGCACAGGACAGGTCCTCGCGTCACAACTGACCCCTATTTTCCCACAGGGTATGTTTATTAAAAATTCCTTAATTCCAATAAAATGTATATATTCATCAGTAACATGAATAGTGTAATACATATTTACATTTAATTTTATTAAAAAAAAAATATTTTTGTTAAAAAAAATAAAAAAAAAAATTTACCATATAAGGGCATAGAAATTTAAAGATAAATATATGGTCATATATGAACATTAGGGTTATGACTTTTTGATTTTTTTTGCAAATATCAAATTTTACATGCCCTGGCCAAAAAGGACATAAAAAATATTAAGAAACGCAATCTTACTTTTTTGCTGCTGTCAAAAAAGTTCCCGCACCAAAAGGGTTAAAATTTGGCCTATATGGTTTTAGTTTAATTAAAATATTTCTCCGAAGTTTTAAACAAATGAGACTCAAACTAGGCTTATTAAAAGCCATTTACGGTAAAAATTACGAAATCTTTTTGGAGGGACTTTTGGATACATTTTTTGTCGTTTACAATAATTTTTGTAATAATTCTTTATATAAATTTGGTACGGAAGGTTTTTTTTTTTGCCGAAATGACCCGAAAACACGATTTATATTATTAATTTAGTATTGCCTATCACGTGGTGATAGGTAAAATTTTTGTTAAAAATGAGTCATAACTAGGGATTATGTCCCGGGAATTCCCGGGACGGGATTCCTGAGATTCTCGCCCTTTTTTCAATCCCGCAATCGCGGGAATTTTGTGCGGGATTTTTTTTATTCTTTTACAGAAGTTTTAGCTAGTATATTACAATTTTGGAAGCTTTATTTAAATTTAAAGCATTGATTTTTTTAAATTAATTTAAATAAAATATACATTTAAAATTAAAAAATGCGATTTAAAATTCAATAAACAGAAGTATTAAAAAAAATACTATTTCGGTTCTAAATACCTCCAAAAATCTCGGCATTAATATTAAAAAATGAGTAATATTTTCGTATTTTTAATTTATATATGTAAGTATTTTTTTTAATTCAAATAATTTTATTTAAATTCATATTCCTTTATTTCAAATATATTTTTTTAATATTATTTATTTCAAAAATGCATCAAATGCTTTTTAAATTTTTTTGGGTGTTTTTGTATATTAATTTAAAATGCAACTATGAAAATTAAATTATTTATTTTTAAGTAGTTGTGGCATAAAAAATTTTTATTCAAAAAATAGCAATTGAAGTTAAAAAAAATATTCAGGCCCTGTGCAAGGCGACTAAATAAACTAAATACAAATTCAAAAAGAGTTTTAAATTTCTTTGAACATTTTTTGAAAACTTTTTAAAATTTTATAGAAATTTTAGAAACCTGAATTTAGTTTATATTGTATTTAGCCAATTCGTACACTCCCTTAAAAATATTTTAGTGCATATTTCTATGAAAAGATTTAGGCGGATTTCCTAAAAAAAATTTTGTGAAAAATACTCACTTTTAAACTTTTTTATAAAAATAATTCTGGACGAATAGATCTGAAAATCTACACAGAAACAAAATATCTAGAAATATAAATTTTTTGGCTCCATTTTCAAGAAATATTTATGCAAAAATCGATCTTTGCTGTAATTATAAAACTGGCCCTAAATATCGTTTTTTATCGTAATACATAAACCAGGGCCCGAATTACGGCATTCGTAAACGGGCGAAATTGTTCGAAATCCGTTTTTTTCAATGTCTAAATACATAAAACTAACAATGATAACACCATATCGTCGACCGGCTTGCAAAATGTCACATGTGTTTTTTAATATATTTTCAGGGAGCGAAAAAACTGTTACAAAATCTACTTTTAAGATATTTTAATGATGACTTTACTAAATGAGGTCGTGAATTATTAAGGCATATGATGCCAATAAAATATCTTAAAAGTAGATTTTGTAGCAGTTTTTTCGCTCTCCTGAAAATCTATTAAAAAAACACATGTGACATTTTACAGGCAGGTCGACGATATTTTAAATTTATATCCAATCTAGGGCCGATTTGTAGAATCCCTGGATTAAAAAACTTCATCCAAATGCTTAATTAAAAAATTAATTTCAAACGAAAAATTTCGACTACGAATACCGTAATTCGACCCCAGGGCTGAAATTTTAAATTTGTGTAAGACACAAAATGAAAAATAAAGAACATGGTCCAGAATTTCATATAAGAAACGACTAAAAATATTCTTTTAAATCTCTCTAAAACTTCATTATAATAAGTTTGTTATTTCCCTCCCATTGACAATTCCAATATATCCTGAAAGAAGTGATGAAAAAATACCCATGTCTTTCACTTTTTCTAAATCAATTCGTTTCTCGTTTGAAAAGAGAATTAATACATAGTTAATTTCTTTCCAAGAGTTTTGTATACCCTACACCACTATGTGGTCAGGGTATTATAAGTTTGTGCTGATGTTTGTAACACCAAAAAATATTGGTCCTAGACCCAACTTTTAGTATACCGATCGGCTCAGAATTTTTTTTATTTCGATTTAACGATGTCCGTCTGTCCGTCCGTCCGTCTGTCTGTCTGTCCATGCATTCTTGTGCGCTCTCTACAGGTCGCAAATATTAAGATATTCTGATGAAACTTGGACGAAGCTAGACGAAGCCCAAGGACGAAGCCTATTGATTTTGGTTACAATCGGTCCATGTTTAGACCTAGTGCCCATATAAGGGTCCTCCCAAAATTATAATGTTTATACGCTGCAGGTCGCAAATATTAAGATATTTTGATGAAATTTGGTACACAGACCTATGTTGCCCCAAGGACGAAGCCTATTGATTTTGGTGAACATCTGGCCATGTTTAGACCTAGTGACCATATAAGGGTCCTACCAAAATTATATTGTTTATACGCTGCAGGTCGCAAACATTAAGATATTTTGATGAAATTTGGTACACCGACCTATGTCAGCCCAAGGACGAAGCCTATTGATTTTGGTTAACACGGGTCCATGTTTAGACCTAGTGCCCATATAAGGGTCCCCTCAAAATTATATTGTTTATACGCTGCAGGTCGCAAATATTAAGATATTTTGATATCATTTGGTACACAGACCTATGTTGGCCCAAGGACGAAGCCTATTGATTTTGGTGAACATCGATCCATGTTTAGACCTAGTGCCCATATAAAGGTCCCCTCAAAATTGGCTTGGTTACCAACTGCAGGTTCGCTGACTCACATTATAGAAAATTTTGACACAAGTCCCATTTTAACCCATTCGAATTTCGGATCCAAACATTAGTTTAACCAGACTGGTGTAGGGTATTGTATAGTCGGCATGCCCGACTTTAACCTTTGTACTCGTTTTTTAATTACGACGGCCTTCCATAAAAATATATTACCTAATATTAATTCGCGACTTAAACTGTTAAACGAATTGATCTAGAAAAAGTGGCTATTTTATATCTAGCCCTTCTTTCAGAATATATTAAGGAGATTTTCTCAAGGACTTTGTCCGACGGTATTTTGATAAAAATTGGGTTTTTCAAGTACAACATATGTCGGATTTATTTATTTTCGAACGAGCGGGAATCCCGGAAAATTCTAGAAAAAATCCCGCTGTCCCGGGAAATGAAAAAGTCCGGGAAAAGAAAAACCCTAGTCATAACCCTAATGAACATCCATATATCTCCATATGTGACCATATACATATATAAATTGCATTCTTTTTCTAAGGTTTTTTCTCTTTTAATGAATTTGTTAAAACTTTTTGTAGATTCTATTTCAATTCTAAGTTTCATATTCCTTATTTAAAGTGTTTGCACAGGGCTTCTTTGCTCCTTTTTGTTTCTCCGCGTAAAAATATGTATGACTATGTTAAAGTTAGTCACATGCATAATTTCAAGTGCCAAACTCCAGCAGTTAAGGCATTCAAATTCCATCCCATTTCCCTACAGTTATCTAATGTTTCAATCTCACTCGTTGCCCGTTCCATTTCGTTTAAAAATTTTAGTGTTCCAATGCAACTCGATCCCAGATTCTATTTTGTTCACTATTCCATTGCATTTAGTTCCCATTATCAATTGATCCGATTTTACTCGTTCCCCGTTACATTGCATTTCGTTCCCACGGTCTTGTGTTTCAATATCAGTCGTTTGTCTTTCCATTCCAATTCTTTGCACTTGCTCCGTTACATTCCTTTTTTAACTGTATTGTTTTAAATCTACTCGTTCCCTATTCGATGCCATCTCGATATTCTATTCCATTTCGTTCTCTCTTCGCTCGTTCCCTGCTTATTTCCATCTCGTTCCAATTGTGTAGTGTTTCAATTCCACTCTTTTCCCATTTCGTGCCTTAAATTTGATGTTTCTAGCCAAATAGGCGGGCGTAAGGGGGTAAATTTTCCACTTTTACCACGTTCCTGTCCAAAGTTCCAAAAAAATACCATGTCGATAAGTTAGCCCTTACTTCAAGGAACTCATATTATAAATTTCAGATTTCTAGCCAAAGGGGTACGGGGGAAAATTATTCCGTCCCGGTAGGAATTCCCAAAAATGCCGTCTTAGCGGACGTCTTCGTTGGAGGAGGAACCTACATACAGAATTTCAGCTTCCTAGTTCCAGCAGTTTGCGCAGACCCTCAAGGGGGCACTTTTTCTTTTTTTTGCCCCTTCCGGTTGGAATTTCCAACAATGCCGTCTTAGCCGACGTTTACGCTGGAGGGGGAACATACACACCGAATTTCAGCTTCGTAGTGCGAGCACTTTAGACAGGCCGTTTCATTCACTTTCCCGTTCCGAGCCCCCATTTTACAACATCCGTTTCCAAAATTCCGAAAAGTACCTTACTAATAAGTTAGCCCATATTCCGGCTCCTTGAAAAATTACCCCAATGAAAAATCGCCTCAATGCAAAAAAAGAAAAATGGCCCAATTTTGGGGTAACAGCGCTAGGACCACACAAAATTTTTTTTTGAACAAATCGGGTGAGACAGCAGGCAAAACTTTTTTTAAAAGTCGCGCGATGTTAAAAAAAGCTTTGACTGCTATTACCTGATTTCGTCTAAAAATTTTTTTTCTGTGGTGCTATAACTCTTACTTTAATTAATAAAAATCTATCTCATATAATACATATTATTAGCAGCTGCCTACAACATCCTTGAGAAGCAATTTTAAAAGTGGTGTCCACTAAATATTTTTTATTGGATACAGCAATGTTTTTTCAGATAAGGTCTATGGACTTCATCGACGAAAATGTGCTGTAGGTAAAGCTCTCTTCTATGATGCGGATGGTAAAAAAAGCTCTCTTATTTTCGTCATCTCTTGAGATACCAAAATTGATCCATACTATTTCCAGTTGGAAAGCTCCAGTTCATTTGTCTCCACAAATGAATTGCTTACTAAACAATTAAACCCCTTTCTTAGAGATTAATCAGAACTGGGTCGACAACGACAACGAGAGTTGCTTTTTCATATATTTTGTATGGGAAGCAAAATGTCGCCAATAGAATCTATTCTATTTTCTTGACGACACACTAATACACACTTAAAATATTTGTCAAATTGTTGTCATATTTTTAACTAATTAAAGATTGCCATTAGAACAGAGTTGTTAGAAATTCGTATTAGAGCTGCAAAAATTCGTACTTTGTTTACAAAAAATTTATTTTTTTGCCAGAAGAAATATAACTGAAATTTAAAATACATAATTTACGGCAAAAAAGCGAAATTAAATACAATAAAATATAAAACAACAAGAATTAGTGAAAGACCAATTGAATTGGTGAAGAATTGTGGTAAAACAAATACAACCATATTCTTGTTTTGCTTTCCTTTTTTTCTAAACGTCAACAAATGTCGACGGTCGATTGTCGCTGAATTTAAATTAATCGTGACGACTTTTGCTGTCGTCGGTCGACAATCGACCCAGTTGTGATTAACCTCTTATCTTGGGGAGCGACATGTAATTAATTTCATAATGAAATCTGAAAATATTTAATATTATATATTTAAAACTATAAAAAACTGTTAAATTTTACCTAACACATAGAGTTTGCTGTTCGGTTTTAACCGAAACCGAAACCGCGGTTTTCGAGGTCTCAAAACCGAAACCGAAAACCGACAAAAATAAGTCGGTTTTTAGCAAATACTTAAAGCAATTAAAATAATTAATTAAATTTCATATTATTGAGCCTAGAATTTCGAAAAGGGTTCAGCTCTTATTTTACAAAATTCTGTATTTAATTATAATGAACAATTTCTCCATTAAATATTACTTTAAAGATTTTTTCGTTTTTACTACTACAGATAATATAAGCTGAGGATTATAATTTTAGTAAAAAATTACACCAAAAGTCATGTAGTTTAAGAGATATTGAGTTTCACGTATTCAGTTCAGATTTTCACCGTGCTGTAGTGTAATGTGGTGTTATGGTTAGCGCGTTGGACTGTTACACGTGAGGTTGCGGGTTCGAGCCCCAACCAAGGCAACATAAATTTATGAAATATGGTAATATGTATGAGTTTTTTCTATCCCTCATACATATCGCAGCGTCCTCCTTCGGTGTTCCCATAGCACTTAACCCTACCGAAGTAAAATAATATAACAGGGCTATGAACTAAAAAGCTTCAACAAAGTTCGCCAACTCACCATCAGATGGCGCGCAACAACTGTTCTAAAATTAAACAAAATGCTAAATTGCAGTTTAATCTGCCGAAAAATGAATAAAAAATTTTAACTTATAATGGTTTCCGCGTTTTTTTCGGCAATGGTGTTATTGCATTTATTCGAGTGAGAAATTCGATCGAATTTTAATAAATATATTGAATGTATTAAATTATTTAATTGTTATACATACATATTAAATTATTTTAAAACAATTCTATTAATATCACAAGAAAACCGAAAAATAACCGAAACCGCGGTTTTTATAATTTTGAAAAACCGAAACCGCGGTTTTCAAATTATTCGGTTTTTAGCAAACTCTACTAACACATGCATTCCTGTAGGCGAATTTAATTTTTTCCTTATGCAAAATTACTCCAAATCAAAAAAGGAAAAATAACCCTAAGATGCACAAGAACTTGGGGTCATTTTCAAAATGAAAAATTGCCCCAAATTCAAATAGGAAAAATTACCTCAATTAAACTGGAAAAATTTCCCCAATGGCCCCAACGGTATCGAATTTTGTTTGTTTCGGTAACGGTAAAGACAACGGTATTTAATACTGTTTTAATATAAATTAATAAATACCGGTAACTACCCATAAAAATAACGGTATCGGTAACGATAACGGTATTGGGAATTTTTTTTAGAGGTATTGGTAACGGTATTCAATTTGAAACGGTATTTTAGCGATAACGGTATTATAACGATAACGATAACCAACCATGAAATTGCGCCGCTTATCGCGTTTTAAAAAAAAAAGTTTTGGCTTTAGATATAATAGGATGCCAACTGACAGAAAAGGCTAGTGAATTCAAAAGAAAGATCTACACCTGCTTTATAAATGTGGAAAAGGCTTTTAATACGGTTTTATGGTCAGATGTCGGAAAATATCTGAAAAGAGCTCATATTTTTGCATAAGAAGCGTTAATGCAAACTCTGAAGAATTTACTTAGGTCAGATAAAAATTTAAAAGTTAGAATATTAGTGAGAAGTTAGCTTCATTATGTTTCAATTAAAAACTTTATTACTAAATGCTAAGTATCCAAGAAGACAAAATTTAGTTTATGTTTAAAACTCAACATATGTTCCGACACTCACATAAGATAGCCAATCGAGGCCCCTTCCGAGTTTGAGAAAACTTCCCTACGGGAAATTTTAACAAACTGTCACCGAACTGGCCCCTTTATATGAAATAGACTGGTCACTTTTACATGGCGTTGTCATAGGAGGGGGAAATTGACCCCTTGTGACATGTCACAAGACAAATCCTAGGACAGGTTACTGAACTCTCATAAAAAACAAAGTTCAGGGACCTGTCCTGGGATTTGTCTTGTGACATGTCACAAGGGGTCAATTTTCCCCTCCTATGACAACGCCATGTGAAAGTGACCAGTCTATTTCATATAAAGGGGCCAGTTCGGTGACACTTTGTTAAAATTTCCCGTAGGGTTGTTTCCAGTCAACGGAAATACAATATTTGTGAAGAGTTGCTGGAAAAACTGGTACAAATAGGGTGAGAAACAATACAATAAGGAACAGTCGCAAGTTGAGTGCCACTAAAACGAAATAATCAGATTGTTTAGCATCATGATAAGAATGGAGAACTCCAGAATTCCTAAACTAGTATTCGAAACGATACCCACCGGAACCCACAAAATAGAAGTTATTGGCGAGTTCTTTGTCGTACCACTTCACTGCAAGGTAAGGAGATCAGGAGTAAGAAGGTACATTTAACTTTTTAAAACAATTTCGTTTACAACCCTTAGCACAACTGACATATGTAGAGTTTTTAATTAGACATTTGCACGTTTCGAACTAAGCGATATTAGGGTGTGAGTTTTTAGAAAGGAATGTTTTAGCTTATTATTATTTTAATAATAATATTAATATTTTATTCAGCAAAATCCACCACCACCACTACTGTCATTCCCAGTACCCACATCTAACTATACTAATAATATTATAATAAAATATTGACTTCAATGGCAATATTATACCATGAGGTAATAATAAATTTGTTAGTTTATTTAAAGGATTAAAGAAATTCCAACATTATTTAGTGTTTGTTTATATGAATCACTGATTTTTGTTGATGATGTATGTATATAAAGTTGGTGTTCAATTTTATTTTTTTTTTATGTAAAACAAACGCAACCACATTCACACACAAGCATAAGCACATATACGAATATCATGTACATAGGTTTGGGTTTATTTTTATTAAGGATTTGAGCTCTTCATTCAGTCGATTGTTGATAGACAAAATTACGATATGAATTTCTTAATAGTTCAACTTTTATATTCGCAGGAGTTTTTCAAAATTGTTACTATCAAATTCACTCTGAGATTTATATTAATAAAAAAATCTAATATAAATTTCACATAAAAAGGTTTTCAAAAATTTTATGTATACAAGTTTAGTTTTCTTTAACAAAAAAATTATTTTAATGACACCGTTTGTTTTGACACACTTTAAACGAAAATTCTTAACACTTATTTCGAATTGTAATTCCTTTTTAAATTCATTAATTTAAACTTTTGTATTCCCGTTTGAAAAATTTATCTAATGTGTTATTTCGCTTTCTTTAAGTGTCCAGTTTGTTAAAGTTAGGAAGTGCTAAAAAGCTAATAGTATTTGTTGCTCTTTTATTTTTTCTATTTGATGGTTGCGAAAATTGTACTCAATCAACTGTTCAAGAGTAGAAAAAGAAGCTTTTTGTAAAGTTTTACGACACATTATTATGAAGCTTTATGCTGCTAAAGCTTTTATGTAAAAGGAAATAACTTCACACACACTCATATGCAGAGTTGCCAGCCAGCGTTGCCCGAAAAATCTGTGCTCATATCCCCAATTGACAAGTTGAGATCCCCAAAAAAAATTTAAATCTCCAAATATTTCCCCAATGTAGTTTTTAATACGAATAAAAACCCATTTTTAATGAAAATTAATGTTTTCTAGTGTTTGTAACCGTCGCATAGGACAATCGTAATTAATATTAGCATCAATTACTAGAGAACTTTTTTCTAAAGCTTATTTTTTTGTTAATATTTACCGTTTTTTTTAATCACCTGGATTTAGAATTCTTCATACAAAAAGGGGATTTATTAAATCCAAAAAAAAGCTGGATTTAATAAATCCACAATAAAAGCACAATTATATGAAACAGCCTATTAATTTTGATGAAACAAAAAAATTTAAAAACTAACAAAAGATTTTTATTAAATTTTTTTATGAAATATGTTTAGAAAATAAACTACACCTCACCAAATAAATATTTTTCATCTTGGACATGGAGAAATAGCTCAAATAGAATTTTTTTTTTCACTCTACTGTAAGTAATTTAATTAAATCCAATTAGTGAATATTAAATATAGCAATGGAATTTTTCGATTGTGTAAAAATATAAATTGAAGTGATAAAACTGAAAAGACAGACTGTCTATCGCTGTTTTATATAAAATATAATTAAAACTTAAAAGTTAAAGTAAAATTCTTCATCATCGAATTCGGTATTAAAAATTAGGGTGAAAGAAGTGTCGGACAGAAAATTCTTTTTAAAATAGGGAGAATCTAATCCCATCTGTTGAGCACTTTTGGAACTACTCTTTGGATTTATTAAATACAAGTGATTAAAAAATACGGCTATTATAAATAATAATTTTCAATCTTTTAGAAAAATAAAACAAAAATATTACTAACATTTCCGAAAAGGAGACACGGAGGAGATTGGATGATAAACAAAAATCTAAAAGTAGATTGTTTGTATGTGTCTGTGTTTGATCACTTCTGAGTAAAAAACAATAACAGAAAGCTGAATAGGAAAGAAAACTACGAATTATTTATATTGCATTCAAGGCGTTGGGTAACATGGCTAAGCTGTCTCACCTTTATATAGTTACGTTTGTAATGTAGGCATAGAGGCACAGGTTCGATTCCTACAGACGACGGGTTGTTGAAAAATTATCATATATAGACAATTTGACAATAAAACATAAGCAATAATACAATTTAATGGAAAATCACTGATAAATCCTCTCCATAGAAAAAGGCAGAAACTAATAATTTGAAAAATAAAACGTTTTTAATTTCTATAGGATGAAGGTTTATTCTTCTTCCAAATCTTAAACCTATTAATTAAAATGCATATTAAATACAATATTAATTGAATATGTCTACGTGACGTTAAAACAACACTATACAAAAATATTACTAAGTTCACACAAAGTACACACAAGTATCCCCGAATACTTACAAACCCTTAACACAAGCTGGCTTACTTTACCCAGGGTATGGCTGCATTGTAAGGGCCCACAAGCAAATATTAGTGAGTACACACAAGTACAGTGGCATGTAAGTTAGACAAAATTTTTGGAAAATCTCAAAGTTTCTCTTAAGTTTCATATACAATTGTTATTCACAAGTATCCCATATCGTAAGTACACAATAAGGGAAATACATGAAATCGATTACATTGTGTGGACTTACACGATTTTTTAAAGGGGATATAAAAAAATATATATCGACGATTCCACGACGATCGGCGAAAATCTGACCTTGGGGTTTCTGATTTTAATTATATTTTGCACTTTGGAACTCAATCTAACCACCTTAAGATTTCCATTTTTATTTTCTAGAAATTCTAAAAACACCCGATTTAATTCGCGATTTACGGTTTTCGAAAAATGAAAAATTGCAAAAAATGCGTACCCTAGTAAAAATTATTTCTATATAATCATTTATGATTTTATATAATTATATCTCGTCGAATATTGTCAAATGTATATTTTTATATAATTATATCAAAATGGATTTAATTATATTAACGAGATCCACCATTTTCCGGATCAAATCATATGTGGGTTAATATAATTATATATTAAAATATATTATTAGATCCGAAAATGGTGGTTCTGGTTAATATAATTTTGTATTACTAAATATATTTTTATATAACCATATAAAATTATACTTGGTGTTACATATGGCAATACCCAATGATATATAATTCTATAAACTCATATATGCTGTGGTGGTGGTTGGCGCGTTGGACTGTTACACGTGAGGTTGCGGATTCGATCCCCAACCATCAACAATCAATGAAAAATAGTAATATGTATGAGTTTTTTCTATCCCCGTAAAAATTCCCAAATATATATACTCCTGCCTGAGTTGATGTCTATGTTAAGGGGGGACATGACATTGGCCGTTTTTTGAAATCGACTTTTTTTTATAATTTTGGTAAATATTCTTAAGATTCTAAGAAAAAAAATTTCATGTAAAAATTCGTACGGGTTCAAAAGTTACAGTCGGATTAGTGAGAGCGCATTTTTAATTTTACGTACGGCAGCTGGTATATAAACAAACTTTGAACGCGTTTATCTCGAAACCATGTTTTTCGTACTGGTTGCGGCACTAGCGGGTTCATTTTTTGACGAAATTTTTTCTCCGTTAATACCCAATTTATATATATTTCTTTGTAAACATGAAAATAATCCAAAAATCAAATAAAGGGGTAATTCTGTATCATATTTACATGAGAATTGGGCGATATCACAGTGGATCCAAACCAAAAAAATAAAAAAATGGTAATAATTATGGATCTTCTAAACTACTGATCCAATCACAAGAACTAGAGAGAAAGACCTAGGCTTTTAGAAAATTAGTCTTGTAGCCACTCTTGTTTTATCACGGGGTGTACTACAGGGTGTCAAAGTTGACCATCTCGGCTATACAAAATCTTTATGGTCGTACAAGTTTTAGAAATGTGAACCGATTTTGCTGATTTTAAACTTTTTGGAATCTAGGTTACAATATAAAGAAGAACATGCTCCAAGTACCATAGTAGCTCTATAGTTTAAAAAATATTTAACTTTGAATTTCAAAATCTTCATTTTTTATCTTGACTTTTTTTTGGTTTTTTCCCAAATAGTTTTTCATTATCAAAAAAAACTGTTTGAAATTTTGTTGTGTAATTGTCATGACCAGGGCAGCGACTTTTATGCAAATGCATGTTTGTAGTCATTACTCCAAAAACGATTTTGGCCAAATAAATTTCCGAATCAAAGAATTTGCAACAAAATGGCATCGATTTGTTGATGCATATTTTTGCATATTTTGTAATAAATGCATATTTTTGCATATTTTGTTTTTAAGTGCATATTTTTTGCATATTTCATGATTTTTATTACATATTTTTGCATATTTTACATTAAATTGCATATGTTTTTAAAAACTAAAAATAAGATTCAATGAAAAATAAAGAAAAGGAAAAATTTGCAAACCTTAACGCAGTATTTAACTAGAAGGAAAACATCAATTTGTCATCTACTTAGACATCTATATTGGATTTAATTTTTAACCGAACGATCTCGGGTAATAAATATGATTTCTAAAAATCGATAAATTTAAAGTAAATTTTTTGTTTTAAGCGTTTTTTTATCTTTAGTGCATATTTTTTGGTTTTTAGTGCATATTTCCATTTAAGTGCATATTTTGCATTTTTTTTACTGCATATGTTAAGCGCATATTTTTTATTTTTAAGTTCATGAATATTTTTGGACATATTCTAGGAGAATACGCTTCAAAATGGTTAATAGTGCAATTTATAACATTTTTGAGCATGCACTCTATGCCCAGCATTGGTCGAAATTATGAATTTTTGAACAAAATTTAAACTTTTTGAATGTGGAAAAAAAGGTCAGGTCTCTTAGATAATTTTTTAAATTGGTTACAATGGAGCGATAAGCGCTCTTTTTCTGTTTCGAAAGTATTTGCTTTAAAATAACTTTCAAAAATTTGTATATACTCGTGAAAAACGATTAGATTTGATCAAGTTAGGTTTGACCCAATTGTATCTATTCATATTAGAGAGTGAATAACAACGTATAAAATTAAAAATGAGTTTATCTGCGATTCCGATTTAAAAAATTTTCTTATTTGTTGCCTTATATAATCATATCTTAAAATATCTTTGTTCTTATATCATTTTATATGCCATATACAAATACATATACTTGATCAAGTTGTATTTCGTTAAAGATAAATTTGTATATTGCTTCGAACGAAACACAGTGGTTTGAAACAAAATAAATCTGTATCTTCTAAACTATAAGTCCGATTGCATCAGTATGTATGAGATAACTGTTAAGGAGGACCCAGGCTTTCTGAATTTTCGATTCATGGTTACCCTGTGTTATCTCAGGGTTACATATTGGGCGTTAAAGTGGCCACCCCAGAAGTAAAATAGCTTTTGGGCCGTGTAGCTCTTTCAATTATTGCCCAATATTGTTGATTTCTTATATTTTGGAATGAGCTTGGAGAAACGAAGAAAAAACATGCTTACTTTACTATAATAACCCTGTGGGAAACGAACCTATCACAGGACACGTCACGTGACTGGTCCATTGGGAACGGGACCGGTCCTCAGACCGTTTCTTTAACATGGGCTTGCCATAGGAGGGGGTCAATTGCCCCTTGTGACGTATCACAGGACCGACGCAAAAGAACCAGTCACAGGACTGAAGCAAAAGAACCTGTCACATGACTGACGCTAAAGAACATGCCACAGAACTAACTCAAAAAAACGTGTCACAGAACTAACGCAAAAGAACAGGTTGCAGAACTAACGCAAAAGAATAAGTTACAAGACTAACGCAAAAAAACCTGTCACAGATCTAACGCAAAGGACAGGTCGCAGAACTAATATTTTAAAGTTATCGGTACTTTAATTTATTTCGCCAAGTTATTTTAAAGTCACTTCGTTAGTTATATTTTAAGTTAACCATAGCTCTTTTCTATTTTTGACAATTTTACGGACCTTTACTTTTTGCGGCCCTATGTTCTAGAAATTTCAATGATTTAAATATACGGGTACATCTGTTAACGGGCATGCTAGTAATTAATCGTGGTTTAACTCTATTATCCGTGCTTTTAGAAGTTAATAATATCTCAACAGGTGTTTTTGTGGTAATGGCTCCGGTGGTTTTTGTGTTCCGGCAGCATGTTAACGTTCGAACTTTAATTCCCAATATCTCCGCTAGGGGCTGCTGCAAAGCTATACAAATAATAAAAATATTTCTTTGGCATAGATCTATATTTCCACGAAGTTTGGCCGGAAAATTCCCTGCTATTACAATTCAAGCATGTAAGGGTTAATCGATCAAAATAAAAATCCGAATAATTGACAACTCTAATATTTGTACCACTGATTCAGTCCCATTTACACCTCGGGACAGGTACTTTCAGACCGGTACTCTTACCGCCAGTCACAGGACCGGTACTTTAAGACCAGTTGCGGTTTCACCGGTTACAGGACAGGTCACCGGGTAAGTACTTTCAGACCGGTCCTGTTTTCACTAGTCATGGGACAGGTCCATGCAGACCGGTCTTGTTTTCACCGGTCACGGGACAGGTACTCTCACTACAACTGAGCCCTGTTTTCCCACAGGGAACTGTTATGGGTTTTAAGTTATTTCATTTTAGGAAATGAAACTATGAAAACCTTTTTTAAATATCTCGAACCATTTAGTGTTGAGAAATTCCCAAAGTCAAATATTTTTCGTTGGTCGAAAAAATTGCATTTTTTTCTCAAAAAGATGCTATCAATTGTTCACTTTTTACTGAGAAGTTATTTAATAAAAGTTAATGTTTTATTATATATTCGTAGAGAATGGGATTCTAAGATGCTTTTAATTCAAATTTGAAGTCGGTACAACATTCACCCTCCGTACAGCATTGACCGAAATTGGTCTAATTTTTATGAGAATTTTTGAGTTTTCGATCATATAACAAAAAAAGTCACGCCGATTTTGCTACTTTCTGAAATACAGTTATATAGCGCCATATATTCTGTTTAGATTTCAAAAAAAAAAAACTAGCGCCAATTCATAAACGAATCCAGAAAACATGATTTTAATTGTTTTACATAAACAATAAAATAGTCTTTATTGCTGCAAAAAATCATTCACGTTTTTAAGATATTGAAAGTCAACCTTCAAATATGATTTTGTAAAAAATACACTTTTTATATTTGTCGTAGATTTTCCCCAGAAGGGTTTCAGGTTTTTTTTTAATGTTACTTAAAAACGAGTAAAAAGGTTAAAGTCGGACATGCCGACTATACAATACCCTACACCAGTCTGGTGTATTGTTTGGATCCGAAATTCGAATGGGTTAAAATGGGGCTCGTGTCAAAATTTTCTATAATGTGAGTCAGCGCACCAAATTTCATTAAAATATCTTAATATTTGCGACCTGCAGTTTGTAACCAAGCCAATTTTGGGGGGACCCTTATATGGGCACTAGTTCTAAACATGGACCGATGTTCACCAAAATCAATAGGCTGCGTTATTGGGCCAACATAGGTCTATGTACCAAATTTTATCAAAATATCTTAATATTTGCGACCTGCAGCGTATAAACAGTATAATTTTGGTAGGACCCTTATATGGGCACTAGGTCTAAACATGGACCGATGTTCACCAAAATCAATAGGCTGCGTTATTGGGCTAACATAGGTCTGTGTACCAAATTTCGTCAAAATATCTTAATATTTACGACCTGCAGCGTATAAACAATATAATTTTGGTAGGACCCTTATATGGGCACTAGGTCTAAACATGGACCGATGTTCACCAAAATCAAACTTTTTCGTCCTTGGGCCAATATAGGTCTGTGTACCAAATTTCATCAAAATATCTTAATATTTGCGACCTGTAGAGTGCGCACAAGATTGCATGGACAGACAGACAGACGGACGGACGGACGGACAGACGGACATCGTAAAATCGAAATAAAAAAAAATTCTGAACCGATCGGTATACTATAAGGTGGGTCTACGACCAATATTTTTTGGTGTTACAAACATCAGCACAAACTTATAATACCCTGACCACATAGTGGTGTAGGGTATAATTAACAGTGCAATAAACTAGACATGTTTTCCTTTTCATTGATGTATTAAACGTATATAAAAAGTATTGATAACAGCTAAAATTATTGCATTTAAAAGACATACCTCAGGTCAAAAAATCTCTATATATAAAAGAATAACGTGACTGACTGACTGACTCAACATCGCCCAGCCCAAACCGCTGCAGCTAGGAAGTTGAAATTTGGTATTCTTTCGGCGTAGACGTCCGCTAAGACGGGATTTTTGGAAATTCCTACCGGAACGGGCAAAAAGGGGAAAAGTCTCCCCCTTGGCGGCCTGCCAAAACCCCTTTGGCTAGAAAGCTGAAATTTAAGATATGTGTTCCTTGGAGTATGTGCTAACTTTTCTGGAAAGTAATTTCTGGAATTTTGGACAGGGACGTTGTAAAAATGGGGGTTAAAAAGGGGAAAAAGGCCCCCCTTGACGGCCTGCCCAAACCGCTGGAGGTAGGAAGTTGAAATTTGCTATAAAGGTTCCTCCACTATCGTAGACATCCACCAAGATGGGAGTTTTGGAAATTTTTACAGGGACGGGCAAAAAGGGGAAAAAGTCTCCCCCTTGACGGCCTGCTCAAACTGCTGGAGCTATGAAGTTGAAATTTGGTATGTAGGTTCCTCGACCGGTGTAGACGTCCGTTTAGACGGCATTTTTGGAAATTCTTATCGGGAGGGGCAAAAAGAGGACAAAAAAGTACCTTTTTCCAAAAAAGTACCTTTTCCCAAAAAAAGTACCTTTTTCCAAAAAAAAAGTACCTTTTTCCAAAAAAAAATACCTTTTTCAAAAAAAGTACCTTTTCCCGCAAAAAAGTACTTGTTCCAAAAAAAGGACCTTTTTCCAAAAAAAGTACCTTTTTCCAAAAAAAGTACCTTTTTCCAAAAAAAAGTACCTTTTTCCAAAAAATGTACCTTTTTCTAAAAAAATGTACCTTTTCCAAAAAAAAGTACCTTTTCCAAAAAAAGTACCTTTTCCCAAAAAAAATAAATTTTTCCAAAAAAATACCTTTTTCAAAAAAAGTACCTTTTTCAAAAAAAAAACATACATTTTTCCAAAAAAAAAAATACCTTTTCAAAAAAAAGTACAAATAAAGTACTTTGTAAAAACAAAGTATGTTTTTCCAAAAAATTTCGTTTTTCCAAAAAGTACCATTTAAAATAATATATAATTTCAAAAAAACTACTTTTTTTCCTCCCCACACGGATATATCCACTAAAACAAGGTTTCTTGATATTCGGCATAGACGTGCGCTAAGACGGGATTTTTGGATATTCCTACCGGAACGGGCAAAAAGGGGAAAAGTCTCCCCATAAACAGTCTCACAAATTGGAAAAGTGCCTGCCCAAACCACTGGAGGTAAGAAGTTGAAATTTGGTATAAAGGTTCCTCCACTGTAGTAGACATCGACTAAGTTTGTATTTTTGGAATTCCCTACAGGATATCCCAAAAGGAAACTCGGTATATGAGTTCCTCCTTCTGTGTAGGCGTCCGCTTAGACGGAATTTTTGAAATTCCTATCGGGAGGGGAAATAAGGTAAAAGTCTCCTCCTGACGGCTTGCCCAATCCCTTTTGGTCAACCTAAAATTTTAAATATGTATTCCTTGGAGTAGGACTAACTCACCGGCAACGTAATTTTTCTATTTTGGAACAGAAACATAGTAAAAATGGTGGTTGAAAGGGAAAAATGTCCCCATTAACGGCCTGCCCAAACCGCTTATGCAATGCAGTTGAAATTTGGTATGAATGTTCCTCATCCATCGCAGATAGCCGCGAAGATGGAATTTTTGTAAATTCCTAAAGGGAGGGGCAAAAAGAAAAAAAGCCTCACCTTGGGGGCCGGTAAAAACCCCTTCGGCTAGAAACCTGAAGCTTAAAATGTGTGTCCCTGGAGTAAGGGCTAACTTATTAGAAAGATACTTTTTTGAATTTTGGACAGGGTCGTTATAAAATGGGGGCTCAAAAAGGGAAAGTTGCCCCTTAACGACCTGTCCAAACTGCTGGAACTAGGAAGCTGAAATTCGGTACTTAGGTTCCTCTTCCAGCCTAATTCCAACCGGGAGCGACAAAAAAAGAAAAAGTGTCCCCCTTGACAGCCTGCTCAAACTGCTGTAACTAGGAAGCTGAAATTCCCTGTCGATGGATTTTCGGAAATTCCTACCGAGAGGGGCACAAATAGGCAAAGTTGGCTAGAAACCTGAAATGTAAAACATATGTTACTTGGAGTATGGGCTCACTTACGGGGAAGGTGCTTTTTGGACAGGGACATTGCAAAAATGGGGATTAATGAAGCGAAAAGTGCCGCTTAAAGGCCTGCCCAACCGCTGGAGGTAGGAAGTTGAAATTTGGTATTAAAGTTCCTCCTCTATTGTAGACATCCGCTAAGATGAGATTTTTGGAAATTTCTACAGGTAGGGTCAAAAACAGGAAAAGTCTCCCACTTAACGGCCTGGCCAAACTGCTGGAACAAGGGAGGGGTTAAAACGGAATAATTCTCCCCCTTGATGACCTAACCGAACCCTTCGGCTAGAAACCTGTAATATATAATATGTTTTCCTTGGAGTATGGGGTAACTTATCGACAAGGCATTTCTAGGACTTTGGACAGGAACTTGGTAAAAATGGGGGTTCAAAAGGGGAAAATTGCCCCCCCCCCTTAACGTCTGCGTCTTTAGCTAGAAACCTAAAAATTAAAGAACAAGTGTATATGAAACACTAAAATTAAGAAACTAAATAGGAAACGAGTGGAATTGAAACACTACACAAGTGGAATGAATTGGATATAAACGTTGAACGAGTGGAATTGAAAATATAGACAATGCAAATGGATTGGAAGAGGGAATTACCTGTTCAAACACTATCCACGGAATATGAAACTTATGTATCATTGAAACATACTCTCCAAAAAGTTAAACAAATTTTCTAAAAGAGAAAAAACCTTAGAAAAGGAATGGAACTTATATATTCCGATATTTAAACTTCATGTAACGAAGCACCGGTGGAAGAAACCGACGTAGTAAATTTTCCAACTGAATTTGTGAATTTACTTGAATTGCCAGGTCTACCTTTACATAAACTGGAATTAAAAAAAAAAGTTAAGACACGCTAACAACGTAGCCCGCTATTTTTAATATTATAAAATGCTTTCCAACCCTGCTTTACGTTATTTATTTTTATTCAAAACACAAATGAACAAAACTACCTACGGGTCTATCTACCTAAGTTCGCACTTTACCAAATTATCTTAACATACACACGTATATTGCAATTTATTATGGATTCATTACTAACAATCCACATTGTTGTGCAGAATTATTTATTTGTGGTGGCTGGGTGAAGGCTTTTATTATAAAAACTGTACTTTAAATAAAAATCGAATTTAAAAAAAATTGTCGTGCCTAAACTTTAAGGCACGGCACGCTAACAACGTAGCGGGCTGCGCCCGCTAGTATAATCATATACAAATATTGTGCAAACATTCACTTTCTTGTTTTTTAGTTTTTTTTGTAGATTTTTGCCTGAAGTGTTTAATGTTTTTTTTTAATGTTACTAAAAAATTAACACTACAATAAACTAGACATATTTCCCTTTCCATTGATGAATTAAACGTATATAAAAAATATTGGTAACAGGTACAATTATTGCATTTATTATTTTTCCATTAACAATATTTACATTTTTTAATAAATCAAATACTAAAAATTTGGTATAAAATAGTCCGAAGTGTCAAAAGTTAACATATTTTTAATTTCTTTGGCCTCGGAATCGTCTTCTAAACTTATTTTTTGCAGCCATTTCGTTCTAATAGAATATATTACTGGATCTGAAGATATAAGTAAGTGGTGCATTAGATCAGAATTTTGTGCAGTTTTTGAATGTTTTCGGGTGTTAAATTTCCAATAGGGTTTAACGTTGCTGTTTCTAGCTTCTTGCGTTTCTTCTGTTAGCTCTCCTAAAGGAAGGATACTATTTTCTATTATTGTTTTTCCATGGAATAATATTTTGTGTACGGTTGGTGTTATTAATCGCCAATAATACACGCTACTTAATAATGATTTTGTTTCATTAGCAAAAATATGGAATTTATCAGAATTTATACGTTTTTTGCGTTAAAACGTTTGATTAAAGTTTCGTCGAGACCTGTTATTTCAGATGTTGTCTCAGGATCTTCAAAAAAACGCCTGGCTGTGCTTCTATCATTAGAGCTTCCATAACCGTGAAGAGATTTATCCACAATTAGACCCAACTGTTGCTTAAATTCATTTTGAATTCGTTTTTTTCCTCTGATCGCATGTTTTGCAAATCTGTGTTATTTTTTACACTTTTATTTTCATTTCCTGGAATTTGCCGATATTTTATATCATATATATATATATATGTTCCCGTCGTTCCTATAGGAGCATAGGTACTTTTTTATAGAAAGTCCTTTTTTTTTGAAAAAGGTACTTTTTTGTTGAAAAGGTACTTTTTTTGAAAAGGTACTTTTTTGGAAAAATGTATTTTTTTGGGAAGAGGTACTTTTTTGGAAAAAGGTACTTTTTTTTGGAAAAAGTACTTTTTTTGAAAAAGGTACTTTTTTGGAAAAAGGTACTTTTTTGAAAAAGTTACTTTTTTTGTCCCCTTTTTGCCCTTCCTGGTACGAATTTCCAAAAATACCTTTTTAGCAGTTTATGTAATAGTAGACCTGGCAATTCAAGTAATTTCACAAATTCAGTTGGAAAGTTTACCTACTGCGTCGGTTTCTTTCACCGATGCTTCGTTACTGGCATGCCGCGGCAGTCTAAATATCGGAATATATAAATTGCATTCTTTTTCTAAGGTTTTTTCTTTTTAATAAATTTGTTTAACTTTTTTGTAGAGTATGTTTCATATTCCTTGCTTAAATTATTTGCACAGTTAATTAAAATGGATTCTTTACCCCTTTCTGTTCCTCCCCGTAAAAATACCCAATTATATATAATCCTGCCACATGCGAAGTCACATGCGAAGTTTTAAGTACCAAACTCTAGCAGTTTAAGCCATTCAAATTCCATTCCATTTCCCTCCAGTTATCTTATGTTTCCATTTCACACGTTCCATTCCATTTCGTTTAATAATTTTAGTGTTCCAATGCAACTCGTTCTCAGATTCCATTTCGTTCCTACTGTCTTGTGTTTTAATATCAGTTGTTCCTTTTTGCACTCCGTTTCTTTACACTTGCTCCATTCCATTAATTTTTTAACTGAAGTGTTTCAATTCCACTCATTCCAAATTCCATGCCATCTCGCTCCCTATTCCATTTTGTTCCATATTCCACTCAATGTCGTTCCCTCTTCCATTCCCTTGTCTATTGTTTCAAACCCAATCATTCCCCATTCGTTTCCATTTCGTTCCACTTGTGTGTCAATTCCACATTTCGTTTCTTAATTTTAGCGCTCGAAACAACCCTGTTCTTTAAATTTTATGTGTCTAGCAAAAGAAGCAGGCGTTAAGGGTGAGCAATATTCCCTATTTGAACCCCCATTTTTACCAGATCCTGTCCAAAGTTTCAAAAAATGCCACGTCGATAAGTTAGCCCATACTTCAAGGAACACATATTATAAATTTAAGATTTCTAGCAAAGGGGTTCGGGCAGGTCATCAAGGGAGAAAATTATTCCCTTTTTAGCCCTCCAGGTAGGAATTTCCAAAAATGCGGTCTAAGCGTACATCTGCGTTGGAGGAGGAACCTACACACAGAATTTCAGATCCTTAGTTCCAGCAGTTTGGCCAGCTTGTCAAGGGGGAGACTTTTTCCCTTTTTACCCCTCCCGGTAGGAATTTCCAAAAATGCCGCCGTAGCGGATATCTACTTTGGAGGAGAAACCTACAAACCGAATATCAGATCCCTAGTTCGAGCAGTTTGGCCAGCCCGTCAAGGGGTGAGACCTTTCCTGTGTTTGACCCTACCTGTGGAAATTTTAAAAAATGCCATCTTGGCGGATGTTTACAACAGAGGAGGAATCTTCATACCAATTTTTCTACCTCCAGCGATTTGGGCAGGCCTCTAAGGCAGCAATTTTCCCTTTTTAACAAGCATTTTTGCAACTTCCCTGTCCAAAATTCCAGAAAGTTCTTTCCAGAAAAGTTAGCCTATACTTAAAGGAACACATGTCTTAAAATTCAACTTTCTAGCCAAAGGGGTTTTGGCAGACTTTTCCCCTTTTTGCTCGTTCCGGTAGGAATTGCCAAAAATCCCGTCTTAGCGGACGTCTAGCGCGGGAAGAGGAACCAACATACCAAATTTCAACTTCCTAGCTTCAGCGGTTTGGGCTAGGCGATGTTGAGTCAGTAAGTCAGTGAATCAGTCTGTCAGTCAGTCACGTTATTCTTTTATATATAGAGATATATGTCTTGAAAGCTTATCGAAAATTGCATTAGTTGATGCAGAAATATAGAGTTGGGCTTAATCGTTCTTTTTGGTGACTCGGTCATATCGTTCAATACAATTCATTGAACTCGTTCGTTCAAATCGTCCTTTTCTGTTATAGTTCTTTTTTGTCATGAGGTGTGTCTGAACAGTGAATGGTTCACATGTTTACATTCATTTTATTTTATATAGACTAATAGCATCATAAAATTAGAATTTGAATAAAAAATTTAAATTATTAAGAAAAACTTTAATTCTGTAAAAAAATTAAAAAGAAATAGATACAAATTTTATATGACTAAAAAAAGAACGAAACGAACGAAAAGAACGCATAATGGTGAACGATATCATATCGTTCAATGAACTGAACCGTTCAAATGAACTAGTTCGTTCATGATCGACACAACTCTACAGAAATACATGGCATGTTTTAAATATAACAACCAAAAAAATATGTGGAAAATCTCCATTTTTCATATTTTTTGTATGGCGACATATTTAAAATTTATGAAATTTAAAGTTATTTTACACAAGGGGAATGTGCTCTCAAAAATAAAAAGTTTGCTATCCATATTGTCTATGTCAAGAAGTACGAGGTTCCCAAATCTTTAAAACTCTATTGGGCAGATAAATTTTTCTCCTCTACAAGATATCTGAAGTACATTAAGATCTGCGAGTCCGCGTTGGGAGTCTTTCCGTAAGTATACTTGCCATTGAGATTTTTCTTTTCCCTGATCTTTTCATTTCCCAGGACAGGGAATTTTTTTCGAATGTCCCGGCATGTCGGGATTTCTCGGACATATGTAAATAAAAAATTAAATCCAATGTAATTTATACTTCGATTTTTTAGTGAAAACTAAGTTTATTAATCAAACTTGTATACAGCTTATAAAAATATGTAAATAAATTGTTTTATCAAACTTAATTAAGGTCGTGTATCTAGATGACGTTTTGCTTCACACGAAAGAAAATACAATAACAAAATACATGCAATACAAAAACAAAACACATGTAGCCACTCATTCATGTGACAACGAACGTCTTCTAAAAGCCTATAAAATTTTGATAAAATTTTAAAATTCTGATGAAGTTTTGTTCGAAATTTAAGAAGGATAGTTCTACCGTTTTATATTCAAAATTAGTTTTATAAAATAAAAATATATTTAAAATTATATTAAAACATAAATGAATGTTATTTTAGTTTGACTCTAGATCATAAATTAATATCACTTTCTGTTTAAATTATTTTCAAATCAAAGAAAGATGATACAATTTTTACAAGTAAATTACAAAGAATAAAAATTTTTGAAAGAATTCGATAAGACCAGCAAGTCAGAATGCGCATTTACGGCTTTCGCTACAAAGCCATCATCAGTGCCTTTCGCCTTTGAGTGGGTTAATATTTTGATAATCGTCTACTTATGTGACTGTTGAAAGCAAATCGAATTTGTTATCAACAACTCAACTTAGACTAACATCAACCAAATTTAACAATGCTATTTTTATCCTTTTTTTTTATTATTATTACTCTTTTTTGTAATATTAATTTATGATCTAGAGTCAAACTAAAATAACATTCATTTACTTAAATAACAGATCAATTATATTAAAACAATTATTGATGAGAGCATTCGAATTTAAAACAAAATATTTTAAACCGAGATATATTCTCCTAAAAGTAGTGTTTCCAATTATTCGACATAGGCGGTTAACCGGTTAATGTATTATTCGAAAAATCACTAAAATTAATTAACCGGTTATTCGGGTCGGTTAATCGATAAAAATTGGCGATTAATAGATTAAGGCTTGTATTCACAAATGCTTAATAAATTTAAAATAGGTTTAATAAACAAATTTTCCATACAAAATTTGTTTAATAAACCTATTTTAAATTTATTAATCATTTGTGAATACAAGCCTAAGCGTTTAATGCAAAATTAATGTATTTTCTTAACTTTTTATCAATAAAAACACAAAGAGCTGACTTTTTTAACATTAAAAACTAGAAGAGCCTTTTACATTGAGCCATCAATATAAAAAATATTAAGCTCTATTTAAAAATAACAATTTATTCTACAAAAATCATAGAATAGCCACCTCGCACAGGGCCTTAATTTTCAATAAATAATACGAAATTTTACATAAAACTTCATCAATTCAATGAAAAGTTTAGTACAGTGTTGTTTTAACGTCCTATAGACAGCTGCAATTAATATTGTAATTAATCGCTGATTTTCCATTAAATTGTATTAATTATTTATATGTTTTTATTCTCAGATTGTCGCTATATGATAATTTATTCAACAACCCGTCACCCGAGTAATGCCTTGAATGCAATGTAACTAATTCGTTGTTTTCTTTCCTATTCAGCTTTCTGTTATTGTTTTTATCTTGAAGTGATCAATACAAACGCATACTCCTTCGTGTTTCAGTGGAGGAATTCCAGCGAAATTTCATTGAATCAATATAAAAATTCATAAAAAGCATGTAGACAATTCCCTTATTCTGCAGTAACAGCAATAAGGGAATTGTTTGAAATAATAAAATTTTAAAAATTAATACGCACTGTTTTTGTTAAAATAAATATAAATGAAATCATCGACTAGATGCTGAAAAACTGCTCTAACTTTTGAAAATTAATTTTACACTTTAAATGAATTAAAACAGAAATTAAAAATTATCTATTGTATTTCCTAAAGCCTGCTCCAGCCAACACATAGTGTTAAAGCATTTTTTTACAAATAGAAACTTTATTATTTTGATAAAAAAAATCAAAAAAATTTTATTAAAAATTAATTACGATAAATGTTGGGTTTTAATTTTTATTCAAAAAAATAAAAATTGTTTTTTCGACCTTTTTATTAATTAATTAGAAATTTATTAATTCAGTTCGAGGCCAATTTCCTTATTATGAATTAACATAATAAGTACTTTTTTCAAAAACTGCTATTTTTCTTCATCAGGATATTCTCCTAACAAATACTTCACAGAGTTTTTGCTTTCAAAAACCTCTAAACACTTTCAGAAATGAAAATACGATCGTTTCGGGGATTTTCCAAATCCCCTTCTTGAGTTTTCTTAAGAAAGTGGTGGCAATAGTGCAATGCAAATTGAAAAATCAAAATTTCATATTAAACGTAGTCTACTACATCAACGAAATGAGAATGGAGTAAACAATAAAATATGTTTTCGAAGTCTCTGCAAAGATATAACCAACAATAGAAATATTATGAAAGTGTTTAGAGGTTTTTGAAAGCAAAAACTCTGTGAAGTATTTGTTAGGAGAATATCCTGATGAAGAAAAATAGCAGTTTTTGAAAAAAAGTACTTATTATGTTAATTCATAATAAGGAAATTGGCCTCGAACTGAATTAATAAATTTCTAATTAATTAATTACGATAATTTAAAACAAATCCGTTTTAAGAGTCTCTTAAAACCCATGGCGTGTCTCGCTGGTTCAATGTCGACTTGCTTGGAGTTGCTTAAAAAATGGTATGAAAAGGTTTCTCAATCGATTTTAAAACAATTTGATCGTATTTTAGTTAGTATTTATTTTTTTAAGTGTTTCTTGCAATTTTCTAGCCAAAGTTAAGAAAATTATGAAGTTTTGGGAAAAAATGAAGCAAAAAATTAAAAATTTAACCGGTTATTTGACCTACTTTAACCGATTATTCGGGTCGAATAATTATTTGAGTTTTAAATTATTTGTTTCGACATTAACCGAAATAGAGGCGATTAATCAAGGAATCGGTTAATCGATTAACCAATACCATTTAATATTAAAAAAATATCAATTCAAAATGAAAAAAAATACCATTTGCTATTAAAAAAATACCAATTGAAATTAAAAAAAATATATCAATTAAAAAGCAAAAAACCAAATGAAATTGAAAAATATCAATTGCAATTCAAAAAAATATCAAATAAATTAAAAATATAAATTTAAATTCAAATATACCAAAGGAAATAGAAAAATATCAATTGAAATTAAATAAATGTAAACTGAATTTAATTTGGTATTTTTTAACTTTTTTATTTCGATTTTTTTTCAATGTCAATTGGAATCTTTTTGGCTTCATTTCGTAGTTTTTACCTTCAAATTTTATTTGATATTTCTTGAATTTCAAACGGTAGCTTTTGAATTTTATGAATTTCAGGTTTTCAATTTTAAAAATTTTATTTAAAAATCGTACTTTTTGTAATGTAAAAAAATAGATAATGACAATTTAAAAATAATTAATTAAAAAGCAAAAAAAAAAATGGAAGGTATAAAATAAAAGAAAACAATAAAAATAAATTAAAAGAAGAACAAAAAAAAACGGCACCCCATCTATAACGATCTGGTATTGGTATTGGAAGAAACCAAGAATAGACTTATTTAAACTCGTATTACACTTGCTTAATTTTGTATTGAATGGATATAGGATTTATGAAATGAATCAACAGATATTAGAGAGAGTAAAAAATATAATTTATAAACAAAGTTTTTTCAAACGGAAAATCGCAAAAAATTATTAAAAATCGTTACGAACACGGAAAAAACGCTAGAAACAGAGAAAAACTTCGAAAATTCAAAATATTCTCAACAATCAATCACCGATCCCCTGTTTTTCTAAAGCGAAATTAAATATTCTTCCAGAGGAATGTATTTTATTTTTGTTACAATAACAAAATACACACATTCCTCTGGCGGAATTATTCCGCTCGCTTTATAAAAACAAGGGGGTAAATGTAATTTTAGGTTGCATTTACATCTGCACCCAAATACCGAGATTTCGACTAAAATTTAGACTTCAATCAAAATCTCGTGTAATCCCGAGATTACCCATACAAATGAAATCCCGTAAATTCGCAAGATATGTAAGAAATCTCATGAAAATCTCACAAATGTTTAGACTGTCATAGAATACAATACTGCGAGCATGTCTTTCTTCCATCAAAATATCAAAAAATCTGGCATCTAGCTTGTCGTCCTTACAAAAAAACGAATTTACTAACATAATTGGCGTTAGATCTTTACATAAAATAATGTAAATTGTACTCCGCTAATGAATAAAATGGTTTTTAGTAATATTTTTAATTT
Source organism: Leucophora obtusa (assembly GCA_949987735.1). Lineage (NCBI taxonomy): Eukaryota > Metazoa > Arthropoda > Insecta > Diptera > Anthomyiidae > Leucophora > Leucophora obtusa. The sequence goes on from OX465300.1 coordinate 16,346,075, forward strand.
AAGGTTATTTTTTATGGTACTTTATTTCCAAAAAAAAATGCGGTTGTCAAATAGAAGTCTCGCTACTGTCATAAAGTGCAAATGTAAACCGTCAAGAATTCTGGTCGAGAATTCCATTGAAATCTCAAGATTTAAAAATAGAAATGAACGCAGCATTAAAGTTACATTTCTTTAATTTTTTTTACCGTTTATCATTGATTTCCCTGATATGCTTGTATGGTTGTACTTTTTGCACTTGTGTAATTGTTGGGTCAGATCGCATTGTCACTGTACCATCACTATTGTTAGTGTCATCACTGTCATTTATTAATTTGTTAATCCCTATTTGTTTTGTTGTTCTTATTATTATTTTGTAATTTTTGTCTTTCTTTGCTCCATATGTTTAAGTACTGAGTGTTATTTTAGTTAATAACATAACAGTGACGTCACATACACATATTTGTTATTGGATGCTTTTAATGAGAGCTAAAGGTAAGTGTCCAATTCTTGTCTTTTGTTATTTACTTGTTTTTTTATATTATGTTCTTTGTGGTGCAACTATTTGTATTTTTGTTTTTTAATCAGTATCGTTTTAACTATTGAAATAAAAATAACTTTAAAATTAAATTCTCGTGGTTTGGTTTTTTTTTATTAAGTTTAAAGTTTTTTACCAAACAGTAATTTTCCTATAACCATAGATTTGCACTGTTCTCAAATATTTATGGAGAACACCCAATTAAAAACTTTACCGCACGTCCCTGCTTTAGATCAATCGGTAGCGCTGTTCTGTTTATATTCTGATCATTGCGGGTTCAATTCGAGTTCAGGGAGATGTCAAAAACATGACAACAAAAATAAATAAATTACAAAAGTAAAAATTAAAATAATAATAATAACAAACAACGGAAGTTACATTAAACAAAAAATATTTTTTCAATTATTTTTCATTTAGTGATGAAAATGTTCTCTTGATTCAATAAACTCGTTCTTTGGGGGCTTCCAATGAAAAAAAAAAACATTGCATTAATGAACAAATTCATTAATACAACACACAAAATTCTATCAGTGTTATTATTAGTTATTTCCATTTCCATTTCGATTGTTGATTATTTTCCAACAGCTTAAAATAACTATATTTTAACTTATACTAAAGGCAAATACCACTGTTTTAACTGTCATCTTCAATAGATTCTACACTCATAGAAATAAAACTGTAAAAATAGCAGAAAAAGTTACTAAAAATTAGTTAAAAATGATGTTGCAGAAAAAACCGCTAAGATTAGCAGATTTTTTTACTAAATACTAGTAAAATGAGAACAGCAAAATTAAAACTGTTACATTTACAGAATTTTAGTTATATTTAGGCTAACTTTTAGTTAATTGAAAATAGCAAATTGTACTGTAAAATCTGCAGAAAATTTTGCTAAATATTTTTAGACTAAAAATAGCAAAAATAAACTGTTAAATCTACAAAAATGTTGGTATTTTTAAGCTAAATTTAGTTGAATGCAAATAGCAGTCTATTCTGCTGAAATCACCAATAATATTTGCTAAGAAATTGTAAACTGCTGTTTTCAAAGTGCTCGATTTTTATTTGCATTAAAAAAATCTAAAAAAAACTTCGAAAATTTTAAATTTTTTGGTGATTTTTAGGCTATTAATTATTTAGCATAATTTTTTTCTGATTTTAGCAGGTTCATTTGCTATTCTCCGTTTACAAAAATTTAGCTCAAATATAACTAAAGTTCTGTATATTTAATAGTTTTATTTTTGCTGTTCCTATATTACTAACATATAGCAAAAAAAAAAACAAAAGTTTTTTTCTGCAGCACCATTTTTAACTAATTTTTAGTAGTTTTAACTAAATTTTTTACGGACTTTTTTCTATTAGTGTACCGACAATCTTTTTTGAGTGTAATATTAAGTATTTTTTAAGAGAAAACAAATTGAGTTCGCTACAAAAACCTTTTATATATTTTTTTCTACTCGGCTTCGTTAAATAATGGCTTTTTCTACTCTATAGGAATTTCCAACATCGGCTTGGCCAAAAAATGTCTTTCTGTGTAGCCGGCCTGCGATCATGACCACCACTTTATTTATGAGAATTATGTCTGGGGCCAATATTTTTATAAATTATATGTTGAACTTTTCCACAAATGATCGTGCAAGAGTTGTTTGACTTCTCTTGCTAGTACTTTCATGCGAAAAGTGTCTAAAATATTATAAGTATTATTTTCTTTTTGTTGTTCCATTTAAATTTATAAAAAAATAACCGACTTTTTAAACTTACTCGTCTAACTGTTGCGTAGTAATGGTTGTGTTGCCATAGAAGTATGCTTAATTTCCGAGTGCGTTCAACGGATGTAAGTGTTGAAAAGTTACCGTCGTTTTCTTCTTCATTCTGAGCCATTTAAGTAAAAATTGTTTTTGCGCTATTTGTTACATATGCAGCAGTAGGCATTCAAATGGTTTTTAAAAATCAACAAAACTTTAAATGAAATGTTAATTTCCTAAGTTACCTACTTAATTTTATCGGCAGTAAATAGTAGTGCAAATAAATCCGGTTACTTTTCAATATTCTATACTTTTACATCGGGTACTCAATACATTGATGGGCAGTTTCTACTTCGAAAATAATAAATTTGTATGCTAGTTTCCCCTTAAATTCTTAACTAATTGTATTTTTATGTGTAGGTATATTTAAACTATCTTCTAGAACTTTTTAACAATTTCTTCATAATTTTCCAAGAAAGGTTTTTGGAATCGGTTGCCAGCTATACCAATTATGCAACTGGTTGGAACCGATTCCATACAACTAGTTCCGGAACCCATTTCACGGAACTTAAATATAAGGCATACTTGACAGAGAATCAATTCTGTAACAGTTTGAAATTGGACATTTCAGATTACTCAAACAATTTTTTGATAAAAATTCATCGAATAATCGAGTAACGGTTAACCGATTGAATACCCTACTTAATACCTACTATCTACCTTTTAACCCATACACTTGTATTGTAGTTTTTATTTTCACTTGATTGTATTACACAACTCTATATATATGCTGGTAGTACTTAATATGGAAGTAGGTACATTAATTAGCATATAAGTAGATTAAAGCTAGTAGTGAGCACTTTTGTTTTTTTTTTTATTTCATTAATAAGTTTTTGTATTAAAATATTTTCGTTTTCTCAGTGCGCTTTTTTGTTTACATTCAACCAAAAATTTATAACTAGGGCTGGGAAGTTTATGTAAATAAATCCCAGCAACAAATTTTAGAACACGTTAACACTGAATCTATTCCCGAACAGGTTCTTTCGACATGGGTTTCATGGAACATGTTCTGGAACTAATTCCTGAAAGTCAAGATGTAAGGTTTCACTGTCCCGGAACCAAGCTGTTCTAGTTTGAAGGATATGAACCTATTGCTAACAGCTCAAACTCAATACAAAAAGAACCGGTTGTAAAACAGAATTTAGAACCTATGCTAATCCAGTATTAGGTATTTTACAACCAGTCCTTTGGATTTTTCTTCCAGATCAATTTTTTTTATTCGGGTCCAAAATTTTTCAGATTTCAATAAATTTTTTTCATTTTATCCAAAGAAATATAAAATCTTTTTACATTAGGGCTTCGATTACAAAAAAATTTGCTAGCATTTCCAAGAAACATTTTTACGGACTCTCCGGCACATACGGAATCCTGAATCCGGATTTTACGGCACGTTAACTGTCCGTAAAACACGTAGCCGTCAATGGTTGTATGTATACGGAACATTAATGGACTATGTAATCGGATTTTCGAACACAATACGTTTTAACTCCGTTTTGGTGTATCCGTTTCAGTACGTTTAAATACGGACTTAATTGATTTTAGTTTGTTATCAAACTAAAAGGAATTGAATTTTTTTAAGAAATGCAGCTCAACCCTTCAGTCGGTAAAACAGTACACCGATAAAATTTCTCAGTTACTTAGTTAAAGAATTCCTCAGTTAAAATGGAGAAAAAAATTGACTAAAATAATACCTATCAACTAATATTTCTGTTATATAAAATTAATTTTTTGTTACCCTGTAAATACAAATAAACAAATTCAAAATTGTCAAGAACTTTTAAAATAATATTTTTAAATTAAAAGAAGAGACAAAAAATTTATATATCTAAATTTTTTGGTTTATTTATTTTGTTTAGTCCAAGGTAAGTCAATTTGTTAAAGATTTTCTATAATGTAGTAAAACGTATTCACTATTGTTTAGATCGAGAATGTGGTCCATAAGTTCTTGCACGTGGAACTATCTGGAGATTTTTATGAAGGATTTAATAATAATGAAAGTAAATATGTGTGATGGAAGAATCCAATTAATCAAAACAATAATTTAAAATTGTAATTTGTTTCAAATGTGTAAATAAATTATAAAATTAAAGTCTAAAAAAGTATTGCAAAAAAAAATTTAGATGGAGGTATGACATTGGATTTCTATTAAAATTTCAAGTCGGTTATTGTTGACTAATAAAATAATTAACACGTTCGTTGGTTTTAACGGAGCTATTATTTTTATTTATTTGAAAAAATATTAGTTATTTTCAATTAATTTTAATAACTGAGCTTCAGTAGGGGGTATTTCACTTGAGACTCAGTTGCAAATTTAGTAGTCAGTAACTGAGAAATTTTTTCGGTGTAGCAATAGCGGGAGTACGTTCTAAGATGGTAAGATTTATGAAATTTACTTGTTTCACAATGGTTTGTGTAAGATGGTTTGTCTTTCTAACAAAGTCTGCGAATTTTATCATATGCAGAAAACCATTGTGAATACAATCAATTAAACCATAACTAATTTATCGTTTCATTTGCATATGTATAGATGTTCGATTTTGTTATAGGGACCCAATCGTGAATTTATGCGCTGGATAGATTCTTCTCGTTGATATCAAGCGTAATTGCCGGCAACACAGAACGTACTTTTAACATGGTTAAATCCGATGGAGTTCAACGTGGACTTGTTGGTAAAATCATCGAACGTTTTGAGCAAAAAGGATTTAATTTGCTTGCTCATCCCTTTTTCCCCGGTCAACTGCATGAGCTCCGGCCTAGTAGTTCCCAAGCTGTGGGATGCTTTGAACGCTGTCAAAACTGGCCGTCAAATTTTGGGTGAAATCAACCCTGCTGTCTCCTTGCTCGGAACCATTCGTGGTGATTTTGGCATCCAAATTGGCCGCAAAATTCTTCACGGTTCCGATGCTGTAGAATCAGCACAAAAGGAAGTTGGCTTGTGGTTCGTTGAGAAAGAATTCCTTGACCGGAAACCCGCTGCTATTAACTGGGTTTACGAACAAACTCCAAAATAGTTTATTAATTTTATTTCAATGAAAATATGATATATCCCAGAGTAGAAAATCATTACCAGATATGTGGTTATGTAACTACATACTTGATAATGGTAACTAGTTACTTTTGTTATTACATTTCTTATTACCTTTATATGGCGATGTCGCGAAAAATAATGAGTTATGGTTACACACCTGCATACGAAAAATCCAAAAATATATCGTTACCTATGTGCTTACCAGTACTGATAAAAATAATGAGTCTAAAAATAGATTTTCAAAAAAATAAATTATATAAAAAAAAATATTTTTTATTGTATTTTTTTTTTTAAATAAAATTTGCTGGTGCGGGAATCGAACCTGGATCTACAGATTGCCAGTCAATAGCTCTACCATCTGAGCTATATCGACATGTAATATTTAATAGATAAAAACATAATTGACCTGCTGCACACAAGTAACTTTACTCGCCAACATACAAAAAATCAAAAAATATGTGGTTACATATATCCTTACCAGTGTTGAAAAAATATTGAGTCTAAAAATAGATTTCAAAAAATTTTCAAAATAATCTAGAAAATTATTTTCTATTTGAAATAATGATAAAAATATGTCATTATCAGTAACTCATTATTATATGTTTTCAAATAATGCATTTCTATGTTTAGTTCTTAATGTCATACCAAAATAGGCTATCTATGCCAGCCAAGGCAATATACACTCGAATATTTTTTTGTGTGTATTATTCACATGAGGTAGGTCCGAGACCGATTTCCAGAAATCAATTTTTATGAACCGTCACGTGACCCACGTGACAGTTTTATAGAAATGGATCAATCGGAAGCGTTACAAGACCTGGCCTACTTTTATTATTGGGGTGTGTTAATACTCCTGTGGAGCAACAATTTCGTCCGCTTTGCTCCATCTCGATACGGGCCATTTTAAAAAATCGCTATTTTACCAAATGGCCTCTATCTCGAAAACTAAGCGAGATGATTATGAACAGTCATGGTGACCCACGAAATGCACTTCTTGCACAACGACCACTTTCATAAAATGTTTGGATAACTTTTACGCGTTCTTCAACTGAATATCGCTCCATGGCTTAATTTTCCAAAGACTGTAGTACCAATTGTAGCAAAAAAAATTTAAAAAGCCTCCACAAATCACAAATACTTGCTTTCAAAGATCTGCACTACTATTGAATCACCCTTTATTATGTGTATTATTACCAGGGCAAGTTTAAAATGGCACAAAAAAAGTTGAAATTGGCAGGCAAAATTGCACAAAAATAAGTAAAATTGGCACAAAAAACGCAAAAATGGCACGGTTATTCCAAAAATTTTAAAGTATAATAATTGATTTAAGTGTCTTTCTGAATGTTTTCAACAAAAATACAATAATGAAGGAATTTACCGTTGAACTGCTAAAGTGCATTCGCCGTATATTAGTATGATTTAAAAAAAAAATCTGGAATTTTATTAAATATGATTCCCTTGTGTCTGTTAAATTTTTCAATAAAAATGTTTTCTTCTTCTTCTTCATATAAATCAACTCTAAAAAATATCGTTTTTTTTTTTAATTTTTTACAAAAATTGTTTACAAAGACTGAGTTTTTACTGAATTTTATAGCATTTTTATAATGAAAAGTCTAAAAAAATAGACAAAATGGCTTTTTTTTTGGCAAGGATTTGTAAATAAGTGAAAAATGGCATTTAATAGCAAATGCCAAAAAAAACTTGCCCTGATTACTACATATATTATTCTATGTCAAGATACGTCACAATGGGTTTTACGTCATTACCAAATACAATGTAGTTCGATTATAACGAACTCGCAGTGACGGGACAATTTAGTTCGTTATAATCGAACTTTTTACGTTTCGTAAAAAGCGTGATGAATATTTTATAAAGATCTTTTAAATTTCTAGACTTTATGTTAAAATCCTCTAATTTTACAATTTTTGTTTCTAAAATTTAAGGGATTCTTCCATTGGATTATGTTCTACATAAATTTTGAAGTGGAAAATAATTACTTTTAATATTTAGGCTGCGTGCGGTCTGGCTAAATTGAAGCTAAACTAAACTAACATTTCTGTCATACTTACAGCTTTCATAAATTTAGACTAAAGTGTGCGGGGTCCCAACTTGACATTAAATTTAGTTCGGCATCCAGAATTTTAGCAATTTCCGGCTTTTTTCACAAAAATTTATTCCAATTTATGGAAACACAAATTAAAAATAATTTTAAACACAAAAAAAATTGTTGATGTTTTTTTTTTTATATTTTCAAAAATTTCTTTACAGTTTTCAAAAATTGACAACACATTTAGTTTAGGCTTTCAAATAATTTAGTTCAAAAAATATGTTCTCTTAATTGCGTTGCCAACCTTTATATCAAAAATATATTAGTTTAGTTTCAATTTAGCCTGTTCGCACACACCCTTAGATTTGAATTAACCCATTTGTAAGAAAGCTGGATTCCGTGGCAATTTTTTGGTAGAAGGATACACCGATTTCGTAGTAAGCGTTTTTTGTAATTTTTATGACTAAGTCGCACCCAGAGCTTTGAAGAATTAATATTTTTTGAATTCTGAATTAAAAATTTTAATGAATTAATTCACAAAAGACTATATATTGAATTTAATTAAATCATATTTGTTTTTGTTCGATTTTTTTTATTATTTATTTATTCAATTGCTATAGTTCTTTTCATCAAACCAAATGAATTAATTCACTGGTGAACGCGTTCAATTTTATAAATCGAAGGGATAAAAAGTTTATTAATTCCTTAGTGAATAATTCACCACTGAATTCGTTCAATTTAATTTTTCGTTCAGTGAATTGAAAAAAAATACGTTCAGTGAATTAAAAAAAAATACTTTCACTGAATTGAAAATTAAAAAATACGTTCACTGATCTCGAAAACAAAAAACACCGTTCACTGAATTAAAAAGCTCTTTTCTGCCGTTCAGTACACAGTGGAGTGTTTTCAAAATATTTTGGAAATAATTCAGCCATTATTGATTATTTTTTGCCTCAAAGTTAAAAGTTTCTTTAAGAACACATATAGTATTTATATTTTTCTGGAAGCATAATCCTTTTAGATGAGCGTAATGGGAAAAAAATTATCCACTAGAACATTTTTCTTCCGAATTCGAGTAAAACATCCTATTTTTAGAAAATTTTCACAGTGTTTTGGGAGTTGTGGGATTTTTTCATCTTATCTCAAATATTTTTCTATTTTTATATAAAGAATATTAACAAATAATAAATGGCTGAATTATTGCCAAAATATTTTTAGAACACTCTACTGTGTACTGAACGGCAGAAAAGAGCTTTGGATTTCAGTAAACGTAATTTTTCGTTTTTCAATTCAGTGGATATATTTTTTTGTTTTTTAATTCAGTGAAAGTAAGTTTTTATTTTTCAATTCTGTGAACGTAATTTTTTTTTAATTCACTGAACGTAATTTTTTTTTAATTCACTGAACGAAAATGAAATTGAACGAATTCAGTGGTGAATTAATTCAGTAAAGAATTAATTCACTTAAGTTAATAAAAAGAACTTTAGCAATTGAATTAATTCTTTGAATTTATTTTTTGTTGTATTTTTAAGGAATTTTAAAAAAAATTGGTATTTTTAGACGTTTTTTAAAAATTGTTATTTGGCAACAGTAATTGCTCAGATTTGTACGCATCTTTGGCAGTTGAGAGAAAATAGCGTATTTTTAATACAACAAAAAAAACGGATTAATTTTCTACATACTTACAATTTTACAAATACGAATAACCTTGAAAGATCAGCCAAATTCTTTTTTAAAGTGTGAAAAGAACACAGAATTTTTCCTTCCTTAAATATTTTCTTACATGTCTTTCTCGAAATATCTTCGTATTTGCGACCTGCAGCTGTTTACAGCCAATTTTGGTGGGACCTTTTTATGGCCACTAGGTCTAAACATGGACCGATTTTAACCAAAATCCTTGGGCCGAGATAGGTCGTTGAAAAAAATTTCATAAAAATATCTTAATATTTGCGACCTGTAGAGTGCGCACAAGAATGCATGGACGGACATCGTTAAATCGAAACAAAAAGTGATTCGGAGTCGATCGGTATACTAAAAGGTGGGTCTAGGTCCAATATTTTTTAGTGTTACAAACATCAGCACAAACTTATTATACCCTCTCCACGTAGTGGTGTAGGGTATAATAAGTTTTGCAATGAAATGGGCAAGTGTTTTCCACTACAGTGCAATTGATATCATTTTAACGTTTCACTGCAAGCGATTTGACATTTCGTATAATAACAATTACTGCTTTTGAAGGCACCTGGTTACATTATGCTCTCCAACTAATTATCTGGAATTGAAACAGTAATTTCCATAACGAAATGTTTAACATTTATGTTTCATTCGGTCCAAAATATTTAAATTTTTTCAAGAAATTATGGAATTTACAGTTCGTACTATTTTAACTCTTTCACTACCCTTGTACACTACAGTGTACACTAGACCATACGTCAAAAAAAGTCACCCTCCACTATGAAGTATTTTTGCAAGGCAATTTAAAAAAAAAATTTTTTTGCCGAACGAAGGAGTCGCCTTTTTCAATTTTTCGTTACAGCTTCGGTATTTAAAGTCGGATTTTATAGTGTGGTATATCGATTTTTTTGCCTCAAGGAGGCCAGTGTTTTGCTATTACGTAAAACTCCAATGAAAAAAAATTTAAAAAGGCAAGCAAAATATAAAAAAATTTCTACTGTGTTTATCGAAAAACTTCCTTAGCAAAAGTTTAATGATTTTTTGCGAGCTTTACGGCATGTTTATCTATCACGAACGAAAAGAAATTTTCGTTAAAATAGCAAACGAAAACTCCTTTTGGTTCATGTATAACGAAACACAATTTTTACCGAACGATAACGTAAGCATATAAAATGTTCCTTATTATTTGGGTTCATATAAAACGAAACAAATTGCCAGTTAAGTCAAAATCAGACGATAACTAATTTGCTTTCGTTTAAAGTAAAATTATAACTTTTATAATAACCCAGCAAAAACATGGTAATGACAGGTCATTACCATACGGATTACCAAGTAATGATAGGTCATTACCTTTTACATTACTTTAGAATACAAAATAATGACTTACCGATAATAAGTTATAGAAGTACTTATATATTCGTGCAAAGTAATCACTTACTGGTAATTGATTAAATAAGTACTGATTAAGTCTTTTATATTAACATTTTATTTATAAATTTGTTTTGAACTAAATTTTCCAAGGTAAAAAGTTTTATTTTGCCAGTATGACCAACTATTTTAAAATGTAGGGTAACCACTTATTTTCTAACTTCTGAGTAACCACTTATTCTATCTTCGTGAGTAACTACTTATTCTTTCACTATGGGTAACTCGTTATTCCCACTTTTTTTGTAAGCGAGAGGGTAATGACCACCCATGAATTTTTGGACATCGCGAACAAAAGTAATGTTGCGAGTAAATAGCCTGGTAAGTAGTGAAACCCTCTGTGTGCTACTTACTCGCTTAATTACTCGGTAATGTCTGTTTTTGCTGGGAAAGAACCATGTGCAATTTTTTGCCAGCTTCTGTGCGCATTAATAATTGCACAAAAAAATTAATACCAAGTATTTACCTGCATATATTTTATATTTTTACAATTATATACATATGTAATCTATATACAAACCTAAAGAAACACACTCTTTTATGGATATTAAAAAACCTTTCTTTAAGTTGATTATTTGCTTAAATAAAACCGTTCGACGGGCTTGAACTTTTTAAATTTTTATGCCATTGCACTGTTTTAGACACTTTTTTAATATTTTGTATTTATTTTGAATATTTTTCTTGTATATATTATTTTTTTTTAAATTAATTACAATAAGTTTCAATATTTTTTATATTTTATCATTGTTATTTATTTATAAAGATTTGTCAAAACAATAAAAGGGGGTTACCATCGATTAGTATTTTAATCAAAATGTATAAGAAAACTTTGAATAATTTGAAAAAGAAATTGTTGGCAATTCTTTCATTTACAAAAACCAAATGAAATATAACGTAACAGACGTAAGTCTAGACGAAAAATTATAATCGTTTTACATAAACCAAATATCTTACGTGATCGTTCGTTTCCCTTTCGTTCGTTTAATTTTCGTTTCTTTTTAGATAAACAGGCCGTTAATTTTCTGACATTAGGGTCGTACATTTGGGTTGTAGCAACTGAGAACTGGTGGGTAACTACTAGAACGGGATACTTGAGGTCAATGTACCTTAGAGCAAAACACTGGTCTCCTCGAGAGAAAAACATCGATGTATCATAATTTAAGACCCGACTGTATATGCCAAAGATAGTTATAACGAAAAATGTAAAACGGCGACCCCTACACGCAGAAAAAAGAGATTGTTGGATATATTTACAGGCAATTATATATATGTTTATAAACTACTGTACTTATGTTTGAGGTGTGTTTCCAATTATTTTATTTTTATCGTTATAATAGATATGTCTCCAGGCAAACACTGTAATGTTTGAAAGTTAGTCATATTTTCCCACTTAAACAAAAATATATTTGCATTTTTATTTTATCATTATTATGTTTGTGGAGTGCAAATATAATAATGATAAATATATATATCTTTGCCTGCAAACATTTATATATTTGCGAGTAGATGTATTTCATATGATTCAAACATACATATGTTTACAGGCAAAAATATTATATTTGCTGGCAAACATATTATATTAAAAACACGGCAAATATATTTTGACAGTTCTTCCAAACATATATATATCACCAGCAAATATGTTTCCTGCAGGGCGATTTTTTTCAGCGTGTACGTTGTGCGAAAAGAAATTTTTTTTTAAAACTTCCTGCAAAAATATTTCATTGTGGAGGGTGTACGTCCTCACTTTTTTTTGCCTGTAGGGTGGTAAAATTCGATAATGCAAAAAAAGCTTTACTCTTTTCGTAAATATTTTCAAATCCTTATATGTATAAGCCGTTCAACATGGCAATATGGTCGCGATATTTGTTAACGAAGTCTAATTTTTTTAATAGGTTTGTTTTTTTTTCGAATTTTGTATAAATTTTCCATACAAATTTAAGCATTTATAAAACTTTTAAGTAAGCTGCTTAAAAACTAAGTAGTTATAAAAATGCTACCAAGTCTTAAAAATTCTTGGCTTTTCTCTTTTAAATGTAAACAAAAATATTTGTCATAAAAATATTTGAAATTTTCGAATTCTTTATTTCATAAAATATTAAAAACAGCAACGAATAACAAATGAATTATGCGTTTGTTAGTAAAGGTAGGGCAGGGCACACGAAAACAGCTTTTGTACAAAGGCGAATCCAAATGTTTAAATTTTATTTGTTTACAAAAAATAAAAGAAAAGTCAGGTAAGTACGGATAGTCGTTTTTTACAAGTCGTTATAGATATAGATATAAAATTCGTAAAAAACAAACCTAATATATCATAATGTCCGAGAAAAGGGTGTTTTAATATTTCTAACTAATGAAGATAGATAATTAAAATTTGGCATATTGCTCCGCTTTATGACGAGAAGAAAGCTGACCAAAGGATTTTTGGCTACGTCCTACCAGGACGGGAAAAAAGGGGAAAAGTCTCGCCCTTGGCGGCCTGCTAAAAACCCCTTTCGCTAGAAACCTGAAATTTAAAATATGTGTTCCTTGGAGTATGGGCTAACTTATCTGGAAAGTACTTTTTGGAAATTTGAACAGGGACGTTGTAAAACTGGGGTTCAAAAGGGGAAAAGTGCCCCCCCTAACGGCCTGACCAAACCGCTGGAGCTAGGAAGTTGAAATTTGGTATGAAGGTTCCTCCTCTGTCGTAGACATCCACTAAAGGCGGGTTCCGCATACACCGTAGTCGGCGCCGAAAACGAAATTCCACACATTAGCGCCGAAAAAAAGTTCTTTGCCGAAATCGGCGCCGAAAATTAGGAACGTAACAGCGCCGATCAGCAACGAAAAACTAACGAAAAGGCAACGGAACGAAAACAACTTCAAGTAGGTTTTTTTCGGTGCTAGCTCTTTGCACCGAAAACAACAAAAAAGTATATTAAAAATTTAGTTTAAAAAAAATGTTTTTTTCCTGAATACTTAGTAGCCTAAAAAATCAAGAAAAACTGTAAAAAAATTTTTATTTTTTTTTTAGATTTTTCTTAAATTCAAATAAAATTCGAGCCTATTGAAAACAGGAGTTTTAAATTTTTTTAGCAAATATTTTTGTTGATTTTAGCAGAATAGACCGCTATTTGCATTCAACTAAATTTAGCTTAAAAATAACAAAAATTTTATAGATATATGAGTTTATTTTTTCTATTTTTAGTTTTTTTTCTTGAGTTTCAATATTACTCAAATATTATTCAAAATGACAACTAAAGAAATAGAACGCACTAATTTCGTTTCAGTTTCTGTTTTATGCCGCAATGCTCCCAACCGAAACGAAATAGAAACGAAGCGGTGACGAACAACAACGTTTTTCAGTTTTCGTTTTCGGCGCCGATTGCAGTGTATGCGAAAACCCGCATTAAGACGGTCTGCGGTAACTTTATTGGCTAGAAACCTGAAATGTAAAATAAGGTTCTTTTTGGAATTTTGGACAGGGACGTTGCAAATGGGGGTTAAAAAAGGGAAAATTGCCCCCTTAGGGGCCTGCCCAAATCACTGGAGGTAGAAAGTTTGGTATGAAGATTCCTCCTCTATTGTAAACATCCGCCAAGATGGCATTTTTGAAATTTTATACAAATAGGATCAAACACAGGAAAGGTCTCTCCCTTGACGGGCTGGCCTAACTGCTGGGGATCTGAGATTCGATTTGTAGGTTTCTCCTCCAACGTAGATATCCGCTAATACGGCATTTTTGTAAATTCCTACCGGGCTGGCTAAACTGCTGGAACTAGGGAGCTGAAATTCTGTATGTAGGTTTCTCCCCCAATGCAGACGTACGCTAAGACGGCATTTTTGGAAATTTATACCGGGAGGGCTAAAAAGGAAACTTATCCACAAGGTATTTTTTGGAACTTTGGACAGGATCTAGTAAAAATGGGGGTTCTAATGAGGAAAATTGCCCCCCTCTTTTGCTAGAAACTTACCCCTAAATTCATAAACGCTTGGTAAACTTATAGGAGGTTTATTGAACAAATTTTGTATGAAATTGACGTTTTGTAAACCTGCTTTAACTTTACAAAGCATTTATGAATTTAGGGGTTAAAATTTAAAAAACAGGGGTGTTTGGAACACTAAAATTAAGAAATGAAATGGGAAACGAGTGGAATTGACACACAAGTGGAACGAAGGGAGAACGAACGGGAAACGATTGGCATTGAAACAATAGACAATGGAAATAGAATGGAAGAGGGAACGAAATGGAATGGAATATGGAACAAAATGGAATAGGGACCGAGATGGCATCGAATTAGGAACGAGTGGAATTGAAACACTTCAGTGAAAAAAAGGAATTGAATAGAGAAAGTGCAAAGAAAGGGAGTGGAGAAAAGAACAACTGATATGACAGACAGTAGGAACGAAATGGAATCTGGGAACGAGTTGCATTGGAAATGGAATTTGAATGGCTTAAACTGCTGGAGTTTGGTACTTAAAATTTCGCATGTGACTTCCTTTAACATAGGCATACATCCACTGCGGCAGGATTATATACCATACAATTGGGTATTTTTACGGGGAGGAACAGAAAGAGGTAAAATCCTTTTTAATTACCTGTTCAGACACTTTAAGCAAGGAATATGAAACTTAGCAGTGAAACATACTCTAGAAAAAGGTTAAACAAATTTATTAAAAGAAAAATACCTTTGAAAAAGAATGCAATATATATATTGCGATATTTAAACTGCCGCGGCATGCCGGTAACCAAGCATCGGTGGAAGAAACCGACGAAGTAAACTTTTCAACTGAATTTGTGAATTTACTTGAATTGCCAGGTCTACTTTTTAGTATAATATCAATTTATCAAAAAATCAGCTAAATTTTTTTTTATTTTATAAAAAAGCTATCTTTCCACACAGAATGCTTCAGAGTGTTACTCAGCGTCGTTTTGGAGAAAAATTCCTTGAAAATTGCATACCGGTTTCATTTCGCTTTTTTACCGGTCTAATTCTGTAATAACTTGAACTACCGTTAGAATACCGCTAAAATAGCGAAACACAGATTTATAACGGTATTTTGCAGATACAACAAAATGTAACAGGTAATATTATGAAATAAAACCTTTGATATTCGGAGATACATGCCGCTATTGTACTCGCAGTCCTAAAATTAAAATATCGGTATTGATATGGACGTGGTAAGCAACTACCCTTATATTGAAAAGGTAGTGCTTGCCAACCATGGTATATATGTTATAAGGAACATTTGGATGAAACCATACCTCCGATTTGAATGATTACTACAAATGATTACAAAATCGAAAATAAGTTTTAAACTATTTAAAATCTAAAATTCATTTCGGTATTATTAATTAGGTCAGAATATGCCTTTTAAAATGGTATGTATATAG
This sequence comes from Leucophora obtusa, assembly GCA_949987735.1. Taxonomy (NCBI): domain Eukaryota; kingdom Metazoa; phylum Arthropoda; class Insecta; order Diptera; family Anthomyiidae; genus Leucophora; species Leucophora obtusa. The sequence continues at coordinate 16,361,939 of OX465300.1, forward strand.
ATTTTTTTCATGGAAGGGTCAAATGTCATTTCCTGGGGTCTTTAGTTCAAATACCAATTCCTCGAAATGCGCATTTTTAAAAATATATTTTTAATTGCATCCCCTTCTATATTTATAGAAAAATTCAGGGTGGTATCTTGATTCATGTCTTAATTATAGCCAAAAACATTTTCATAATTATGTTTCTTTTTGATTAATGCATGTAAGTATATACATAAATTATTCTGGCCCTTATCTGAGAAGTTGTTGTGAAAAGTTATCATTTTACCTCTACAATGGTCTGGGAGAATTGCAATTACTTAAAATTTTCCAAACGATTTTGGATTTGTATTGCCTTGTTAGAAAGGTAATTCAGTCTAGACCAGGGTTGGCAGGCAATACCGCTAAAATAACGTTATCGATTCAAAAAATTTTCAACTGACTACCGTTACTGCTAAAATACCGTTACCGAAATACCGTAATCCTTAAAATACCGTTATCGAAATAACTCAAATACCGTTATCCTTAAAATACCGATACCGAAATAAATGAAATATCAATACCTTTAAAATACCGTTACGGAAATAAATGAAATACCGTTACCCCTAAAATACCGTTACCGTTATTTTAAATTTTCTGTTTTTGGTAATTGAACGTGGTTATTGAGTATTTTTCATACATTATGTTGATAAATTGGTTCTGTTTTTAATCTCGTTTGTTTTCTGTAAAAAAAAAAATTGCGGGATGCATCGAAATAACTGAGTACCATTATCTTTAAAATACCGTTACCGAAAAAACTGAAATACCGTTAACCTTAAAATATCGTTACCGAAATAACTAGAAAACGGTTATCCTTAAAATAATGATACCGAAATAAATTAAATAGCGTTACCCTTAAAATACCGTTACCGAAATAACCTAAAATAGCATTACCCTTACCAACAACCGCATCGTTTCGGTTACCATCCATGGTCTAGATTACGATTCTATTAGCACTTTTCAGAAATACAGTTATTTAATAGACAGTATATTCCAAAAACGCCAAAAAAGTAATTTTTTCTCCTTGTCAATCGTATTTCAAAACGTTCAAGGGCCAGGGATAGCTCAAAAATTCTTCGATTGAGCTGAAAGTTTTTCTTGGAAAGCATCATATGTGGTACTAAAATGTATTAAACCAAACGATTGTTGTATTAAAAAATGTTACTTACATTTAGCTGCATTATTATTTTGTTGTATGCCCAATGCCATCGTTGTTTTGCCGTTACTTCAGTTTTTCGTTTCATTATTTGCATATGACCACCAACAACTTCTTCCGTTTCACCGCGTATCAATTTGGGTTTGCGTGCCTGTGATATTCTAAGATTTGCCAGCGAAGGTGGCATTTCACCAATTTGGTCATCTTCATCTTCATTTAGAATATGACTTGATTTGCGGCTAAGCGTTTTGGAAGGTGATCCCACAAGATCATGCAAACCAGCTTCTTCATCAAGATCATCCTTTTCATCTTCTTCCAATATTATGCTGTCTTGTTTTTTTATCTGTTGATGAGGCAAGGATGAAGTAGTGCTGGTCGTTGTATGTGGTGTTGATGCTGTGCCAGACGGGGGATCTTTGGATATTGATGCGCAGGTTGAAGTGGTTGAAATTGTCGTGTGTGGTTGCTGTTGTTGTTGCTGATGATAAAGATGACTGGAGCTGCTTATACCTTTCACACTACCGCTTGAGCTTTCATCTGGATAATTGTCACTGTCTTCGCTATTATACATATCATCCATATATTCATCCATTATCTCTGATTGTACATGATCATAATCATCTTCTACTACGTACTGCAGCGACGATTGCTTATGCATTTGACGCAATTGTTGGTTATGTATCTCCTCTTTTTCCAAATATTTAAACTCATCCTCTTCATTAAAATAATCATCCCGATAATCATAACCACCATTTGTGTGCTCATAATAACCATTAGTTGCTATTGGTCGTGACGTAGTCACCATTGTCGTTGGTGCTGACGACGACGACGGTGCCGCTTGCTGTGAATCCATATAGTAATCTGGCTGCTCACTATCGATATCATAAGTCGGTGCCCCTCGTTTAAGAGGCTGTACAGAAAACTTATTACCAAGTTCCACTACGACCTCATCGTATAGCTCTGTGGGTTGTTGTTTCACTAAACAGCCCGATTTATCATTGATGGTGGGCAGTTTTTTGCCAGTGGATCCAGCTGACGGCACCGATGGTAATAACTTCATTTGCGGTATCTGTTGCTGTTGCTGTTGGTTTTGATTTTGATTTGTATAGTAATATTCTTCTTGATCTTCTAAATCCAAATGCTGATGAGCATGGATTTGTTGCTGCTGATGACTTAAGTCATCAGATAGCTGATGTATATTGCTATTCTCATAATCATTACCATCACCGGCAACACCATTACTTAGAGAGTATGGACTAGCTAGCGAGTCTTGATGAAATGAACTTCGTTTAAAGTTAGTAGTAGCTACAGAAGATGTTTTTGTTGTTGTTAAAACCTCGGCGGTGGTAGTGGTGGTGTTAGATTGAGATGTAAGTTGAATATTTTTTTGCACTTTTGTTTGAGCTATCGAAGCTCCCTGATTCACCACCTGCGTCGCTGTTTGCATTGCCGCAGCTGCCTTTCCGAAAATGGAACCAAACATACCACCGCCACCTGTTGACGCTTTGGTAGCAGCAGCTGTAGTTGCAGACGTACTACTGTACGTAGTTGCCGCTGTTGCTGCTGCTGATGTTGGTTGAGCGATTTGCGACGCTGCATTGGTTAAAGAAGAAAACAAAGACGATGTGGCCTTTTTAGCTGCCGTTACCGTTGTGGAATTCGTGTTTTCTGATGTTGCAGCAGTTACCGTGGCTAAAGTTGTTTTCATACTTTGTGTATATGCCGCTGTCTCTGCAATTTGTTGTAACGAGGCTGTTGTATTCGTCATCAAGTCATGCTCGCTGAAGCTAGCATACTCGTCATAGTGATGACTCTCATCGTTATAAAAATCCTTACCTAGATCTTGCGAAGCATTTGTAGACGTCTCATCGTATAGCAACATTTGATCAGGAGGATTTAAACACATTTCATCTTGGTTATAATCAAAACTGCTAGTTACATGATAAAATGCCGGTTGGCTGCTGTAGTAAAGACCAACATTGCTGCCATCATTATAAGTATCATTACTAACGTATGCAGTTATTGCTGCGGAGTTGTCACAAACGTTTACGTTACTACTGCACGTCTCGTTGCTATTATTATTATCGTTATTATTATAATATTCACCATTAATCATACTAGCGTTAGCTGCAGTTGTCGTCAAAGTTTTATTGCCTAATTCGTCTAAATATTCACTAGTATTGGTTGTTGTCGTAACATTATTTAATTGAATTTGTTGCTGTTGAAGATTTTCCTCTGTTTTGATTGGTTGGCCTAAGCTATTGACGTTAAGGCTAGAAGTCGTAACGGTGTTTAAATTATCTTTTATATTGCTGGTTGTTGTTACTGTTCCTAATGGTGTTGACTTTGTTGCTGCAGCTAACAAGTTGCCAACATTTGGCACCAGTTTAGAAGTGAACCCAAAACCAAATGACTTTTTAGTTTGCTGAGGCTCTCCACCACCAACACCACTTAAAACACCATCTAAGCCACCTTTTAAGCTTTGGGAAAGGCCTCCCAGCATGCTGGATGCTTTTAGGGTATTGGTAGTACCAGTGGTGGTAGTTTTTTGTGGAGTTGGCGTAGAAGATGATAAAAAAGATGTTGTTACCAGATTTGAGCTGGGGGAATAATAATCGCCAGTACTAGCAACATCACCGCTACCGTCATCAAATGAATTTAACGAGCTTGTTGTATATAATGATTTGCTTATATTTTCTTCCATCAGGCGTGTTTGTAATGTTGTAATGACTGCGGATGTTGTTGACATGAGATTAGCTTCATCATTCCCTGTCTTTAAAGTCGCTGATGTTGCTGTTGTCGTTACAGTTGATATCTGATTGGTATCCTTCAACGTTGTACCAGCAGTGGTGGTTGTAGTCGTTGAAGTTGCAGCAGTTGTAGTTGTAGTGTCAACGATCAGTGAATTAAGATTCACACTAAAGCTGTTGTAAAAATTATCATCAAAATCAACAATCGTCAAGGCAGTGTTGGCAGTAAGTGGGTCTTTTGTTGGTGATAACGGTGATGTTTTTATTGCTGCTGCTGCTGAAACTGTATATGTGTTCAACGTATTTTTGGTTTCTAAAGACGTCAACGATAAATCAGTCTCTCGGTTCTTTAAACCATTGTGATGATCGAACTGCAAAGGAGATAAACTAAACTTTGACTGGGTATTGTCGTCTATAGAAGAAGTAGTAGTGGTTGTAGTAGTAATGACGGTGTTATCTGTAATGGACGTATTAGTTACAACACCGTTTGTCAATGGTGCTGTTTGGCTAACATTTATTTCATGCATTTTATATTGTTCTAAATATGTCAAATCGAAATCCTTAAGATAGTCGGGTAATTCAGTTAATATCTTTGTCTCATTATTGAATTCTAACCCTGATCCTAATGATGCTAACGGCGATGAAGATGTTACCGTTATAAAATCTTTAAAATAATCTGCATATGCTGCATTTAATGTTGCAGTAGCAGATGTTGTTGTCGTCGTCGTCGGTGTTGTCGACGTCTCTTGCGAATCAAGTGTACTTTCTGGTAATTCTAAATTGGTTGTTGTAAACAAACTTGATGCTGGTGTTATTAACGTAGAAGCCTTAACAACTTCAATGCCATTATTGTTGTTGGCTTTTGTTAACATTTGTGTTGTAATTATCGGCAATGATTGATTTATGTTTAAAGAGGATGTTGTGGTTGTTGCTGCTGCTGGGGATATGGTCGTTGAAGTAGGCGTAGTAAACGATGAAACAAGATTCGTCGCCACTAAATCTAGCTTATAGTCTTTCAAATAATTGTCATAATCTTGAAAAAATGTTGTTGATTCTGTTGGTTTTGATCTTGTTGTTACTATTGATGATGCTAAATCTAAATCTAATGTTGTTGATGATGTTTCATATGATGGCGTTAATGTTGTAACATTACTTGACGATGTTGTTACTGTTGTTGATGATGATGATGATAATGTTGTTGGATAACATGAAGTTGAGGTAATAATTTTAACAACACTACCGTTAGGACTTTTAATGTTTGTTTCATCTATTTCGTTCGTACTAATGCTACTTTTACGTCTAATATTATATGCGCTAATATTATCACTGAAATTTAAAGCTTTTGTTGTTGATGTTGTTGTTATATTGTTATCATGTCCACTACTATTTATTGCTACAGTTGTTGTTGTTGGCATTTTTATAGGTGATGTATTAATAGATGACGATAATAAAGTGAAATTTTCTATATGATTTTCTAAATTATGATATGATGGTGGTATGTAAGAGGAAGTAGAGGTTAAACCCTCTGTTAGTTCATTATTGATTATGTAGCTGGTGTCGTTACTGGGTATTGCTGTTGCTGTTGTTGTTTCTGTTGTTGTTGTTGCTGCTGCTGTTGTTGTGCTATAATCACTACTTGAGTATGTTGGTAATGTAAAGGGTTTAAAATAATCCGTATAGTCATAAGAAGTTTTATAATCTGTATTAAGTATTGCCATAGATGGTTCAGTCAATGATAGGGATGTTGGCGAGATGGATGAGACTTTTAACACAGGCTCGGATAACGTTGTCGAAGTTTTTTCTGCCGTTGTTACCAACATCGTAGTTGTTATATCCGTTGAGTTTGAATAAAGTTTCTCTAATGCTATATCTTCATTAGTGTTTGATGTATGTGATGAAGTTTCTGCTAATCTGGACGGCGCACTTGATAAATTATCGGTTGATTCTACTTTTTCACTTTCGGCTTCATGGTAGTGTTCCATTTGTGGTAGGTAATATTCATTTATGCTGTATTTATCTTCCATCATATTTTCTATATTATTATTGTAAAAATTATTTTTGCAATTATTAAAGTTATTATCATATTGTATAGACATCGCCGTTCTATTATTGTTGTCCGGTAAAAGGAAACCGCAGTTATTGGTAGTGGGAGTAAAGGTATGTGTTAATACTGTTGATGTTGCTGTAGTTGTTGTTGCTGAACTTAATAAAGGTGAAGGGGCTAAAATACCTGAATATGCTAACAGTGACGATGATGATGATGATAATGTTGTTGTTAATGATGATGTAAATGTTGTTGCACATGTTGTTGCGGACGATGTTGAATTTATGTTTGATAATGTATCATTAGCTTTTTGCGTTAATGTGTAAGACGTTGTTGTTGGGACCAGTGTTGTTATTGTTGGTGTAGCTATTGTCGTGTTTATCATTTGATTAAGAGGTATTTTGCTCCCATATGACGCCGTCGACCGTATTGTTTGTACGCTAGGCAGTTGTTTTGGCAATTTTCTAGATGTCAAGCTATTTAACAACAAGCTCGGCGTTTCTACAGCCGCTCCTGTCGTCGTCGTTGTCGATAGTGTGCTAAGGCTATTTATATTTTTGCTGCTGCTGGTAATCGAAGAATTGTTATCTGTGTCAGATGCTACTATAGGTGAAGCAGATGACAACAACAACATTGATGTTGTATTAGCCAACGTGACTGCTGGCAAGTTGTTTGTGAAATTGTTTGATTTTCCAGTTATTGTTGATGTATTTGCATCCTCCTTCATGCTGCTAACACCAACATCAAAACCTGTACATTCATACCTAAAGGAAGAAGAAGAATTTGTGTCATTTTTTGCGATGAAACTGGTTGTTCCTGATGTTGTTGTTGTCTGTGTTGTGGTAGCTGTTGCTGTGGGTTTCTTTAAGAGATGTTGCGGTATACGAGTCTCACCACTGGCTATAACCGATGCTGTTGTCATGGCCATTATGATGGAATACCGGCATTTCTGCAAGTCTTGTAATTTGTGTGGTTGTTGTTGTTGTTGCGAAAATGTAGTGTTCGGTATTGTTGTATCACTATAGGTCGAAATATTGTCCATAGAATTCAAACCAAAATCCGTATAGTCTTCCGTTGCTGGTACATACATGGCGGTGTGTGGCCGTGGCTCTATGGGATATCGTTCATTAAAGTGATAAGTATTATTGTAATCGTTAATCCTGCTATGATATGTGATGCTGGTAGTATCATCACCAACAACACACTCACCAGTATCGTAATAGTTACTATGATCTGATAGTCTTTGTTCCTTCATTACATCATTATCAGCATTGTTCTGATTTCTATAGACTGCCATTGAAGTTGTGTTAGTGGTTGAGCCAGTCTGGGATGCACTACCGGTGTTATCTTCAAAGAATTGTTGTTTTAAAGATTTCTTAGCATACATATGTGGAAGCTGGGGGGACTGGGGCAAAGGTAATACACGCTCAGATTTAAGTTTGTAAGCACCATATCCAACATGGACATGACGTTGGCCGTTTAACTGGGCTTTCACTCTACTAGCGCAGAAGTCTCTGTCCCAATCCGTTTCAGCTCCTACTACTCCTCTACCTCCAACACCACCACCGCTACTGTAACGAAATGTTGGTGTTGATGGTAGACTGACATTGCTATGGCGTTGCTGTATTGTGTACATACCATCCCACATGCTATTGCTGTGATATACTTGAGGTAATTGTGGCAATATTTTATTATTGCCCCCAGTGCCGCCGCCTTCAAGTGTACTAAACGCCATCACACCATTGCCTTCCGGTTCTCGAAAATAGTTAGCACTTTGGCCCCTTCGATTGTCAAAATCGCCATAATCGACAGTGGTATTATAAATACCATATCTGTCACTACTATCTCCGCTGCAGGCATCGCGATGGTACATTAGGTTGTCTGTAGCAATTACGTTTTTACAATACTGATCATCCGAGCTGTAATAAGTGACGTTATAATTACCAGCATTTGACGTTGTAGATGTTGATCTTTGTTGATGATGGTTGTAGCTATCGCAGCTACTTCCATCGTTGTACTCTTGGTTTCCATACAAATCGTAACTTGTTGTCTCATCTTCCGCTTGACTTTCGTAAGCATTGTAAGAAGTTGTTCCGCGTAAAGTGCTACTAATTGGTCGGTTATTGCAGGATAAGGCATCGATTTCATTAAAATAATCGTTTTGGGTGTAAGACTAGAAATATGAATATAAAGGAAAAAGAGAAAATAAATATGAAAGCAAGAATTATTTACAAAAACAATCTATAGCCTAAGAATTTCTGCATAGGAATAATACTTAAAATCTGTAAATGTTCGCGACAAAAAGAAACTCCTTGGTGAAATAGGGAACAAAAGTAATGTATTTCATGGGAACGGAAAACCTCTGATCGCCGAAATTGAACTTGACATATAGAGTTGTATCATGACTTAGGTATTCAAACGATTAATCGAATAAAAATTTTTAGTGTCCGACCGAACAGTTCGGTCAGAAAATGTATTTTGTCGGTATTTGGTATGTTGAAGCATTATGGACAAATTTTGCTTATGGAACAATGTTTGTTGGGCCGATTACAATGCATTTTGAGGGTCAAACTTAAGGAAAAGTCCGCAGTTAATTCACTGCTGGGCAGCCGAAAGTTCGGCCAAATCGAAAAAGTTCAGCGGTCGAACAGTTAAATTTACGGCTAAACTACGGAGTTTTCCTTAAACTTGACACTCAAAATCGAATTAAATCGGCTCAACAAACATTTTAGCAGTATGAAAATTTTTCCGCAATGCTTTTAAATAACAGAAAATCGACCAAATGTCACTTTTTGGCCGAACTGTTCGATCAGATACTAATAATTTTGTTCAAATTATAAATTGAAATTTCAAAATTTGGAATAATAAATAATATAATACTGTTACGAAAATGGCTTTGCCTTGTATATAAAGTTCTAGACTTTTCTGGAAGAAAATAGCCCAAGAGACGGGATGGACAAAATGCATCAATCTGGCAACGTAGTACTATATTTAATTATATACCTAAGTATATGCTATGATTAATTACGCATTAGAATTGTATAGTTGCTTGACTATAAGAGTTTGTGTGTGTGTATAGTCTTTAAGCGTAATGTAGGTTTAATTTAAGAGTTTGTGTGTATGTTTAATGTTAAGCCTAATGTAGAGTAATATTGTATAGTTGGTTGAATATAAGTGTTTGTATGTGTGTATAGTTTATTATAAGAGTTTGTGTGTATGTATAATGTTAAGCCTAATGAAGAGTAATATTGTATAGTTGGTTGAATATAAGTGTCTGTATGTGTGTATAGTCTTTAAGCGTATGTAGAGTTAAGTATAGCATGCTAGAATTATCCAGTATGTTGTAGACATTAGTAAACATTAGTAAAAAGAAGTTGATAATTAACAGTTGTGCTGTTAAGACCGCGAGTTAATATCGTGTTAAAGTTAGTAGCGCTCTAGTAATGGTCATAATAGAGAGAGCTTGTAAATAATAGTGTGTAAATAAATACGAGTGTCCAAACTATTTCAAACTTAAGTGTGTTCGTGTTTTGGCTAATTGGTTGTTATTATCGCTGTGACAGCACCAGGACGGTTTATCTAAGGGAGATAAACGAACTTTTTGTAAGGTAAAACGTAATAATTGGTGTCAGCGTTGGAACTGGTTATTTTGATTGCAATAGAAAAGAATCCGGTTTATTTAAGGGAAATAAACCAACGTTTTTAAAAGGTAAAAACGTAACAATACGATTAATTAATTTATTGGAATTAAAAAAAAACAATAAAAAAATATTTAAAAAATATATTTTTTTAAGATTTTGTATAAAACTGAGCACTGTGCATTCATAATATCCGTTATCAAATGATCTTCTAGATAGTCATAACATTCGACATAAAAGAGGGTCAATTAAGGAGATAAATAAAATAACTTTTTATTTCCATAACAAATGTGGTTTACAAAATTATTCCTTCATGTGAAATAAATAATTATTAATGAGAACCAAATAACTTTTTATACATATGAGCTTTTTAGAAGTTAATTGAGCCAACTCGCTTGAAATATGTTGACATAACTAATTACAAAGTTTTTAAAAACTCCTGCATAATATTATATATATTACATATATATATTTCCTTTATTTATATTATTCTGTAGAGCTATAAATATAACAAATACAAAATATGTAATAACTCATTATGAAATGTAAAATTTAAAGGAAATGTAAAGGCATTTAGGGGGTTAAAACTGGAATCAAAAAGTACACATTTTTTTGTTTTTTTCCATTTATTTGTCATTTTATCCAAGGAAACTATATACAAATTTTACATTTTCTGATAGAGATTTTTTTGCACGTTTTCTTTTTTTTTTGGTAGTTTTTGTTGTAAGAAATGGGCAATACTGCAGTTTATGGAGCTTCGGCAAAAAAATATGACCCCCTCTAGAATTAAAAAAGAAATAAACCGAAATTAATTTTGGGAGCGGTTCGGCCCCCATAGGCCCATAGTAACATGTAAGTGTGGATATTAAAAGAAATTGTCTCATGATTACAAAAAAGTAATTTTTTTTATATCCATAAAACGTAGCCCTAACTTGACCCATTTTTCGAAAAAAATAAAATATTAATATGAACGAAAATGGAAGGAAATTTTCTCACGATTTTAACTAATCCCTTGGACGTGAATCGAATTAGAGGCATTTTGTTAAATTTTAGACCTTCGAAAATTAAAAAAGTCTGAAATCACATTATTTTTTTTTAGTAAAGTGTTGTTTTTCCAAACGCGTCGTATAGACCAAATACAATTAATATTGCAATTAATATGTATTTTGAGTAATTCTAATTTAGTAGGCTTGAGGTTAAGAAGAAGAATAAACATTTTCTTCAAAAGTTATAAACACATTAAATCTGCAAATCAGACTAGATCCAGTTTCTGCCTGTGTCCATGGATGCTTCATCAGTGATTTTCCATTAAATTGTATTGTTGTTTATATTTTTATTGTCAGATTGTCTCAATATTCAGAAGTGATCAAACAGACATAAACAAACATTCTACTTTAGATTTTTTTTGTTTATCTTTTTATTTCCTTCGTATCACCTTTTCGGTTTTAGTTTTGGTAAAACCCTATAAACGTCCATTTTTTGTTGTTTATTTCGAAAATTTGGAACACAAAAGGCAGTTGGAAATAGAAATTATAAAAGGATGAGAAACGGAATTTTAGAACTGATCTAGTTGAATTGCGCCGCAGGGAAATTGTTTTTTTAAAAACCGCGCGACTTTCCCAAAAAAAAAAAATGATTTTATTTTTTTAATGTTAGGTATACCCAAACTTTTTAGATGATATAAAAATGAAACCTTTTGATGGAAAAGGCAATTTCAGAAGTTATTACGCCGCAGAATAAGTTATTATTTTTTTTATGTAAATGTCAAAATTTTTAATGCTTTTATAGAAAAGAAAAAATAGTTTTTGAAGTCGTGGGGGACACTTTCTATCAAAATCAAATTTTTGACCGCAGCACAACTAGTTTCTTACGGACTTAAATAATAGATGGCGCCCATTAATTTAACTTTTTTTTAACAATATGAAATATTCACCAAAAATGGAATAACCCCCAAAAAAATTAAAACGCAATAATATTCAAACTGTTTTAATTTTATTTCATTGGGGATTTTTTCATAATGAAATAAAATCAATCACCTTTACTATAAAAAAGAAAAATTCAATTTTAAATCATAAAAGTCGACTATTATTTTAATTTTCGTACCATACAAAATATACCTAAAAGTTCTGTTTTAAATTTGAAGTTTTCATTTGTTTTTATTTTATATTTATGTATTTTGTTTTTATTGTTTTCAAATTTTGTTTAAATTTATTTACAAATTTCCTTTTTATTTTTGAATATTTTGTTTTGGTTTTCAATTGGCATTATTTTAAAAGGTTTATTTTAAATATTTTGTATAGTACGGTTAAAACAAAACCTTTGCTTTAAAATAAAGTCGACTTTAACAAAAATATACCTTTGAAAAATATTGATAGTAAGGCTGAAATAAAGATTAAATAAACCTCTAAAAATTAAAAAAACCGTCAAACATTTTTAGTCATTTCTTGGATGTTATTTAATTTTTCCCTTTGGGGGTTATTTCATGGGGGTTACCCGTAGCACTGATAAATATGTACATCTGCGATGATATTTTTAAGAGAAATTTTAAAATTTTTTAAAAAAGGACTTTTAAAAGACAACTAAATTTAAGGTGGCACGCGAGAAATTTTTACAAAATAAAATTGTCCGTTTCTGGCACGCAGCCAAAAAAGTTTTGCCACCCCTGCCTTAGAGGATGTAGTCGATGTTTGAGATGATAACTTATCTTCAGTGATAAGATTTAAAGCATTCGAGCTGATATCGGACACATTAATCTGTAATGAACAAAAATCTCTGATCTGAATTTCTTCCTTTGCTTATTCTATTATTACTCCATACAAAAATTACCGAAATACTTTCTTGTGTAAATAAATAAAACAATAACTCAAATTCTGATATATAAGTATATATATTAGCATACTTATACATACAATATAAACAGACGCATAATGAAGTATTAACCTGATAGCAATAAAAATATCTACAAGTTCCTAAAAACAATGTTTATAATTTGAACTCTTAACAAATAAAAATTTAAATACTCTGTTAGTTATACGTTGTTGTTGACCAAAACATATGATGTGATCAATTTCACGCGTTTTGTTGACAAAAACAATCAACTTCACGCGTTAGCTGTCACACAGTATGTTCACTAAGCAATGTGTTTTCTACTTTCACTTGTTACAACTTCCACACTCCGAAATAATAAAAACAACAAATAGCAAGAAAGCCCAAAATGGAAATAAAAACTATTAAAATTATCCCACAAAAAACTTTCCAATAAAAGAAAAAATATCACCGAAATATTTTTGTAAAATATCAAAAACTCACCAAGTTATTCACATAAGAAATGTTGTGTTTATATGCAGATTTTTTTTTGCAAATTTTGGTACCATGTATTTTAAAAAATATCAATTAAAATACAGAGTTTCCATTTCAAATTTTAAAAAAATTCGATTGAATTTTAGAATTGCTTTCTTAAATTAAGAAAACATCAATTGAAATTCAGAAAATATCAATTGAAGTTCTTAAAATATCAATTGAAATTCTGAAAATATTACTTAAATTCAGAAAATATCAATTAAAATTTAGAAAATACCAATTGAAATTCTGAATATATCATTTAAAATTTAGAAAATATAATTGAAGTTCCCAAAATATCAACTCATATTCAAATGTTTTTCTGTAATTCAGAAAATATGAATTGAAATTTAGAAAATATTGATTGGAATTTATAAATCATAAATTGAAATTTAGAAAATAACAATTCAAGTTTAGAAATCATGAGTTGAAAGCCGTGTTATATTTTCTAAATCTCAGTTGATAATTTCCGAAATTTAATTGATATTTTCCGAATTTTAATTGATGATCACTAGATTTCAATGGATATTTTTTTAATTTCAAACGCAAACTACGAATGTGAATTGATACATTCAGAGTTTAAGACAAAAAATTTTAATTTCAATTAATAGTTTTTAAATTACCGTTGCAAATGGTGAAGTCTGCAAAAAGTTTTATGAAATTTTACAAAAAGCAAAAATTTGTTGTCCCGCGCAGGACGCGGGAATCGGCGACAAAAAGCGGGACAATCCCGCCGAAAACGGGACGTCTGGTAACGCTACCCTTAGGGCCATTTTAGTTAGAAATTTACTTAAGAAGTATTTAGACAAAAATCTATCTTAGTTCAGACTATAAAACTGGCCCTTAGTTCTTTACAGAATAAATTCAATTTCATTTACGAATTAGTCGACACAAACATCCTTAAAATACTGTTACAGAAATAACTGAAATACCGTTATCCTTAAAAAACCGATACCGAAATAAATGAAATATCCATATCGACGTTACCCCTAAAATACCGTTACCTTTATTTTTGGTTTTGTGCTTTTGGTAATTGCACGTGGTTATTTAGTATTTTTCGTACATTAAGTTGATAAAATGGTTCTGTTTTTAATCTCGTTTTTTTATTATAAAAAAAATTGCGGGATGCACCAAAATAACTGATTACCGCTATCCCTAAAATACCGATACCGAAATAAATTAAATAGCGTTACCCTTAAAATACCGTTGCCGAAATAATCTAAAATATCGTTACACTTACCGATAACCGCATCGTTTCGGTTACCATCCATGAAAAAACATGTGAATTTGTATTTAAAAAAAGTATCACATTTGTCAATTTTTACTAATGTTTCCAATTCGGTTAATCGATTAACCGATTCCTCGACTAATCGCCTCTATTTCGGTTAATATCGAAACAAATAATTTAAAACTCAAACAATAATAACTCAAACAAAGAATAATCGGTTAAAATAGGTCGATTAACCGGTTAAATTTTTAATATGTAATTTTTTGCTTTATTTTTTACCGAAACTTCATAATTTTCTTAACTTTAGCTAAAAATTGCAAGAAACGCTTAAAAAAACAAATACTAACTAAAATACGATCTAATTGTTTTAAAATCGGTTTTAATTTTTTGAGCAACTCCAAGCAAGTCGACATTGAGCCAGCGAGACACGCCATGTGTTTTAAGAGATTTAAAACGGATTTGTTTTACATTATCGCAATTAATTTTTAATAAAATTTTTTTGAATTTTTTACAAAAATAAAGTTTCTATTTGTAAAAAAATGCTTTAACACTATGTGTGTTGGCTGGAGCAGGCGTTAGGAAATACAATAGACAATTTTTTATTTCTGTTTTAATTCTTTTAAAGTACAAAATTAATTTTCAAAAGTGAGACCAGTTTTTCAGCCTCTAGTCGATGATTTTATTTATATTTATTTTAACAAAAACAGTGCGTATTAATAACGACTATATAATTAAAAGACTAACCAACTCTTCCTACCTCTGTTAACCCTAGTTAGATAACGTTATTTTTTTGTACTGAAAAGATAACGATACCCCTGACAGACGTATGATGGTTAAAATAATTGCAAAAACATTAAAAGAAAGAATATTGAAAATTTTCTTAATGAAATAATTTGTGTTATTGAGTTTATTTTTATTTAAAAACATATTTAAAGAAAATTTGAAAATAAATATGAAATTAAGAATGAAATTACATTTGCCTTAAAATATAATAAGAACATAAACAATTTTCTCTGAAAAACTTTAATTTTATTTTAAAAACAAAAAAAAAAATATTTCATTTCTACATTTAAATTATACCATTTTTGACATACGTCGAATTTTTGATGGATAGAAACCACAGTGCCTTCTATCTTTTGCGACAGGCTGATCTCCACTTGTCGTCACTTCTGATATCATCCTCCGGTATTTCAATTTGCTCACATCTTCCGAAGAATTTGAGTTGGCCAAAACGCTTCGCAAACGATCAGATTTCGGTGTCATATAAATTGCTTTTTAGGAGAAAATCCGAAATATAGACGATATGGGCGATAGGTCCGATCATGGACTAAATCTGTCAAAATCAATAAGCTTTGTTACTGGCTCAATGTGAGTCAGTGGATCATATTTCATTAACGTGCAAACAAAGGGCCAATTTTTGGCGTAGCTTTATATGGGCACTAGGTCCAAACATGGACCGATTATGATCAAAGTCGGTATAGCAAATTTCATCAAAATATCTTAATATTTGTGATCTCTACCGTACGCACAAGAATATACAAGCAAACAAACATGTATCGCTAAATCGATTCAAAAAGTGATTCTGAGTGGGTTTTAAGTAGTTCCAATATTTGTTGATTCTACAACAATCAGTCCAAACTCTATATACCCTATCCACGTAGTGTGTAGGGTACAAAAATATGTAAAAGACTTTAAACATCAACAGAAAAATAAAACGCTAATGCAAAAAACTCCAAAAGTTACACAAAATATAACGATACGTCAAAGACTTTAAACATCAACAGAAAAATAAAACGCTAATGCAAAAAACTCCAAAAGTTACACAAAATATAACGATACGTCGCTCATACGTATGCTGTATCCATTTCTCAGAAAAAAAAACAAATTTTTCGCACAAAAACAACTATTATCGACAAGCTGCCACTGACGACTGGGATAACTAAAAATTAGAACTTTCTCTGTTAACAACACAGGTAGAGAGAGCACAAAATTCAAAAAGCATACGTCTGGCAGACGTACGTTATCTAAGCAGTGTTAAATCAGGCGGTATTCGTTGCTCTCTTTCGAAGATTGACATTTTGTATCGAAAAATGTTAGCCTTTACAGACATGGTAACATTTTTCGATACAAAATAAGAAGAGAGTGACTTAACAGAAGTTGGGTGAGTTCGTACTTCTTTTAATTATATGCTCGTTGGTTAAATAACTCTCTTCTTAATTTGTACCAAAAAATTCAGCTATAAGAATTACACACGTCTGCAAACACTAACATTTTTCGATTCAAACTGTTAATGTTCGAAAGAGGCGATGAAAACCGCCTGGTATTAATCTTTAAAATTTTAATATTGCAAACATAGAATTTTGAAAGGCTGAAAAACTGCTCTCACCTTCGAAAATCTGTGGTAAAGTTCGAACAAACAAATCTGTTTTAGATTTGACATCGTTACTGCATACTGAGGGAATTGTCTACATGATTTTTATGAATTTTTATATTGATCCAATGAAATTTCGCTGGAATTCGTCCATTGAAATACGGAGGATATTGGAAGATAAACAAAAATTTAAAAACAGTTTGTTTGTTTGTTAGTTAGTGTTTGTATTGATCACTTCTGAGTAAAAACAATAACAGAAAGCTGAATTGGAAAGAAAACAATGAATTAGTTATATTGCATTCAAGGCCTTACTTGGGTGACGGGTTGTTGAAAAAAATTATCATATAGAGAAAATCTGACAATAAAAACATATAAATAAATAATACAATTCAATGGAAAATCACTGACGACGCCTGTCCATACAAAGAAAATAAAAAAAATGCAGAAACTGGATCTAGTCTGATCTGAAAATTATAATGTGTTTATAATTTTTAGAGAAAGAGGCTTAAGGCTCCATTAGCCTGGTAGTATCGTGCAACATTGTGTGTGTTTTTTTTTTTGTGTCTAGGTTCGACATTTTTGACAGCACATTTCTAACATATATTTGTGTTTAAACTATGTTACTCAACAAATATTTTTTTCTAGCAGGTATGTGCTGTTTGTTTTGTTGAACAAATGTTTCTCTTGCGTGTTACTACTACTACTATGTATATCAGTAGTAACAACATTTATTTTCGTAGGCACATTGTGTATGAAGTCTTGAACATCGTATATGTATACAAAATACATCACAACAGTACACGATCTACTTAATATAAATACAGTAAGTGACTAATGTGCGGAAATATTATAGAACCCTGGGAAAATTTATAAAAATTTTAAATTTACAAACATGTGAGATATTTTTAAGGTGTGCAGAGAACACCTCCGCACATTAGAGGGAACGTCACTGGTCTGGTAGTATCGTAAAGTATCGTGTCAGCTGTTTACTTTTAGTTACTGACAGTATATACAACTCAGTGTTGCCATTTCAGTTCTTTTCGGGTATTTTTTGGTGCTTTTTTCCTTCCTGTACCCGGTGATTTTTACAAATACCCGTTTATAAAAAGCGGGTATTTACAGTGCCTTTACATATTTCAGGCAGTGCTTTTAGTGCTTTTTGTACAGTTTATATTTTTGATATTTGTTCTCCTTTTTTAAATTTTCCTTGAATTTTCTGTCAAAGTTGAAAAAATAATACGAAATATACAAAAAATACATTTTTTCACAATGTTTGTAGTACAATTTTAAATAGCAACTTCGTTATATTTAAACTTCAAAATTTTGAAATATTGGTTTGGTGCTTTTTTACCCCTTTTTTGGTTATTTTTTGAACCTTTTTTACACGATTTTACAAAGCTAAAATGTGTTTTTAAAATCTTGACTTAAATTTTTAAAAAAATTATTATCGTGCTTTTTTACCCCATTTTTGGTAAATTTTTACCCTTTTTATCCGTTTTCACAATGCTCACGGTGCTTTCCTGCCTTCAAGAGTTGGCAACACTGATACAACTACTTAGTTTGGAAGTAAATTTGAGGTAAGAAAATCTATTAAAAATAGATTTATACTTTACGATATCTCATTTCGCCGCACTTTACTTCCAAACTAATTTGAGCTTTATTTTTCTTCTTAACCTCAAATTTATTAATTAAAATTGATAAAATTGCATATAAATTATAATAGTTTAGTGAAAACTTTTATTAAAACTCGTCCAATTAAATTCTCTCTGCGTAAATTAGCTTACAATTTGTTTATTGTTAATGTCCCTTAAAAAACGAAAAGACTGAGAATTTAACAATTATTTATAATATTCTCAGACTGCTCATATGCAGGCAAATTTTTTGCAGAGTAAATTGGTTTATTAACATTTTCTATATTGATGGCTCAATGTAAAATTATCTTCTATTTTTTAATTTTAAAAAAGTCAGCTCTTTGTGTTTTTATTGATAAAAAGTTAAGAAAATACATTAATTTTGCAATAAATGATTAATCGCCAATTTTCTCGATTAACCGACCCGAATAACCGGTTAATTATTTTAGTGATTTTTCTAATAATGCATTAACCGGTTAACCGCCTATGTCGAATGATTGGAAACACTAATTTTTACTTTTGTTTTTCATCACAGCTTCGTATAGCTTTTTATAAGAGGTTTTTCTTCGAGTGATACTAATATTCAATAAAATTTATTGTTAATTTTATCAAGTAAAATTTTAAATTACGGTTTACAACAATTTCATTAAAATTTAGTAGCGGTTACTAATTTTTTCTACTAATTTCAGTATACTACAAATCAGTAGGCTTGAGTTGCTAGAATTCGCAAAATATACCGAAGCAAGCAAAATAATTAAATTTCCAGTAATAACATCAACATTTTCAGTAGCCATTAAAGACTCTTTTGTTGAGAGGGCGAGTTTTATAGTCAGTTTGGGAAAAAGTTTGTCGGGAAAAAAAAGTTTGTCGGGAAAACAGGAAATTTTAAAAATATTATATTTTAAATTGTTTTTGTTACGAATAGGATTTTTTAATTTTAGTCATAAAAAACATTTTAAATACCAAAACAAAAATGTCATTGTTAAAATCTTTTAAAAGGGAATACACTTATTTGACACACAAATAATATCTTTGCCAAGTAATTAGGAGCATTTCAACTAATAAAGATTTTTCGCATAACTTATTCAAAATTTAAGTAGTAAAACCTAAAAACTTGGTAAAATGTTTAAAAGACATATGAAAAAAATCTTTGTTTCTTACAAATAATCGCCCTTACTATCTAAATTATTCAAATGTATAATTTAGGTAAAGTCGACTTTAGTTAAAATATTGGGTGGCAGTATACCTTGACTTGGTTTATTTTTGGAGCATTCTGATTGGTTAATTTATTTTCAACCAATCAAAATATTCGAAAATATAAATATTTTTGTAAGGTTTTCATACACAAAATGAACAAAACCGTTTGATTAAAAATAAAGTCGACTTTAAATTTAAAATACTCCTTTATATTAAGGGGCAATAATTTTATAAGTAACGTTTTCATTAATAAATGTGAAAAGAAAAGACTAATGGTCAACGGTGGTATCTAAATTTGGTTATCCGACATCTAAATTTGGTTCACAAAAAAAAAAAAAAAATTGATGGTCATGCAACTTCTCTTGAAGAAAACAACAACAAAAATAACGTTTCAGCTAAAATTAGCAAAGTACCCAAAAAAAAGTGTAAGCTGAATAGGCATTAAAGGTTTTATGGTAGGGCAAACATTTCCTGAAATGGTATCCAAATTAGCCGCAGTCAATCCGCACCATAACTAGATCTCCGTTTATTCGAGAAAGTTTTTATAATAAAAACCTAGCATTGCAAAAAAATTAAACCGATGTAAAGAACATTATATTAAAGTACTACAATCATGTAAAAGATATCATGATAAAAGAAATATGGAGCAATATTTCTAACAATAGGATATTTACTATAATCTTAGATGAATGGACAAGAATATCACAAAAGAGATATTTGAACATATGTATAAACGGAAATAATTCATTTTATAACCTGGGGTTGGTTTATATATCAGGAAGATATAATGCTGATGAAATAAGAAGAATTGTAGAAATAAGACTAAGTAGAAGAGTTTTATTTGTCTTTGGAAAATAACATTGTGGCCACCATATCTAATGGGCCAAGTGTGATGAAACGGTTTGTTTCCGACAGTCCAGAAGTAGGTACTTTCTGCTGGAATCATGCAATTCATTTGGCAGTGCTGCGAGTAATTTATGTGAAATCAAATGTTCAACATTCTGATATTTTTTACTTTGAATTCTCACTACACAGACTGCATTTGTACTGAAATAGTGTTTTTTTTAACAAAAATTCCTTATATAGGTGGTTTTCATTAACAATTATGTTCAAAAATATTTCCCGGAATTCCCGGGAATCCCGGGATTCAAATTTTTTCATTCCCGTTTCCCGGGAAATAAAGTCCGGGAAATCCCAAACCCTAGTCAGCACAAAGCACGAGTTTAAACTTAAATTTTACTTTAGTGAGAAACTTTGTTTGAAAATTTATTATTCAAGTAAGGATTTATTAAAGTTCGTACTTAGTGCTGACTATAATACTGCACCGCATTGGTCTGTGTGAAAAAGTCAAATTACTGACTAAGGCCCGATTACTGAATGTCCAGTCGTTTAAATTAACCTCTTAGTGCATAATGTCCCTTTAAAGTGGTGGGATTTTATTTTGCTGCGCTCAACGAAATTGTTAAATAAAAATTCGAATCCAGGAGGTTATTAATTTTTATACATGTTTTTGTTGTCGGGATAGTAATCAGTCTCTTATAACTCGCTGATTTTTCAAATTTTCGTTGGCCGAATCCGCGACACCGCAGATCAATGCAAAAATAAAAACGTGTTTCAATAATGTTTAAGTACACTTATTGAATTCAAAAATACCAAAATATAATTTAAAAAATTTGAGTTTGCAATGAGTTTTTGTGGGACCAGTTTTGGAATAGATGGATTTGAAAATCGTTTTTGGTTTACAAAAAAAAAAGCAATAAAACACTAGTTCCTTCCGCTTTCATTTTACTTAAAGATTTACAGTTTCCTTTTTTTTATTGTATGATGCAGCCCTGTATAATTTATAAAAAACCACAAAATGGCCCTCGGTGACAAATCCGTCGCACCCTTGTTATATATTAATGAAAAGCCTATTGAAAAGGGCTTACTTTGGATGCACCATAATATATGAGTATCAAAAAAAAACGTAGAAAATGCCAAAAACACTTTTTTCACAGGTTTTTGTATGACAGCCTATCTTAAATTTAGGAATTATTTTAGTTTTTCAGTGGCCGTAATATACTCTGAAAAATATGAAGTTTGATACTCACATTGCCTATATTGGAGTCATGGGTTTGTTACCATAATATAAAATAGAGGGTTTCGGGATATCGATAAATAAAAAAAGGTATGGGGCCACTTAAAATTAACAAGGAGTACTACATATGAATTTCACGATAGTACTACTATTCATGTCCATAAAAAGTACCCTAAAATTAACACATTACTTGGCTAAACTGCAGTTTATGGGGTTTTGTCCAAAAAATATAAAAAAAATATGACCCCCTCTGGAATTGAAAAAGAAGAAAACCGAAATTAATTTTAGGAGGGGCTCTGCCCCGGGAGGCTCGTGGGGGCAAAGTGTTATTATATTACCCATTCATCACCCTTTCTAAAAATTTTGTGCTAATAGCGACAACAAGGCAAAGTGATCTAACGGTGTATTGATGTTTTTTGAAATGAAATTTTGTGAATAAAAAAAAATTAAACTGTTGAACATTACTTGATACTTCTGTTGCTTTACTGCGTAAATACGGTGTCAATACGATCTTCGGATTAAATGTGTTGTTGTTAATTATTAAAAAGTTTTAATATTTGATGCAGTGGTGCCCAAGAGAGAAACTCTTAAAATGAGAATGTGTTGGTGGTTTTACTAAAAATGAGAAGGTATTGGTAATTTCATCAAACAAACCGAAATCATCCTTTCTTGTTGACTGCTTTTCAGCAACTAATGGATTTTTTTGATTGTTTACGCTCTCTATTGTGTGTTTTATTTGCGTTCGGCTTGTGGATGTGTAAAAAGCCGATTGTTGCCGATTGTTCTTCGTACCCCAGGGAAGTGTTTGGTCGACTCTGATTTGATGTATACTAAATTAGTGAAAATTTTGCAGTTTTAAAGTAAAAGTGATAAGAGAAACAAGTGGGCAGAGAATAATAAGTAAAGACAAATTAAATAAAATAAAACAATTAACAGTTATAATGGC
Organism: Leucophora obtusa; assembly: GCA_949987735.1. Taxonomy (NCBI): domain Eukaryota; kingdom Metazoa; phylum Arthropoda; class Insecta; order Diptera; family Anthomyiidae; genus Leucophora; species Leucophora obtusa. The sequence continues at coordinate 16,384,334 of OX465300.1, forward strand.
AAGCTCATCTAAGAAACTACGATCCGATAATGATATATTTTTGCTGGGAAAATGCGAAAGTGACCTGAAAGGCGCAAAGTTACCTAATATGAAGCAAGTTCTTCAATTATTTTATTATAAAACCCGAGTGGAAAAACTCTCTGTGAAGGCAAGCATAAGAAATACAATACATTCTACTCTTGAGTTTTGGCAAAAAGCAAATATTCCAACAATGACCGAAATCAACTGCGTGATAAAATTTAACTTACTTTATGCCGAATGTCCAAGAACAGATTTGGTAAATATGAAAAATATAGAAACGATGAGAAAGAATTCTGTGAAAAGATCGAAAATTATATATTTGATATCGCAGCTGCGGATGCACTTGAAACGATGACTATTGAAGAGGACAAAGATTGCCTTTTGTTGCAAAGAGAAAAGGGTCGGCCAGGTTGTATGTCAGGCCAGGATTTAAAGCTGTCACGAAAACAAGAACGCAAAGCGAAGCTACTGGAAGAAGCTGAAAAGCGCAAGCGAAAATATCAAGAAGAGTCACAAGAAGTTTAAGATATTGGTCAATATAATGTCTTTTTTTATTGTTATTTTTAATTATTGCTTGTTGTTCAGATGAGGTTGCGTCTGATACAGATACCTCAGAAAATATTGTATACGAAGGCGTAGAAATAGACAATTCAGCTCCGGAAGTTGATTTTCTGAAGGACCATCAAGGAATCCAGGGAGCTCGCGGAAAAATCCATTTCGTTGCTGATCGAATGTTAGCAAGCATGGATAATTGCCGCATCAGTGATCGCGATGCAATGCATTTAACATCTGCTACAATTACAGCCGTCTTGCGGAAGTTGCAGGAAATGAAACCTGACTTGAACGACATAAAAGTGGAAGATTTCGTCTTTAACCGAACATCGTTTCAAACAATACATAATTAATAATTAAATATAAATATCTTGAAGGTAATTAAAATAATATTTAATTTCAACATAGATTCCTGAAGTATTTGTCTTGCATTGGGACGGTAAAATGCTTTCAGATATGAAAGGCAAGGACAAAGTTGATCGATTGGCTCTCGTTATAACCGCAGAGAACAAAGAAAAACTCCTTGGCATTGCGAAACTTGAATAATCTTGTGGTGAAAATATTGCTGAAGGCATTGAAAAATTCCTACGCTAATGGAAGATTGATAATTTAGTAAAAATTGTGGCTTTTGACACAACATCTACAAACCCTGGTATTGAAAAAGGCTCAGCATATTAGCTTGAAAGTAAATTGGGTCGCGATTTACTTTTTCTACCGTGTCGCCATATCAGCGAATTGCTTATTAAAGCTGTGTTTGAGTTAAATTTCGGAAAAACATCAGCACCAGAAGTCACTCTCTTTAATCGTTTTTCAAAAAACTGGAAAAATATGAATATCAATTCTTTCAAGAGTGGAGTATTGGATGAAGCAGTGCAAAAAAACTTAACAGCAGCCGAAATAGAGACGCACAAGAACTTTTGCCTTGAGGCGTTGAAATCTCATTATGTGCGAGCCGATTGTAAGGAGCTGTTGCAACTTTCGCTAATTTTTCTTGATAAGGAAGTAGCAAATTTTATGCAGTTGCGTTTGCCTGGCGCAACAATTCATGCAAGGTTTATATCCAAAGCTATATACTGCTATAAGATTTTTTTGCTTCGCGAACAATTCAAGATGACATCCTCCGAACTGAAAGGCATTCGAAACATTTGCATTTTCTTGACGCGTATTTATGTTTCGTATTGGTTCGGATGCGTTAACGCTGTATCTGCACCGCGCCAAGATTTACAATTCATTAAAGAGGCTATTTCATATTTCGATCTAAATGTTTCAAATACCTTATTGTCAAAAATCAAAAACCATTTATGGTATTTATCCGAAGATTTTAAATATGCATAATTATATTTATCCCCAACTTCATATTTTTCAGTGCGAAAAATTGAACTTTTCAAAAAATGTCCACTATGGCCACTCTAATATACATATGTTTTCCAATCTCTATATATAAAAGAATAACGTGACTGACTGACTGAATAACTGACTTTCTGAATGACATCGCCCAGCCCAAACCGCTGAAGCTGGGAAGTTGAAATTTGGTATGTAGGTTCCTCTTTCGGCGTAGACGTCCGCTAAGACGGGATTTTTGGAAATTCCTACCGGAACGGGCAAAAAGGGGAAAAGTATCCCCCTTGCTGGCCTGCCAAAACCCCTTTGGCTAGAAACCTGAAATTTAAAATTTGTGTTCCTTGGAGTATGGGCTAACTTTTCTGGAAAGTACTTTCTGGAATTTTGGACAGGGACGTTGTAAAAATGGGGGTTAAAGAGGGGAAAAAGGTCCCCCTTGACGGCCTGCCAAACCGCTGGAGGTAGGAGTACCTTTTTCCAAAAAAAGTACCTTTTTCCAAAAAAAAGTACCTTTTTCCAAAAAAAAGTACCTTTTTTAAAAAAAGTACCTTTTTCCAAAAAATGTACCTTTTTCTAAAAAAATGTACCTTTTCCAAAAAAAAAAGTACCTTTTCCAAAAAAAGTAACTTTTCCCAAAAAACATACATATTTCTAAAAAAATACCTTTTTCAAAAAAAGTACCTTTTTCAAAGAAAAGTACCTTTTCCCAAAAAAAGTACCTTTTTCTAAAAAAATGTTCCTTTTCCCAAAAAACATAAATTTTTTAAAAAAAATACCTTTTTCAAAAAAGTACCTTTTCCCAAAAAAAAGTTACTTTTTCTAAAAAAATTTTCCTTTTCCAAAAGAAGTACCTTTTCCCAAAAAAGTACCTTTTTCTAAAAAAAAATAAATTTTTCAAAAAAAAAAACACCTTTTCCAAAAAAGTACTTTGTAAAAACAAAGTATCTTTTTCCAAAAAATTTCGTTTTTCCAAAAAGTACCATTTAAAATAATATATAATTTCAAAAAAACTACTTTTTTTCCTCCCCCCACGGATATCTCCGCTAAAACAAGGTTTCTTGATATTCGGCATAGACATGCGCTAAGACGGGATTTTTGGAAATTCCTACCGGAACGGGCAAAAAGCGGAAAAGTCTCCCCATAAACAGTCTCACAAATTGGAAAAGTGCCTGCCCAAACCACTGGAGGTAAGAAGTTGAAATTTGGTATAAAGGTTCCTCCACTGTAGTAGACATCGACTAAGTTTGTATTTTTGGAATTCCCTACAGGATGTCCCAAAAGGAAACTCGGTATGTGAGTTCCTCCTTCTGTGTAGGCGTCCGCTTAGACGGAATTTTTGAAATTCCTATCTGGAGGGGAAATAAGGTAAAAGTCTCCTCCTGACGGCTTGCCCTTTTGGCCAACCTAAAATTTTAAATATGTATTCCTTGGAGTAGGACTAACTCACCGGCAACGTAATTTTTCTATTTTGGAACAGGAACATAGTAAAAATGGTGGTTGAAAGGGAAAAATGTCCCCACTTACGGCCTGCCCAAACCGTATGAATGTTCCTCATCCATCGCAGATAGCCGCGAAGATGGAATTTTTGTAAATTCCTAAAGGGAGGGGCAAAAAGAAGAAAAGCCCCACCTTGGGGGCCTGTAAAAACCCCTTCGGCTAGAAACCTGAAACTTAAAATGTGGGTCCCTGGAGTAAGGGCTAACTTATTAGAAAGATACTTTTTTGAATTTTGGACAGGGTCGTTATAAAATGGGGGCTCAAAAAGGGAAAGTTGGCCCTTAACGACCTGTCCAAACTGCTGGAACTAGGAAGCTGAAATTCGGTACTTAGGTTCCTCTTCCAGCCTAATTCCAACCGGGAGGGACAAAAAAAGAAAAAGTGTCCCCCTTGACAGCCTGCTCAAACTGCTGGAACTAGGAAGCTGAAATTCCCTGTCGATGGATTTTCGGAAATTCCTACCGATAGGGGCACAAATAGTAAAAGTTGGCTAGAAACCTGAAATGTAAAACATATGTTACTTGGAGTATGGTCTCACTTACCGGGAAGGTGCTTTTTGGACAGGGACATTGCAAAAATGGGGATTAATGAAGCGAAAAGTGCCGCTTAAAGGCCTGCCCCAACCGCTGGAGGTAGGAAGTAGAAATTTGGTATTAAAGTTCCTCCTCTATTGTAGACATCCGCTAAGATGAGATTTTTGGAAATTTCTACAGGTAGGGTCAAAAACAGGAAAAGTCTCCCCCTTAACGGGAGACCAAACTGGCTGGAACAAGGGATCTTAAATTGGGTTCCTTCTCCAACGTTGACGTCCCCTAAGATGGTATTTTTGGAAATTCATACCGGGAGGGGTAAAAAGGGAAAAAACTTCCCCCTTGACGGCCTGGCCAAACTGCTGGATATAGAGACCTAAAATTATGTATGTATTAGGTTCCTCCTCCAACGCAGACGTCCTCTAAGACGGAATTTTTGGAAATTCCTACCGGGAGGGGTAAAAACGGAATAATTCTCCCCCTTGATGGCCTAACCGAACCCTTCGGCTAGAAACCTGTAATATATAATATGTTTTCTTTGTAGTATGGGCTAACTTATCGACAAGGCATTTCTAGGACTTTGGACAGGAACGTGGTAAAAATGGTGGTTCAAAAGGGGAAAATTGCCCCCCCCCTTAACGTTGAACGAGTGGAATTGAAATTATAGACAATGCAAATGGATTGGAAGAGGGAATTACCTGTTCAAACACTATCCACGGAATATGAAACTTATGTAGCATTGAAACATACTCTCCAAAAAGTTAAACAAATTTTCTAAAAGAGAAAAAACCTTAGAAAAGGAATGGAACTTATATATTCCGATATTTAAACTTCATGTAACGAAGCACCGGTGGAAGAAACCGACGCAGTAAGTTTTCCAACTGAATTTGTGAATTTACTTGAATTTCCAGGTCTACCTTTACATAAACTGGAATTAAAAAAAAAACTTTAAGACATTGAAAGTGTGGACCTGGACGATATGTAGTTTCAACAGGATGGTGCCATTTGCCACACAGCCAACGAAACAATGGCTCTTTTGCGCGAGAAATTCAATGGCCGTGTTATCTCACGTGGTGGCGATGTCGATTCGCCGCCAAGATCATGTGATTTTACACCGTTGGACTTCTTTCTTTGGGGTTATTTGAAAGAAAAGGTGTACGTCGATAAGCCAGCAACAATTCAAGAGCTGAAGGATGAGATAATTCGGCACATTAACGGCATAGAACCTCAATTATGCCTAAGCGTCATCGAAAATTTGGACCATCGGATGGAGGTGTGCCGCCGAGGTCGCGACGGCCATTTGGCCGATATTTTGTTCCATACATAATTGAACCATACCAATATTATCATATAAAAAGAAATGACAATGGCTCATATGAATAAAAAATAGATATTACTAATAGGGGGAAATACAGGGTTTTTCAAGCAATTACTTCACAAATCTAGTCTGCTTGGGAGTAGACTAGAAATTAAATTTTTTAATTTTCGTTCATATTTCATGGTATTCTACCAGCCAATTAGTAAATTTGGAGTTAAAAGCCATTCCTAAGCCCAAAGTAATAACTCCGAAGTAATTGCTAAGTTTTATTCATATGACCCAATGGCTCATATGAATAAAAAATAGATATTACTAATAGGGGAAAATACAGGGTTTTTAAGCAATTACTTCACAAATCTAGTCTGCTTGGGAGTAGACTAGAAATTTAATTTAATTTTCGTTTATATTTCATGCTGTTCTACCATACAATTGGTAAATTTGGAGTTAGAAGCCATTCCTAAGCCCTAAGTAATTACTTCGAAGTAATTGCTAAGTTTTATTCATATGACCCAATAATTTCCTAAATAATTTGTGTTTTATTCAAAATCAACATCGGCCCTTAAAATTTAACCGCCCTTTATATATATATTCCACTTCTGCTGAAGTATTTCCTGGGGAATTTTCTCAGTCGGCTTGGATATTTCATTTTTCGAGTCAACCTCCAATGTTCAGCACTTGTGTTTCTCTTAATTGGATTGGATTTAATTCAGTGGTCGGCACAAAGAGAGAATAGGTTTGTTCCACGTAATTCTGGGTAAAGTCTGGTAAAATGAGAGTAAACAAATAATGATCTCAAAAAATGGTAAAATTGCTCACAATACCTGGAACGCACAAAACCACATTTCAAGCCCAAAAATTAACGTCAAAGTTATTCATATAAACAAAAGCTATTTTTAAGAATAAAATATCGAAGGGAATAAAGAAACGAGTAAAAAGGTTAAAGTCGGGCATGCCGACTATACAATACCCTACACCAGTCTGGTGTATTGTTTGGATCCGAAATTCGAATGGGTTAAAATGGGGCTTGTGTCAAAATTTTCTATAATGTGAGTCAGCGCACCAAATTTCATTAAAATATCTTAATATTTGCGACCTGCAGTTTGTAACCAAGCCAATTTTGGGGGGACCCTTATATGGCCACTAGTTCTAAGCATGGACCGATGTTCACCAAAATCAATAGGCTTCGTCCTTGGGCCAACATAGGTCTATGTACCAAATTTCCTCAAAATATCTTAATATTTGCGACCTGCAGCGTATAAACAGTATAATTTTGGTAGGACCCTTATATGGGCACCAGGTCTAAACATGGACCGATGTTCACCAAAATCAATAGACTGCGTTATTGGGCCAATATAGGTCTGTGTACCAAATTTCATCAAAATATCTTAATATTTGCGACCTGCAGCGTATAAACAGTATAATTTTGGTACGAACCTTATATGGGCACTAGGTCTAAACATGGACCGATGTTCACCAAAATCAATAGCCTGCGTTATTGGGCCAATGTAGGTCTGTGTACCAAATTTCATCAAAATATCTTAATATTTACGGCCTGCAGCGTATAAAGAGTATAATTTTGGTAGGACCCTTATATGGGCACCAGGTCTAAACATGGACCGATGTTCACCAAAATCAAACCTGTTCGTCCTTGGGTCAACATAGCTCTGCGTACCAAATTTCATCAAAATATCTTAATATTTGCGACCTGTAGAGTGCGCACAAGATTGCATGGACAGACAGACGGACGGACGGACAGACGGACATCGTTAAATCGAAATAAAAAAAATTCTGAACCGATCGGTATACTATAAGGTGGGTCTACGACCAATATTTTTTGGTGTTACAAACATCAGCACAAACTTATAATACCCTGACCACATAGTGGTGTAGGGTATAATGACCACATAGTGGTGTAGGGTATAAAAATGTTAGAACGTGGTATTTGTTAACGATATTAATTATTGTTTACAAGTTTTGTTAATATTTAAATTATTTTTACAAATTTAAAACAGCTGATTTACAAACAACTAGTGATTTGACAGTTTTACCATTTTACCCGCAAAAAAAGAACGGGTAACTTCTGGTAAAAAGAGAAACAAATTATTCTGTCATCAACGCTCTCATTTACCCAATTTTTAACAATAGAAACGCTTTTTGGTAAGATTGGGTTCCCGCGGGTATCCGCGGTAACGTACGTGGAACAGAGCTAATGTGAATGTATTGTGCTTCTACACTGTGAGAAATTGGTTTATCATTTTTAAATTTATATTTGCATAGGCGTACCTAGATCATTTTCCTGGGGTGGGCCAGAGACCCATTTACGTTTGGCAGATTATTTACCCCTTCGCAACCTCTTAATCTTAAAAAATACTTTCGACATTATACTTACAATTTTTCCATACAAAAAAGAGAACTTTAAAATGACTCCCTCACTTCTGATAAAATTCTCATAACTCAATAATGTTTTTATAGAAAATTCTGAAAAGAGCATATATTTTTTGAAGAAATCCTCGTACAAGGAATATATTTCAAGCTATATTTTCAGATTAGTATGAAAATTGGATAGAGAGAAGAAATCTAACCTAATTTTTCCGTCCTTAGATTCCAACAAATTAACTTCCTCGGAAACTAGTAGACACTTTCCCAACCAAAAACACAGGATTAATTGATATTAAAGAACAACAATAATATTGTGATGCTTTTTGCCATCAAAATCATAAATACCGGAATTGTAGGTAGATTTTTTAAAATTCTGGGGTGGGCAAAAAGCAGTCTAGGGTGGGCAAAGCCCACCCCAGACCGGCCTAAGTCCGCCAATGTATATTTGTATATTAAGAACATAAATTAATGAAGAAATGTAATAATGAATGAAAGCATGAATGAATTAAAGAAATAAAAAAAAATAATTTATAGTAATTTAATTTTTTAAAATAATTCATAATAAATTTTATTATACACATTATTTAAAAAATATTTATTTCTTGTATATAAATTATTTATTCTTAAAAAAGTATTCCATTAGTTAGTAAATTTTAACGAACTAAAGAAATAAAAATAATTCATAATAAATTTCCTGTTCTTGTAAAATTTTAAGAGTGTAATATTTTTCTAAAATTTCTTAAACAAAGCGACGTCAACATGCTTTGTTGAAAGCTACCATGCTACTGAATAAATTTTACGCTCTTAGTTGAGAGTTTTGTTGCCATTTGTGTTCTGTACGTGTGAAAAACCGATTATGATCGGCCACTGGTGGCTTTGGGTGCCGACCACTGATTTAACTGATATATAATGATCACGCACACATATACATCACATACTTAATGCAGAATACAACGGGACATAAGAAGAATAGAAAAGAGATAGAGTGCATGATGATCGCACATAGTCATATGATAATAGGAAACATGACGCATACACACACACGCAGAGACATATAACAAAATATGAATCCACATAACAAATACGAGATCTACATCGTATATATACAGGGACACAACGCCCAACGCAGAATACAACGGGACATATATGAGAACGAAATTGTAACGGGATATATGGTGCACATATACGTTTGTCAATGACTGGTTTTGAGAAAAATTGTTCGATTAATCATATAACAATTAATCGATTGAATACTCTAATAATGATATAAGTGGTGATCGGCACAACACGCATGTTTTTTCGGTATAAATAGGGGGCGATGGATAAGTACATTGTTGTGTATGCGTCTGTATCGGGTTTTAGTATCTAGAAAAAGTAATGTGTGTAATGTATTTTTGTCGGTTGTAGATACGGGGGAAAAAGCGATAGGTATAATAGTGTAATAAGTATAATAGTGTAATCGTGTTAATGGTGTTGTCGGTTTTCAATTCGATGGATAGAGTAAGGATCGAAAAACTATGGATGAAAAGCCGAAGAGTATTGGTTGCTAAAGAGTATCTTGACTTAGCAAAAAGGGCTTATATGGAGGAGAGGAGTGATGAAAATTGGAGGGTTTATTGTGTTTATAGAAATCGATTGAAATCAACGGTTAGAAGGGAAAGAGCTAGGGTTATGAATAACTTTTTTAGTAATTGTTCTAATGAGCAGTTATGGAAGAAGCTTAGACAAATTGGTCTATTGGGAATGATAGTGCTAGAGAACCGTTGAACGTGGATTAATTTAAAAGGTCATGTGTGATGCCGCCGTTATCTTATACAGAGGAATATATATCATTCTTAAGCAATAACATTGAAAGTGATTTTTCATTTAGGGCTATAACTATGCCGGAACTTTTGGAGGCAATTTTGAGTATTAAATCGAAGGCGATTGGTTGTGATGGAATATCTATAACATTTTTGAAGAATGTATTTCCTGCATTATCTTTGCATCTTTTACACATTTTGAATACAATAATTACCACATCAAAATTTCCTAAAACATGGATAGTGGCAAGGGTAATACCTATTCCGAAAGTCCGTAATCCTAGATCTGTGTCAGATTTCCGTCCGATTAGTATTCTACCTATATGTTCAAAAATTTTAGAGTATATATTAAGGTCCCAGATGGTAGAATATTTCTCAAGTTTAACATGATAAGTAGGTATCAGTCTGGATTCAGGGTAGGGTATAGTACATCGGCGGTTATGTTAAGTGTCACTGATGATATTCGGCATAACTATGATAAGGGAAGGTTCTCTCTGCTAATATTTTTAGATTTTTCGAAAGCATTTGACTCTGTCTGTCACAATCTGTTAGCGAATAAATTGTTTTATAAATTTAAGTTTTCCACATCGGCTTGTCGTCTTTTGCACTCCTTTATGAATAGTCGGCAGCAGTTTTCCTCGTTTTGTAATGTTTCTTCATCCCTGCTTAGTTTACATAGGGGGATACCGCAAGGTTCCATTTTGGGGCCTATATTATTTATGGTGTATATTGACGATTTATTCGAATGTATAAGCGTGGGTGCGACCCATATATATGCAGATGACATTCAGATAGTTGGTTCTTGTTTGCTTTCACATTATCTGTGAATGAGAACCTTCAGCGAATAGGTGAATGGTGCTCATTGAACTATATTATGTTAAACCCGGGTAAATCTAAGGCCATGTTCATCTCCAACCATTTAGTCGATTTACCAGCGTTATACATTGGTAGTTCGAGGGTTGAATACGTAAATCAATTCAGAGCTTTAGGGTTTTACATAGATAATAACTTAAAGTTTGATAATCATATATTTTCTGTTACGTATAGAGTTTACCATACATTGAGAAAGTTGTATAGTGTAGGTGTTGCCTTACCCTTTAGTGTAAGGAAAAAATTGGCCCATTCACTCCTCATGCCAACTGTGCTGTATTGATTAGAGATTTTTAGCAGTACATCTGAAGGAAATTTAACTAGACTTAGAATGTTTAAAATGTGGGTAGAACTGAACACATTTCTTCGTATGTACGGGACTTTTTATGTTGTGATTTCGATGATTTTGTTAAATTAAGGTGACTTTTGTTTTTATATAAAACTTGTAAAGAAAACAAACCGGAATATTTAACTCAGAAATTTCAATTTGGAAACTCCTCCCGAACTCGCTCTACCACTCAAATGATGCAAAGGTCATTTCAAGCTCGTGTGATAAATTTGTGGAATAATATTGTTCCTTATAGTGAAAGGGGTTTGCATCACACGGTGTCCATGTTTCGAAAAATTTTCTTGATAATTTATAATTGATATTGCTGTTACAATTTTACATTAATCAGATGATATTATATCCGATTTTTGACCTGATACCATTTTACCGGTTTATATCTAATGGTATCTGTTTAGATCGTAGTTGGTACAATTTTATATAAATAAAATATATTTGTATTCGACATTTGCCTTATATAATTGTATCAAAGTTTTAAAGCAGATATAATTGCATCAGGTCAAAATGCAGATATAACTATATAAGTTTGTATAAAAATGTATCTATTTGGATCTAAAATAATACCATGCGACATAAACCGATAAAATTGTATCAGGTCAAAAATCAGATAAAATTTCATCTGATTACTATATAATCTAATCAGTTAAGATCTAAACTGATACAATTAGATAAAAAGTGATAACCAACTGACACAATTATATCGGCCCATTTTTCGGTTGAAATGGTATATGGATCACATTAAGTTATATATTACTATATAAAGCTCCATATTAGTTTTTTTTTAATAGGGGGGCTATTAAAAAAATAATAATATGGAGCTTTATATGGTAATATATAACTTAGAGTGATCCATGTACCATTTGATCCGAAAAATGGCCCGATAAAATTGTATCAGTTGTTTATCAGTTTTTATCTAATTGTATTAGTTTAGATCTGACCTGATTAAATTATGTGTTAATCAGATGAAATTGTATCTGTCCACATAGATATATTTGTATACAAAATTATATAGTTATATCCCAATTTTGACCTGATATCAGTTTAAAAATTTAATACAATTGTATAAGGTAAATGTCGGATATAATTATATTTTATTTATATAAAATTGAACCAATTACGATCAAACCTGACACCAGGCACGTAGCTAGGAATTTATTTCGGGGGGAGGGCTTTTCAAAAATTTTTTGTTTAATTTTTCCGTTTTTTTTTTTTTTTGTTTACTGGGGAAGCTTATAAAAAACTTTAAAAAAGCTCGTTATTTTAAGTTAAGTGTGCTCCTTTACTTTTTGTGTAAAGTTCAATAATATGAGAGTAATCACAAAATCCTCTATCTAAAATACAAAATTACCCAAAAGTACAGGAACGCACAAAATCACTTTTCTAACCTAAAACTATTTAAAAGATAAAAATTAAAATGCGTATAGTTTTAGTCTCAAAAATCGCACAGAAACACATATTTTTGGCATTTAAAAGTTTTTTGATTTCGTTCAGTTAATTTTTATATATAAAAGTTTTATTTTGTGTATATTTTGCTTAATTAAAATTTCGAATTTTCACAATGGTGTTATTTGTTTATCATTGTACAATTTATCTTAATAGTAAAAAGAGAAGTTAATAGTAGACAGAGGCAGAAAATTTTATAAAAATATCTGTATGAACCCAAAAATATCTTTAAGGGCCTAAAGGTTTTTAAAACTTGTTTAATATTACAACTAAGAGTGGATAATAACCATAAAGGAAATTTTATTTTCTAACGCATTTTCTAAGTTCTAAACTATATTATATATTTCAAGTGTAATTTGATTTCTAGGTGATTTCAATTTTCAAAAATTTCAGTTTTTTGTCAATATTTAAAATTTTATGTAATCCGTTTGTGATATGGAGTATATTGTTTTACCCATTTTCTGCCAAGCATGGATTCCGTGCGAATTTTCTGACAAAACTTCGTAGAAGGATAGGTAGACGTGTCTTTAGAGATATTTTGGTAAAAAATGGATTAAATAATTTAAATACTGTACCTCATAGTCTTGTCATTTTAATACTTTGTTGACAAATTTTTAATTTATATGTGCGGTTTCCTTGTTCGATATTAGTTTTAAAAGGTCCCAGCAAAAAAACCTTGGATGTAATGCTTTACAAACTATCGTGATCGTAAAAAGTGATTTTCGTATCATTGGCATTTCCAAACAGAGAGTCGATTCCCGGTGGGACCAATATATTTTTTTATTTTTTTCCATTTTTTTTCTTATTCTATTAATTTTTTTAATATTTATAATTACCCAGGTGAAAATGTTCATATATGGCCATATATGGCAACATTTATGGGTTCGGATCCGAAATTTGAGGGTATATGGCCATATATGGAGATATATGAATGTTCATATAAATTTTTTTTTTTTTTAATAAAAATATTGTTTTTTTTTATTCAAATTAAATGTAAGTATTATCATCAAAGGAAATAAATATGCAAAAAATCCCAAACGTATTTAACAAATTGTGAAAAATAATCCGCTGCAGGCATGTCCCTATCCGGATTTCATTCTTGCCTAAGGAAATCGTCAGGGGACGACGTTTTTAGAATTTCTGGATATATTTGTTAAGTTAAATTACAAACTCAATGAGAATTTTTTGTTCTCGTCTAGGAGCGTTATTAAACATTTAAAATATCAAAGAAAAAACAAAAACAACAACAGAAAATTTTCCACAATTTGCTTTGTCATCTTCCTATGTACTACTCTGTTGTTTTGACAGATCTAGCAATGTAGTGACATCCATTCATGTAGAAACAACAATAGAGAACAATGTTTTCTAAAGTGTCAGTAACATTTAAATTTGCACAAGCACTTGCATATTAGTTTTCCTGATTCTATTTTATCGGGATATACATTAATTGCATCAAAGGAATTAAATATGCTAAAAATCCCAAACGTATTTAACAAATTGTGAAAAATAATCCGATGCAGGCATGTCCCTATCCGGATTTCATTCTTGCCTAAGGAAATCGTCAGGGGATTATAATTCTATTCATACGTTACTGATGAATTTGTACATTTGAATGAAATTGAGAAATTATGAAATTTTATAATTTAGAAAATAAAATTAAATTGTAGTAGTAGACAAAAAAACATCACATAAAATTTTAAATTTTCAAAGTTCCTTTTTCGTTTTTAATGGAAATACAAATCTAGCCTTCTGAAATCAACAGTTTAATATTTTTAGCAAATATTTCTGTTGATTTTATAAACTGATATTTGCATTAAACAAAATTTAACAAAAAGATACAACAGTTTTTTTAGCCATTTTTAGTTTACTAATATTTTGCAAAATTTTCTGCAGATTTTCTAAATTTAGAAGTTTTATTTTTGCTGTTTTTATCTTACTGCAACATTTTCAATTGTATTTCAAAATTTATCATTTTATTTCGAGTTTTATAATTGCTTTTCAGAAATTATCAATTGATTTTTATATTTATCAATTGTATATCAGAGACTACCAATTGCATTTCAGAAATTATAAATTGTATTTCAGAAACTGAAAATTGTATTTCAGAAATTTATTAATTGTATTTCAGAAATTCGCAATTGCATTTCAGAAATTATCAAATATGTTTTACAAACAATCAATTGTATTTCTGAAACTAGCAACTGTATTTTAGAAATTGCCAATTGTATTTAAAAAATTATCAAATGTATTGTATTTCAGTATTTTTTGAATCCGCGCGCGTAATTACCCCCATGGTAAAAAAAAAAACTTAAAACATTACCCATATATGGAATAATATATGAATTCATATATGGAATATATGAACCCATATATGGACCAATAAATGCAGTATATTATCATATATGGGTTCATACATTTGAATGTATTTACCCATATATGCTTCCATACATAACATATATGTTCATATATGATCATACATTAAACCATATATGCTCATACATGAAACCATATATGACAATATATGAACATATATGAACATTTTCACCTGGGTAATTTGTTTAAATTCAATATTTTTTAATTTTTAAAAATATGTACCTACCCAGGTGAAAATGTTCATATATGTTCATATATTGTCATATATGGTTTCATGTATGAGCAGATATGGTTTAATATATGATCATATATGAACATATATGTTATGTATGGAAGCATATATGGGTAAATACATTCAAATGTATGAATCCATATATGATAATATACTGCATTTATTGGTCCATATATTGGTTCATATATTCCATATATCTTCATATATTATACCATATATGGGTAATGTTTTAAGTTTTTTTTTTATTATCATGGGGGGGGGGGTAATTACGTGAGCGGATTCAAAAAATATTGAAATACAATACATTTGACAATTTCTTAAATACAATTGGCAAAATACAGTTGCCAGTTTCAGAAATACAATTGATTATTTGTAAAATACATTTGATAATTTCTGAAATGCAATTGCGAATTTCTGAAATACAATTAATAAATTTCTGAAATACAATTTATAATTTCTGAAATACAATTGGTAGTTTCTGATATACAATTGATAATTATGAAAATCAATTGATAATTTCTGAAAAGCAACTATAAAACTGAAAATAAACTGATTATTTCTGAAATACAATTGGTAAATCTGAAAAACAATTAATAACTTCTACAATACAATTGAGTAAACTGAAATTCAATTGATTATTTCTGAAATACAATTAATAAATCAGAAAAACAATTGATAACTTCTGAAATAAAATGATAAATTTTGAAACAATTGAAAATGTTGCAGTAAGATAAAAACAGCAAAAATAAAACTTCTAAATTTAGAAAATCTGCAGAAAATTTTGCAAAATATTAGTAAACTAAAAATGGCTAAAACAAACTGTTGTATCTAAAAAAATTTTTTTTAAATTTTGTTCAATGCAAATAGCAGTTTATAAAATCAACAGAAATATTTGCTAAAAATATTAAACTGTTGATTTCAGAAGGCTAGATTTGTATTTCCATTAAAAACGAAAAAGGAACTTTGAAAATTTTAAATTTTATGTGATGTTTTTTGTCTACTACTACAATTTAATTTTATTTTCTAATCACTGAAATTTAGCTCAATTATAACTCAAATTTTGTAAATATATAAAACAGTTTTATTTTTGCTGTTCCTATCTTATTTATATTTAGCAAAACTACTCTGATAATTCCGCAGTATTTCATTTTGAACTAATTTTTAGTAGCTTTAACTAAAATTTTTACACAGTTTTTTCTATTAGTGTATAAACAATCATTAAATAATCAAAAATTAGTCATAAAATATTTTCTAAACTTGAAGTAAAGTGTTTATGTCCATTAAAAATTTTATAATTTCTCAATTTTATTCAAATGTACAAATTCATCAGTAACGTATGAATAGAATTATAATATTTACATTTAATTTGAATAAAAAAAGCAATATTTTATTAAAAAAAAAAAAAAAAAATTTATATGAACATTCATATATCTCCATATATGGCCATATACCATCAAATTTCGGATCCGAACCCATATATGTTGCCATATATAGCCATATATGAACATTTTCACCTGGGTATGTATAAAAAACAAATTGTGAGAATTTGCTTTTTATGCATCTGTAAAAGCAGTTCTGAAAACAATATTGAATTGGAGTGCACCTTTTACACTTGTTTCAATTTTATAGATTATCGGAAAGGTTAAATATTAAAAGTAAAGTACATCATTATTATTTTGATTTCCAATGGATTGCGCCATTCCAATATGATCTTAGGCTAATTTCAAAGCGCAACAATAATTTCAAGCCCGATGTTTCCAACGCGAAATAAAAGTAAAATTCCAGAGGATTTTTCAAAGTTAGCTCGGTTTTTTATTTTATGAACTCTTATATCTGTGTGACGCGAAATTTCAACTGTTCTTTTCGGTTCTTTTATTTTATTCGGAATTATCAAACAAACCACTGACATATAAACTTATACTGATAGAAAAATCCTGAAAAATAGCAAAAAAAAAAGGTACTCAAAATTAGTTAAAAGGAGGCCTGCACAGAAAGCTTTTGAAATTAGTAAATCCATTTTTCTAAATATTAGTCACATAAGTACAGCAAAAATGCAACTGTTTTAGTAACATTTAAGTTAAATTTCGTTTAATTGAATTGCAAATTTACCTTGCTAATATTGGCTAAAAAAATATTGCTGAATAATTATAGAAAAAAAGCAGTAAAAAAATTGTTATATATTCAAAAGTTAATTTATGTTTAAATTTAATTGAGTTGAATACAAATAATGAACGCTCCTGTACAATAAACAGAAATATTTGCTAGAAAATAGTAGACTGATTGCTGCAGTGTATTCGCATTAAAAAAGTCACAAAAAATCATAAAAATTTTAAATTCTTTGCGATGGTTTAGTCGACTAATTTACACTCAATTTTTTTCTAATTTTAGCAGGGTAAATTGTCACTTTCGTTTAACTAAAATATAGCTGAAATTTTCGTAAATTTAACAGATTTTGTCTTGCTGTTTGTATCTGTTTATTTAGCAAACAGATTCTACTAGATTCAGCTGTTTTTTCATAAAAAATTTTTGAACGCTTTTATATTAGCGAATGAACAACATAAAAAATATCTCGAATGAACAGGTGAACTAGAAGAACACACTAGTTCAAAAATAAAATTGATTGAAATGAGCTGTGAACTGTAATACCAAATTCTAGTCATTTTTATTCCGATTGTTTGTTTGTACAAAATGTTTTATTTTGTGTGAAAATTTCCGAGTGTCCTCACATTTTTACTAACCATTTGAAATTTTTTTTTACCATAGACTAACACTCAGGCGATGCCCCCTACTTATGCTAGTGCATTGTGTTAGAATTAGGAAAATATAAAAGATTTCGACAATTTTTAACACCAAACTGCTAATAACAAACAATATGAATAAAAACCAACTGATAAGTAGTCTTTGTGACGAGAACGTGATTAAAATAGACACATGTTTCAAGAGGCAATCAAATTAAAATCCGAGCTAGATTTGTAAAAACCTTTGAGGGTTTTGTTTTGGCAACAGTGTACTTTCATTTCGCGTTTGAAACATTGATTCTGACCGCGATGATCATTTTGCAGGACCTTCTAAAACCGCAGAATATAGTTTTGTTAAATGTATTACAAGAAGCTTCTTGGCACAAATCCGAATTTATAAATGTATTTAATTTACAGTCACTTCCAAAATAAATTTATTGTTTCTCCTAAAGTACGCTTTTTCATGGACAGATAATAATTTTAATTTAAAAAAAAATTATGAAAATCCAACATTATAATGCTTAACTTAGAGTAGAAAAAAATTTTAAAATGCTTGTGCCTGCAAGCAGTAAAAACCCGATGGTTAATTTATCAATTTAATGTTTATCTTATAATAAATATGACGAAAAATATTAGTAGTAACAATAAAAAATAGCCACTTATCAATTAAAAGTTGCGAAAAAAAATTTCTGTTTCGTATTTTCAGTCACATTCTATAAATTTCTTCTCAGTAAAAGAGAGGATTGCATTCTATTTATTTTCTAACCTCTTTGATTATGCCTAGCACACATAACTATTCAAGATTTTTACAAAAAAAACCCCAAAAAACAGTTTCTATGGCAATCAAAAAGCTTAAAAAAATTTTTAGAAAGCAGTTTTTGCAATTGGATTTAGAGTCTATTCTATTTATGAAAACTTAAGAAACTTGGTCATTTGGTATTTGATTTCAACAAAAAATAAATATTTTTTATTAAATTTTTTAAAAAATGTTGTTGCTTTCGACGTATTTTGTTACGTTTTTAAATTTGTGAAATCATTTTGGGGGGGGGGGGGGCTCGAGCCTTATTTCATCAGCATTACATCTTCCTGTTATATAAACTAACCCCATTTTATAAAATGAATTATTTCCGTTTATACATATGTTCAAATATCTCTTTTGTGATATTCTAGTCCATTCATCTAAGATTATAGTAAATCTCCTATTGTTAGAAATATTACTCGATATTTCTTTTATCATGATATCTTTTACATGATTGTAGTAATTTAATATAATGTTCTTTACATCGGTTTAATTTTTTGGCAATGCCAGGTTTTTATTATAAAAACTTTCTCGAATAAACGAAGATCTAGTTATGGTGCGGATTGACATTCCTTCGACTGCGGCTAATTTGAATACCATTTCAGGAAATGTTTGCCCTACCATAAAACGTTCAATGCCTATTCAGCTTATACTTTTTCCTTCGGGTACTTTGCTAATTTTAGCTGGAACGTTATTCTTGTTGTTGTTTTCTTCAAGAGAAGTTGCATGATCATCATTTTTTTTTTGTGAACCAAATTTAGATGTCGGATAACCAAATTTAGATACCTCCGTTAACCATTAGTCTTTTAGGGCAAATATAGCACTGCGATGCATTGTCCTTTTTTGTGAAGTATTTCCATACTCCTGACATTTTATTCTTTAATATAAAAGAATATATTCGTTTGAAAGCAGGTGTATTAAAATAATATAAAATAAACTTATTTGAAAATATCACAATTATTAATGAAAACGTTACTTATAAAATTATTGGCCTTTATAATAAAAAGGATTATTTTAAATTTAAAGTCGACTTTATTTTTAATCATACGGTTTTGTTCATTTTGTGTATGAAAAGCTTACAATAATATTTATATTTTCAAACATTTTGATTGGTTGAAAATAAATTGACTAATCAGAATGCTCCAAAAATAAACCAAGTCAAGGTATACTGCCACCCAATATTTTAACTAAAGTAATAAAATATATATTTGAAAAATTGAGATAGTAGCGGCTATTATTTGTAAAAACAAAACTTTTTTTTCCTATTTCTTTTAAACATTTTACCAAGTTTTTAGGTTTTACTACTTTAATTTTGAAATACTTGGCAAAGATTTTTTATGTGTCAAATAAAATGATTCCTTAATTTTATTTTATCGGGATATACATTAATTGCATCAAAGGAATTAAATATGCTAAAAATCCCAAAAAATAATAATCCGCTGCACGCATGTCCCTATCTGGATTTCATTCTTGCCTAAGGAAATCGTCAGGGGACGACGTTTTTAGAATTTCTGGAAATATTTGTCAAGTTAAATTACAAACTCAATGAGAATTTTTTGTTCTCGTCTAGGAGCGTTATTAAACATTTAAAATATCAAAGAAAAAACCAAAACAACAACAGAAAATTTTTCACAAATTGCTTTGTCATCTTCCAATGTACTACTCTGTTGTTTTGACAGATCTAGCAATGTAGTGACATCCATTCATGTAGAAACAACAATAGAGAACAATGTTTTCTAAAGTGTCAGTAACATTTAAATTTGCACAAGCACTTGCATATTAGTTTTTTAAATTTTATTTTATCGGGATATACATTAATTGCATCAAAGGAATTAAATATGCTAAAAATCCCAAACGTATTTAACAAATTGTGAAAAATAAAAAAAAAGATTTTTAAAAGATTTTAACAATAACATTTTTGTTTTGGTATTTAGGGTGGGTGCGAACTGGCTAAATAAAATGTAAACTAAATTCAGGTTTCCAAATTCCTATGAAATTTGTAAAAGTTTTAAAAAAACTTTCAAAGAAATTTTAAACCCCTTTGTCAATTTGTATTTAGTTTAGGATTTATTTGGCCACCTCGCACAGGGCCTTAAAATATTTTTTATGACTAAAATTTAAAATCCTATTCCAAACAAAAAAAATTTAATATTTTCAAAATCTCCCGTTTTCCCGGGAAAAATATATTATTTTCCCGGGAATTACCGGCAAACTTTTCCAGAATTTCCCGGGAATTCCCGAACCCCACACCCTAATGGTAGCATATATTATCATATCTGGAACTGTATTAAAAATGTTGTTCATAAGGTACCATATATGACCATACATTGTTGAAATGGCACCATATATCATAATTAGGGTTTGGTGTTCGGAAATTCCTGGGCGGGAAATCCCGGAAAAGTTTGCCGGGAATTCCCGGGAAAATAATATATTTTTCCCGGGAAAACGGGAAATTTTAAAAATATAAAATTTTTTAAATTGTTTTTGTTTCGAATAGGATTTTTTAATTTTAGTCATAAAAAACATTTTAAATACCAAAACAAAAATGTCATTGTAAAAATCTTTTTTTAAAAGGGAATACATTTATTTGACACACAAATAAAATCTTTGCCAAGTAATAAGGAGCATTTCAACTAATAAAGATTTTTCGCATAACTTATTCAAAATTTAAGTAGTAAAACCTAAAAACTTGCTAAAATGTTTAAAAGAAATATGAAAAAAAGCTTTGTTTCTTACAAATAATAGCTCTTACTATCTAAATTTTTCAAATGTAAAATTTAGGTAAAGTCGACTTTAGTTAAAATATTGGGTGGTAGTATACATTGACTTGGTTTATTTTTGGAGCATTCTGATTGTTTAATTTTTTTTCAACCAATCAAAATATTTGAAAATATAAATATTTTTGTAAGGTTTTCATACACAAAATGAACAAAACCGTTTGATTAAAAATAAAGTCGACTTTAAATTTAAAATACGCCTTTATATTAAGGGACAATAATTTTATAAGTTTTCATTAATAAATGTGAAAAGAAAAGACTAATGGTTAACGGTGGTATCTAAATTTGGTTGTCCGACATCTAAATTTGGTTCACAAAAAAAAAAAAAAATTGATTTTCATGCAACTTCTCTTGAAGAAAACAACAAGAATAACGTTTCAGCTAAAATTAGCAAAGTACCTGAAGAAAAAAGTGTAAGCTGAATAGTGGTATGGTAGTGCAAACATTTCCTGAAATGGTATCCAAATTAGCTGCAGTCAATCCGAACCATAACTAGATCTTCGTTTATTCGAGAAAGTTTTTATAATAAAAACCTGGCATTGGAAAAAAATTAAACCGATGTAAAGAACATTATATTAAATTACTACAATCATGTAAAAGATATCATGATAAAAGAAATATCGAGCAATATTTCTAACAATAGGAGATTTACTATAATCTTAGATGAATGGACAAGAAAATCAAAGAAGAGATATTTGAACATATGTATAAACGGAAATAATTCATTTTATAGCCTGGGGTTGGTTTATATATCAGGAAGATGTAATGCTGATGAAATAAGAAGAATTGTAGAAATAAGACTAGAAGAGTATTATTTGTCTTTGGAAAATAACATTGTGGCCACCATATCTAATGGGCCAAGTGTGATGAAACGGTTTGTTTCCGACAGTCCAGTAGTAGGTGCCTGCTGGAATTATGCAATTCATTTGGCAGTGCTGCGAGTAATTTATGTGAAATCAAATGTTCAACATTCTGATATTTTTACTTTGAATTCTCACTACACAGACTGCATTTGTACTGAAATAGTGTTTTTTTTTAACAAAAATTACTTATATAGGTGGTTTTCATTAACAATTTTGTTCAAAAATATTTACCGGGATTCCCAAATTTTCAAATTTTTTCGTTCCCGTTTCCCGGGAAATAAAAAAGTCCGGGAAATCCCAAACCCTAATCATAATGTATGGTTTAAATGTCACCACATATGGTAATATATTGTTTAAATGATACCATATATCAATATATATTGCACTATATATAGTAGCATATATTATCATATCTGCAACTGTATTAAAGATTTTGTTCATGAGGTACCATATATGACCATATATTGTTTAAATGCCACCATATATGATAATATATAGTTGAACTGTCATAGTTATATATTGTTTAAATGATACCATATATAATGATATATTCCTAAAATGCCGCCATATATATTAAGATATAGCTCTATATACAACTATATATGCAATAAGATCAGCCATGCTATGTAATTTGGGTATTCCCGGGAATCCCGCCCTTTTTCGGATCCCGCAATCCCGGGAATTTTATGCGGGATTTCCCGGGATTTTTTTTATTCTTTTACAGAAGTTTTAGCTAGTATTATTGCAATTTTGGAAGCTTTATTTAAATTTAAAGCATTGATTTTTTGAAATTAATTTAATTAATTTAATTTAAAATTCAAAAAATACGATTTAAAATTGAATATGTGACCTTCTCCGAGAAAAGGGACCTAGTGTGTCAAAAAACGGGTTTGGACTTAAGAGTGGATTCTGGTACCTAAAAGGGTGTAGAATAAGATGAAATGAGTTAGATTTCTGATAAAAATTTATTTACCCTATAAAAACGTACAAAACGAACTTGTGTGTACTTCGGAAAAATTGTTTTTCTTTAAAATGATCTTTGTTCAAATAGGCAGGTTTAGACTGTAATATTTTCGGAAAGATTCTGCAACCTTGCCTATATGTTATGCATGTCTACTAAGTAATATCGTACATAAAATCTTATAGTGTAAACCAGCCTTATTCAATATTCCAACATCATTATTTCAGTTCCAAATACCTCTAAAAAACTAGACATTAAAATTAAAAAATGTTTAATATTTTCAATTGACAAGTAGTTTGAGTTTCTTTTATTTAAAATAATTTCATTTTAAGTTCAATTGCTATTCCTTTATTTCAATTATATTTTTTAAATATTATTTGTTTTCAAAATAATCCATCAGATACTTTTTAAAATTATTTTGATTTTTTTATATGTTAATTTAAAATGCCACTAAATACGAAAATTAAATCATTTATTTTTAAGTAGCTGTGGCATAAAAAATGTATATTCAAGAAAACCAATTAAAATTAAGAAACTATTTAATAATGTTGTAGTGTCTATTTTGATAAAACGATTTAGGTGAATTTGCCTAAACATTTGTGTGAAAATACTCACTTTTAAACTTTTTTATAAAAATAATTCTAGACGGATACTTTTGAAAATCTGCATAGAAAGATACAAAATATCTAGAAATATAAATTTTTGGATTTCATATTTAATAAAAATTTTAGCAACAAATCGATCTTATTTCTGACTATAAAACTGGTCCGACACAAGTTTGCATCCATTAACAATTCCAATATATCCTGAAAAAGGGGATGAAGATAAAATACCCGTGTCTTTCACTTTTTCTATATCAATTGGTTTAACCGTTTAAACCGCGAATTAATATTTAATTAATATATTTCTAAGAGTTTTTTTTTAAATTAAGACGGCTTTCCATATAAATATATTATCTAAATATGAATTCACGATTTAAATTGTTAAACGAACTGATCCAGAAAAAGTGGAAGACATTGCTATTTTATATTTAGCCATCTTTTCAGAATATATTAAGTCCACCCTACGGGGAATGAGGAGTCAATTGCCCTTCAAGGACCTATCCCGTGACCGGTCAACCGAAGGCATATTACTAAATTAGTACAAATATGAACAAAAGAAAATGAATTACTTTTCTAAGTATTTTCTGATCCGTTATTTTCACTGTTGCTTTTAAAAAAACTTGACTGATACCGAAATAAAAACAAAATTCGCGGCATATTTTTAAAAATATTTTTTATTTATTTTACTCTTTTATTTATTTTTAACTTTATTTTTTCACGATTTGCTTATTTTAGCTCTTATTTTAAATTTCTATAATGTTTTGCTAAGAAATTTTAAGTTTTGTGTTTTCAACGTTTTTTTATTGTTAAAGCTGTTTCAGTTTTAACAATTGGTATTTCATTTAACTTTTCTTTGTAACTCAAGGGGAACTTTTTAAATTTTTATTTATATTATCAGAGGTTTTGAGGTAATTTTCTAATTTTTAATTGATTTTTTAATTTAATTATGGCCAACGCAAAAAACAAGTCAACTGCCATTAAGGGACCTATCCCATGACCGGTCAATCGGGGGCATATTCAAGGCACTTCCAACATATTTGTGTGTGTGTTAATGTTGTTTTCTTTTCTATTTTTTTCTTTTCCATGTTTTTTTTATCTGCTGTGTGTGCTTGTTTTTTCTTTTTCTTTTTTATTTGAACAGAAACGAAACACATATAACTTAACCATCAGCCAGCCATCACGCATTAGCAACGTTAGCTCAGACGGTAGAGCGTTTGCCTTACAAGCAGAAGGTTGTGTTATCGAGCCCTACTTCGACGCCAAGTAGATTATTTTTAATTCTTAATTTTTTATTAGATTATTTGAAAAGCTATTTTTAGACACACCACCTTACTGCCACAATGTGTCTAAACTGTGGCAATATGTCATTTCCAATGACAACGCCATGTTAAAGTGATATGTCTCTTTCAAACAAAAAGACCGATCAACGACCGGTCTCCGCCCCCTTGGGACCTATCATGTGTGTCATCTGGGACCGGTCCCTTTCCCCGTAGGGCATTTTCTCATGGGTACAACCAAAAGATGAACTTTGTCGGACGGTGTTTTAACAGTAATCGAGTTTTTCAAATGCAACATATGTCGAATTTATATATTTTCTAACGAGCGGGAATTCCTGGGATCCCGGGAAATTCTGAAAAAATCCCGCTGTCCCGGGAAATGAAAAAGTCCGGGAAAAGAAAAACCCTATATGTAATATATAATCATATATACCATATCTAATATTATAAAGGCCGATATCTAATTAGATGAAATTATATATGGCATAATATACGGAAAAATTTTGGAAAAATGGATATACATAACGACTTGTCTAATTATATATTGTAATATATGCTACATATGATTATATATAATTTTTTTTACTCGGGTATTTTATGTTTAATATTTATGTCAATATTTCCATGTTTTTAAGATTTTTGGGAACATTTTTCAACATTTTTATGTTACTGAGATTTTCACTTGGAAGGATTTTTCAACATTTTTATGTTCTAGGGTTTCCCAATTTTTTTCAATATTTTTAGGTTATTAAGTTTTTCAATATTTTTAGGTTATTAAGAGTTTTATTAATTTTTTAATATTTTTGTGTTATTGAGATTTTCACTTTGAATGATTTTTAATATGTTCTATACTTATAGGATTTTTCAATATTCCCACCATTTTTAAGTTTTTAAGATTCTATGTATATGGGCTTTTTCAATGTCCTCAACATTTCTGGAAATCCTGGGACCTCTCCCAATACTTATACATTTTTCAAAATTGTTTTAAATTTTCGGCATTATATTCGGTAGGATTTTTGGAAAAAAAAAATTTTCATCTACACAGCATTCTCAATATCATTTAATAGAATTTTTCAGAATTTTCAATATCATTTAGTGGGATATCCTAAAATATTTTTATGCTTAAAGACCTTTTTGAAATTGAATTATATGACAGATGATAAAATCTGCAATATCTTACTCTATTTATCGGGAAACGAATAGAAATGGCAAAGATTTTTCATTGAATCTAGCCTAAGTATGAGAGGAGGAGAAGAGGTTGTGTATTAATGAACTATCCAAGCGACAGATGTAACGTGGACATCCACAAAATGGGTGTAAGGTAATTTTTCGGGCGGCTCAGAGGGAGTGAGTGTATACAACACAATCATATGTACTCAGATATACGAAAATTAAATTATAACATACAACATTATTTTCTCACTCACAAAAAGCCGCACGTTAGCATTAGTAGACAAGAGACAACATTAAGAGTAAGAACAGATATTTTCCCGAGTAAACTAAAAAAATTACCAAAACTATTCAAAATCAGGAAAATAACCGGGAATACTCACGAAATGAAGGCAAGCCGCGAATAACGTTGTAAAAGACATTTTTTTCAAAACCGGTTTTCTTGCAGATTACCGTTAACATTAATCTCTAACATTGCTCAAACACTAAATCTACCAAAATTATGCAGCTTATCGCTATCAAAATGCAATTAGAAAGAGTCAGTCAGTGGAAGAACGTTGTAACTTACTTATAAAATGATAAGAACGGAATTGTCAAAAGTAATTGATAAGTGTAACAGAGGCACAAAAAGGAAATCTAATGTTGAAATGTGGAAAGATAATAAAAATAAAAGGTTGAGAAATAGTGGAAATGAGTATAAAACAAGAAAAAATAAGAGTATACCTCAAAAAAACGCTCCGGAGCAGGTAATGTGGAAAAACGTTTTAAGTGCACATCACGTTATTTTTTATTTTAATTCTTGGTATATAGGTTTGTGATTGCATATGCTACTTTAATTGCAAAAAATTTTGCATAGGTCAAATAAAGGACAATTTTTATAAATTCTACGAGCAAAATTACAATGAACAAACGGCTTTTTTATCGTCTTTAATGGAATTGAGGGAGCCTCAAAGAAGAAGAGTTAAAGAAGGCATTTCTTATCGCAACGTTGCTGTCAATTATTTTTTGCGTAGCCAGAACGGTAAAAGAGAGAGAGTATGCAAAAAAATGATTTGCCACACATTTCAGGTAAATTTTGTTATAGCATAGAGCCAACTGATTTGAGGCAAGATATAACAGTTTTTTTTTCAACGAGAACTTTTTTTTATTATTGCAAACACTATAGATAACGCAACGCAGAATACAAATGCTGGTTGAAAAATTAAAAAATGGAATTAATATTAATGACCAACGCGGCAAGCATGAGAATCGTCCTCATAAAATCGTAGACGAAGAAAAAAGAAGTGTTACGGAACACATATTAAGCTTTCCTAGCCAAGAAAGCCATTATAGTCGTTCCTCTTCAAAGAATGATTGCTTAAGCCCTGATTTAAACATCAATACAATGTATAAGTTATTCAAAGTAAAATACCCTGATACTTTGATATCTTATAATACATACAGGCATATTTTTAATACGGGGCACAAGTTACGATTTGGTTTTCCAAGAAGCGATACTTGTAAGGTTTGTGATAAGCTTTTTATTCAAATGGTTGCAGCTGCAAACGATGAAAAATTTCATAGCATAGAAAAATCCGCCAAAGCACATCACGAAAAAGCAGAAAAAGGCTATGCCCAACTTAGAGATGATTCCAACGCTGCCGTTAATTTTGATAACATTGTTGTTATTTGTGTCGATTTGCAGCAAGTGATTTTCACGCCAAATCTTACACATTCTGATGTTTTTTATCAACGTCAATACTCCAATTACAACTTCGCTGTACATACTCTTCCACACAACAAGGTCAATATGTACACATGGCACGAAACTATTGCAAAAAGAGGAGCTGCGGAAATCGCTTCATGTATTTTGAAACATATTTCATGTAACTACAGTGTTCTTAAAAAGGGGGAAATTAGAAAATTAATAATATGGTCTGATAGATGCGTTGGACAAAATAACAACTGGACAATAATTTCATTGTGTCACAGTCTTCTAACAAAGTACTTTTCTGAAATCAATCAAAAATTTTTAACTTCAGGTCATAGCTTTCTTCCATGTGATCGAGATTTTGCGCTTATTGAAAAAAAGAAGAAAGCATCACAACTCTTTATTCCAGAAGATGTTTGCCGGTTAATTGAGTCTACGAGACAATCGAATCCATTTAACGTACATCAAATGGGTCTAAATGATTTCAAGAATTTTGATGTTCTTAAAAAAAATTTATATAAAGATCCTAACTGCAAAATAACCGATGCTAGATGGCTTCAGATTTCTACTGATGATCCAAATATACTAGGAGTACGAAAAAATCATAGTATTGCAGAAACGTGGTCATGCTACAATTTATACTCCAAAAGAACACGAAACTTGACAAATTATACGATGCAACCTCTTCGGGAAGAACCCATTACAGTAAGTGATGAAAAGAAAAAAGATCTCCTTGCAATGGCATCATATTTGCCTGAGAAGTACGCCGAGTTCTATACATCGATCTGCGGTTAAATTAAAACATAAAGTTTTTGCTTGAAAGCAAACCAACATTTTTTTTTTTTTTATGTATTTAAAATATGTATATATTTTCTTTTGTGTTCTTGAAACGAATTTTTGTTTTGATGTTGAATTAATTTTTTGTTATAAATAAATAAATTTTTTAAATCTATGTATAATGTTCCCTTTATTTAAAGAATAGAAAACAATCAAATTTTTTATAAGAATGTTTTCTTTGCGAGAATAACGTGGAATAACGTTTTAAAAGACATCGGTCATGATGCTTTGCGTAGTGGAAAAACGTTTTAACTGCCATCGTGCTTTGGATATGAAACGTTTTTCCACTGAAAAAAGTTTTAAACAGTAAATTAACATGCAATTTGAAATTTAAATTTCTTGATTTTTTGCAAAAAAGTTTTTATTATCCTTATTTTTGACAAGCTAAAAAAAAAATTAACAAAAAACAATGATCATGCCTTTAAAAAACGTTTTTTGCTATACTGAACAATTATGATTTTGTAACTTACAACGTTATTCGCGGCTCGCCTTCAAATATCTATATGGAGCGGGATATTTTTCATGAATTTATAATATGTATACTAGGGCGGGTCGATTTAATAATCGCCCATGGCTCAGTGAAAATCGTATTCTAGGGATCAAAATAAGAAACTTCGCCGAAGGAACCATACCTCTAAAACGAATTCTACTACCAACTGTTGACTTTTGTCCCGTAGGGTCAAGTTTTGAAAAATCCCACTTTGACCCATTTAGAGTGCCCCAATCGAGTCCAAATGTATGACCGACCCCCACTAACTTTGGAGGGCCGATCCACCCATGCCAGTGGCACACCCCCTGGAACTCCCCTGGGGGGTTCCCCATACAAACATTTTAAAAAATCACCATTTTTGGCACTTTATTTTATTATTTTTTATTTATTTTTATTATTTTATTTATTTTTTCTCTTTAGAAATTTATTTAGTCAGAACATATGTAAATGAAAAAATTAATTTAACTTAGTAATAGAAAAGAAAATAAAAAAAATTACTGTTTGAAGTCTTTTTTGCTTTCAAGTCTGGGCAATTTCGCACGGCTCTCTAATGTCGTCACCATAACAGCCTCTACATTTTCCGGTATAACTCGTTTGGAAACGCTAGCTAGCAATTGAACGTGTCGTTCTGTTGCAGGTCGTAAAATAGGTTGTGTGGGTTTTTTAAGCCACCACAAGACACAGCTGCATGTCGTAAACTTACTTAAGCTAAATCGGTTACAGGTAGAATTGAGCATAAAATTATCATAAAGGATTTTCCAGAAGTAATAAAAGGCGCACTTGCTTAACAGAATTTGTGGTCAGATTAACGTTTAATTTACATGTAAGTACTTTATGGGCAGTTTTGACAACAAAATCGGTTACAGGTAGAATTGAAATTACCATTTCATTCTTATTACCTCGTCTCCTAGACCATATATAACGCAACAGTTTTTGTGAATGCATTAAGTCGTTGTGAAGAACTCGAAGTGTGAAGTGCTAATTTGAGATAAAAAAATATTTAAAAAAAAATCATTCCAAATCAAGAAGTTTACAATGAATCCACCATCCTCTACACCGCAAGATGAAGCAATAACAACATCAACAACTATCGAAAACCCAATGAGTCATATACCCAGGCATGATGTTACTGTTTTTGGTGTGTCTACTGATTTGACTGATCTTAATTTACCAACCCATCTGGATATCTTGAGATATTATTTTTACTTGAGCGAACAAAAAAAGTTGTCCTATAAAGCATTCACTATTCAAGTACAAGATAAGTTGATTGGAATTTGGGAAAAACTTGGTATGGAAATAATGCTGAAAAAAAGTGTATGTAATAAATTGAATAGATTGCTTGACAAATATCAAGAGCAAATCAAGAGAAAAAACAAACCCCAACAATTTACAGAGTATGTAAAATCTCTGGAAACAATTTTTTTCATTGGAACATGTAAATGCGATTTGAAGGCAGCTCCATGTGCATGCGGTTTGGTTCCCGAACGCCTCAAAGAGTTTATGCACGATCAACATAATCAGAGAAGTCTAACAATGGATGGATTTGCGATGGAAATTGAAGAGCAAGGAGCAACGTCTATGTCATCAATTCCAACATACCAAGATCCCGATGATTCAACATACGCACCGCCACCGGTTCAAGAATATTTGGATATAAGCACAAGTTCACAATACACACAGAGATACGATTGTTTTAACTTTGCCTTGGTATGTGACAGATTTGGCGTGCCTGATAGAGTAGCAACAGCAATGGGAACAGCTCTTTTCCAAGATTTTAAAATGAAAGATATCCATGGCAAACCTCTCATCATGGATAAATCGAAAGTTCGCCGAGAAAAAGAGAAATGCAGACAAGAAGTGCTTCGCAAACGGTTAGATGATACCAATTTGTTAGCATTTTCATTCGATGGCAGAAAAGATGATACTTTAACGAGAGATACAATTGATGAGAAGTATCATACTAGAATGGTAAAAGAACCTCATCTTGTTATTTTGAGAGAACCGAATTCTGAATTGATTGGTTACGTAAGACTGGAACATGAAACCGCTGAATACAAAACAACCAAATTAAATGATTTTTTCAACGATAAAAATATATCACTGGATGCATTAATTGGCATATGCACTGACGGTGAGCCAACAAACACTGGCCCAAACGGTGGAATTATACGACGATTCGAATTGCTGTTAAAAAGACCATTGCATTGGTTCGTTTGCCTTCTACACTTCAACGAACTTCCGTTTCGGCATTTGTTTGAAGCTTTGGATAAATCAACCAGCACTGGACCAAGATTGGCAACCGGAAAATTGAGCCGTCAAATCGAAACTTGTGAAACTCTTCCGGTAAGTTATTGCTATCACTCATTTATTAATTGTATACCGTTTTTAATTGTTTTATTTTTATATATTTTCAGGTGGTGGACGGCTTTCAGAAAATTGAGTTGAAAAATATGCCCCCTGCTCCAGAAAAAATTGAATTTTCCACCGATTCCAAGTACTTATACGACATGGCCCATGCAATTTCTAGCGGCGTGGTTTCAGTGGATCTGGCAAACATCAAACCAGGGAAAATTGTACATTCTCGGTGGCTCACCAAGGCCGCTAGACTATTACGATTATATGTGACAACGGAAAATCCAGATGCAAATTTAAGAATACTGGTTGAATTTATAATTACATGTTATGTGCCAATGTACTTCAATATCAAGTATTACAGCTCTGTCGTGTACGGTAGTAGATTATTTTTCAAATTCATTAGTTGGTCAAGATTTCTAGAACCTCGTTTACGCAAAATTGTCAATAAAGTAATTACAGATAATTCATATTATGCGCATTCGGAAAATATCTTGTTATCAATGTTGTTTGATGATAGCAAAGAAAAGCGCGACTGTGCTATCAAGATAATTCTACGCTATCGAACCGATGTTGACGACCCAACGGGACTTAGAGCTTATAAAAAACCAGATATAAACTTTTATTGCACAAGTTACACGGAAATGATCAATATGAATGGCATAAATGACGTATTTGAACCACCATTCACGCGAAGCATTCCATGCGAAGCATTCCATAGCATCCATACGATACTTTGAAAGAATATTTAAATCAAGATGATCCACCGTTTAATGATCCAAAAATTCCATCACACATACAAGAAACAGAACGACACGTTCAATTGCTAGCTAGCGTTTCCAAACGAGTTATACCGGAAAATGTAGAGGCTGTTATGGCGACGACATTAGAGAGCCGTGCGAAATTGCCCAGACTTGAAAGCAAAAAAGACTTCAAACAGTAATTTTTTATTTTTTCTTTTCTATTACTAAGTTAAATTAATTTTTTCATTTACATATGTTCTGACTAAATAAATTTCTAAGGAGAAAAAATAAATAAAATAATAAAAATAAATAAAATAAATAAAAAATAATAAAATAAAGTGCCAAAAATGGTGATTTTTTAAAATGTTTGTATGGGGAACCCCCCAGGGGAGTTCCAGGGGAGTTCCAGGGGGTGTGCCACTGGCATGGGTGGATCGGCCCTCCAAAGTTAGTGGGGGTCGGTCATACATTTGGACTCGATTGGGGCACTCTAAATGGGTCAAAGTGTGATTTTTCAAAACTTGACCCTACGGGACAAAAGTCAACATTTTGGTTATAGTATAATTCGTTTTAGAGGTATGGTTCCTTCGGCAACCATATCCCTAGAATACGATTTTCCCTGGGCGATTTTTTTGCCTCCCCACAAATCGACCCGGCCTAATGTATACGCATGGCTTTAATACACACCATGTGATAGATATTCAGATAATCTAATAATGACTTTTGTCATCTAACACTTTACTAATTTTCATTCTTAAAAAATTAATGAAAAATGGAAAGGGCATTGCATCTCTCCTCATGGAAGACGCCTACCACCATTTCTGCCAGGATTCACACCTGAAACACTGTTGTCCACCCACTAAAGCTATAAGTAGGTAACCCCAATAATAATGAAAGAATATTTCTGACCAAAGTTCATCCAAATCGAAAGGGGTCGAGTCCAACCATTGGTCGATTTGAGATGGAATGACCCATATGTATTATTGTAGTTAATACAATCTAGAATGTGACAAAAAAACTAATTACTAGAAACAACTGTAATTTTTTTACTATTAAAATTCTTGTACAGTTTCTTTTGACGCTAAGAATATGAAGTTTTTTTTTGTTGTATGATATTTGTTATTAGGAGAGATGTATTTGCAAAAACATAAAATGTTATAGAAAGTGGAATTGCAAAAGAGTGAAATAAAACTATATATATAATAAACCAACGGTTAGGGGATGATCCGGAAAAAGTTGAAGTAGAATATCTTCTAAACTATTCAATATTTTTTTTGTTTTAATTTTTTTTTGAAAGCTTTCTGAAAAATATATTTTGGGTTTACAACTTTCTGCGTAGTAATTAAAAATATAAATCGCCATAAAAGGATCACGATTTCACTTGATCGCTATATGATCACTTGATCCTGGGGATCAAGTGTGTTTGATCCCGGGGATCAAATGTGTACAACAAAAAAGTATTTAATAAAATTAATACATCAGATTTAAATAATTCAGTTAAAGCGTTTTCTTAAAAAATATTAATTTTTACTATTGGTTTACTTATTTGTGGCCTTTAGCCCCTATATTGGCTATGGACAGTATCGTATTTTTGAAATCTAATTGCTTAAAAACGTCGTATGATATTGTTGCGATTCATGAACTGATTGGTTATATGTTTTCGAAACTAAAATTGGCCTAAGATTGAAAAGATTACGTATAACAAAACCTTATTTTTGTAATTTTTAGGTTTTTGGGTTCCTTTGGATTTCGATGAAATTTGGATATGTAATACAACTTACATTATTATCGGTTGCAGCAACCGATCGATTCGGTTGGAACCAGATTCGGTTGGGACAACAACATTTTTTTCTAGGTGCAGAATTTAACAGGACGTTATTTTATTTGGAGTTACCTATAATTGAATACTACACCAAAAAAAATTTACTAGGTATTAAAAAGGGGAAAAATGAACTTAAAAATAATTCTTTTAACAAATTATTGGTATTTCGAATCAATTTTAAAATTAATATCAGTTTAGTAATTCTATGCATGAAGCAGCCATTTACTTATTGTTAGTGAATATTAGGGTATTCAATTAATCGGCTTTTTATTTTAATCGATTAATCGTGCAAATAATTATTCTGGTTTTTCTCTTAACCGGTTAATCGAACAAAATTTTAAAATTAATCGATTAATCGAAAAAATTTTCTGTAAAATAATATACATACATTTGTTGGGTTTTTAATAATTTTATTTAAAAAAAGGAACAAAAGTAAATTCAGTAACTCTTCTGAAATTCATAAAAATAAAATAATTTAATAATTGAGATCAGATTTTGTCATTATTTTTATTTTTTCTGTCCCCTCTGTCACATATTAAAATTTAATCCAAATCGGGGATAACCACACCGCAATGAGTTGAAGAGTTAAAGAAGCATATAAGACCCCTTACATTAATTTGTATCTCTTTCGTATGCATTGAATACATAAAAAACGTAAATGTAGAGAGGAATTCTTTTGAGAATTGATTTTCCCTTTGCGTTGCCGTACAAACATCCCTTTATTTTATTAATTCAAAGTGCGCACTAAACAAGCTTTATTACATTGAGCATTAATTATAATTAATACTTCTAATAATTATTAATTACAATAATTATTAATGCTTTCGTTTAATTGCAACGTTTAAAAAGTCGTAAAAAATAATTAAAAATTTATTATACGTAAATAGATACCACTACTTTACTAGATAAGTCACAACATCAAAGTAGTAATTTGGAAGGTGACAAAGCAAACTGTGATAATATTATGTTGTTTTTTCTTTGGGATTTAAGATGTTTATAAATGCTCCCACTTGAAAACATGAAATTCTTATTGAGTTGAAGCTAACAAATATTTCTAGAAATTCTAAATTAATTAATTATTTTTTTAGGCCAGAATGAAATCCGGATAGGTACAAGCCTACAGCAAATTATTTATTACAATTTTTTAAAAACAGTTTTGAGATTTTAGCACATTTACTTTAATCAAAAATTTATATTTTTTAAACATTTTTGTAATTTTCAACCAATTTCGATTAATCTATTAATCGTATGAAATTATTCGTTATTCGAAATTTTAAATTATTTTTGAGAAAAATTGTTCGATTAATCGAATAACGATTAATCGATTGAATACCATAGTGAATATACAAGAAAATTGGTGTTATCTATAACCTTTATTAAAAAAAAATTCAATATTCGAAAGTGGTAACTATAAATACGGGTATTCTAATCAAATATGACCTTAAAGTTCAGTTTCTGTAGAACCAACCGAATTGTGGATTGTATTGATAACACATACAACTATTAATTGGTATTGGTAAACGAATTTTATTTCGCATTTGTTTTCCAAATAAAACACACAAATTCAAAATTAGACATTAAAATTAATAAGTGTTTATGGTGTAGTGGGGCGAGGAGTTGGCCTAGTACGCCGGATTTCCGGGTTCGAATCCCGGAAAAGACAAAAATTTAAATGTTTTTTTTTTATTAAATTAAAATATTCCTATTTATAAACAGTAAATATTGCTACGAAAATTGAAAGTAGTTGTGATGAAAAAAAAATTAATTTCAACAAAATTTTGTAGAACATAATAATATTTATGTGGAACATAATATTGAATTAGACAACCGAATATTGGCGTTCACGACGAAAAATATAATTTAATATAAAGATAGTTGTCGATTGGCAACAAATTCGGTGGCCACAACTGAGACTGTTTTCTGGGTGTGCTGAGGACAAAATTTAACAATTTTTGGTTCTAAACGTACCGGGTCAAATTGATATTTATGGGGTAAAAGTGAGTTTCAAAGTTGTTCGAAACTTTACACAGTTTATTTGTCCAATAATATTCGTTTGTTTAATTTAAAGCATTTCTTTCAACAAATACACACTTGATCCCTGGGATCAAGTGTATTTAAAAAAAGGGTTCAAGTGTATAGGTAATGTCATTTTTCTATTTTTCTCATAGTAAAAATTTACAAGATGAAATACGGATTTTTTTAAAACGTGGAATAATACCTTACACAATAATGTTTAAAATTACATAACCAACACTTTTGTATTTAAAATAGGAACTTCAGAAACATTTTATAAGTAAGAGCACAAAATAACAGAAAAGAGAAAATACAGGTGATTGTGTCCAGAAGTTAAAGGAGCCTAAAAAAAATTAAATGAAAATTAGACTTTAGAGATGAGCGCAATATTTGGAAAATCAATAAAAAGAAATTTTTTTTCTATGATATGTACTTTCCGAGATAGTAAGGGGGGAACAAGTCTTTTAAAGGATCGAGTGTGTCGCACTTCCCCAACAGTTTCTTTTGTCGCTCACAGTAGATATAAAATTCGAAAAAACAAACCTATTTGTTTTTGAGCAATGTAAACTTACCGTCATATTTTATTTAAATATTCTGTATTTATAAACATTTGCATCTTGTTTTAATTTTGATTGGTGTTGTTGTTGTTGGTTGCTTTTCAGTTTTTTATTTATCACCTCCAAAAAAGGTTTTAGGAATAAGATTTTTTAGTGTTGTTGTTGTTTTTTATGCATATTTTGATAATTATACAATTTAATTTTCCATCACTTTGCTAAGGTTGTTGGTATTCTTATTGCGATTATATGCTACACAGAAGAAGAGTAGGAGCAAATTAAGCCAAAATTAATTAATATTTTAAGTACCTAATTTTTTAAAACACTTGGGTGAAGTTAAGGAAAACTTTCAATGTAATTTTTTTGCAACAAAAACAATTCTACAACACTTCACTGAAGTTTTTTAGAAAATAACTCCCTAAATTTGGATAAATAACTTCCCTTCCGCGTCATCTAAACAAATTGACTTTTATAAATATTGACAACAAATCGAAGATCTTTAGATACGATATTATATTAAACCCATCTAAAGTTATACGAATTGTTACTAAAAATCCAATTACTATAAATTCTTAGTACTGTCAAACCCGCATAGCAACGAAGGTACATAGAATTAATGAGAATTTTTACTCAATTGAGGACATCATCACAGCATCCTTCTTGGACTTTCTATTATGTGACTAATCCATGTCCTCGCAATTAAGTTAGTACGTTATTAAAAGCAGGGCAATCAGTCTAAAAATGGGGAATGATGCAGCGAGAAAATGGGGACAAGAGGCACTCTTCAAGGAAAAGTAATTTCGATTCTTTTTGAATCCTTGTGGTCTATAAAACCATTGCATCATTGGAGCGAATGCATATGCAGAGAGCGTTGTGCTACTGATCAGCAAACGATTAGCGAAATCAGGGAATCAGCACTCGTATGGCTGTACATGAGTACAGCAGAACGGTGCTTGAGTCAATTCCGCCGAAAACCGAACATGTCTTATACACAAAGAATATCACTCTGGTACAGTATGATCTCCTTAAATTGAAGACAAGGTACATGAGTGCCGTTCTAGACTCTTAAATACCCTGAAAAGTGTAAGGTGCTTTATGTGCTTTTGATGGCTTCAAGAAGATTTTGGGAAGAAAGAGGTGTCTACATCCGTATCTCTCTAATCCCATTAAGATAGAACGACTGACTTATCTGTTCAGTTCAGCGTTCTACGCAAGTCTTTAATTCCGTCATGCTGCCGGATATTTTTGTTAAGCGCACCGCAGCCCAGGCAGCAGATATTCAATGAAATCAACAAGGCCTTAACCTAGAAGAACAAGGAATCTTATGGGTTTTGAAAAGCGGACAAAAAACATATGAAGAGATGGTGCAGACAGTGCACAGTGGTTCCAAATCCAAAAAAATGGTAATAATTATGGATCTTCCAAATTACTGATCCAATCAGAAAAAAATGTTCACAAGGACTATAAAGATCTAGGATTTTAAAAAGTTAGTCTCGTAGCCACCCTGTTTTAGCACAGGATGTGCTACAGGGTGTCAAAGTTGACTATCTCGGGTATACAAAACTTTATAGTCATACAACTTTTAAAGTTAAAAGTTTTTAAACTTTTTGTAATCTAAGTTACAAGATAAAGAAAAAACATGCTTCAGGTACCATAATAGCTCTTATAGTTTAAAAAATAGTTAACTTTGAATTTCAAAATCTTCATTTTTTATTAAATAATAATATATTATAATATATATATTAGGGCCGGTCAATTTGTATGGAGAAACCATAGGTCTAAAATGGATTTTGAGCTTGCGGAAATTTCAAAATATGTTCTGAGTAGTCCCTCACTGCAATGTTTGTGTAAAATTTGCGTTAACATGTAAGTATTGTGAACGAGGAAGAGTCGTCATTGGCTTTCCTTATTATAAGAAAAAAATCTCAAAATGTTTATATTTTTGATTAACTGCTGATGACATAAATCAGTCTTATCTCCCATATGGACTATATTTCCGATTTTCTCTTAAATATATCTAACATTAGATAAAATCAAAATTTCTTACCGTTTTTCTAACCTTTTATCGTTTTATAGACAAATTTTGACACAAGTCCATTCCAAGCCATTCGAATTTCAGATCAAAACATTAGCTTTCAACCAGACTGTTGTAGGGTATCATATATTCGGGCATGACGACTATACGATACCCTACACTGGTCTGGTTGAAAGCCAATTGGTTTCGTCCTTGGGCCGTTATAAGTCTGTGTACCATATTTTATCAAAGTATCTTAAAATTTGCGACCTTTGTCTTGCGAATATGGTAATTTTTAGGGGACCTTTATACGGGCACTTGGTCTAAACATGGACCGATTCCATGTAAAATCAGTAGGCCCATTTGAATTCGTATACCAAATTTCATTAAAATATCTTCGTATTTGCGACCTGTAGTGTACAAACAATTCAATTCTAGGCACTAAGTCTAACCATGCACCGATTTTAACCAAAATCAAATGGGTTTGTCCCTGGGCTAAAATAAGTCAGTGTACCAAATTTTGTAAAAATATCTTAATATTTGCTATTTGTACCGTGCGCACAAGAATATATAGACAGACAGACGGACGGACAGACAGACAGACATCGTTACATCGAAACAAAATGTTATTCTGAATCAATCGGTATAGTTAAAGATCGGTCTAGTTCCAATATTTTTTGGAATTACAAACATTAGCACAAACTTATTATACCCTGTCCAAATAATGGTGCAGGGTATAATTAATAAAACTCATAAACCTTACTACTTAAACCATATTTTGGAATTTCCGCAAGCTCGAAATCCATTTTAGACGTATAGTTTCTAGGGCAAACTTGCTTATAATTCTTCATAGAATCATTCCCCCCCCTCCCCTACGATTTCTTGTCACAAAAATTGATCCGCCCTAATATATATATATAATATATAATTATATTATCTAAGTGGCCTGACTTTTTATTGCCACATTCAAAGACATTAAATTTTGTTAAAAAATTCGTCATTTTCCAACAATGCTGGCCGTTCAAAAATGTTCTAAATTGCACTGTTAAGCATTTCTCAATCTTATTCTTTTAAAATATGTCCAAAAATATAAAACACACATTTTAAAAATTTGGATATAAAGGTGAATGAAGGAAAAAATGACATTTTCAGGACATACTTAAAAGTTTGGATTTTAAAATCTGGCATTGCCAAACGGCATAATTGAAATTAATTTTCTTTCTGAAATTTAGAAATGTCATGGCAGTGACACAACAAAATTTGAAACATTTTTTTCTGTTAATGAAAAACTTATTGGCAAAAAATCAAAAAAGGTCAAGGTAAAAAATGAAGATTTTGAAATTCCAGATTTGCTTTTCGACTGCCTTGGGCATTATAGAGTTAAATAAAATGCAAAAAATTCGCTTTTGGGCCCAACTTCAGTCACTCAATACCATAGTAACAAATTAACGACAAGCTATATTTCTTACAGATTATTTATTATTTTCGCCCCTCTATATTATGTCGAAACTTCATAGAGATCTGAAGGTCCTCCACAGGCGACCTGCCTTGTGAGTTTTTCTCAACCGGGAATCTTAATTTCATTCAACCCGAAGCTTTAAGATTGGAATACAAATTTTTACAAAACAGATTAAATAACATGTAATAGTTAATTGCTTTAAAACGGTAGTTGTTACTTTCTAAGGTAGGCAGTTATTTCCTGAGGAAAACAAAACAGTTATTTCAATTGTTTTTAAAAACAACTATGGAAAAATACGTTCATTTAGTAACATTTTAAGTTGATGTAACTTTGTATGCCGTTTTGTTCATTTAACTGTAAGTTTCGGTAAATTTTAACGTCAAAATTTTCTTGAGTTTATAAGAAAACATTTTATAAAAATTTTGTATAGTTTTTTCCAATTTCACGGTATTTGTTGGATATGAAATTTTTCGAGATTTAAATGAAAATTTCAGACCCCGCAAAAAATTCTACAATTATATTTCTTCACTAAATATGTCTTTAAAAGTAAAGTTTAAAAAAGAATGATGTCGATTTCTAAACAAATAAACGCAAAGCCAGCTGTTGGAATTCAATATTTCCTGTTTTTTGCATATTTTGGATTTATATTATATAAACACATTTAGACCAGAAAACATTAAATTCAAATGAATTTGTTCACAATTATTAATGAATATTTAGCTTATTGTTTTATAACTATTATATTAAGTTTGATGTATTATAATTTTTTTTTTTAATATTTTTATTTTTAATTTATTAATTCAAAGTTTTTGAAATCAAGAATAAAACTTTAACAAAACGAAAATTTCCAGCGGTTTTAAAAGATTTGGTTTTGTATATTTGTATTTTGTTAGTGTTTTT
This sequence comes from Leucophora obtusa, assembly GCA_949987735.1. Taxonomy (NCBI): domain Eukaryota; kingdom Metazoa; phylum Arthropoda; class Insecta; order Diptera; family Anthomyiidae; genus Leucophora; species Leucophora obtusa. The sequence continues at coordinate 16,425,099 of OX465300.1, forward strand.
GAGTTTTTGTAATGATTTCTATTTTGAATAAAGTTGTTTGATTTCTTTAATTTTTTACTTTTCCATCCGTTTTTAGTAAATTTTGGTATTTTTATCTTATTTGTAGACATACATACAAAAGCTTTTTATCATATAATCGACTTTATGTAAACACACACACTCACGTTTTTAGCTGTATAACTCACGTCCTTCGTTTGAATTTTTCTTTTTTACTTTTCTTCTTTACATACGAACGACAAATAAAGACCTTAAAAATTTGTTACGATACAATTGTAAAAACAACCAATTTTCTAGTGTTTTATTTTTCGTTTTAGGTTTTTACACAATTTTTGTATAGGTTTACTATTTGTGATTTAGATTAAACGTTTAAATATTATATGTACTTTTAAATAATTTTATTATTTCTAAGTTATATTTTTTCTTTTTATATTTATTAATAATAACACAAATAATACAACAACAACAAGTAGTATTACAACTGTATATTTTATATTTTTGTTTGAACACTCTCTAAATCTCTTGGCTTTAACTACTAATGCAATGTATATTTCATTACATTACATTACTCTCTTTTTATTAATTTTTTTCCTTAAAAATACCCTATTTGTTGTGATATCCCATATATGTATATATTAAAGTACATGTGACATTCGTCATGAGCATGTGCAGAACGTAACACTGTTGCCAACTTCTTCCCTAAAAATATCGCTAAATCAAACTAAAAAATCACTAGAAAATAGTTAAAATACAAAAAACTTTAAAGATTTAGCGATAAATCGCTAAATTTCACGATCTTTTCAGGTTCTGTTGAAAGATTTCCCAAAAATAGCTAAATTTTTTGAACTTTTAAGTTTTCCATAAAAATTTTGCGATAAATCGCTGAATAATAATAATTCAAAAATTCTGTCAAGGAAATAAATGTAAAAAAAATGTTGAGAAAACGTCGAGACTAACTTAAAAAAAATCGCTAGTTTTCCCGCTAATAGCTAAATCATATGTTATCCCGCTAAACGAGTTGAAAAATCGCTAGATTTGACGAGAAAATAGCTAAATTGGTAACAGTGAACCTAGATATATATTGCCAGCCTTTATTTTAACTATTGATAGTTTACCGTTATTTAAGGTGTTGCCACTGGATAATTACATAAAATCTGCAGAAAGCAGGTTGATCGGATCGGGTATAAAAGTAGTGGTTATTTGGGTACTAAGCACTCAATACCGATAATTTTTTTCGAGTACTTAATACTTAAAAGAACCTACTCAATACTTTCAATTGTATTTTTCTGTATATACCCAGCAAAATATTGGTAATGATACCTCATTGCTGTCTGCATTACCAATAATGATATATCATTATCTTTTGCATTATTTTGTAATATAAAATAATGACTTCCTAATAACGGCCTATTGTAGTCGTTGCTTTTAAATATAAAATAATGACTTACTCGCAATAGTTTAAATAAGTACTTTTACAAAGTTAAATTTTATACATTTATTATTATTACATGTAAATATGATTTGTGTTAAATTTTTATGACGAGTTCTAAAATTACACACTAGCAAAAACTTTAATTTCTCTGAATGTATTTCCTGAAGCTCATAGTATTTGTGTAACTCCTTATTTTTAACAATCAAGTAAGCAGTCGGATAACCACTTATAATTCAACTTTTTGTAAGCGTGTTTGAAACCATTTATTATTCAGAATCTCATAACTACTTACTTCTTATTTTTTCGTAAGCGAGCGGGTAAGCGTGACTACTTATAAAAACGACCACGCCAAACAAACATAATGAGTTTAGACGACAAAAAATAAGTTGTGCGGAGCTACGAATTTCTATTATATAACCACTTATTTGGTAATGAAAGATTTTGTTGGGTAAGCTAAATTTTACAATGCAAAACACCATGAAAATATTACCCCAATTTTTGGTGTGAAAATACAGGCATGTGTTTGTATGAATTGAAAAAGTACCCTACCGGCAACTCAGCTAACTTTTAATGAACTTAAATCTAACTATTTCGCAACTAGTGGTGGTTGATACTTGGATTATTTTTAATGGAGCCAACTGACTATTTTAACATTGCGATGTCCTAGGCGGTAGTCAATTGTCCGACTCTGCATGACTTTTCAACTAACTTAAAGTTAGTTGAATAGAAGTTAGCTATAAACTAATTTTATTTTAGTTGGCTATAAATTGACTTTATAAAATTCAACTATTAGTTAGCTATTAGCTAGCTTACTATTATTTAACTTATAATACTCTTTGCTTTAGTCAGAACTAAAAACCCAAAAGAAAGATGAATACAAAAATATAACAAAATTATAAACAAAATATTTGCTTTTTGTTAAAGCTTTTTGTTCCTTCTTCTTGGAATTATTAAATTATTAAAATTATTAAATATTTCACTTTTTCCATTTATTTTCACACAACTACACGCAAGAGCCCTGATTTTGACAATGAACAAAAGAAAATGACAAATATGTAAAACAAATCTAAAAGAAAGAGATAGTAAAATGTCGAAACAAGTGCAAACGTACACAAATATCACTGCACTCTATATCCAAGCTTCGATTTTGGGGAAGTTCTGCATTGCAATGTAGTTAGCTTACAGCTAGGTCATAAAAGCTAACTAAAAGAGTGTTTTTTTTTTGTAGTCGACTACCGAATTGCTTATAGGGTATTGATGAATAGTATCGAGTATTTAAAAGTATCGACATTTTATAACTCTTTGCTCTGATGACAACCAGGTATGGAAAATAATGTACTAATGTACTTTTCGTGATATTATTTTAACTTCTAAAGTACTATTTTTTAACATTCCCGGCAAAATTAGAACCGATAAGCTTTGAATCAATTCTGGAGAAGTTTCTTTTATCACCGGTTTAATGCAATGAGTTCTATAACTGATTCATGGGTATTAAAATGCAAAGTTTCGCTGTCAAATTTTGTAGCTTTGCCATATTTTCGGAAAATGTAAAACGTTCAGCGCTTTTTTGTAGGAATTCATATAATTTAGTATTGGCAACCAACCAGGTAGAAATTGCCAATGGTACAAAAAAAATAGTATTGGAAGAACACTGTTTTTCGTTATGCCAGCACCACTCAAAAAGTGCGTTACCAGTACTTTTTTCGGCAAATTTACGACAGTTTGGTAAACTCATTTAAATTAGCAATTTTATTCAATATAGCTTTTTTAATTAGTGAAATCCCGGTTTAAAGAATAATGGGTTTAATAAACACCCGGTTTAACAAACGTTATATTTTGTACACATAATACCTTAAATCGAGACCAAACACATAGATTTAGTCCACCAGTTCGAGAGAAAGGAAATGCTTTTGAAATTAAAAGTTATTTTTCCTAAAAATGGCGAATTGGGTTTTTTGAAATATTCCCGAATAAATGGTTTGAATTATTTAAATTTTTTAATAAAAAAGCGGTATAGTTTCAAAAATTGATTAATTTACAAGTAGGGGAAGTGCGACACACTTGATCCGGAAAAAGTTGAAGCCGAATATCTTCAAAACTACTCAATATTTTTTTTTAAAGTTTCTGAAATAGGTATCTTCTATTCTGAAAAAAATATTCTGGGTTTATAATAATTAAAAATATAAATCGCCATAAAAGGATAAAGTATGTTATACCTATATGTAACAAACCTTTGCTAAGTAAAATCACAAAATAAGAGAAATTAAAAAATTAAAAAAAAAACTAAAATAGAAATTAGTCTAAAGTGATGAGCGCAATATTTGGACCTATCGATAGAATAAAAATTTTTTATATGTTATGTACTTTCTCAGATAATAGGGGGAACAAGTCTTTTAAAGGATTAAGTGTGTCGCATTTTCGAAAATAAAAAAAAATCATTTTTATCGGGTGATTTTTATTATATCATCAGAGCTTTAAAGAATTAATTTAAAAAGAATTATTTTCAAAGATGATTCAAGAAAAGTGATTTAAAAATTCGCAAATCAAAAAATATAAAGAGAAGTCGCGCGAATTTTTTCCATATTTTTTGATTCGTGAATCAATTTTTTTCGTTTTGATTCGCGAATTGATGTCAATTTTTTAATTCTTTTAAAAGACTTCATTACAATTTAAAATATTAATTTATGGGAAGTAAATTTAATTATGTGTTAATATGATTGTTAAATCAATATGTTCAATGAAAATTTATTACTGACTAAAATTGATTCGCGAATAATAAAAATACAATTTTAATTAGCGAATTAAAACTAAAATAATAATTAGCGCGAATCAAATAAATTTTTAAGAAACTAAATTATTGGGGATTGAATTATTTTTCTAAAGGTCTGCTTATCATACAAAAAAATATTTTTTACTTTATTCTAAAGTAAAAAAAAAAATATTTTTACTTTGGACCAAAGAAAAAAGTCGAGAGGTATGATATCTCATGATCCATGGCGTCATTGCACTGGTCTATTAATATATGTTAAACTAAAGTTCTCCCAATAAGGACATGCTTCCATGTGCTGTGTGGCAAGTAGCGCCATCTTGTTGAATCCAAATGTCCAATATTATGGCGCGATAACCAGACCATTTTTTCTGGATGCAATGGCAGCTCTTGAATTTCTTCGAGTAGTTCTTTAATCCAAATACGACAATTTGAATTATTGACGCAGCCACTCAGCCAGAAATTCGCTTTATAGATGAAAAAAATTTTGCTCTAAACGCACGAAACATTTTCCTCTTGAAACACCGTTTTCCGTAATACAGACAAATAATTTGTAGACGGGCTTTTTCTTTCTACCAGGGTTGGCAGGCAATACGGCTAAAATATCATTATCCTTAAAATACAGTTACCGAAATAACTGAAATACGGTTTTCCTTAAAATACCGATACCGAAATTAATGAAATATCGATACCCTTAAAATACCGTTACCGAAATAAATGAAATATCATTATCCCTAAAATACCGTTACGGTTATTTTTAATTTTCTGCTTTTGGTAATTGCACGTAGTTACTGAGTATTTTTCGTACATTAAGTTGGTAAATTGGTTCTGTTTTATTCTGTTTTTTTTTTGTAAAAAAAATTGCGAAATGCACTGAAATAACTGACTACCGTTACCCTTAAAATACCGTTACCGAAATAATTGAAATACCGTTAACCTTAAACTACCGTTACAAAAATAATAAAAAAAACCGTTATCCTTAAAATACCGTTACCGAAATAACTAAAAAACGGTTATCATTAAAATACCGATTACGAAGTAAAAGTAAATAGCGTTGCCCTAAAAATACCTATTACCGACAATAACTTAAACTTATCGGCGGTTATTAAAGGACTCTTAAATACAAATGTTAAATTTAGGTTAATCCTAATAACAACTATGTAAATTGATTACTCATGTTTAATTAGTACTAAATAGATCTTGCTGTATGTATATAATTTTTCTCATTTATTTGTTGCGCCATTTTGCAGTTAAATACACTGCGCCATATAGGCTAAAGAAAAGAATTGTTAAACGAAGTACTAGGAAACTAAGGTAACATTTTATATTTGAAATGAATTCACTAAATTAATAAAAAGGTTCGCTTTCAGATTTTTAAAGCGACAAAAAGTTAGCTATTAAAGTTTGCTTTCTATTCAATCGTTACCAAAATAATCTAAAATAGCGTTACCCTAACGATGCGGTAACCGAAACGATGCGGTTATCGGCAACCGCATCGTTTCGGTTACCTTCTATGCTTTCTACAATCAAATGTCACACAATACCGCATAAAAATATAATGACAGTTTGACACGACTAGGATTTGGGCTTCGGGAATTCCCGGCAAACGGGAAATTTAAAAAATATTAAATTTTTTCATTTTTTTTGTTTGGAATAGGATTTTTTAATTTTAGCCATAAAAAACATTTTAAATACCAAAACAAAAATTTCATTGTTAAAATCTTTTAAAATGGAATCAATTTATTTGACACACAAAAAAAATCTTTGCCAAGTAATTAGGAGCATTTCAACTAATAAAGATTTTTCGCATAACTTATTCAAAATTTAAGTAGTAAAACCTAAAAACTTGGTAATTAAAATATTGGGTGGCAGTATACCTTGACTTGGTTTATTTTTGGAGCATTCTGATTGGTTAATTTATTTTGAACCAATCAAAATGTTTGAAAATATAAATATTTTTGTAAGGTTTTCATACACAAAATGAACAAAACCGTATGATTAAAAATAAAGTCGACTTTGAATTAAATCTTTATATAATACTGTTGGCAAAATAAATGAAGATCTGCAGCGTATATATATCTGGGCGTCTGAAATGGACTTTGCTTGAATCCGTATAAATCAAAGTGCATTAAAATACATAAGAGGACCATACGACTAAACCTAAGTTTCGATATCATGATCAATAATCAAAAAAATGAAATCGTACCATTCGCAAAAAATCTGGGTATAATATATAACGATACTCTTAATTGGTCCAACCATGTGATCGGTATTATAGGCAAAATATACTCTATGCTTCGTACATTGTGGGCAACACAATATTGTACCCCATTAAATATAAGAAAGCTTATTGCGAAGACATATCTAATGCCGTGTTTGACATATGGGTGTGAAGTTTTGGGTTGTTGTGATTCCACAAGTTTGCAGAAGCTGAAAGTTATTTACAACAATATCGTAAGGTATGTGTTTGGTTTACGGAGATTTGATCATGTATCGTCTTACGCAATTCGGAGTAGAAACGGTAATGACATATCATTATTTTTTGGACTACCAGTAATGACACCCACCTACCTTCTGCATTATTTTAAAACATATAATAATGAGTTACTGATAATGACTTATTTTTATCATTATTTCAAATAGAAAATAATTTTCTAGATTTTTTTGAACATTTTTTCAAATCTATTTTTAGACTCAATATTTTTTAAACACTGGTAACGATATATGTAACCACATATTTTTTGATTCTTTGTATGTTGGCGAGTAAGCTTACTTGTGTGCAGCAGGTCAATTATGTTTTTATCTATTAAATATTACATGTCGATATAGCTCAGATGGTAGAGCTATTGACTGGCAATCTGTAGACCCAGGTTCGATTCCCGCACCAGCAAATTTTATTTAAAAAAAATACAATAAAAAATATTTATTTTTTATATAATTTATTTTTTTTTAAATCTATTTTTAGACTCATTATTTTTATCAGTACTGGTAAGCACATAGGTAACGATATATTTTTTTGATTTTTCGTATGCTGGTGTGTAAACATAACTCATTATTTTTCGCGACATCGCCATATAAAGGTAATAAGAAATGTAATAACAAAAGTAACTAGTTACCATTACCAAGTATGTAGTGACATCACCACATATCTGGTAATGATTTTCTACACTGGGTACCTTTTTTTATATATGTTAACTCCTTTAAAAAATTACTAAAATATAATTAATATTTGACGCTTATTAGCTTTAGTATATAATTTTAAATCAATATTGTATTATTATTATTATTATTATTATATTAGTATTTGTATTTCAATTAAAAAAAAAATTAATATCATTACGATGTAACTTTGCACAACCCTGTACTGTAAATTAAAATATGTAAATCTTGTTGTATAGGGGAAACAATGAATAAATAAAAAATAAAAAAATAAAAAATTTAAAATACTCCTCTATATTAAGGGCCAATAATTTTATAAGTAACGTTTTCATTAATAAATGTGATATTTTCAAGTAAGTTTACTTCATTTTAATACACCTGCTTTCAAACTAATATATTCTTTTATATTAAAGAATAAAATGTCAGGAGTATGGAAATACTTCACAAAAAAGGACAATGCAGCGCAGTGCAATATTTACCCTAAAAGACTAATGGTTAACGGAGGTATCTAAATTTGGTTACCCGACATCTAAATTTGGTTAAAAAAAATTAAAGGGTGGGTATATTTTAAAGGCCGATGTTGATTTTGAATAAAACACAAATTATTTAGGAAATTATTGTCATTTCTTTTTATATGATAATATTGGTATGGTTCAATTATGTATGGAACAAAATATCGGCCAAATGGCCGCCGCGACCTCGGCGGCACACCTCCATCCGATGGTCCAAATTTTCGATGACGCTGAGGCATAATTGAGGTTCCATGCCATTAATGTGCCGAATTATCTCATCCTTTAGCTCTTTAATTGTTGCTGGCTTATCGACGTATACCTTTTCTTTCAAATAACCCCAAAGAAAGAAGTCCAACGGTGTCAAATCACATGATCTTGGCGGCGAATTGACATCGCCATCACGTGAGATAACACGGCCATTGAATTTCTCGCGCAAAAGAGCCATTGTTTCGTTGGCTGTGTGGCATGTGGCACCATCCTGTTGAAACCATATATCGTCCAGGTCCATATTCTCAGTTTCTGGCCACAAGAAGTCCGTTATAGCGAACACTATTCACGGTAACTGCTTGGTCAACCTCATTTTCGAAGAAGTACGGCCCGATGACGCCGCCAGCCCATAAACCGCACCAAACACAAAAAACAGGTGTTTTCACATTTCCTACAGCCCCGATTTGCTGAAATTTGTGCACAATTCTCCCGATTGTGGACACATTTGGTCGATTATGCTGACCAAAGAAATCACAAAGTGCACGAAATGCATTTTGATTTGAACGCCGATTTTCATAATAAGCCTGAATAACTTTAATGCGTTGCTCGATTGTGTATCTTTCCATGGTTCAAATTGAGTTAGTCTGAAATTGAGAAATGTCAAATGAAATGCAGAAAAAAACGACGTTTAGGTGTGGTTCACATTCAACATCGGCCCTTAAAATTTAACCACCCTTTATAATAAAAACCTGGCATTGCCAAAAAAATGAAACCGATGTAAAGAACATTATATTAAATTACTACAATCATGTGAAAGATATCATGATAAAAGAAATATCGAGCAATAATTCTAACAATAGGAGATTTACTATAATCTTAGATGAATGGACAAGAATATCCCAAAAAAAAGAGATATTTGAACATACGAGTATTTATAAACGGAAATAATTCATTTTATAACCTGGGGTTGGTTTATATATCAGGAAGATGTAATGCTGATGAAATAAGAAGAATTGTAGAAATAAGACTAGAAGAGTTTTATTTGTCTTTGGAAAATAACATTGTGACCACCATATCTAATGGGCCAAATGTGATGAAACGGTATGTTTCCGGCAGTCCAGTAGTGGGTGCTTTCTGCTGGAATCATGCAATTCATTTGGCAATGCTTAGAGTAATTTATGTGCAATCAAATGTTCAACATTTTGTTATTTTTAATCTGAATTCTCACTACACAGACTGAATTTGTGCTGAAATAGTTTGTTTTTTAACAAAAATTACTTGTATAGGTGGTTTTCATTAACAATTTTGTTCAAAAATATTTTACGGGATTCCCGGGAATCAAATCTTTTTATTCCCGATTCCCGGGAAATAAAAAAGTCCGGGAAATCCCAAACCCTAGTCCTGACTAGCGTTTTAAATTGTGCATAGAAGTGTATTTTGTTTGTACTCAGGTTTAACAACAAAATTGTTTGACACTACACACTGACAAAAAAGGGGGAATGTCACCTAAGAGCTATGTAATTATAAACGGTTGTTCAACAGGGACGCTACAAAAGTAGAAAGACAGGGACAGCAAACGACGGCATATTTCTTGCCGCTCTTTTGACATTTCTCTTCAGTAAGGTTTGCCATTTCATGATGGAAAGATATACGAGCCTACAACGAGTCGAAATTATTAAAATTTACTACCGAAATTCGGAGTCAGTGTCCTCAACGTTAAGAGCGCTACGTCCAATTTATGGTCGTCATAATCGTCCTAGCAGATCAACAATTGAGCGTGGGGCTATATCAAATCTATGGTCTATGCCAACAAGCCAGCGACGATTGATGAACTTCGTACGAATATCGAACGTGAAATTGCAGCAGTATCGGCCGATTTATGCTTGAAAACCGTCGAAAATTGGGTTCAGGGTCTGAACTTCTGCAAGCGTGCCCGTGTTGGCCATGCAAAAGAGATCGATTTCCATACATAATGGCATCGAACGTACTTTCACAGGAATAAAGAATTTCATTGATATCCAAAACCGTTTTTGTTTTTTTTTTAACTTTTTTACTTTTGTAGCGCTCTTATTGAAAAACCCTTTGAAACTACATTATTTTCAAGTTAGTTTTACAAAGTTCTAGTAAAATATCCACATTTTTTTGTAAAATAATACAATCCTTGCATGCCAAAAATTATATATATTTTGCTAGAAAATTGTAAAACTTACTTCGAACTTATCTAGTTGTATAATTACATAGTACTTAGATAAAGTTACACCTGTTTTTTTCCGCGTGTAGGGTTATGACTCATTTTTGACAAAAAGTTTACCTATCCCCACGTGATAGGCAATACTAAATTAATAATAAAAATCGTCTTTGCGGGCCATTTTGGCAAAAACCTTCCGCACCAAATGCAATTTCTAAAATTAATTTTTTGCACGGGTATTTTGCTTAATTTGCATAACTAATTATTATAAAAATTATTGTAATCGACAAAAAATGTATCCAAAAGTCTCTCCAAAAAGGTTTCGTAATTTTTACCGTAAATAGCTTTTAATACGCATCGTTTGTGTCTCATTTGTTTAAAACTTCGGAGAAATATTTCAATTAAACTAAAAAATTATAGACCAAATTTCAACCCTTTTGGTGCGGGAACGTTTTTGACAGCAGCGAAGAAGTAACATTACGTTTCCCAATATTTTGTATGGCCTTTTTGGCTATGGCATGTAAAATTTGATATTTGCAAAAAAAATCAAAAATTCATAACCCTAATATACACATGTTATTTTGAAAGGCATTAACCCGTTCTTTGGCGTTTGTCCTTGTGACATGTTCTTTTGCGTTAGTCCTGTGTAGGGTTTGGGGTTCGGGAATTCCCGGGCGGGAATTCCCGGGATATCCCGGAAAAAGTTTGCCGGGAATTCCCGGGAAAATAATATATTTTTCCCGGGAAAACGGGAAATTTTAAAAATACTAAATTCTTTAAGTTGTTTTTGTTTGGAATAGGATTTTTTTAATTTAGTCATAAAAAACATTTTAAATACCAACACAAAATGTTATTGCTAAAATATTTTAAAAGGGAATCAATTTCTTTGAAACAAAAAAAAATCTTTGCCAAGTAATTAGGAGCATTTCAACTAATAAAGATTTTTCGCATACTGGGGCTTGTTTAATAGATTTTGAAAAGGCATTTGATAGTATTTGGATTCCCGGATTAATATACAAGCTATTGGATTATAAATTTCCTTTTCATTTAATTATACTGATCCACAATATGTTGAGTAACAAAACCTTTATAGTTTGTGATAAAAACTCAATTAGTTCGAAGAAATTCGTTATTGTTAATGGTTTACAACAGAGGACTGTTAACTCTCCAATTCTGTTTAATATTTTCATATATGATCTATTAAATAAAATCGAAAATATGATTGGTTTTGCTGATGATATTATTATATATCACTCGGATAATAAAATAGGAAAAATTAATGAAAAATTACAACACTATTTTTATATAGTAGAAAAATATTCCACAGATTGGCAAATGAAAATAAACCTTACGAAATGTGAGACTATACTCGTTCGTCCTCCAGTAGGTAAATGTAACAACAATGTAAAAAAAAATTGGAAGTCCTTTGGTATAAAATCCAAAGACAATATAAATATACCGAATAAACAAATGGTTAAATATCTGGGTGTTCACCTGGATAAATTTTTATACTTTAATAATCACATCAGTTCACAACTCATAAAAGCAAGATAAGCGTTTTTTATGTATAGTAAATTATTTTTTTTCAAAACACCTCACAACGGAGGTAAATACCTTAATGTATCAATTATTAATACGACCTATTTTGACATATGGTTGTCAGATATGGTTCAATATTGCTCCCTCGTACATGGAGAAATTAAGGATATTTGAAAGGAAATGCCTTAGAAGCTGTACTTCTCTATACAGATCTCCAAATAGCAATTATGAAAAATATATATCTAACAAAAAATTATATAATGGGGCTAAAATCAGTAGAATCGATAATTTTATTATCCATTTAATAAGAAACCATATAAATAAATGCTCGGAATGCTACGAGAATAATCTAATTATGGCTCCTTTTTATGCAAGTGATGAATACATAGATAAAACACTGCAAAGTGGATATATCCCACCTGAGGCCTTTTTATACCTCGATAGAAAGGGATTTATTCAGAATGAAATCGGCATTCCTATATTTTACCACATTTATAGACGGGCCAATGTAAAAGCTGTTAGCAGCAATGTGCTCACTATTGAAAATCAAAGGTTCGACACTAGTATATACTCGGCAGATAAAAATATGTTTCCAAACTTAAACATTAAGAAGTATTGGTGGCTCACTAAATAGTTCTACCTCTTTTTTTTTTATTCCTTGACCTTAATCTTTTATTTTTTGTAATATAAAAGTAAGGTTTTTTCAAATTTTTCTTTACAATTAATTATAATAAACTACATTTTTACTTTGTAAAATAATAATAATAAATAAGATACAAAAAATGCTAATAGATATTATACTTGAGAGCCCGTATAAGGGACTGTGTATTATAAGTTATACTAACTACTACTTGTTTATTTATAGTTTAACAATATAAATTTAAGACAAATAAACGATCCAAAAAAAAAAAAAAAGATTTTTCGCATAATGCAGCGCAGTGCAATATTTGCCCTAAAAGACTAATGGTTAACGAATGTATTATCCGACATCTAAATTTGGTTCACAAAAAAAAAAAAAAATTGAGAGTCATGCAACTTCTCTTGAAGAAAACAACAACAAGAATAATATTCCAGCTAAAATTAGCAAAGTACCCGAAGAAAAAAGTGTAAGCTGAATAGGCATTGAACGTTTTATGGTAGGGCAAACATGGTATCTGGAAATGGTATCCAAATTAGCCGCAGTCGACGGAATGTCAATCCGCACCATAACTAGATCTTCGTTTATTCGAGAAAGTTTTTATAATAAAAACCTGGCATTGCCAAAAAACGAAACCGATGTAAAGAACATTATATTAAATTACTACAATCATGTAAAAGATATCATGATAAAAGAAATATTGAGCAATATTTCTAACAATAGGAGATTTACTATAATCTTAGATGAATGGACAAGAATATCACAAAAGAGATATTTGAATATATGTATAAACGGAAATAATTCATTTTATAACCTGGGGTTGGTTTATATGTCAGGAAGATGTAATGCTGATGAATTAAGAAGATTTGTATTTGGAAAATAACATTGTGGCCACCATATCTAATGGGCTGAATGTGATGAAAAGGTTTGTTTCCGATAATCCAGCAGTGGGTGCTTTCTGCTAGAGTCATGCAATTCATTTGGCAGTGCTTAGAGTAATTTATGTGAAACCAAATGTTCAACATTCTGATATTTTTTACTTTGATATCTCACTACACAGGCTAAATTTGTACTGAAATAGTATTTTTTTTTAACAAATATTACTTATATAGGTGGTTTTCAGTAACAATTTGGTTCATAAATATTTCCCGCGATTCCCGTTTTTCCCGGGAATCAAATTTTTTTATTCCCGTTTCCCGGGAAATGAAAAAGTCCGGGAAATCCCAAACCCTAGTCCTGTGACATGTCACAAAGTGCAATTCGCCCCCTCCTATGACAAGCCCATGTTAAAGTGACCGGTCCTTTTCATATAAAAGAACCGGTCTGAGGACCGGTCACGTGACGTGTCCTGTGATAGGTCCGTTTCCCACAGGGTTATTTTGCAAACAGGCACAGAACTCGGAGACTTGCCATAGGTCAATAAGGTTTTTAAGAATGTTTATTTTGATTGAATCAAAATATGAGTACGTATTAATTTTTTGTGTTTTTAAAAAAATACAAAATGCTCCTAAAAATTAAAAATATGCACAAATATGCATTAAAAAGCACAAAATATGCATTAAAAAGGCACAAAATATGCATTTAAAGTCAAAATATGCAAAAACATGCACTTATCACAAAATATGCAAAACTATACAACTACAAATCGATGCCATTTTGTTCTAAATTTGATGATTCGGATAAATATTTAGTCCATATTAGTTTTGGACTATCGAGAAAAAATATGCATTTGCATGGAATGCCTTGCCCTATTTATTACAAAACTCCAAATATCCGAGTTCAGTCATTAGAAGAGAAACTTGGAAGGTGGTTGATTTAATTAGAGTCATTCCATGCTACTCTTACATGCTTAACTGGTACTCTTTATTTTTGTTCGCAAGTTGTCCCCAACTCGATAAACAACAAAAGAGTAAATATTGCCTTATTTAAGGGAGTTTTTGGTATGAAGTTGCAGAAATTTGGTTTGAAAGCACAGAAATTGGGTTTGAAAACACAGAATTGGGTTTGCAGCACTTAGAATGGCAAAAACAAAAAATCTACAGAAAAAAACCCAAAAAAATTGGTAATTTGTTTTTTTTTTATTTGGTTCTCTGTACATATTTTTTTTTTTTGTCAAATTTGAGTAAAATATGTTAAAAGAGTAAAAAAAAATTGTTTACAATTACACTCAAACAAAAATGTCCGTAAAAGTTACAGAAAAAACTGTAATATTACAGCAAAAATTAACTAATATTAGGCCAGTAGAGCATTTAGCTAATTTTAGCAAAACGTGCCTGTAATTAGGTATTAGTAAAATGAAAGTAGTAGAAAAAATGTGTAATGGTTACTAAAATTTAGTAAAGTTTTAGTAAACTCATATTGGAAATCGATTTGCTAAAATCAGCCAATTTTTTTTACTAAAATTAATTTATTTAGTAAAATTAATTTTATAAAAAAATTTGTAAATTTTTCTAAATATTAGTAAATTTAATAAAAACGTTTACCAAAAATCAACTAAAATTTTATTTTAAATTTTTGGAATTTTACACAGAAAAAATTCCTCATATAATTTCCACTAAAATTTCAAATACATGCTGAAAAAAGGGTGTAATATTTACAAAAATTAGAGTAAAACTTTGAAAATAAAATTTTTATTCAAATTTTTAATTTAATTAATTACAAATTATTAAAGTTCTCCTGGTGTGTGCACCATGTTCCGCATCTTTGAATTCTTCCAAATATCATATCACAAGGAAAGCAATAAATACGCGTGCAAAAAAAAAACAATACAATTAGAATTTAGACTTCATATTTATATACAAGATGTTACTTACACACAAAAAAATAAAAACTCATTTCAATTACGAAAGCCGCTTATTCAATAACTTTTGTTGTTAAAATTTAAACTAGAAATCGCAAATGTTGACTCTATTATAAAAATAATAATAAATTAATTGTAAGATATTTAATATATTTATAAATACCTGAATTAGATAATGTAGATTGGTTAAATGTTTTTCATAACAAACGCAGAAGTTAGTTTCGTTTTCAAATAATAAAGAACTTTGCTTTCAAAATATGACCATCTTGCTTTTCAATCCTTTACCATTAGAAATTTTAAAGAAAAATCTATTGCAATCTGAAATAATAAAAAAACATTGGTTAAAACTTGGCTAAAACAAAATTTTCTTTTACCAAATGGATACCAGAAGGTTTTCCATACTCCGGCCATAATTTTAAAATTTCTTTTGTTGAATTGGACTCCACCATTTCTTTGAAGATATTCCATTTTTCTTATCCTTTTCGATATCTTTGTATTTTCACCAAATCTTCTGTTGAAATAATTTCTTACCAGTGCACGCGTTAAATTATTAACAAAGGAAAAAAAATATGTATGTATTTAAACAAACAAAAAAAAAATGTATTCAACGCGTAATCGTCAGCAAAATGGGATGATAAACAGGGATGATAAATGGGATTTTTAAAATATTACTAACCAGCTTAAAAAATAGTAGAGTTGTGAAATTTCGATACTATTTGAGTACTCAATACTACTCAATACTTTTCAATTGAGTACTCGATACTACTCAATACTTTTAACGGTTTTTTTTAATTTAAAAATAAAAATGTTATGAATTCGTATTTATTAGGAAAAATAATAACAATTCTAATACACGTGTTAAATAACTATTGTTACTTACATTTTAATTAATTTAAAACATTTTAAATAAATTAATTAAAAAATTATTCCCAAAAATTCGTTACAAATTTCTTTGCTTCACAAATAGAGTTGTATTTTCAGAGTTGTATTTTTAGAGTACTATTTTTAGAGTTGTATTTTCATACGAAAAATACACATTTCTACGGAAAATTGCATCTTTAAAAGTATTGAGTAGTACCGTTTTAGTATTGAGTACTCAAAAAAAACAGCCAGTATTGAGTACTCAGTACCGGAATACTCAATACTTTTACAAAAATAAAAAATAGTACTTTTTCGACCTCTATAGTACCAAAATTTTTTTATTTAATTTTTTTATCATTATAAATTAACAAATAAAAACTCATAAAAAATAGAGTTCTGTTATATCTAACTCATACAGCAATAGAAAAACTTAAAATTTTTAGTTAAAACAATTAGTTCAAAATTACATTGCATAAAAAAATTCTATCAGATTACTTTTGTAAAATATTAGTAAGATAAGAACAGCAAAAATCAAACTGTTAAATACATAAACAAAATTTTAGTTATATTTGAATAAATTTTATTTAACAGAAAATAACAACTTAAACTGCTAAAATTAGTAATAAATAATAATTAGTAGACTAACGGTGGGTCTCATACTGTAGGTTTAACTTTAACTTAACTAAAAACAAAATAAAATGTCAAAAAATATACACAAAACAACAACAAATTTTTGGGTTAACTATTAACCTAAGTTTAAACCTGCAGTATGAGACCCACCGTAAAAATCAGGAAGAATTTAAAATCTAGAAAGCTTTTTCTATTTTTTTGTTTAATACGAATAAAAATTTAGTCTTCTGAAATCAGCAGTTTACTATTTTTAGCAAGCATTTCCATTGATTTTAGCGGGATAGACTGCTATTTTCATTCAACTAAATTTAACTTGAAAGCAACAAAAATTTTGTAGATATAACAGTTTAGTTTTGCTATTTTTATTCTACTAATATTAATATTTTCTGCAGATTTTATAGTATAACTTGTTATTTTCAATAAACTAAAAGATAAATATAGAAAATATATAAAAATATATAAAATATGTAAAAAAAAATCTGCTAATCTCAGCAGTTTCTTTTGTAAGGCCATTTTTCCTTAATTTTTAGTAGCTTTTTCTGCTATTTTTACAGGTTTATTTCTGTGAGTGTAGGGTTCAGAATTTAAAGTCCCTGCATATCGTATTCGACATCGATTTAAAGCGAATATTATTTTAAAGCTATTTACAGGTCTATTCCACCTTGTAATGACAAAATAATATTTTCGAATAAACAAATTGATTGATAACACTGTGAGACAAATGGTAGGGGTCAGTGATCGGGAAGGGTTCAAACTACCGGGGAAAGTTATATCGGTAAAAAAGAAGTTATACGTATGCCGGCGTTTCGCTGGGTCACCCCTAGGAATCGAGATATATCGATTTGACCTTTGGTGGTCTTTTTTTTTGACATAACTCGAGAACCACTAGTCCGATTTTGCTCAAACAATTTTAAAAAAATTAAAAATTACAATTCCTTTAATCTGTTCATATAACGTTTTTCTATATAGTCAACAGTTTTGCCGGTAAAAATAAATGTATGAAGAAAAAAATATTTTTTGCCTAAAATATTAAAAAAAAGTAATAAACAAAAGGTTGATTTTTATGGTAACGGTAACAAACATTTATTTTTACCGGCAAAACTGTTGAGTATATAGAAAAACGTTATATGAACAGATTAAAGGAATTGTAATTTTTAATTTTTTAAAATTGTTTGAGCAAAATCGGACTAGTGGTTCTCGAGTTATGTTAAAAAAAGATATATCTCGATTCCTAGGGGTGACCCAGCGAAACGCCGGGACACGTATAACTTGTTTTTGACCGATATAACATTTCCCGTTGGTTTCATCCCATCCCGATTTTGACTGTCGCATAGTGTAATCAAATTAATTTAGTGATTGCATTAGGTGTATTAAGAATTCATTTGATTCTAAGAAATAAGTTTTAGGTATTTAATCATTCAGAAATGAAAATCGTATGAGTGAATTCTTTAGGATGGGGAAAAATATTTTGTTCGTTTCAAAAAATAAAAAAATTTATAGATTTCTTAATACTCCTAATTTTTAATATTTTTTTTTGTATACATACGTATTTTAATAAACGAGTAAAAAAGTTAAAGTTGGGCATGCCGACTGATTTAATGCCAACTAATGTTTGATTCGAAATTTGAATGGGTTAAAACAGACTTGTGTCAAAATTTTTTATAAAATCATAAAAGAAGAGAAAATCGAAAATATAGCCCATATGGACGATAGGTCCAAATATGAACCGATCATATCTAGAATCAATAGGCTTTTTCCTTGGGACCAACGAACCAAATTTCATTGAAATATCTTCGTATTTGCGACATGCAGTGTGTAACCAAGCTAATTTTGGGGGGGCCCTTATATGGGCATTAGGTCCAAACATGGACCGATTTTAACCAAAATCAAGATCATAGGTCAGTGTACCAAATTTTATTGAAATATCGTCGTATTTGCGACCTGCAGCATGTAAACAAGCCAAGGTACCAAACAAGGGTACCCCCAAACCCTTATATGGGCACTAGGTCTAAACATGGACCGATTTCAACCAAAATCAATAGACGTCGTCCTTGGGCCAATGTAAGTCGGTGTACAACATTTCATCAAAATATCTTAATATTTGCTACCTGTAGAGTGCGCACAAGAATGCATGGACAGACAGACAGACGGACGGACGGACATCGTTAAATCGAAAAAAGTGATTCTGAGCCGATCGGTATACTATAAGGTAGGTCTAGGACCAATATTTTTTGGTGTTACAAATATCAGCACAAACTTGTAAATATTTTCAACATAAGTTTTTTTATTTAAAACTCCGATATTTGATGTGTTCACTATAAACACAATAATGCCTCTAAAAATTAAAAAAGCCCAAAAAATTTAAAAATCAAAAAATGTGTAAATAGTACTAAATGAGTCAGAGGAGTACCATAGTACTTTTGGGGTTCCAATAGTGCCACAAAAAGTACTATAGTACAAACTTTATCATCCCTGGTACACAACTAACTAAAGAGTAAAAAGAAAATGTGTATGCATCAGAAAAAAAGTGTATGCATCATGGATGAAAAATTGAGTACTTTTGTACCATAGTACTCCTGCAACCGATTTAGTACTATTTTAATGATAAGAACAAACTGAAGCTTTATAAAAAAAATGTCGTCCGGTTCGAAAAAGTACTATTTTGGTTAAGTTTCAGTACCATTTCCAAAATCTAATTTTTCATCCCTGCAATGCATTTTTTCTTCCATTTATATTTACTCTTTGTCAACAAGAACAAACTTGATGGATTTGGGAAAGTGTTGCATACAATTTATAAAAAATAAACGCTTATTGAAATGTTTTATAGTTTCATTTTTTTGGGAACAATATTTTACACTAAGGAACATTCTTGAAAAAATTTCCATTTTTTACGAATGTTGATTTGTGTATGTTAATGTTAGTGTTGACATTCGTGCAAATCGTGTTTACAAAATTTTTTGATATTATTTGTTCCCTACTCAATGTTCCTTAATGTATTCGCCGCTTTATAGTTTGCTATATTATTTATTTTATATGGTCATCTATATTCGTACATACTAGAAAAATGAACTTACATCTCCATATATGGGCAAATATGGTCATACATGTTCATATATTACTTTGTATGGTCTTCCATATACAGTATGTTTATATTTTATATGTATTATCATATATTTTGTTAGGAAATTTCGTATTTTGAAAAAAATCGTGTTTTCGATAGAAAAAACAAAAGTTTCTTAAAATGGTAGTAACATTATATTTTTTATATATTTGCCATTTTGATCGTATAAGAACGAAACATATCAATTAAGGCCGAGTTTTTAGGATGTAGATTTGCATTAAACTTAGTTTAACGCAATTGTAATATTGCTTTTGAAAAGCGATTTATTTTGTTTTATTCCAGTAAAGATAAAATTCAAACGCGAAAAACTTTTCATTTCATTTCTTTATTTTATAAAGTCTATTAATAACAATGGTCCTTACAGACTACTCGCTAAAAATAAAATTAAAAAACTAAAACAAATTATTCAAATAGAGTTTAAACATATCTTTTAAATAACTAAAATCTAAAACAGTATTATTCTCTAATTTATTAAAATTAATCTGAGTTCTAATTAAGGGTTCTTTTAACGAGTAATTCGTTTTATGCATATCTATGAAAAAATAGCCATGGTTTCTTAAAGATCTAGAGGGAACATTGAAATTTATAAGTGATAATAAATCAGGGCATTTTATATTTGAATTCACTATATCAAATAAAAATAAAAAAGATTGGATTGACCTCCTATTCTCTAGTGTTTGCAAATTAATTAAATTGCAACGAATATTATAGGGTACGTGTTCTGTAAAATTAATAGAAGAAAGAGCAATTTTCGTAAATCTTCTCTGAACTCTCTCCAAACGGTTAATATGACAAGCATTAAAATGGCTCCAAATAACAGACGCATATTCCAACTTCGACCTAACAAAGGAACAATATAATAATTTTCGAGTGTAAGGATCCTTAAAATCCTGACAATTTATCCTCACAAAAGACAATAGAGCATACGATTTAGGGATAATATAATCTAAGTGATTAACAAAAATTAACTTTTGATCAAAAACTACACCTAAGTCTAAAACCTCACATACCTTACTTATAATTTGGGTATAAATTGAATAATTAAAAGGGACTGTTAAAACTTTCCTGTGAAAACATAAATAAAAACATTTGTCAACATTAAATTGAAGTTGGTTACAATCGGACCACGAAACTAATTTATCAAGGCTGGTTTGGAGTTTCAATGCATCCACAGAATTGCGAACACGATTAAAAATTTTTAAATCGTCTGCGTAAAGTAAAAATTTAGAGTTATCAAAACAAAAAGCGATATCATTCATATATAATATATGTTGCTTCCCTGGGGTACACCAGAGGTAGCAACATAAGGAAGAGATAAGAAATCATCAATTTTGACAGAAAAAATACGATTATTCAAATATGAGCCAAACCAATCCAAGACACTTGAATGGAAACCAATTTTATCCAACTTGGCAAGTAGGATGTTGTGAGGAATTCTGTCAAATGCCTTGGAATAATCAGTATATATGGAATCAATCTGATGTCCTAACTCAAAATTTGAAATGCAATATTGAGAAAAAATTGCTAAATTAGTAGTGGTTGATCTACCACGTACAAAACCATGCTTTTCCTGAATAATTATAGGCTCAACGAAAAAAGATATTTTAGAAATTACTGAATGTTCTTTGAACTTTGAAACCGTCGATAATTTAGATATCGGTCTATAATTTCTAATATTACATCTATTACCAGATTTAAATACTAGAGTTATTATTGAAAACTTCCATCTGTCCAAAAAAATTCCCAAACTCAATGACTTATTAAAAATAAGTTTAAGAGGAAAGAAAATTGATGAACTGCAATTCTTTATAAAATAAGAACATAACCCATCTGAATCACAACCAAAAGTATCCTTCAGATTAGAAATACCAGAAATTACATCGGAATCCGATAACTGTAAACTAGCAAACTGACCAGCGGTAGCTACATTTTCCAAAACAGAAGTATCGAAGGCATTATGTTCCTCAGCAAAATTTGATTTAAAGTAATCAGCGAAAAGATTAGACGATTCTATGGAACCATTAGAAATCCTTTCATCAAAAAACACAGATGAAGGGACTATTGATTTGCCATTTTTAGATCGTATAAATGACCAAAAATATTTGGGATTTACATTAATCGAATTCTCAAATCCTAAGATATATTGTTTATACAGAAATCTATCCAAAAAATTAAATTCTCTTAAATAATGATTATATAACCTCAAATGTTCAGGACCATTACTCAATTTGTGCTTGTTAAAAAATGTATTTCTTAAATTATTTAATTTCTTCAATCCTGGTGTATACCAGGGTAGTTTATGAACTTTAGGCCTCAATTTTGGCACATATGCAGTACAAATTCAATTCATAGCAATCCACGAGAGATTTACCACTAAATAGGTCAAACCAATCAATAGAACTAAAAGCATTATTTATCAAAGCATAATTACATAATTTAAAATTATAAGATACCTTATTATTTAACTTAACATTATCATAAGCCTAAAACTCTATCATAATACTCAAAGGAATATGATGCATATCAGAATTGCACAGAGAAGTTGGACTATTAGTAAGATTAGAAGTCAATTCATCGGATATGAAAACTAAATCCAATATCCTATTTAAACTATTCGGTATGTTATTGATCCGACTCAAATTTAGGCTTAAGAATGAATCAATTAAATTAATTAATTTCATTCAAATCATTAACATTGCCAGGTAAAAGTTCAATTTCATTGCCTGGAATATAAGACCATGTTAAATTAGATAAGTTAAAATCACCAATAACAAATAACTCAGTTTCATTGGAAACTGATTCATACAACTTATGTTAAAAAACTTGAAAATACTATAATACATTTTATTTGTTCAATGTCTTGATTTGGAAACCGCCAACAAATTTGTTCACAAGAAAACTAAATTAGTAGTAGAACATACAGTATTGTTGGAAACCTAAGCAACTTTTCCTAATAAAGTAATCAAAGTCTTACATATTCTTTTTAAATTGGTTTATACAAAATAACACTTTTAATTTTTATTATGTTACGTGCCTACATTCTAATAATAACAATAAAAATTTAATTCCATTTCCTTGCCAGTAAAAAAAAAAACAAAAATTAAATTAACTCCATATATTGCTGTTTGAAACTTAAGCAACTATTTTATTGTTGTATTTTTTTGCAACAAATAAACAAAAATTTTGAAACGTTTATTTAATTCCCGTTTAGTTTGACAAAGAAAATTAAAATTTTTTTGTTTCTGTAGATTTAGAACCAATTACTTAGAAGTGCAGCTATGGCGCGTACACGTTACGGAATCGATTTTAAGGTCAAAATTTTACTATTTAATAAGGGCCAATCGCAAGTCTCTATAGCTAACAAATTAAGCATTAACAATTCAGTAGTTTCGCTACTAATTAAAAAGTACAAAGCTACTGGAATAGTAGTGAAAGCCAATACTAGAAAGCAACCTCGAAAAACTTCACACCGAACAGATTGAAAATTGTCCGATTAATTATGAAAAAAACCCTTTATTTCTTCCAAAGATGTTGTGAGTGAGCTTAATCTCAATATTAGGTCGAGCAGTGTGAGAAAACGATTATTGTAAAATAATTTGAGAAGCTTCATGCCGTCTAAGAAACCTATACTGATAAAGAAACATTTAAAAAAGAGGTTTGCCTAAATGATTTTGCAACGTATTCGTTAATTTTCATTAGTTTTATGAAATTTAAGCTCACGCAATTTGGACTGTGGGGAAATGGAAAATAGTTTTATTCTGCGACAAGTCTAAATTTAACCTGTTAAATTCAGATGAAGTATGCCACGTTCGAAGACCGAAGGGAAAACGATTACATCCGCGTTATTGTAAAGGAACAATAAAGCATGGGGGCGGAAATGTAATGGTGTGGACCTGCTTTTCGACGAGTGGAGTTGGCCTTTTGTTGAAATACAAATAAAAATGGATCGCTTTGTTTATTTGGATATTTTAGCCAAACACATGCTTCAATATGCCGAATTGAAAATGCCACTTCTATGGGTGTTTCAGCGCAATAATGACCCAAACTCTCGTCAAAGTGCATCAAAGAATGGTTACCTGTTAATGGGATTCAATTATTGGATTGGCCAGCTCAATCTTTCGACTTGACTCCCATAGAAAACCTATTCGGCATTTTGAAGCGCAGGGCGGAACTCGCCGTTTTAGTAATAAGTGAGAGCTGATAAATTACTTAAAATCAGAGGGGGGATCAATACCAACCCCAACACTATCAAATCTAATAGATTCTATGGCAAAACGATGTGCGGAGGTCATATGCAAGAAAGGGTATCATAGGAAGTACTGAAAGTTGCTTAAGTTTCGAACAGCAATATATGGAGTCAATTTCATTTTTCTTTTTTTTTACTGGCAAGGAAATGGCATTAAATTTTTCTTGTTATTATTAGAATGTTGGCTATGTGTTATTTTGCATAAACCAATTTAAAAAGAATATGTAGGACTTTGATTACTTTATTAGGAAAAGTTGCTTAGGTTTCGAACAATACTGTATAATTCCCTTTAATGTTTCGTACGATTTCAAAATAATTAAAATATAAGATAATAAGATAATTCAATTAAACATATTATACAGATTGGAAATTATATTTGTAAAATAATGAACATACAATGCAGTTACATAATTAACATTCTTGCTTTTGGAAATAAAGTATTTTTAGTTTGAAATGGAAGAAAAAAATTTAATTGTTTTAATTCCATAAAGACAAATTTTGTATATTAACATAGAAATTGCTGAAAAAATCGTTGTCGGTTTAATTAAACAAAGTTTAGCTTACATCCCAAAACTCCGTCTAACTAACTAACGAATGTAGAAAATAGAAATAATTTATAATCACCCTACGGGAAATTTTAACAAACTGTCACCGAACTGGCCCCTTTATATAAAATAGACTGGTCACTTTTATATGGCGTTGTCATAGGAGGGGGAAATTGACCCCTTGTGACATGTCACAAGACAAATCCTTGGACAAGTTACTGAACTTTCATAAAAAAACAAAGTTCAGGACCTGTCCTGGCATTCGTCTTGTGACATGTCACAAGGGGTCAATTTCTACCTCCTATGACAACGCCATGTAAAAGTGACCAGTATATTTCATATGAAGGGGCCAGTTCGGTGACAGTTTGTTATAATTTCCCGTAGGGCGTATATGAACGCATACACATATCAGAATATTTATTTATTTGGTCTATGGATACAATATTATCCTTACAGACTAGCAACTAGAACAATAGTAAATAACTTAAAATAACTTATTTAATAAAACTTTAAATTGAGAATGAGGAACAGTTATATCTAATTGATTACAATAATCATTAAATAATTTCAATGGTTTAGTTAGAGGTTTATTCAGTACATAATTAGTTTTATTAATATCAATAAAGAAGAACTTATGTATAAACCTTAGGGATCTAGGAGGAACATAGATTTTAATTGAGTTTAATAATTCAGAGGAATCAACTGCGCCACAAATAATACCATGTATAAAAGTTAACGCAAAAATATTTCTACGAGTTTCTAGAGTTTTCAAGAAGATATCACATTTATTTAGGAAGGAACACAATATGTAGGAACAGGAGCAGAAAGAGTGGAATTTAAAACATTGAAGAAAGGAAGAGCAAATTTAACAAACTTAACTTGGATTTTCTCAATACGGCTTTTATGAATAACCGCATTAGGACTCCAAATAAATGACGCGTATTCCAGTTTAGATCTAATAAAAGAAGCATATAAAACTTTTTTTGTAAAAAAGTCAAAAAGATTAGTAGAATTGCGACGTATAAAAGCTAATAGTGAGTAAGCTTTAGGAATTATAAAATTTAAATGGCTGCCAAATGTCAGTTTGGCGTCAAAGACTACACCCAAATCCAATATTTCATCCACAGATGACAGAGTATGACCTTTCATTCTATATTGAGAAAGTGAAACATGACGGCATCTATGATACACCATATAAAACATTTCGCAATATTAAGAGGTAAACCATTACGTTCAGACCACAAAATAACTCTAGACTAATCCTCCTGCAGGTCTGCAATATCTCCAAAAGAAGATATGCTGACATAAATAGGAGTATTCATACCCTACGGGAAATTTTAACAAACTTTCACCGAACTGGCCCTTTTATATGAAATAGAGTGGTCACTATTACATGACGTTGTCATAGGAGGGGAAAATTGACCCCTTGTGATATGTCACAAGACAAATCCTTGGACAAGTTACTGAATTTTCATAAAAAAACAAAGTTCAGGGACCTGTCCTGGGATTTGTCTTGTGACATGTCACAGGGGGTCAATTTCCACCTCCTATGGCAACGCCATGTAAAAGTGACCACTCTATTTCATATAAAGGGACCAGTCCGGCGACAGGTTGTTAAAATTTCCCGTAGGGTATCTACTTCCATGTATGTATATTAGAGTTGCAAAAAAAAACATGAAAGTTGGAATTCACGGTGCCTACAATGTTGCCCCTATTGCTTAATGTCTAAAAACTCTCTGTGCCAAGTTTAAGCCAAATCCGCTTTTATTCTGGCCAGAAAATGTATCTTTTAATAAATTTTAATTTGTCTCTACGTCTGTTGGCTGGACAGAAAAAATTGTTGCTTTAAAAAAATTTATTTCTATTTTTTGGCTTAAAATAAAATTTGTTGATTTTAACAAATCCTTTTCTTAAATTAAACAAATCTAAATTTAAGTAAAAAATTTGTAAAACTACAGTTTTATCTGTAATTATACAGAGTCGTCGAATTTATCAAAATTTAGGGTCTCGGGAGCTCCCTGGGCCTAGTCCATATCGTGTGAGGGTACTCCCGTGGAGGAAATATTTTGTCCGTTTTGCTCTATCTCGCTTAGTTTTCGAGATATGGGCCATTTTATGAAGTGGAAAATTTTTATTAAAAATTTCCGAGGGTCCAAGGCCCCGCCAAGGTGATAGAGATACCCCCTTTCGGTATTTTGCGGTTAGGGGTAGTCGAATCATCAATTTTGCTCTATCTCTCTTAGTTTTCGAGATATTGGCCATTTTAAAAAACCGGGAGGGGACGAAATAGCGCCATCTTTAAAACTTCGGATACATTGGTGGCGCCATCTACCGGGTAATAACAGTAACATGAAAATGTTATTTGTCAGAATATATAATTCAATTTGTTGAGCTAATAAGGCCTAAAGTCTTTAATGTAAATAAAACGACCGTTTAATACATATTCCCCGACGTTTCGCCAATTTTTTGTTGACTATTTCAGGGGTTGTCTATTTAAATGATAAAAACATAAATAAGTACAATAATCATAAACCAAAATATATATAATTTAGCTTACAATTTGAGTAGTATAAAATTTTCACATTAAAACAAAAATGATTTTACATTAGAACATAAAACATTTAACATAAATTTGTAAATTAAACAAACACAACTTAAATAATAATATCACAGTTTATTAAGCAACCCAACAAACAATTCGTTCCGTTTACGCACAGTTTTCGGTCCATCATAAGCGGAATCCAACTCCGTTTACGTAGCGTTTTCTGGATCCGTAAACGGACCAGAAAACGGAACTTAAGGAACATCGAAACTGATTCGAATCCGTTGAAAGTCCGTCAATGACGGACCGTTATGTTGTGTTAAAAACAGACAAGTCCGTTTAAAGTCCGTCAATGACGGACCGTTTACGGACCGTTATGTCATGTAAAAAACGGACAAGTCCGGTGAAAGTCCGTCAATGCCGGACCGTTTCCGGACCATTATGTCGTGCAAAAAACGGAGTGAGTTCGTTTTTAGAATGCCGTTTCTGGTCCATATCCGTACCGTTTTTTGAAACAAAAACGGATTTGTATATCACCTCAAATTGACCCTATTTTCATTAATATGTACAAGTTTTTATGTTTTTTTTATAAATTTATTAAACAGAACTTATTTTTTAATTTAAACTATAGTTACATCTGGTGCATCTGTCTAGTATCAATTTACAATAGCGGCCGACAATAAAATTCAATATCTGCAAGAAAAAGAACAATAAATTAGTTAAGGTTTAACTGATTGTAATCGCGCATGGTGTTTTGCATACGGTAAAGGTTAGCGCACTTTCCTATCAAAACAACTAAATGTGTCAGTAAATATTTTTCAATTGCATTCGCTTGCAACAAAACCATCTTTAAAACACATCATAATTTTAATATATCTTACCATTTGATGTATGAATATGGCTTGAAGTTGTTTGGTTGGTGGGATGTTAGGACAGATTCACGCTAATGGGAATCATTTTTCGTCCCAGTATTATTTTCTAGCAACTGAAGGGCTGAGCTGCATTTTTTAAAATAATTTGACAACTTTTTTCCAAAAAGAAACTAACACCGATGAAGTCCGTATTTAACGGTAAGGAAACGGATACACCAAAACGGATTTAAAACGTATTGTGTTCGAAATTCGATTATACGGTCCGTTAATGTTCCGTATACGCACAAGCTTTGACGGATACGTGCATTCGGACCGTTAATGTGCCGTAAAAGCCGGATTTATGATTCCGTACGTACCGGATAGTCCGGAAAAATGTTTCTTGGGAATTGCCACTCTATAGCTTATGTTGATATTGTCTGTATCGCTTTTTAAGTTCATTGTTTTCGTTATGTTTTGTTGAATTCGTAAGCTTTCGATTGTATACCTCTTCCTTTCTATATTTTCTTCGTCTAAAATCTTTACGTGTTCGAAATCAGCTGTGTGACCTGTCTGTATTATGTGTTGCGCCAAAGCTGTGCTCTCCTTTCATTTGTTGATATCCATTTGGTGTTCTCCTATCCTCTTGTCAAGTGTTCTTTTTGTTGTGCCTATGTAGATTAACTGGCAGTTTTGATCTTCACTCCCCTTACATTTTACTTCGTGGACAACGTTGCTTTGTTGCTTTTTTTGTATTGGCGCCTTTACATTCGTAAATATTGTGTTTAATGTTGTATTTGGTTTATATGCAAAACTTATTTTATCTGATTGTATATCTGTTCGTATATTCTAGTTATCTATCAAACCTGGAATAAATGCTACACTGTAAAAATGTTTTTCCTCCTTCGTGCTAAGGTTTTGTGATTGGGTAATGGATTTATATTTTATACGGGTTTGTGTTTCCTCTATAACAATAAATTTTGTAAAATTCTTAAAAATTAGTTTTAAATAATTTTAAAAATTAACACTCAAAATTAGTTAAAGTACTGAGGATTTTTAGTATTTTCTTAAATGAAGATAACTAAAATCTTTGCTTAAATCAGTGTTTCAACTAAAAATTTGTTAAAATTAGTCAAATCGATTTGAAACCGGTTTGACAGATTTTTCTACTGACGTATTATTTTAAGTGTAGAGTAATTTATACAAAAAGTAGTGTTGACTTTGAATTATTCCTGAATTATTTTTTTTTTTTTTATTCTAGTCTTAATTAATGTGCAGAAATGGAGTATGAAATCAAAACTTAAAAAAATTGGGTAACTTTTAAGTAGTTCGCAGTTTTTTTTTTTTTAATTATACAAAAAACAATACATGTTTTGGCTAAAATTGCCAAATTTCCTAAAAATATAAAATGCATTACTCATGCATTATATGAGCAAATTTCTCAAATCTGATCTTTATTTTAACAAACAATATGAATCTGCAATCGAAATTTAAAAAAAAATTTGTAGTTTATAAAATATTCGCGGTTTTTGAAAATAAAAAAATAAACTCAGGTTTTTCGATGTATTTTCCTACATGAGTTCGTTTTGCATATATGAAATTATATGTACTTCCAAATTGATCCATATGAGTGTTTTTGAATATATGGAATCAGATATACTTTCATATATGCCCATACATAAGTGATTTTTGCAGATATGGAATGACATATACTTCTATATATGTCCATTAGAGTGGTCCAAAAAAACAAAAAAGTTGGAATTCGCGATCTCCACAATGTTGCCCCTATTCCTTAGTGTCTAAAAACTCTCTGTGCCAAGTTTCAGCTAAATCCGCTTTTATTTAGAGGTAGCACAAAAAGTTGTCTTTTAAGAATTAGTATTTTATCTCTAGAGTAATTTATACAAAAAGTAGGGTTGACTTTAAATTTAATTATTTCTTAACCTGTACACTATTATTTAACAATTTTTTTTAAATCTGGTCTTAATTAATGTGAACAAAAGGAATTTGAAATCAAAACTTAAAAAAATTAAGTAACTTTTAAGTAATTCACGGTTTTTTTAAAAATTATACAAAAAAATACATATTTAAGTTAAAATTTTCAAATTTTCCGAAAAGATGTAATTAAAATTTCAACTTGTTTTTGCCTTGTATGCGCAAATTTCTCAAATCTGATCTTTATTTTAACGAAGATTATGAATCAGCAATCAAAATTTAAAAAAATTGTGGCTTATAAATTATTCGCGATTTTTGAAAATTAAAAAAAAACTCAAGTTTTTTAAGGTATTTTACTAATTACCTGTAAACGGTGTTATCGAAAAATCCAATTTGTTATACTTTTTCAATTTACTTACCACGGGCCTTCATTATATATAACACTGATTTTAATTTTAAAAAGGATAACAGATATCCTTGCAAATTAACTTAAAATTTGACTTTTTTAATATTTCGCTATTATTTAGCTCGTTATAATTTTATTGCTACCAAAAACCCTATCTTTTTCTATATATAAAAGAATAACGTGACTGACTGACTGACTCAACATCGCCCAGCCCAAACCGCTGAAGCTAGGAAGTTGAAATTTGGTATGTAGGTTCCTCTTTCGGCGTAGACGTACGCTAAGACGAGATTTTTGGAAATTCCTACCGGAACGGGCAAATAGGGGAAAAGTCTCCCCCTTGGCGGCCTGCCAAAACCCCTTTGGCTAGAAAGCTGAAATTTAAGATATGTGTTCCTTGGAGTATGGGCTAACTTTTCTGGAAAGTACTTTCTGGAATTTTGGACAGGGACGTTGTAAAAATGGGGGTTAAAAAGGGGAAAAAGGCCCCCTTGACGGCCTGCCCAAACCGCTGGAGGTAGGAAGTTGAAATTTGGTATAAAGGTTCCTCCACTATCGTAGACATCCACCAAGACGGGAGTTTTGGAAATTTTTACAGGGACGGGCAAAAAGGGGAAAAAGTCTCCCCCTTGACGGCCTGCTCAAACTGCTGGAGCTATGAAGTTGAAATTTGGTATGTAGGTTCCTCGACCGGTGTAGACGTCCGTTGAGACGGCATTTTTGGAAATTCTTATCGGGAGGGGCAAAAAGGGGACAAAAAAAGTACCTTTTTCCAAAAAAGTACCTTTTTCCAAAAAAAGTACCTTTTTCCAAAAAAGTACCTTTTTCCAAAAAAAGTACCTTTTTCCAAAAAAAAGTACCTTTTTCCAAAAAAAGTACCTTTTTCCAAAAAAAAGTACCTTTTTCCAAAAAAAAGTACCGTTTTCCGAAAAAAGTACCTTTTTCCAAAAAAAAGTACCTTTTTCCAAAAAAGTACCTTTTTCCAAAAAAAGTACCTTTTTCCAAAAAAAAAAGTACCTTTTTCCAAAAAAAGTACCCTTTTCCAAAAAAAGTACCTTTTTCCAAAAAAGTACCTTTTTCCAAAAAAGTACCTTTTTCCTAAAAAAGTACATTTTTCCAAAAAAAAAGTACCTTTTTTCAAAAAAAGTACCTTTTTCCAAAAAAAAATACCTTTTTCCAAAAAAATTACCTTTTCCCGAAAAAAGTACCTTTTTCCAAAAAAAGTACCTTTTTCCAAAAAAGTACCTTTTTCCAAAAAAAATTCCTTTTTCCAAAAAAAGTACCTTTTTCCAAAAAAAATTCCCTTTTCCAAAAAAGTACCTTTTTCCAAAAAAAGTACCTTTTTCCAAAAAAAATACCTTTTTCCAAAAAAAAGTACCTTTTTTAAAAAAAGTACCTTTTTCCAAAAAATGTACCTTTTTCTAAAAAATTTACCTTTTCCAAAAAAAAGTACCTTTTCCAACAAAAAAAGTACCTTTTCCAAAAAAACATAAATTTTTCCAAAAAAATACCTTTTTCAAAAACAAGTACCTTTTCCCAAAAAAAGTACCTTTTTCTAAAAAAATGTTCCTTTTACCAAAAAACATACATTTTTCCAAAAAAAACACCTTTTTTAAAAAAAATACCTTTTCCAAAAAAAGTACAAATAAAGTACTTTGTAAAAACAAAGTATCTTTTTCCAAAAAATTTCGTTTTTCCAAAAAGTACCATTTAAAATAATATATACATAATTTCAAAAAAAGTACTTTTTTTCCTCCCCCAACGGATATCTCCACTAAAACAAGGTTTCTTGATATTCGGCATAGACGTGCGCTAAGACGGGATTTTTGGAAATTCCTACCGGAATGGGCAAAAAGGGGAAAAGTCTCCCCATAAACGGTCTCACAAATTGGAAAAGTGCCTGCCCAAACCACTGGAGGTAAGAAGTTGAAATTTGGTATAAAGGTTCCTCTGCTGTAGTAGACATCGACTAAGTTTGTATTTTTGGAATTCCCTACAGGATATCCCAAAAGGAAACTCGGTATGTGAGTTCCTCCTTCTGTGTAGGCGTCCGCTTAGACGGAATTTTTGAAATTCTTATCGGGAGGGGAAATAAGGTAAAAGTCTCCTCCTGACGGCTTGCCCAGTCCCTTTTGGCCAACCTAAAATTTTAAATATGTATTCCTTGGAGTAGGACTAACTCACCGGCAACGTAATTTTTCTATTTTGGAACAGGAACATAGTAAAAATGGTGGTTGAGAGGGAAAAATGTCCCCACTAACGGCCTGCCCAAACCGCTTAGGCAATGCAGTTGAAATTTGGTATGAATGTTCCTCATCCATCGCAGATAGCCGCGAAGATGGAATTTTTGTAAATTCCTAAAGGGAGGGGCAAAAAGAAGAAAAGCCTCACCTTGGGGGCCGGTAAAAACCCCTTCGGCTAGAAACCTGAAGCTTAAAATGTGGGTCCCTGGAGTAAGGGCTAACTTATTAGAAAGATACTTTTTTGAATTTTGGACAGGGTCGTTATAAAATGGGGGCTCAAAAAGGGAAAGTTGCCCCTTAACGACCTGTCCAAACTGCTGGAACTATGAAGCTGAAATTTGGTACTTAGGTTCCTCTTCCAGCCTAATTCCAACCGGGAGGGACAAAAAAAGAAAAAGTGTCCCCCTTGACAGCCTGCTCAAACTGCTGGAACTAGGAAGCTGAAATTCCCTGTCGATGGATTTTCGGAAATTCCTACCGAGAGGGGCACAAATAGTAAAAGTTGAAATGTAAAACATATATTACTTGGAGTATGGGCTCACTTACCGGAAAGGTGCTTTTTGGACAGGTACATTGCAAAAATGGGGATTAATGAAGCGAAAAGTGCCGCTTAAAGGCCTGCCCAAACCGCTGGAGGTAGGAAGTTGAAATTTGGTATTAAAGTTCCTCCTCTATTGTAGACATCCGCTAAGATGAGATTTTTGGAAATTTCTACAGGTAGGGTCAAAAACAGGAAAAGTCTCCCCCTTAACGGCCTGGCCAAACTGCTGGGATCTTAAATTCGGTATTTGGGTTCCTTCTCCAACGTTGACGTCCCCTAAGATGGTATTTTTGGAAATTCATACCGGGAGGGGTAAAAAGGGAAAAAACTTCCCCCTTGACGGCCTGGCCAAACTGCTGGATATAGAGACCTAAAATTATGTATGTAGTAGGTTCCTCCTCCAACGCAGACGTCCTCTAAGACGGAATTTTTGGAAATTCCTACCGGGAGGGGTAAAAACGGAATAATTCTCCCCCTTGATGGCCTAACCGAACCCTTCGGCTAGAAACCTGTAATATATAATATGTTTTCCTTGGAGTATGGGCTAACTTATCGACAAGGCATTTCTAGGACTTTGGACAGGAACGTGGTAAAAATGGTGGTTCAAAAGGGGAAAATTGCCCCCCCCCCCTTAACGTCTGCGTCTTTAGCTAGAAACCTAAAACTTAAAGAACAAGTGTATATGAAACACTAAAATTAAGAAACTAAATAGGAAACGAGTGGAATTGAAACACTACACAAGTGGAATGAAATGGATATAAACGTTGAACGAGTGGAATTGAAATTATAGACAATGCAAATGGATTGGAAGAGGGAATTACCTGTTCAAACACTATCCACGGAATATGAAACTTATGTAGCATTGAAACATACTCTCCGAAAAGTTAAACAAATTTTCTAAAAAAGAAAAAACCTTAGAAAAGGAATGGAACTTATATATTCCGATATTTAAACTTCATGTAACGAAGCACCGGTGGAAGAAACCGACGCAGTAAATTTTCCAACTGAATTTGTGAATTTACTTGAATTGCCAGGTCTACCTTTACATAAACTGGAATTAAAAAAAAAACTTTAAGATACGCTAACGACATAGCGGGCTTTGCCCGCTATTTTTAATATTATAAAATGCTTTCCAACCCTGCTTTACGTTATTTATTTTCATTCAAAACACAAATGAACAAAACTACTTACGGGTCTATCTACCTAAGTTCGCACTTTACCAAATTATCTTAATATACACATGTATATTGCAATTTATTATGGATTCATTACTAACAATCCACTTTCATGAGAAAAAGTGATCAAATATTTATTTATTTTAAACCCATTGTTGTGCAGAATTATTTATTTATGGTGGCTGGGTGAAGGCTTTTATTATAAAAACTGTACTTTAAATAAAAAGCGAATTTTAAAAAAATTATCGGGGGGTGGGGCGCAGCCCCCCCCCCCCTAAACTTTAAGGCACGCTAACAACGTAGCGGGCTGCGCCCGCTAGTCTCACATAATAGGACATTCCACAGATATATATTAATGCAAAAAAGAAATTTTCATAGTCGTAAATATAAGAAAACATCCTGATCAAAGTTGAACATTTTTTGTATGAAATTTTCAAATTTCGCGAAAACCGCGACTCCGATTTCAATTTTGATTTCATATTCGTAATGTACACCTTGAAGTATATTAGAGTTGATATGTCGCGATCGTAATAATTATATTTAATTTTTCTCATTTTTTCCATTATTTTTAATTAATTAAAAATAATAGACAAGTACAACCTCGAAACTTCAGTTGCGATGTGCTACCTCTAAACAAAACTTTTTTGGGGATTTTTTTGATCAGACCACATTTTTTTTCAAAGTGGCATATTTTTACGCTTGTGGAGCGTGAAAATTCCAACTTTTATTTTTTTTGGACCAGTCTAATGTCCATATATGTCATTTTTGTGTATATCAAAAATTCATCCATATTTGAGTCCTTTTTGCATATATGGGATGTCATATACATACATTAGTCCTTTTCGGACTACTGTATGTATATGACATACATTAGTCCTTTTCGGATGTATGGAGTCGTATATACTTTTATATTTGTCCATATACACTCAACCAAAAAAGTCTGTAATGGCTACTGAAAATTTTGCTGTTATTACGGGGAATTTAACTGTTTTGAGCCCAGCGGTATTTTTTGCTAATTTTAGCAACACATGTCTGCTGATCTGTAGTACAATAAAATAAGTAGAAAAAATGAGTAGAAAAAATTAGTAGCCGCTACTAAAGTTTAGTAAAATTTATGTCAAATGCAATTCAAAATCGATTTGCTAAAATCAGTTAAAAAATTTACTAAATATCATAATTAGAGATTAGTACATAATAATGAGATTATTACAAATAATTAGTTGCAGCTACTAAATTTCAGTAAATTGTTGAAAACTGTAATTTAAAATCAATCTGCTGAAATTAGCAAAAAAGTGTACTAAAAAATAAAAAAAAAAAATGTAAAATATAAAAAAAAAATAAATTTAAAAATAAATTTTTTTTCTTTCGATTGTAACGAGGGTAAATTACTTCATCGTACTTGAAATTTGGGGTCAAAATTGCAAACGGTTCTCCAGTTATTAGCTTTTTATGCATTGGAGATACAATAAAATTTTCTGAGTGTTATTTCCAAACTAAGAATATATCAATAGTAGCAAATATAAACTAAACAAGAATTGTAAAAAATGAAACAAAAAAAGAATTTTTTAATTAGTATATTTTTCTGCTAAATTTAGCACTCGGTTTTGAAAAATTAGTAAAATGTTTTGCTGAAATCAGCAGCGAAAATTAGTAAAAAAATCCGTAATTTGTAATAAGAGATTAGCAAAAATGATTACTAAAAAAAATTGTACTAAAAATCAGTATAAAAATAGTAAAGTGCAATTGGAAACTGTTTACAAATTTTTTTACTAACTTTTTTATCTGAGTGTATGACTCTCTTTTCAATATATGAAATTACATATATTTCCAAATATGTCCATACAGGAAACATATATGGCCATATTTGTACATATGTGTATGCAGCCATATATGATCATATTTGATCATATATGAACTTTTTTAGCCGGCATTTTACGAAATATAAATCCAGAAATAAATGTAAAACAAAAAAAAAAAGGATTTTTGATGGGTTTACTTTTTAGTTTCAATATATTATGATTTATATCATGCTAGCAATTAATTAAAATTAATAAACGTTTTAAAAATGTAGTGTGTTGAGAACATTGTTATTAAACGATTTACGAAACAGTTTCATCAATATGATAACTCTTTTTTCCCTGAGTGAACAAATATGGATGACCAAATATGATCCAATAAAAATACACATTGAAAAAATGGCAAAGTATTTATGGCAGAGAAATATTGGAAAACAACAAAACAAAAAGCGATAAAAATATAACCGTTAAAAAAAAAAAAATTAGAGAACAAAACAATTTTTATGAGTAAAAAATAATTTTAAGGGGAAAGCTAACCATATTGCAAAAAAATAAAACAAACAAATTTTAACCTTTGAAATAAAAAAAGATTATTCATTTTTTTTTGCCAATTTTAGCTAATCGGGTTTCAAAATTTAGTAAAATTAAATTTGTATAATTAGCAACTCAAATTAGTAAAAAATTCTGTAATTTGTAAAATGAGAATACCAAATTATTTTACTAAAAACAACTTTATACTAAAAATTAGTATAATACTAGTATAATAAAATTGGAAACCGTTTTACTAATTATACCCTACACCACTATGTGGTCAGGGTATTATAAGTTTGTGCTGATGTTTGTAACACCAAAAAATATTGGTCGTAGACCCACCTTATAGTATACCGATCGGTTCAGAATTTTTTTTTATTTCGATTTAACGATGTCCGTCTGTCCGTCCGTCTGTCTGTCTGTCCATGCAATCTTGTGCGCACTCTACAGGTCGCAACTATTAAGATATTTTGATGAAATTTGGTACGCAGACCTATGTTGGCCCAAGGACGAACAAGTTTGATTTTTTTGAACATCGGTCTATGTTTAGACCTAGTGCCCATATAAGGGTCCT
Source organism: Leucophora obtusa (assembly GCA_949987735.1). Classification (NCBI taxonomy): domain Eukaryota; kingdom Metazoa; phylum Arthropoda; class Insecta; order Diptera; family Anthomyiidae; genus Leucophora; species Leucophora obtusa. Next base: position 16,462,328 of record OX465300.1, read on the forward strand.
ACCAAAATTATACTGTTTATATGCTGCAGGTCGTAAATATTAAGATATTTTGATGAAATTTGGTACACAGACCTATATTGGCCCAATAATGCAGCCTATTGATTTTGGTGAACATCGGTCCATGTTTAGACCTAGTGCCCATATAAGGGTCCTACCAAAATTATACTGTTTATACGCTGCAGGTCGTAAATATTAAGATATTTTGACGAAATTTGGTACACAGACCTATATTGGCCCAGTAACGCAGCCTATTGATTTTGGTGAACATCGGTCCATGTTTAGACCTAGTGCCCATATAAGGGTCCTACCAAAATTATACTGTTTATACGCTGCAAGTCGTTAATATTAAGATATTTTGATGAAATTTGGTACATAGACCTATGTTGGCCCAAGGACGAAGCCTATTGATTTTGGTGAACATCGGTCCATGTTTAGAACTAGTGCCCATATAAGAGTCTCCCCAAAATTATATTGTTTATACGCTGCAGGTCGCAAATATTAAGCTATTTTGATGAAATTTGGTACATAGACCTATGTTGGCCCAAGGACGAAGCCTATTGATTTTGGTGAACATCGGTTAATGTTTAGAACTAGTGCCCATATAAGGGTCCCCCCAAAATTGGCTTGGTTACAAACTGCAGGTCGCAAATATTAAGATATTTTAATGAAATTTGGTGCGCTGACTCACATTATAGAACATTTTGACATAAGCCCCATTTTAACCCATTCGAATTTCGGATCCAAACAATACACCAGACTGGTGTAGGGTATTGTATAGTCGGCATGCCCGACTTTAACCTTTTTACTCGTTTTTATACTAACTTTTTTGTAGTGTAGTGGCGTTATATATAATTTACACAAATTTATATAAAAAGGGCATAATTTCACCAAAAACGGCAAATTTATCACTTATCATCACACATATTGTTTATCATTTATCATCACCAGGGCAAGTTTTTTTTGGCATTTGCCATTAAATGTCAATTTTGTCATTTTTTCACTTATTTTGTAAAAATGCCATTCTTACAAATCCTTGCCTAAAAAAGCCATTTTGTCTATTTTTTTAGACTTTTCATTAAAAAAATGCTACAAAATTCAGTAAAAACTCAATTTTTGTGAATAATTTTTAGAAAAAATTTACAAAAAAACGATATTTTTTAATATTTAACAAAATTCCTGATTTTTTTTTAAATCATACTAATATACGGCGAATGCACTTTATCACTTCAACGGTAAATTCCTTCATTATTGTATTTTTGTTAAAAACATTCAGAAAAACACTTAAGGGGGGTACCGACTCTAGGAAAAATTTTGTTGTCGAATTTTTTTTATATTTTATTTGGATAGAACATACTCTTCAGTATATGCTCAGAAAATATCAATACAAAATTCGAAGAAATAAAATTTGCACTGGTTTTTTTGTAAAATATCTTTTAGTCACAAAGTTATTCTATGCACTAAATTTGTACACAAAATTTTTTGGGAGCGTTTTTTATCATTGTCTTTATTATAAATCTTATTTCGCATAATACAGCAGAACAAAAAGAAAAAATTACATCTAATGATGCAAGAATTGCACGCAGTCCATAAAGAAAAGCCAATGACGATTCCTCGATGGTGGGCGAAGGCAGGTACTGATGGCTTTTTAAAAACCACAAAAGTAATCAATGTATATAAAAAATAAAAAACAAATAAAAAACAAGTTAAAAAATGTATGAATTAAAAGATTTTGACCGAAATGAAATGTCTCAGAAAGTCTCTACCATCGTTTTTAAGAATATTTGGGTTAATATATAAAATACCCTTTATCCGATTCTTCACAAATTCGGTGCACATGTAGAAAACTGCGAGATATAAATTTTGTTCATACATGGTTTTTTGAAATTTTGGTATTTTCTTAGCGTAAAATTGATCTTAAACTTTAAACGCGTTTTCCCACAACCCTGAGTTCAAAATCGGCTGCCACTGTACAGCCAAGGCGGGTTAACCGATTTCGATCCGGGCTTTTTTCTTTCGTAGGCAACAAAAAACTCTGGTCCTTATCGTGGCGCTTTTTTGAATTTTAGTCAAAAAAATTTTATATCTCCGAGCAAATGTGTGTTTTCTTGCCTTTTTTGCAATTTTTAAGTTTGTGTGGCGAATTTAAATAAAAATCGGGCCACGATAAGGTCTAGAGAATTTATCTGGGATTAAGAATCACTTTACATTTTTATTTTCCGATAATCAATAAAGGCTGCACAGTGGCAGCCGATTTTTACTTTTTTAAAAAAGGCCAGTAATGAAGTGGAAACTCTGGCGTTTTTAGCTGGAGAAATGTAAAACTACAATAATATGATTTTTGAATCCAAAAATAAAATATTAAAAATATTGTTAATTGAATTTTTGACAACCATTCAAATATGCCCTTTAAAATGTTGTTGTTACAGTATTTACCCCCCTTAAATCAACTATTATACTTTAAAATTTTTGGAATAAGCGTGCCATTTTTACGTTTTTTTGTGCTAATTTTACTACTTTTTCGTGCCATTTTGCCTGCCAAATTTCTACTTTTTTGTGCCATTTTAAACTTGCCCTGATCATCACACATGTTGTAACTCAACTTAATAATGTTGCACCTCAACTTAATTTTAAGAGAAAAATGTCGTTTATTGAGTTTGACTGAGTTCGTTTTTTTCGGGTATTTTTAGGTGCTTTTTTCCTTCCCGTACCCGGTGATTGTTTACAAATACCCGTATATAAAAAGCGGGTATTTAGAGTGCTTTTTCAGTCTAGCGACTTGTTATTTAAAATTCTGCTATTTTCAGCAGTTCTTTTTGCCAGTTTCAATGAAATTGTAGTAACTTTAGGAAATTTTTACCGACCTTTTTCTATTAGTACAAGAAAAGTTTTGATTTAAAAAAATCTCAGACCGAAACTTTTCTACCTTAGAATATGAAAACTTTGACAAAAATGCAGTTTATGGGGTTTCGGGGGAAAAAAATATGTATGACCCACTTTGGAATTAAAAAAGAAAATAACCCAAATTAATTTTGGGAGGGCTCGGCCCCGGGAGGCCCGTGGGGCAAAAAACGAGGGACATAGTAACATGTAAGTGTGGGTACTCAAATTAAAGGAAATTGTCTCACGATTCCAAAAATTTTATTTTTTTATATCCATAAAGCGTAGCCCCAACTGGAGCCATTTTTCACCCAATAGGGGGGTCGAAAAAAGTAAAATATTAATATGAATGAAAATGGTCCTCAAACGAAAGGAAATTTTCTCACGATTTAAAAAATGAGGTTTGTTTTATTTTGTTAAATTTTGGACCTTCAAAAAATTAAAAAGGTCTAAAATCACATTATTTTAGTTTTGGTAAAACCCTGTAAATGTCCATTTTTTTGTTGTTTATTTTGAAATTTGAAACACATATGTACTGCTTTTATCGATTATTGAAAAAAATAAATAGTTTTTGAAGTCGTGGGGGGACATTTTCTATCATTTGAGTACCATTTTAGCATACAAAAAAATTTCATCATTTGGCTCTAGTTAGGGTTAAATTTAAAAAAAAAATTAATATGCAAGTGCTTGTGCAAATTTAAATGTAACTGACACTTTAGAAAATATATTATATTCTGTTGTTGTTTATATTAGAGATGAGCGATATTTTCATACCGGTGATTTAATCACAGTTATTGATAAATCACTGGTAACGGCAGTGATCAAATCTTTCAAGTCGCAGTTACTCGGAATGTCGTTCTTTTAATATTTTTGTACTATTCTTCCTTGCAAACTTCATTGTGCACAGTAATACATGTTGTTTTTAAAAATAACAATGACTTGCTTTCACACTCTTCAGAATAAAATGTCTCCTTCTATCATGTCTTTGTTACCGGTCGCAGCTATTCTTCTTTTAAGGCCCAGTTTTTAGGAAGTAGATTATCTTTAAACTTAGTTTAACGCAGTTTGTAACTGGAATACTGCTTTTAAAATGTGGTTTATTTTATTTTATTTCAATAAAGAAATAAATTATACTCGAGGAAAAGATTTTCCGGCAAATTTTTGTTCATAAACTTTGAAATGGCTGACAAAATTTGTTTTCGGTTTAACTAAACCAAGTTTAACAGACATCTTAAAAACTCGCCATAAATATTATTTCCTTTATTTATCAGAAAATCGTAGTCTGTTCCATAGAAAAACCGTGACCACGATCACAGTTCAAAAGAACAACAATTTGCAAATCACATTCACTGAAAACAATCCCAGCAAAACTTTCTATTACCTGGTAATAAGGTTTGTAAGAAGAAATTAAGATATGTAACCTTTTACTTTGCTATTCCAACAGCTATTATTTTAACAAGGGCATGTCATTGGAGGTATGTACTTTCCAAAAGAGGGCTAGGTAACAACATAAGAACATGTTACTTTAATGTTACATGTTAGGAGTTACGTAACCACTTACATAACCGATACTGAGCACAATACAACTTACATAACAGCTTAAAGTAAGGCCAAAAAAATGTGTTACAAACAGGTCTGTAATAACACATTAAAATTATATACTTACTTCTTACAAAAAAAATTAAAATAAGACGTTATCGTGTTGGTTTTTTATAAATGCTAAAACGAAGCATATTCATATTACTCAGATTAATATAAAGTTAACAAAAAACATAAAAGATATTTCAGTCAATATGTATAAAACATATAAATTATTTGTATCGAATATTTTAAATAGAAAATAACACTCATGTATCGCATTACAAATAACTCCTTATTTTGAGGTATTTGAATACACCATCGGTAATAAGTGGCTATTTCTATTAAGTGATCACGTATCACATTAAAAGTAACTCCTTATTTTACGATTTTAAAATATCCCATCTGATTTTTTTATTAAATTTATTGTTTTCGTGACGTCCTTCATTTTCTCTCGTTCGCTGTTAAATTTCTTCAAATTCTTTGTGTTTTTCTTCTCATTCGCGTATGAATTTTTTCAGAAATCTTAAAACACCTTAATGGATACCACCTGATTTAACTTTACAAATATTTCTAGAAATTCTAAAAACGTCGTCTCCTTCAACAGACTGTTTTTCACAATTTTTTAAATAAGTTTTGGTATTTTAGCACATTTAATTCCTTTAAGGAAATTAATGTATATCCCAATAGTCCCGGGATTCGGGTTTTCCCGTTTGGTATCCCTAATATGTATTCCAATAAGAGATGAGCGATATTTTCATACCGGTGATTTAATCACAGTTATTGATAAATCACTGGTAACGGCAGTGATCAAATATTTCAAGTCGCAGTTACTCGGAATGTCGTTCTTTTAATATTTTTGTACTATTCTTTCTTGCAAACTTCATTGTGCACAGTAATACATGTTTTTTTTTTCAATAACAGTGACTTGCTTTCACACTCTTCTGAATAAAATGTATCCTTCTATCATGTCTTTGTTACCGGTCGCAACTATTCTTCTTTTAAGGCCCAGTTTTTAGGAAGTGGATTATCTTTAAACTTAGTTTAACGCAGTTTGTATACTGCTTTTAAAATGTGGTTTATTTTGTTTTATTTCAATAAAGAAATAAATTATACTCGAGAAAAAGTTTTTCCGGCAAATTTTTGTTAATTAACTTTGAAATGGCTGACAAAATTCGTTTTTGGTTTAACTAAACCAAGTTTAACTGACATCTTAAAAACTCGCCATAAATATTATTTCGTTTATTTATCAGAAAATCGCAGTCTTTTCCATAGAAAAACCGTGATCACGATCACAGTTTAAAAGAACAACGATTTGAACAATTCACGATTTCACTGAGAACAATGTTACTGAAAAATCGCCGGATCGCCCATCTCTATTACAAACCCGTGATCACGGTCACTGTTTAAAAGAACGGTGATTTGAAAATCACGATCACTGGTAGCAGCGTTATTCAAAAATCACCGGTTCGCTCATCTCTAATTCCAATCCCGAAAATCCCGGGATTTCGGGATTTCCCGCTTCCAGCTTAGTCAGATTACATTCTGCAAACTAGTGTATATTTGCAAACATTTTCCATTTTGGAAAATATTTTTTGGCTAATTTTTATTGTAAACGAACTTCCAAACTTTGGTATAAGAAATTGGCATTTTAGTCCCTAGATTACAAATTAAAAAAACGCACTTAAAAAATTGCAAAATTATAGCAGAACGCGAAAAAGGCTTTATGGTATTAGAGATTAATTTAAAAACTTAATCACCGATTTACATTCTACAAACGAATATATTGATGGAAACATTTTTCTTTTTGCAAAATTTTTCCCGAATTTTTTTTTTCCAAACTACCCAGTCAGAAAAATACAAACGGCAAAGCGGTTGGAAAGCACTTTAACAGGTGGTACAAGTACTGGCAAAAAGTGCTTTCCCATTCCCAAAATGATAACATCATTAGACTAAAGGACCGGCTGTTCAAAAAGCGCCGGAAAATCACTGGAACAAAATTTTTAAACGTTGGCAAAACGCTGGCAAAACCAATAAATAGGTGGTCTTGAAATATATTTTCCAAATAAAATTAAAAAAAAGTTCATATGCATTTTTTTGGTCCTGCCGTGATTTGAACCCAGGCCGTCAGATTGGCAGACGATTGCTCTACCCACTGAGCTAACGAGACATATAATATTTAATGGCTAAACACATAAATGAGTGATAATAGCTGGACAACTACTGGCTGTGCCAAAATGCTAGTACTGGCAAACAATTTTCAGTAACTAGTATGCCAGTGTTAGGAGGGCAAAAAAAAAGTTGGTCTTGAAGGAGCTTTCCCACAAACAAAGAAATTGATTTTATAAAACAAAAAAAATTTTAAATTAAAAAAAATCCAAAAAAAATTTTTGGCTTGCAACCGGATTTGAACTCGAAACCTTCCGACTACAAACATTTTTTTAACGAAGCGTCAGCATTTTTATAAAATCATTGGTTTTCCAGTGAATTGATTTTTGTTCGCTTGGTAGCATTGGCTAGGTAGCACTGGATAACCACTGGTTGCAAACCTTGGCATATCACTCTAAGCCAATTCTTTGCCAGTGGTTTTTTTTATAAACCACCGAAATTTTTGTAAAACAAATACTGGTAAAACGCTTTTCGCAAACGCTGGCAAAGCGTCCCAAATGAGTGCTCTGCCAGTCATTTATTTTTAATACCGTGGTTACACAGTGGTATGCCAGTGCTTGATTTTTTGTACTACTGGCGATTTCTGACTGGGTAATTACCAATCAAACTTTGGTATAAGGGATTTGTATTATGGTCCCTAGATTACAAATTTAAAAAAACACAAAAATAATGATTAAATGCAAAAAAGCATGTCGTGATATTATTGTATGAAGAAAATCAAATGTTCAGAACTACTCTTAATATAAAATTTTTTTAGTTACATGCTAATCTTTATCAAAAATTTAAAATTTTATCAATTTTAAATACTTTTAAAACATTCCCCTCATTCATCTTAAAAACACATTGATATTAATTTATGATCTAGAGTCAAACTAAAGAACATTCATTTACATTTATGTATATTTTTTTGTAGGAATATAAAACTCCATAAAATTCGAAATACTATTCAATAGAGAGTTTTATCTTTAGAACTCTTTACTGAATTTAAAAATATCATAAAGAGTTTTATTTAAAAGTTATGAAGTATTTTTTTCAAAAAAAATACTTGAAAAGTTTTATCAGTAAAGAATTTTGAACTTTTCTGTTGTCTGAAAAATAGCACAAAAGTTCCTAAAAATTAGATAAAAATGATATTGCAGAAAAAACTGCTGAAATTAGCAGATTTGTTTGCTAAGAACTAGTAAAATAAGAACAGCAAAATTAAAACTGATAAATATACAGAATTTTAGTTATATTTGAGTTAAATTTTTGTTAATGGAAAATAGCAAATTAACCTGGTAAAATCAGCAAAAAAATTTGCTAAATAATTTGTAGCCTAAAAATCACAAAAAAATTTAAAATTTTCGAAGTTTTTTTAAATGCAAATAAAAATCGAGCCTTTCGAAAATAGCAGTTTACAATTTTTTAAGCAAATACCTCTGCTGATTTTAGCAGGATAGATTGCAATTTGCATTCAACTAAATTTAGCTTAAAACGAGTAAAACAGTTAACGTCGGGCATGCCGACTATATAATACTGGTTAAAAGCCAATTAATATTTGGATCCCAAATTTGAATGGATTAAAATGGACTTGTGCCAAAATTTTCTATAAAATCGATAGGTCCAATTATGGACCGATCCTATCTAGAATCAATAGGCTTTGTCCTTGGGACCATGTGAGTCAGCGAACCAAATATTGAAATATCTTCGTATTTGCGGCCCGCGGCGTGTAGACAAGCCAATTTATATGGGCACTAGGTCTAAACATGCACCGATTTTAACCAAAATCGATAGGCTTCGTCCTTGGGCCGACAGAATTTCATCAAAATATCTTAATATTTTCGACCTGTAAACTGCGCCCTTTGATGCACGGACAGACGAACAGACTGACGAACATCGATAAATCGAAACAAAAAGTGATTCTGAGTTTATCGGTATACTAAAAGGTGGGTCTAGGTCCAATACTTTTTGGTGTTACAAACATCACCACAAACATATTATACCCTGTCCATGTAGTGGTGTAGGGTATAAAAACGGCAGTCTTTAGTTGCACTCAAAATAATAAGTCTGTTGGCTAAACAGAAAAATTTGTTACTTTAACAAAATTTATTCCTGTTTTTTGGCTTAAAATAAAATTTGTTGATTTGAACACTTTTTTTTTGTTAAATTTAAAAAATCTAAATTTAAGTAAAAAATTTGTGAAACTACAGTTTTATCTGTAATTATACTGAGTCTTAGAATTTATTCAAATGTGGGGTCTCGAGACTCTCCCCGGGCCTAGTCCATATCAAGTAAAGGCATATAAGGGTACTCTAAGGGAGCAAACATTTTTTCCGTTTTTCTCTATCTCGCCTAGTTTTCTAGATATGGGCCATTTTATAAAGTGGGAAATTTTTGGATGGAGATAACCCCTTTCGCTGGGGCACTATCCGGTTAGGGGTAGCCGTAATTTTCATCAATTTTGCTCTACCTCCCTTAGTTTTCGAGATATTGGGCATTTTAAAAAATCGGGAAGGAAAGAAATAGCGCCATCTATAAAACTTCGGAGACATTGGTAGCGCCATCTACCGGGTAATAACAGTAATATGAAAATATCATATATTAACAATAAATTTTATAAAATTTAACGGGTTCTTAAAAATTAGTTTTATATAATTATGAAAATTAACACTTAAAATTAGTTAAAGTACTGAGAATTTTTAGTATTGTGTTAAATGAAGATAACTAAAATCTTTGCTTAAATCACTGTTGCAACTAAAAATTTGTTAAAAATTAGCCAAATCGATTTTAAACCGGTTTGATAGATTTTTCTACTAACGTATTATTTTAAGTATGGTTAAATAAAGTTCCAGGGTTCAAAATATAATTAAATTCGATAAGTTTTTTTCTAAATCAATTAAAATAATTTAAAAATAAGAATATACAATATTAGCAACGAGCATATAATAGTACTTTTTTGACCTTTTTGTGTATGGTAAATGATTTTTGTAATATTTTTTTTTCTAAAGAATTGAAAATGAGTATTTATAATATTAACAAATACAATTTCATTTTCACTAAAAATGGGTATTTATTTGCAATTCATATTAGAAACCATATTGGGGAAATATTTGGTGATTTATAATTTTTTTTTGGGGATTTTTTGGGGATTTCAACTTGTCAAATGGGGATATGAGCATAAATTTTTCTGGCAACGCGGGATACGATCGCAACCTTTTTTGGCAACGCTGATGGTATCCTGCACTCACCCAATCAAGCAACTGCTTTCAAGCAAGAGCTTGGTACTTTTTGTACATTTCTTATTTGAAAAGTACTATATGGCACTTTTATCAGTATTGCCATAACGTTTTAGCTCATATTCCTATTTTGAAAATTTAATTCGCAAATAACCCAAATTTTTATTTATTTATTGGTATCCCATACAACAAGACAATTATGGCCTAATTTTGTAAATCACTTGCGTTCATCACATCACCAACACTTCACTTCACACACCTTACGCGGGGAATAAAAAATGTTATTTTATAAATCCCTACGTATTCGTGATTGATTTTTACGTTATCACTTGAATTGTCAAATACTTTTATTTAAGAGTTGCCATCTGTCTGCAAAAATAGACAAATTTTAACCATTTTTTGTTGGAATTCATATAATTTATTACTGGTATCAGCAACGACTATATAATTAAAAGACTATTCAACTGTCCCTACCTCTGTTAAATCACTATCTTCTTAATTTATATCGAAAATTCAGCCATAAGAATTACACACGTATGCAAATGCTAACATTTTCGATATAAATTGTCAATCTTCGAAAGAGAGCGACGAATACCGTCTGGTAGTACCTACAGTAATTTTTAGTACAGTAAATTAAAAGCAATGTTAATTTTTTTTTTAATTCAAAGTAAGTGATGGCAAGTCCATTAAAATAATAGCGACAAAACAGCGATGCTAACAATTCAAAAGTTTAGAAGTAATAAAAAAAAGTTATGGAGAAAAGTGCAAAAAGTAGGACAACCCCGGACACGTACTGAAAAAGAAGGAGGACTGCCCCGGACGCTCTAAAAAAGAGGACGGTGTCCGGGGAAAAGAGGACGGATGGCAACCCTATTCTTCACCAATTCTTACGTTAAAATCCCACATTGTGATTGGATTCGCGATATCATTTTTTTCAAAAAAGCTACATAGCCATTTTAGCAAGTTCGAAATACCGATTTTAGAACGATACCGATTTCGGTATTGCATACAATTTGTTTTCTTTTATTATTTTAATATTTTATGTCTTTTGTAAGAAAAATTTTACCAAATTTGACAATAATTCTGTTATTGCGTTTGCAACTTTTTACAAATTTTATATTTTAAAGAAACATTAATTAATACGAATATATTGCATTTTTACTCAACTAGATCTTTGGACAACGCAAAAACTAAAATTAACCCAGCCAAAAAATGTCTGATTATGATTACTTACACTCTAATTAAGTTCTGTTGAAATTTACCCAACTTATAGTAGGAAACTGAACTCCTACTATAAATTGGGTAAATTTACTCTATGTGCGTAATTGAAAAAAAATACGCACATTGTGTTTAAGTTGGTGCACAAATAATTTGTAATTTTACATTGAAAGTGCGTAAAAATTAAATGAAATTTTGAAATTAGTGTGTTAATTTATTAAATTTGTGTGTAAAAAAGCACGTTTCACGTGTAAATGTACGCATAAAATGCGTAAAAGTCCACAAAAAATGCGCAAAAATCCACAGAAAGTGCGTAAAAATAAAATATAATGCGTACATTTACAACAGGTGTGGTAACTTTAGGCACCACCCAAAAAATTTTTTTAATAAAATAACAATATAATTTTTAGTTCGTATTTTATTAATAATAATATCCGAGTCATTCTCTCATAACACTGTGAGACAAATGGTAGGGGTCAGTGATCGGGAAGTGTTCAAACTACCGGGGAAAGTTATATCGGTAAAAAAGAAGTTATACGTGTCCCGGCGTTTCGCTGGGTCACCCTAGGAATCGAGATATATCGATTTGACCTTTGGTGGTATATGAGATATATCTTTTTTTTGACATAACTCGAGAACCACTAGTCCGATTTTGCTCAAACAATTTTAAAAAAATTAAAAATTACAATTCCTTTAATCTGTTCATATAACGTTTTTCTATATACTCAACAGTTTTGCCGGTAAAAATAAATGTATGAAGAAAAAAATATTTTTTGCCTAAAATATTAAAAAAAAGTAATAAACAAAAGGTTATTGATTTTTATGGTAGCGGTAACAAACATTTATTTTTACCGGCAAAACTGTTGAGTATATAGAAAAACGTTATATGAACAGATTAAAGGAATTGTAATTTTTAATTTTTTAAAATTGTTTGAGCAAAATCGGACTAGTGGTTCTCGAGTTATGTCAAAAAAAAGATATATCTCGATTGCTAGGGGTGACCCAGCAAAACGCCGGGACACGTATAACTTGTTTTTGACCGATATAACATTTCCCGTTGGTTTCATCCTATCCCGATTTTGACTGTCGCATAGTGTAATCGTTTATGTCCAAATTAGTCGTTTTGGGATCTTAAGGCATTTGTATAAAATTCATATAAAAATTTGTTATAACTATTGAATGGGTGCGATCGCACCCAGTTGTTTTACCTAGGCCGTATCTCTCTTACTGCGTTTTCTCCCGTTATTGTTGACGGTTGTTGGTTGACTGCCTCCCTTGCAAAGAAGGCATTTTTTTAAGCAGGAGTCATTGCACCCAGTAGTTCCTGCGTAGTCCGTGTCTCTCTTACGGCGTTTTCAATTTTGAAATGAGGTTTAGACTACCACATGCGTTAATAATAATTACCAAAAACAATTTCATGCTTATGTTGCTATTTCCAGAATCTAATGTGTTTGTGGAAATGTTGTAATTCACAAAAAATAATCCGTTTTCGCTTTTTCTTTTTATTATTTATAATTTTTTTTTAATTTTTTCCAATTTGAAATGTCAGAGTATTTATTACTATTATTGGATAGTATATTTACCAACTTTGTGCGTAAAAATTTTATTTAACAAAACAATAGTAATTTTAGGCACAATGTGTTTATTTATAAGCACATAATGTCTAAAAATACTTTGTGTGTGTATTATTGCGTATGAAAGTGTGTATAAAAAAAGTTTACGCATTTTTTGTTTATATTTACCGAATTTTCGTAAAATTAAACAAAATTTTATTCATTTTTTAGTAGAAAATTTACAAACATTTTTTAGAGTGTATAAATACGAGTCTTAATTAAATAATTCAAACATCAAAAATCCTAAAAATTTTCTTGGGAGAAAGTCAAAAGCTTAAAAAATTTGTCTAATAAATATTAGTTCAATTTTGTGTCTACAATTTCCCAGTATTGGTGATGGGAATTATCAAATTTGTCCAAATTTTCTTTCTAAATTTTCTAAAAAAGAATTAAAAAAAATATTTTTGATTATGTTGATTTTTTTTTCGTACACAATTTTGAGATGTGCTATATCTAAGTTTACGCGCTAAATAAGAATATTTAAATAAATACCGAAAATTCGGTACTGGAAAATTTTCAATACCGAAATACCGATTTCCCAATACCGATTCGGTATTGGAAACTCTACACAGTACAACAAAATAAAAAACATTTGATGCATCGCGATTGCGACATATCATTTCTAATATACTTTGGGGCGCAGATCACGAATATGGCCTTAGAATTTTAAAGTTAGCTATAGTTTAAGAAATATTTGCACAAACGATTTTGTGGGAAAAATAAATTTTTGAATAAACTTTTTGCAAAAGAATACAAAATTGAAAATAATAACGCTATTTTTTGCAACATTTTAAAATGATGAAATATGCGAAATTTCTCTTTTTTAATGATTTTGTTAATAAATAACCCAATCAGAAATCGCCAGTGGTACAAAAAATCAAGCACTGGCATACCACTGGGTAACCACGGTGTTGAAAATAAATGACTGGGAGAACACTCATTTGGGACGCTTTGCCAGCGTTTGCAAAAAGCGTTTTTCCAGTATTTGTTTTACAACAATTTCGGTGGTTTATAAAAAAAAACCACTTGCAAAGAATGGTCTAAGAGTGATATGCCAAGGTTTGCAACCAGTGGTTATCCAGTGCTACCTAGCCAATGCTACCAGTGGTACAAAAACCAATTCACTGATAGAGCAATGGTTTTATAAAAATGCTGACGCTTCGTTAAAAAAGGTTTACAGTCAGGAGGTTCCGAGTTCAAACCCGGTTGCAAGGAACAAATTTGTTTTGGATGTTTTTTAATTTAAAAATTTTTTTGTTCTATAAAATAAATTTTTTTGTTTGTGGAAAAGCTCCTTTAAGATCAACTTTTTTTGCTCTCCCAACGCTGGCATATTAGTTCCAAAAAACTCTTTGCCAGTGTCAGCATTTTAGCACAGCCAGTAATTGTCCAGCTATTATCACTCAAACTGAAAGCCTGTGTTCAAATCACGGCAGGACCAAAAAAATACATATGAACTTTTTTTAAAGTTCATATGTATAAAGGTTTGCTGAAAATCAGCGAGCTGATTTTTACCAAAAAAATAGTAATCTTCAGCAAAAGTTTTGCTAACACTTAGTCGACTGCAAATGAAAAAAAATCCTTGCTAAAATCACTAAACTTTTTGCTGAATATTAGTAGACTGAAAAAACTCAAAAAACTTGTAGCGCAATTTTACTTCAGTTAATTTATTTGCTGAAAATTTAAATATAGAATATGTGTAGAGTTGTTTTTCTTTTTTTGTCATTTCCGGTTCCAGACAAGCTGCGACATCTACATCTTGTCTATCTGGTTGTCGTCCACGCTGTGAATGCGGTTATTTATTTATTTTATTTATTTATTTATTTATTTATTTATTTCTTAATATTCAGTGCAAAGATTTAATCTTATATGAAAGCACTAAATTACAAAGTAGTTATAATGAATACCGTTCATATTAAATACAAAATTCGAAAAAAGAAAAATAAAATTAAAAATAACAATAAAATATATAAAAAGAATAAAAAGAATAGAATTGTTAACAAAAGTCAGAGAAAATTTTTAACATTAAAAGTGGTATAAAACATTATATAAAAAATTGTCATGAGAAAGGTTTTAAAAATATTTTAAACAAAAATGTTAGATATTATTTGTAATAATCAAATATACTTTTTTTGAATTGCGTTGCGCTGCGGACCACCTGTAAGTGATGGGGAAGATGATTCCAAATACTAATGGTATAAATAAAAAAATGTTGATCCGAAAAATGAGTGCTGTGTGGTATTTGAATAATACGATATCCTCTTTCTGATCTAAAAGGTATTATTCTATCATGTAAATATTGTGGTTGACCTGTATATATAAGCTTATGGAGGTAAATTAGCGATCTACATTTTAACAAATTCTCGAATGTAACTCCAAAGATCTGTTTCGAATAATGCGATATTCTACTAGAGCGGTCTATACCAAAGACATATCGAGTAATGCTATTAAACGCTATTTTCAGTTTACTCAAACTAGACGCATCACAACCAGAAAACAATTCGCATCCGTATAGCAATGTAGGTATAAGGTATGTTTTGGCCAGCAGCATTCTGACTTCAAAAGGTATAAACCATTGTGAACACCATAAGTTCCTTAGCATTCCATAAGTTTTGCCAGTTGTTATGCTGACATGGTCACTCCAAAGCAAATGTTTATTGAAAGTGATACCCAGATTTTTAAAATTATCAAATATATTTATTTCTGATTGGCCCAGAACAATATCCGGTATATAAGGTATATTCTGTCGCTTCTTCGTAATAAGCATATATTTAGATTTACTAGGATTTAGACATAATCCATTTACTGAAGCCCATGCTCTTATATTTTCCAAATCAATATTGATTTTACGTACACAATCTTCGATGTCCGAAACTTCACAGCCAATGTAAAGTTGCACATCATCAGCGTACATCTGGACACGACAGTGTATTAATTGATCTGGAAGATCATTGGCGTAAACTGAGTGCAACAATGGTCCCAAAATAGATCCTTGCGGAACACCTCTGGTTAACTCAACACTACTTGAAACAATATTGGCATTGTAAACAGATTGGGATCTTCCAGTTAAATAAGAATACATCAGTTTTGTGGCTGTAGATGAAAAGTTGAAAAATTTGTTCAGCTTTAGTGCAAGAATATCAGCATTAACGGTGTCAAATGCCTTGGAATGATCCAGAAGTATTAAAAATGCAGCTTTGTCATCGTCAAGTTGTGATCTTAAATATTCTGTGACGTCAATCAAGGCAGACACACAACTATGTTGTGGTCGAAATCCCGATTGACGTGAAGTAAGCAGGTTGTGTTGTTGTATAAATTCAATAATTTGATTGTGCATTAAACGCTCTAATACCTTGGACAGATAAGGAAGAATAGCTATAGGACGAAACTCATATTCTGATTTTGGAATTGGAACAATCTTTGCGTGTTTCCACTTGGAAGGAAAAGTTGATTTAGTAATAATTGAGTTAAACAAATTGGTAATGTAAGGCAATATATACGGGAAAATCATTTTAATAAATTTAGGATGTACTCCATCATAGCTTGTAGCATTGGATTTAATACTGAGGAAACTTTTATATACCTCTGCTTCAGAAAAACAATTAAACTGAAATTCAATGCGATCATTAGTTACTATATGGTTTCTATAATGGGCAACATTAGCATTAGACTTTGGTAGATCAGTAAATTTACGATTTAATTCATCGACATTTATCTTATCCATACTAGCTTGAGATTTACCAGTTATTCCAATATTACGGATTTCATTCCATCTCGCCTTGCTATCTATACAGTTCGTAAACTTGGATTTATAATAAGAAGATTTTGCTACTTTAATGCTGGTATTAACCCTATTCCTCAATGACTTAAACATTGATTGTAATTCGGACGTTTTAAATCGCTTCCACCTTGCGTAGGCTATATTACGTTGATCAATTAACCATTTTATGTCTGAAGTAAACCACGGATTCATATTCGTTATTTTTCTTTTCGTTCTTAATGGCACAAATTGATGGAAAAGCTGTTCAATATTATGCTGAATAAAATTAAGCTGTTCATCAACTTCAGACATATAGTACGTGTTATCCCATTCAATTTGTGAGAGTTTAATGTGAAGGGCATCAAAATTGATACGATTAAAATCTCTATAGCTGAAGCTTTCCCCCGATTTAATTTGTTTGAAGTCGAAACTGGTAAAAATAAGGTCATGTTTTGAAAAAATAGGTGCAGAGATTTGTTCAAACATCAGAACTTTTGACAACGAATTAGTAAAAAATAAATCGAGTAGTGAATTTGAGCTACTTGAAAAATGTGTTGGTACAGTTTTGTTCACAGCATCCAAACCAATATATTTCATTTCATCAGTTAGTGTTGAATCTACCAAGATGTTGCAATTAAAATCTCCAGATATTAGAATATTTTCATACCCAACAGCTATATTAGATAATTCCAAGAAGAACTCTTCAAGGTTTATGTTTTTATTTGGTCTGTAAATGTTTCCAAGCAATAACTTTTCATAATTGTTATATAATTCCAGAAAGAGGAATTCAATTTTTTCTCCTACCTTTGATTTAGCCTTAAGTTTACATTGCACATTATTCTTAACATAGATCGCAACTCCACCACCTTTTCTATCTTTTTTACCAATTTTTTGTTGACGATCAGCTCTAAATAGTTTATATCCCAATAATTTATAGGAGTCATCGTTTATACCAGCACTAAACCAAGTTTCAGAGACACATACCACGTCTACACTTGAGGATTCAAAAATGTATCGGAACTCTTCAATTTTATTTTTTAAGCTTTGCGCGTTTATGTGTACGACATTTAGACCATTTTTCATTTTAGTAAATACTCTAATCATATTATATGTATTGTATTTGGAAATCATCCCCAAATTATTTAAATGATTCGCCATTATATAGGAAGCAGGCAACAACGCAAGCAAGTAAATTTGACTGTTTAAAAAATGATATTACATGTGATATAAAGAGATTAGTTATGCAAAAGTGTAATTTTAATTTAAATAAAGACATATTAGAAAAAAACAAGTTAGAAAAAGTCAAGTTAATATGTGTAGTTATTAAGACCAAATATGAGTTTAAAAGATGGAATACAATTATTTGACTATTCATCATCAACAATATAGTAACGATTAATTTATGAACGAAATAAACTATAAATTTCATTAATACTATCAATGTTAATCGGTTTGTCGGTCTTGTTCACTTTAACATACACAATTCCACGCATCGAATAAACAGATGATAGTTTTTTATCTTTCCAGAGTTTAATAGCTTCAATATAGATTTTAAAGTTCCTAGGAGTTAAATTTTCTTTCACGGTAAATGGAGTGTCCGAAGCAAACCCAATATCGTTTAATGTCAATGGACCGTTTCGCATTCGTGATAGAATTGAAATCGATTTCAATAAATTGTTTTTATCAAATGGTGTACCAAGTCTCACGATAATTGCTGGATCTGCGTTATTGATCCCGGCTTTGGTTTTTCTTAAACGAAAGATAGATTTTACCACGGGACGTTTAATGTTCACTGTTGCGCACAGATTATCAAAAATTTGGATTATATTATCATTTTCATACATCGGTACACCGTTAATTCGTATGTCGCATGCCACAGCTGCATTTTCATGCTTATCAATTTCTTTCTTGAGATCCACTATTTCTTTTTTTAAACCAAAAACTTCAGTCGCAACAGATTCTAATTCACACATTCTTTCTTTAACATCATTTATTTCAATTTTAAAATCTTGAATTGATTTTTCAAATTTTTCCATTGTTTTATTTATTTTTGATTCGATTAAATTTAAAAGGCGATCTTCACAATCACGGAAAATATTTCCAATAAGTGTTTCTAATTTATCTGTTAAGTCATTACTTAACTTATCAAACCGTTTTTCAATTGTTGTAATCGTTTTAAACGGCGATTGTATATTAGTTAAACGGGGTGCTTTGGCAATACTTTCAACAATAGAATTTTGTAAAACGTCTCTTAAGCATTTATTCGTTGAACTGCTACCACATGGTTCTTCTGGTTCATAATTATCATGAATTGCATCTACATCAATATTTTTTTGAGTAGTTGTTTTTTTATTTTTAGGTTTCATGTTTTCCAATTTATGTTTAATAATTGATTACAATTTACTTATTTTCAAAATATATGCTATAATTTTGCACAGCAGTGTCGTTTTTTAAATTTAACGGTCCGATATTAAAGTTCCACAAACAAAATAAGATCCACAAAAAAAAAAAAAAAGCTTTTATATTATTATTTAATACAAAGGAGTTACTTTTCTCAATAGAGCATAGAGAACAACTACTGAGCTTAAATTAACAAATGAGCGTAATTATTGCCCTTTATCTATTTGTTTTTAAATTGTGTTCATATATTTTAGTTGTAATTGTTTTCTACTTTTTTTCTTTTTGTTTGTTTATAAAAACTAAATTATCTTTTGTTTATATAATTTGATACGAATTTTTTTTACATTTAAAGCACGGCTTGTTGTATAAACTTTAAGCTTTTATTGTTTAGGATTTTATTTTTTTCAGTTTTCCCACTAAAAAAAGGTAATTATCTCAGAGCCTCTTTTAACACGTCTGTTCACTGTAGATCTTTTACTTTTGGTTATCAGCACAATTTTTGTAGCAAAATAAATTAGTAAAACATTAGTTCAAAATTAGTTTAGTGCTAAAAAAATATAATTAAAATGTTTGCTGAAAACGTAATTTCAGCAAAAAAAATTGCTGAAAACTAGTACACTTGATATACAAGACGTTTTACTAATTTTCTACTAACTTATTTCTTTGAGTGTAGTCCTTTACCTAATCAAAATAAGTTGACAGGATTGTAAAAGCCCAAAGTCTATATTTTT
The DNA here is from genome assembly GCA_949987735.1 of Leucophora obtusa. Taxonomy (NCBI): domain Eukaryota; kingdom Metazoa; phylum Arthropoda; class Insecta; order Diptera; family Anthomyiidae; genus Leucophora; species Leucophora obtusa. The sequence goes on from OX465300.1 coordinate 16,481,889, forward strand.
AATCCATATTCAAAATTATCCGTGATTTAATCAGGTGTATGAGCAAATAAGAAATATTAAAGAAAAAATTGTCTTTTTGCTAAAAGTTAAATTTGCAAATATTTCAAAAAGTAGAGCTAATTTTGAAATTTGGTGTTCACATTCATCTTACTCATCCTAAAATCTATCAGAATTGATATGTCGCATGCCCCATAAAAACATGGTGAAGATGTTTATTTTTACTTGTATACAATAGCTGTGTTTTCGACTTAACTATATCCGTTAACTCATAAAAAACCCCAAAGTTCATAAAAACGCGTTGAAGATGAAAACTAACATCTTACTTTTCGTATGCACGTTAACTTTCAACACGGATAATTATCAACGTTGAAAACTCAACATTTATACATTTTCACATCTGACGTAACTTATTCGCGTTACTTCCTAAAAACTTTTGCCCACATACGTTCGATTATAACGGAAAAATTATAAATATAACTTGTTTAAAATTTTTTTGTACTACAATCGGTTTGCTTTAAATACTTAACGTTGATAGGCATGAGACAAAATACAGCTAATATTATCATAATCTAAACATGCATTTGGAATTGATTCTCCATAAATATTTACCAGCACTTCTTTCCCAGTCTTTTGCCCACACATTAGCACCTTATTGTTATTCCAAGCAAGCCAGTTTCCATCTACCACAATATCATTTTTCAGCTGCATCATCTTTTTCTTATTCACCTGTCGTTCTTCACATAGATCGCGTTCAATAAGGACACTTGTCGCCTCCAAATTCTTTATATTATTGAAGACTTCAGCTATCATATCATTCGACGCTCATTTCCATACAGTCTTTTAACATTTTCAATTTCCATATATCTTTTTAGTTTTAACGTTTTGTTAGACTACTTTTTCACAGCTTCTTCAGCCAATTTTTCTATAGATAGACCTCTAATCACAAGCTTTCTTCTTGCAAGAGCCTCATCTATTTGCCTAATTCTTCGTCTATCACCTTCTCTGTCTTCGTTAAGCTTGAACACCTCTTCATATAAAGCTTTATTTTCCATTGCCAATCTATTTATATTACACTTAAATAAAAAAGTTTATAAAAAAATTTGTAAACAGTTTCCAATCGCACTATACTATTTTTATACCCTACACCACTATGTGGTCATTATACCCTACACCACTATGTGGTCAGGATATTATAAGTTTGTGCTGATGTTTGTAACACCAAAAAATATTGGTCGTAGACCCACCTTATAGTATACCGATCGGTTCAGAATTTTTTTTTATTTCGATTTAACGATGTCCGTCTGTCCGTCCGTCCGTCCATGCAATCTTGTGCGCACTCTACAGGTCGCAAATATAAAGATATTTTGACGAAATTTGGTACACAGACCTATGTTAGCCCAGTAACGCAGCCTATTGATTTTGGTGAATACCGGTCCATGTTTAGACCTAGTGCCCATATAAGGGTCCTACCAAAATTATACTGTTTATACGCTGCAGGTCGTAAATATTAAGATATTTTGATGAACACAGACCTATATTGGCCCAATAACGCAGCCTATTGATTTTGGTGAACATCGGTCCCTGTTTAGACCTAGTGCCCATATAAGGGTCTTACCAAAATTATACTGTTTATACGCTGCAGGTCGCAAATATTAAGATATTTTGATGAAATTTGGTACATAGACCTATGTTGGCCCAAGGATGAAGGCTATTGATTTTGGTGAACATCGGTCCATGTTTAGAACTAGTGCCCATATAAGGGTCCCCCCAAAATTGGCTTGGTTACAAACTGCAGGTCGCAAATATTAAATTAAAAATTTTTTGGTAATTTCAGCAGATTGATTTTAAATTACAGTTTACAGCAATTTACGGAAATTTAGTAGCTGCAACTAATTATTTATACTAATTTCATTGTATTAAAATTATGATATTTAGTAAGTTTTTTAACTGATTTTAGCAAATCGATTTTGAATTGCATTTTACATAAATTTTACTAAAATTTAGTAGCGGCTACTAATTTTATTGTACTACAGATCAGCAGACATGTGTTGCTAAAATTAGAAAAAAATACCGCTGGCCTCAAAACAGTTAGATTTCCCGTAATAACAGCAAAAGTTTCAGTAGCCGTTACAGACTTTTTTGGTTGAGTGTAGCTTTAACTTCTTGTAGATTCTCTTTTCTTTCTAAAAAATCATTTTTTGTTGGTAGATTTTTTAATTTATCATCTAATAATGATGACATCAAGGTAAAAAGATCTTTCGTAGACATCTGTCCAACTATATAATTTCCTTCGGAATTTTCGAGCGACATTCATTCATTTGCCTTTCTTTTTGAAATTTGACCGGAAGAGCCCACTGTATTAGTAGGTGTAGATATTGATATCTGTAAATTGCTTGGCATACTTTTTTAATATCTGTCGTTTCTTAATCCATATTTATAAGTGGCAATACTATTTGTATAAAATAATATTTTAACAGAACGAGCCAGTTGTTGTTTATTACTTTATATTGTTATTCAAAGCTTCAATGAATTTGGAGAAAATTTTTCTTCCAGTAATACAATAAGCAAATTGTAAAAAAAATATAAATTTTTTAAACAAAATTCTGCACGCAATCCAATAAAAAACCACTTGCGATGATCGACATAGACGACCTTGTTTGTTCTCTTCAATTGCTGCACTTTCTTGTCCGTAATTCAGCCTTTACCAAATATTTATCAAGAAAAACCCGGAGCGTAAGTAAAACATAAGTGATTGCCAAAAAACTCAAACCAAAATTTTTTGCATGTGTATTTCGTGTTTTAATATTAATGTTATGTCTTATGTAGAGGTCAAGTCATATATTTATTTTTCTTTATTTGGTGTCTTTACTACGAGGGCAGTTCGAAATGTTCTTAGCCGAACAATGAAAAACAAGAGCTAGATTTTTAAAATTATTTTATTTTTCAATATAATCTCTTGAAACTTCAATACACTTAGTCCAACATTTTTCTAGCAATTCAATCCCTTGATTAAAATAATTTTCCTGAAGCTCCTCAAAATAATCGTTTACAGCAGCCATTGCATCTTCATTCGAGGTAAAACGTTTGCCAGCAAGGAATTTTTTTAGATTTGGGAACAGGTAGAAGTCAAAGGGAGCTAAATCAGAGAAATGATGAGAAATTTTTATTCGAATTCGTTTTTGGTCCACTGTTAACAAAAGCGGCACCCATCTTGCAGAAAGCTTTTTCACATGTAATACTTGATGCAAAATAAAATGTACTCGATCATTTGAGATGCCTATGGCATTCCCTATTTCACGCACTTTCACTCGTCGATCGTCCAATATCATACCATGGACTTTAGCTATGATTTCTGGCGTTGTTGCAGTTTTTGGACGTCCAATTCGTGGTTCATCTTCAATGCTTGTACGACTACGTTTAAATTCAGCAACCCAATTTTTTACTGTTGCTTAGCCCCCGTTTCCACATGCAAGTGCAAGTTCGAAAAACTCAATACACTCACACTTTTTCACTAATACAATCACACTTATACGACTGGCGGCGCAACTTGTAAGTAAATTTTGAAGGCAGTGAATTTTTGAAACAGTGTTGCCTAGTAATGCTTTCTATTAATTTACTAGAGTTTGATAAAGTAAGATTTGTAATGCAATTGATTTTGTATTTATTTGTAAAAAAAACTAAAAAAAAAACACAACGACATATCTTAATGGCAATTTAAAATATAAATTTTATAAGTTTTTGAATAAAAAAATTGTTAAGAACAAATTTTTTTCCCAGCTTTGTTAGAATATTGAATACTTGGCTATACTGGAGTCCTATTTAGTGACTAACCTTTGCCTTTGACGACATTTTAAAAATGAACTTGCAGCAAGTAGTGTAGACACATGGAAAATATTCATGTTTTTCGGTAATTTTCGAAATTTTGCTGATAATACGTATTCTCAACTTGCAACAATTTACTTGCATGTGGAAACGGGGTTATGAAGGGGCACTTTCAACTAACACATTCACCATATCATTATGAATTTCTTGTCCCGATTAGGGCTTGGGGTTCGGGAATTCCCGGGCGGGAATTCCCGGGAAAAGTGTGCCGGGAATTCCCGGGAAAATAATATATTTTTTCCGGGAAAACGGGAAATTTTAAAAATATTAAATTTTTTAAATTGTTTTTGTTTTGAATAGGATTTTTTAATTTTAGTCATAAAAAACATTTTAAATACCAAAACAAAAATTTCATTGTTAAAATCTTTTAAAAAGGAATACATTTATTTGACATAGAAATAAAATCTTTGCCAAGTAATTAGGAGCATTTCAACTAATAAAGATTTTCGCATAACTTATTCAAAATTTAAGTAGTAAAGCCTAAAAACTTGGTAAAATGTTTAAAAGAAATATGAAAAAAGCTTTGTTTTTTACAAATAATAATAGGTAAAGTCGACTTTAGTTAAAATATTGGGTGGCAGTATACCTTGACTTGGTTTATTTTTGGAGCATTCTGATTGGTTAATTTATTTTCAACCAATCAAAATATTTGAAAATATAAATATTTTTGTAAGGTTTTCATACACAAAATTAACAAAACCGTTTGATTAAAAATAAAGTCGACTTTAAATTTAAAATACGCCTTTATATTAAGGGCCAATAATTTTATAAGTAACGTTTTCATTATTAAATGTGAAAAGAAAAGACTAATGGTTAACGGTGGTATCTAAATTTGGTTATCCGACATCTAAATTTGGTGCACAAAAAAAAAAAAAAAAAAAAATTGATGGTCATGCAACTTTTCTTGAAGAAAACAACAACAAGCTAAAATTAGCAAAGTACCCGAAGAAAAAAGTGTAAGCTGAATAGGCATTAAAGTTTTATGGTAAGGCAAACATTTCCTAAAATGGTATCCAAATTAGCCGCAGTCAATCCGCACCATAACTAGATCTTCGTTTATTCGAGATAGTTTTTATAATAAAAACCTGGCATTGCAAAAAATGAAACCGATGTAAAGAACATTATATTAAATTACTACAATCATGTAAAAGATATCATGATAAAAGAAATATTGAGCAATATTTCTAACAATAGGATATTTACTATAATCTTAGGTGAATGGACGAAAATATCACAAAAGAGATATTTGAACATATCTATAAACGGAAATAATTCATTTTATAACCTGGGGTTGGTTTATATATCAGGAAGATGTAATGCTGATGAAATAAGAAGAATTGTAGAAATAAGACTACAAGAGTTTTATTTGTCTTTGGAAAATAACATTGTGGCCACCATATCTAATGGGCCAAGTGTGATGAAACGGTTTGTTTCCGACAGTCCAGTAGTAGGTGCTTTCTGCTGGAATCATGCAATTCATTTGGCAGTGCTGCGATTAATTTATGTGAAATCAAATGTTCAACATTCTGGTATTTTTTACTTTGAATTCTCACTACACAGACTGCATTTGTACTGAAATAGTGTTTTTTTTAACAAAAATTATTTATATAGGTTTCCCGTTTCCCGGGAAATAAAAAAGGCCGGGAAATCCCAAACCCTAATTATATTATAAATTTTGGGCCTTTAAAATTGTATAGAATTTAATAGTTAATATCTGTTAAGCATAACTTCCAGTCATACACATTCTATCTACTATTGGATAAAATTATATAACATTAGATATATTAGTATCAAAAAAGACAAATCTCGGACCGAATTTTATCAAATTATATCTGATTTGACACGTAGATGACCCATTTTTCGGATCAAATTGTATATGGATATATATGGGAACTTATCAAACAAGATATAATTTTTTTTTTATTAAGTAAAAACACAATTCATTTCACAATATTAAAATTTTTACCCGGGTGTGTAAAATACTCAATAACTACGTGTAATTACCAAAACCGTGTTTTAAGGGTAGTGGCGGTCATTTGAAAGAGTTTTTAATCTATAAAGGTATTTTAGCAGTATTGCCTGCCAACCTGACTCATTTTGTTGTTTTTTATAAAGTTCCAAATTTTCTAATGCCTTTAGCTTGTAGGAAACTACATTGAAAAGCTATATAAAATGCGGATATTGCATACAAAGTTTTCAGACGATCAGTTGACGACACGCAGTTCAGTCACAGCTTAACACAAAAAAGGACGATTTGATCAAACTAATTCACTGTCTCGAATTGACGATAATGACCGGGTCAGAAAATAACTTCTTGAGTTTCAACAAACAAATTTAATTACAAAAAACTTGGAAAATCGTCATATCAACAAAATAATTAATTGATTTAATCAAAAATGTTATTGAAATGGAAATTGAATTTTCACAATAATTTTTGTCACTCAAATTTTGGTTATATTTCTATCTGTGTAGTTTAAGATTCAAATAATATTAAGCCACACATTTTCACACAAATTTGGCCTTTGAAAATTTGCTTAAATCTCCAATAAAACCACATGCCTCAGGCCGAGGCATGTGGTTTTTTTGCATATTAACACAGTGAAAAATTAGAAACGAGTTTCAATTTGGAAATAGTCTTCTTCCAGAGGATGTTTTTAAAGGAAAGAGAAAGAAAATGTGCTTTATAAATATTTGAAATCTTCTAACAAAAGATATAGAATCTGAAACTTCGTCTTCTTGCTCAGAGTCTCAGGTATTTACTGTAGGAAGTAGAATTCGAAATCTAAAGCTTTTTGAATAGGAAAAAGTGGTCAGAAATTTTTAATTCTTTAGAATTTATTATCTAAAAACACCGCGAATTTTTAAGTGTTTTTCTTATTAAACACTGTTGGATTCTGAGAATTTTTTTAGAGAAAAAGCAGAAGATTGTGATGAATTTTTTGCATAAAAAATCCTGCAATTCTGACGACTTCTCACTACAGAAAAAAGCTTATATTTTAAGGACTTTTTCTTGAAGAAAACCCTTCAGCTTCCGAACACGTTTATTCAGGAAACTGTCAGATTCTGAGAACTTTTGTACCAGAGATAACCATTCATTTCTGAGGAAGTTTTCGAACAGAAACCCATCAGATTCCTGTAACAGAATCTAAGGTATTTCCTATAGGAAAAAGTGCTGAGGCTTTTTCTATAAGAAAAATGTTATAACATTTTTTCAATATTATAAAACGATTAAAAAATTTAAAGTCGTGCATGCTGACTATATAATACCCTACACCAGTCTGGTTAAAACCCAACTAATATGGCCCATGATGTGGGCGATAGGTCCTTGGGACTATGTGAGTCAATAAACCAAATTTCATTGAAATATCTTCGTATTTGCGACCTGCAGCGTGTAAACAAGCCAATTTTGTGGGGGCAGGGGGGCGACCTCTATATAGACACTAGGTCTAAATATGGACCGATGTGAACCATCACCGTAGAGTGACAGACAGACGGACGGACGGATAGACGGACATCGTTAAAACGAAACAAAAAGTTATTCTGAGTCAATCGGTATTTTAAGAGGTCCAGGTCCAATATTTTTTGATGTTACAAACATCAGCACAAACTTATTACACCCTGTAGTGGTATAGGGTACAAATATTTTAAAATGATTTTTTTCTTCTATTTTTAGGCGGATAACATATTTTATTGGATAAACTTACATACAGTAATGGTAAAATTACACATACACTAATAGAAATAAATCTGTAAAAATAGCAGAAAAAGCTACTAAAAATTAGTTAGCAGAAAAACTGCTGAAATTAGGAATTTTTTTTCCTAAATACTAGTAAAATAAGAACAGGAAAATTAAAACTATTAAATATACAGAATTGTAGTTATATTTGAGTGTAATTTTTGTTAATGGAAAATAGCAAATGAACCTGCTAAAATCAGCAAAAAATTTGCTAAATACAAAAAAAATTTAAAATTTTCGAAGTTTTTTTCGATTTTTTTAAATGCAAATAAAAATTGAGCCTTTCGATAACAGCAGTTTAAAATTTGTTTAGCAAATATTTCTATTTTAGCAGAATATACTGCTATTTGCAATCAACTAAATTTAGCTTAAAAACAGGAAAAATTTATTTTTGTTATTTTTAGTCTACTAATATTTAGAAAAATTTTATGCAGATTCTACAGAACAATTTGTTATTTTCAATTAACTAAAAGCTGACTTAAATATAACTAAAATTCTGAATATTTAACAGTTTTAATTTTGCTGTTCCTTTTTTACCATTATTTCGCAAAACAATCTGCTAATTTCAGCAGCAGCATTTTTAACTAATTTTTAGTAACTTTTCTAACTTTAACTTTTCTGCTATTTTTACAGTGTAGTTTCCGAATTTTTTAAGCCCTTTGAGTGTAAATTTACAAATTTTGTGTGTAATTAACTTAGGGTGCGTACAGAGTGGCCGCTTGTTGCCGAGCCGACTGACGCTTATTGCGAGAACCAATGCGAGAAAACTGGTACTATACAAATTAGTACAAATAAGCGCGAACAGGTCATAGTGGGAGCCGAGCTGGTCAGAGCGCAAATCTGATTGGATGCGAGAAAACAGTTCCAAAGCGTATTTCAGCGCCGAAAACATTGTTTATGTTATGTTAATAAAATAAAAATTAAACAAAAAAATAAAAATTCAAATAAATAATAAAAATTAAATAAAATTATAACAATTATAAAAAAATTAAAAAAAACTTATAAACAAAATTAAAAAAAAAAATGTAATAAAAATTTCAAGAATAATTGAAGAAATGCGTTAATATGTAAAATTTTAAAACTCAATATCAATTTTAAAACGAATGAACAACAAACCCAAATGCATACAAGCATACATAAAACACAAATAATAGATAAAATATCAGCGCTGATTCTCGTATCCACTATGCACACCCAAACTTGTTTTTCGCATGAACAAGTTCTCGGAATTAGCGTCAGTCGGCTCGGCTCGACAACAAGCGGTACGCACCCTTATGCATTATGCGTGTATTTTTTTTTCATTTAAAATATTTATAGTATTTAGGAGTTCATAAGTTTGGTAAATTTAAACAAAAAATAATTAAGAGTGTAGGGGTGTAAGCAAGCTCTATGCAAGTCGCTCCACTACTTTTATTGTCCATATTGTCTAGCTACTAGAGATAAGCGATATTTTCATACAGGTGATTTAATCACAGTTATTGATAAATCACTAGTAACGGCAGTGATGAAATATTTCAAGTCACAGTTACTCGGAATGTCGTTCTTTTAATATTTTTATACTATTCTTTCTTGCAAACTTCATTGTGTACAGTAATACATGTTTTTTTTTTCAATAACAGTGACTTGCTTTCACACTCTTCTGAATAAAACTTAGTTTAACACAGTTTGTAACTGGAATACTGCTTTTAAAATGTGGTTTATTTTGTTTTATTTCAATAAAGAAACAAATTATACTCCAGAAAAAGGCAAATTTTTGTTAATAAACTTTGAAATGGCTGACAAAATTCGTTTTCGGTTTAACCAAACCAAGTTTAACTGACATCTTAAAAACTCGCCATAAATATTATTTCGTTTATTTATCACGATCACAGTTTAAAAGAACAACGATTTGCAAATCACATTCACTGAGAACAATGTTACTGAAAAATCGCCGGATCGCCCATCTCTATTACAAACCCGTGATCACGGTCACTGTTTAAAAGAACGGTGATTTGAAAATCACAATCACTGGTAGCAGCGTTATTCAAAAATCACCGGATCGCTCATCTCTACTAGCTACACTACAACCAAAAACTAATATTTTTTTAGAACTAAGTTTTTAACTCAAAATTGGTATGGAATTTGACAAGTTTTTGTTGTAGTGTAAATTGGGCATAATAGTCTGCATAATGTAAGTAGATTTATTTTTTGTTTTAAATGTCCTTATTTTTCTAAAATTAAAAAAAATACTCATAAATTGTTAGTTATTCACAGCTTGAATCCAATTACTTATACATAATATGAATTCTTAAAAATCTTCAAAAAAAGAAGCAGATTACAATCTATAAAAAAATTAACGGAATATTGTACTTTCGCTGGTGTAATGACTTGTATTATTTTTCATGCTTTATTTCATACCAGAATAACTACACAGGGCAACAAAAATTGTATTTTCTCAGGGTTGGTTTACATAAAAATATTTTCAGTATAATTTTGCTTTAGGGCACATGCAAACAGAGATGCCAACTTTTTCATAGCAAAAAGCGCAAAAAAGTTCGAAAAAAGGGTAAAAACGCGCAAATTTCTTTTAAAAACGGGTAAAAAAGCATTAAATAGGTTTTAGTGCATTTAAAAAGAATTTTTTATTTCTTACATACCTACATAAGAGAAACATCTTCCTAGTTCTGACTATAAAAACTGAACCCAAAATTTTTTCTGTAACTAGGTTAGGTTAGGTTGAATGGGAGCCCGCCAGAACGGCGAGTATACTCGGAGGCCATAAGGCCCATTGCGATTCCCTTAAACTCCCCCTCATCCACATGGAGAGAAATACCACGACCCGAAGAAATCTAAAACCATCCCGATCCCCTCAAAAAATTCGCAAGACCAGACAGGGAAACATCGCGTAGACTGTCCAGGTCGTCGAAGAACCTGCATCCCAGATATCTGAGTCGCCGCTCCTTCAGTCCCGGATATTCGCAAAGCAGATGATGCACTGTCTCCTCCTCCTCCTCGTCCCCACAGCCCCTGCAGTAGTCCGCCTGGGCGTAACCCCAACGCACAGCCATTCGGCCAATTGCGCAGTGTCCCGTTAGGACTCCTATCAGCATTCCTATCGTCCGCTTGCCAAAACCAAGAAGAATCTTTGTCTTCCCCGGATCAGGCAGTGGCCATAGGGTCCGAGATATCCTACAATTGGTCAAGGTTGTCCACCTTGCCCTCGTCTCCCTATCCGATATATCCCCTATCACACCGAATAGCTCCACCAGAGGAACCAGGACCTTCTGTAACTAGGATTTTGCTAAATTTGTGTTAAAAGTGATACGTGCAAAATGGAAACTTTTTGCGTTTGGTACATCAAAAACACTACATTTAGCGCCAAAAGCACTATTTGGTATTTAACATACAACTTTTCCTTGATATTTTAATATATCGTTATTGAAATAAAAACAACTGTTGACATATTTATTGATATTGCTATAAAAACATACATATAAAAAAGCGCAAAACGCGCTAAGTAAATTTTTAAAAAGCACCAATTTAGTGCTTTTTCCAGTTACGCGTTAGACTAATATTTTTCGCGTTTTCGCACATCAAAAAGCACCAGATTTAGCGCGAAAAGCACTAAGTTGGCATCCCTGCATGCAAAACATATATGCAGGGTTGCAGAATTATTTCGAAAATTTTATGATCCCAACTAGCCTTTAACGATATTTGGTGCGATCAGTTGCCTAACCTAAAATGCAAATCCACGTTTTTACTATCTTTGAGTGATAAACTTCCCATTTAAAATCAGGGTTGGCCAGCAATGCCGCTGAAATTGTCGACTCAAAACACTTGCAACTGACTACCGTTAACCTTAAAATACCGTTGCCAAAATATAGGAAAAAAACGTTGTGTTTGTACCTTTAGCTTAAGATTTTTGAAGGTATGTTTAAAGAGTCAAACATGCATGTTGTACATCCGTGTATTTTTTTTATTTTTAATTTCAATTAAACAAGGCATTACATGATTAAATGCTGTACATATTAAACAGCGTGTTTGTTCATCTATGGGCCGCTTGAGGTTTGGTGGCAAATACCTCATAAAAACATACTTTGTAGTTAAAATTTGTAAAATGTCGGCCTGTGTTATGCTTCTCATCGAGTGTTTTTGTTAGAAGCTTAAAGAGAAATAATCTACAAACTGTGAAAAAAGAACAATAATCGACAACAATGCAATTCACATTCAACAAAACGAAAAAATTGTAATAACAACACAGCATGACGGGATGAAAAAACAAAAGGTACAAGAGAGACGACCGATCGACTGAGCTGAGTGCAATCTTTTGAACATTTTAAAGTCACTTAAGAAAACCTCGCCCCTTTTTTGTTGCGTAATCTCTTTGCTTTATATTTAATACAGGGATAAAAAATTGAATTTTCAAAATAGTACCAACCAGCTTAAAAAACAGTACTTTTTCAACCTCTAGAGTACCAACAAAAATTTTGTGTACTCTACACCAGTGATGGTATTTGAAAAATTGTGTTTGGTCTACTTCTATTGCTCATTGGTTTTATTCGAGATACGAAGGAATTCACAGTATAAATTCTAACGTGCTATAGTTGTAAAATTGTATGATCTTTAAAGTTTAACCCATAGAAAATGAGCGAGTTTATTGTAAATGATAAATTACATATTTTTATATACGAGTATATCTAATTGGATAAATTTATATTACATTATATATAATTTGATACATTTGAGTGGGGACAAAATTCAGATCAAATTGTATAAAACTATATTTTAATTAATTAAATTATAACTAATTGTATCAAATAATTATCTAATTGTATCAATTTAGAACTTATTAATCCAATTTAGTTATAATATGATACAGTAAGATGTTCTCATTTTTCGGATAAAATCATTTATAATATGATAAGTCACAAAATACTTTTTTGCATGGGTGGGTAGACTAATATGTTTATTAGGCCGGGTCGATTTGTGGGGAGGCAAAAAATCGCCCATGGCTCGACACGTTCAATTGCTAGCTAGCGTTTCCAAACGAGTTATACCGGAAAATGTAGAGGCTGTTATGGTGACGACATTAGAGAGCCGTGCGAAATTGCCCAGACTTGAAAGCAAAAAAGACTTCAAACAGTAATTTTTTTTATTTTCTTTTCTATTACTAAGTTAAATTAATTTTTTCATTTACATATATTCTGACTAAATAAATTTCTAAAGAGAAAAAATAAATAAAATAATAAAAATAAATAAAATAAATAAAAAATAATAAAATAAAGTGCCAAAAATGGTGATTTTTTAAAATGTTTGTATGGGGAACCCCCAGGGGAGTTCCAGAGGGTGTGCCACTGGCATGGGTGGATCGGCCCTCCAAAGTTAGTGGGGGTCGGTCATACATTTGGACTCGATTGGGGCACTCTAAATGGGTCAAAGTGGGATTTTTCAAAACTTGACCCTACGGGACAAAAGTCAACAGTTGGGGGGTAGTAGAATTCGTTTTAGAGGTATGGTTCCTTCGGCAAAGTTTCTTATTTTGATCCCTAGAATACGATTTTCACTGACCCATGGGCGATTATTAAATCGACCCGCCCTAATGTTTATGGACTAATATGTTTATATAAAGTCAAGTGTATCTTTGCGGATATAATTACATATAGTTTTCAGTTTTTCAAAAATTCCATATATGATGTCATATATAGATCAGTAAGAATATATATGTCCCCATATATATTTATATGTATCATATCTAGGTGCATATGCTATGACAATTTTAATAAAGTTTTATATACATATGTAGCTCAATGTTAAATTGTAAAAAAAAATATTTTTTTGAGATATATTAATGTATGATTCCGAAATAAATTCCTTGTGAACCTTGTATAAATACAAGCTATATTTTGTATGAATAGAGTTTGACATTAAACTCATAAACACCAGATTTAAAAAAAATTGATATGGGGCTTTATACAGTCATAAGTAATTACCATGCGCGGTTCCAGCAATTAATATAAGGGGAAAAATCATACGCCTCAGTGCCCAACTCAATGTATTTGTCTACGGTGGCGTATGATTTTTCCCCTTATATTAATTGCTGGAACCGCGCATGGTAATTTAACATAAGTCTTTATACAATTTTATTCGAGAAATGGGCCCACATAATTTCATAAGTTTGCATCAATTCAGTTATAATTTGATAATATCAGATATAAATGTATACGAGTAATGGCGCGATATAATTTGATTTTAGAGTTTTCACATATTTTAGTTATAAGATGTAGAAAATATGAGAAATATACGAATTGAACAGTTATATTGTCGACAAAAATCTTGGAAAATATTTTTAAGCCGATTTAAATTGCTTTACCAAAAGCCCTTAGAAATGATTACATACAAAATAATATAAAATTATATCCAAAAGACGACTGACAACTTTTCTAGTGTGCCTCTGAATGGGGTATACATATATAATTTTATCCAAAACGAAATCGTGTTTTTTATAAATTATATCATATAAAAACATATATTATATATTATATAAATTAACGCCATATAAAATTGGATTACCCGTATCTAATTGTAAATGCAATATAAATATATTTTTATAATGATTGATATCTAATAAGATGCAACTAAATATGACATCATATTACAATTTTTTGAGAAAGAAAACATTAATATAAATGTCAAGTAATAATGTAGAAATTTTCTGTTTTCAACAGAATTTGTTTACGATTTTACTTGACAATTGTTTCAATACATAGAAGAAAGACAAAAATTTGTCTGTATTATTTTAACACATTAAATTGTTTACAGATACGTTTGCTTACTTTACGATTAGACTAATGGAGCCTTAAGTTTTTTTTAAATTTGTTTAGATAATTTTTCCAACGACTTAAAAATAAAATTTGCAATGGAAAGAAATTCTCTATAATATTTTTTATAACACAAGCTTTTAAACTTTGTTAGAAAATTTATACAAACAGTTTCGAGAAGCAGTTAAGGCGTTTGTGCTTTCCTGTAACATATTCTTTTGTCAAAATCCAAAAAAGTTTATAGTTTTCGTAAAGTTTAATGTTAAAGCTAAAAAATCATGAACTTTTCGCAAATGACTTAGGTCTAACAAAAACATGCACTCTCAGGTAATTATTTCTGCAAATATTTAAGATTTCAGTGAAATTTGTAGTGCATAAATCGGCTACAACAATATATGATTTTCCATATGTTTGTACCAGTTCAGCTATAATTTTATACCACTATATAAAAACTGATCAAACTATATCGCACCATTATTCGGATACATTTATATCTGATATTATCAAATTATAACTAAATTGATGCAAACTTATGTAATTATATTAGCCCATTTCTCGGATAAAATTATATAAAGACACATATTAAATTACATATGACTATATTAAGCCCCATATCAATTTTTTTAATCGGTTGGTTACAATTATGTACAACTCCTTCTAAAGACTTTATTTTTTATTTAAAATTTGAAGTCTTAACTTAAGGGTGTTATTTTTTAGTAGTTTTTAATAGTTTTTGTTTTGAACCTGAAATATAAAGCGTTATGTATATATGTCTTTCTACATCAAATCAGATATGTTTACATCGGGATAAGATCCGGATAAGATTCTATATGATTTAATCCTCCTGATTATGTAAGGCGTATGCGTAGACCTTTTTAGGCGTTTTTAAGTAAAATCGGTATAACGACTATTTTTGCTCTTTTAAAGAAACAACTCAGGCTTATACTTTGTTATTTTATTTTATTATTTTGAAAAAATCGATTTGTATGAAAGCGTTTTTACTAAATATGCCAACGCCTTACATAATCAGGTGAAATATATTTAGATCTTATCTGATATATTTTATCCACCATTTTCCGGATCGTAATATATCTTCTGATATATTAAATATCATTACATATATCATCATATTATTTTTTCTACTCATGCAAGCAGTTTATATTTTGAATTCTTACATAAATATATCCAAAAAAATTTATAATTTTTTTTACATTGTACTTAAACATATCTAAAGCAACTTAGAAAAAATTTAACACTGATTTATATAACACTTTATATGTTTTTCGATAAAATTATTTTCAATTATATATGACGCTGTATTAAAATTGTCATAGCATTTGTAACTACCCAAGTAAAAAAGTTTTGATATAGTCATATATTTTTATATAAAATTTTATATAATTATATACTGGAGCATATACATCAATATATAATTATATAAAATTTTAAGGAATTATATCCTAAATATATAACTATATTTTGTTATATATAGCACTACCTAGAGTGCAACATATTACAATATCCAATTATATCTAGACCTATATATGTATTTATGTATTGCGCATAGTTCGCGGACATAGCCAAAAAAGTGCCCAAACTATGCGGTATACTCGTATTAGTCAAAAATGTCTTCAAAGTATTCGCAAGACCTACATTTATAAAAAAAAAGTTAGTACAAAAGTCTGTTAAACGCGTTCTGGCGCAAATGAACCGATTTTCTCTGTTATTTTGTTTTCAAATTAACAATTACTTTCAACCGTATTTGAACTAACTTTGCATCCTAATTTTACAAATTTTTCAGCTAATTTAAACCCCAATTATTTCCCAAAGTTTATATTTTTGTGTCGCTGCTATCAATATCACATAGAGATGGCGCTATATTTTCATAATTTTTTATTATATAATCACAAAATGGCTTATATCTCGGAAACTAAGCGAGATAGAGCAAAATGGAGAAAAATTCGATACTATGAACTTATCAATCTTTATGAGCCACCTATACTCCCAAAAATAAATATAGGCCTGTCTAGGGACAGATCCGTAGAGCCCAAAAACCTAGAATGTAAGCGCTATTTTAGCAAAAAATTTTAGTTAAATCAGGTAATGTTTCTGTTGAATTAAGCTCAAAATTCTTAGCTAAAATAACTAGAATTGTCTGTGTATTTAGCAGTGTGTAAAATTTAGCTTACCTAAATTTAGCAGACTATAATTCTCAACTTCATTGAAAATTCTGCTGGAACAAATACAGGTACTATTTCCTGTTATTTTAGCAGAATTTTTAACTATTTGTACGGGCTTTTTTTATGAGTGTACAATGAGTTTGAGGATAGTCCCCGAACTAACCAAATGTCTCCAGACTCAATTGTAGATCGAAAAACTGTCCCCGTAGCATGCAGTTAAAACTACTAAAAATTAGTTAAAAATGATTTTGTAGAAAAAAACTGCTAAATTAGCAGATAATTTTTGCTATATATTAGTAATATAGGAACAGCAAAAATAAAACAGAATTTTAGTTATATTTGAGCTAAATTTTTGTAAATGGAGAATAGCAAATTAACCTGCTAAAATCAGGAAAAATTTTGCTAAATAATTAGTAGCCTAAAAAATCACCAAAAAATTTAAAATTTTCGAAGTTTTTTTCGATTTTTTTTAAATGAAAATAAAAATCGAGCCTTTTGAAACCAGCAATTTACAATTTTTAAGCTAATATTTCTGCTGATTTTGGCAGATTAGACTGCTATTTACATTCAACTAAATTTAGCTTAAAAATAGCAAAAATTTTGTAGATATAACAGTTTATTTTTGCAATTTTTAGTCTACAAATATTTAGCAAAATTTTCTGCACACTTTACAGTACAATTTGCTATTTTCAATTAACTAAAAGTTAGCCTAAATATAGGGTTGTTTAACAGGGACGCTACAAAAGTAGAAAGACAGGGACAGCAAACGACGCCATATTTCTTGCCGCTCTTTTGACATTTCTCTTCAGTAAGGTTTGCCATTTCATGATGGAAAGATATACGAGCCAACAACGAGTCGAAATTATTAAAATTTACTACCGAAATTCGGAGTCAGTGGCCTCAACGTTAAGAGGGCTACGTCCAATTTATGGTCGTCATAATCGTCCTAGCAGATCAACAATTGAGCGTGGGGCTACGTCAAATATATGGTCTATGCCAACAAGCCAGCGACGATTGATGAACTTCGTACGAATATCGAACGTGAAATTGCAGCAGTATCGGCCGATTTATGCTTGAAAACCGTCGAAAATTGGGTTCAGCGTGCCCGTGGTGGCCATGCAAAAGAGATCGATTTCCATACATAATGGCATCGAACGTACTTTCACAGGAATAAAGAATTTCATTGATATCCAAAACCGTTTTTGTTTTATTTAAACTTTTTTACTTTTGTAGCGCTCTTATTGAAAAACCCTTTAAAATCCGTATAAAATTGTATCAAAGCATATCTTATAAAATTATACCTAATTGTGTCAAATTAGATCTAATATGATCTAATACGATCTAATTTGATACAATTAGATGTTCTCATTTTTCGGATATAATACATATATAATATAAAAGTAATATAATATTTTTTTACTAGGGTAGATACGGTACTTATAAATATATATGGGGACATATATATTCATACTGATTTATATATGACATCATATATGTTTTTTTTGAAAAACTGAAAGCTATATGTAATTATATCCGCAAAGATATAGGGTCACACTTAACTATATATAAGCATATTAGTCCATATTAAGTATATAATTTTCTATATAACTTTTTTTACTCGCGTAAACCGTTTCTCTATTTAGACTTCGTATTCATACTTATCTCCAAAATATTCAATAGATTTGATGTATGGCGTTCTATAGTATTAAATTTGATTTTTTTTCATATTTGAAAATTATACAATTTTGTTCAACTATAGCCGTAATTTTATCGTCATTTAGGGACCAACATTTACATTTGGTTATCCCAAATGCAAATGTTGGTACTATAGTACCAACTTTATCCTTCTGTACTTTTTTGTGCTTCAGGTTTCTTTTTGTTTTTTTTTTTTTTGTAAATTTACATGCTCTTGAACAATAAAAGTCAATAGAGATTGCTTGAGTAGAACACTCTCAATTGTTTGTTCACAAGCAATGAGAAAAACAAACTGATCAGGGCTACCAGATGATTTTTTCGAAAAATCGTCAATTTGAGGCTACCTATTTTAAGGGGGGTAAATACTGTAACAACAGAATTTTAAGGACATATTTAAACGGTTGTCAAAAATTCAAATAACAATATTTTTACTATATTATTTTTTTGTTTAGAATATATGTTATTGTAGTATTTTCAAAAACTATTGGGTTTAAATTTCTCCAACCGAAATCGCCAGGGTTGCCACTTCATTATTAGCCTTTTTTGAAAAAGGCAAAATTATTATTTATTGAAAAATAAAAGTGTAAAGTGATTCTTAATCCCAGATAAATTCTCTAGTCCTTATCGGGGCCCGATTTTTATTTTTAAAATTTTTTTAAACAAAGTTCCCACACTAACTTGAAAATTCCAAAAAAGGCAACAAAAAACAATTTTACTTGGGAATATAAAATTTATTTGACTGAAATTCAAAAAAAGGGCCAAGACAAGGACTACAGTTTTTTGTTGACTACGAAAGAAAAAAACCGGATCGAAATCGGTTAACCCATCTTGGCTGTACAGTGGCAGCCGATTTTGAACTCATTGTTGTGAGAAATACGCGTTTGAAGTCCAAAGTTAATTTTAAGCTCAGAAAACAGCAAAATTTTAAAAAATTGTGAATAAAGAAAAGTTATGTCCCCTAGCTTACTACATGTCCACCAAATTTGGGACGAATCGGTTATTGTGTATTTGATATATTAAACCTAATAATCTTAAAAACGAGGGTAGATATATTATTATACATAATGCTACTCATATTATTTTGTAAAAATTCTATAATTTTGTACATTTTTTAATTTGTTTCGTAATTTTCCCCATTTTTATATATATTGATTACTTTTATAACTTATATTAAGCCATCAGCTCCTGCCTCATATGGGTTTTGAAGACACTATCAAGGAATCGTCATTGGCTTTTCTTTGAAAACTCCGTGCAATTCTTACATCTTTTGATTTGTAATTTGTGGAGGTTTTTCCAATTTTTTTTGCGACAATGGGTACTACAGTCTTTGGCAAATTAAGCCATGGACCGATATTCAGTTGAAGAACGCATGAAAGTTATCCAAACATTTTATGAAAATGGTCGTTGTGCAAGAACTGCATTTCGAGCATTGCGGGATTTTTTTTATCGTCACATGATAAGAAACTTTTTATGGCCTGAACTAGGACGGTGCCACTTGCTATACTGCGCATGAAACAATGACCCTATTGCGAACGAAGTTCCCAGGACGCATTATTTCAAGAAACAAAGAGGTCAATTTGCCGCCTAGATCTTGCGATTTGACACCATTGGATTTCTCTGGGGTTATGTGAAGAGTATGTTCTATATTAATAAGCCGGAGATGATTCCAGAGCTGAAGGACGAAATCATACGCGTTATAAATGATATACAGCCCAAACTATGTCAAAAAGTCATGGAAAATTTCGATACTCGCATCTTGTGTTGCCAGAGAAATCGCGGTGGACATTTAACGGATATTGTGTTTCATACATAAATGCCATAGACTAATACACATGATGAAATAAAAAAAAATATTGTTTTGACCAATTTTGACGTGTTTTATTTATAAAAGAAAATCTGCGGTCTTATTGAATCACCCTATATATGCATTAGGGCGGGTCGATTTAATAATCGCCCATGGCTCAGTGAAAATCGTATTCTAGGGATCAAAATAAGAAACTTTGCCGAAGGAATCATACCTCTGAAACGAATTCTACTACCCCCAACTGTTGACTTTTGTCCCGTAGGGTCAAGTTTTGAAAAATCCCACTTTGACCCATTTAGAGTGCCCCAATCGAGTCCAAATGTATGACCGACCCCCACTAACTTTGGAGGGCCGATCCACCCATGCCAGTGGCACACCCCCTGGAACTCCCCTGGGGGGTTCCCCATACAAACATTTTAAAAAATCACCATTTTTGGCACTTTATTTTATTATTTTTTATTTATTTTATTTATTTTTATTATTTTATTTATTTTTTCTCTTTAGAAATTTATTTAGTCACTTTCTTTTCTTATCTATTTAAAAAATTGTCAGCATTTTAAATTATGGGGATAATTATAAAACCTAATATAAACGAGACACAAAATAAACTTAGGAAGCTTTACAATTAATTTTTTTGTTGCCATATGGTTGTAAAATGTGAACAAATCCTAAAAATTTCATTATAATAGTAAAAGTTGAAAACTGTTAAAAAAAAACAAATAACACAATATGGCTGAAAATAGATACCAAAAGTGAAAAAGTATTGACAACAATATAAAACATAAAAATTTAATGGAAATAAATAATATATATGATTTTATAATACCTTAGAGAAATCCAGGTGGAATTGATAAAAGGTTTGCACTCCAAGGAAGAAGTGAAGGAAGAAAGCTATCGTATATGAAGTAACATATGCATAAGTTCAGCAAACACGTAAATTAATTAATATCTTTTTCTTATTTATTATAAGTATTTTTAATATAATACATAATTATTATAAATAATAAGCGTGCAATATAATATACTGGTAATATTTATAAAATAAAATAAAGAAATAACTAATTACATTAATCAAATTGTTTTGATAAGGGGGAAGGAAAGAACTAAATAATTTAATGTTATTACTGTCCTATTATTACGGCCCTATGCTCCTTGCAGGAGTAAAAGGAACGAATATACTGATTTAAATAAAATAGAGTGTACCTTTAATAAGTTATTGCTAATAATTTCAAAAACACCAATACCAAGTTTTTTTGTATAGCTAGCGTTAGTTTTTGTTGTCTTATTGTTTTACCAAACATATTATATAAGTTATACCAAAAACTTCGGTAGAGCTATAATACATAACTAGGTACTTATACCATTATTTTATGTGATTTTACCCTTTTGATTTTTTGCGAGAATTCAAGACAATTGGAAGTTCAGTTTTATCTATTTTGAAGGACTTTACACACGTTGGCTATCTTTTTACACTCAATATTGATGAAATGAAGCTGCAGTATTGGTGAACAGTTTTATTTAGTTCCCAAAAACCTTGACTTATACCAAGGTTGGCAACCGATACTTTTATAATACCGTTATCCGTTTCAAAACCCTCTCAAATTGATAACCGATACCAATACCGAAACTCTTTATTTTAAAAAATACCGGTATCCAAATACCTTTTCCCTTAATACCGGCATCGTACCGGTATTGAATCGGTTTCTAATAAAATATGTTTTTTACGATTTTTACAAAAAATATGCAAAATTTAAAATTAATTTAATTCTATCTGTGTTTTTAATAAAAAATCGTATTGCTATCAGGCGTATTGCTATTATTTTTTTAAATTGGATTAGCAACATTGATTTTTTTTTTACAAAAACACATAATTTATTGTGAAAACACAATTCTTTAATAATACCGGTATGCACCGGTATTGATGTTTCGGTATCAGTAATACCAATACCGAAACAAACAAAAAATCGATATCGTTACCGATACAAATACCGTTATTGGTTTCGGTTGCCGACCTTGATTTATACTATTAATTTAATTAAATTCAATGAAATACAGCACTAGTTAAACTACTAAGTTTATTTGAAGACAGTACTGAAATCATTGAAATATTGTTTAACTCATGAAACATAAACACATGTCAATTAACGTCACAATCACAATCAGTCATTGCCGAAATATATATCTGAAGGTCTCACTCTAATAAAGGCGTATAATCTTATTTCCAAATTTCACAGGAGAGGAGAAAAGCATAGGGAACTGTAA
Organism: Leucophora obtusa; assembly: GCA_949987735.1. Lineage (NCBI taxonomy): Eukaryota > Metazoa > Arthropoda > Insecta > Diptera > Anthomyiidae > Leucophora > Leucophora obtusa. Next base: position 16,504,245 of record OX465300.1, read on the forward strand.
CGAATATGCATACTTGATTGGTTGTGTCTCCAATTTTATAATGCAAGTATTAGTTAAGCCGTGTAGAAATATTCATTAAAATATTGCATTTTGTGGTTTCATTAAAAATATTTTCTTTGTTTATTTTTCAAAAATTTGCGGTTAAAAATTCATGAAATATTATAAAAAAATTATTTTGTAGGTGCAAATAGGCATAACAAAAGTGGGTTTTTATATCCTTATTTGAGCAATACTTTCATATCTAATATATATTTAACCAACTGCAGTTAAAAAAGTTATTGTTTTTAGGCAAAAGCTTTAAAAAATTTAAGAAAATACAAGATTTGATAATTCTTATCTTTTAATTAAAAAACCATCATTTCTTGGCCAAAATCCGTCAAATCGTCTTTTGGCAAATTTTTGATTAAAAATCGTCAAATCCGGCAGCTTTGGCCGTGAATTAGAGAACCTACAAGGAAAATATCTCAAATAATATTTGGATACCTGATAGCAAACAGAAACCTTCGGTCGAGTTTTCTCATCTATTAGGACACTTCGGGGTTTTACTTGATAAAAGAGGAAATATTAAGGCTTTCGTCAATTCAACTGGATTATGAATATTATGAAGCTTGTAATTATATTGTATATGTATGTACCCTCTATACGGTGAATACTTTAGGAAAAATAACTTGACTTGCACAGCGTGTTGCGATTATTAGCGTTAAACATTCTTATAAAAAAGAGCTGGGTTGTTAATAAATAATTCAGTTTGTTCTTTGAGTAAATATAAACACTGCGTGTGGTATGTCTTGTGTTTTTCTTAGATTTTAATGATATATATCGTGTGAAAACATACAATTATGGTTTTTCTTCACATTATGTTTTGTTTCCATATGTGTTTTTCACCTTTGTTTGCTTTGTAAACTTTCTTTGCAAAAAAAAAAAAAAAAACAAAACAATGCTGTAAAGGTAGGCACTTAAAGGCTGCCAAAGCCTAAAATTAATAAATTAAAAATATTTTAAAAGTTTCTCTGGCACTGGCATAGAGCTCATGGATAACTTTCTGCCTCCTATTGATACCGCAGCAATTTATATGGGTATTTCCAGCGGCCCCAACGCGACATTCGTACAAGATTAACAAGATTATAGTCAAAACTAGTATTTATGAGTTCTAAATAATGTTGAATGAGAACTAAATAACATTTTATATATATGAGCTTTTCAGAGCCCTATTCAGCTAACTCTGCTAGGAACAAATTTGTCCAAATTAATCACAAGGTTTTTTTTTTTTAAATTTCCTGCGAAATAGTTGCTAAAATCAAATAAAGGGATAGAGGGACGTAAACGTGGAGGGAAAATCAATTCTCAACAAAATGTCTCTCTACATTTATGTGTTTTATGAGTTGAATGCATACGAAATAGGTACAAATTAATCTACGAGTTGTTATATTCTTCTTCTCATTGAAGATATTATAGAGCGCTATGTAATATAATATATGAACGTCTGGCTAATTTTTATAAAATGCTAAATTTAAAGAAAGGCCTGCGGTGTGGTTGACCCCGATTTGGATAAAATTTGAATATATTACAGAGAGGTCAGAAATAATGAAAATTTTTATAAAATATGATCTCAATTATAGCATTTCTAATTTTTATGAATTTTAGAAGAGTTTCCGAAACTCTTTTTGTTCTTTTTTTTAAATAAAATTATTAAAAATACAACAAAACTATGTATATTATTTTACATAACATTTTTTCGATTAATCGATTAATTTTAAAATTTTATTCGATTAATCGGTTAAGAAAAAAACACGAATAATTATTTGAACGATTAATCGATTAAATTAAAATGTCGATTAATTGAATACCCTAATACTTACTTTTGACGCTCATAGTACTTATATAACGAATATTTTCATTAAATTTATGGAGATCTAATTTATGAAACTTAATGAATTTTTTTAATGAAATTATGAAATTTTATGAAAGAAAAGTTATGAAAAATTTCATAATATTAATTAAATATTATATACATAATGAAATTCTTCGTTGGTTCTACGAAAAAAATTATATGAAATTATATCATTTATATCATAAAGGATAATTCTCTCAGTGTAACAAATACTACACACAGTTTTTGCTTTCAAAATATTCTGCACCTATATTCTACACATTAAAAAAAGAATATTTACAATTTTCTTATTGAAATAATTTGTATTATCCAGTTTCTTTTTATCTTAAAATATATTTAAAGAAAACTTGAAAATAAATAAGAAATTAAAAATTAAATTACATTTGCCTTAAAATATAATGTGGGTATTCACAGTTCAAGTGCTAACATGCTGTCGTGGTACTTAATATAGTACGATCTGTGAATTTTCAATAAGAACATAAGCAAATTTATATGTAAAACTTTAATTTGATTCTAAAAACAAAAAAAATATGTATTGCCTTTCTGCTCCAATTAAGTTATAACATCTGTGTTAAATTATATAAACAACATATGGGCAAATCTACGGAACCGGGCGATTCCATGTAACTCGGGATTTAAACCATTTTAATAACAACCCGAGTAAAAAAAATTATATATAATCATATATGGCATATATTACAATATATAATTATACATGTCGTTATGTATATCCATATATAATTATATATGACGTTTTTTCACAAAATTTGTCCTTATATTATGCCATATATAATTTCATCTAATTAGATATTGGCCTTCATAATATTAGATATGGCATATATAATTATATATTACATGACATGGTTGATCTTATTGCATATATAGTTATATATAGAACTATATCTTAATATATATGGTGGCATTTTAGCAATATATAATTATATATGGTATCATTTAAACAATATATAATTATATATGGTGACAGTTAAACTAGATATTATCATATATAGTGCCATTTAAACAATATATGGTCATATATGGTACCTCATAAACCAAATCTTTAATTCAGTTCCAGATATGATAATATATGGTACTATATATAGTGCGATATATATTTATATATGGTGTTATTTAAGCTATATATTATCATATATGGTGCCATTCAAACCATATATTATCATATATGGTGCCATTCAAACCATATATTATCATATATGGTGCAATTTCAACAATATATGCCCATATATGGTACCTCATTAACAATATTTTTAATACAGTTCCACATATGATAATATATGCTACCATATATAGTGCCATATATATTTATATATGGTGTTATTTAAGCAATATATTACCATATATGGTGCCATTTAAACCATATATTGTCATATATGGTGCCATTTCAACAATATATGCTCATATATGGTACCTGATGAACGACATTTTTAATACAGATGCAGATATGATAATATATGCTACCATATATAGTCCCATATATATTGATATATGGTGTCATTTAAACAATATTAATATATAGACATATATGGTATCATTTAAACAATATATTGTTATATATGGCACAATTTAAACAATATATGGTCAAATTTGGTACCACATCAACATTTTGAATACAATTCCATATATGGTTTAATTTGAATAATGTAAAACTGTATGGCGCTATAAAAAATATTATCAGATATGTTACTTCATTAACAATATTTATAATACAGTGTCATATATTGTAATATATGTATATCATTTAATATATATTGATGTATGGTAATGGTACAATAATTCCAATATCATTTGAGTTACAATTTGTGGGTCCATATCAACAATTTGTTCACGTACATTTAACATATATATATGTACATTTAAGTTATAATTTATAAACACTTTATAAAGTTAAATAGTTCCATAAACCTCGTATAACTGTATAGAATGTTTATGAATATACGATTTAATATATAATAATTACAACTACAAATTGGTGCCATTATCTAAAATTTAATTTAATGTTAACTTATAATAAAATAAAAATGTATTTCCTAAAAATAAAAATATAGTGTTAATTAATGTTAATACACAATAGGTTTAAGTTTAACATCCCAGACAGAAAAATATAATCGGCACAATGCTGGCAAACCGTTGGCGTTGGTCGGTTATGCGTTGGCAGAACGTTGCATTAACTATCTTGGCAAAAAAATAGATTTCAAAAAACATTTTTCAAAAAATTGAGAAAACTTTTTTAATATTTGCTTTTAAAAACATGAAATTTAACCCAGTCCACCAGATTGTCAGCCAAGACCTCTACACTCTATTCTAACGAGACTTGTTATAGATGTGTGATAGCTACAAATTAAATGAATCGAAAAACGGTATTCCAGAAATTATTAAATGTATTTTAAAAAATTTTAATTGTATATCACAAAATATTATTTGCACTTTAGAAACTACAATATTACGCAAATTTAATTATTTATTTATTTAGTTGTGTCCAGAAATAATGAAATCTATTTCAGAATTTCATAGCTAATAGAGAAAAATTTCTCAAATACATTTCATAATTTCGGAAATACGATTGATAATTTCTGAAATACAGTTTGATAATTTCTGAAATACAGTTGTGAATTTCGGAAATACAATTAATAATTTATGAAACACAATTGATAAAACTGAACTTCAATTGACTAGTTCTGAAATACAATTCATAAATGTGAAAAATAATTGATGAGTTCTGAAACACAATTGATAAAACTGAACTTCAATTGACTACACCTTTTGCAACTGTAATTCAGAAAATATCAATTGAAATTCAGAATTTCCATTTGAAATTCAGAAAATATCAATTGAAATTCAGAATTTCCATTTGAAATTCAGAAAACATCAATTGAAATTCAGAATTTCCATTTGAAATTCAGAAAACATCAATTGAAATTCAGATTTTCCATTTGAAATTCAGAAAATATCAATTGAAATTCAGAAAATATCATTTGAAATTCAGAAAATATCAATTGAAATTCAGAAAATATCATTTGAAATTTAGAAAATATCATTTGAAATTCAGAATATATCAATTATTATTCAGAAAACATCAATTGAAATTCAGAAAATATCAATTGAAATTCAGAAAATATCAATTGAAATTCAGAAATCGTCATTTGAAATTCAGAAAATATCAATTGAAATACAGAAACCGTCATTTGAAATTCAGAAAATATCAATTGAAATTCAGAAAATATCATTTAAAATTCAGAAAATGTCAATTGAAATTCAGAAAATATCATTTGAAATTCAGAAAATATCATTTGAAATTCAGAAAATGTCAATTGAAATTCAGAAAATATCAATTGATATTCAGAAAACATCAATTGAAATTCACAAAATATCAATTGAAATTCTATTGATATTTTCTGAATTTCAAATGACGATTTCTGAATTTCAATTGATATTTTCTGAATTTCAATTAATGTTTTCTGAATTTCAATTGATATTTTCTGAATTTCAAATGATATTTTCTGAATTTCAAATGATATTTTCTGAATTTCAATTGACATTTTCTGAATTTCAAATGATATTTTCTGAATTTCAATTGATATTTTCTGAATTTCAAATGACGGTTTCTGAATTTCAATTGATATTTTCTGAATTTCAAATGTCGATTTCTGAATTTCAATTGATATTTTCTGAATTTCAATTGATATTTTCTGAATTTCAAATGGAAAATCTGAATTTCAATTGATGTGTTCTGAATTTCAAATGGAAATTCTGAATTTCAATTGATGTTTTCTAAATTTCAAATGGAAATTCTGAATTTCAATTGATATTTTCTGAATTACAATTGCAAAAGGTGTAGTTCTGAAATACAATTCATAAATGTGAAAAATAATTGATGAGTTCTGAAACACAATTGATAAAACTGAAATTCAATTGATTATTTCTGAAATACAATTGATAAATCTTAAAACAATTAATACAATTGGAAATGGTGTAGAGCGTCAAAAAGATGTAAATAAAATTATTTTATTCAAAGATTTCAATTTAATAAAAAAATAAATATATAATTTTATAAAAAAATTTATAGAAAAAAAAATTTTAATTTTATAAAAAGAAATTAATTTTGTAAAAGAAATGCATATTGAACTCGTTACCTTCTGAGTTTAAACCTTATTTTAACAAAATATTGTAATTTTTATACAATCAGTGCTCTGCCAGTCTATTATTTTTTGAACAGTTGGCAATATATGTCTGGGATCTTATTTAATCCCAAATAAATGGAGATCTTACGTAGTATCCAAATATAATGCGGCATCTAATTTTATCTGTCAATTTTATGGATACTTTTAGATGTCAATTCCCAAATATATTGCTGTTTCTAATTCGATCTGCCATTTTAATACCGAAATAAATTGCTGGATCTAATTCGATCTGGCATTTTTCGGATAAATTTACATCCAAGTTTATCCCTAAATATATTGCTGGATCTAATTCGATCTGCCACTTTTTCGGATCAAATTAGATCTAAGTTTATCCACAAATATATAGCTGGATCTAATTCGGTCTGCCATTTTTTGGATCAAATTAGGTCTTACTAAATCCCAAAATATATTGCTGGATCTAATTTGATCTGCCAATTTTCTATTCAATTTATATCTAAGTTTATCCACAAATATATTGCTGGATCTAATTCGATGTGCCATTTTTCGGATCAAATTAGATCTAAGTTTATCCCCAACTATATAGCTAGATCTAATTCGATCTGCCACTTTTTCGGATCAAATTAGATATACGTTTATCCACAAATATATTGCGGGATCTAATTTGATCTGCCAAAATTGAGATCAAATTAGATCTAAGTTTATCCCCAAATATATAGCTGGATCTAATTGGATCCGCCATTTTTCAGATCAAATTAGATCTAAAAATATCCGAAAATATATAGCTGGATCCGCCAATTTTCGGATCAAAATAGATCCAGGTTTATCCCCAAAGATATCACTGGACCTCCCAATTTTGAGATATAACTTGATCTTAGTTTATCCCCATATATACAATGGGATCTAATACGATATGATTGGATACACCCAATTTTGAGATCTAATTGGATCAGCTAGATATTACAGCAGATCTTAAACAATATCAAATTGGATATAATTAGATATTGCGCGAGATCAATTTTTTTTACTCGGGAATATATAATATTTTTGATGGTATCAGCGTTTTCGAGGCAACGAATTTAATCAGGCGAACATCTTAAATTTTAATATTTATACTGCTAATGGGCTCTACTCAATTAAAAACTACCCTAATTTACCCTAATTTTGCTTGTAACTTTCTAAAGATTTTCAACTCTTTTGGTTATAACTTTTTCAGCATAAAAGGAAATCGCCTAAAACCTTTCGTGGATAATAATTATGCTGTTAGAAGATCTCCCGCTTGTTGAAAAAAATAGGTGCCCTCAATTAGGAGCAAATGGTAGTTCTTTAAAATCTGTAACTCTGTTTTTTGAATAAAGAGTAATTTCAGACATTTTTAATTTTTGCGCTTTCAGCCTCAATGCAATTGAAAATTTTTTTATTCTGACATATAACTGACAAGTAAACAAAAAAATTGAGATCAAATTAATAAGTTTGCCTTCAAAAATAAAGAAAATATGACAATAATAATCACCTCAATGCGTAAACAACTTTAAAATTATAATATTTTTTTAAGGGCACATCCGCAGATTGAGAAATAATTAGTTGCAGTCCTGCGTGATCGGTATATATCGGTGATGCTATTATTGTGTGTAAGTGCTAAATGGATCGTACTATTAGTTTGGTGTCCAGACCCATTTTAGATTAAATTTTGTAGCTTTTCAAAGATTTTTGGAGCTAAAAGTGACGTAGAAACCAAACGGATAATCCGATCGTTTTAGCAATTACACACAATAATATTAATTGCGATATATATCATATAAGCCAGATTTCAGCCATTAATTCTTTTATCTGTGGATGTGCTAGTCAATTTAAAGTTGGATTTTTAGCGTATTGTACAGCGAAAATTGATGTAGCCTAAAAATAAAATCCGATCTGTTTAGCACTTTCACATAATGACATCTATGACAAGATCTACCGTTCCAGATATATTGGACTCCATAATTCCTAAAATTGTGGATGTGCCTTCAATTTGAATTTAACCTTTTAGCGAATTTTGGAGATAGATATGTTGTAGAGAATACGAAATTCGTCCGATCCGTTTAGCACTTTCAGATAATAATAGTAATGAAGATATGTACCATTCAAGACATATTTGATCTCACAATTCTTTAAACCGTGGATGTGCCTATCAATTTTGTGCTGCAGTTTTGAGGGAAATTTATATGGGCACAAGTCCAAACATACACCGATTTAAACCAAAATCAATAGACTTCGTGCTTTGGCTGATATAAGTCGGTCTACCAAATTTTATCAAAAAATCTTAATATTTGCGACCTGTAGCGTGCGCACAAAAATACATGGAAAAATTAAAAAAACAACATTACTTATAATAAATAATGGAAATATAGCGCGACTATGCCTTTTCGAATAAAATTACCGTGATGATTGAAAAATTTGTGTCATCTTTTTTATTAAATGTAGGTAAAAGTGTGTAAAAACAACTCAAAAATAGCCAAAAAAAAAAAAGGTTTTTGGTAACTTTGACCTCAATTTGCTCAAAAGCCAGATGTGCTGGAAAAATTTGGAAACCAAATTCGGACTCAGCACGGAAAAGTTACTTGAAAATGTGTGGTCGCATGCCCGAAAAATCCAAAAATTTAAAAATATTTATTAGCGAAAATGTGTGCGGTTTTTTGTTTATAACTTTTTTAGCACTCAAAAAAATTTATTCCCGCGAACAGATTACTTCTTCTTAATGTATTTTAAATAACTTAATCTAGAAAAAAAATATGTGCCACTAATTTGAAATTTTTCGTTTTTAAAATCTGAAATCGACTTGTTTCGTAGATTTTCCCATATGTCGAATTTTTATGTATAGAAACCACACTTCGACAGGCTGATTTCCACTGCTACAGGCTGATCTCCACTGCTACAATAATCATTATTGGCTTCATCAGGCATGGCATTTTGATTGTATATTGCACAACTTCAGAAATTATTTCATCGCAAAAAAAGAAAAGAAAACACCATAGTTTGCGAAGCGTTTTGGTAGATCCCTTAGATTCTTTAGTAGATCCCCTTGCCGTTCGAACTATATTTTCTGAAGAAATTACGTAATTACGCATCTATCGGAAGGAGTTGTCAAATTATGAGATACGAGAGGTTGTTCTTGAATTGCCAGTATGTTGTGATGTTGTCCGCTTCATGTACTAGCTAATCTTCACTTTTGACATCATCTTCCCGTTGGCCAAAACGCTTCGCAAACTATCAGCAATTTCGGTGTCATCTTAACTACTTTTTAGGAGAAAATCGGAAATATATACCAAATGGGCGATAGGTTTCAATATGAACAAATTCTATCAAAAACAATAGGCTTTGTCCCCAGAATTTAAAAAAATCTGTCTATAATTCTTGTTTTATGATTATTTTTTTTTAATATCTAGTTTCCTAGGGAGATAATTTTTTGGAATCTAAGGGTCTTTTGTCTTGAATATTTCTTAAATAAGAAATGTTGTTTAAAAAATTTTACTTAAGAAATATTTTAGAAACAAATCGATCTTAGTTCTACCTATAAGAGAAAAATTTCCTGGATTTAATAGTTTTTTAAAGGAATAATTATTTGATATTACACTCATAGAAATAAATCTGTAAAAATAGCAGAAAAAGCAACTAAAAATTAGTTAAAAATTATGCCAAAGAAAGAGCTGTTTTTTTTTTTTGCAAAATTCTAGTAAAATAAGAACAGCAAAACTAAAGCTATTAAATTTGCAAAATTTTAGTTACATTTAAGTTAACTTTTATTTAATTGAAAATGACAAATTGTATTGTAAAAACTACAGAAAATTTTGCTAAATATTAGTTGACTAAAAATATCGAAAACAAACTGTTATATCTATAATTTTTATTTATTTTTGGGCTAAATTTAGTTGAATGCAAATAGCAGTTAAATTAGCAGAAATATATACTAAAAAAAAACTGTAAACTGTAGATTTAACAGGTTTATTTTTACTGTTCTTATTTTACTTATATTTAGCAAAAAATCTGCTAATTTAACAGTTTCTTCTGCAGCATAATTTTTAACTAATTTTCAGTTTATTTTTTCTGCTATTTTTACAGATTTATTTCTATGAGTATACTATTTTGAAGAAATTTCAATATGTTGCAGAAGCAAAAATTCCACGATGAAAATGTCAGTTTTTGATCATCTCGGTAATTTAAGTGGTCAAAATATGGGGTAAGAATGGGTTCGTCAGAAGTGGAAGAAAATATGAGATAGGTTGATCTTAGATTTCTTTTCTCCATCAAATATCAAAATCTTATACTATTCCGAGCGTATATCATTCCTCCACGAGGTTTTCTTCAAAAAAAGGATGCATTTTTTCAAAGTTTTCTATAAAAAACATTTGAAAATTTTATCAAAAGGGAGAGAGTCATTTTTAAGTCTTTTTTTGTATGAAAAAATCGCAAGCATGGCAAAAAGAATATTCACAAATGATTAATAAAGAAAAATTTATTAAACGCTTAAAATATCTGTTTGATAAAGTTTGGAAAAAGAAAACCACTGTAAAAATCTAAAAAAAAACGTGAATTTACAATGATTAAATGAATTGTTTAAGAGTCATCCACCCAAGAATAGATGGAATATAACATTTTGTATCCAACCGAAACAAAAAAACTGTAAAAATTCCAAGACTAAACTCTTTTTTCGAAAATTTTTCCAAATTGCATACTCAAAACAAGACAAGTAAGAAAGTTATCATTTTCTTATTGCGGACAACTGAAGAGTAGGGTGATGCCTATGAAACAATTGTATTGTCTATCATGAAAATGATCAACCCCCTTTTTGAAACAACAAATAAAATCTAATATGACAATATCATATTAGAATTTGGACTTAAGGTAGAAGAATATTCTAACTAAATATATGAAAATATAGAAAGTCCAAAAAAAACAAATTTTGTATTTTTAATGCAAAAATTAGGATAATTTCATTATGTATATAATATTTAATTAATATTATGAAATTTTTCATAACTTTTCTTTTATAAAATTTCATAATTTCATTAAAAAAATTCATTGAATTTCATAAATTAGATCTCCATAAATTTAATGAAAAATGTTCTTTATATATATGAAATTGTTCAATAGTATTTACTTCTTTTTTATAAAATATCGTCATTTCCTGAGAGAATAATCTTTTATAATTTTTATTTTTTTTTTTTAAATAATTTTTTATTATTAACTTTGGACTATGAAATTTTTTTATAAATCATATTAATTTTTTCGAATTTTTTTTATGACCCTTTTTTATTTAATGAATTCTTTCTTTAGATATATTTTGTACATCTGTAAAATATGCTACGATTTAATTACTCCTTTTGCATTTGCTAAGTACTTTTTATTTATCTACTCCAGCTTACCAACGACAACAACCCACTATAATAAATAATAGTAAATTAAATTGCTTCATAGATTTTATGAAGCTCTTCATTGGCTGAATGATTTATTCATTGGACGAGTGGCCTATTAATTTTATGAAGAGTTCCATTAATTTTATGAACTTTTCATAAACATTGACTTTAATGAAACCTGTTTCATAGATTCTATGAAAAGTTTCAATGGACGAGTTCCAGTGACAATTTTCATTGAAACTATGAAGAAATTTATTACTGAAGTGATGATAATTCTCTTAGTGTGTGATGAATATCGAAAACGATTTGATTTTCAATGGTAAATATTTTACGATCTGTACAATACCAATTATTTTTTATTTCCTAATTTAGATGTCCGGCGTCAAATAAAACGATAAATAATAATTTGTAGCCAATTTGATTTTCGCGAAACTAATTATTCTAGATTGAAACACTGTTCGTTTTCGTTTTCGATTTTCATCACACCCCTGAGTGTGTAGGACCCGAAATCCTGCTACCCTTCAATACAAAGTTTTTTTTATCATTTAAATTTAATCATATCGTATTTTATTAACTTATATCCAATTTGATCGGGACAAAATTCGGATATAAGTTTATCATTTGATATAACTTTGTATCCTTGTAAATACAATTATATCCGATTTGATACAATTTAATATAACCATTTTTCGGATGAAATTATATCCAGTTACATATTGCAAATATATCCATTCACATATAATTTTATATACACTTTTTTACTCGGGAATACAAATAAATTTGTGTCTAATAATTGGAAATTGCAAAAAAAACTGTTAAAATTTGTTTGTAAAAAATAATTTAATTCAAAGTGCGTTCATTTAAACGTTCGTGTAAACTCGTAAAATTACCACTAGTTTAAAAAAGTGCGGTTTAATGAATACCTTTATTATGTCTACTACAAATGCTATTTATGATGAGATTTTTGATAAATAATATTTTTTTTTTAATTCAAGTGAAAAATTAAAAATTAGTTTTATTTCATATAGAGCATTTTGATTTTAAAGGGGAATGTTTCAATTGAATAATACTTAAAAAAGTAATAATAAACAGTTGTAGATTTGGAGAAAATATTAAGCTTAAACTCCCGCTAGCACCACACATGCACAATTTACCAATTCATCTGTATCTAAAAGGCACAGTTGGGCTGCTATCTAAGAAAAAAGGATACAACAATGTATTAAGTAGATATTATGACACGCGCCGTTATAACATGTTGCAGTACATAAGATTAGATATTATCTACATTGGATTTTTATTTTAATTTAGCTATTAAATTAAAAAGGAATTTAATAAAAACTTTTTGTTTTTATGGAATATGTAGTTGGGGTATTTCTTAAAAGTAAGGCCTGTAGAGTGGTGCACTTCAATTTTGTTGTAAATTAGGTACGTTGTAGAGCAGACAAAACTGTTAAAAACATATTTTGTTTTTAGCCCAGTGCCATTTATGGTGTGTAAAAAAATTTTGTTAACTTTTTTTTAACTCAAATTAAGTTACCTGTAAATACTTTTTTACACATCTTAAAAAATTAACCCATTTTTTGCCAACAGCAGCTGAATATTATGTTTTTTAAGATCTGGGCTACGGTGTAAGACTTATATTTCACTTACAATGGTAAAAACATATCTACACTGGGTAGAAATTACGTAAAGCATGGGAAAAAATTGTCATCCCGATCAAAAACACATTATATCTAGCTTATGTACATTTGATATTTTATTTATTTATTTTATTTTATTTATGTATTTATTTATTTAATTTTTCACATATCCTGTGCAACAAGATTAAATCTCATAATTAAAGTACAGGAAAGCAGTTTGTCGAAATTAGACATTGCAAATTTTATAAAACTTAAAAATACATTTTAATATATAATTTATTTTATTATCACAATTTTTTAAAAACAAATTTTTAAAAAATAAAATAATTTGGTGATTTCGTCAGATTGTCAACAAAGATGGAAACAAAATTAAATATCGGCAAATAAATTGAAAAGAAATTATTTAAAGTTTTATGCGTTGCTGTTGAGTTGTTGGTTTGCTGAAAGTTATCCCCAAAGACGTGCAGCATTTATATAAAAGTGCCATTCAGACACATGATAATGGTGATTTGGTATTATAGTCTTTCTACCCCTACACAGAGAGAATTTTGCTGGACGAATTTGAATGAAATTTTTCGGTAAACTAATGAAGTTTCCTTCACAAAATAAATTTAAAATATTTTATGAATCTAGTTTTAATGAAACTTTTTCATTGAGTGTATGAAAGTTTTAATAAATGAAATTAATTTTTTTACAAAATTTTATGACAAATTCTATTAATTCAATGAAAAGTTTCAATGGACGAGTTCCAGTACTACTTCCTTATTTTTATAATATCATGCAGATAATTCTCTCAGTATAACGGATAAGGCAAATTCTATAACAGTATAGAGATATGCAGTAGTTTTGATTTAACTGCCTTTTTCTTAAGTGCACATTTCCTATAACTGCACAAAATTTTCGTTTCGTTTTTATTTTACAATATTATGTACGCAATTGTCTTCTTTAAGTGCACTTTTCGTAACTGTGCATTTAAGATAACTGCCTCATATTTTTGGCAGTTTTACATTATTTTCATAAAAAAGATCACCGTTAGCTGCCTATTGTGTTTTGCTTTGTTCTTCAATTCTAGGAAAAAAAGAGTAAAAAGGTTAAAGTCGGGCATGCCGACTATACAATACCCTACACCAGTCTGGTGTATTGTTTGGATCCGAAATTCGAATGGGTTAAAATGGGGCTTGTGTCAAAATTTTCTATAATGTGAGTCAGCGCACCAAATTTCATTAAAATATCTTAATATTTGCGACCTGCAGTTTGTAACCAAGCCAATTTTGGGGGGACCCTTATATGGGCACTAGTTCTAAACATGGACCGATGTTCACCAAAATCAATAGGCTTCGTCCTTGGGCCAACATAGGTCTGTGTACCAAATTTCATCAAAATATCTTAATATTTGCGACCTGCAGCGTATAAACAATATAATTTTGGTGGGACCCTTATATGGGCACTAGGTCTAAACATGGACCGATGTTCACCAAAATCAATAGGCTGCGTTATTGGGCCAACATAGGTCTGTGTACCAAATTTCATCAAAATATCTTAATATTTGCGACCTGCAGCGTATAAACAGTATAATTTTGGTAGGACCCTTATATGGGCACTAGCTTTGAACAACAAGGGAGTTTATATGGTTTGTCGAAGTAAAATGTTTATTAAACAGTATTCCGAGATTTTTAGCTACTTCGACGATCTCAATTCTTCCTTCATTTAAAACTACTTCATTCTCCATAACCGGTACACTACGTTGTCTATGAACTAAAACACACTTAGATTTTTGTGGATTTAGACAAAGCCCATTTGCTGAAGCCCTGAATATATTTTATCCATATCATAATTAATATCAATCGATTGCAATGGACTACTCAAATACAATTGCCAGTCATCTGCATACATGTGCAGTTTACAATATGTAAGCTGATTAGGCAAGTCATTCACATACAACGAAAAAAGGAGAGAACCAAGAATCGACCCTTATGACACTCCTCTAGTAAGGGTTAACGAATTAGACCAAATATCATTTACATATACAGATTGTGTAAGTTCTTTTAGATTTCGATATAAGAGCTGAGTTGATGTAGAAGAAAATTGGAAAAAATTTCTTAATTTCATACATAAAATAAGTGGTCCACGATTTCAAAGGCTTTGAGTGGTCGAGCAGCACTAGGAAATTTACTTTACCATCATCCAGTTTATGCCGAATATTTTCTGATACATCGATCAAAGCTGTGGCACAGCCACGATTTGAGCGAAAGCCAGATTGTTTATCGAACATCAGACCTTTATCCTTTATATATTTACTGATTTACGAATGTAAAATCTTCTCTAATACTTTTGAAAGAAAGCATTTGTTTTCGGGAGTGGTATAATTTTAGCGTGCTTCTATTTCATCGGAAAAGTGCTTTTTGTAATGATTGTATTAAAAAAATGTGTAATATAAGGCAGAAGAAATGGCATAATTATCTTTAAAAATTGTGGGTGCATATATCGTATCCTATTGATTCGTATTTATTAATGAAAGAGTTGACATAATGTCAAACTGGGCGACACAATAAAATTTAAACATATCATAATCGAGAGCGGAGTTGTTTGTAGTTGACGTGAAATTGTAGAAGTTATAATTCATTTGGACCACTGGTAAATTAGTAAAGGCACGGTTTAAATTATTAGCATCAATATAGGAGTTGTTTTTTTTCAACCTTTCCAATACCGTTTTCACGGATAGTTTTGCAAGTTTTTTTTCGATTCAATAGCATATTCAAAGCGTTTTGAGTAATATTTTCTTTTTGCAATCCTAATTTTATTATTGACATTAATTCTAGCGACACGATATTCATCTTCCAGTTCGTGAGTACGTAACATCTCTTTTTTCAATAAATACTCTTAAATACTGTTTTGCTGTGTTAGTTCATTGAGAGCAGTCGTACTGTGAGGGTCTTTTGTAATTGCGTATTAATCCTTTCCCAAAGTTGCCTACAAGCAACTTCGTTGTTATGCGCCTATAATCCCGTTATATATATATACCCCTAAATTCATAAACGCTTTGTAAAATTATAGGAGGTTTATTGAACAAATTTTGTATGAAAATGACGTTTTGTAAACCTGCTATAACTTCACAAAGCATTTATGAATTGAGGGGATAAAATATACTTTGATTATAAACATCATAATATATATATATATACACTAAGAATATAAGAATATTTCTTCCACAAAAACAAAAAATCAAACAAAGAACAAAAAAAAAAAAACAATTTCTTTATTTTCTAACAAATTTTTTTACTCAGTAACATTGAAGTTCTACAATAGCTGTGTATAATTTCATATAGCAGTCTTTGATAGTGTTCATTTGCGAGCTATTTTTGATAGTGTCCACACACATTTTTTTTCACAGCAAAATTTAAGGAAAAATAAAATTTTTGTTTAAATTAGTCTCAAAATTTGTGTGATGAATAAAACTCAAAAAATCAAAAATTTTTATGTAGAGTAATAGAAAAAATATAAAATTAAAATTTTCAAAAATATCTTAACCCGTTCGGGACTGGTAGCATATTAATTTTTGATCTTTAATGCCAAATATCTCCGCTAGGCTGCTGCAAAGCCATAAAAGTAATAAAAAGATAGTTCTTTGGCATAGATCTACGTTTTCAATAAGTTTGGTCGGAAAATTCCCAGCCATTTAAAGTTGGGGTCGAAAGGGTTAAAGAAAATAAAAGAGACGAAAATGGCGATAATTAAAAATAATGAAAACTGGATTAAATTTATAAATGAATATAAAAATTTTCGACAATTATTGGACATAAAATGTGATAGCTAAAAAAATAAAAAAACAACAGCATATGAGAAATTAACAATTAACAAATTAAATAATTTGGTTTCCTTCCGCGCATATTTGATGTGATCAGTTCGACAAACAAACAGAACTGATGTTTCGTTTGAGGTTTTGTTTGTATGTGGAATCGTCTGTATTAAAAAATGTAAAAAAATGAAACACATGTTCTGTGACGAATGTTCCTTCGTATGTAGGCAGAATTATAGCTGCTGAAAACCATGGTTTACTATTTCCCGTAATATTTTTGGATTTTAATGAGACAGCATCATCGTAGGGTCACTGAATATTATTCTCAAGAAATGACAATGATCAATATTAGACATAAAATATATATTACTCCAGTCAATTTGAAAAAAGTTAGAACGTAACAAATTATGGCTCATACGCTTAAAGTCTCGATAGTAACAGGTCTGATCTATTTGTTAAATTCGGAAATCAAATGTTACAAATATCTAATCGTGCTTTGAAAAACATGGTGCTGAAACCCGGTCATACAATCTAACATTTGAGTTGTTAGTAAATGAATGTTATTTTAGTTTGACTCAAGATCATAAATTAATATCACTTTCTGTTTAAATTATTTTCAAATCAAAGAAAGATGATACAATTTTTACAAGTAAATTACAAAGAATAAAAATTATTGAAAAAATTCGATAAGACCAGCAAGGCAGAATGCGCATTTTCGGCTTTCGCTACAAAGCCATCATCAGTGCCTTTCGCCTTTGAGTGGGTTAATATTTTGATATTCGTCTACTTATATGACTGTTGAAAGCAAATCGAGTTTGTTATCAACAACTCAACTTAGACTAACATCAACGAAATTTAACAATGCTATTTTTATCGTTTTGTTATTATTACTCTTTTTTGCTTTGAACCTTAATTCTTAAGATATCTCAGCTGATTCTATTCAACTCTGTGTATGATAAACACAGATTTTTGAATTACAACGAACCGTTAAATTTAAATGTATGTTATTAAATTATATTTTTGCACCGTGTCAATGTGTTTAAGATGAATGGAGTTGTTAGCAACAAAGAAGATATCAAGCAATGTGCTACTTGTAGTTGTGTAGTGTGTTGGAATAGTTAGTTTAACGGGCATGAGTCCGAGTGATGACATTTTAACAGAAAAACTAGATTCGCTTAGAAAATTGGAATTGAAATCGCCAAATATAACAATATCGTTATAGGCAACGGTTAGAGTTTCCAATTTTAATAAGATATTCTTTAATGTGGCCTGTAAACGCATCCAACAATATGCATACGTACATAATATTATTTATAAATTAAACTATTTTAAAAAAATATCTTCTACATAAATGTGCTGTTATTTTTCAAGAAGTTTTCTAGCTTCTTCATTTAATTCAATTGAGGTAGACTTCCATTTTGTTCAAATATTGGACATATGGATCTGATGAACACAGAAAAATGGTAAGAAAGTCCTTATTAGTAAAACATCTAGACAATTTTCGAAGGCAAACAGTCTCTTTTTACAGAAAGTGTATCACGGTATTCGGGGAAAATAGGGCAGTTTTTTCATTGGTTCACTTGTAACTACATGTACATATTTTTTTTTGTCAATTTTAAATCTAAAAAGTCCTAACGCTTCTTCTTGGTTAAACTTAAGATCTTCAGTTGGAGTAGGAAAGCTGTTAAAAACTCTTTTTGTGCTACTGGGGTTCGCTTCCACTATTTTATCAATTATTGCAATTTAGTTTTTCTTATTTTGTGTTGGACGTATTTGATGCAGAAACGATTTCTTTATCATTTTGTGAGAAATTTCATCATTTACCTTTTCAAGTTTGCGTCTTCATGACTGTTCACTGCATTCATTAATTGATTTTGCTGGTGGCCCTTTTTTACCACTTCTATTGTCAGTAGTGTGTAACTCTTTGAAAACAAGTTCATTTTTCCACCATTTATTATGTAATTCAAAAAACTTCTCCTTTCTACGACTACAATATTGATAACGTTTTTTTAAATTTTTAAAAAAAATTGTCACTTTTTTTGTGTATAACAACTTCTTGTTCATCGGGGTATGCGTGTCGATTTTCGACACGCATACCCCCCAATTTTTTTACAATTGGTCCCAAATTAACCCTTTCGACCCCAACTTTAAATGGCTGGGAATTTTCCGACCAAACTTCGTGTAAATCTAGATCTATACCAAGTAAATATTTTTTATTACTTTTATGGCTTTGCAGCACACCCTAACGGAGATATTTTGGATTAAAGTTCAAACATTAACATGCTACCGGAACCGAACGGGTTAAGATTTTTTAAAATTTTAATTTTATATTTTTTTCTATTACTAAACTCTACATAAAAGTTTTTGATTTTTTCAATTTAATTCATCACACAATTTTTGAGACTAATTTAAATAAAAAATTTATTTTTCCGTAAAATTTGCTGTGAGAAAAAATGTGTATAAACTAGTATTTCCAATTATTCGACATAGGCTGTTAACCGGCTAATGCATTATTGGAAAAATCACTTAAATTAATTAACCGGTTATTCGGTCGGTTAATAATGTTTAGTTGATTTCTTATTTTGGTAAATGAATGTTCTTTAGTTTGACTCTAGATCATAGATTAATATCACTTTCAAGAGTAATAATAACAAAGGATAAAAATAGCATTGTTAGATTTCGTTGATAATAGTCTAAGTTGAGTTGTTGATAACAAATTCGATTTGCTTTCAACTGTCACAAAAGTAGACAATTATCAATTATTAACCCATTCAAAGGCGAATGACACTGATGATGGCTTTGTAGCGAAAGCCGAAAATACGTATTCTGTCTTGCTGGTCTTATCGAATTCTTTCAAAAATTTTTATTCTTTGTAATTTATTTGTAAAAATTGTATCATCTTTCTTTAATTTGAAAATAATTTAAACAGAAAGTGATATTAATTTATAATCTAGAGTCAAACTAAAGAACATTCATTTACCAAAATAAGAGATCAACTAAACATTCGCCTCATTCAATTTAAATAAAACGCTAATTTTGTTTAATCCCTAGTATGTAGGTTTTATTTATTTCCTACTATGTAGGTCTTTATTTATTACCTACTATGTAGGTTCGAGTCTATCTTAAAACTAAACTAAAAAGTAATAAGTAAGAGTACCTAAGGAAACCTATAACAATAAAATTTTGTCGAAATAAACAAAACGACACAAAAATAGCTGAATACAATTTCTGCTGGACATATGCAACTTGTGTTGAAATAAAAAATAACAGAATACAATTTCTGCTGGACAAAAATGCAGACGTTGCGTCTGGAAATTGAATACCATTGGTACTCTACATACAGTGTGTTAACTACTCCCCCCTTTAAGATGCAGACGTCCCCGTCTGTTCAAGCCCACGAATGACATTCGTGATTTCAACTTTCCTCTGTCTCTTAATTATAAAGAGTGAGGTAAAAATTACAAAGATTAATATGAATAGTGAGGTAGAGGGAGGTGTAAAAGGCTCCTCTGATGTTAAAATTTAGATGAGAAATTACCTCTCTATTCTCAATGTTCAATTCATTAAGGTAACGAAGCGATAAAATGGACAAATGATCCGAGAGATTGACCGTATGAGCAATAGGTGATTCAGGTTTCAGGAAAGTTAGTTTTCGAGAATTTTCAAATCTCGATGTGTTAACAAGAAGTTAATTTTGAAAGGTAATCAGATACTTATGTGCCTTTGGCAAGTGTTCTGTTTTCGCCTTGAATAGTTATATTCGAAGGCTGGTCGTTAATGATAGTTATGCCATCATCAACAAATAAGAGGTATGGCGTAGTATGTGCAGAAGTTTTTCTGCATGTAGCTGTGTAATTACTCAGCAAGCCTTCGAGACGCGTATTGTATTTGCCTTCTAATAACTGACAAATGTTTTAGTGTTTTCAGCAAACTATTTTGTACCCTTCATGATCCTTTTTACCAGAGCCCAATATTTTTCAATGGGTCTGAGCTCTGCGCAGTTAGGTGGATTTGCATATCTGGATTTGCATACTATATTTCAATAAATAATCGAATTATTTTTTTACGCATTTCTATTTCACAGCTCATTTTCAAGCCAATAAGTACCGAATAATTTTAAAACTTGACATGAGGATTTGTACATATTTAGCAAAGGCATCTTGATTAAAAAAAATTTTATTTGAAAAAAATTTACAATTATTAATGTGTGCACTAGTTTCATCGAACGCAGTCTTTATATATATATATATAATCCTTTAAATTCCTAGGAGGAACATAGGGCCACTTAATTATGGGGAACTTAATTAAAAAAGTTATAACATCTTTATTTTTAACAACCTTTAATTTCGAATTTGCAATAATTTCGCTTATGCTTACTCTAGAGTCTATTTCGGATTTTAACATGAAATTTATTTCTGTCCTATTCAGTAAGACAGGATTTATTATTTGGAGTTTCGCAAGCCCTACTGATAATTCCCTAATAACCGCCCTATTCCTTGTTTTCAACAAGTCGTAAAGTTGCTCTGTATCTATTTCCGAGGTTCTAGAATTTGCAAGTCAAATATTCACAGTTTGCGTAAGGTTGTTGATCTGAGACTGCAATTGGGTATTTATGATTACCTATTTATTATTTGCTGATACAAGTTCATCTTGTCCATTACGGACTTCGCTAAAATCATCGTAGTCAGGCGTGCCCGCAATATAGTTTAGTGCTTTCCCTATAAAGTTTATTCCACGCGTACCTGTGATGGATGGTAAGCGAATCCATCATCTTAATAATCTGATCCAGGTTGGCTTCCAATCATTTCTTCATATGAGATTTAGGAAACAGGTCAACAAGCTTCCTTGTCTCCTAAGTCAGTTCACCAAAGGAGGTCAAATTCGTGATGTGGGGCAAAGCCCTGAAATCGTATAATGCCATGAAGAATAGTCGAGGATAGTGTTAGCTTGAGTTTCAGAAATCTGTAATAAGAAATTTGATGTTGTCCTTATGGACTATTTTATTGTCAATTTTGAGTGTGGTTCCTAAATCCTGTTGAACTATCCTTTCGACAAAAACCTTGCTAAACTTATTGCCTAAACGCTTGTTGACTTTAACGAAGACCTTATCACCGGGAACATACGTACTAGCGACTGTGTTCCTATTGTGGAAATCCAAGTCGGATTTTTGTTTCGTTACGATCCTTGAAGGAATTTTTCCTTCAGATCCTCTGGTATGGCCTCAATAATATCAATTGATCTCATTCCGGTAGTGCAATGAAGTGATCTGTTATATATTGATGTAGCAATGAGAACCAGGTCAAGCGGATCAGCAGAAGAGTCATCTATCTTAAGACATCTTGCGATTTCTGTTAATGTGCTATGAAACTGCTCCAACTGTCCATTAGATGAACTCTGGAGTGTGGGATTGCATAAATGTCCGCATCAAAGTTATTCCTGATGAGTACTCTTATTGGAAGTTAAGAGATTTCTCATTGTCGCATACTATCACCTTTGTATTCTTAAAGAAATTCAATATTTCTAAAAGAGCTGGTTTTATATCCACGATCGCTCTTGAAGCGATGGGCTTAACGATAGCAAATTTAGAGAATTTGTCCAAACATGTCAGGAAGAATTTTTTATTGGTGCTATAGATGTTTACGTGTAGTATTTCCGCTATTAAAGATGGTATGGGAGTCTGGGATATCTGCTGTTTCTTGGGATGCCTCAAATATTTTGCCTCTTGGCATGTTTGCAACCCGATATGATTTGTGTTAATAACCTCCTCATCCAATTGATCATTAGGGTTACAAATGTCATTAACATATTTGTTAGTATAGCGAAATTCTACTGAGGGGTAATTCGAAATTAAAAAATGCTGAATCTGTGCCAAGGTGTGTAAGTCGCAACATATCGCATTCACAACTCGTGGATTGATGGAGGCGTCAATTGAATCGAGTAGATCATTAATAGTTGCGTATGAAATGCGATGACGGATGCGATCCTTAAAAATTATTTTCGTCTCTTTTTTCACACGATCCTCCTGGGCAAGGATAATCTGGTTCTTGAAAGCGTTAATTGGATTCTTTATCGCTTTATCTTTGAGTTGGGATTTCTGTCGGAAACAGAAAAAGTTAAGGGCTGATGATCCGTAAAAATATTGAGGCCCCTTACCCCACAAAGGCAATGCCTGAGTGTTTTAAGTGCCCACACAATGGCCAATAATACCCTCTCATTGGTCGCGTAATGTTCCTTGGTAGGTTCCAATTGCGTGAGAAGAAGTATCCGTAGTAGGAACGAACAGTTTATCGAAATCGAGGTACACAAGGAGAACATCCTCGGAAGCGAGCACTTTCTTCAACCTTCCAAAAGCGGCCTAGGCATCACTGTCAAGCTCTATGCACACCAATTTAGATTGCTTGGTACCCACGTGTCCATTTTCCCCACGAAAATATTTAGTCAATGGTTTTGCGATAGCCCCGTAATCCTTCACGAATCGTTTATAATAGCCCGCGAGTCGTAGGATCTCAAACCCCTTAAGGTTGACGGCGTCTGGTAATTCATTATTGCCTTAATTTTACCTGGACACGTTCTAATGATTATAGTTGAAACAATGAATCTGAGATATTCTACGGAAGTTTAAAAAAATTTCGATTTCTCGAGCGACATTCGCATTGAGCAGCTTCCCCAAAATTCGGTCAATGTCATTAATATGATTCTGCTTAGAGTCAGAAAATATAATGCTATCAGTTGTGTTTTCGACTTAACTATTTCCGTTAACTCATAAAAAAACTCAAAGTGCATAAAAACGCGTTTAAGATGAAAACTAACATTACTTTTCGTATGCACGTTAACTTTCAAGACGGATAATTATCAACGTTGAAAACTCAACGTTTATACATTTTCAAATCTAACGTAACTTATTTGCGTTACTTCCTAAAAACTTTTGCTGACGTACGAACGATTATAACGAAACAATTATAAACATAACAAAACGACAAAAAAATAGCAGAATACAATTTCTGCTGGACAAAAATGCAGACGTTGCGTCTGGAAATCGAATACCATTGGTACTCCTCATACATTGTGTTAACTTATTTAAATCTTTTTGATCGGGTACCTTTAATTTTGTCAAAGCTTATTTTTTAAAAAAAAAGTACTAAAATTTAATTTTAAACCAGAGACCCAAAATAACTGTTATATTTCTAAAAAAGTCACCATCCAAATTTATTTAATTATAATATTTCAATAATGCACTATATTTTATAAATCATATTGCACAAAAAATCACAAAGTTTGGCAAAGATTTTAATTTTTTCAATTTTTATATTTTACTCTATAAATTTCTGTTGTTTTTTGATTTTTATTTTAAAACTTTTTATAAAAGTTACAGAATGATTTTTTTTGAAAAAATTAAGCACTAACTTTTTTATTTGATAATAAAATAAAAATTACAAATTGACCTAAATTGAATGCCGGAAGTTGCTGGAATATACATATTTACTCACTTTAAATCACTGTTCAATCTTTTATTAACACTAGTTGACATCATCAGGATATTATAATTGGTGAAGTCATTGGTTCCATGGCTTTTGATTTATATTCTTAATTGTTATTTTTTGATAAAGAAAAAAAATCACAAAATAACTTTTATTATTTTTGAAAAAATAAAAATCGTGTTTGGATTGTTTTTGTTTGGATTAAAAATATAAATCAAACAGAGCAAATAAACAGAAAATTAAAAATACTCAAACAGGAAATAATTGTAAAACAATCACTTTTTTGAATAAAAGTTATAACTGTTACGTCCCTGTTTTAAACGGTAATTTACTATCTACCAAAAATTACATTCAATAAACTGGGGTATTAAATAATTTAACAACAAGTTTTCAAAATCCATATTTACCCAACAAACAATTCGGACCGTTTACGCACCGTTTTCGGTCCGTCATTGACGGAATCCAACTCCGTTTAAGTACCGTTTTCTAGATCCGTATCAGAGAACGGTTTGAGTACATTCGTTTTTATTGTGCAGTCATACCATTTAATGCTTTTGTCATGTATTCATTCAACAACAATAACTAAAGCTATTGCTATTATATACATTCATTGTTTTTGATGAGTGGTTTTTACGCATTATTTTTATAATGCCACTACATGTCAAGAAACGAAATGAAGAGGTGACGCATTAAAAAAATAAAATCAATCACAACATTCATTTAGTATTCGTTGACCTGTTGCAGTATTTTGAAAAATGCAGTGTGAAGAAATTTCCATTTTTTTTATTCAAATATGAAATATATATATATTTTCTCATTTTGTTAATGTTTAAATAAAATAAATACCAAAAATATACTAAAATATTTGACAGAAAAAAATTTTAAATTTTTATACAACCAACATTGAGACCATTCGTAACAATCGGTTTGTAGTCATACCAATCATTTTATATTCGTTGCTTTTGTGAGTGTTAGGTAAGATTAACAGAAGACATGCAGTGCAATGCATGGCTTTCGTCATACTCACTTTTTTTCAATTGTGTCTGTATTGCTTTACTGAAATGATGTGTATTGACAACAACATGCACATTTTTTGTGATTGCATTCTAAAGCATAAAATAGGGCATTCAAACCGTTCTCTGATCCGTATACGGACCAGAAAACGGAGCTTAAGGAACATCGCAACTGATTCAAACCCATTGAAAGCCAGTCAATGACGGACCGTTATGTTGTGTGAAAAACGGACAAGTCCGCTTAAAGTTCGTCAACGACGGACCGCTTACGGACCGTTCTGTCATGTAAAAAACGGACAAGTCCGTTGAAAGTCCGTCAATTCCGGACCGTTGTGTTGTATAAATAACGTAGTGGCTTACGGATACGGAGCCACTACGTTATTTTTGATTTTGAAATAAAAACGGATTTTCATGATTATATTGACCCTATTTTTATAAATTATAAGCAGAGCTTTGAAGAATTAATTCCTTAATTCAATTTTTCAATTCTGAATTAAAAATTCGATGAACTAATTCACAAAGCACCATATATTGAATGGACTTAATTCATATTTGTTTTCGTTCGATTTATTTTGTTACGAATGAATTCAATTACTATAGTTCTTTTTATTAAATCAAATGAATTAATTCACTGGTGAACGCGTTCAATATTATAAATCGAACGGCAAAAAAGTGAATTAATTCCTTACTGAATTAATTCACCACTGAATTCATTCAATTTCATTTTCATTAAGTGAATTTAAAAAAAATAAAATTACATTCAGTGAATTAAAAAAAATAAAATTACGTTCAGTGAATTAAAAAAAAAATACGTTCATTGAACTCAAAGCCTGTTTCCGTTCAGTAGAAGAAAACATTTATTTACAAATAAAATTTGTAACTAAGCAATTTTACAGCGTTTGCTAGTGAAAATAAACAAATTACATATACTATGTATATTAAGTGTTAGAGAAACCCAATGCACTTTATCAACCTACATGATTAAAAAATAAAGCCTTTTACTATTAAAAATAAAAACTTTACAGATACAGATGAATTTGGAAAAAATATAACTATTCATTTTTCAAATTTATGCTTCCCAGCAAAATGTAGATGCTTCGCTATGACGTATTTCATTTATACGTTTTTACAATACAATGTTTTCTTCTACTGAACGGCAGAAAACAGGCTTTTAATTAAGCATACGTAATTTTTGTTTTTCAATTAAGTAAACGTAATTTTTTTTTTCAATTTAGTGAACGTATTTTTTTCTTTTTTAATTCACTGAACTTAATTTAATGTTTATTTAATTCACTGAATGTAATTTTATTTTTTTTTAATTCACTGAATGTAATTTTATTTTTTTTAATTCACTGAATAAAAGTGAAATTGAATGAATTCAGTGGTGCATTAATTCAGTAAGGAATTAATGAATTAATTCAGTAAGGAATTTTAGAATAATTTGTGTACTTAAAAAAAAACAAACTAATACCGATGAAGTCCGTATTTAACAGTACGGAAACGGATACACCAAAACGGAGTTAAAACGTGTTATGTTCGAAATCCGATTATACGGTCCGTTTGTGTTCCGTACAAGCACATGCTATTACGGATACGTGCATACGGACCATTAACGTGCCGTAAAAGCTGGATTTATGGCTCCGTACGTTGCGGACAGTCCGTAAAAATGTTTCTTGGGTATAGTTGAAGATTTACCAGGATTTAAAATTAAATATTTAAAACCTTGATTGTCTTTTCTCGCTTCAAAACAGGCTTGAAAATAAAGTCAATACTCATCAGAGTACCGGTTCTGAATAGTTTGCAAGCGGTGAGGTGATCAAACTATAATTTGTTATCATTATTTTTAAATTAGTGATAAATATTTTTCACCGCTCCTTCACAAATCATTCGTAATCGGTACTCAGCACTCTTGTTACAGGTTATTATTATTTGTTCAGTACCGAAATATCGATTAAGGCAAATTATCGGGTATGTTGAAATAGTTCATTCCACAATAAGAATAATTTTCTTCTACAATTATATTTAATGACACCATGTAAACAAAACCACACGGTTCAAGAATACTTTTTTGGCACCTGTCATTGGTAATACTTGTATATTAGACCGACTCACGAAAAAAAGTAAAAAAGCGCCCCCTCAAAATAAACCTTTTTTTAAACTTTTTCTATACATTTACTTTGCATCAAATTAAAAAAATATTTAATGTTTAAAATTAAAATTTTGTCTGGCACTGGCTGGGCTTAATATTTTAGCTTTAGT
This sequence comes from Leucophora obtusa, assembly GCA_949987735.1. Classification (NCBI taxonomy): domain Eukaryota; kingdom Metazoa; phylum Arthropoda; class Insecta; order Diptera; family Anthomyiidae; genus Leucophora; species Leucophora obtusa. Next base: position 16,531,872 of record OX465300.1, read on the forward strand.
ACATAAGATTTGATAAACTTATTGTTAGTTCACTGTTGTGAAGATTCAGTAAATAAAATTATGAAAAAAATAAACCTTGTTTTGTTTTATGATGATTCCCAAAATATTACGGGTATAGCAATGAGATCTCACGAGCTGGACCATTTTTAAAAAAGTTCTTTTTTATTTTTTGTTAGAAATTTGCATCTTAGCTAAAGACAACATACTCAATATGGGTATCATACGAAAGGTTTTTTAGAGGCGCGTCCAGCGGTATATATAACATGTTCAAGAATATCCTGACGTGTCCTATTTTCAAGAATATTCCATAAAAAGCAAATTTTTTAATCTTTTGTACAGAGATATTTGTGATTGAAATGTCAAACTTACATATCATAATCTATAGACGATTTAAGTGAACACTTGTTCAGATTTTTTTGAAATTCTCGATTTTTCGCGTTTTATCAGAAATTCAATGTGGTGGAAACAATATGTTCTAAATATGGATACCAAAACTTTTCTTTTGACAAGGTTTCGTTATTTGTAACGACTTCGCCCACCAACCTTGAAAAAGACTCGCAAATTGTATTACTAACGAATAACATAATCATTTTTTTTTTAAGTTCTGATTATAAATATCTGTAAGGGTAACCCCACTATTTACAATATAGGATTAAGTTTCCTGTTATTGTTGTTGGTACGTCAAGTGGGGTCCTTAAGACCTCTTATAAACAATTTAAAATACTTCAGAAGTACACTTGATGTACCCCTTGTTAAATTTAACGTAAGTTAAACCCTCTTATACTTTAATGTAGCAGCATTTATATAAATTCCCAATCAACGACATATAACATTTTTAATTCATATTTTGCATTAGATTATTAATTTGCCACCATTCCTTATTGTTTATAATACAATTTGTTTTTGTTGATAAAGAACGACGACACTAAAAATATGAAAACAATATTATAATATTTTAACATGCATATCGTTAGCTGCAATGCAAAAGGACTTAAAATTTCTAATAATATATATGACAGAAATGTTAATCTAGTAAAAACTGGATTAGCTGCTTATTCAAGCATTAAACAAGTCGAGTAAGCCATATTTTAATCTGGTCGTTTTGAGGAGATCGCAAATGTCGAATTATTCGACACGAAAAAATTAGTTTCTGGAATAATTCCAAAAACATTCTTTTTTAAAAACCAAGAAATAGAAAAAAATAGGTTTACCAAATAATTCGAATACGGTTGTGACAATTCTAGCATAAAACTATGAAGGCAAAAAAATACTATCGGCACAATGTTGGAAACCGTTGGCGGTGGTCGGTTATACGTTAGCAGAACGTGAGATTAAAAATCTTGACAATATTGTCCTGTTACACGATTGATAATAACAGCCAACTGTTGGTTGGCTCTAACTTGCCAACTTTCCTATAACGTTGGCATATTTATGTGGTCTAAAAATAGATTTTTGGAAAAATTAAGAAAATGTAAGAAAAAACAGTTTAATATTTTTTAAAAAACAGGGTTATGATGGTAATCGAACCCTGATTGCCAGAATGTCGCTATGTTATCGAGACTTGAAATACGTATAGGTAAAAACTTAAATGAATGACAACATTGTTTGCAGCTAACTTACAAGCGTCGACAAAATGTTGGTTGACAGTAAGTGGCCAATATTCCCATGGTATTGGAAAAAAGAACAAATCGATGGTCAAACATTTTTTTTAATTTTATAAATAAGACGTGGTCCTGCTGTGATTCGACTTTAGCAGAACGCCAAGACAGCCAAAATATACGTGATTAAAAAAGATCTAAAGAAAACGATTATATAAAAAACTAAACTTAAAAAAATTAAATTTATATTTTTCTAAAAAAAAAAATATTGACTTTAAAACTTATTTTAACAAAGCGTAGTAGTGCCCTTCCAGAGTATTATTTTTGGTACCGTTGGCAATTTCTGTCTCGGCATTCATTTATAAATTAAATTATATAGGGCTTTAGAGTGTTACTTTAATCGATTGTTCTAAAAGTTGTACCGTGTGAATTTTTTAAATATTACAGATCAATAAAGTTCTATTTTAAGAATTTTATTGATAAAATCAATTGAAAATGCCACTAGCAATGCAAATGCAGTAAAGTTTTCATTTAAAAATTATTTAATTTTCTTAACCCATATTTTTCTGAATTAAGAAATCGTGCGAATTTTTCAACAAAAATTGGTATGGACTAAGACCGGTACCCAAATAAGATTTTTCTGTATTTTTTATTATCGCATAGCGGATATATTTTCAACCAAATTCGAAACGTTAACCCAGATTTTTTCAAAATTATATTTTTATTTTATTTTCTTAATTAAATTAATTAATAATCAAGATTTTTTAAAGAAAAGTAAATAGGCAATTTTTGGGAATTTTTTAAAAAATTTTTTATTTGTGATTTTTTGAGTTTTTTTTTTAAAATAGGACATTAAGATGTACTGATAATCTAAACATTTTTAAAATTTTATACTACCTAATGCTTTTTATTTCGCTGTTGTACCGAATACCATTTTGAAAATAAAGATTCTTGAAGTTCTGTCGTCATATGGCTACGCTAGTATAATAAGGGTTAAATACTCCCTTTTACATTTCAGCTTATGACATGTATATGTTTTAGTACTTTAGTTAAGTCTTATTTTGTTTACATTAAAATGCAATACAGGCTACATACTTACAGTACAGTGCCAAACAATATTAATTTAAATATCTCAGTATAGAAAATCATTACCAGATATGTGGTTATTTAACTACATCTCTGTTAATAATAACTAGTTACTTTTTTTATTATTTTTTTTGGTTTTTTTTTTTTTTTTTAATAAATACAGAATTTATTTACTTCAAATTATATACAGTCCTGAGGGCCATATATGCATGACTAATAAAAGCTAAAAGTATTGCGATGTCGCGCCATATGTATATGCTTACCAGTATTGACAAAAATAATGAGTCTTAAAATAGATAAAAAAAAAAAAAAAATTTTTATAAACCCAAATGATTCCCTTGTGTCTGTTAAATTTTTCAATAAAATGTTTTCTTTGTCCTATAAATCAGCTCTACAAATAATTTTTTATTATACATTTTTTTTAATAAAGTTTGCTCGTGCCTGGAATCGAACCTGGGCTCCAGATTGCCAGTCAATGGCTCTACCATCTAAGCTATATCGACATGTTATATTTCATAGATAAAATCATAATTGACGTGCTCGCACAAGTATGCCTACGTGTCAGCATACAAAAAAAAAAAAACAAAATTTAATGGTTACATAATCGTATATCCTTACCAGCGTTGAAAAAATATTGAGCCTAAAAATAAATTTTCACAAAAAAGTTACAAAAAATCTGTCATTACTAGTAGCCCAGAAAATAATAATATGTCATTACCCTTTCTATGCTGGGATTTTCTCTTTCTAAACCAATTAGGATTCTGTATTGATATTTCTTTATTAAATTAGAAAATTTATTCCCTACGTTACAAATATGAAAAAAAGCGGCCAGTATTTGGGGGCCAACATTAGCAAAACGCCCGGCCAAGGAAGCGCATAAGTAAAAAAATATATATTATCTAAAGCGAACAACTCAGAAAGTACACAGTGAGAATTCTACTGGAGGAGTTGTAATGATTTTATTTAGTAAACTAATGAAGTTTTCTTCAAAAAGTAAATATTTTTTTTTTTTCAAATTTGATGGAAAAGCTTCCTATAATTTAAGAATCTTGTTTTAAGGGGGGTAAATACTGTAACAGCAGCATTTTAAACAGCATATTTGAACGGTTGTCAAAAATTTAAATATCAATATTTTAAAAATTTTATTTTTTTATTTAAAGACATATTTCTGCAGTGTCGAGTTTTGCTAACAAAACTCGACAGGGTTGCCACTTCACTATTGGGCTTTTTTAAAAAAAGCCAAAATCGGCTCCCACTGTGCAGCCTTCATTAATTGTCGCAAAATAAAAATGTATAGTGATTCTAAATTCCAGATAAAATCGCTAGTCCTTACCGTGGCCCGATTTTATTTTTTGAATTTTTTTTAACAAAATTGCCACACATACTTAAAAATTCCATATAAAATTTATTTGACTAAGGTCCAAAAAAGAGCCACGATAATGACTAGAGGTTTTTGTTGCCTACGAAAGGAAAAAACCGGCGGTTAACCCGCCTTGGCTGTACAGTGGCAGCCGATTTTGAACTCATTGCTGTGGGAAAACGCGTTTACAGTTTAAAATTAATTTACGCTAAGAAAACAACAAAATTAAAAAAAAAAAACATATATGAGTAAAATTTAGATCTCCTAGTTTTCTACATGTGTACCAAATTTGGGACTAATCTGTTTAAGGGTTTTTTTTATATATAAAACCTAATAGTCTTAAAAACGATGGTATTATTCATTTCGATCAAAATGCTTTTATTTTTTCCAATTTTTAATTTATTTTGTGTTTGTTTCTTAATTTTTATATACATTGATTATTTTATAGCTTATAGAAGCCATCAGTACCTGCCCCATATGACGTGCTTTCGCCGACTATCGAGGAATCGTCATTGGCTTTTCTTTAAAGACTGCATGCAATTCTTGCATCTTTGGATGTAGTTTTTATCTTTTAATTCTGCCATGTTATTCTATATGAGACCTCTTATAAAAAAAATGAAGTAAAAATGCAAGAAATGTTAACACACATTTAACGTTTGGAATATTACTTCAGACTAAAATATATTTTACCAAAAAAACATGTGGACATTTTTTTCTCTGAATTTTTTTTGGAATTTTCAGATCATATAGATGGAAGTAAGTATATATATTAAAAATAAAAGTTGTGTCTAAATAAGTATTTAATTAAATCAATTAATATTTTGTTTGACTTTTAAATATTTTTGCAAATATTTGTTACATAATTATATGTTGTATAATTCCCAAACTTTTTCTTCTTAAACTGTATGCATATGTGACAGCGCATAGAGAAAGGGACCTAAGGGTAAAAAAATCAATTTTTTTTTTTTTTTTGGACAACATCTGAGCATCGAATGAGACCGATCCCATGCTCTCCTGACCTTAGGTCCCTTTCTATCCTTAGGTCCCTTTCTATTTTGCGCGTCACATATATAGAAAATTTTTAGTATAAGAACCAAAACCTTTGCAGTTCACAAACAAAACAAACACATATGCAGTGCCCCAAATATATAAACATGCCATACACACACTTTCTTACAATTTCATATTATTTTTTTTTTTATTTTTAATTAATATTTTAATTGATATTATTACTATTTTAATCGACATTTGTTTCAATTAATCGCATACAGTAAAGTGTTGTTTTTTCAAACGCGTCGTATAGACCAAATACAATTAATATTGTCATTAATATGTATTTTTATTAATTCTAATTTAATAGGTTTGATGTTAAGAAGAAGAATAAAAAGTTATAAACACATTAAATTTGCAAATCAGACTAGATCTAGTTTCTGCCTTTTTATGGACAGGCTTCATCAGTGATCTTCCATTAAATTGTATTATTGTTTATATTTTAATTGTCAGATTGTCTCTATATGAATAATTTCAGAAGTGATCAAACAGACATATACAAACATTCTACTTCAGATTTTCTCTGTTTATCTTCTTATTTCCTCCGTGTAACCTTTTCACAATTATTGCCACATTGACGTATGGTTTGTACGTACAAGTGCAGGCAATTTGTGTATATTGGAGATGGACAGCCAACAGGGTATACAATTTTTAGTAGTTAATAGTATCATTTGAGTGATAGGTGCAAAATAAATTAAAATTTTAATTGATATAATCAATTTCGTTGTTAAAATTCGTTTTTGGTTTTTTTCTGTGTATAGTCGATACTCCACTTAATGAAACTTTTTCATTAAGTGTATGAAACTTTAAATAAATAAAATTTTTACATTTTATGAAAAAATTCCATTAATTTAATGAAAAGTTTCAAAGACGAGTTCCAGTGGAATTTCATTGGTTTTATGCAAAAATTCATCAATATTATGCAGATAAATTTCTCAGTGTATCCCTACATGCAAGTGTGTTTCTTGTTGGTATTAACTATTTTTATTAATTTCGTAAAATTTAAAAATTTAATTTTGTAGAAACACACAGCATGATTTTAAATTAAATTCATTTTTCCTGGTGTACCGAGGGAAAAACAAGAATATATTTGGCTTATGTTATATACATGTGAAAACAATTTAATTTAAACCTTTATTGTTTGAAACCAAGTACCAAAAATATAAAGGTTTTCTAGAGTTTCTAATTTTCTGGTAATGTGCTGTATAACAGCAACAATACCTTGACGTACTTTTACATTGTTCTTTCTTATTTATACGAGTACTCACCCCTGTTCCAGATAAGTTTCGTTTTAAATTCGAATGAAATTATTAAATCACGCGAGCTTTAAATTAGGGTATCCCCAATTCACACATTTTATTTATTATTTCAAAATTTATTTTAAAACTTTCGAAAATATGTAGGTTTGTATTGCAACTGTTAAACAAAACATGCATATTTAAATGTCCGAATAAGTATTTTAGGAAATACAATTTTACGCAAAATACGAAGTAGTTTGGAGAGTTTTATAAAATATATTTTTTAACAATAAGTGTGTTTTTGCATTCCTGAATACCAAATTAGTAGAAAAATTACATTTAAATTACTTTAACCAGGCTTTTTTTATTTAAGATAAAAAGAAAATAATATTCGTATTTGAATCTTAGAATAGCAAAAAAATAGTCACTACGATTTTTATTATGTGAAAGTGGTTTCTGTGACAGGGGTGATTATTTGTCTTCCAGCGTACCAAATACAGGAGTAACTTTTTCAATACAGTTCATACGAAGGGACTATAAATTTATCAAATAAGGGGTTGTCTTTAATTCTATGGCACATAACGGTTGTTTATTATTAGGGCTCGGATTTTTTTTGAATTTATATTCGTATTTTATGTACATAAAATATGTATTAAAAATTGAAAAATATGCATTTAAAACTAAAGAAATATGAATTTATTATTGATTTATTTTATTGTTTATTAAAAGTAAGAAACATAACAAAAACAGTTCAGTCTCATTAACTTACAAATATATGTATATAAAATGTGTGTATAAAACTTAATTTAAAGCTTTATTTATGTAAATAACAAAGCTTTTTTATAATTTTCAAAAGAAAAACTTTGACGAATTGGTCTTAAAAAGCTTTTATGCATCGAAAATGATCGTTCCACTTCCGCGGAAGTTACTGGTACATATTTTAAAGCTGTTAGTTCCTTTGTGGAATTTTCGTTTTCACTTTCATTGCTGGAACTTAAACCAAAAATACTAGATATTTGTCTAACTTTTTAAAAGCCATCGCTTTTTAGTAAAACTTTTTCTAGTTTAATTTTAATAGTGCCATAAAATTTACAAATTACACACAAAGCAACAAAATTATTTTCGTTGTTGTTGCTTTGTGTGTTATTTTCAAATTTCAGTACAAATTTTATTCCATTCCCTAAGGAGAAAGGGACCGGTCCAAAGTGACACGCAGGATAGGTCCCTGCCTTTTTGTTTGAAAGAGACACGTCATTTCAACATGGCGTTGTCATTGGAAATGACCAATTGTCACAGTTTAGACAGCTTGTGACAGTAAGGTGGTGTGTCTAAAAATAGCTTTTCAAATAAACTAATAAAAAATTAAGAATTAAAAATAATCTACTTGGTGTCGAAGTAGGGCTCGATAACACAACCTTCTGCTTGTAAGGCAAACGCTCTACACTCAAAAAAATAAGTTCGTAGAAAAATTATTAAAACGTCTTGTATATCAAGTCAACTAGTTTTCATCAATTTTTTTTGCTGAAATTCCGTTTTCAGCAAAAGTTTTAGTTCTATTTTTTAACACTAAACTAATTTTGAACTAATGTTTTACTAATTTATTTTGTTACAAAAATTGTGCTGATAACCGCATTAATAGCGTGTACGACAACCAGATAGACAAGATGTACACTAATAAACAAAATACCGTACAAATAGGTCAAAATTGTGCTGGCGCAAATACATGTACTATTTCCTGCTATTTTAGGAGAATTTCTACCTATTTGTACGGGTTTTTTTTAGAGAAAATAACAGAAAAATTTAATCAGAACGCGTTTAACAAACTTTTGAACTAGCTTTTTTTATGAGTGCAGATGTCGCAGCTTGTCTGGATGTAGTGCAGACAACAGAAATGATAATAAAAAAAAAAACAACTCTATTTATTTAAATTTTCAGCAAATAAATTAACTAAAGTAAAATTTCGCTACAAGTTTTTTGAGTTTTTTTCAGTCTACTAATATTCATCAAACACTTTAGTGATTTTAGCAAGGATAACAACAATAAGAAGGATTTTTTTCATTTGGAATGAAATAATTGTTAGCAAAACTTTTGCCGAGATTACTATTTTTTTGGTAAAAATCAGCTCGCTGATTTTCAGCAAACCTTTTGCTGAAATTACCAACTATTTTGCAAGCACGCTGTTGACTAAAAATTTTCTGACACAGCAACATTTTTTGCTGATTACTGACTTTTTTTGAGTGTATCGTCTGAGCTAATGCTGCTTGTGGATGATGCGTGGCACAAATAAAAAGAAAAAAAACCAAACCCTACAAGCAAATAAAAAAATTTAAAAGAAAAAAAAAATAGAAAGAAAACAATATTAACACACACACACAAATATAGTGGAATGCCTTCAATATGCCACCGATTGACCGGTCATGGGATAGGTCCTTTAATGGCAGTTGACTCGTTTTTTGCTTTGGCCATAATTAAATTAAAAAATATCAATTAAAAATTACCTCAAAAACTCTGATAATATAAATAAAAATTTTAAAAATATCCCTTAAGTTAAAAAGAAAAGTTAAATGAAATACTGATTGTTAAAATTAGTTTTAACAATTGGTATTTTTAACATTAAAAAATGTTGAAAATACAAAACTTAAAATTTCTTAGCAAAGAATTACAGAAATTTAAAATAAGAGCTAAAATAAGCAAATCGTAAACAAATAAAGTTAAAAATAAGTAAAAGAGTAAAATAAAAAAATATATATTTTTTTTTGGTTTTTATTTCGTTATCGGTGAAGTTTTTTAAAAGCAACAGTGAAAGTAACGGATCAGAAAATACTTAGAAAATTAATTCATTCTCTTTGGTTCATATTTGCACTAATTTAGTAATATCCCAGCAAAACTTTCTATTACCTGGTAATAAGGTTTGTAAGAAGAAATTAAGGTATGTAACCTCTTACTTTGCTATTCCAACAGCTATTATTTTAACAAGGGCATGTCATTGGAGGTATGTACTTTCCAAAAGAGGGCTAGGTAACAACATAAGAACATGTTACTTTAATGTTACATATTAGGAGTTACGTAACCACTTACATAACCGATACTGAGCACAATACTACTTACATAACAGCTTAAAGTAAGGCCAAAAAAATGTGTTACAAACAGGTCTGAAATAACACATTAAAATTATGCGCTTACTTACTGTATAAAAATATATACTTACTTCTTACAAAAAAAATTAAAATAAGATGTTATCGTGTTGGTTTTTTATAAATGCTAAAACGAAGCATATTCATTAGAGTTGTCCAAAAAAAAAAAAGTTGGAATTTTCACGCTCCACAACCCTACAAATATGCCACTTTGAAAAAAAAATGTAGTCTGATCAAAAAAATCACCAAAAAAGTTTTGTTTAGAGGTAGCACATCGCAATTGAAGTTTCGAGGTTGTACTTGTTCTATTATTTTTAATTAGTTAAAAATAATGGAAAAAATGAGAAAAATTAAATATAATTATTATGATCGCGACATATCAAATCTAATATATTTTTAGGTGTACATTAAGAATATGAAATCAAAATTGAAATCAGAGTCGCGGATTTCGCGAAATTTTAAAATTTCCTACAAAAAAGGATTAACTTCGATCAGGATGTTTTCTTATATTTACCAATATGAAAATTTCGTTTTTGCATTAATATATATCTGCTAAATGTCCTATTATGTGGGATAGGGTTTTTGGTAGCAATAAAATTACAGCAATCTAAATAGCGAAATATTAAAAAATGTAAAATTTTAACTTAATTTAACTTAATATCTGTTATCCTTTTTAAAATTAAAATCAGTGTTATATATAATGAAGGTCCTTGGTAAGTAAATTGCAAAAGTATAACAAATTGCATTTTTCGATAACACCGTTTACAGGTAATTGGGAAAATATCTCAAAAAACTTGAGTTTTTTTGAATTTTCAAAAACCGCGAATAATTCATAAACCACAAATTTTTTTTAAGTTTGGATTGCTGATTCATAATCTGCGTTAAAATAAAGATCAGATTTGAGAAATTTGCGCATACAAGGCAAAAACAAGTTGAATTTTTAATTACAACTTTTCGGAAATTTTCGAAAATTTGACTAAAATATGTATTTTTTTGTATAAATTTAAAAAAAAAAGCGAATTACTTAAAAGTTACTTAATTTTTTGAAGTTTTGATTTCAAATTCCTTATATTCACATTAATTAAGACCAGATTAAAAAAAAATTGTTAAATAATAGCGTACAGGTTAAGAAATAATTAAATTTAAAGTCAACCCTACTTTTTGTATAAATTACTCTAGAGATAAATTACTAATTCTTAAAACACAACTTTTTGTGCTACCTCTAAATAACAGCGGATTAAGCTGAAACTTGGCACAGAGAGTTTTTAGACATTAAGGAATAGGGGCAACATTGTGGAGATCGCGAATTCCAACTTTCATGTTTTTTTGGACCACTCTAATATTCATATTTAATTAATATTTACTCAGATTAATAAAAGTTAACAAAAAATATTTCAGTCAATATGTATAAAACATATAAATTATTTGTATCGAATATTTTAAATAGAAAATAACACTCATGTATCGCATTACAAATAACTCCTTATTTTGAGGTATTTGAATACACCATCGGTAATAAGTGGATATTTCTATTAAGTGATCACGTATCACATTAAAAGTAACTCCTTATTTTACGGTTTTAAAATATCCCATCTGTAATAAGTCGCTGCTATTATTTAGAACTCATGTTGTGTATTACAAGTAACTCTTTTCTTTGAGGTGTTTAAATATATCATTGGTAATAAGTTGCTATTACTACCCAGTAGTTATGCAGCACATTATACGTAAGACATTACATTTTACTTATGAAATAATGCAATGGTAAGGGGTATGGTATTACCAGGTAATGTGTTCTGTAATACCAACATATTACCAAGGTTTTGCTGGGATGCCTTCGGTTGACCGGTCACGGGATAGGTCTTTGGAGGGCAATTGACTCCTCATTCCCCGTAGGGTTTGTAGACACTAGGCAAAGACAATAAGAAAGAAAAATACAAAATATATCTAAATGCAGTTTTGGAAAAATATGAAAAAATGTATGGAAATATGCAAAATATGCATTAAAATATGTAACAGTATGCATAAAAATATGCATTTACAGCAAATTATGCATTTATAGTAAGATATGCAAAACTATTTATTAACAAATCGATGCCATTTTAGTGCAAATTTGTTAATTCGCAAAGATATTTGGTTTACGTTGTTATCCAGCTAACGACAACAAACATGTATTTAAATGAAAATCCGAGCCCTATTTATTATATCCTCTATTCTAAAAACTAAGTGTGAGGAATAATAATTAAACCGTGGTTAACTAGGCGCGGATCCTTTGGAAGGGGGGGACCCGGGTGATTAATCCCCCCGTCACCGATTAAACAAATGTAAAAATATATAATTTAACAAAAAAATATTTTAAATAGGCTTTGTAATTTTAAACATTTGGTGTTTAAACAAATCTAGTTATTTAAAACGTTAGGTGCTATCTTGAAGTGAGTAAGTGATTTTTTTTGTATATTGTTTTGCATCTTAATTTTCAAATGCATATTTATGAAGTTTTATCACCAGCACATTTTTAACCCACAGTTTCTTTTCCAGCCCAGCACTTTTGAGCGGCTATCATTTTGTAATCTCAAAAGATAATTCAGTGTCCTCACTTATAGAATTTTCGTTCATAGCATTAATGAATCGATTTCATTAAAATGGATTCATTGATTTAATGATAAAAATTATTAACTGAATGAAAACTCATTGTTATGAAATTTTTCATTAGATTTTTTTTTTAATTTTTCATAATTTCATAAAAAAATTCATTAAATTAATGAAAATTTCATAAACAAAAAATTTAACTTATAAAATTGATTTCAGGTACAATTTTACCTCTTTTTCTATTTCCCTATATATGTGTTGTTTTTGGGCTAAACCAAGAGACCCGCATCTCGGGAGTTATATCGGCATATCATCTTTATGGGAACAAGTTGATTTTTTCCCCCAAATGAATAGGATACTTTTTTATTGTCGGAGACCCTTATTTCCGGTCAAAGTTAAAACATGGGCTTGCCCGTATCTCCGCTATTTATTATCGGATAAATATATAAAATATATATACATATAAAATAAGAAGAATAATACAGTTTTCTTCTGTTTGTTTAACCCAGCAAAATAAGTATTTTTAATTTACGTAGTGAAGAAATAAAAAACGCGATAAAATTTACAAATAACACACAAAGCAACAACAAAATTATTTTCATAGTTGTTACTTTGCGCGTTATTTTAAAATTTCATTGCGCATTTTATTTGATTTGTAGACATTACACACAGAAAAAAGGGGGAATATTGTCTAATTCCTATGTAATTATACAATTACATAAGTTCCAAGTTAGTTTTATTATGCTGCCTACACACGAAGGAACATTCGTCAGAACATGTGTTTCATTTTTGTTTACATTTTTTAATACAGACGACGCCTCACACAACAAAACCTCAAACGGAACATCAGTTCTGTTTGTTTGTCGAACTAATCACATCAAATATGCGCGGAAGAAAATCAAATTTAATTAATTTGTTAATTGTTAATTTTTCATATGCTGCGTTTTTTTAGTTTTATTTTTTTAGCTTTCACATTTTATGTCACATAATTCTCGCAAATTTTTATTTTTCATTATTTGAAGAAAAATATTAATGAAATTATTTCATAAAAGTAATGAATTTAATTCATTAAACATATGAAACTTTCATAATGTTTATCTTAAAATTAATGAAAAAAAATTCATATATTCAATGAAATTTTCATTAGATCAATGAATCCATTCATTAAAATTGATTTAATAAAACATGTTTCATTAATCCAATGAAACCGTTCTCTGTGGACTTTTCAATGAAAAAATTCATTGTATTAATGAACAAATTCATTAATACTATGTACAAAATTCTATCAGTGCAGTCGAGAAACGGTAAAAATATATCATTATTTTTTGGACTACCAGTAATGACACCGACTTACATTCTGCATTATTTTTTAACGTGTAATAATGAGTTACTAATAACTAGTTACTTGTTCCATTATTTCAAATTAAAAAATAATGCGTTACCAATAAGTACTTATTTTTATCATTATTTCAAACATAAATTATTGTTCTAGATTTTATGTTTTTATCTATCAAATATTACATGCCCAAGTAAAAAAGTGTTGATAAAGTCATATATTATCATATACAATTTTGTATAATTATATATTGGAACATACCCAACAAACAATTCGTTCCGTTTACGCACCGTTTTCGGTCCGTCATAAACGGAATTCAACTCCGTATACGTTCCGTTTTCTGGATCCGTATACGGACCAGAAAACGGAACATAAGGAACATCGAAACTGATTCGAATCCGTTGAAAATCCGTCAATGACGGACCGTTTACGGACCGGTATGTCGTGTTAAAAACGGACAAGTCCATTTAAAGTCCGTCAATGACGGACCGTTTACGGACCGTTATGTCATGTAAAAAACGGACTAGTCCGCTGAAAGTCCGTCAACGCCGGACCGTTTCCGGACCGTAATGTCGTGTAATAACGGAGTATTTCCTTGTCCATATCCTACCGATTTTTTCAAAAAAATAGACCATATGTTTATTATTTTCAATACAAATTACTTTTTTTTCTTTTTTATAAATTCATTAATAATTATTATTTATAATTACAATATTTAGCACATCCAGCTCGGTCTACCTATCTATCCAGCGCTTAGCGACCCGGAGTAAAATCCAACATCTATATGGAAAAGAAACAATAAATTAGTTATGGTTTAATTGACTGTGTACACGATGCAAATTCTCACATGTTATACACAAAACATTGTGAAACATTGAGTTTCATAAATCTTACCTTGTTACTTGATGTTGTTTGATTAATGGTGTGATAGAAAGAATTCCCTCTATTGGATATTCTCCATATATTCCCATTATAATAATATTTTCACCGACTTAACAAAAATTTTTTATTTTGTAAACAAACCGATGAAATCCGTATTTAAAGGTACGGAAACGGATACACCAATACGGAGTTAAAACGTATTGTGTTCGAAAATCCATTTATACGGTCCGTTAATGTTCCGTATACGTACAAGCATTGACGGATACGTACATTACGGACAGTTAACGTGCCGTAAAAGCTGGATTCATGAATCCGTACGTGCCGGAGAGTCCGTAAAAATGTTTTATGGGTATATACCAAGATATAATTATATAAAATTTTACGAAATGCTATCCTAAATATATAACTATATCTTGTTATATATTGCACAATATATAGTGCTACATATTACAATATCCAATTATATATAGACCTATATATAGTAACATATGCCTCATATAATTATGTATAATTGTATCGAATATATACCAATATATCTAGTTGGATATGATTGTATTAATTTGAGACATTTGGATGAGGACAAAATCCGGTTAAAATTGTATCAAACCATATCTTATTCCATCAAATTGGATCTAATTGTGTCAAATTAGATCTAATATGATCATAATACGATCTAATTAGATACAATTAGATGTTCTCATTTTTCGGATATAATTATATATAATATCAAAAGCCATATAATTTTTTTTAGTAGGGTGTTGAAATAGCTCAAATAGTAGAGCTACTGAGTAGCAATCTGGAGTCCCAGGTTCGATTCCCGCACAAGCAAATTTTATTCAAAGAATTTTACAATAAAAAATATTTTTTTTATAAAATTATTTTTTTTGAAAATCTATTTATAGACTCATTATTTTTGTCAATACTGGTAAGCACATAATTAACGCAATATTTTTTAATTTTTCGTATTCTGGTGTTTAACCATAACTCATTATTTTGAGCAACATCGCCATACACAAGCAATAAGAAATGTAATAACAAAAGGTACGTCCAAGCAAAACTTTGGTAATGGGTGCGACAAACTAGGAGACCTTGTAATGTGTACTCCTTACAAGTATAATTATTGTTCAACATAAAGTAATTGGTTACCGATAATTGGATACATAAAGCATTACTTTGTAATGAATGCTCCTTACCTTCATCATTATTTTGAATCATAAAGTAATTAGTTACCGAAAATTTATTACATAATGCATTATTTTGTAATGTATAATCCTTACCTTGAGCATTATTTAGAAACACAGAGTAATGAGTTACCTATAGTTGATTACATAATGCATTACTTTGTAATGTAGACTGCATACATGTATCATTATTTTGAAACATTAAGTAATGGGCTACCGAATGTTGATTACATAATGCATTATAAATAAATATAAAGTAAGTAATATTACAAAATACATTGTTTTAATATAAAAATTATTTACTTAGATAATTTTTTATTTAAATTGTGTAATTATAGGGTAACTAATTACTATTTCATTCCTTATAATTATGTGCGTAACCAATTATTCTCAGCCTCTTCGTAATCATATGGGTAACCAATTACTTTTTTAATATCTATCTGCAACTAGGTAACCCATTACTCTTCATTTTTTTGTAAGTATACTGGTAACAATGACACATTACTTTGAGGCTCATCGCCTGTAAAATTCATCAGTGAAGTAAGGTGTAAAGTAACCAGTCCAACTCTATGGCGATACATTACTTTACCCATTATTTGGTAATGTGTGGTTTTGCTGGGCTGTTATCATTACCAGGTATGTACAGTAATTTTTACTTAGCTGCACAACCAACTTTTGCAAGAATTTTTGTGCAGGTAAGCCCAAAACGCAGCTAAGTCAAATTGTATGCCTGCCTTAATGTGCAGTAGACCGTACCTCAAAAAAAAAGTTCGCCGTACACCCTCTAATATAAAGTATTTTTGGAAGGCATTTTCAAACGAGCTTTAATTTTCTAACATTAGGGTGGTACATTAGGGTAGTACATTAGGGTGGTACATTTGGGCGGTACATTAGGGTGGTAGCAACAGAGATCTGGTGGCTAACTACTAGAACGGGATACTTGAGCTCAAAATTCCCTTAGAGCAAAACACTGGTCTCCTCGAGAGAAAAATATCGATGTATCATACTTTAAGATCCGACTGTAAATGCCAAAGATATAACGAAAAATGAAAAATGGCGACCCCTACGTTCGGAAAAAAAAATAAAAAAAATTTTTTTGAAACCTCTTTGGAAAAATACTTCATATTGGAGGGTGTAGGGCGCACTTTTTTTTTGAATGTAAGGTTGTACGCTCTAATTTGCAGGCATACCAATACAGACTGAAAACAAACAAAACAAATGAAGCTAATGATGATAGTTTTATGCTTTGCACCAGATCTTTCGATTTTTATGGTTAAAAAACGACTAAAATACGACATTTTTGTCACAAAAAAAGTTCACAACACATTTATTTTATGTGTGTCTTTTTTTTCCTAGAATTGAAAAACAAAGCAAAGCCCAAGAGGCAGCTAACGGTGATCTTTTTTATGAAAATAATGTAAACTGCCAAAAATATGAGGCAGTTATTTTAAATGCGCAGGTACAAAAAGTGCACTTAAAGAAGACAATTGCGTACATAATTTTGTAAAATAGAAATCGAAACAAAATTTTGTGCAGTTATAGCAAATGTGCAAGGCAGTTAAATTAAAACTACTGTAGTTACATAACCACATATCTGGTAATGATATCTGGGTGGTTTAACAAAGATCGGCGCGTGACACGAAATATTAGTTGGTTACGTAATTTATATGTATTCGTCAGTGATAATAACTATACTCACGTGGTTTCTTGAATGATATTTATTGTAGTCACGTGATTCGTGCTCGAGTTTAGATTTTTTGTGGTTTTTACACTTTATTCGTGGAAATTTTGTGACTGTTAGTAACTTTTTACTAGTATAAATAAAGGTCGTAGTTGAATGTGATATTTATAATCTGCCTATTGCCTCTGGCCTCGATAAAGGCTCGTTCTACAATCGAAAGGGAAGTAATGTTAAATACTGCTGTCATCTGCGAAAGAGTAGATAGGGGTGAAAGTTTGACCTAGATGGTCATTAATCCTAGAAGTGCATTGTAAGTCGATTCGACTAACATCAGCCGTGCTTTACAAATAGCGAGAAAAATAGCAATTTACTTCTAGGGTTAAAAAGGATAAGGTGTAGGTAGGAGAAAGAACCGAACATGTGGTACTCTTTAATTTATCTATCTATAACAATGCTGCATACATGTTATCTAATTTTGACCCACTGTAACTTTTTTTTTGATTAATGAATTAACGGGATACTTGAAGATTTGCATTCCTTATAATGTTATTTTCTTATTCGTGTAGGCCAGTTATTGTTTCACCTTAATTGACATTAGATTGACTGCAATTTCTAAGTGTCTCTAAAAAAAACAAATTTTTTGATAATATGTGAGTATTTCAATTGAATTTATTTATTAATTAAATACCCAGTAGCGAAAACTACTAGCGCGGAACCAGTTATGTACTAGTTTATTTGATCCAGACAACTAGTACGAGTTCTACCGCCTCTCCATGCAAACAACTGTAGAACTTAACATGAAGTGTCGTAGACATGGGAGCATTTGTCCCCAAACACCCACTTTGGTACTAATTGTAGGACTAGTTTTAAAATTATAATGTAAGGACGAAAAATAGGTAGCAAAAGTGGTAGTAATGTGACATTCGCGGAACCAGTTCGGAAGTGACTACTGGGAAATAGTAATGTACCAGTTGGCTAAGATCTGGGTTTTCCTTTGATAAAACGAAGATTAGAACAATATTTTTCTCTTAATGAATTAATAAGGTCCATTTACCAAATGAAATTTAAAATATTTTGTGTTTATGATTTCTAATCACCAGGGCAAGTTTAAAATGGCACAAAAAAAGTTGAAATTGGCAGGCAAAATGGCACGAAAAAGTATTAAAATTGGCACAAAAAATGCAAAAATGGCACGCTTATTCCAAAAATTTTAAAGTATAATAGTTGATTTAAGTGTTTTTCTGAATGATTTTAATGAAAATACAGTAATGAAGGAATTTACCGTTGAACTGCTAAAGTGCATTCGCCGTATATTAGTATGAGTTAAAAAAAATCTGAGTTAAAAATACTGACTGTTCAGTTATCTCCTAACTGGGACTTTAACTGACACATTTATTGGTGTTTCTCATATAAAATTTGAATTTAACTTTTGGCTAAATTTTCATTGGATATTAAGTAATCGGGCCTAAATATTAAAAAAATATCGTTTTTTGTAAATTTTTTCCAAAAAATTATTTACAAAGATTGAGTTTTTACTGAATTTCATAGCATTTTTTTAAAGAAAAGTCTAAAAAAATAGACAAAATGGCTTTTTTTGTCAAGGCAAAAATGGAAAATGCCAAAAAAAAACTTGCCCTGTTAATCACAATAAAACATTTTACTGTTTGTTTGAAAAATAAATTGTGTATTACGAGTATTAAAAACAAATGTAACCAAAACTAGTGTTTGAAAACTCATATTTAAATTCAATCTTTTGAAACAGTCTCTAAGTAGTTTCAATGAAACTACTGGGTACACAAATTTTTAAAAATGATTGTCTTAGGAACAAAACCAGGAAGCTGTACTGGCAGTTATGAGAAATTTACTAAACTAGTCCTGAAGTGACTCCACGATCTCCACGTTGTTTATCTTTGATGTGCGGTAACAAGAAAGAGTAATTAGTTGCCAAGTCAGGGCTGTTCGGCGGATGACCCATTAATTCGATTTTTAGAGTGCTTAAAAAGTCATTATTTTATTTTTTAAAAGAGAAGCAACACTCAGGGAATTCTTCCTATTAATTAGCGTATTGCTTCCTTTGGAAAGGGGATTGAGAAGAAGTGAAAGGTGGTGAAAGATGAAGGGTTTCAAATATGGCAACACTGTAATTGCGCGAGATGTTGAATCTTAGAACAGTTGTTGCGCACCATCTGATGAAGAGTTGGCGAACTTTGTTGAAGCTTTTTTAGTTCATAGCCCTGCTATATTGTTTTACTTCGGTGGTGCTATGGGAACACCCAAGAAGGACGCTGCGATATATATGAGGGATAGAAAAAACACATGTATATTAATATTTTTTTATAAATTGATGTTGCTTTGGTTGGGGATTGAACCCGCAGCCTTATGTGTAACAGTCCAACGCGCTAACCATTACACCACAGCGCCGATGTATGAGAGCTATAGTTGTCATTATGAAGAACTACTAGTTTTTGGCGGTTGGTTTTTCTCATTTCTCCGAACACAATAAATTTGAAAACTACTAGTTTTGGGTTCAGTATGAATGAGGCACAAGAGAGATAGAGCAAAATTGATAAAAATTTCGACTACTTCTTACCGCGTAATAACCCAGCGAAAGGGGATATTTCTATCCAAAAATAGACCTTGGCGGGGCCTTGGACCCTCGAAAATTTTTAATAAAATTTTTTTCAATTCATCAAATCGTCCATATCTCGAAAACTAAGCGAGATAGAGCAAAACGGACAAAATGTTTGCTCGATTTGAGTGCCCTTATATGTCCTCACATTTGGATAAATTCTACGGTTCAGTATAATTACAGATAAAATTGTAGATTTAAAAATTTTTTACTCAAATTTAGATTTGATAAATTTAACAAAAATAGTGCTAAAATCAACAAATTTTATTTTAAGCCAAAAAACAGGAATAAATTTTGTTAAAGTAACAAATTTTTCTGTCCAGCCAACAGAGTATTATTTTGAGTGCATTATAGAACAGTACAGTATAATGGGTAAATCGGCTAAAATATGAGTTTCATGGAAGCAAAGTTGCAACTGTTTTAATAAAAATTTCCTACCACGAAACAAAAACTTACAAATTAGAAGAAAATCAGTTTTTAAGAAATTCTGTTACTTGGAGCAACGATATGATTTCAGAGACTAATCGCTTTGCAACAAAATTTCTGTTTTAAATTTAAAACAATCTCTTTTATCGCGGGATAACTTATAATACCTTCCAAAAGTTTTAGAAATATCAAATTTAATTGACAACGACATGTTGTACAGTGACTTCTGCTGCCTGCGGAAAACCTTTGATAATTTGTTGTCTCATCATGCCTTAATTTTCCTGAAATTTAACAAAATGTAGCATTTGTTGATATTTTAATGTTTCGTTGAATAAGCTGAGTATGCTTTAAAATATTTTAAACACAATGAGATAGGTCTCTTATGTACCTTTAATTCGATACCCAATTTGCCTGAATTTCATTTTTGTTTCTATACACAAAAACACATTTAATAAAAAAAGGGCAACATTTTTTCAGAAAAGTAAACGGCATAAGAGTTTACTCAAATATAATTAAAATTCTGTAAATTTAACAATTTTATTTTTGCTGTTCTTATCTCACTAGTATTTAGCAAAAAATCTGCGAATTTCATCAGTTTTTTTTTTGCAAGGTCATTTTTAATTAATTTTTATAAGCTTTTTCTGCTCTTTTAGCAGGTTTGTTTCTATGAGTGTATGGTTTTCAAATTCCCCACATTTTTGAACTTCCGTGAATCAACATTTTTTTAAAACATTCTCGGGAATTCGCGGGAATATTTAACATATTTTTTACTCAGGCTTCCATAGCAAACTACTTTTTATTCCGTTTAAGGTAAATTACAATAATTATCAAAATTTAAAAAGGTGTATATTAGACCGTACCTCAAAAAAAAGTTCGCAATACACCCTCCAAAATGATGTATTTTTGGAAGGAGATTTAAAAAAAAATGTCGTTTTTTTTTGCCGACCGTAGGGGTCGCCTTTTTTATTTTTTTGTTATAGCTTTGGCATTTAAAATCGGATTTTAAAGTGTGATATATCGATTTTTTTTTGCCTCAAGGGGGCTAGTGTTTTGCATTGTTACCAGTATACTTACAAAAAAAAAATTAAGAGTAATGGGTTACTTAGTTGTAGATAGGGAATGAAAAAGTAATTGGTTGCTTGCTTTTATCCTACATGGCCTTTGACAACCACATAACAAATGTCAACAAATAAAATTTGATTAAAAAAATATTTAGAAAATTTAATTAAAAAAATTATCGAAGTATTTAATTTTAAAATTAAAACAATGCGTTTTGTAATAGCCATTACTTTATATTTAATTATAACGCATTATGTAATCAACTTTCGGTAATGCATTACTTTATGTTTTAAAGAATGATAAATGTAACGAGCGTACATTACTAAGTAATGCATTATGTAATCATCTAAAGGTAAATAAATAATAACAGAAGATAAGGAGTATTCATTACAAACCCAGTGTAGAAAATCATTACCAGATATGTATTTATGTAACTACATACTTGGTAATGGTAACTAGTTACTTTTGTTATTACATTTCTTATTACCTTTATATGGCGATGTCGCGAAAAATAATGAGTTGTCGTTACACACCAGCATACGAAAAATCAAAAAATATATCGTTACCTATGTGCTTACCAGTACTGACAAAAATAATGAGTCTAAAAATAAATTTTCAAAAAAATAAATTATATAAAAAAAATATTTTTTATTGTATTTTTTTTTTTAATAAAATTTGCTGATGCGGGAATCGAACCTGGGTCTACAGATTGCCAGTCAACTGCTCTACCATCTGAGCTATATCGACATGTAATATTTAATAGATAAAAACATAATTGACATGCTGCACACAAGTAAGCTTACTCGCCAACATACAAAAAATCAAAAAATATGTGGTTACATATATCCTTACCAGTGTTTAAAAAATATTGAGTCTAAAAATAGATTTCAAAAAATTTAAAAAAAAATATAAAAATTTATTTCCTAAAAAAATGTTGGGTTTTAATTTTTATTCAAAAAAATAAAAATTAACTCTGTGAAGTATTTGTTAGGAGAATATCCTGATGAAGAAAAATAGCAGTTTTTGAAAAAAGTACTTATTATGTTAATTCATAATAAGGAAATTGGCCTCGAACTGAATTAATAAATTTCTAATTAATTTATTTTCTATTTGAAATAATGATAAAAATAAGTCATTATCAGTATCTCATTATTATATGTTTTAAAATAATGCAGAAGGTAAGTGGGTGTCATTACTGGTACTCCAAAAAATAATGATATGTCATTACCGTTTCTACACTGGGAAGTAATGCATTATGTAATCAATTTTCGGTAACTAATTACTTTATGCTTCAAAATAATGCAGAAGGTAAGGATTATTCATTGCAACGTAATGCATTATGTATCCAATTGTCGGTAACTAATTACTTTATGTTGAACAATAATTACAATTATAAGGAGTACACATTAGAAGGCAATGCATTAGTTAGTCGCACCCATTACCAAAGTTTTCCTGGGATATACCCCGTTTGTGTTTTTTAATAAATCATAATTTAAAGAAAAACAACCGCATTATTCAACAACATTTTTAGGATTTTATCTAAATGCATTATTTAGAAATGTGAAGGAACATCTATTCTTGACAAAGACATTTAAACATACCCGGTAGAAATTGGCTACGGTACAAAAAACAAAGCACTGGCAAAGCGTTGGTTTACAATGGTATAAAAAAAAAGCATTGCAAAAGCACTTATTTAGAACGCTTTGCCAACCTTTGGAAAGAGTGCTTTCCGAATACTTGTTTTATAAAGTTTACCACTGTTTATGAAAACAAAAACCACCGGCAAAACATCGGTTGAAAACGATTTTCCAACGTTAGGTAAAAGGACTTTGCCAGTACTTGTTTCACAAAATTTACGAATGTACTGTTTTAATAGCGTTAACTTATAATTTATTTTTATTAATCTTATTACTAATTCCCTTTTATTACTGAAATTATCAGTATTTTAATACAAAAAATCAATGTGATCAAAACACTTATTTTTTATATACAGAAAAAAATGTTTTGCAACCATTTTATTTAAATCCGGGCTTTATACTCAGAAAATGGATTTATTTTTTAAGATTACCCAGCAAAAATATGTGTAAGTCATTCAAAACAAACAACTTTTAAATTGGTTACAATGGAGCGATAAGTGTTCTTTTTCTGCTTCGAATGTATGTGCTTTAAAACAACTTTCAAAAATGTATATATAATGTTGTTTTTTTCTTTGTAAATGCATTTGTTTGTAAATTATGAATTTGTTAGAGATTCCATTTTTTATCTCTAAAAAAACAAAATAGTTAATTTTATTAACGTACTTTATTAATTTACGATTATTTACATATTTTTTAATTATTCGTACATATTTTAAAAAATACTTTAATTACAGTTCCCATTGAAAAAGGGAAGGAAATAAAAGAATTGGATCCCATTGAACCTCCTGGACTATGACCCAAATATGAATTTTTCTTTTCACTAAATGCAAATATATAAAAGTTAACAATTAAAATGTATTGTTAAGGCTCTATGAAGTCGCTCGCGTGCTTTTGCACCGTGCACCAAAGAAATATGTTAATAAAATTGTTGCAATGTTAACATATTTTATCGTTTAAAACATAACAATCAAGAGGTTCGTTACCAGAGGTTGGTCTCTTACCTTTGCTTATACATTAAAAGTTCAATAAATGTCACCTGCTTTAAATGTCGATATTCTTTAATTGCTATTACACCTTAAAATCGTAAAATCAAGCTAAATAAATAATTCTATAATGACAAAAAATATATTATTTCTTCAACTTAAAAATAGATTTAAATAATACCCTGACCACATAGTGGTGTAGGGTATAAAAATAACTGCCGTCAACTTTAAAATGTACATTAAAGTTCCAAATTTTAATTAAAGTTAAAATTTTGCTAAATGAAATTCTTCAACATAAGAATTTAACTAATCACGATTGCAAATTATAGCGTTGGAACTTAATGCATCGTTTAATGAAAAAGTTGATTTTAAGCTAACGATGATTGACTTGCAAAATTCAAATGACGACGTGGTATTCGCCTTCGAAATATGTCTGGGGAAAAACTGTCCTCCAGCGGTTCTCGGATTCTTTAATGAATTTAAAGCTAAAATTTCAATTATAGATCTGCGGATTCAGCAAATTTATAATGATGGCCTTATTATTTTAGGCCCAGCTTTTAGGATGTAGATTATCTTTAAACTTAGTTTAACGCAGTTTATAACTGGAATACTGCTTCTAAAATCTATTTTATTTTTCGTTTTCGTTTTAACTAAACCAAGTTTAACTGACATTCCAAAAATTCGGTCTTAATGTATTAATCTTATTTAATTCAATATCGTAGCTTTTTCGAATTTAAAGACTGAAGTAAACATGTTACAAACTTATTTAAAAAACTGTTGGTTTTGTCTGATTTTGACTTAATCGAATTGATTCAGATGCAAAAGAAGTGTTTCCTTAATATTGCCCTAAAAATAATAATAAATTGAAGCTTTTGTTACACAATAGGTTCAGAAATGGGCTCTGTAAAGGCTAAACATTAAAATTGCCTCTATAATATGCTATTTCAGACATTATAAAAAGCACATTTAAACCACTTTGAAAAATGTATTATATTATATATTATAAAGGTTACTTCTAAACCACTTTTAATTCCATTGTAATAGAACTTTTCAGAACGTTGGCAGAGCACTTATTTTACCATTGTTACCAATGCTTTGCCAACGTCCGGAAAGATAAACGGCAAACCCAAGATCGACGTTATCATTTCAAGGTTGTCCCAGTACTTTAATTTTCGAAAAACGGACGCTCTGCCAGCGCTTGTACCACCATATACAGTGATTTGCCAACGTTTTGCCGTTTGTATTTTTCTATTTAGCACTCTTTCCAAGCGTTCGAAATTAGTGCTTTTGCAATGCTTTTTTTGTACCATTGTAAAGTAACGTTTTGCCAGTGCTTTGATTTTTGTACCGTCGGCAATTTCCACCTGGGCAGTTTCTTAAGAGATATCTAAATTTCATTTTTACCACAATATTCTCAATTCCAGATATTCTTATATTTTCCATTGGCTTTGACGGGGTTTCCAATCCGGATTTTGCAATATACATATGTGTCTTGACTATAGTCGGGTTTTCCATTCCATTAAAGCATATCTAATAAAAATAAATCCTAAACTACACTCCATTTGTCAGTCGAAATTAGCAACTTTTGTGTAGGGTTTGCTTTTGAAGACAAATAAAACTTTGTGTGTGGCCTTAGAGGCATCGGTCTTGTCAACTGGACGACAAACAACTAAGAATGCTTTCACTATTAAAATCACTGCGTTTACGATCTTTTAGTACCATTTTTCAGTGTTGCTCAAATAGTTGGTCATATTGGCAAAAAAAACTTTTTACCTTGGAAAATTACCTATTTAGTTCAAAACAAATTTATAAATAAAATTTTAATATAAAAAAATACTTAATCGGTACTTATTTAATCAATTACCAGTAAGTGATTACTTTGCACTAATATATAAGTACTTCTATAACTTATTATCGGTAAGTCATTATTTTGTATCATTACTTGGTAATCGGTATGGTAATGACCTGTCATTACCATGTTTTTGCTGTGAATGGACGTTTTAAATTGATTTTTTTTTTCAATGAAACACTTGATTAATAGCTATTTTCAGCAATTTTTAAAAAATATTATCTTTATCTTTATGTTGGAACACTTCGTTCAAAAATTAAAAAACGTTTTTTACACACTTTTTTGGAAAAAAAAAGGTTTTCAAAAGACAAGGTAGTGACTGTACTAAAAACGTTATATACCAAAATAAAATTTGAAATCTCTTATTTTAAATAAAAGAAAAAAAGTTTGCCCAAGTTTGCGCCTTGATTTTTCGTGATTTTTTGAAAGTTTTATTTTTTTCGATTTTTGCTTATCAGGCACTTTTTCTCATATTTTTTTGTGAGTCATAAACATAATGTATGATGCGTCCAAATTAATAATGGATATAATGAGATCTCCTAGAAAAGCAAGAATTTGCAAGCAATCTTTGACAACTTCCGGGGTCAACCCGGTACGAAAAACCCATATGAAATTATATTGCTAAAAAGATGCAAAAAACAAAATTTGTTTCCCTAGTGAAGATGTCATAAACGTAACTGAAACCTTAGCGGACACGATTATGTAAATAACTTGATAAGATTTTACAGCAGTTGGAATTCATTTCCTGAAACGTATAAGCAAATAGGGTTGTGGTGGATCGCACCAATCATATTAAATGCAAAAATTTTAAAATGAAAACGGTATTGACACTAATATATTCCAAAGCTCTTGTGTGCCTTAAATTAATAACAAATGCTAACGGAAAAAAAAACGGTACACTGAAAAAAGTTTGTCGGTAGATCCTACTAAAAATGACAAAGGTATATGCAATCAAAAAGGCGACCTATATAGCTTTTACTTTTAAAATAACTGAAAATGTTATTATTAACTGTCGAAAAATAACTAACAAATGCATTATAACTAACAATGTCGTAAAATTAACTGAACATTTTTTACTACAAACATTATAAAGTGACAAAATGGGTAAAATCTACTATTTTTTTACAGTTAATTCTTTTGGAATTGTAAACCCATATTTCAATAAAAAAAAACAATTTTTTCTTTCGATTACAAAAATAATCGTAATTACTTCAGCCTACTTAAAGTTTTAAGTAGAAATTCCAAACGGTTCTCCAATTATTATGCTTTTATGCATTGGAGATACAAAAAAAAATTTTGATTTTGATTTGAAAATTAGGAATATATTTATAATAACAAATATAAACTAAACAAAACTTTTTAAAATTGAACGAAATTTTTAGTTTTTAAATGACTAACGAAAAGAACTTTTTACTGTAAAAATACTATTTGGTACTTGTTCATTATGATATTAAAAACGAGTAAAAAGGTTAAAGTCGGGCATGCCGACTATACAATACCCTACACCAGTCTGGGTAAAAGCCAACTAATGTTTGGATCCGAAATTCGAATGGGTTAAAATGGGGCTCGTGTCAAAATTTTCTATAATGTGAGTCAGCGCACCAAATTTCATTAAAATATCTTAATATTTGCGACTTGCAGTTTTGGGGGGACCCTTATATGGGCACTAGTTCTAAACATGGACCGATGTTCACCAAAATCAATGGGGTTTCGTACTTGGGCCAACATAGGTCTATGTACCATATTTCATCAAAATATCTTAATATTTGCGACCTGCAGCGTATAAACAGTATAATTTTGGGGGGACCCTTATATGGGCACTAGGTCTAAACATGGACCGATGTTCACCAAAATCAATAGGCTACGTTATTGGGCCAATATAGGTCTGTGTACCAAATTTTATCAAAATATCTTAATATTTACGACCTGCAGCGTATAAACAGTATAATTTTGGTAGGACCCTTATATGGGCACTAGGTCTAAACATGGACCGATGTTCACCAAAATCAAACTTGTTCGTCGTTGGGCCAACATAGGTCTGCGTACCAAATTTCATCAAAATATCTTAATATTTGCGACCTGTAGAGTGCGCACAAGATTGCATGGACAGAAAAACAGGCGGACGGACGGACATCGTTAAATCGAAATGAAAAAAAATTCTGAACCGATCGGTATACTATAAGGTGGGTCTACGACCAATATTTTTTGGTGTTACAAACATCAGCACAAACTTATAATACCCTGACCACATAGTGGTGTAGGGTATAATAACTGCTTTAAATAACTGTTACGAAATTACAGTACTTTGTTTTCTGAAACAACAGTCATAACAGTTCCTTTCCATTTTTCTATAGAAAAACAACAGTAATTACAGTTAAAAACAACTATTGATTACTACAAAAAAAGTCATGTAGTAACTGTAAAACTTTTTTGAGTGTATGGCAAAATTCAACACCATCTTCAACTAGGTTGTGTATTCCAATCCGCATTCCGCATTTAAGTTTTTGAAAAATCTTGTTTAGTTCCGGAGATACAGCATGTCAAAATTTGTATTTTAGTTCCAAAATTTTCTGCTAGGGGGCATTGCAAAGGCACAAAATAATTTAAAATACTTTCCTTATATGTATCCATGTTTCTTCAAACTTTGGTCGATAAAGGACTAAAATACAAAATAAAAAAAAATGGAAACTCATTCTTCTGCGGAGTACGAGAGAGAAACGGGTGGCCAAAAACAACACGAATCCTCCAAAAATCCGCCACTGCATTCTTTTTATCAAATTAAACCTAAAACTATTAAAAACCCCGAAGTTTTAGTTAAAAAAATACGCTTTTCGGGTCAAATACTCCTCTGTTGCGTCGGCACGATTTGAACCCAAATTGCTTGAGTTTTCGGTCACTCAACTCACTCAGCTACACACTACTATAAAAATAATTATATAAATTTATATATACCCGAGTAAAACCAATTAATCTCGCGCAAAATCTATTTATATCCAATTTGATATTTTTAAGATCCGCTGTAATATCTGGCTGATCCACTTAGATCTCAAAATTGGGTGTATTCAATTATATCGTATAAGATCCCATTGTATACTTGGGGATAAATTAAGATCAACTTGTATCTAAAAATTTGTAGGTCCACTCATATCCTTGAGGATAAACTTAGATCTAATTTGATTCGAAAAATGCCAGATCGAATTAGATCCAGCAAATTGATCCGAAAAATGACAGACGGAATTATATCTAGCAATATATTTTGGGATTTGGTAAGATCTAAATTTATCCGAAAAATGGAAGATCGAATGAGAATCCTGCATTATATTTGGGGATAAACTTAGACCTTCACTCATAAAAAAGTCCGTACAAATAGGTCAAAATTTTTGCGCCAGCACAATTTTGACCTATTTGTACATGTACTATTTGCTGTTATTTTAGCAGAAATTTGACCTATTTGTACGGACTTTTTAAGAGAACATAACAGAAAAATTAGTGCAATTTAATCTGAACGCGTTTAACAGACTTTTGTACTAACTTTTTTTTATGAGTGTAATAATAATAAAAACAAAAAATCCCTTTATTTAGGGATTAAGTTGTATCTAAATTTATCCAAAAAATGGCAAATCGAATTAGATCCAGTAATATATTTGGGGATTTAATAAGACCTAAACTGATCCGAAAAATGGCAGATTGACTTAAATGTAGTTTGGGGATAAACTTAGATATAAATTGATCCGAAAAATAGCAGATCGAATTAGATACCGCAATGAACAATTGCATTTTTTTCTTCTGTTTTCAATTGTTATTGAATTCGCTGACAAAATCGATAAAAACAATACATTTTTTGTTTGTTTTTAAATACAACTTTACTGTCAACATATTGTAGGTGAGCGTTGTACTGATTGGGCTCAGCTGGCTGCAAATGAAATATAATTCTGAGGTACAAATATAAATATTTTTTTAGAGTTTTTAGAAAATGACAATAATGACGAAAACGACAAATGATTTGGCAGATATGTATATAGTTGCTGGTAAAATGGGTAATTATAAACTATAAAAAACTATAAAAATGAAATCAAAAATAATTGCTTTTGAAAAAATACATAAAATAAAATACATAAATATATTGGATTATGTACGTTTCTATATATAGCTACATTCTGAAACATTCACAAAATTTAGTTGACAATTCATAATGGTATATATTGTACATATGCAGTGGTGGAAAATATAAAAGGAACGATTCAAGTTTTTACTAATTTCATTCTCTTAGAGATCAAGATATAGTGTCTAGATTCACCCCAGAAGGCGAGAAGATGGCTCAGAAAATTGTGCAGAATTTTAACGTGATGTCTGTGGTTTTTTTATTTTGTCATTTGTTTTAAATGGGCGTGGCTTTTAATGAAAAATTAGCGGTATCAATCATTTATCACTCACGCAAAAATTTTAATCACGCACACTCACTCACGAACACTTTTTTCTACTCACACTCACTCACGTTTTTGTGGGTACACTAAAACTTTACTAACACTCATGCGGGATCTCGTGTGACTCACGTGAATCACGCAAAATTCTGCTCAGGTTTCCATCTCTAATTTCTACTTTCAATTTAGTGCTGTGTTAACTTTTCAAATTCTTTCTTTTGTTTATTTTTTAAATTTTTATTTTACTTTTAATTAAACAAAATAGGCAAATATATGCAATAAAATATATATATAAATCTGCAACAACAAATCGATGCTACTTTGTTCCAATTTCTTTGATTCGAAAAAGCATCTGCCCAAAATCGTTTTTGCCTTACTGACTGCAATCATGCCTTTTTGATAATTACTAATATACGAAATTTTGTTTAATAATTGAGGAAAAGAGTCCAATGCATGTTTTTTCTATGTAGTTCAACACAAAACCGGACTAAATATTTATTCGAATCATCAAATGATATTCTTGCAATATTTTGACAAAAATTCATGTTTTTCCATATTTTGAAGCAGGTGAATATTTAGTGCCTTTTTAATGCATTTTTGTGCATGTTTTTAATTTTTAGTAGCATTTTTTTATTTTGTAAATAAAATTTAAAATTTGATGCGTTCTTATATTTTGATTCAATCAAAATATTTATTAATTTTGTTTTGTTCATTATTATTTTTTTTTAATAAATATTCTAAAAAACCTGCAATTCGTTTTTAGTGCATATTTTTATGTATTTTTTGCTCCATTTTTAGGCGCATATTTTTGATTTTTAATTGCCTTGCCTTATTATTAATATACGACTCAATCAAAACTTTTTTACTTGATTAATGAGAATTTTTCTCAGTGTTAATAAAATAAAACACAAAAATTTTTATAAATAATATGTTTTCAAAAAATTCAATTTATTTATGTTACAATCTTAGTCTTAATTAGGTATTCACAATTTTTTATAACTTTATTTTGGTTTAAACTAATGATGTGTTTTTCTAACAATCGCAATTCCATAGAAATTATAATTTTTTAAGAAAAATTCTGGCATTGTCAGTTTGCAATAAAGAACAAACAGGTTTGCTAATAAAGCAAGTGAGAATAGTTTTCACCGAGAACAAATAGGTGATAACATCATCCAACAAAGAAGGCAATTTACCAGGGCGCAACATAAACTTATTTTCTGGGGTGTTCTGGAAAACGAAAAAACAGAAACTGGATCTACTCTGATTTGCAAATTTAATGTGTTTATAACTTTTGAAAAAATGTTTATTCTTCTTCTTAACCCCAAACCTATTCAATTTTTTTCCAAAGTTATGCAATATTTAATTGGCCTGTTTTTTAATCACTGGATTTATTTTATTTTGTTCAAAAATCCACATTTTGCTTTCTAATTTTCCAAATTTAATATTTTTATCCAAATCTTATACTTATTTGCTAACACAATGTGAAAGAAAAAAATTTAAATTTTGTTAAAATGCAAATTCTGGAATAAAATTTAGCTAAATCCAAAACGGATTTATTTATTTTATAAATCCATTTTGGATTTAGCTTAATTCAATTCAATATGAAGCTAAAAAGCGAAAAAATCAAACACTTATTTTTTTTGCTCAATTTTTTTATATAAAACTTCTAACTGATCTTAAAAGATTCTGAAATTTTCAAGAGAGCGTTTTTTTTTTTAAATATATGAATTTTTATATTTTTTTTAATTTGAAGCTTAATACAATAATACTGTACAACACAAAAAAAATATCAAGGTTTTAATAACTGATTCTGGTAGGGGTGACCAAAAAAAAAAGAACACGTGTATCGGCGATTTAAAAGTTCACATGTGGCCCATTGTTTTTTGGGGGGTTAAAGTTTCCCCCATTTTGCAAATGTTTATTGTGAATCGGAAACGATGTGAATCTTCCATTTTAGTGTTTTACATAAGTTCGCTGAACACATCCTATACCTAAAATGGAAGATTCACATCGTGTCCAATTCTGATTCACAATAAACATTTGCAAAAGGAGGGGACCTTTAACCCCCCAAAAAACATAGGGCCAGATGTGAACTTTTAAAACGCCGATACACGTGTTCTCTTTTTTTGGTCAACCCTACCAGAATCAGTTATCAAAACCTTGATATTTTTTTGTGTTGTACAGTATTATTGTATTAAGATTCAAATTAAAAAGAAAAAAAAATAGAAAAATTCAAAAATTCATATCTTTAAAAAAAACCCTCTCTTTTTGATTTTTTCGATTTTTAAAAATATTAAATTTCAAAATTTTAAATTTTTTTATTTAAAATTTTTTTTTTAAATATATATTTTTGTATATCCCTAAATATCCTTCTTAAAACAAGATAAGAACCATTATTGTAGCTATTATAGTTTTCGAGATAATAAAAAAATAAGCTCGAACAAAACTAAAAATGCGAAAAATTATTGCATTTTTTAAAATCTTAAATATTGCATAACTTTGGAAAAACAAATTTTGTAATTTTTTTCCTTTGGCAAAACTTTGTTATGTGATGAAAGAAAAGTTCTGACCAAAATTCATCAAAATCGAAAGGGGTCGATTTGGGATGCAATGACCCATATGTATTAAGGGAGCCGGGAGCCCCAAAAACCAAAACAGGACCAAAATATTAAGTGTGACTAATTAAGTGAAAGGAAGTTTTATCAGCAGTACAAATATAAATTTTGTTTTAAGATAAAGCAAATAGAATACCCGCTAGGAATTACCGCGTGAAGTTGATAGAACAAATTGATTTTTATACTAATATCCATAACTTTTTCTGAACAAAAAAAATTTAATTCCTTTTTCATATTTTATTACATCAGAAAAGTTTACATACATTTTTTGTATGTATGACTTAATTCGTAAATACATTCAATTGTGATTGATTCGTTGAACCATAATCAACACAAATTAAAAAAACCATTCCAGATCAATGGTTCTGACCACGATGATAATAGACATAAGTTCCGGTGCAATTATAAAAATGGGGGAGGGGAATGCAACTATAGAAGAATGATGAACATAGGCACATGTTTTGCGCTGTCTCATGTCAACCATACCCAGATTTGGTTCCAGTTGGAAAATATGTTCACATAGATTCACATATGTGAACACCACCACCTTAGTTGAGTGGTATAATTTTTGCCTAAAGGTGGCGTACCACCATCTTGGGAAATCTTTTGAAGTGTCTGTTGGGAAAAAGGACGTTGCTGCACTACTCGCTATTATTCAGCAGTGGATACTTTCAAGAACCACTATTATAAGCGATTACTGGAAGTCGTATGATTGCCTCAAATATAAAGGATTCGTGCACTTAAAAATTAACCATTATATTAACTT
The DNA here is from genome assembly GCA_949987735.1 of Leucophora obtusa. NCBI lineage: Eukaryota > Metazoa > Arthropoda > Insecta > Diptera > Anthomyiidae > Leucophora > Leucophora obtusa. The sequence goes on from OX465300.1 coordinate 16,565,389, forward strand.
TAAGGATGTTGACACAGGAGTTCATAAAAACCCTATCGCGGCTGTCTTCGGGAGGGTGGCGGAAATATTTTATAGCTGGATATTTGACCAAATCTATATTCCGTAGGCGCTGTAGAACACAAAAATATACCAATTTATAGAGTTTTGTGGATCGCAGGCAATCTGTATAATCCATCAACTCCATTTACTGAAATTTCGGACGTGGAATCCGAATCCGAAGACGAAGTATTATATTAAGTTCGAGAGAGGCAAGGCAACTCACGTTAAAAAGGCCACCCGATTTTGTGAGAGGCGAGGGCACTTAATTAATAAACTAACCGAGGGGATTAAATTTATTCTATCACCTTAACGCGGTAATCCCTGGGCAGACTTGCAAGATACTTTTTTTCATTGTCCCCAAATAAATCTAAAAATATCACCAAGAAATCCCCAAAGAATCCCCAACTAGAGAAAATATTGAAAAAGTTAGTAGAGCCTTTTTAATTTGCTCAAAATGAACATTATCCGCATAAAAACTGCAATTAAATATAAAAACGGGTAAAAAGGTTAAAGTCGGGCATGCCGACTATACAATACCCTACACCAGTCTGGTTAAAAGCCAACTAATGTTTGGATCCGAAATTCGAATGTGTTAAAATTGGACTTGTGTCAAAATTTTCTATAATGTGAGTCAGCGAACCAAATTTCATTAAAAAATCTTAATATTTGCGACCTGCAGTTTGTAACCAAGCTGATTTTGGGGGGACCCTTATATGGGCACTAGGTCTAAATATGGACCGCTGTTCACCAGAATCAATAGGCTTCTTCCTTGGGCTGGTATAGGTCGGTGTACCAAATTTCATCAAAATATCTTAATATTTGCGACCTGCAGCGTATAAACTATATAATTTTGGTAGGACCCTTATATGGGCACTAGGTCTAAACATGGACCGATGTTCACCAAAATCAATAGGCTTCGTCCTTGTGCCAACATAGGTCTGTGTACCAAATTTCATCAAAATATCTTAATATTTGCGACCTGCAGCGTATAAAAAAATATAATTTTGGGAGGACCCTTATATGGGCACTAGGTCTAAACATGGACCGATTTTAACCAAAATCAATAGGCTTCGTCCTTGGGCCGACTTATGTCGGTGCACCAAGTTTCATCAAAATATCTTAATATTTGCGACCTGTAGAGTGCGCACAGACAGACAGACGTACGGACATCGTTAAATCGAAATAATAAAAAATTCTGAGGCGATCGGTATACTATAAGGTGGGTCTAGGACCAATATTTTTTGGTGTTACAAACATCAGCACAAACTTATAATACCCTGACCACATAGTGGTGTAGGGTATAAATAGCACTAAAAATCATGGATGGTAACCGAAACGAATGCGGTTATCGTTAGGGTAACGATATTTTAGGTTATATCGGTAACGGTAATTTAAGGGTAACGCTATTTCATTTATTTCGGTATCGGTATATTAAGGATAACGTTATTTGAGTTATTTCGATAACGGTATTTTAAAGATAACGATTATTGGGTTATTTCGGTAACGGTATTTTAAGGTTAATGTTATTTCAGTTATATCGATAACGATATTTTAAGGGTAATGGTAGTCAGTTATTTCGATGCATCCCGTAATTTTTTTTTTACAAAAAACAAAAGAGATTAAAAACAGAACCAATTTATCAACTTAATGCACAAAAAATACTCAATAACCACGTGAAATTACCAAAAGCAGAAAATTAAAAATAACGGTAACGGTATTTTAGGGATAACAATATTTCGTTTGTTTCGGTAGCGGCCTTAAAATACCGTACTCATATTTCATTTATTTCGGTATAATTTAGGGACTTTTACGAAGAAAACGTTTAATTTTTATTAAATTATTTGAAAAAAAACCAATTGAATCCTAAACATATGTATTTTCAACAATTATCTTAATTTTTGCATTAAAAAATACAAAAATTGTTTTTTCGTATGTATTTTATTTTGAAATTTTCAAGAATTTAAGGCGTTTTTTTAAAGAATTTTTAGATTTGAATTTTTCAACATTGTCTGTTTAATACAATAACCGTTATCCATAATCGATATGATGTTTTTTTTTGTATAAACAATATTTTAGATTCTGGGATATTAATCATATAAAATTCTCAGACACAAATCATTTATTTGTGTCAAAAAGCTTTAAAGTAATGTAGAATATCCATAAAACGGTGAATTTGTTACTTTTTTTTGAAATTATGGGAACAAACTAAACTGATATTTTCTGAAAACTATACAAAGTTAATATAATCATCAAAATATTAAATATCCCCAAAATATTTTAAAATCCATAGAAAATTCCTCTGTCCCCAAACCAAAATTTTTGTGCCCAAGACCCACAAAAATCCCCAAATTTCGGGAAAAAACCCCAAGTCTGGCCAGCCTGTCCCTGGGTAATGCCAACGATAGCAAATGCAAAACAATCTGTTACACTCTAAAATGCACCAAAAATTACCTATTAGAAATTCTATTTGCCGGATCTGGAAACAAAATCCATATTTGTAATTCTGACAAAATTTTCTTTAATTTAAGTAGTCAACTTGATATTTGGGTCCCAACGGCCCCTTAAATGCATAGAGAAAACAAATTTCTTTTTTAAATCCAGAGGGAATTTTGTTTGAGGGAATTTGCCGAAATTTCAATGGAATCAGAAGGAATATCATGCTGTAGGGGGAAACACCGGCTAACACCATATTTGGAGCACAGGCTAACTAGATACGGCAAATACTTATATCAATTCTAATGCTTAATCTAATATTCTTACTCGTTCTTAAACTTCAGTACAAAATAAAATATATACTGAAAACCATATGACACAGATTAATCCAAGAAAACAGCTGACTTGGACAATGTGGTGAACTGAAAATTACCAAATGAAATGCAAAAATTTAAACAAAACGAACGGATATATAAAACGTGCAATAATATATGTGCGATCCCGTACGTTACCGCGGGAACCCAAAACAGCCCAAACAACAACAATTTACACACAATTTTGAGTACGGGAACGCCTTTGGGCTAGTTTGGGTAACTACGATAAAGAACGGGAACAGATATTATATGTATGGAGAATTTATATTGTTATCCCGCTCTTGACATTACGAGTACTACCATGTCAACAACACCATATGGTTCGAGAATACTTTTTTGACATCTGACATTAGTAACACATCTGTGTATAACCTGTGCCATATGGTTTTCAATAATTTTTTTAATATCTGCCACTTGTGTCGTATCTGTTTAGACTGTGTTTGTAGTACCTATAAACACGAAGGTGCTTGCTAAATTACGAATTGCTTATTTTTAATGCTTACAACAATTTGGCCTCAGAAGTAAACATTTTCTTTATGAAAACCGGTATAAAAACAATCAAAAATTCTTCATATATTTTTTTAATTCGCTCATTTGACACCAAAGGAAACAAAACTGTGAAAGATTTTAACATTCAGAATCGACAATTCGTTAATTAAGTTACACCTTAATATACTTACATATCGAGCTGTAACACAAATAAAAGTGTAAGCGATAAAACCAAAATTTTAAAGGAAATAAATAAATCCAATTTTTTTCCATTCAGTCAAATGAAAAATCGAATTCAATAATATATGATAAAAAAAACAAAAATTTTAAAACATTCCGCTTATATTTTTTTAATAGATAGGAATCGATATTTATGTACAGTATGCATTTAAATTGGGTATATTTAAACACATAGGGCCAGTTTTATAGTCGGAACTAACAAGAACGTTTTTTTCCTAAATTTTTATTTAAATCAAAAATTTTCAAACAAAGTTTCCAATTTAAAAAATATTTCACACCAAATTCGATCTTAGTTCTGACTATAAAATTTTGCCCATAAATATTTTTGTTAAATATAATACTCATTATTCTATATATTATTACAAAGTTAAGTTTTATTTATGAAACACAATATTTAGGCCCGATTACTGAATGTTCAGTTAAAGTTTAGTTAACAGTTAAATTCAAATTTTGTATGGGAGACAACAACAAAAGTTAAAGTCCCAGTTAGTAGCTAACTGGATATTCAGTAATCCAGCCTTAAAAGTACATTCAACCGTTAAGGATATGTAACGTTTGATAAATGTTTATAATATTTAATTTTTCTCTGGAAGAGAATTTCTCTACTGATATTCCCAACATTAGTTTTTATGCTAAGAAACCTTTATTGATAATAAATTCAGATTTATTAAAAAATAAATATCTAACTTACGGTTTGCAAATTCGGCTAAAATTTGTAGTTTAGAGTAGAACTGAAAACAAAATCACATAGTTTGGGCGAACATTGTTCCAATACGAACTATCGCGTACTATCGGCAATTCAAAATGTAAAATTTTTTATCTAAATAATACTACTTTGATTTAAGCTTTTAGTCTTGAAACCCATCAGTTTCACTTTAAATAACAAATTAAAAAAATCGAAATGCAAACCCTATTCTAAATGCTGTGCCATTGCTTACTGTCTGTAATTATACCCAAGGCGAATAAAAACAAGAAGCGAAAAATTGCTGCTGTTTGCCTGACGCTGGATGTGGTATAGGTGACGGACTTGCGCTGCTATTATTGCAGGTGGCCGCTGCTACAGCCGAATATCCATTGTAGCCCATTTGTGAGTAAGGAGACGGTACAGATGTTGCTGATGCCGCTGGTGTACCATTGTGAGTGCTCAAAGTTGTATGTGGGCTACAAGAAGATTGACGTCCAGTACAACTATTCATGGCACTAGCAGCATGATGGTGCGTGGACAATGTTGGAAGCGGTGGTTGTAAGCCGACTGTGTGCGAATACACCCCTGGATTATCGTAGGTATTTGGAGATGTATTTGTAGTTGTGCTGCTGTTGCCTGCTACACTACCGATTCGCTGCAGATGTGTTGGTGTACTGCTGACCCCATTGACCGGAGTGCTGCCAAAACTTCCATTTGTTAAAACATGATGATGATGATGGTGAGTAGCAGGTATTGGCGGCCTTAATGAAACGTGACATTGATACAGTGAAGGTGAGCCCATATCTCTTTGTTGTGTAATTGGTGACCCCGGCATAGGTGTAATAGGGGGATGTGAATGAGTAAAGCTTGTCATTGGAGCCATAGAACTGTAAATTGATATAAAGATATATGTTTTCATTTTAGTGGGGCTGAGAATAAACGTTTTGCTCGAAAAATTGTAAGCATATTAATTTTTGAATCAGACTTTAGTCTGCAAAGCACAGTGGAATATTTCACAAAATTTTTGGAAATAATTCGGCCATTTCTTACTTAGTGGTCCGACTAAAATGAAATTTAGAACAGACATAGCTGAGGTAATATCGAGCCGTTGGACCTCACAGACCCTCCGGGGACGGCAATTTGGCCCCTCAAAATAGGGTATCTTTTCCATAAAAAAATTTGGGCGCTCGCCATATAAGTACATAAAACTAACACACTTGTAATCTGCTAGTACAGGCCTATAAAAACATGCATACTTGAGTGGGTTATCTTTCATATAGGGTTTTTCTTTTCCCGGACTTTTTCATTTCCCGGGACAGCGGGATTTTTTTCTGAATTTCCCGGGATCCCGGGAATTCCCGCTCGTTAGAAAATAAATATATCCGTCGTATGATTACTTGAAAAACTCGATATCTATTAAAAAAACTGACGACAAAGTTCATCTTTTGGTTTGTTAATGGGTGCAAATTTGTATCGGACCAACTTTAGAATCAAAACTAGATCGATTTTTTGATTAAATATGGAATCCAATAATTTATATTTCTAGATATTTTGTTTCTATGCAGATTTTCAGAAGTATTCGTCTATTTTTATTAAAAAGTTTAAAAGTGAGCATTTTTCACACAAATTTTTAGGCAAATCGTCTAAATCTTTTTATAAAAATAGACACTAAAATATTATTAAATAGTTTTATAACTTTAATTGGTATTTTTTGAATAGAAATGTTTTATGGCACAACTACTTAAAAAAATTATTTAATTTTCATTGTTGCTTTTTTTAAATTATCATATAAAAAATCCAAAATAATTTAAAAAAGCATCTGATGCATTATTTTAAAAATAATAGTAAGCTTTAAGTGCAGCGAAAAGTTTTCAACTCAGACCCGTTCAAAAATATATTTTTTAATATATTGTATTTTTTAAATATCCCAGAGGACGATTTGCGATGCAAATCGAAATATCGGAAGAAAATTAAAAAATAAAATATTGAAAAATAAAATACAAAATATTTTAATTTTTATTTTTTAAAAATTTATGACCTAAAGCCAAACAACACTAAAACGAGTAAAAAGGTTAAAGTCGGGCATGCCGACTATACAATACCCTACACCAGTCTGGTGTATTGTTTGGATCCGAAATTCGAATGGGTTAAAATGGGGCTTGTGTCAAAATTTTCTATAATGTGAGTCAGAGCACCAAATTTCATTAAAATATCTTAATATTTGCGACCTGCAGTTTGTAACCAAGCCAATTTTTGGGGGACCCTTATATGGGCACTAGTTCTAAACATGGACCGATGTTCGCCAAAATCAATAGGCTTCGTCCTTGGGCCAACATAGGTCTATGTACCAAATTTCATCAAAATATCTTAATATTTGCGACCTGCAGCGTATAAACAATATAATTTTGGTGGGACCCTTATATGGGCACTAGGTCTACACATGGACCGATGTTCACCAAAATCAATAGGCTTCGTCCTTGGGCCAACATATGTCTATGTACCAAATTTCATCAAAATATCTTAATATTTGCGACCTGCAGCGTATAACCAGTATAATTTTGGTAGTACCCTTATATGGGCACTAGGTCCAAACATGGACCGATGTTCACCAAAATCAATAGGCTGCGTTATTGGGCCAATGTTGGTCTGTGTACCAAATTTCATCAAAATATCTTAATATTTACGACCTGCAGCGTATAAACAGTATAATTTTGGTAGGACCCTTATATGGGCACTAGGTCTAAACATGGACCGATGTTCACCAAAATCAATAGGCTGCGTTATTGGGCCAATGTAGGGCTGTGTACCAAATTTCATCAAAATATCTTAATATTTACGACCTGCAGCGTATAAACAATATAATTTTGGTAGGACCCTTATATGGGAACTAGGTCTAAACATGGACCGATGTTCACCAAAATCAAACTTGTTCGTCCTTGGGCCAATATAGGTCTGCATACCAAATTTTATTAAAATATCTTCATATTTGCGACCTGTAGAGTGCGCACAAGATTGCATGGACAGACAGACAGACGGACGGACGGACGGACAGACGGACATCGTTAAATCGAAATTAAAAAAAATTCTGAACCGATCGGTATACTATGAGGTGGGTCTATGACCAATATTTTTTGGTGTTACAAACATCAGCACAAACTTATAATACCCTGACCACATAGTGGTGTAGGGTATAAATATAACAATACCAATCTAACAATATTTAATCTAACAAAAACATAAAATTTGAAAAATACAACTGAAATAAAGGAATAGCAGTTGAAATCTAAATGAAATTATTTGAAGTAATAAAAACTCAAAACACTTATATCAATTGAAAATACGAAAATATTATAATTTATTTTAAATTTTAATGCCGAGTTTTTTTTGGAGGTATTTGGAGCTACAATATTGATTTTGAAATGTTGTGTATGAAATTGCTTTATTTGAACAAAGACCATCATTAAAAAATATAAAATTTCCGAGGTACGATTATTTTTTTTGGTATTTAAACTTGATAATGTCTAATAAAATTTGTTTTCGGTTTAATTAAACCCAAAAAATTCGGCCTAAATAATATTTTTTATATTATGTATTATATTATTAAATTTCAAATCGCATTTTTTAATTTTAAATATTTTTTATTTAAATTTCTTTTAAAACAATCAATGTTTATAATTGAAATAAATTCTAATATACTAGCTAAAACTTCTGTAAAAGAATAAAAAAAATCCCGGGAATCCCGTCCCGGGAATTCCCGGCACATAAACCCTACTTTTATAGTTCCCGAGATATTCCCATTTGAAAATATAAAATTAAAAATTTGGTCCGACTAAGGTTCAGTTTTTCTCGAATAGCGGGACCAAATCACGGCCAATTTTTTTTTAAATATAAGTTATTTCCCCAAATAATTTTTCGAACAAATAAAAAAGATCAAAAACTGCCTTAAATAAAAAATTTTTTATTAAAAAACAATAAACATTCTTTTACTTCCATATAAATATTTTCTTTGCAAACATACACAGAAAGAATTTACAAAATTCTAATTAAATTTTTAAACACCTTTCTCATACCAAATTTGTAAATACAAAAAAAAACTTTTTAAAAATGCACCAACAAAGGTATTTGTAATTCCAAAAAAAATTTTTTTTTTTTTTTGTAACTTTGAATTTTTATTTTTAAACAATTTTTATATGAAAGATAACAATTTACAAACGAGTTACAAATATTTCAAACAAAAAAATTGTTGGAAATAAAATTTCAATTTAAAAGAAAATGTGATTACTTCTACAAATTCCCATTGTTGGTGCCTACTGTTTTTTCTGTGTATGAAGTATGAATACTATTCCAAAAAGCTTTTTCATGAAGAAAATAAAAAAAATTTTTATTTGTACATAGTTTTCCCCCAGCCTCTTCTAAAGTTGCCATATTTTTAAATAAATACTTTACCATGCAACAGGGATGGAAAATGAGTTTTTGGATTTTGTACCAACCAGAGAAGAAAATTGTACTTTTTGAACCCTCACGGTACCAACATATATGTAGATAACATTTGTCCGATTAATGTCAAACTTGCAGAAAAATTTATCTACAAAAATTTATACATTTCCGACCCTCTCCAAGAAAGAATTTACAAAATTCTAATTAAATTTTTAAACACCTTTCTCATACCAAATTTGTAAATACAAAAAAAAACTTTTTAAAAATGCACCAACAAAGGTATTTGTAATTCCAAAAAAAAATTTTTTTTTTTTTTGTAACTTTGAATTTTTATTTTTAAACAATTTTTATATGAAAGATAACAATTTACAAACGAGTTACAAATATTTCAAACAAAAAAATTGTTGGAAATAAAATTTCAATTTAAAAGAAAATGTGATTACTTCTACAAATTCCCATTGTTGGTGCCTACTGTTTTTTCTGTGTATGAAGTATGAATACTATTCCAAAAAGCTTTTTCATGAAGAAAATAAAAAAAATTTTTATTTGTACATAGTTTTCCCCCAGCCTCTTCTAAAGTTGCCATATTTTTAAATAAATACTTTACCATGCAACAGGGATGGAAAATGAGTTTTTGGATTTTGTACCAACCAGAGAAGAAAATTGTACTTTTTGAACCCTCACGGTACCAACATATATGTAGATAACATTTGTCCGATTAATGTCAAACTTGCAGAAAAATTTATCTACAAAAATTTATACATTTCCGACCCTCTCCAATTTAGTTTTTATAAAAATTTTTTTTTTAGTATAAGTCAAGCTTGTAGGGATTACTTATTGCTCTGTATGATATAAGCACCTGCAATTTTACATAAAAATTCATCACATTTATACAAGTAATACTAAGGTGGCTAAATAAATTCTAAACTAAATACAAATTGACAAAAGGGTTTAAAATTTCTTCGAAAATTATTTTAAAACTTTTTTTTAGGTTTTATTTAGTCAGTTCGCACCCTCCCTAAATCCATTTTTTAGAGTGTAGGCAATTAAATATTTTGCATAATTACACTGCATGACACTCAAAAAATGAATGGAGATCTGACCATCAGTTCTATTTATTTCGGACATGCTGATTACAATGGCGTACTCTATTTTTCGATCAATGGTACAGATTTTTCGCTAAATGTCTTTAAAGTTTGGCGGTTGTCCATTCAGTTTTTTATATAAAAAATTTTTCAAATTCAATTAAACAAAGAAACAAAGAATTTCAAACCAGATACATACATTAGAAGGTAAGTTAAATGAAATTTAATATGTGGTTTTTGTAAGCAAATGCAATAAAGAAATAAATATTTAGTGACACATTTAGTTGTTGGCAGCAAAGTGTGCGAACTTACATTGTGTGCAAAACACCATCGTGAAAAAAATCACTTAAACCTTAACTAATTTATTGTTTCTTTTAATGTAGATATTGCTGTTGTGAATTGATGAACTGGATGGAGAGTAAACTGCACCAGATGCAAATATAATGCAAATTTATATAATCAATGTCATTATTAATAAATCTATAAAAAAATACTGCTAATAATTAATAAAAAAGGGTAAATTCTAAAAATTAAAATTCATTATCAATCCGTTAAATACACGACATTGCGGTCCGGAAACGGTCCGGCATTGACGGACTTGTCCGTTTTTTAGATGACATAACGGTTCGTAAACGGTCCGTCACTGACGGACTTCAAACGTACTAGTCCGATTTTCACACGACATAACGGTCCGAAAACGGTCCGTCAATGACGGACTTTCAACGGATTCGAATCAGCTTTGGTGTTCCTTAAGTTCCGTTTTCTGGTCCGTATACGGATCCAGAATACGGAGTTGGATTCCGTTTATGATGGACCGAAAACGGTGAGTAAACGAAACGAATTGTTTGTTGGGTACTTATTGAACAAGTATAAAAGGGGCACTCCAATTCTATATTGTTTTCAGTACTATTTTTACAGGTGCATAAAAAGCAATTTCTCATAATTTTTTTATATATACATACTTTTAAAATTAAACAAAATTGAATTTAAACAAATTAATTATAAATATTAAAAAAAAAATTAATAAAATAGAAAAAAATTAAAAAATATTGGTCCCGCCGGAAATCGAACCCGCGATCCTCTGTTTGGAAATGCCAAATGATACCAAAATTACTTTTTAGGATAACTTTTAGAGCAATTACTCTTTAGAAGCAATACTTAAGTGATTTTTTGGAAGTCGTTCAGAAATAATTCTAAAAAAGCTGAAAAAATATACTATCGGATACTTTGGAAGCAATGAAAGAAGTGATTTTTTGAAGTTTTTCAGAATAACTTCTAAAAAATGAGTAAAAATACACTAACGGCCACTTGTGAAGCAGTAAAAGAAGTATGGTCTAATTCATAAACTTTTACAATTGTCTTATTGCAGGATTTTAAGTTAATTTGTGAAAAACAGTATTCATATTTGCTTAATAAAGAAAAACATAATGTAGATTTATAGTCGATACTCATTAACTTTAAACCATTTATAAAGTTTGGAGTGAGGAAGCCACCATTTAATTGTTAATTATTTTATTTTCAGGCATGAAATGATTTATAAAGCCATCCCATTCCTAGAATGTGTGGCTTCCAACAACTTGCTTTCATCAAACTGAAAAAAGCTACAACAATTGCGTAGCCAATGACCTTTTTCGAAAAAATTTCCAAAAAAAAATGTAAAAATAAAATTAAAAAGAAAAGCAAAACAATAGTAATGTACAGACTGTCAATTCGTTATTCGAAATTCGATTACTTTTGTATGCTTCGAATAATATGTTCTAAAAATTACTTTTATACACACATTTCCATTGATTTGCTTCATAAATAAAAAAAATATTTTAAATGGCTTTTAAATTTATCTTAGCATATCATTAGTTCTCTAATTTAAGAAAACACATTTTCACTTCCCATTACCGAATCAATCGTTTACTAAATTTGTTCATCACTTACGACTTATTTGGGAGAAGAGAGAAAATAAAAAATAGTGTTGCCAGTATCAAATCGAAAAATTAATTTATAGTTAAAATCATTATGAATCAAGATTTCTAATAACTCTTTATTAAGCGAGATATGTACTTTAACTATAGCAAGCTTCAAATACCAAATAAATGTTTTTTTATGAATTAGCACAGTAGTTTGTAAAGCATTACCAAGTAATGAAATAAAATTGTTGAAATCATTTGAGTTGCTCCAGAAATTTTAAAACCTTAGTGGAGTGAGTTCAAAACCTCAAAATTGGGTTACTAACCCAGCAAAATCTCAGTAACAAATTACAAAAGTATATAAAATAAGTAGTTACCAAAATAAGTAGTTATTGGTGTGCTTATACGCAGTTAAAAAATAAGTGGTTACAAGTTGTTAAATAATACGACTTGCTTATATACTTACTAGTGGTTAAAAAATAAGTAGTTACCAAATTCACATTATCTTTATAAATAAATAAGTAGTCGCGCGTAAGCTAGACTGCTTATAAAAACGGCTTCGTCTAACAAAAATAACTAGTGCTGACGCCGAATTATAAGTAGTAAAAAATTTAAGTTTCATTATATAACCACTTATTTGGTAATGAAAGATTTTGCTGGGAAGTTACTCAAACAAAGCTAAAGCCGATTAATTTGGATTCCCTAATAGTAAGCAAATACTTGTTTTTGGTTATTACCTATAAGTATCACTCATCGACATCGTTGTGTGATGCATTGATGGATATAAGGCTGTCATAGATGTGCCAAAACCACTATTTAAATTAAGTCGTTGTGGTGATGGAGTCGGCATTACACTACTAACAAGATGAGGAGAGTCAGAGTGAATATGGACGGAGGAATGTGCGTGATGTGCTCCTGTTGTTGTATGATGTGGAGAATGTATAGAGCCTGTGTTACTGGAAGATGTTGCACACGAGATATTATTGACACTGCTGCTGCGATGATCATCATTACTACTAGGTCCGAGACTGATATCGCTATTCGAACTAGTAGTAGCACTGCTATTGTTGTTATGCACAGTTGGCGTAATAGTGTTCTGTAAATGATCTGTTGGAAGGGAATTCACTTGCCCCACATGCCCACTGCCGCCACCAGGAGTTATAGAAGGCGTTGGACCATTTGCTGCAGCTGATTGGGATATGTGTGTTGGTGATGTTGATGTCATGTCTGTCATAGTATCTGTGGAGGGCGTAGTGTAGCCAAAATAGTCAAAAAACATACGAGCTTTTTCAATTAATTAGAAAATATTTTTATTATTTTTAAGGTTCATGTTGATTGAAGCATTCAGATATGAATTAAATACTTACTGCCCGTTGAAACTGGCAACACAGTTGTAACTATAGAACTACCCATACTGCTACTATTCGGACTGTCATTCGCGGAAGCACCTGATGTTGTAGATGATGAAACAGCACCGGAAGAGTTGGGTGTACGACGCTGGTTTCTTAGTTTTTCCTCGCGTCGCCATTTCGCTCTTCGGTTGGAAAACCAAACTTGTATGCGGGCCTCTGGCAAACCAATTTTTCCAGCCAAACGTTCACGTGCAAAAACATCTGGATAATGGGTACGTTCAAATTCTACATATAAAGTAAAAAGAAACAAAGAAAACAAATTTCAACTACAAAAGTTAAATGAACAAAAATGCCTTTGAAAAATATAAAAATAGAAATAAAATATACAGAATTTTAACAGATTTCTATGCAAGGTAATATAAATCTCGGAAACTTAGAAACTTTAAAGGAAAACAACAGCAATCAATTGCTAACTTGCAGTTTTACGATAATGGAAAAACCATTAAAAAAACAAGTAAAAAATTTAACTCCAGCATGTCGACTATAAGAAATTGGTATTACAAAATTATTAGATGTATTATTAGGCGCGGATCCAGGATTCACACAAGGGGGGGGGGGGGGGGCTAAACATTTTTCGTATCTTATACAGGACTATAGATATTTTATGAACTAGATGCAAGAACGGTATAAGACTAGGGTCCAATCCCTATCGGATCGCACATCGAACCGGACGTCAGAAAAAACAACTGCGTCAATTGCGGTACACTGAGAGAATTATCTGCATTATATTAATGAATTTTTACATAAAAATAACCAAGTTGCACTAGAACTCGTCCATTGAAAATTTTCATTGAATTAGTGGAATTTTTCATAAAATGTAAAAAATTTCATTTCATTTATTAAAACTTTCATGTTCTCAATGAAAAAGTTTCATTTAAACTAGATTCATAAAATATATGAAACTTTTTCATAACATTTATGAAATTTTTCATTTACTCTGTGAAGAAAACTTAATTGGTTTACTGAAAAATATCATTAAAACTCGTCCAGCAAAATATAATATGATATGTTTATAAGGGAATTTTCGCGGAAAAACATTTAAAAATGTGAATACAAAAAATATGAAAAATATTGGTAATATCATAAATTTGCAATAATTTATGAAATATCTGAAAATACAAATTTTTGAGAATGAAATTTCATTGCTAATTTCTGATTATTTTTTTATTTTCGATATTTGCATAGTTTTTGTAATCTTTTTTTCTTAATTTTTAAATTTTTTTAAATTTTTATTGTAATTTTTAGTTTCTGGCGATTTATTTTCACTTTTTCCTCATTTTTCGATCGACTGTCTGACAACACCATAATGTTCTGTATGATGTCCGATTGCATCTCCTAGTCTTATACTCTTCTTGCTAGAAGTAGAAGTTTTAATACATGTTTTAGTAAAGGTTTGCCAAATTTAGTAGCCGCTACTAAATGTTAGTAAAATTTATGTAAAATGCAATTCAAAATCGATTTGCTAAAATCAGTTAAAAAACTTACTAAATATCATAATTTTAGTACAATGAAATTAGTATAAATAATTAGTTGCAGCTACTGAATTTCAGTAAATTGCTGTAAACTGTAATTTAAAATCAATCTGCTTAAGTTAGCAAAAAATTGTACTAAAAATAAAAAAACTGTATAATCTAAAAAAAATTTTTTCTTTCGATTGTAACAAGCGTTTGTAACTTCATCGTACTTGAAATTTGGAGTCAAAATTGCAAACGGTTCTAGTTATTGCCGTTTTATGCATTGGAGATACAATAAAATTTTCTGGGTGTTATTTCTAAACTAAGAATATATCAATAGTAACAAATATAAACTAAACAAGAATTGTAAAAAATAAAAAAAAAATATTTTTAAATTAGTGTATTTTTCTGCTAAATTTAGCACTCGGTTTTGAAAAATTAGTAAAATGTTTTGCTGAAATCAGCAGCGAAAATTAGTATAAAAATCCGTAATTTGTAATAAGAGAATAGCAAAAATGATTACTAAAAATAAAAATTGTACTAATAATCAGTATAAAAATTGTATAGTGCGATTGGAAACTGTTTACAAATTTTTTTACAAACTTTTTTATCTGAGTGTAGTCCAAAATTAATAATAGAAAATTAATTTAAAAAAAAATTAAAATTATAAAAGATTATTCTCTCAGGAAATGACGATATTTTATAAAAAATTAAAAAAAAATGTAAATACTATTGAACAATTTCATTATATAAAGAATATTTTCATTAAATTTATGGAGATCTAATTTATGAAATTCAATGAATTTTTTTAATGAAATTATGAAATTTTATGAAAGAAAAGCTATGAAAAATTTAATAATATTAATTGAATATTATATATATAATGAAATTCTTCACTGGTTCTACGAAAAAAATTCTATGAAATTATATTATTAATATCATGAAGGATAATTCTCTCAGTGTACACTCATACAAATAAGTCCGTAAAAATAGCAGAAAAAGTTACTAAAAATTAGTTAAAAATGATGCTGCAGAAAAAACTGCTAATATTAACAGAATCAGTTTGCTAAATATTAATAAAATGAAAACAGCAAAAAAAAACTGTCAAATTTACAGAATTTTAGTAATATTTGAGCTAAATTGTTTTTAATTGCAAATAACAATTTAACCTGGTAAAATTAGCAAAAGAAATTGCTGAATAGTAGTTTAATAAAAATAGCAAAAAAACTTTTAAATTTACAGAATTTTAGTAATATTTGAGCTAAATTTTTGATAATTGCAAATAACAATTTAACTTTCTGAAATCTGCAAAAAAATTGCTAAATAATAGTAGAATGAAAATAGCAAAAAAAAATTTTTAAATCTACAAAATTTTTGCTAAAATTTTCTGAAATCAACAAAACTTTTGCAGATTACTAGTGGACTGGAAAAAGTTACAAAAGGAGCAAATGAAATGAAAATTAATAAATAAAAAATAAATGTGTATTTAAAAACATACTTGGGACCAGTTTATTGAATGTGTCAATTAATTGAAATTTGTTCAATTGGCATTGTTCAATGCCTAAATGCCCATTTATAATTGATGAAAGAAGTATATGTTTTCATGTTTTAATAAAAGAATAAATTAAGAAAAAAATTTAAAAATTCTAGTATTTCTTATATTTTTTATATTACAATGCTTTTTCTTCAATTATGTGTACATTTCATTACCATTGTTTTCATCAATGCAAATTGAAAAAATTTCATTGGCATTGAATGGTGATGAAATTTGTTGGCATTGAAATTGAGATAAAGTAATGCCAATTATATTTCAATGCCAATGAAAATTTCCCAAGAATGATTTTTTTAACAGTGGTAATATTTATAGACAATAATATGTTAACCATAACAAAATGTATTTCAGAGACCCTTCTTTTGATTTTCATTGTTTGCTGATAGGATATGTACTTCCGAATTTATTTGAGTTTCCATTTTCACCTCTAAAGCTCCACCCATAGGAAAGAAGGTGTGGCCGATTAAAAATATCGTTTTCTTTAAATAAGCTTAAAAAGTACAATATTGGGGGGGGGGGGGGGGAAAATTAGGGTCATCCCCTAAACTCCACTTGCTCCCCAGAGATACTTTTAATCACAATTTTAAAATTAAAATGGTTCGTCCAAAATAAACCTTGATCTTTAAAAATTAATGTATTAACTAAAATTTAAATTTTAACTAAAAATTAGTTAAAAATTTGTTAAGTTGAAGTACTAACAGTTTTACTAACTTTTCTACAAACTTTTTTCTATGAGTGTAGGAATAGAAATATTTTTTTCAGTTATTGGACGTCGTAGTGGGAGTTGAACGATGTTATTTTTACGTGGGTTTTCTTTAAATTCATACTCACGAACTAAAGTATTTTCAGGCCAGAAATCGGGATCAACGACTTGTTCATAAAGATCAAAAGGAACAGTAAGTTTAAAAGATGTAATCCTTCTGGGTTGTGAATAAGAAAATTTGTAGGCTTGAATATTGGCTTAAAAATTTAGTTTATAATTTATATAATAGTTTATGTCAACAGCAGTGGTATCAGAAGCCAGACGAGATATAAATATTGACTTATTTGGCGGAATAATTTTTAGTTGTTTAGGAGAAATTTGTTTGAAGATATGTGGAGCAAAATTATCGGGATCAGCAACGATTTCGGCATCAATAATTTTCGCCTCGCTTTGTGTACTGATATTTTTAAAAGTAGACATTTTTAACGTGGATACAGATGGATTAGGTGAAGTATGTAATGACCTACAAGGAGTTTTTACACCAGAATCAATACTACTGGAAGCAGAGGTACAAAGACTTTGTGCAGATTGATTAATTTTTACTTGTTTAGGAAAAACTTGTTTAGAAATATGTGGAACAAAATTAGAAGGATCGGGAATATTTTCGGCGTCGACAACTTCAGCCTCACTTTGTGTACTAACATTTTTAACAGTAAGTATTTTATTTGTGGATACAGATGTTTTAGATGAAATGCAAGCAGTTTTTAAACCAGAATCATTACTTTTGGAAGCAGAAGTATCAGGACTTTGTGAAGAATTATCTTTATTTTTTCTAGATGATTTACGGCGTTTCGGGGAGGATTGCGGAGGAGAATTAAGAATACTTAATTGTTTGAATTCATCGAAAAGATTTCCATAGGAAGATATCTCATTCGAAAGCAGAGTAACTTCGTTTTGAATGTTTTTAAAAGTGTTCTTTGTGCTTTGAAAAAATCGGTAATATTCAAAACGAATTTTTTGACACCCAATGCAGCACCAGTGTAAGCCTTTGGTTTTATTTACCGCTTCAGCAACTAGCCCAGACATTTCGGTACACTTGAAATGACACAGGCCATGACAAAGCCAACAAGTCACCATTCTTTCATCATCACTGGTTAAGGTACAGCCTTTTTTGAGACAATTAATATTATCTTTAAAAGTTGTTATTGATTTTTTATTTTTGTAAGATAGGCAGTGTATTACAGAAGCTATTTCAGAAAGTTCTATGATCAAAAATTTAAAGCAAGAAAAAAATACTGAATAGGGATCAAACGTGTTCCCTTATAATTGTATTTTACTGTATTCACTTGATTTAATGTTGATGTTTTTGAGAGTTTGCGTGTTTGTTTTGTTGTTGTATTTAAAAAGAGTTTTTGTTTATTATTGGTATACACATAAAAAGTTTGTTATTTATATTGTTGTTATTTTTGAGAGTATATTTAAAGTATTAGGTGTGTTTCTTTACTTTTTGGGTAAAGTTCGGTAAAATGAGAGTAAGCACAAAATCCTCTCGCAAAATGATAAAATTACCCAATAGTACGGGAACACAAAAAACCACTTTTCTAGCCCAAAATCTTATTTCAAAGAATAATGTGAAACAGTGATGGGACATGAAAATTTTTGTTTTATGCCAAATGTGTGACTAAAATGTGCCAAATGGGCCTTCATTGTGCCAAAACTCAATTTTCACTCAGTACCCGTGTTTTCATTTCATTAATTTCATTTCGTAATAGCATTCTTATGGAATTAATTCTATTTTGAATGAATTCTAACCAAATGAATTAAAATTTTCTTGAATTCATTAAATTAAAAGGTGAATGATAAATGAAATTCATTCGATTTTTATTAAAGATTTGGGAATGCAGCCAATTAATGAATTCTTTGGGAATGGTTACATGCAATGGTGTACATAGAAAGATTTTCTAAAACTGAATTAAAATTTTCATGAATTAAACTTAAATTAATTCTTTCGAAGCTCTGAGCTAAATTTAAATCATTTGAATTTTTAACATTCTATGGGTTATTCGGTAATATCTTCGATGACATTTTTTAGTTTTGCTTTGTTTGAAAAGGTATTTTAATACCAACAAATGCTTAGAATTGTTATTTTTTAAATCCATTTTCTATTAAATTTTGTATATAACCAAAATTTGCCAAAATTGTATCGGTTGTGCCATTGTACCAATCAATCTTAGATTGTGCCACAAATCCCATCAATAATGTGAAAATGCGTATAATTTCAGTTTGCAAATTGGCACAAATACCCATATTTATTCGCATTTGAAAGTTGTTTTTGATGTTATTCAATTAATTCTTATAAAAAAACAAGTTTCTTTTGCTTATTTCTTTATTTAATTAAAATTTTAAATCTATTTTCACAATTGTTTTTTGT
Source organism: Leucophora obtusa (assembly GCA_949987735.1). NCBI lineage: Eukaryota > Metazoa > Arthropoda > Insecta > Diptera > Anthomyiidae > Leucophora > Leucophora obtusa. Next base: position 16,584,624 of record OX465300.1, read on the forward strand.
TTATATTTACATCAGCTGTTTTACCAAAATTTACCCAAAGAAAAAGTCTGGGTAAATTTTGGTAAAAAGAGAAACACTAATACACTCTCATTAGCGCTCTCATTTACCCAATTTTCGAGTACGGGAACGGTTTTGGGTAAATTTCGGTAACTTTGGGTAAATTTCGGTAACATTGGGAACGAACGGGAACGCACATATTGTTGTTACTGTTATTTTAACTATGCCTTTTGTGCTTTATTTTAATATTGCAATTATGTACATATGTATATTATTATGAAAAAAGATTATTTATAAGGGATTTATTTGTAGAATTTGGAGCGGATTTTTTATTTATAATTATAACACAGACTTTCATGGGTATTAAAACAACATTTGTTAAAAAAAAGGTTTTTATAACACAAATTTATATAACAAACAAATGACTTAAACGGAGCTTTGAAGAAACACGTCTACCACTCACGAGTTTTCGCAGTAATGTAATGTGGGCCCATATAATTACATAAGTTTGCATCAGTTCAGTAATAATTTGATAACTTCAGATATAAATGTATCCGAATAATGGCTCGATACAATTTGATTAGATTTTATATAATGGTTTAAAATTATAGCTGAACTGGTGGAAACATATAGAAAATCATATATTGTTGTATCCGGTTTATGCACTATTTCACTGAAATCCTAAATATTTACAGAAATAATTCCCTGAGAGTACGAGGTTTTGTCAGACCTAATTCACTTGCAAAAAGTTTATGATTTTTCAGCTTTAAGCACTGTAAGTTGTTTTTCATGCGGAAAATTTTTACTCAAACTTTAAACGCCTTAAATAGTAATTTAAATTCTGAAAATTAAAATCTTTTTTATGTAATTAGCAAGCCACAATCACAATAAAAAATATACCACTTTTTCACAAGAAAAATAATAGTTTTGTATATTTAATTTGCGTGAAAACAAAGTCTACACAATTTTGACGTGAAACTCACTGTCGTGAAAAATTATTTTTTTTATATGGAGTATAACAGTTTTTCCACGTGAAACTCAAACAACTTACGGTGCTTTGACGTTAAACTTCATGAAAACTATTAAACTTTTTTGATTTTTGACAAAAGTAAACTTTACAGGAAAGCACAAACACCTTTATGGTTGTTTTCAAATGTTTGTATAAATTCATATATTTAGTTAGAATATTCTTCTACCTTAAGTCCAAATTCTAATATGATATTGTCATATTAGATTTTATTTGTTGTTTCAAAAAGGAGGTTGATCATTTTCATGATAGACAATACAATTGTTTCTAGGCATCACTGAAGAGTAGGGCTCCGTATCCCCAAACCATGAAAGCTGTTGACATGTTCATTACAATTTTAGGATCCCTTATGAAAATGGGTATCATCCGATGTTTTAAATTGACAGTATATTGAAGAAAAATTAATGGTTTAAAATTAAAGGATTGAATTTACTAGCTACCATAGAAAAATAAAGCATTTTTTGGCAAAAATTTGGAATTTCGGCCAAATTTGCAATATACATAGTCTTCAAAAACATTTTATTTAATAGGGAAAGCAACCCAATCGAAAAATTTTTGAATACCAAATAGTCCATTCTATTGTCCCATTAAACATTTTTGGATTTACTAAAAAAATCATTATGGTTAATATTGTCATACCCCAAGATCGGCTTGCGACCTGAAAAATAAGGAACATTTTATTTGACACTTAATTTTTGAAGAGATAAATGCAATATTTTGCAACAATTCACCCAAATGCATAGAAAAGCTGGAAAAATTTCATGATTTTTAAGTTTATATTTAAAATTTCTAAAGAAAATTATCAAAAATTAACCAGGTGCAAAAGTGTAACATTTATCTTTAAAGAGAAAAATGTAATTTTTTTTCCAGTTAAATAAAATAGTTACATTTTTTTTCTTGTTTTTTTATAAGAACAAGTTAATAAATATAAAACGCTAGAAAAAATTATTGGAATTGTTTTCATAGTTAAAAATTTTAAGCAAAATATCTGAACTATGTTAACCCTGTTACACTTTTGCTCCTCACTGCAAACGACTGATAACAGTTGGACAACTACTGGCTGTGTCAAAATGCTAGTACTGGCAAACAATTTTTTGTAACTAATATGCCAGCGTTGGGAGAGGGAAAAAAAAGTTGGTCTTGAAGGAGCTTTCCCACAAACAAAAAAATTGATTTCAAAAAACTAAAACAAAATCTAAATTAAAAAAAATAAAAAAAAATTTTCTTGCTTGCAACCGGATTTGAACTTGGGACCTTCTGACTACAAACCTTTTTTAACGTCAGCATTTTTATAAAATCATTGGTGTACCAGTGAATTGATTTTTGTACCACTGGTAGCATTGGCTAGGTAACTATAAGCCAATTCTTTGCCAGTGGTTTTTTTTATAAACCACTGAATTTTTCAAAAAATCTTGTGGAAAATTTCATTTTATTTATTAATAGCTTCATACACTCAATGAAACAGTTTCATTAAAACAAGATTTATAAAATATATGAAGCTTTTCATCAAATTTAATAAATTTTTCTTTTACTTTGTGAAGAAAACTTTTTTTGTGCTGTAAAGAACACGGAAGCAAAGCAGCGTGCCAAAAAATTAAAAGAGGTTTTTTTATAATAAAAATATGTGTATTAAAAAAAATAAAAATATGTATATTAGGGTGGACCTTATTTGTCAGCTTGCGATTTAAGGCCGCCCGCCCCTACAAATGAGCCTTTGGCTATAAAAATACATCATGCTAAAAAATATGATGATCGGATAACGGGAACACGTGCCGCAGCGGCCCTGAAGTTTGAAATACGATTTACAAGGCGAAAAAAAAACCACTTTTTATCTTTCTTTCAAAATACTGGCTCTTTAATAACCGTATTTTTGGAAAATGTGAATAGAATGATAATCTAAATCGAATTACCTTTCTGGTAATGTATAAAAACCCAAAATCGGTTGGAAAATATTTTAGTAATTGCAATTTCTTCAGACCATTGTAGGGTTAAAATGAGATAAATTATGAAAATCGTAAAAAATAAAATATCTCTTAAAAAAATGTATAATGTTGTACTCCAGTTTCATTTCTACGATCCATAGATATTCGGATATAAATTTGTGTCTCTCTTGGGTTATGATAACCTAGTCCCAGGTATGGCCAAAGAAGACATCTTTTTTTTTATAAATTTGCAAATCTCTAATTTTGAGTTTTTTATAATTTTGTTCAACAAAATATACAAAAAAGTGCATAAAATTTGGTATTGAGTTATTTTGACAATTTTTACCAAATTCCGCAAGAAACAACACATTGTTTTGATATGCTTCCAGGAAAAATCGAAAAATTTTAAAATTTTCACTTTTGACCTTGATAAAGAAAGGGTTAACGTTGTCTGAGTTTTACAAAATTTTCGAAAAACAATCTCTTGTATCTGGATTAGGGTATTCAATTAATCGGCTTTTTATATTAATCGATTAATCGTGCAAATAATTATTCGGTTTTTTTACTTAAACGGTTAATCGAACAAAATTTTAAAATTAATCGAAAAAATTTTCTGGAAAATAATATACATACACTTGTTGTGTTTTTAATAATTTTATTTAAAAAAAGGAACAAAAATAAATTCAGTAACTCTTCTGAAATTCATAAATATATAAAAGTGTAATAATTGAGATCAGATTTATTCAATATTTTTATTTTTTCTGTCCCCTCTTTCACATATTAAAATTTTATCCAAATCGGGGAGAACCAAACCCAAAAGAAGAATATAAAACCCCGTACATTAATTTGTGTCTCTTTCGTATGCATTGAATACATAAAAAACGTAAATGTAGGGAAGAATTCCGTTGAGAAATTGTTTTCCCTCTACATTTCCGTACCACCATCCTTTTATTTTATTAATTCAGAGTGCTCACTAAACAAGCTTTATTACATTGAGCATTAATTATAATTAATAATTTTAATAATCATTAATTACAATAATTATTAATGCTTTAATTTACAATCAACGTTTAAAAAGTTGTAAAAAATAATTTAAAATTTATTATTCGTAAATAGATATCACTACTTTACTAGATAAGTCACAACAACGGAGTAGTAATTTGGAAGATAACAAAGCAAACTGTGATAATTTTATATTGATTTTGTTTTTTCTTTGGGATTTAAGATGTTTATTAACGCTCCTACTTGAAAACATGAAATTCTCATTGAGCTGAATCTAACAAATATTTATAGAACTTCGCCCCTTAATTATTTTCTTAGGCCAGAATGAAATTCGGATAGGCACAAGCCTACAGCAAATTATGTCACAATTTTTTAAAAAAATTTTGAGGTTTTAGCACATTTCCTTTAATAAAAAATTTATATTTTTTAAACATTTTTGTAATTTTCTACTAATTTTGATTAATCGATTAATCGTATGAAATTATTCGAATTATTCGTTATTCGAAATTTGGACATTTTAAATTATTCGAACAATTTTTGAGAAAAATTGTTCGATTAATCGAATAACGATTAATCGATTGAATACACTAATCTGGATTATAGAAAACCGGAAGTGATTTTGTTCCAACTAGCTAAAAACACAAAAATTTATACTATAATCTAAATTATTGGCCAAAATCACACTTTTCTCTAAAATTTTCAAATTTAAAACGCCGTCACTGTTAAGTTAAAAGAGAGATATGTGTAATTTTCAGTAGAATTATTGTCTAAGGTGTAATAAACCCCTATGCGTTGACCACTTTTTTATATTTTGTTGAACAAAATTTTAAAAAACTCAAAACTAGAGTTTTGCAAATTTAGAAAAAACAAACCCCATTTTTGGCCATACCTGGGACTAGGTTATCATAACCCAAGAGCGACAAAAATTTATATCTTAATATTTGTCGATCTTAGAAATGAAACTAGGGTATAATGTTGTAAATTTTTTACGATTTTCATCTCATTTTAACCCTACAATGGTCTGAGGAAATTGCAATTACTAAAATATTTTCCAACCGAGTTTGGATTTTTATACATTACCAGAACGGTAATTCAGTCTAGATTATGATTCTATTTACATTTTCCAAAAAATACGGTTATTAAAGAGCCAGTATTTCGAAAGAAAGCTAAAATAGTGATTTTTTCGCCTTGTAAATCGTATTTCAAACTTCAGGGCCGATGCGGCACGTGTTCCCGTTATCCGATCACCTTAATTTTTTGTATGGTGTATTTTTATGCCCAAAGGCACATTTCTGGAGGGGGTACGGGTCACAGGTTGGCTTTTTTTTCGTCCATATAAGGTAGGTCCCCCTAATGTATATGTGACCTTCTCCGAGAAAAGGGACCTAGTGTGTCAAAAAACGGGTTTGGACTTAAGAGTGGATTCTGGTACCCAAAAGGGTGTAGAATAAGGTGAAATAAGTTAGATTTCCCCCCAATCATAACTAACCATACCAAATCGCATCTCCCATCTGAAGGTGTGTTCAAAATGATAATGCGTTATTAAGCTTTAAATGCGTTCTTCTCAAAACTTTATTTTCACACACTAGGTCCTTTTTCTCGGAGAAGGTCACATATAGTATAGTCCAAATAAAAATACGGTTATAAACTAGTTCTTATATAAAAATTGAATGGTTTGTTCAGTAGTAAATACACTCAAAATAATAAATCTGTTGGCTGACAGAAAAATTTGTTACTTCAACAAAACTTATTCCTGTTTTTTGGCTTAAAATAAAATTAGTTGATTTTAAAATATTTTTGTTAAATTTAACAAATCTAAATTTAAGTAAAAAATTAGTAAAACTACAGTTTTATTTTTTATTATACTGAGTCGTAAAATTTGTTCAAATTTAGGGTCTAGGGATCCCCCTGGCCTAGTCCATATCATCTAAATTGCATGTAAGGGTACTCCGAATGAGCAAAAATTTTGCCCGTTTTGTTCTATGTCGCTTCGTTTTCGAGATATGGGCGATTTTTATAAACCTACAAAAGATTTCATAAATGTTTGTTATTGAATTTGGGTAACTCAAAAATTTTATCAAAATTTGGGCCAGAGAACCGTGAAAAATGTATTGAATTTGCAAAATTCCAAACTATATCCAGTCAGCGATGATTTACTTGTCAAAAGAAAAGTTTTGGTATCCATATTGCCCTAGTCCAGCTCGTGAGATCTCATTGCTAGACCCGAACCATAATAATACAAACCAAGGTTAATTTTGAGGGGTGCACTTTTTTACTTTGGTTTGTGAATCGGTCTAATGTATTTAATATCACCCAAATAAATTTAAAAAAAAATATATAAAAAAATTATAAAATTTTTTCAAACAATTTCACATTTTTATCAGTATCTCAGGAACTAATAAGAGCTTACTCAAATTGGCACAAAATGCAGAGGAGACTATCAGGATTAACATATATTTTTTTCAGAATTTTAAAAATTAAATTTTTTGAGATATAGCTTCCTAAACTTTAAATCGTGTGACAGTGACCTTTGACATTTCGCAAAAAAAATTTGATGAATGTAGTTTTGAAAATAAATTCAATACCTATTAAAACATTAAAAATAACTTTTATATTTATATAAAAGTCAAAAAATAAATTTTTTATTCTGACTTTTATGATAAAAGTCATAACCGTTACGGTCCCTGGTTTTTAATGAATTCCCTACTTTTCGAAGCGTCATATTTCGGGTACCACAAAAGCTAGATACCCAAAATTTTTGAATTTATATTACTTTAGTACTGTAGAACATTCATGCTAATTTTTGTACAATTCTAAGAGGGTAAGTAAAAAATGGCGTTTTTTTCGTTGATTTAAAATGGAATTACCCATATAAGATCCATGGAACCATGGAACATTATGTGTTATTTTTTCACGGTGCTTAATATATATTCCAGTTGGCCCAGGACAAAATCCAAATTTTTTTCTTTATGAACAACCCTTCTGTCCGCGTAGTGGTGTTTAAAAACACTAATCTTAAAACAAAAGACAAACAAAAATTATATTGTTGGTATATTTACCCTTTTCTAGACTGTCAATTTGTTCATTAGTAAATGATGTACGGTTCCTTTGTAGTTTACGTTTTAAAATCAAACGAGCTTGATCATCTTCATTGGCACCCAAGTTTGAGACACAGCCATTCGAGTTATCACCTTCTCCAGAAGCAGTTTCATCCGAATTATGCCCATCAATCTCTGAAAAAGCAAGCAAGCGCTATTAAAATATTTGCAACTGAAGTCTGATTTGGCTAAGAATTTCAAACAAAAAGTTATTACAAAAAAAAAAAAAAAAACAAAGGAACTTCAATGTACCCTTATATAGGCAAAATTTAAGAAAACTCATTGAAATCAGAAAAGCTTCGTGAGTAAATAAATAAATAAAAATAATTATATCTAGCACAGCGTCACCTAAAATGCAAAAGGGCTTGTAACACTTTTTATTTTTTTACAGGAGAATTAAAAAACGTTGTAGAATTAAAGATACATTAGATTTAAAGGACATATTTTCTTTACTCGCTTAAAGCAAGACAAAAGTTTTATTTTTATATTTAAGTTTAAAATTTTGTAGGGAAATTTAGTCTAACGCATCATAATCGATATTGAGTTTTTTGTTTTAGGTGACGATATGTAGCCATAACTCATTTGATATAGCTCGACATTTAATCTTATCCAAGTCCATCTCAAAATTGGGCTATCCAATAAAAATCCAAAATATCCTATGCGATTAATTTAGAAGCAATTAGATACAAAAAATAATATAATTTTGGCACATTGAGTTAAATATTTAGAGATCAAAATATATTCTAAGGTACATATGTGTGGGATTATTTAAATTTTAATAAAAATTTAAAAAAAAATCACATCAAAAAATTAAAAATAATGGTTAGCATGTTAGATTGTTACACATAAGATTGCGGGTTCGATCCCCAACCAAAGCAACATCAATTTATGAAAAATAATAATATGTATGAGTTTTTTCTATCCCTCATACATATTGCAGCGTCCTCCTTCGGTGTTCCCATTACACTTAACCCCAACGAAGTAAAATAATATAACAGGGCTAAGAACCAAAAGGCTTCAACAGAGTTCGCCAACACTTCATCAGATGGCACACAACAACTATTCTAACATCTCGCTCAATTACAATGTTGCCATATTTGAAGCCATTCATCTTTTACCACCTTTCACTTTCCACAGAAAGCAACACGTTAATTAAAAGGAAGAATTTCCTGAGTGTTGCTTCCCTTGAAAAAAAAAAATAAAAGAAACCAACGCCAGGATTCGAACCCAAATTGCTAGAGTCGTATTCGGCCACTTAGCTTACCCAGCCACACACTACATTCCAAAATGACTTAAGTTGTGAGACATAATTTTTCGTGTTATTGCGTTATACAAACGCATCCCACATCAAATGTCCAGCTTGTAAAACATATGTCGTATCAATGTCTAATTTTCGGTATATATATATACGTCTGTGTAGCGGGAAACAGAATCCGTAATTGTTTTTTTAATTTTCTATAAAATTTTTATTTAACAATTTGCTAAAATTTTTTGAAATATGTCAAGAGCTTAAAACTAAACATAACACAGCTCTACAAAATATTAAAATATTTATAAGTTGCACAACTTTGCAGTGGTTTTAGGATAATTAGGGGGTGCTGATTTCGAATCTGCAACCAGTTTTTACAATTTTGCTCTAGGTTTCGCGTAATTCGCGATCTAAATTTATTCAATTTTTCAGCCGATTTTTTCAATAAAAAATTTATAATTTAGTAATTATAGCTTCGGAAAGAAAACGCTTTACACAGTTTAAGCTTAATTCCGTGCCCTATTTTTGAAACTTAAGTGTGTATCAATATCTCAATAACTTTTCTAAATATAGTCGCTGAAATTCAAAATTTCAAAATTTTTTAAGGTTTTCTTAAAAAAAATTTTTTAAATATAACCCGAAGTCCGATTTTAAATATCAAAGCCAATTTGGAAAGAAAAAGGTCCAAAATTTATATATATGTCATATTGCATTAACAAATTATGTGCAGTTTTAGAGCCTTTTGTAATTAAATTTAGACTTAAAATGAACAAAAAAATTTTTTACTGTACTAAAAATCTACTGTACTATTACATAATTTTTTTTTCCAAAATCATCAGATTTCATTCCCTATTGGATTTTCTGCGAAATTATTGCGATTTTCAAAGTTTATATTTAAATAATGCCTTCGCACTCTTTTTACAATTATTTCTCGACGAACTCATTTTGAATGTGTACGAAAATATTGTGATTTAAATATAAACTTTGCAAATCGCAATAATATCGGGAAAAAAATTAATAGGGAATGAAATCTGATGTTTTTAGAAAAAAAAAAAATTCTGTAATAGTACAGCAGATTTTTAGTACAGTAAAAAATTTTTTTGTTCATTTTAAGTCTAAATTTAATTACAAAAGGCTCTAAAACTGCACATAATTTGTTAATGCAATATTTCATATATATAAATTTTGGACCTTTTTCTTTCCAAATGGGCTTTGATATTTAAAATCGGACTTCGTGTTATATTTAAAAAACTTTTTAAAAAAAACTTTAAAAAATTTTTATATTTTGATTTTGCGTGACTATATTTAGAAAAGTTATTGAGATATTGACACACACTTAAGTTTGAAAAATAGGGCACAGAATAATGCTTAAAATGTGTAAAGTGTTTTTTTGCCGAAGCTATAGTTACTAAATTATAAATTTTTGATTGAAAAAATCCGCTGAAAAATTTAATAAAATTAAATCGCGAATTACGCGAAACCTAGAGCCAATTTAAACAAACTGGTGGCAGATTCGAAATCAGCACCCCCTAATTATCCTAAAACCGCTGCAATAACATCCACCTTTTTTTTTGTATAGAGTTTCTTACGTGAAAATAGAATGAAAATTAAAATTTTCGGAACAAGTTCTGAATTTGGATTTTTTATGTTTTTATGAAAAACTCAATTTATCAAAAAACACCCTACGTCTTTTATTTTTGAAATATTTTTAAAAAAATCTCCAGATAATTTTCTATTGGTAAGAAAAAATTGGAGATGTGTTTGGCTTCGTTTTATCAAATCTTATTGCTTTTGGTGTGGCTAATGACTTCGCTCGTTTTATTTCGAGCTTTCTCAGAGATCGCACTATTCGTGTTGCCATAGATGGGATCTCATCCGACGAGTTTCAGCTGAATTCAGGAGTAACGCAGGGTTCTGTTCTTTCTCCTTCCCTATTTCTTATCTTTCTTAATGACCTTCTTGGTCAAACTTGCAACCCTATCTACTCTTTTGCAGATGACAGCAACATTTGTCATTCATTTTCCTTCGATGGTAGGCCAAGCCTTGAGGAGATTGGGGGCAAAAGGCAATTTATGAATGATACACTCAATCATGACCTTTCTACAATCTCAGAGTGGGGTCGTGCGAATAAGGTCGACTTTAATACACGCAAGACCCAATGTTGTATGTTGACCCATAGGGCTATCGGATCAACACTGCCATCTGTAAATATGGGTGATATCGATATTAATGAATCGGATACTCTTGATGTTCTGTTTCTGAAAATTCAGTGTGATGTCCGGTGGAATAAGCATGATTTTCAGGTGTCGAAAGAAGTATTCAAGTGTCTAGGTTTTCTACGTCGGTGCAAGAAGTACTTCACTCCATCCGATTTACTCAATATGTATACCACCTATATCCGACCGAAGATGGATTACAACTCCCATATATGGGCAGGAGCTTCGAAGTCTGTGTTGGAGCTTCTGGACTGTGTGCAAAGGAGGGCGTCGCACAGTGCTTCGTCCCCATATAGCAAATCGGCAAAATTAGAGGAGTTACCGTAGAAGGATGAAATTCGGTGTGCTGGTTCAGAACATGTAAATTAAGAAAAATTCGAAGTTTCAGCAAAATCGATGCAAGGACATGACTACCTCCCATACATCCTTAATCCAAAATTTTTAATTTTAGCTACAATTATAAACAGAATAAAGCGAAAATTGGTTACTGCTGGTCAAATTATGTCCTTTAACTCAATGGTTAATTTTCTTTCATTCGGGGCAAGGACATGACTACCTCCCATATATCCTTTTTCTAAAAAACAATATTCTGGCTTAATTTATGATCAGAATGCACTAAAAGCTTAAAATAGTTCCTAAAATAATACTTTTTAGCTCTTTGGCAAATTTTGTTTCATTCGGTGTAAGGACATGACTACCTCCCATATATCCTTTTTCTCAAAAACTATATTTTGGCCAGATTTAAGATCAGAATGCACTAGGAACTTACAATAGTTTATAAAATTATACTTTTTATCTCTGTGGCAAATTTTGCTTTATTCGGTGCAAGGATATGACTATCACCCGTATATCCTTTTTCTCATTCATTGTCAATTTTAAGGGCGCCACAGACGAGCAGTATTATTGCTCAATTTTTACAAGTTTTTTTATGGTGCAATATTATTTTATTTTAGCAAAACCTTCAACACACATGGTCCATGGTCCAAAATAATCAATTTTCATAAAATGTCCTGGAAAGGAGTTGCTCCCCACACAAAACCCGAATTATAATTTTTTCAATTTATTATTTTTCTTTAATAATAGCTATTATGTTACAAAAATAGCTTTTGACATTTCCAAATTATGTATTTTAAAAAAATTTGACAAATAAATAAAAAAATCCGTTTTTTTCATTTCTATTAAATTTATGGGCATTTCGGTTCTAGGTTAAAGTGGGTTAATGATATCCAGCGAAACCAAAATTCCGTATCTGAATAATTTTAAGTATATTTAATGAACAAGTTAAATAAAAACTAGTGTTTGCAAAAATTTCGAATTTTGTGAATTTTTAATTGATAGGCTATTTTCTATTGCAAAAATAGGCCATTTTCGGCCGCAATTCAGCAAGGGTTAAAGTTTTCTAAGAAAAAAATTAAATTCTTCAATTTTGAACCTACTAGATGAAAACTCGGCAGTGTAATGAATGAAAATCGACAAATCGTATTTTAAGGGACAGCATATACATCTACATACATATCATATATGGGACTAATTACTTAGGTGGACTAATTAATTGATGATTTCATTACCATTACATTGATATCAATTGTAATGAAATTATTTTCATTACCATTTTTTTAATTAATGGTAATGATTCTAAAATTTAATTTCATTGATTAATGACAATGATTTTAAATTTCATTACCATTGGTAATGAATAAATTAAAAAAAATAATTGCCATTAACAGAAAAACTTAAAAATGGAGTAAAACTCGCTGAAATCGAAGATGGAATATGCTCATTCAGGCTCATGCCCATTAAATATTACTTTCCATTCCGTTGTTATTTGTATCCAGGTAAAGTTTAACGGAATTAAATGGATCCTCCTTATTAAATTATGTTTTACAACTTCCCAGGCCAGTTGTTCGTTTTTATTTGTCTGAATTTTTTGTAAACAAATGGTTTTTAATCAATTGTAATTAGTTTTTTTATACATTAGTGTAAATTCATTACCATTAATAATGATTTTTCTAATGAAAAATATTTCATTACTATTAAATGGTAATGGAATTTTTTTCATTGTCATTAGTATGAACTAATGGTAATGAAAAATTCCCATGTATGATACATATATATCTACATAAAATTGAAAAATTGGGATATGTAGAAAAAGTTAAAAATTTAAAATTTGCGGTTCAAAATTTTAATTTTTTTTTTTTACAGAAAATTAAACATCCTAATGGACTAACTAAATCATAAAAAAAAAATTACTTGTTTTTTTATATCTTTTTTAAATTTCTCTAAACTTTATAAAATTTTAGGTTTTCCGCAAAAAAAGTGTAATTACTTAAAATTTTTTATTTAAAGTTTCTTGAATTTTTTTTTATTTTTACACCATATTAAACCGAAGCTTGTGTTTTAATTTTCAATTTTTTTTTTTTTTTACCTTATTATTTTAATTTTTGGTGGTACCTTAAAATTTAGCTCTTTCTAACTTTATTAAAACTCAGGTAAAAGGGTTTGGAAAATGTATAAAATTTTTAAATTTGCGGTTAAAAAAAAACAATTTTTTTCTCCAAATTCTATTAAAGAGCTTCAAGGTGTCCTAAAATCATAAATAAAAAAACATGTTTTTCCATATACAGTAGCCGCTCGGTTATATGAATATCCAGTTATGTAAACTTCCAGAATAGTGAACAACAAAATTTAAACACAGGAGGTTCTAAAGAGTGAACACAGCATATCCTTTATTATGTGAACAGCTTTCAAGGGAAGAGATTCAGACGTGGAATCAAGATATTGGTAGCGAAGATATTGATAGCGAAGTTGAAGATGATGATCAAGAGCAGTGCATCGTAACAACATCTGAAATGAGCACAACTGAGGCAATCGAAGCATTCAATAAAGTTATTGCTTGGAGTGAAAATAATATATCTGATATTAATGATATTTTGGCATTGCCAAAATGCAGGGACAATGCACTACAGAAATCCCTTAAAGCAAAAAAAGTACAAAAAAATATAACCGACTACTTTCATGTACATTAATTATTAAAAAAACTTACTAAAAATAAAAACTTAATGTAATAAAAATCATTTGAATTACTTATTTTATATTCTCTCGATTATGTGAACTTCTCCATTTAGTGAACAGGCTCTGTTTGAATTTGTTCATATAACCGAGCGACTACTGTATTTTTTTTTACTCTACTAAACTTAAGAAACTTTGGGATTTCCAGTCAAAAAATGTCTAAAGTTTTCGATGCCACCAAATATTATTCTGTAAAAAATTTTCACTTAAAATAATTTCTGCTTATTGCGAATATAGTAAATAACAAAACCACCGTGTTTCAAAAAATTATCTTTAAAAATTAATTTTTGCCAATTTTTTTTGTAAAGCATTTAAAATTTGATTTTCGTCTAACTATGTTAGCTCAAAATTTTTTTGACTTTAGCGCCCTCTGTTGTTAACAAAAAGAGAAGGTATTGAATTCATCTTTCATATTTATTTATGGTATTATGTCACCTCTTCAAAAATGTATAAATCACTAACGTTCCGCACACATTTTTTTTTTAATTTTGCCTATGGGACAAAGCACTGTGCGTCGGCGCTTATTAATGACAGTAGAATATCCAGCTCTATTGACTCATTGGAGCATCGTCGGAATGTGGGTTGATTGACTCTATTCTCTCGATATTACCATGGAAAGTGTTCTGCTGAGATAAGTGAACTTATCCCCAGAGCCCGAGTTTTTATTCGTAATACTCGCCTATCAAGTAGGGCACATCCGTTTGTAGTCGATTGTTCAGTGGATCGCACAACGCATTATAGAGAGAATTCGTTTATCAGTCGCACCCGTTTGTGGAATTAATTCCCTGCAGAAATCTGCCCTGTTACTTACAATGTAGAGAAATTTAAATCAAATATTCACAAACACTACTCCCTCTTTCCTCCTCCCCATAACCTATTTTCCTAATACCAACACAATGCCCTGCGTTAGTAGGGGGCATTCTCTGAGAGTCGGTAAAAAAAGTATACAGACTTCTTTTTGTGGGGTCTCAGACTCTTAAAGTCCTCAAATAGAATATAGGAAATAGGAATGGGGGAACCTATTGGCGGAAGTTCTGGCAAGAGTGATGGAAAATGCCATAAATCGGGTCCGTATGGTCATCAATTTTGGCGGTGGCCATTTGCCCGATATCATTTTTTTACTTAATAAAAAAAAATTTTTATATCAAATAAACACAATCAAAAACAAAACTAGAGTTTTTATTTATTAAAAAATTACAGTCAAAAGTTGTCGGGTGACAACTTTTGTGCCACCTTGTATAATAATCTCGTTAAATTTGAGTTCTTCCAGGGCGAAAATGATTATTTTTTTGTGCTGTTTCTCCATAAAATTTTTGTAATATTCTTATTTTTTTACTCCTACTTTTAATACCAAAAAAAACAACTTGTGAAAAAGTGTTGTATAAGAGTATTTTGAAATTAAAAAAATTTTTTTCTGAAAATCCTTCTAAAAAACTTTTATATAAATAAAAATTTTTCATTAAGTTAATATACGTCATACCTCACTACCTTTTAAACAACATGTATATTGTTCTTATTCCATTGTTAGTTTCGCAAATTTAAACTGTCGATATTGGACCCTTCAAAAAACTTTTTTGTCTTATTCATAAAAAATTTCCGTGAGTGGAAAACGTTTAAGATTTTTAATTTTTTTTCGCAAAAATGTTATAAATATACCCCTAAATTCATAAACGCTTTGTAAAATTATAGGAGGTTTATTGAACAAATTTTGTATGAAAATGACGTTTTGTAAACCTGCTATAACTTTACAAAGCATTTATGAATTGAGGGAATAAAATTTACATAATGATTTATATCGCAATAACACGAACAATGTTGTCTCCTACAGTCAGTTATATTGTATAGCAGTGTGTGGATGAGTGGGTTATGTGACCGACTACAACTCCAGTAATCTGGGTTCGAATTCTGCCGACGTTTTTTTTTTTTGTTATTAAATAAATATTTTTTTTAATAAACACATATGTTTATTAAATTTTTGTATAATTTTTTTTAAATTTTATTAAAATTTAAATAATTTCAAATGTATCATATTTAGGATAAATTTTAATCTAAAAATATCCAACTCGATTTTGGAAAATGGCTTATACATATATTGAAAATTTAAAGATATATGGCAAAATTTAAAAAAATTTTACACAGTGGAGTACTTGCATGCCTTAAGAATTGAATCGGGCCCGATCTGAACGAAATTCCTAACAAAGTCATGTTAGTAATATTTTTATAAAAAGTTTCAGAAATATTTCTGAAACATAACATTGGGCGAAATTGTGAAGTTTTTATCATATTTGTATATGAAGGTTTTCATAAATATGTTAAAGCTTTTCCTTTGAGTGTACCAAATCACGGTAAACCACAAACAACCTGATATAACTAAAATATCAACGCTTTTGGTCTGTTTTGGGTTGCCACATTAAAGTGCCGGAACACGCACATTTGCCAAATTTTTATGTAAACTTTGTAATTCAATTCTTATTTGTTTAGTTTGCAACACTCGACGTGAGGGAAATTTATATTTCATTTAGCTGTTTTTTAGACTACTTAAAACTAGTACTTATACATTGTGTGTTATACAACTTTCTATGATTTCGAAACATCTATGATTTCTCTTACTCGTATGGTAGTTAGGATGTGTTGCTTTTTTGATGATTCGTTGTGAATTAAAACCGCTTGAAATATCGTTTATTAGGGTGGAAATTAAACATAATCATTGAAATTTTGCTATAATCGGAGCATCCACTTATTACCAGAAATGTATAATATGTGTACAAAACCGGTTTTCTAGATTCATTGTCTCTTGTAGTTTGCCTGCAGACAGCCTAAGGACGTTAAGAACTAACTTGAAATAAAAAAAAAATTCGATTGCAGAAGACGGCTTAATATATTGTACTTACATACACAGTGTAACTGTTTAATGGCTAAAATATTAAAAAAATATATACATATATGCATATTAAGGTGTCCCTTAAATTGCGAATTCTCCAGTTTCCATGCTAACAAACGCCTGTCTCGTTCTATTCTGCCTGAAATTTGTGAATTTAGAGATTTTTTTTTGGAAAATGTTAACCTGATTGCGTACCCGAGATTTTGAAAATTTAAAATATTGTATGAAGGTATGTATAGTTGATCTTTTAAGCACCGTAAGTTGCTTTTCACGTGGAAAAATTTCACTCGAACTTTAAAGGCCTCAAATTGCAATTAAATTTATAAAAATTACCAATTTTTAATTTTATAACAAAGACACAATCACAATAAACACAAAATGTCACTTTTTTCCAAGAAAAATAATAGTCTTGTACATTAAATCTACGTGAAAACAAACTCTACACAATTTTCACGTGAAACTCATTATAGTAAAAAATCATTTGTTTATATGGAGTATAACACAAAATGTCACTTTTTCCCAAGAAAAATAGTAGTCTTGTACATTAAATTTGCGTGAAAAAAAACTCTACACGATTTTTGTATGAAACTCATTATAGTGAAAAATCATTTTATTATATGGAGTATAACAGTTTTTTCACGTGAAATCGAAACAACTTACGGTGCTTTAATTGAAAAATTTATGTTTTTGGTTAAATTTGAGATCATACAAGTAAATTGCAGAGAATACAAATTTAAAAAATTCGATAAGGCCAGCAGGATAAAATACGTATTTTCGGATCCCGCTATAGACCCATCTTAAGTATCCATGCCTCTATGGTTTAATAATAAAAAATTATCTACTTATATTGACTGCGAAATAAATAAACAAATGTATACACAACTTAATTAGGCTAACATCAAAAAATGCATACTTAAGTTTCTCTTCCAGGGTTTAAGTATACTCCAAAGATCTCACCCTCACACAAAATAAGTAATTCTCTTGCCGCATTGTAAATAAAATTATAAATTGTGGAGTTTCTTCATTCATCGCTTAAATGCTGTTAAAACCGATTGAAATAATTAAAATCTGAGAAAAATCCACGGAAAAAAAAACTTGCCATTTATAAAAATTCATTTCGCGGTTATTTGTTAGTGGTTCGGGAAATATTTTATTGTAACAAAGCTGCATTTGTTATTTTGGTATGTTACGGGTGAGATCATTGGAGTATACTTAAATCCTGGAAGAGAAACTTATGCATTTTGTAAGAAAAAAAATGGCCATAAAAACTGATTTTTTAATCTGGCAAAGCATCAGATCTTAAAAATCGAATTACTCAGGGATGCTTTCAAACAAAAAATTCTAAAGTTATTGAATGACATATATATTTTCGGGATAAGAGCCGAATCTAGAATACCAACAAAATTTTATAATGTAATTTTTTTACAGAAAATCAAAATAGTATAAAACAGTTCTTGATCTCAAAAGGTCAGAAATTCGTGCTTGAATGAATATGTTGTAACAAAATTGGTGGACAGTGGACAAGTGGGATTTTTGGTATTATTCAAAATCAGATATACTTTTCCTAACATTATATTAGTCTATTTAATATTTTACACAAATATTTTTAACATTAAATCAATTTTTCTCAAAGTGTATCTATAGTTATGCAACACTAGTAATTATAAAAATGGCGATTTAAATTAGATCTACGTTATATAAATTAATTTAGGTTGTTCACAATGGATGTGCTATCTGTTGCATCGTCGTATCGTCCTAAAAAAAAAACAGAGTTGTTAACATTTTTATTTGAATTTAACAACGATTTTCTAATGGGTTTTCTATCTGTTAGCACACTCAAACCCAGGATACTAAACATAGCAAAAATGTTTTATCTTTCTATTCTCAAATGTTGTGTTTTTGCAATTTAAATTTTAACAACTCTGTTTTTTGTTAAGCTGCCTACACACTAGGGAACATACTTAAAAAAAGAGAGCATTTTTTGTGAATGTGTGAGTGCGTTTGTGTGTGTGTGAGTGTTGGGACATTGCATTTCGTGTTTACAAAATTTTTTGATATTTTTTGTTCCCTCAACCATGTTCCCTAGTGTGTAGGCAGCTTTAGGACGATACAACAAAGAGCACACCCCTTGTGAACAACCTTATTTTTTTTTTTTTTTGGGAAAATACATGTGTTTTAGATTTTCCTTTTAGTTATAAAGTCTTTTATAGGTCTAAATTATTTAGAACCTCACATATCAGCTGTTTTATAGATGCGTCTATAGTTATGCTACGGAGTGTATTAGAAAGAATATATTTAATGACGTATAAAACTTATTTAAAATTTGGAAAGTTTTCAAAATCTGTGGAACTTTAGGCGCGATTCGGCATAGGTTAGTGTTTTCCAAAACAAAAATTTCTTCAGGTTAGTATATTTCAGACCAAAATGAACAAAACTGGGGGCATATTGCCATGCAAATTCGAAAATTCTTAATAAAAGTGACACCTTAATGTATGAGTATAAACTAAAAACAACATGCGAGACAAGCTGCTGCTTTGTACATATGCCCCTTTCAGATTATATTGTTATTTTTTTTTTCTTATCACAAGTTGACGCTTGAATGCACTTTATAAACATTTAGTTAACTTGCATGAAGATTTCTACAACTAGAATCACAAAAAAGAAAAAGCTACTACGTTATTACTCTTATTAGCGATGACAACTTAGCGATTTTTGGGCTTTTGACTACCCGAAAATATCATTTAGTTTTAGCTCTTTTTTTTAATGCCCGTGCACTTTTAGTTACTTTGGTAAAAGGTTTTCTCAAATACAATTTTAACTAATTTGAAAATTTTAAAGCAAAAATACAAATTTTAAATCTGTGTGAATTTTTTTTAAGAGTTTACATTAAAAATATTTTTAAAAAATCTAAAAAATTATTTTCTATTTGAAATAATGATAAAAATAAGTAATTATCAGTAACTCATTATTATATGTTTTAAAATAATACAGTAGGTTAGTGGGTGTCATTACTGGTAGTCCAAAAAATAATGTTATGTCATTACCGTTTCTACACTAGGACATGGCGAATCCCGACCAAAGTTTTCAAGTTTTTTTTGAAAACTTCCAGTATTTCAAAAAACTTTTATATACTTATGTATTTTAATTTTGGAGATTTTTGGAATCTTCGGAAATTTTGAATGCGATTCCACATGTTTTTATTCGGATATCTGAGACCTAATGAAAAAAAAACAGGGGGTTTTAGCATTAAAATTCGGCAATTCGTAATGTAAGGAACATCGAACTGTACATTAGGATTTAAATTTTTTATAATTATTGACAGTAAATGCAAAATTTATTTGTAGTCGCACAAACTTTTCCTGACAAATTTTCTAAAGTTTGAAGATTCTTTGAACTTTTGGCTAACTTAGTTATGTTTATAATGCTTTAAATAAATTTTTTTGGTATTAAAAGTGGTAGTGAGGTATATCAGTAGGGAGGACAGGACACGGAAAGGATGAAGAGGCGAAGGAGCATGAACACATGGTAATGTTTTTCATTTATTTTACAGACTCTATTCGGTCCGCCGCCAGAATTCCTATGGATTACAAATAATTGCAATTTTTGTTATAAAAGTGTGTTAATTTATTTAAAGGAACGCTTTTGCGCAACTCCGCCAAAACCTTCTTGGCCCTCATTACTACATCATTACCAAATCCTTGACCGACAATTGGCGTATATCTGTCACTTTATTCCTACAACTTAACTTTAAAGGAACATAATATTAGCACTACAAAAACAGTTTTTTATGCCTACACCGAAAACATATCTCAGTTGCTGTCTACTAAATTTTCAACTGAGTCTCAGGTGAAATACCCCTTACTGAGCTTCAGTTGATTGAGTTAATTGAAATCAACTAATTTAAACTAGAAAAATTTAATTTAACTGAAGCCTAAGTTCAAATGAAAAATAATTTGAAATTAGTAGCTACCCAACAAAATCTTTCATTACCAAATAAGTAGTTATATAATAGAAATTCATAGCTCCGCACAACTTATTTTTTGGCATCTAAACTGATTATTTTTGTTTGGCGTGGTCGTTTTTATAAGTAGTCACGCTTACCCGCTCGCTTACGAAAAAATGAGAAGTAAGTAGTTATGAGATTCTGAATAATAAGTGGTTACAAACATGCTTAGAAAAAGTTGAATTATAAGTGGTTATCCGACTGCTTACTTGATTCTTAAAAATAAGGAGTTTCACAAATACTATTAGCTTCAGGAAATACATTCAGAGAAATTAAAGTTTTTGCTAGTATGTAATTTTAGTACTAGTCATAAAAATTTTAACACAAAACATATTTACATCCCAGTGTAGAAAATCATTACCAGATATGTGGTTATGTAACTACATACTTGGTAATGGTAACTACTTACTTTTGTTATTACATTTCTTATTACCTTTATATGGCGATGTCGCGAAAAATAATGAGTTGTCGTTACACACCAGCATACGAAAAATCAAAAAATATATCGTAACCTATGTGCTTACCAGTACTGACAAAAATAATGAGTCTAAACTTAGATTTTCAAAAAAATTAATTATATAAAAAAAAATATTTTTTATTGTATTTTTTTTAAATAAAATTTACTGGTGCGGGAATCGAACCTGGGTCTACAGATTGCCAGTCAACAGCTCTACCATCTGAGCTATATCGACATGTAATATTTAATAGATAAAAACATAATTGACCTGCTGCACACAAGCAAGCTTACTCGCCAATATACAAAAAATCAAAAAATATGTGGTTACATATATCCTTACCAGTGATTAAAAAATATTGAGTCTAAAAATAGATTTCAAAAAATGTTCAAAAAAATCTAAAAAATTATTTTCTATTTGAAATAATGATAAAAATAAGTCATTATCAGTAACTCATTATTATATGTTTTAAAATAATGCAGAAGGTAAGTGGGTGTCATTACTGGTACTCCAAAAAATAATGATATGTCATTACCGTTTCTATACTGGGATGTAATAAATATAAATGTATAAAATTTAACTAATCAGTGTAGAAACGGTAATGACATGTCATTATTTTTTGGACTACCAGTAATGACACCCACTTTCCTTCTGCATTATTTTAAAACATATAGTAATGAGTTACTGATAATTACTTATTTTTATCATTATTTCAAATAGAAAATAATTTTCTAGATTTTTTTGAAAATTTTTTGAAATCTATTTTTAGACTCAATATTTTTTAAACATTGGTAAGGATACATATATGTAACCACATATTTTTTGATTTTTTGTATGTTGGCGAGTAAGCTTACTTGTGTGCAGCAGGTCAATTATGTTTTTATCTATTAAATATTACATGTCGATATAGCTCAGATGGTCTATAGCTCGACTGGCAATCTGTAGACCCAGGTTCGATTCCCGCACCAGCAAATTTTATTTAAAAAAAAAAAATACAATAAAAAATATTTTTTTTAATATAATTTATTTTTTTGAAAATCTATTTTTAGACTCATTATTTTTGTCAGTACTGGTAAGCACATAGGTAACGATATATTTTTTGATTTTTCGTATGCTGGTGTGTAACCATAACTCATTATTTTTCGCGACATCGCCATATAAAGGTAATAAGAAATGTAATAACAAAAGTAACTAGTTACCATTACCAAGTATGTAGTTACATAACTACATATCTGGTAATGATTTTCTACACTGGGTATGTAAAAACTACTTATTTAAACTATTGCGAGTAAGTCATTATTTTATATTTAAAAGCAATGACTACAATAGGCCGTTATTGGGAAGTCATTATTTTATATTACAAAGTAATGCAAAAGGTATATATATATCATTATTGGTAATGCAGACAGCAATGAGGTGTCATTACCAATATTTTGCTGGGTAATAGCAAACTCAACAGTTGAAAATTGCATACATATATTTGTATACGGTTGACAATGAAACACAATTATTTTTTATTCATTAATTTATTTAACACAAAACTTAAAATACAATAAATGTATCATCATTCCTTACATTACCGTTCTATTCTTAACAGATATTGTTCCCTTTTCAAATTGTACAATATCCCAGCAAAACATTGGTAATGACAGGTCATTACCATACGGATTACAAAGTAATGATAGGTCATTACCTTTGGCATTACTTTAAAATACAAATAATGACTTACCGATAATAAGTTATAGAAGTACTTATATATTCGTGCAAAGTAATCACTTACTGGTAATTGATTAAACAAGTACTGATTAAGTCTTTTTTATATTAACATTTTTTTTATAAATTTGTTTTGAACTAAATAGGAAATTTTCCAAGGTAAAAAGTTTTATTTTGCCAATATGACCAACTATTTTACAATGTATTGTAACCACTTATTTCCTAACTTCTGAGTAACCACTTATTCTATCTTTGTGGGTAAGTACTTATTCTTTCACTATGGGTAACTCGTTATTCGCACTTTTTTTGTAAGCCAGAGGGTAATGACCACCCATTTGGACATCGCGAACAAAAGTAATGTTGCGAGTAAATAGCCTGGTAAGTAGTGAAACCCTTTGTGTGCTACTTACTCGCTTAATTACTCGGTAATGTCTGTTTTTGCTGGGATACATATAAAATTTTCGGCATACATGTATGGTACATATGTGCACTAAAACGTTGAAAACTTCCTTAAGCCTAAATTATTCTCTAGACACATTATTTTAGTTATCTGCAAAATATTAAAACAATTTAAAATAATTAAAATAAATTTTATTTTGCACGAAAAAACTAAAACTTACCAAAAATATTGAAATTTTATAATTTCTCCCTTTTGTTTTTTTTTTTTTTAATTTTCAGTACATTTTTTGACAATAAAATCATTTGAAATTTACAAGCTGACTCAAGAAAAACCTATAATCAACAAATTTTAGTTTCTTAGTTAATTTTTATTTATTTTAAATTAACTGAGAATTTCTTTAACTGAGGAACTGAGGAATTTTTTCGTTGTAGAATTCTAAAATTTAAAACAAAAAAAATTTATTGAAATAGTGGAAAATTTGTGCAATTTTAAAATAATTTTGCATATCGGCTACTAAATACACTAACTAAAAAGAGTCGGTAAAAATTTTAGCTAAAACTACTAAAAATGACTTAAAGCTGAACTTTCAGAAAAACTGCTGCAAAAACTAAAGGGTGTTCCATCGAGAGCGCCGGATGTAATTTTAAGGAAAAGCGTATTGATTTTTGAATTAAGCAAACATTTTTATTTCAACATAAAGAATAATAGTTCCTATTAAATGTGAAATACAACATCAGGAAAAGGCCACCACAAAACCTCTGGCACAGGGTTATTCTTTTGTTGAAATTTTGAATAACGTTTTCGCATAATTATGGCTGTATTTCACCTATAACGCGCCTTATTTCCTCTTTAAGATTTTCAACTGTTTCAGGCTTATTCGCATACACCTTTTCCTTCATATATCCCCAAAGCAAAAAGTCCATCGGTGTTAGATCGCACGATCTTGGTGCTCTACACAATTTCTATATTCAAACTTTCAGCAAATAAATTAACTAAAGTAAAATTTCTCTACAAATTGATTTAGTTTTTTTGAGTATACTAATGTTCAGCAAAAAGTTAAGTGATTTTAGCAAGAATTTTTTTCATTTGCAATCGACTAAGTGTTAGCAAAACTTTTGCTGAGATTACTTTTTTTTTGGTAAAACACAGCTCGCTGATTTTCAGCAAACACCTTTTGCTGAAATTACCAACTTTTTTGCAAGCACGCTCCTGATTAAAAATTTGCTGACACAGCAACATTTTTGCTGACTTTACTGACTTTTTTTGAGTGTACATTTCTTTTTTATTTTGTATGGCGATGCCGCGAAAAATAATGAGTTATTGTTAAACATCAGCATACGACAAATCAAAAAATATATGTTTACCTATGTGCTTACCAGTATTGACAAAAATAATGATTCTACAAATATATATTCAAAAAAATTAATTAAAAAAAAAAAATATTATTTTATTGTAAATTTTTTTTTTAAATAAAATTTGCTCGTGCGGGTATCTAACCTGGGACTCCAGATTGCCAGTCTATAGGCAGTATAGAAACGGTAGTAACATATCATTATTTTTTAGACTACCAGTGATGACACTTACTTACTTTCAGTATTATTTTAAAACATATTATATTGAGTTACTAATAACTGGTTACTTGTTCCATTACTTCAAAAGATAAAAAAAAGCATTACCAATAAAAACTTATTTTTATCATTATTTCAAAAATAAAGTATCGTTCTGGATTTTTTTGTAAATTTCTTTGAAATCTATTTATAGACTCAATAATTTTTAACACTGGTAAGGATATATGTAACCATATATTTTTGGATTTTTTGGATGGTTGCGAGTAAGCTGACTTGTGCGCAGCAGGTCGATTATATTTTATCTATCAAATACATGCCGAGATACCTCAGATTGTAGAGCTATTGACTTGCAATCTGGAGTCCCAGGTTCGATTCCCGCACTAGAAAATTTTATTAAAAAAACTTAATAATAAGGAAATATTTTTTTTAGACTTATTTCTTTTTTAATCTATTTTTTGACTCATTATATTTGTGCTTACCAGTATAGCACATAGGTAGCGATATATTTTTTGATTTTTCGTATGCTGTTGTATAACTATAACCCATTATTTTTCGCGACATCGCCACACAAAAGTAATAAGAAATGTAATAACAAAAGTAACTAGTTACCATTTCCAAGTATGTAGTTACATAACCACATATCTGGTAATGATTTATACACTGGGTAGCTCTACCATCTGAGCTATTTCGACATGTAATATTTGATATGTGAAAACATAATTGACACGCTGCGCACAAGTCAGCTTACTCGCCAACATACAAAAAATCACAAAATATGTGATTAAAAAAGGAGTTTAAAAATAGATATCAAAATTTACAAAAAAATGTAGAACATTATCTTTAGAATAATGATAAAATAAATCATTTTTGGTAATGCATTATTTTTTATTTTGAAATAATGGAAAAGTAACTAGTTATTAGTAATTTATTATTATATCTTGGTCCAAAAGATCATGATATATCATTTCCGTTTCTACACTGGGAAGTATGTAGGTACGTAACCACATATTTGGTAATGATTTGCTATAATGGGTACAAAAGCTAGAGCCATTTGAATTGGTTACACTTCATCACCCGCACCCTATATATAAAGTTTCTAATCGGTTATTTCGTGATATAAATCTTAAATTATCTGTAACTGTATTCTTTTACAACTTGTCAGTTTATCATGCATTTACTGTCAAATGTGTTGTCATTGTGACACATTGTTAACAATCAGCGAGTATTTGAATTTCATTGCTATCCGTTTGATAGCTATTTCGTTCTCTTGTCTTTCTTTTTCCTCTACTGAATTGTATTTCTGCCTGTTGGTTGTGGTTGTTTGGGTGGTTGACAATAAATATAATTAAGCGTGGGGAAAAATATTTCCTGTCATTAACTTTAAGATTTGTGGTGCATTGACAGTAGGTAAAACAAAAAATGTAAATATGGATACAGACACTGGATTAATCTAATAGATTTTAATGTTTGATAAGAGATCACATTAAATGTTTTATAACATTTCATAGAGCCATGAAATGTTACTTCAAAAGAAACTACAGTTGAACACTGATTTGCGCATCTTTTTGGGACAGGTGTAAATAAGTTCGTGCTGAAAATTCAAGCGTTTTTTTAACGTTTATTGTCCGGTCTTCTTAATAAATTATTTTATTCATAAATCATAATCGCCAAAAAGATATAAGCACAAAGCATCACAGAAAAATATTAGAAAAACTATTTACTTTTTCTTTGATTTATCTAATTCAAAAATTTAATACACTCATACAAATAAGTCCGTAAAAATAGCAGAAAAAGTTACTAAAAATTAGTTAAAAATGATGCTGCAGAAAAAACTGCTAATATTAGCAGAATCAGTTTGCTAAATATTAATAAAATGAAAACAGCAAAAAAAACTGTTCAATTTACAGAATTTTAGTAATATTTGAGCTAAATTTTTGTTAATTGCAAATACAAATTTAACGTGCTGAAATCAGCAAAAAAAATTGCTAAATAATAGTAAAATGAAAATAGAAAAAAAACTTGTTAAATCTACAAAATTTTTGCTAAAATTTTCTGAAATCAACAAAACTTTTGCAGATTACTAGTGGACTGGAAAAAGGTAAAAAAGGAGCAAATGAAATGAAAATTAATAAATAAAAAATAAATGTGTATTTAAAAACATACTTGGGACCAGTTTATTGAATGTGTCAATTAATTGAAATTTTTTTTAATTGGCATTGTTCAATGCCTAAATGCCCATTTATAATTGATGAAAGAAGTATTTGTTTTCATGTTTTAATAAAAGAATAAATTAAGAAAAAAAATTAAAAATTCGCGTAGTTCTTATATTTTTTTTTATTTTACAATGCTTTTTCTTCAATTATGTGTACATTTCATTACCATTGTTTTCATCAATGCAAATTGAAAAAAATTTCATTGGCATTGAATGGTGATGAAATTTGTTGGCATTGACATTGAGATAAAGTAATGCCAATTATATTTCAATGCCAATGAAAATTTCGCAAGAATGATTTTTTGTAAAAGTGGTAATATTTATAGACAATAATATGCTAACCATAACACAATGTATTTCAGAAACCCTACTTTTGATTTTCATTGTTTGCTGATCGGATATGTACTTCCGAATTTATTTGAGTTTCCATTTTCACCTCTAAAGCTCCACCCACAGGAAAGAAGGTGTGGCCGATTAAAAATATCGTATTCTTTAAATAAGCTTAAAAAGTACAATATTGGGGGAAAAAATTAGGGTCATCCCCCTGAACTCCACTTGCTCCCCAGAGATACTTTTAATCACAATTTTCATATTAAAATGGTTCGTCCAAAATAAACCTTGATCTTTGAAAATTAATGTATTACGATTAATAGAAACTTTTCTCATAAATTTTATTAATTTAGATATTTTATGAGTAGGACAAATTTTCAACCATTTCAATTTAGCTTTATTTAAAAACTTTTTGCATTATTTTTGGCGAGTTAAAAATGTGCAGTAATTTTTATGAGTCATTTAACATTCTATTTATAAGCGCTCCAAAATTGGTGGTTTAGTTTACAAAAAATTTTTAAAATTAGCAAATCTTCTGTTAAAAATTAGTTAGGTTGTTCATAAGGGGTATTTGTTGTATCGTTGTATCGTCTTAACAAAAAACAGAGTTGTTAAAAATTTTATTTGTGTTTAACAACGATTTTCTATTCAGTTTTCTATCTGTTAGCACACTCAAACATAGGACACTAAACATACGTAAAAATGTTGTATCGTGCTATTCTCAAATGTTGTATTTTTTCAATTTAATTTTTAACAACTCTGTTTTTTGTTAGGACGATACAACGATACAACAAATAGCACACCCCTTGTGAAAACCCTTTGTAAATAAAATTCAGCAAAATACTGTAAAGTTAGCAAATTTATTGTTAAAAATTAGTAACTAAATTCAGCAAAAAAAAAATAGCAAAAAAATTTGTAAGTTAGTAATGTGGGGGTAGCAAAAAAATTAACTAAAAATTAAATTTTAACTAAAAATTAGTTAAAAATTTGTTAAGTTGAAGTACTAACAGTTTTACTAACTTTTCTACAAACTTTTTTCTATGAGTGTATATAATGTAGAAGATTGGAAAATAACACAATGGTATTTGCTTTAGCGAAATCTCAATGTAAAGCCCAGTACTTTGTTCACAATAGCGAACAAATTTCACTCTATGTATGAAACCAAAAACTGTAACAAAAATTTTAAAATTTTAAAATTCACAAATTTTTAATGTCATTTAAAAGCAACAATCATAACAAAGCCAAATGTAATTTTTCGCTGCATTTGTATATGCAAATGTCTATCATAAATTTCCACTGTTTAGTCAAAAGAAAATACAGACCTACCTACATATTGCCCAGCAAAAACAGACATTATTTAGTAATTAAGTGAGTAAGTAGCACACAAGGGGTTTCATCAGTTACCAGGCTATTTACTCGCTCAATTACTTTTGTTCGCGATGTCCCAAAATTCATGGGTGGTCATTACCCTCTCGCTTACATAAAAGTGAAAATATTGATTTACCAGGATGATAACCCGTAATGCAAAAATAAGTTGTTCCGCAGAAGTTAGGAAGTAATTGATTATTCTTAAGTTGTGAAATAATTTGTTACTAAATCTTGCACTGTACCAAAAGTAGTAAGTGAAATTAGCATAAAAATTTTGTTACTTTTTGATGAAACAGACTGTTAAAACAATATTGGTTTATTTAAAAAAAATGTGTGTTTTTTATTATTTAAACAATTTTTATTAAAATAACACCAAAACGATCTTCGAAGCAAATGTTGTTTTGAAAAATTTTTGTCCATTAAAATCTAATTTGTTAATTTAAAAGTTTTGTTGAAAAGGCAGTAAACTTAATTTGATATAATTTTTTCTTCCATTTGAAAAAAAAGTATTAAACTGTGGGGAAAAAAGTTTACGATGCTTAGTTTTGTCACGTCACTAACAGAAAAATTGTAGTACACTAACAGAAAAAAGCCCTATGCTCCTTGCAGGAGTAAAAGGAACAAATATATATATATAACAGAAAAAAGCCGTAAAAAATTTAGTTAAAACTACTAAAAAGTAGTTAAAAATGATGCTGCAGAAAAAAACTGCTAAATTAGCAGATTATTTTTGCTATATATTAGTAATATAGGAACAAAAAAATTAAACTGTTAAATATACAGAATTTTAGTTATATTTCAGCTAAATTTTTGTAAATGGAGAATAGCAAATTAAACTGCTAAAACCAACAAAAATTTTGCTAAATAATTAGTAGCCTAAAAAATTACCAAAAAATTTAAAATTTTCTATGTTTTTTTTTCGATTTTTTCTTAAAATGCAAATAAAAATCGAGCCTTTTGAAAACAACAGTTTACAATGCTGTTTGCATTCAACTAAAGTTAGCTTAAAAATAGCAAAAATTTTGTAGATATAACAGTTTATTTTTGCTATTTTTAGTCTACAAATATTTAGCAAAACTTTCTGCAGATTTCACAGTACAATTTGCTATTTTCAATTAACTAAAAGTTAGCCTAAATATAACTAAAATTCTGTGAATTTAACATTTTTAATTTTGCTGTCCTCATTTTACTAGTATTTAGTAAAAAATCTGCTAATTTTAGCAGTTTTTTCTGCAGCATCATTTTTAACTAATTTTCAGTAACTTTTTCTGCTATTTTTACAGATTTATTTCTATGAGTGTATGAATATCACGAATGTGAAAACCAGATTTTAAAGTAAACTCTAGCTTTTGAAATATTTGCAAATTTAACTTTTAGCAAAAATCTAGTTCTTTCTTTAAAATTTCTTATTTATTCATACGCCTGAATAAACTAAACTCAAAAAAATAAGTTAGTAGAAAATCTAGTAAAACGTCTTGTATATCAAGTGCACTAGTTTTCAGCAATTTTTTTGCTGAAATTCCGTTTTCAGCAAAAATTTTAGTTATATTTTTTTAGCATTAAACTAATTTTGAACTAATGTTTTACTAATTTATTTTGCTACAAAATTGTGCTGATAACCGCATTCATAGCGTGGACGACAACCAGATAGACAAGATGTAGATGTCGTAGATTGTCTGGATGTAGTACAGACAACGGAAATGATAAAAACGGAAAACAACTACACATATTCTATATTTAAATTTTCAGCAAACAAATTAACTAAAGTAAAATTTCGCTACAAGTTTTTTGTGTTTTTTTTTTAGTCTACTAATATTCAGCAATTCATTTGCAATTGACTCATTGTTAGCAGAACTTTTGGTGAAGATTACTAGTTTTTTGTAAAAATCAGCTCGTTGGTTTTCAGCAAACCTTTTGCTGACTGTTTTTTTTAGTTTAAGGACAATTTTTAATGTGGTTTTAAAGTATAGACTTTGGGCTTTAGGGACCATGTTAGCTTATTTTGATTAGGCGAATGATCTAGAGTATCATTCATTAAAATGAAAACTTCAGTTGTTTTCCTATTTTGTAAATCTGATAAAAATCAGTTAATAGGATTTGCAAATACCTACGAGTAGTACATGACGTTAGTTTATATACCACTAAATTCATTTTATTAAGAGAATCACATCTTTTGCATAAACATTTTCAGAAAACTTAATCCGAATTACTAATTTTATGTCTTTTTTTATTTCAAATCAATTTTTTATGAATTTAAAAGGAAATATATTAAATTTTTTAATACGCATATTTTAAAATCGTTTTTTAGGAATTTGCGCTTCAGTTATCTAAAACTTTGTTGAAATTGGTTAGAAAATACTGTGTATTACAAAAATTAAAAAAAAACGAGATGACAATTGATTCTGACAGTTCTGAGGAGATTCCCAGCAAAATATTGGTAATGACACCTCATTACTATCTGCATTACCAAAAATTATATATCATTACCTTTTGCATTATTTTATAATTTAAAATAATGACTTCCTAATAACAGCCTATTGTATTCATTGGTTCTAAATATAATATAGTGACTTACTCATAATAGTTTAAATAAGTACTTTTTACACAGTTAAATTTTATACATTTTTATTTATTATATGTAAATATCCCAGTGTAGAAAATCATTACCAGATATGTGGTTATGTAACTACATACTTGGTAACTAGTTACTTTTGTTATTACATTTCTTATTACCTTTATATGGCGATGTCGCAAAAAATAATGAGTTGTCGTTACACACCAGCATACGAAAAATCAAAAAATATATCGTTACCTATGTGCTTACCAGTACTGACAAAAATAATGAGTCTAAAAATAGATTTTCAAAAAAATAAATTATATAAAAAAATATTTTTTATTATATTTTTTTTTAAATAAAATTTGCTGGTGCGGGAATCGAACCTGGGTCTACAGATTGCCAGTGAATAGCTTTACCATCTGAGCTATATCGACATGTAATATTTAATAGAAAAAAACATAATTGACCTGCTGCACCCAAGTAAGCTTACTCGCCAACATACAAAAAATCAAAAATATGTGGTTACATATATCCTTACCAGTGTTTAAAAATATTGAGTCTAAAAATAGATTTCAATAAATTTTCAAAAAAATCTAGAAAATTATTTTCTATTTGAAAAAATGATAAAAATAAGTCATTATCAGTAACTCATTATTATATGTTTTAAAATAATGCAGAAGGTAAATGAGAGTCATTACTGGTAGTCCAAAAAATAATGATAAGTCATTACCTTTTCTACACTGGGATGTTTTATGTTTAAATTTTTATGACGAGTCCTAAAATTACACACTAGAGAAAACTTAAATTTTTCTGAATATATTTCCTTAAGCTAATAGTATTTGCCTTAGTCCTTATTTTTAAGAATCAAGTAAGCAATCGGATAACCACTTATAATTCAACTTTTGTAAGCATGTGTGTAACCACTTATTACTCAAAATCTCATAACTACTTATTTCTCATTTTACTACTACTTATAAAAACGACCACGCCAAACAAAAATAATGAGTTTAGACGACAAAAAATAAGTTGTGTGGAGCTATGAATTTCTTTTATATAAACTATTTGGTAATGAAAGATTTTGCTGGGTTTGTGAGAATATTTTCGATTTTTTAACTGTTGAGTTTTTAATCAAGAATGGCATAACATTTAAGTATTAAAAGCATTTAACAAATTTTGTTAATTTAATTAGCCGCAACAAGTTTTTTGCTTCTTCCCAAAATTTAGTTAATACCCAGGGAAAATAGACATTACCGAGTAATTAAGCGAGTAAGTAGCACACAAAGTGTTTCACTACTTACCAGGCTATTTACTCGCAACATTACTTTTGTTGGCGATGTCCAAAAATTTATGGGTGGTCATTACCCTCTCGCTTACAAAAAATGTGCGAATAACGAGTTACCCATAGTGAAAGAATAAGTACTTTCTCACAAAGATAGAATAAGTGGTTACTCAGAAGTTAGGAAATAAGTGGTTACCATACATTGTGAAATTGGTGGTAATATTCGAAATACAATTTTTTACCTCGGAAAATTTTCTACTCAGTTGGAAAAATGTTCGAAACAATTTATTTTTTTGCGAAATTTCGAATTTTGGAAATTTTTAATATTACTACACTTTTTTTCAAAATGGGCCATTTTCGTCCAACTTTCGGCACGGGTTAACGTTTTCCAAAAAAAAAAATCGATTTCTTCCATTTGGGACCATTTCCAATAAAAGTGGGAAAATCGACAAAGCGCTATTTTAAGGGACTGTCTAATATCTATGCATAGCCTTCTTTTGTAACGTAACTTATAGCGAAATTCTATGTAAAACATTTTTCTAACACAAAGTAAACACCTAAAATCCAGGAGGCAAATTACCGCAGTCGTGATCGAGTTTTATTCGATAGCAATTATTGTTACTTAAAACATTAAAAAGATTAAAATTAGGTTAGAAATAAAGCATTTCGTTCCTTTATTACAAATATGAGCTAAAGTTGTAATAATAGTTATTCGTGTTCTTTTATTTGCACTTTAAAAACGTGATTTTTTTAAAAATTTCAGACGCTTACGATTACGGGAATCTGGCCCCAGGTTGACCGCCAATTCTAAATAAGTACGAAATTAATCCTTAAACACATTTTAAGTTTTGACTTATTTCTGGCATTGAAGTTATATTTTTAACTTTGATATCTTCGGAGGCTTATAGTAGAATTTCATGACAAATATTTTTGCGGAACATATTAACTCTCTAACTTTTCAACTTACTGGTTTTTTTTTGTCCCTTTTTATAAAGGAGCCAAAAGATTCACATGGTTTCCTACGCCGATTCACAATAAACATTTGCAAAAGTGGGGAACTTTAATCCCTCAACAAACATAGGGACAGACGTAAACTTTTAAAACGCCGATATGCATATATTTTTTTTTGGCCCCCTCTGCCAGAAGCAGTTGTCAGAACTTTGTTATTTTGGGAAAAAAGTGATTTTGTTGTACAGCGTAATTAGGCATACAGTACATTATGAGTGTCAATTTCATCCGAAGTAATTCAAGGATAAGGAAATCAAAAGGAGTAAAAAAATAAAGCATTACAAATAGTGATCTACATGCACTGATGATTTTATCACTGAGTTGTCATAAGAGGGGCGTACTCTCACTACAACATTTTTTCAGTAATTTCATCAATTGGAAATAAAAAAAAAAATTGCAAATAAAATATTTTTTTATTTTTTTACAAGTGCATTAAAAGCAATTTTTCATATTTTTTTATTTATTTTTAAACATTAAAAATATTGAATGCAAACAAATTAATTATACTCGTAAACAAAAACAAATTTTTCCTGTCACTGTTCGAAACTGTATCAAAATCACCTTTAGAGCAATAATGTTTTCGAGATAATAATTACGAGATTTCGTGGATATTGTTCAAAATTACTTCTAAAAATAAACGAAATGATACTTTGTAAGCAATGGAAAAAGCGAAATTTTTAAAGTTGTTCAGAATTACTTTTAATACTTTGGAAGCAATGACTAATAATTATTAAATGATTATTACCTAGGTTTTCTGGGCCTATAAAGTGCCCTCTAGTAGAAATATTGGTAACAAAGGTTGAAACCTAATAGGGCAAAAATATTCTAGAAATTTGAAATTTATATTTTTTATCGAAAAACCTTTATACCAAAATGTAATAAATTTTGCAAATTCTGATTGTTTCGAGTAAACTGATTTGGGACATCTTTAATTATACCCACTACGTGGACAAGGTATAACACGTTTGTGCTGATTTTTGTAGCACCAAAAATATAAGACTTACCCACTTTTTACTATACCGATCGTCTTAGAATCCATTTCTTTTTGGGTTTAGCGATGTCCGTTCATCCGTCCGTCTGTCTGTCCATGTATATTTGTGCGCACGCTACAGGTCGCAAATATTAAGATGTTTTGATAAATTTTGTACACCGGCTTATGTCGGTTCAACGACGAAGCCCATTGGTGTTGGTTAAAATCGGTCCATTTTTAAGCCTAGTGCCCATATAAAGGTCCTCAAAAATTAATAAAATTTGGATTATATTTCCGATTTTCTCTTAAATTCATCTAGAATTATGCAAAAACAAATTTCTTAGGGTTATTCCAGTTTTCTTTTTATTTCCATTTCAACCAGGGTTGGCAGGCAATACCGCTAAAATACCGTTATCGAATCAAAACCCTTTCAACTGACTACCGTTACCCCTAAAATACCGTTACCGAAATACCCGGAATACCGTTGTCCTTAAAATACCGTTACCGAAATAACTGAAATACCGTTATCCCTAAAATACCGATATCGAAATAAATGAAATATCGATAACCTTAAAATACAATACCGAAATACATGAAATAGCGTTATCCCTAAAATACCGTTACCGTTATTTTGAATTGCCTGCTCTTGCTCATTGCACGTGATTTTTGAGTATTTCATAAAAATTTAGTCAATTAATTCGTTTTTTTATTACTTTAGTTTGGTTTTTGCAAAAAAAAATGCGGTATGCACCGAAATAACTGACTAGCGTTACCCTTAAAATACCGTTACCGATATAACTCAAATACGTTTAACCTTAAAATACCTTTACCGAAATAACCCAAATATCGTTATCTTTAAAATACCGTTACCGAAATAACTCAAATACTTAAAGTACCGATACCGAAATAAATGAAATAGCATTACCCTTAAAATACCGTTGCCGAAATAATCTAAAATATCGTTACCCTAACGATAACCGCATTCGTTTCGGTTACCATCCATGATTGCAACTCATTCGAATTTCGGTACCAAACATTAGTAAGCTTTTAACCAGACAGGTGTAGGTTATCGTATAGTGGGCATGCCCGACTTTAACTTTTTTACTCGTTTTTCATTTACGATTGTAGACAAAATTACAAATTGTTTTGCTGTTTCAAACCCATAAGTTTTCTTTATTAAGTAAAAACCATAGCAGTTAAAATGCTCACGCTGAAAATATCGATCTGCTGGAAATTTATTTGCTATTAATATAAATATGTTTGGAATAACTGTATTTGCCGTGTCTCAAATATAATATATTTGCTTCCGAACATTATGTTTTCGCTATGTAAAAACATATATATTTGTATCATATTAAATGCTTCTACCGGCAAAGATATATGTATCTCCCAGCACAAACATGGTAATGACAGGTCATTGCCGTATAGATTTCCAGGTAATGATAGGCCATTACCTTTTGCATTACATTAATATACAAAATAATGACGTACTGATAATAAGTTACTGAAGTACTCGTATATTATATTAAAATAATCTCTTACTATTAATTGATTAAATTATTACCGCTTTAGATTTGTTTTTTATTTTCATGTTTTACCAAATTTTAGTAACAAATTATTTCAAAACGTAAGAGTGACCACTTCTTTTCTGAGTCCTGGTAACTCATTATTCTCACTTTTTTTTGTGAGCGGGAGGGTAATGACCACCAATGAATTCTAGGACATCGCGAACAAAAGTAATTATGCGAGTAATTAGCCTGGTAACTAGTGAAACCCTTTCTTTGTTACTTACTCGCTTAATTACGTGGTAATGTCTTCTTTTGCTGTAAATAAATCTTTGCTTATAAGGCAAAATATGACTCACATATAAACACACAAGAAAAAACGTAAAATGGGGTAATTTTTTACTCCACATCTACACCCCTAATCACATTTATACCTGCTAAAACGCCCTATTTATTCCGTTATCTTTATCATAAATCCAATTCTCAAAGCGCAATCGGAGGGAACCATAAATGGAGCTTTCTTGCCAGCGTAGATCAATGAAAACAAAAAACCTTGTAAAATACACTCAAAAAAGTTTGACAGTTTTACAGTAAACAGTTGTTTTTGTTAGTTATTTAAAAAATAAAAAATTTCGTTGAATTTTAGAAATTCTTGTTTAGTTTATATTTGTTACTATTGATATATTCCTAATTTTCAAATAAAAATCAGAAACTTGTATTCTGTCTCCAATGCATAAAAGGTTAATAACTGGAGAACCGTTTGGAATTTTTAGTTAAAATTTTAAATAGGCTGAAGTAATGACATATATTTTTCTAATCGAAACAAAAAAATAGTTTTTTGTTTTATTAAAATATACGAAAAGAATTAACTGTAAAAACACAGTAGTTTTTATCCATTCTGTCAGTTGTTTTAAAATTTTTGTGGTAAATATTTGTCAGTTAATTTTACGACATTGGTAGTTGTTTTTAATGCATTTGTTAGTTATTTTTCAACAGTTAAAAATAAAAAAGTTTTAGTTATTTTAAAGGTAAATACCTTTGTCGCCTTTTTAACTGCATATACATACCTTTGTTATAACCGTCATTTTCAATAGATTCTACCGACAAACTTTTGTGGGTGTAGTGTTATAAATAAAGTGTAAAATTAAATAAATCCCTCCAGCTCCCATAAGGTAAAATAAATTTATATAATAAATAAATGATGTTCCGTTTATTTTGGCAATAAACGTAAAGTTTTTAATCCATATAATTACCCCAATTTTATCATTTAAAAAAGTAAACAAAATGAGAAAACTTCAACTACATACACATGTTTTTGGTTATGGAGTTGACACATACATGCATAAACAGACACACTCACACACACTAAATCAAACATAACCTAATTGTGGTAAGCCGCTATTTAATTTGATTTCCACAGGAGTTCAGTGTTGCTTTGTCTGTCTGTTTATTGGTTTTTCTTTTGTTTTGTTACAAAATACTCCTGTTGGTGTCGTTTTCATGCTTCAGGCGGCATTTAACCGATTTTTGTTTTAATGACAGACAGGCAGACAGACAAACACAACCACATTAAAAAGATGAAACATACAGATTACATCTACAAAAGATGTTTCTTTGAAGAATGTATGTATGTGTTCTTATCAGTGATAATCTAAAATTTGTAACATTTTTTAGAGCATCGGTAAAAACACGGAAAGTCACCCAACGTTTACCCACGAAATTTAATGAAACTCGGATATTTGAGAGAAAATTCCAAGGTTTATGTGCCGTTTCCTGTGTTCAAATGGCATTTTCTTATGATTTTGTTTGTGACTTAATTAAAGTACATCGCCAACATTAGAGCGCCCATATGTGGAAAAGTGTTATGTTTTCACCTCCCCGTGAATTTTCGGATAGGTTGGAGTAAAAAATAAGATCTGTGGAAAAATTGGATTTCTGCGGTGTAAACCGTCCAGACTGTTTGCATATTGTATATGTAACTCTTAAATTGATGCTTTGGTGATTAAGAACACTAAAAATAATATGTCTGTTGGCTCAATAAAAAAATTTGTTACTTTAACAAAATATATTCCTGTTTTTTGGCTTAAAATAAAATTTATTGATTTTAACACATTTTTTATTCAATTTAACAGACCTAAATTTAAATGAAAACTTTGTAAAACTACAGTTTTATTTGTACTAATACTAAGTCATAAAACCTGTTTAAATTTAGGGTCTCGCGCCCTCTCGGACCCAGTCCATATCATTCATTTAGGGGTATGTAATTATACTCCGTAGGAGCAAACATTTTGTCCATTTTGCACCATCTCTCTTTGTTTTCCATGAATTCTAATTTTTTTTATTAAAAATTTCCGGGGGGCCAAGCCCCACCAAGGTAACTTTTTAAATAGAGATAACCTTTTCACGAGAGTATTAAATAGTAAAATTTCTGTCCATTTCGCTCCATCACTTAGTTTTCGAGATGTGATCCATTTTAGCGCCATCTAATTTGAATAATATATTTAAAAAATATATTGTGTAAAATTTAACAAATGGGTTCTTAAAAATTGATTATAAATAATTAGGAAAATTAAGAATTTGTATCAAAACTGATCTTTGAATGTCTATCATATAATTTTCGAGACCCGTGAATACGTATACTCTTCATTATATAATAGGAAATCTTACTTAGATTAAAAAGAATTTTTTTTTAATATTTCTTCCATCCCATAGCGAAAAGGCCAAAACCAGAATCTGAATTATAGATTTATTGTTCTTGTCAAAACTCAAAAACTCAAAAGAAAAATTTGTTACTTTAACAAAATGTATTTCCGTTTTTGGCGTCAAATAAAATTTGTTGAATTTAATAAATTTTCTATTAAATATAAAAAATCCAAATTTAAATTAGAAATAAGTAAAACTGTAATTTTATTTGTAATTATACTGATTGTAAAATTTATTCAAATTATAAGTTTCCGGGACCCTCGCCAGGCCTGTTCTATATCATCTAAGGCTATGAAAAGGTACTCCGAATGAACAAACGTTTTGTCCGTTTTTGTCTATCTCGGTTAATTTGCAAGATATGCGCCGTTTTATGTGCCAAGTTTTAAATAAATCCGCTTTAATTTATTTATATATTTTTAAGTATTTAGTTAGTAATTTCCCAGTCAGCAAAGTTGCGAGGTAGCTCATTTGTTCGAACTTTTTTCGATCGTTCTTTTCACTTTTGATATGAAGTAATTCCAAAATTTTTAAAATTTTCGAATATATATTTTCTTCGAAAGTTTTGTTGATTTCGTTCGATACTTTGTCAACTCCAAATTTTTAAATTTCTCAATATTAGATTTACAAAATTTGTGTATGCTTATTTTAGTGTTGAAAACACAGTTACCTAATAAAAGTAAAAAAGAATATATATCGTATTTATAACAAAAACATAAAAAAAATTTCGCTGTAATGGAGATTTGAATCATACCTGATATACCTTGCAGACATCTACACCACAACCGATTTTAAAAGTGTATGAATGAGATTTGAATTTAAAATATTTTGACATATTTATTTATAGACCAAAGTGAAAGTTAAATAAACAAATGTGCCCAGCAAACAATTTGAATTTATAAAAAAAGAGGTTTTGTAATTGTACGATAATAAGAAAAACTGGGAAACTGATCATTTTGTTTTAATTCTTGTTTGTTTTAACTCAAAATATTTGAACATTAAATGATTCAATTAGATTTTACAATATTGATTCCGTAATTGTCGAAATAGATTCAAAAATTTATTTTAATTGTTAACAAAAAACAATGTTCAAAAAATTCCTTCTTCTTAACCTCAAACCTACTGAATAAGAATTAATAAAAATACATATTAATTACAATATTAATTGTATTTGGTCTATACGACGAGTTTGGAAAAACAACACTTTACTAAAAAAATACAAATGCCCTGTTGGCAGTCCGTCTCCAATATACCCAAATTGCCTGCACTTGTACGTGAAAACCATACGTCAGTGTGGCAACGTTTACGAAAAGGTGACACGGAGGAAATAAGAAGATAAACAAAAAAATCTAAAGTAGAATGTTTGTATATGAATGAATGAATGTTTGTCTGTTTGATCACTTCTGAAAGTATTCATATAGAGACAATCTGACAATAAAAATATAAACAATAATACAATTTAATGGAAAATCACTGATGAAGCCTGTCCATAGAAAAAGGCAGAAACTGGATCTAGTCTGATTTGCAAATCTAATGTGTTTCTAACTTTTGAAGAAAATGTTTATTCTTCTTCTTAACTCAAACCTACTGAACAATAATGTTGTTTCACACAAAAACTTATTATTTTCTTTTGAATATTGAATCTTGAATTTCTAAAATAACTTAAGTATTCCTTATACAGTAAAAAGTTAAAAATATAAAATATAAACTTGAAAATAGAAATTTTTTATAATGCCCTTTTCTGAAAAATTTGACGTGTAAGTAAAAGGACAGATTTTATATTTTAAAGTTAATGAATGAACTTTGTCAGAATAAAAATGTAATCGAAATATAAATTTTATTTAAATAAAAATTTCAATTAAAAAACATAAAAAGGGAATATAAATTAAAATTTAATTTTATAACTGCAGTTACGCACTAAATTCTAGGTATTTTTATTTAAGTAAATGGGTATTACTAACTGGCTAATCTACTTCTCAGCTTAATTCACAGATACTGAGGTATAAGAATTAGTAAAAATTTTCTCTGAGTATTGCCATTTTTAAAATACTTGTCTTAAAACAGGACAGTTATAAAATCTTTTCGATAGTTTTAGGATAACATTTTTTTGTTCAGTTTTACTTCAAAGTTTAATATCAATGGCTTAATTAAGAAAGGCCTTAACTTCATTTCTATAGAGGAGGAAGGAAAAAAAATTCTGAAAACCTATATACATAGAGTTTCTCTAAATGCAATTTTTAATAAAATATCAACAATAAAATAAAAAAATACAATCAAAGATTTCAGATTTCGTTTTCCTCTTATTAAATATAAAATCGAGTTAGGGCCTTTCCGCATTAAGCACTAAAATAATTTACGAACAATTTGAAAATAACAGCATCTTTGTTGCTACACTTACACCATTTCACTTTACTGAAACATTCATGTTTGTTGGGTAATTTGAATTTTAAAAAGGTAGGTTTAAATAAAATAAAACCAATTTGAAATTCTACGAAATATTTATATCGAAATAAGTAAAATATTTCAAACAAAAATCGAATCACTAAACCATAAGCTTTACTGCATCTTGCAGATTTCATATGAAAACACTAGCATTCTCGATATTACTTTGAATATGATTTGTAAAAAATTTTACGATAAAACTGATTCTTTTTCGATACGATCTCAAATGATTTTGTACATTAAGCTGTCGCTAAAGTAATTTATACAAAAAGTAGGGTTGACTTTAAATTGAAATCTTAACGGTGGGTCTCATAGGGCCGCATTTAGTTTAAACCTACAGTATGAGACCCACCGTAAATATTTTTTTAATTTGTTTGCAAAAATGCAATATGAAATAAAAATTTAAAAACTTAAGTTTAATTATACATACAATATAAATTTTAAAATTTTCTCAAAAGATGTAAGTAAAAACTGAAGTTGTACATATATGCCTTATATAAACATATATCTCAAATCTGATCTTAATTTTTATGACGACTACGATGAAGATAAAAAGTTGGATTAACTTTAATCAAGTAGATAATTTCGCTGGCTAAACGAGCTATAATATTCATATATCTTCATTACATTTCTTTTATTCGAAATATGAAAATAAGCAATTTCACGAAAAGCATTACATAATTTTATTTAAAAATCATAAAATACATCCGAATGTAAAATGTTATGTGTCGATTAATAATTCAATTTAATTTCTTTCATATCAATAGTTTTTTCCCCCCTTTTTGGGTACAACTTTAATGTCATTAAGCGAGTTCAAAAACAACAAGTTCTTGTTTTTGCGTATCCTTAGAAAATATAAATTCATCATATACGCATGTGAAGTCTAGGAAATGAAAGTTGTCCAAGTTTGAAGCAGTCAAAATGAGTACATACTAGAGGCCAGTATGAATGTTTTGCAAGACATTCACAAAACATTTTCTTATACAACACCAAAATATTTTTTTTTGTTTTCTGTTTTATTTATTTATTTTTTTTGTAATGATCTGAATTTTAACATCTTGTTAATAACTACAAATAAGTATAATGATCAATTTTTGTTATATTTAGTATTAAAAATCGTCAAATCTCCCATCAGCGCATGTGAATGAATGTCTTGTAAGACATTCATTCAGCCCTCTAGTACATACATATACATATGTATGTCGGTTTTCAGGCACGAAATTACAGAAGCGTAGAGTTTGCTAAAAACCGAAAAATTTGGAAACCGCGGTTTCGGTTTTTCAAAATTATAAAAACCGCGGTTTCGGTTATTTTTCGGTTATCTTGTGATATTAATAGAATTGTTTTAAAATAATTAAATATAACAATATTCTAACTAAATATATGATAATTAAATATGCAGAAAAATTAAACAGTTTAATACATCCAAGATATCTTTTCGAATTTCTCACTCGAATATTTAAAGGCAATAACGACATATCGAAACCTTTCCGGGATTATTATAGTTTACATTTTAGCAATTCGTTTAAAACAATAAAAAGTTAAAAATTTCGCGGAATACGAAATAAGGCTTTTTGAAAAATCGGCGAAAATCGTAACTGAATATGTGAAACTCAATGGTCCTTACTATAAAAGAGTATTTTAAATTTAAAGTCGACTTTATTTTTAATCATATGGTTTTGTTCATTTTGTGTATGAAAACCCTACAAAAATATTCATATTTCCAAACATTTTGATTGGTTTGAAAATAAATTAACCAATCAGAATTCTCCAAATATAAATCAAGTCAAGGCATACTGCCACCCAATATTTTAACTAAAGT
This sequence comes from Leucophora obtusa, assembly GCA_949987735.1. Classification (NCBI taxonomy): domain Eukaryota; kingdom Metazoa; phylum Arthropoda; class Insecta; order Diptera; family Anthomyiidae; genus Leucophora; species Leucophora obtusa. The sequence goes on from OX465300.1 coordinate 16,627,417, forward strand.
CGACTTTCACTAAAATATACATTTAAAAATTTTAGATAGTAAGGGCGAATATCTCTTAAACCACTTGACTTTTTGGTTTTTTTAGTTAGGGGGTAATTTTCTAAAACACTTCGGTGAAGTGTTGCGTTATTTCTATTACAAAAACAATTTACATTGAAAGTTTCCTTCACTTCACCCAAGTGTTTTGCGAAATTAGGTACTTAAATTATAAGTTTCAGTTTATGTTATCTGTAATAACAAAAACAAAAAATTCTTTAAAGCAGTTTTTAATGTAGAAAATGTTCATTACAATTAAATACAATATTTTGTAAAATAGAAGCTGAGTTTTTCCATATTTAAGATTCAATAATATGCAATTTAATTAATTATTTTAATTGATTAAGGTATCTGTTAAAAACCGACTTATTTTTGTCGGTTTTCGGTTTTGAGGCTTGAAAAACCGCGGTTTCGGTTTCGATTTCGATTAAAACTGAACAGCAAACTCTACAGAAGCGTCAATCGCGCTGGCTAGGCTGATTGTTTTTCATTAGACTGTACAATACAAAAGAAAAACGAGTAAAAAGGTTAAAGTCGGGCATGCCGACTATAGAATACCCTACACCAGTCTGGGTAAAAGCCAACTAATGTCACCAAAATCAATAGGCTGCGTTATTGGGCCAATATAGGTCTGTGTACCAAATTTCATCAAAATATCTTAATATTTGCGACCTGCAGCGTATAAACAGTATAATTTTGGTAGGACCCTTATATGGGCACTAGGTCTAAACATGGACCGATGTTCATCAAAATCAATAGGCTTCGTCCGTGGGCCAAAATAGGTCTGTGTACCAAATTTCGTCAAAATATCTTAATATTTACGACGTGCATCGTATAAACAATATAATTTTGGGGGGACCCTTATATGGGCACTAGGTCTAAACATAGACCGATGTTCACCAAAATCAATAGGCTTCGTCCTTCGGCTGCCATAAGTCGGTGTACCAAATTTCATCAAAATATCTTAATATTTGCGACCTGCAGCGTATAAACAATATAATTTTGGTAGGACCCTTATATGGGCACTAGGTCTAAACATGGACCGATGTTCACCAAAATCAATAGGCTTTGTCCTTGGGCCAACGTAGGTCTGTGTACCAAATTTTATCAAAATATCTTAATATTTACGACCTGCAGCGTATAAACAGTATAATTTTGGTAGGACCCTTATATGGGCACTAGGTCTAAACATGGACCGATGTTCACCAAAATCAATAGGCTGCGTTATTGGGCCAATATAGGTCTGTGTACCAAATTTCCTCAAAATATCTTAATATTTACGACCTGCAGCGTATAAACAGTATAATTTTGGTAGGACCCTTATATGGGCACTAGGTCTAAACATGGACCGATGTTCACCAAAATCAATAGGCTTTGTCCTTGGGCCAACGTAGGTCTGTATACCAAATTTTATCAAAATATCTTAATATTTACGACCTGCAGCGTATAAACAGTATAATTTTGGTAGGACCCTTATATGGGCACTAGGTCTAAACATGGACCGATGTTCACCAAAATCAATAGGCTGCGTTATTGGGCCAATATAGGTCTGTGTACCAAATTTCATCAAAATATCTTAATATTTACGACCTGCAGCGTATAAACAATATAATTTTGGTAGGACCCTTATATGGGCACTAGGTCTAAACATGGACCGATGTTCAAAAAAATCAAACTTGTTCGTCCTTGGGCCAACATAGGTCTATGTACCAAATTTCATCGAAATATCTTAATAGGTGCGACCTGTAGAGTGCGTACAAGATTGCATGGACAGACAGACAGACGGACGGACGGACGGACGGACAGACGGACATCGTTAAATCGAAATAAAAAAAAATTCTGAACCGATCGGTATACTATAAGGTGGGTCTACGACCAATATTTTTTGGTGTTACAAACATCAGCACAAACTTATAATACCCTGACCACATAGTGGTGTAGGGTATAATGACCACATAGTGGTGTAGGGTATAATAACAAAAATAATGAGTGCTAGAAATTTACGCCAATTCTGAATAAGTACGAAATTAAACTTTAAACACAGTTTAAGTTTTGACTTAAGTTAAATTTTCAACGTTGATGTCTTCAGAGACGTATCCCAGCAAAATCTCAGTAATGTGTGCTCATTACTAATATCTAAATAATAAGCAGTAGAATTAGGGTATACTGTTTATAATTCGGTGTCAAAACTCATTAATTTTGTTCGACAAGGTCGTTTTTGTAAGTAGTTGTCCATATTCGCTCCATGAAAAAACGCACAAAATTTGTGCACCCGCTTACCCGCTGCATTACAAAGGTATATAAAATAAGTATTTACCAAAATAAGTAGTTATTCGTGCGCTTATATGCAGTTAAAAAATAAGTGGTTACAAGTTGTTAAATAATACAACTTACTTATATACTTACTAGTAGTTAACAAATAGGTAGTTACCAAATTCACTTTATCTTTATAAATAAATAAGTAGTCGCGCGTAAGCTAGACTGCTTATAAAAACGGCTTCGCCTAACAAAAATAACTAGTACCGACGCCGAATTATAAGTAGTAAAAAATTTTAGTTTCATTATATAACCACTTATTTGGTAATGAAAGATTTTGCTGGGATAGTATAATTTTATGACAAATATTTGCGGAACATTTTAACCTTCTAACTCTTCAACTTATGGGTCTTTTTGTCCGTTTTTGAAAAGAGGCCAAAACAGTCCCAACAAACAATTCGTTCCGTTTACGCACCGTTTTCGGTCCGTCATAGACGGAATCCAACTTCGTATACGTACCGTTTTCTGGATCCGTATACCGACCAGAAAACGGAACATAAGGAACATCGAAACTGATTCGAATCCGTTGATAATCCGTCAATTACGGACCGTTTACGGACCGTTATGTCGTGTTAAAAACTGACAATTCCGTTTAAAGTCCGTCAATGACGGACCGTTTACGGACCGTTATGTCATGTAAAAAACGGACTAGTCCGCTGAAAGTCCGTCAATGCCGGACCATTTCCGGACCGTTATGTCGTGTAAATAATTGACACATTACTAACTTTAATAGTGTATGATTTTTAATAGATTTATTAAATAATTAATTAATTTTATTAAAAACTACGTTTACAGCCGGTGCAATTAACTTCATTAATCGGCAAAATTCAAATCGGCAAAATCAAAATTCGCAAAATCTACCCACAACTAGATCCAATACATATCTACAAGCAAAAGAAACAATTTATTAATTGAGGTTTAATTAAATGTATTCACGATTGAGGGTTTTCATACGATGACAATTCGCAAACTTTATATACTAAAACTGTTTAAGCGGGGTTAATGTAAACCCAGCTTTAGGATACGAGTACCGTAAAATAATTATATTTGCTTAATTGCATTCGGTTACACAAACTATCGGGAAAAAAGCATAAAATTTTATAAACACTTACTATTTAATGATTCTGTGTGCATTGAAGTAATTTGGCTATTGCGGCAACGGCCAAGACAGGATGCTCGTTTTTGCGACATCCAGAAACTTTTTTAACCGACTTTACCGCGCGACCCGTATTAAATTATTTAAATAATTCTATATTGACGACAAAAATTCACGAATAAATTGAAAAAAGACGACACCGTTAGCTCCGGAGTTCAAACTGATGAAAATTGGTAAAGTCCGTATTTAACGGTGCAGAAACGGATACACCAAAACGGATTCAAAAAGTATTATATTCGAAAATCCGAGAGTACGTTCCGTTATTGTTCCGTATACGTACAAGCTTTGACGGATACCTACCTGTTTTACGGACCGATAATGTTCCGTAAAAGCCGAATTGATGATTCCGTGCATGCCGGAGAGTCCGTAAAAATGTTGCTTGGGGTCCCTTTAATTTAATAGTTAGAGGATTAAAATGTTCCTCGTAGTGTTTCACATAACGTTGGCTTAGTCGGCAAACCTGTCAAGTCCCATTTTTATGCAAATTGAGTTTTTGATGTAGTATGCTAGTGTAACTCAAAACACATCATTTACAAAAAAAAAATGCCATTATGTTGTTTTTTCTTGTTGTTATGCAGTGGTAAGCAATTCTGTCAAGTCCAAAAACATAAACAAAACATCGAAAACCACATGCTAAGTCCAGCTGAAAACAACACACATTTTGATTCAACAAATTTCTTCAATAGAATTAAATGCGACTTTTGTTTATTTAAGGATTAACTAAATAATTATTTAGTTATATTAACTTTCAAGGTACCCAGTGTACAATTGGAGTCCGAAAATACTCATAAAAGAGCCCTTAGACCTTCTGAAATCATAGATATATGAGGGTGTTTTTCTTCACCGATGAAGCCTCTTTTGAGCGCACTTGTATGACTCATAAAAGACCCCAAATTATGAGCATTTCTGGAAAATTTTGAATTTTCTGAGCCATTTATGAGTCATTTGTGACAAATTTTTGAGTAATTTATGAGCATTGAAAACATTTTTAATACGCTCATAAATAAGAGTCTATTATGTTTCATTTATGACTCTAAGATTTGAGCACTCTGAAAATGTTCGTCTGTTAGAGTCTTTTATGAGTCATAATTTCTGAGCGCTCAGAAAAATGTTGGCTGGGTAACTATTACTTATAAATTTTTTCAGGAAAAACATTGTTAATTTATAAATTTTATTAGGCGATTGTCATGAATTTTGCTGACATAAATAAAAATAAAATAAAAAAAAAGAAAATCTGCTAAGTCCACAAAGTTGAAAGAGAGAGAAAAGTCCACATTTAAAATAGAAAATTATAAAGAGCAAATCTGCTAAGTCCAAAAAGAGCCTATAAGTCTGCAAACTTTTATTTTGGAATCCTATGATTTTTTGTGGTTAAACAAGATAAACTAAAGAAGAAAACTGCGTTTACAAATTTAAAAAAAGTTAACCCAGTTAGACAGTTTCTTGTCTCTCCTGAAAAATTAAAAAAAAACGGACTTGACAGGTTTGCCGACTAAGCCAACGATAAGTTCGCTGAAAACATCCTATATCTAAAATGGAAGATTCACATGGTTTGCTATGCCGATTCACAATAAGCATTTGCGAAAGGAGGGAAATTTTAACCCCCCAAAAAACATTGGGCCAGAAGTAAACTTTTAAAATGCCGATACACGCATGTATTTTTTTTTTGGTCCCCTCTGCCAGAATCAGTTGTCAGAACCTTGTTATTTTGGAAAAAATTGATTTTGTTGTACAGTGTAATTAGCAGTTTATACATACCTTTTTTTAAATAAATGTCATCAGTTCCAATAGAACATGAATTGATATGCAAAGAGGATACACTAGGGCTGTTCGGATGTTGTTGCTGTTGTTGGCTGTGAAATGCTGATGTAGATGACGACGATGTGTTGGATGCAGTATTCAGTGTAGGATTACTATTGCCAGTTAATGGTGGAGAATACCACGACGATGACGGTGTCGAGTAATGTCGCGGTGGCCAAACATGGTGAGGATGGGGCGAAGGACCGGCCTGATGATGATGTGGATGATTTTGTAAGTGCTGATGATGCTGGTGATGGTGTACAGAGTGGCCATTTAATAATCTTAGTTTCTCGTAAACTATAGAATCCGCCGTCGTGCAACCGATGTCTAATGGTATGCCTGTGGAAGTAACGACTGTATTGCTAGTACTAGCTATACTATCACTAGAATTTAGAGGCGTTGCAGTTTGCAAATCATTTGTGGACGTTGTTGAGTTATTAGTGTTATCAGATGGAGATGCAACTGTTGTCGTTGTTATGCTATGTTGTTGCTGCTGTTGTTGCTCTTTTTGTGCGGCTAAATTACGCAGAACGCGATTGATAGAAGAAACCTAAAATTAAAACAATAAATGCACTCAGAAAAAATTTGTTGATAAAATCAACGAGCATAGAATCTCAAGAGTATGCGTGCATCTCATTTTCGGTTAGCTGGCTTTGTCCGATATTACAACAAATTTTAGTATAGGGTAATGTTCCAACAAATATACAAAATAATAAAAAACATAATACACTGAACCAAAAGTCGTAAGTGACATCAACATAAAAATTTTGCTACTTTTTGATGAAACGAATTGTTAAAACAATATCTTTTTTATTCAAATTGATGTGTGTTTTTTTTTTTTGAAATAAACAATTTTTTTAGTAAATGCACATAACTATAATTGTCAATAATAATCTATGAAGCAATTATTGTTCTGATAAATTTTTGTCCATTAATTAACAAAATTTAATTTGTTAACTCTAAAATATGTTGAAAAGGCAGCAAAGTTAATTTGATATAATTTTTCTTCAATTTGAAAAAAATATTAAATCTGTAGCAAAAAGTTTAGTGTAGTTAGTCTTTTCGCATCTTCCTCGTGCTTCCATGTGAGAGCCATTTTTAATAGTCGGAAATATTAATAAATTAATATTAAGTGTTTTTTTTTTAAAGTATTGTTAATTAATAAGTATATTCAGTGATTTGTAGTGAATTGTTAAGCGAGTATTTATTACTTTTAATTTAAATACATTTGTATAATTTTAAAGGTCTTTTATTAAATTGTAAATTTTAATTTCAGCCAATAATTTTGAAATTCTATGTATTTTTATAGCGGGGCAAACTATTTATGAATATATAATATAAATTTTAATTGTTACTTTAAATAAACTAATTTATATGTTTTTGATTATAAAATGTTTCATGTGTTTTATATAAAGAATTTTGAGTATATACTATGTTATAATTCCAATTTTATATTTAACAATTTTTTCATATTTTTTCGAATTATTTATAACAAAGACGAATGCTACTTAAAATAAATTTGAAATTCGTAAAATGTAAAAAACAATGAAATACAAGGCTTGCGCACGAAATAACTAGTGCACGAATTAATAGCAATAACTTTTGAACTGAACTTCATTTAAACAAAAATAAGATTTTGTTGAAAGGAATTTCATTTGAATTTACATTTTATTAATAATTAAGATATACCAGTAGTTTTATATAAAATTTTTAACTTTATCTGTAGTGGGATTCTCTAACTTTTTAACAACAAAATTCGGTAGTTATGTTATTAGTTTACTATAAAAACTTATCAGTTTAACTACCGAATTTTATCGTTAAAAAAGTACAGAATTTCCCCTCTGAAATACCATTAGGGCTTTAACGGTATTTTCAGTGATATTCTTACTTGACAAACTGCATTTCCGAGAAAACGTTTTTACGTTATCGGTAACTTGCTTTGCACTCTTCATCTCTCTTTTTACTAGGCTTGCCAGAGGTATTGTTTTCAGCAGTACGCGTACTTTTTTTTACTAATTGTACTGCTTTCTGCATAACTCCCAAAGAAGTACGCAAAAGTACTTTTTTATCCTTTGTCCTTCTGTTTGTACTTTTTTTGTTAAAAACTTTAAATAATAGAAAAATGTTTCTTATTTGATAACACTACTACGCAATTTTAAATTTTTTGAAATTTCTGCTCTTGCAATACGTCTTATGTTTATAATATTGACGTGTCAAACACAAATTTGCAAAAAAAATTAACGAGGCGAGCAGTTTTCGAGATTTTTTAGATTTCATTGGAATCCCTATTTTTTCAGCAGTTTTGATTCAATTTTTTTAACATTTCCTAAATTTTGTTCGAATTCAGAAAATTATAGTTTTTTGGTCTAATCCCCATATTACAACAGTTAATTGATTTCGATGTTTTATATTAATATAAAAATACACTCTTCAATGTACTATGTTTATTTTGTATAAAAGTTGCAAAACATTATATACAGTGACACACAATACAATAGAATCAATTAAAGTTTTTTATAATTTTATCCCCGTTGCTTTTATTTTCAAAGATCAAAATAATGATTAAATTGTCCCCAAAGAACTGGAAGATGGTCCAGAAAATTGTAGACATTTTTAGTGTGGCGTTTGTTTTTTTTTAATTTTGCTACGCGTCATAAGTAGGCGCGGCTTTCAATGAAAAAATCTGCGATATCGACCTTTTATCAAATTAAATTTAGCGAGTACTGATCCGATTTATACAAACTGATGATTTTTTGCGTTCAAAAATGCTGCTTATTCCTTTGCGATCAACGAGTGAGGCAAAAGTGTCTATAATTTTTCGCAAAGTGAATCCAAGTTTTTGCTTGAGATGTTTTACTCCTGGGCAGTCTTTTCATTTAGCTAAATAGCATTTGGGGGTCGTAGGATTGCACGTGATTTTCTCTTTGTACGTTTCTAAGCCTTCTGTTAATTTTTTTAAGTTCAAGTTGAGTGTTCCAAATATGGTAGAGCTTCGTTTAATTTGTCTAACACAATCGTTTCTGTATCGGATGCTTCATCATCAAATTTCGAATGCTCTTGGAATGTAAACGATCCCGAAATTTCTTGGATGTTACAAGCACCACTATGTTACAAGCACCACTATGGGACGTTGAAATGTTGGGAACATCTATAAAATCTAACATTCACTGCTGGACTCTTGTTAGTCTCTTTACACATTTAGAATGTCCCAATTTACTAAAAGGATTAAACGTTGTCATGGTATTTACAAAAAAAAAAACAATTTTTTCCGATCCATTGCTTTCGATATAAAAGGAAACTTTATTTTACGCTAATTAAACAAAAAAAAAATATTTATTATTAAAAACGGTAATAAAAAAATAGTATAAAAAAATAGTATAAACATTTTTCAAATAATTTCACATTATTGTCTCAGGAACTAATAAGAGCTCACTTCAATTTTTTGTCACAAAATGCAGAGGAGGCTAACAGGATCAACATCTGTTTTTCTTAGAAATTTAAAAATTTAATTTTTTGAGATATACATAGCTTCCTAAACTTTAAATCGTGTGACAGTGACCTTTCTCAAAAACTTCGCTGAATGTAGTTTTAAAACTAATTTTAATACCAATTTTGACCCTGTATGTTAAAAACTTTTGCCGATATAAATAATATTGGCAGACCACTTATGTGTGTTTTTAATGAATTTCCTACTTTTCGAAGCGCCATATTTCAAGAACTACAATTTATTATTAGTTTAGTTCTGTAGAACATTCATGCTCATTTTTGTACAATACTGAGAGGGTAAGGCGTTTTTTGTTGATTTAAAATGGAATTACCCTATATTTTCAAGCAAAATTAACTAATATGATTTAAAAAAATATTTCTCTTTATTTAAGTAATAATTTATAAGTTAAAATGTATGCATTCTTCATTTCGTGCGCAAGCCATAAGTCTAAAAATTAATAATGAATCGAAAAAATATGAATTAATTAAATAAAATTAATTGTTGAATTGAATAAAATGCGTTGGTAAAACAATGAAATAATTATTCAATTTGATTAAATATAATTCTCAATATAACTAATTTTTTCAAATATGTTTGACAATATTTTGTCAAAATAACAACACTTCAAATAGTTAAGCGTCAAAATATAATTTAGTAGGTTTTAGGTTAAGAAGAAAAATAAACCTTTTCCTCTAAAAGTAATGAACACATTAATTTTCAAATCAGACTAGATCTAGTTTCTGCCTTTTTTTATGGACAAGCTTCATCGGTAATTTTCCATTAAATTGTATTATTGTTTACATTTTATTGCCAGATTATCTCTATATGATAACACAGTACAACAGCCAATCTGGGGGGTGAGAAATTCCAAGTCAGGGTGATGGTACTAGGTCAGTATAGTAAAACCCTCAAAGGGTTTGGCGTTCGTATGTGTCATTTTTTTTTATGACCTTTTAAATTTTTTCCTTATCTTGATGTTTTTTCGCTTAGTTGTAACTCGAGAACCACTTGTCCGATTTTGATGAAACAAATTTAGAAAAATTTAGAATTACAATTTCTTTAATCCGTTCATATAACATTTTTCTTTATAATCAACAGTTTTGCCGGTAAAAATAAATTTGTGGAGAAAAAAAAATATTTTTTTGCCTAAAAATTAAAATTTTTTATGAAGACAATAATCCCAAAAATGTTCCATAGTGTAATTATTCAACAACCCGTTGGATGTAGGAATCGAAAATGGTCCTATTCCTACATTAAAAACGTAATTATTCTAGGGTGCAACCACTTAGCCATCGCGGCCACGTAAGGCCTTGAATGCAATGTAACTAATTCATAGTTTTCTTTCCTATTCAGCTTTCTGTTATTGTTTTTTCTTTTTTTATTTTCTGATTTTTTTTTTTTGACTCTATTAAGGAATGTAGACCGACAAAGACAGAAGTGATCAAGATACATAACAAATTTGCCAAAATTTGACTTTATTCATCACCATAGTCTCATTCAAGAGCGATGCAGTCACACCGACGACTTTCTAACATTTCGATAACTTTTTTATAGAATGATTTATCTTCGGCCTCAAAATAGGCCTCTGTTTCGGCAATCACCCCTTCATTCGAACCAAATCTCTTTCCAGCCAGCATTTTTTGAAGTCTGAAAACAGATGAAAATCGCTGGGAGCCAAATCTGGCAAATACGGTGGGTGCGGAAGCAATAGAAAGTGGAATTCGTGCAATTTGGCCATGGTAGCCAAAGACTTGTGACACGGCGCATTGTCTTAGTGAAAAACCAATTTTCTCTTCTTCATATAGGCCGTTTTTTGTGATTTCTACCTTCACACACCAGTTGGGCCATGTAGCGATCGCTATTGATGGCCTGGCTTTTTTCAAGGTAATCAATGTATAAAATTCCAGCTGCATACTAAAATACTGATGGCATAAATTTACCAGCTGACTGTTACATCTTTGGCTTCTTCGGGCAAGGTTCAGCAGTTACATACCGACGCAAAAAGTCTTTTTTGTCTCACCCAAACAGCTCCCAGAATCATCGACACGTTGTTGTTTTTGATGCATTGTGAGCAAACGCGGCACACATTTCGAAAACAGCTTTCTCATGCACTGATAGAATTTTCGTTCATACTATTAATGAATCGATTTCATTAATCTAAATTCATTGATTTAATGAAAAATTTTCATTGAATTAATGAAAAATTCATTAATTTAATGAATTTTTCATTATATATTTTTAACTAACCCGTAAGATATGCTATAATTTTTATAAGGGTTTTGAATTTGCTAATTACTAAAATAGATATATGTTCCAGTAATGTTTACATTCTGGTGATTGCGGGTTCAAGTCGAGTTCAGGGAGATGTCAAAAACTTTATAAAAACAAAGAAGAAATATGTGTACAAATAAAAATTAATAAAATAAATAATAAATAAAAAATGTAACGCAAAAAAAAAATTTTTTTTTTCAATTAGTTTTCATTTAATAAATACATTTCATTGATTTAATGAACGCGTTCTTTGGGGACTTTTCGATGAAAAAATCATTGGATTAATGAATAAATCATTGATACTATGCACAAAATTCTATCAGTGTACAAACAACTGTCATGTAGTAATTGTCAAACTTTTTGCAGTGTACAACTACTCTCAAAAACCAAAACTTCTCTCCTTTAAGAATTTTATGTTTGTACTTTGACCTTCTTTGTTCAAAAATAGAGTGAGTCTGCACTAAAAGCATTATTTTCATCATATTAGTTAATTTTTGTATAAAAGCAAATCTAGATTCATACAAATTATCAATGCTTTCATTAATTTATACGAAACTTTTCCTTCACTTTCTAAAGAACATGTTCTTTTCCGAAATTTTCATTAGGTTTTCTGCTCCAAAATTCTCTCCGTGTTGTTTTTGAAAATTATTTTCCCATATATTCAAAAACAGTTTTTGCATTTGGTGAATAATATTCTGACTTACTCTGTATTTCCTACGGATTGGAAGGTTTCCAAAGTTGTTCTCATTGGTAAAAATGGATCAGTAAATGAATTGCGGCCGATATCTATAGTTCCTATATTGTCCAAAATTGTTGAACACGTCATGAAGGTACAATGGTACAATATTTGGATGAAAATTGCTTAATTAGTCCTTATCAGTCAGGATTTTACCAGGGTTATACCACCTCATTCCTACTAAGTAGTAGGTTTTACAGACTCGATTAGAAAAATTTTGGATAAAAATGAGATAGGCGTTTTGTTATCACTCGATTTATCCAAGGCTTTTGACCGCATCAGTCATGCAGATTTAGTTCGTAAACTTTGCAATTTCTTTAATTTTTTTCGATCGGCTTGTACCCTAATTTATTCTTATCTGACGGAAAGATGTCAATATGTCCATTGTAAGTAGTCTGTTTCTGATTGGTCCACTGTGATTAGTTGTGTTCCGCAGGGATCAGTGATTGGGCCTATGTTGTTTTTATTGTATATGAATGATCTTATGACAGTTAAGCAAGGGTTTTCTTGTAAAAAATTTGACATTCAGCTTCTTTCTTCTGGTGAACATCAGTTTACAGATGTTTTGGAACGTGTGATAAATTTTTTGATGTCAGATATCTCAGATTGGAATGTCTAGTTGTGATCTTTGTGTTAATTCTTCGAAAACTAAGGCAATGATATTTAAATCTCCTAGGTATGACGTCAATTTAAATATCATGTTAGAGGTTAATCACAACTGATTGTCGACCGACGACAGCAAAAGTCGTCACGATTAATTTAAATTCAGCGACAATCGACCGTCGACATTTATTGACGTTTAGAAAAAAGGAAAGCAAAACAAGAATATGGTTGTATTTGTTTCACCACAATTCTTCACCAATTCAATTGGTCTTTCACTAAATCTTGTTGTTTTATATTTTATTGTATTTAATTTTGCTTTTTTTGCCGTTAATTATGTATTTTAAATTTCAATTATATTTCTTCTGTCAAAAAAATAAATTTTTTGTAAACAAAGTACGAATTTTTGCAGCTCTAATACGAATTTCTAACAACTCTATTCTAATGGCAATCTTTAATTAGTTAAAAATATGGCAACAATTTGACAAATATTTTAAGTGTGTATTAGTGTGTCGTCACGAAAATAGAACAGATTCTATTCCGACGACAAATCGCCGGACGACATGGCGACATTTTGATTCCCATACAAAATATATGAAAAAGCAACTCTCGTGATAAAATTGAGAAGCTATTAAATGTATGGGAGTTTTAATTGATTCCCGACTTAATTTTGATCAACATAGAAATTCGTTGTGTTCTACTATTAATTTTACATTACGCCGATTATATTCATTGAATCTATATCTACATGTTAATGTTAATAAGCGAATTGCACACGAATTGCTGATTGTATTGTGCTGAAGTGCAGATACAACCTTCTTTTCAATTGAATTGAAGGTTGTAAATAAACCTTAAATACCGTGACCACGTTTGTGATTATGTAGTAGATTTTCTAGAAAGCAATTTTAAAAGTTTTATACACATGCGGTTGTTAATGCATTTGTATAAAGTTTTCAGGGCCAAATGTCAGGAATAGTTACTAGAATATTTTATACTTTCAGGTTCTTTACGGAACCCTCAATTAAATTATCCTCTTCATAACATATCGATTCTTCAGCGATCATTTCAGTATAGGGTAGCTAAAATTTGGAATTCTTTACCTTTATTACTTAGAAGTTATTACTTTTCGGTCAATGTATTTGAAGCCAAACTAAAAGAATATGCCTACTGTAACAATCTTTAAATTAATTTAACAATTATTTAACGTTTTATTGTTGAATTTGTTAGTTTTATATCTTAGATATTTGAACGCAATAATCTACAGGGAATCATTAGGGAAAAGTTAATATAAAGAAAAAGAATTCTATACACATTTGTATCTTTTTTATTTTTAAATACATAAATATGTTTTTTATTTTTATTTTTTGTAAATTAATTAATTTTACTTTGTTGTTAATTATATATAATTTATTTAGTAGTATTTTTTAGTGTGTTGTATGTGAGCCATATTTGGCCCTATGGGCTTGGTTTGAAATTGTAAAATTAAAAAAATAATAATTCTTGCTTCTCCTACATGTACAAAAATAATAATTTTAGTTAAGCCCGCCTTCATTTTATCTAAATATTTTTTCTTTTTTTAAATATGAAACGGCTCTCTATGATATATTGAAAACTTGACTATGGCCCTCGTAAAAGCGTAATTGAAAAAAAAGAACCGTCCCACAGAGGAACTGTTTACCATCTATTACCTTAAGAACAAAACAAATTATGTCGATATCTTTTTCTAGTTTCTGAATTACTGTATTCACTTCTAACAGACAGTATAGTTTAAGATACGAGTAGATTATTTATGCCATAAAATAAATACATAACCTTAGTTAAGGTTATCTTCAAACTTTTATATAATAAATATTAAGGGGTTGAAAAAATTCCTAGTTTATTAATCATTTATGTAATAAGTATATCAATGAAATAGCCGACAATTTCAACCCCTTTAATTTTAAATCCCTTGTTACTAGTGGTACTGTTATAATGCGTTGCCCTAAACAAAAAGCAACAGTTTAATTAAGCGGCAGCAATATTTTAGACGTTTACAAAATTTTGTACAAATTATATATACTAAATAAAATACTTAAAACATAACATTCCTTTTCTGTAGGGATTTTTTTCCCCAAAATTTCTAGTGTAAGGAAAAAATGACAGAATTCTTATTTTCAGGAAAATTTTAAAAACTACTTCATACAAAACCAGTAAAAAAGTTAAAATCGAGTATTTGTAAGTTGTCAGTTTACTATGAAAAAAGTTAACTACTGAATTTTGTAGTTAAAAAGTCACAGAATTGCCCCCCTGGTTTTGTTAAAATCCAACTAATGTTTGGAATGGGATGGAAATGGACTTGTGTCAAAATGATAAAAAGAAGAGAATAACGGCAAGAAATTTAGATTTTACTTAATGTAATAAGTGTATTTTACATTTTAGAGAAAATCGGAAATATATTAGTACATATGGGATATACCTCCCAATATGGACCGATCGTATCTACAATAAATAGGCTTTGTTCCTGGGTACATGTAAGTCAGCATATAAAATTACATGAAAATATCTTCGTAATTGAAACCTTAGTGCCAGGTCCAAACATGTACCAAATTAAACCAAAATCAATATTCTTCGTCCTTGCGCCGATATATTTTGGTGTACCAAATTTCATTGAAATATCTAAACAACTCATGGATGGACAGACAGACGCCGTTAAATCGAAACAAAAGTGATTGTAAGTCGATCGGTATCCCAGTGTAGAAAATCATTACCAGATATGTGGTTATGTAACTACATACTTGGTAATGGTAACTAGTTACTTTTGTTATTACATTTCTTATTACCTTTATATGGCGATGTCGCGAAAAATAATGAGTTATGCTTACACACCAGCATACGAAAAATCAAAAAATATATCGTTACCTATGTGCTTACCTGTACTGACAAAAATAATGAGTCCAAAAATAGATTTTCAAAAAATTATTGTTATAGTACTTTTTTTTATAAAATTTCCTGGTACGTGAATCGAACCTGGGTCTACAGATTGCCAGTCAATCGCTGAGCTATATCGACATGTAATATTTAATAGATAAAAACATAATTGACCTGCTGCACACAAGTAAGCTTACTCGCCAACATACAAAAAATCAAAAAATATGTGGTTACATATATCCTTACCAGTGTTTAAAAAATATTGAGTCTAAAAATAGATTTCAAAAAATTAAAAAAAATCTAGAAAATTATTTTCTATTTGAAATAATGATAAAAATAAGTCATTATCAGTAACTCATTATTATGTGTTTTAAAATAATGCAGAAGGTAAGTGGGTGTCATTACTGGTAGTCCAAAAAGTAATGACATGTCATTACCGTTTCTACAGTGGGTATACTAAAAGATGTGTCTAGGTTCAATATTCCATGGTGTTGCAAACATCAGCACAAACTTATTATACCCAGCCCATTAGACCATACCGCAAAAAAAAAGTTCGCCGTACACCTCCAATATGAAATATTTTTGCAAGGCAATTTCAAAAAAAAAAAAAATTTTACCGAACGTAGGGGTCGCCTTTTTTTAATTTTTCGCTATAGCTTTGGCATTTAAAGTCGGATTTTAAAGTGTGATATATCAATTTTTTTGCCTAGTACTCTTTCCTCAAATATGGTTCTAATGGGAATCAAACCCAGGCCGCCAGGTTGTCAGTCAAGACCTCTACACACTAAGCTAACAAGACTTGTAATATGTGAAAGCTAAAAAATTAAATCAATTGCTCGTAAAACAGCAGTTGGAGCTAACTAACACTAAACTCACAACATTGCCATGATGTTGGAAGAAACAAAAAATTTATGGCCTAAGAAACCAACAAAAAAAATATTTTTCCAAACAAAAATTTTATTTAGAATAAAAATGTTAATTAAAATTTTTTAAATGAAGGTTTTTTTGTTTGAATTTAAAATTTTTTTTAATAAAACAGATAATCGCTCTACATACTACGCTAGCGACACATGTAATACAAGGTAGCTTAAATAAGAAGATTAGAAAAACAAATTATTTTACAAAAAGCAATAAAATTTAATAAAAAAAATATTATTTTTTAAAAAAAATTATAAAAAATAAAAAAAAACAAAAAAATGTATATTCGTGATGTATGTATATGTGACGCGCAAAATAGAAAGGGACCTAAGGTCCCCTTAGGTCCCTTTCTCAGGAGGGCATGGGATCGGTCTCAGTCGATGCTCAGATGTTGTCCACATCAAAAAAAAATTGATTTTTTTACCCTTAGGTCCCTTTCTCTATGCGCTGTCACATATACTAATTTTTATAAAACTGTAGTAATTTTTATAAAATCACTGCTCTGCCAGTGTGTTATTTTTGGTACAGTGGGCATTTCTGTCTGGGTAATTACAGATTAAATCATACATTAGAAAAATATTCTATCTCATTTTTCATATAAATAATTATATCTGTAGACTTTTAATAAAACTACTTAAGTCAACTAAAGACCATTTTTCGAGATTTTTGAGGCAAATTATTTTTTGAATACGCCTATTTTTATTCGTTCCTTATATTTATACTCTACACCACTACGTGGACAGGGTGTAATAAGTTAAAGATGATGTTTGAACCTAGACCCGCCATTTGTTATACCTATCGACTCAGAATCACTTTTTTTTCGATATAACGATGTCCGTCTGTATGTCCATGTGTTCTTGTGCGCACGCTATAGGTCACAAATATTAAGAAATTTTGATGAAATTTAGTACACCGACTTATAACGACCCAAGAACGAACACTATTAAAATGTTAAAAAAGGTTCTATGGTTAGATACAGTGCCCAGATGAAGGTCTCAAAATTTACCTTTTCGCACGCTACGGGTCTCAAGTACGAAGATATTTTTTTATTTATTCTTCAATTACATAACCGAGGCCATATATGTTTAAGAAATAACTAGTATACAAAACTACTAAAATAAATAAAAATAAGAAATTTGACATGGATTCCCATGGACTCATGGACAAAGCCTATTGACTTCATTTAGAATCGGTCCATGTTTAGACCCAGTGCCCGTATAAAGGTCCAAAAATGAGCATGTTCGCACGCTACAGGTCTCAAATTAACCTTCCTATACCCGTTTTGTTGGTCTGTGAGACCGACAAAACTCTTTTTTCAAATATATTTAATTTAAGGCTGTTTTGTAAAAGACTGAAAGTCGATAAAATTACTGGAAAAAAAGTTATTGCATGGTATAATTTTTTTCATTATATCTTTAAGTTAAACACAAAAATATTATCTATATAGATTGTGTTAGGAAAAACTATGAAGAAACAGGTTTCCAAACTTCGGTCTGTGAGACCTCGCGCGGGTATAGGTGTTACAAAAATTAGCGCTGGTATAGGAAGGTTAAGATATGGAAAGAAAGGCCATAGAAAGTCACCCCAAAATTGGATTTTTTTTAAAATTTTTTGAAATCTATTTTTAGACTCAATATTTTTTAAACACTGGTAAGAATATATGTAACCACATATTTTTTGATTTTTTGTATGTTGGCGAGTAAGCCGACTTGTGTGCAGCAGGTCAATTATGTTTTTATCTATTAAATATTACATGTCGATATAGCTCAGATGGTAGAGCTATTGACTGGCAATCTGTAGACCCAGGTTCGATTTCCGCACCAGCAAATTTTATTAAAAAAAAAAATACAATAAAAAACATTTTTTTTATATAATTTATTTTTTTGAAAATCTATTTCTAGACTCATTATTTTTGTCAGCACTGGTAACGATATATTTTTTGGTTTTTATGGTGTGTAACCATAACTCATTATTTTTCGCGACATCGCCATATAAAGGTAATAAGCAAGGTTGGTTACCGAAACGTATAACGGTAAGGGTAACGGTATTAAATTTCATTTGTTTCGGTAACGGTAAAGGTAACGGTATTTAATACTGTTTCGGTAATGGTATACCGTTATCGAAACAGCAATACCGGTACGTACCGGTATTATAAATTATGTTAAAAATATATAAAAATAAGTAAAAACTTATCATATATTTAATTTTACGTGTTAAAAAAAAACGTAAAATTTTACGTGTTATAAGCTTTATCTTCAATGCTGGTAGTTTTAATTATTATCCATACATTTTTTTTGTACAAAAAAAACTGAAAATTATTACAAAAAAGTTTAAAAAATTTGCATTTTTATATGAATTAATAAATACCGGTAAAATACCGGTAACTACCATTAAAAATAACGGTATCGGTAACGATAACGGTATTTGGAAAAACTTTTAGAGGTATTGGTAACGGTAACGGTATTCAATTTGAAACGGTATTTTAGCGATAACGGTATTATAAAGATAACGGTAACCAACCTTGGTAATAAGAAATGTAATAACAAAAGTAACTAGTTACTATTACCAAGTATGTAGTTACATAACCACATATCTGGTAATGATTTTCTACACTGGGATGAATAGCATAATAAGTACTTTTTCCAAAAACTGCTATTTTTCTTCATCCGGATACTCTCCTGACAAATACTTCATAGAGTTTTTGCTTTCAAAAACCTCTGCACTTTCAGGAATGAAAATACGACTGTTTCGGGGATTTTCCAGGTCCCCTTCATCAGTTTTCTTTAGAAAGTGGTGGCATTACTGCAATGCGAATTAAAGCATCAAAATCTAATATTAAATGTAGACTGCTACATCAACAAAATGTGAATTAAGCAAACAATAAAATATGTTTTCGAAGTGTTCTGTTTTGTTTTTTTTGGAGATGACTTTTCAAGTTGGAAAGGAAATAATTAACAAATAAATAACAAATTCAAATTCAGTAAAAAAATAATTTTTCGGCTTTTATCTTTCGCTGAACTGAAAGAATTATCCTTCATGATATTAATAATACAATTTCGTAGAATTTTTTTTCCTAGATTTAATGATACCCAGCAAAATCTTTCATTACCAAATAAGTGGTTATGTAATGAAACTAAAATTTTTTACTGCTCATAATTCGGCGTCAGTACTAGTTATTTTTGTTAGACGAAGACGTGTTTATAATCAGTCTAGCTTACACGCTACTACTTATTTAATTACAAAAATAATTTGATATTGATAACTACTTATTTTTTAACTGCTTATTAGCACCCGAATAACTACTTATTTCGGTAACTACTTATTTTATATATTTTTATAATGCAGCGGGTAAGCAGGTGCACAAATTTTGTGTGTTTTTTCCTGCAGCGAATATGGACAATAGACCGTACCTCAAAAAAAAGTTCGCCGTACACCCTCTAAAATGAAGTATTTTTGGAAGGCGATTTCAAAAAAAAAATTTTTTTTTTTGCCGAACGTAGGGGTCGCCTTTTTTAATTTTTTGTTATAGCTTTGGCATTTAAAATCGGATTTTAAAGTGTGATATCTCGATTTTTTGCCTCGAGGAGACCAGTGTTTTGCTATATAAAAAAATCCAATTAAAAAAAATTTAAAAAGGCGACCCCTACGTTCGGCAAAAAAAAAATTTTGTTTTTTGAAATCGCCTTCCAAAAATACTTCATTTTCGTTCGGCAACCAATATATGAAAAAAATTTCTAGTGGGTTTAGCGAAAAACTTCCTTAGCAAAAGTTTAATGATTTTTTGCGAGCTTTAATTTTCTGACATTAGGGTCGTACATTCGGGTTGTAGCAACTGAGATCTGGTGGGTAACTACTAGAACGGGATACTTGAGCTCAAAATGCCTTTAGAGCAAAACACTGGTCTCCTCGAGAGAAAAACATCGATGTATCATACTTTAAGATCCGACTGTAAATGCCAAAGATATAAGGAAAAATGTAAAATGGCGACCCCTACGTTCGTAGGGGTCGCCAGGGGACAACTACTTATAAAAACGACATTGTCGAACAATGTAAAAATCTTGTAACTACTTACTTCTCATTTTTTCGTGAGTCAACGGGTAAGCGTGACTACTTATAAAAACGACCACTCCAAACAAAAATAATGAGTTTAGACGCCAACCACTTATTTGGTAATGAAAGATTTTGCTGGGTCTTCTCTCATATAATTTCATAAAAAAATTCATTGACATTCACAAATTACCTCTTCATAAATTTAATGCAAATCTTCATTATATATGTGAAATAGTTCAATAGTATTTGCTTTTCTTATTTTTCCATAAAATTTCATTTCACTATGTTTCACATATTCCATACATTTTAAAATTTATATTTAAGACTTCATTTTAAGCAACCTTAAGATTTAGTTTTAAGCAACCTCAAGGCCGAGTTTTAGTAATGTGCATTAATAATTTCTATGAAAGCGTTTAATAATTTTTTTGTTTTTATTACAATAATTTTGCACTTCTATGAAGTTGTTTTATAAATTACATGTAGCGCTTCATTGGCTGAGTTTCATTAATTCACTGAAGCTTATTATAGAATTTTATGAAACTTTTAATTTAATGAATTCTGGCATTATATATTTTTTGTATATCCGTAAAAATATGCCACAACTTTATTAGGCTTTTTTCCATTTGTTAAATATTTTTCAAGTAACGCACTCCAGCTCAGCAGCGACAGCAACTAACTATAATAAATAGTAATAAATGAATTTGCTTCACAGATTTTATTCAGCTCTTCATTGGCTGAATAATTAATTCATTGGCGGAATGATCTATTCACTTAATGAAGAGTTTAATTAAGTTTATAAACTTTTCATAAACATTGACTTTAATGTAACATGTTTCATAGATTCTATAAAAAGTTTCAATGGACGAATTCCAGTGACAATTTTAATTGAAACTATGAAGAAATTCACTATTGAAACGAAGATAATTCTTCTAGTGTGGCAAAAGAATTTAATTAGCTTTTAATGCAATTTAATAAAAGCATCCTTATATTAGGTTTTACCTAATCTGAAGAATCTTCCCGCTTCTGGCGGGATTGTCCCGCTATTTAAAGGCCGACTCCGCCTTGCTTTTTCATATTTAAGATCTTATAATACCGAATTTAGACTGAACAAAAACTACCTAGTTTTTGTGTAAAACTAGTTTTTGTTTGTTTTTTATGTATGCGTTTTGACAAGTAAAATCCCAGCAAAAATGTGGAAGCAGTAAAAACGATTACTACGAAGTAGCAGAAATACTTTTACCGCTTCTAAAAGTGTATAGCTTCGTAAACAGCACTATTGAAAGGCCTAAGTTGATTAATTATTTACATCGCTTTTTGCTGTGCTTTTCAAATATGCATGGAATGAGCAACACATTTTGATTGCTTAAATATTTTTGCGGTTACTTTATCAAAATTTTTAAAATGCGGAAAAAAGTTATTATAATGAAAATAAGAGGTTTTAATAAAAATAAGAGTCATTTTCGCTTCACGGAAAAATATGCAGGAATATTGTGCTTTTGAGAAGGCATGATTCTAAATAGTTGAAAAGCTTTATAATATGCACTTCCGAGAAGGAATGAATAATCGACATTTTAAAAGAAAAACAGGAACCCTAATTAAAAGCGGTGAATTCATGCCTTTTCGGATCTCGAAACAAGTGCTTTCACCCGAGCTATCTCGAACAAAAATCAGGCATGTTATCATCAATAATGCAATCGCTTCACTTCTTAACTTTCCCTGACAAAACTGCTTCCAAGCAAGCACTAATTTCTGCTGGGATCTAGCAACGGCCAAAAACTAGTATGTTTTTCATAAACAATAACAGAATGTTTGTAAAATGTCCAATCTCGATCTTGTGCTTACATTTCAGATACTTTTCAAGAGACTATTATGAATTTAGACTGGCCCTTATTTGAAATGTTGTTCCGAATCCCGCTCCCCGGGGTTTGTTTTGTGAGGTTCTCGGAAAACCTAATCCAGATCCTAATTTCAGCTCAATCGACAAATTTTTGAGCTATCCCTAGCTCTTCGAAATTTTGTACTACAATTTACAACTGGAATAGATTACTTTTTTGGCATTTCTTTAAAATACTGGCTTTTAAATAACTGTATTGCTGAAAATGTAATCTAGGCTAATTTACCCTTCTGTCAAGGCATTCAAATTCAAAATCGGTTGCAAAATATTCAAGTAATTGCAATTCCCCCAGACCATTGTAGGGTTAAAATTGGATAAATTATGAAAATCGTAAAAAATTAAATATTTTTTCAAAAAGTTACAATATTTTGGTACATTTTCATTTCTAAGATCTATAAATATTCTGCTATAAATTTTTGTCTCTTGTGGACTATGCTAACCTAGCCCCAGGTATGGTCAAAGATGGGTTTGCTTTTTTGTAAATTTAATTTTGAGTTTTTTAAATTTTGTTCAACAAAATATAAAAAAAGTGGTCCTCCAAAAGTACACCTCAGATAATAATTCTACTAAAAAATACACATATCCCTCCTTTAACTTTGTAGTGACTGCGTTTTAAATTTGAAAATTAGAGAAAAATGTGATTTTGGCCAATAATTTAGATAATACGAGTAGTATTAATTTCTGTTTCTTAGCTAGCTGTAACAAAATCACTTTCCTACTTCAGATTAAAGAGATTGTTTTCTGAAAATTTTGTGAAACTTCGACAACGTTAACCCTTTCTATACCAAGGTCAAATGTTAAATTTTTGAAAATTTTCGATTTTTCATGAAAGTATATCAAAATATTGTGTTGTTTCTTGCGGAATTTGATGAAAGGTGTTCAGATAACTCTGTTAATACCAAATTTTATATACAGTAATAAAAAATTTGAAATTAACTCGTACGGGTACATGAATTCAAAATGATCTCAAATTTTTAAAATTTTAAAAAAGTACCATTTGATATCAAAATCGATATAAAAAGCTTTAATTAGGCATTATCTAGAAAAAAGAAAAGCAAAATAATACCGTTCGACAACATGATGTCGAAAATTTTTGCAAATTAAAAAGGGCTAATTTCGATTTCCTTGTGTTTAGACAATAATTTATGGAATCTACATAAATTTTTGAGGCAACCAGCGTTATTTAACATTAAAAAAATTGGTTCATTGTGACACCATGCTCTCAAACCGTCGCCGTATGGCACATAGCGCCACCCTGTTGAAACCACATCTCGTTCTGATCAATGTCGTCCATATTTCCATACAAAAAATCATTGATCCAGCTTCATTTTTGAAGAAATAATGTCCAATGATGCCACCAGCGTGTAAACCGCAACAAACGGTGCATTTTTCTGGATGTAATGGAGTCTGTAAGGTCTGTTGTGGATTGGTTACACTTTATATACGGCAATTTTGTTTACTAACAAACACGTTAAGCCAAAAATGAGCCTGATGACCGATTTTCAAAGTAAATCTGGATAATTTAGTGGCGTTGTTCAAGCGTCAATCAGTTTAGTATGATTTGCCAGAGTGTACTGATCATAAATGGCAAAAAGTGAGTGCAGTGTGACAGTTCGTTTGCCAGTTAACCCTTTCGTAAGTTCTATCGGGCTTAAAAAAATACCCTATACTAATTTCATTGTACTCGTACTACAATTATTGATATTTAGTAAATTTTGTAACTGATTTTAGCAAATCGATTTTGAATTGCAGTTTACTACAATTTTGCTAAAATTTAGCAGCGACTACTAATTTTTTCTACTAATTTTATTGTATGTATTTCAAACCAGTAGACATGTGTTGCTTAAATTAGCAAAAAATGCCCCAGGGCTCAAAACAGTTAAATTTCCCGTAATAACAGCAAAAATTTCAGTAGCAATTACAGACTTTTTTGGTTGAGTTTAGGGTTTACATTTGAGACATTTGCAAATTTAAAGTGCCGGTTATAAGACGATAAAATAATTATCGAAGTACTTTGGTAAATACAACTACAAAAGTTTTTCTTGTTAGTAAAGTTAATAAAAAAAAATTGTAAATTAATAAATTTGCTATTTCGTCAGCTTACCTAAAATTTCGTCCCATCACATGCCAACGCACTTCCAAATGTGCTTGATTATTTAAGTATTTTCTTTTGTAACTTATCTATTGTGACTTTAAAATTGTGTAACAAAACAGAAAACCTTTGTAGTTCTATTTACCTAAGTGCTTCGATATTTTTTCTTTGCGTGAAATGGTTTCGGCATTGTACACATTTTTATTTTTTCATTTTAATCTTTTATCTCCTGTTTTAGCAATTGAAATAAATTTTAAAAAAGATACTCCAACTGTTCTATAAAATAAGTTTTGAAATAAGGAATTTAAAAAAATGTTTGCTTTTGATAGCATATTTTTAAATTTTAAGAGCACATTATTAATTTTTAAGAGCATTTTCGAAAAACCTATTTTTATCGTTTTGCTAATTTAAATGTAGTTAATTGAAATAACTAACTGATTTATAAAAATGGGTAGAAGTATTAATTACGTTAAGTTATTCAATATTCCACTCAAAAATAATTTTCATTTATTTCCAATAGTTTAGTGGAAAATGACTTCAAATGAGTCACTCATTTCATGGACGGACATACGGACGGGAATCATAAAGTCGACTCAAAAAGTATCAATCAGAATCTTAATAGGTTCAATATTTTTGGTCGTTACAAATATCAGCACATACTCATTATACCCCATTCCAAAAAAAAAGCAGGACAAAAAAATATTTTAAAGAGTTGTTTAATTTCACAGATTATTACAGTTTTTTTTAGCTTACAAAAAAAAAATCGCTTTTATAAAATGACAACAATGGTGGAGTGTGTACAAAACTCACCCAGGAAAAATAACTATAACAACCACTGTGATTTTTTTTCTTATTTTAAATAGACGACCTTTCTTTGACGATAAGAGAAAAATCTTACGCATGAACTACTTCAAATGTCTGTTAATAGTATGTGTGTTGATAAAAAAAAAAATTATTATAAACACCTTCTTCCCTGGCATAAAACCGACACCAACCAAGTTCTTTTTGTTTTCTTTCTAACACAACTTCTTCTATAAAACATTAGCGAGTGACAGAGATTATAATAATATAGGAATCGTTTAAGTAAATGTCTATAATTTATTATGTACTATTTATTTTATGACGTTGTGGCATGGCGATTTTTTTACCCTAGATGTAAAGGGAAAAAGATTCATCATATTTAAGAGGAGTTTCATACATGTGACAAAAACGTTTTAGTTTTTGCTTGTATGGAACGTATCTCTTTATCGGACAATTTTAATGCAAATTCAATTCAAATTGTCAGATCAAAATGTTAGAGTGAAACAAACTTCCACTAGCGGACCTACTCTTGACGGAACATGGATATTAATAGTATCCGACTGAACAGTTCGGCCTGAAAATGTATTTTGTCGGTATTTGGTATGTTGAAGCATTATGGACAAATTTTGCTTATGGAAAAATGTTTGTTGGGTCGATTAGAATGCAGTTTGGGGGTCAAACTTAAGAAAAAGTCCGAAGTTGAGCAACAAATTCACTGTTCATCCGCCGGAATTTCGGCCAAATTGAAAAAAATTCCGCGGCCGAACAGTTAACTTTACGGCTAAATTACGGAGTTTTCTTTAAATTTGACTCTCAAAATCAAATTAAATCGGCTCAACAAATATTTTAGCAGTATGAAAATGTAATCACAGTGCTTTCAAATAACAGAAAATCGACCAAATGTCACTTTTTGGCCGAACTGTTCGGTCGGATACTAGATATTAAGACAGTAGTTTTTTTGGTCTTTTTCACCTCCCATAATAAGAAAATTAAAGAAAAATTCCGAAATTTTTGACAAAAGAAAAAACCTCCAGCTGCAATACATACTGTGAGGTAAAAATAAACTGTACACGTTCGTTTATTGTATTTACAGGTTCATTTCGCCAGGCTCTATGCAAGATGCTCACGTACCAGTGTTGCCATTTCAGTGCTTTTCGGGTATTTCTCGGTGCTTTTTTCCTTCCCGTACCCAGTGATGTTTTACTTATACCCAACAAATGCTTTATTTTTTTATCTTTTATCCTCTAATCCTAAGCCATTAATTTCTCATCAATATACAGTCACATTGAGACATGAAATTAAACCCATTTTCATTGGGCCGTCTAAAAATTTAATGAATATTTCAAAAGCTTTCATGATTTGGGGCTCCCTATATGATGTAGGATGTTAGCATTATTAAAAAAGTAATATGAACCAGTTTTGTGTACAAAATTATTTACTGTCATATTTTTAGATAAAATGTGTAAAAATAATATGCCCTTAATCCGACTATCGACCTTACGACGCTTCTCTTAAAAAGAAGGCTTCTAACATATAAGCTTGTAGGAATTTACTTAAGGGTATGGGGCTGCCTAGTAATGGCTGTTTTACATTATAAGATTTTATGATTTTGCTTTAGTACAAATGAAAAACGTATAGCCTAGGTTGCAAAATCTTCCGGAAAATCGTATAATATAAATTAGCCATAGCATGTATATCGTCTGATCTTATATATTGAACGTACGTATATCAAACCGAATTCATTAGCTTTCATAGAAAAATATCACATTTTTTGCGGAAAGTGTAGATTTGTGCCCAAATTCACAAATTCAAAATTCATCAAAAAAAATTTTTTTTGTAGAAAAAGCAACCGAACCAGAACATTTCTCAATGAAAAATAGTCCGTGCTATTGACTGATATGAAATATTTTTAATACTTTTGGATTTAAGAAAATTTTCTGCATGATAAATATAGCCAGCCCTTATAAGATACTTGCGATCTGAACAATAGGGAAAAAAAAAGAGTTGCAACCTCTTTTAATGTATGCTCGTTGATTTGGTTTTGGATATTTTAATTGAAATCACTTTTTTTAGTGAATTTATCACCAAAAACAATAAAATTTATTGTTATGTACTAATCAAGTAATATTTTAGGCCCGCCTTAATATTGAGTGTAAAAACTTAAGGGGGGCCAAGTTTTGGCATTTTGTGAAGCATTTTTAGCTTGTAAAAAAATTTTCGTAAAAAATTCACAAAACAAAAGTAAAAAGCGATAACAAAATTGATAACTATATTCGCATTTCTTAACTAGATTCACATGTCATTGTTCAACATGCGAATCTAGTTCTAAATATTGATATATTTTTTCAAATAAGTATTTTCGAATCTACTAAGCAGAATTGACATGATTAAACTTAAATGAAAGGTAAATTTATCTAGATGAATAACTTTAAAAAACAGTGTAATTTTGTGGTCTAAATTGGAAAAACTTTGTTAAAAACAGCTAATAAACCTGGAATTAACACGTATCAAACGAAAATTTTTAAAAAGCCATTTCTCAAAAAAATGTTTTCCTTGCGAGATTCGGAACCAGCGTACAATAGTTTACGCAATTGTCGGAGGAGGTTCTTCAAAAAGTTTAAATTTGTTGAAAAGTATTATCAGAGAAAAAATCTTAACACGTTAAATATTAATCAAAATTTGGAAAACATCATTGTTATGAAACACAGAATAAATCTGTTGTCATTCGGAAAAATAAATCTAAATTCATAATACATCAACTGAAATTCAGAAAACGTCAATTACAAATAAGAAGATATCAATTGAAATTCTGAAAGCACCAAATATTAGTGAAAACAGAATACATTTTATAATATTTTCCACATTATGTATGTATTTGAAGAATTCACCTTCCGATGGGTTAGATTTCCAGACTATGATTTATTAGCGAACTATGATTTATTACCGAGTAAGCGAACAAAAACCAGTAGGTGTCTAAGCACTGGTAGAAATTAAAAAAGCATTCAAATATGCTTATAAAAGTTTCGTTATTTTAAAAAAAGTCAAAAATTGATTTTTGCAAATAAATATTTGGCGACTCTCGATAACAATTTTCTACTTTTTTTTTCATCTATTTATGATTGTAGTCAAGATATTAAGTTGTTTAATGGGTTTTAAACACTAAATTAACTTTACCCTATAAAAAAAATGTAGCTCTTTAAAAGTACTGGGTTGAAAACTGAACATCAAAACAATTAATTCATAAATTCAACAACGATTTTAATTCGAAGGGCCCAGAAATTATGTTGAGTGTATATTTAACACATTATAGATGTAAAAAATGTGCTTGACAGTCGGTCCATACTGATTTTTGTTTTACTAATGGTACATTTTATTTATTCCAAAATCTGTGAATGCGTTTAATATGCACAACGTTTTCCTCCCTTTCAGAAAATCACAAAAGTTCAATAAAAAAGCAACGTTATTGCCCTACAACAGTAAAAGTGACAAGTCTCAAGGTCTTGTGTGGGGTGTTTGTTGAAGTGAATAGAAATCATTGTTTGAGGTTGCTTTTTTATGGGGGTGGTCTGTCATACATAAAAGACTTAAAGAACGGAAAAAAGCTGCGAAATATCATTAAAGTACTATGGAATATTAATTCAAAACCACACAAATGCCAGCCGAAATAAAAACAGTAAATATATACTTATTTAAGAATAAAAAATAATACTTACACTGGGTATATTATCATTTGTACAAACGCCATCTTGCAACAGCTTATCACGTATTTCCCATGCAAATATGCTGGGACATTCACGTTTATAGTGAGAAATTTTGGAAACTACCTCAGCGGTAGCCACCCTAGGTTTAGAGCCCCCAATAGCTCTAGGCCTTATACTACCAGTTTCATAATATCTGTAAGGAATACAAACAAATTCTTTAATATTTTTTTTTAATTTTATAGAATGAGCAAAGAACTAACATGGAAAGTCCCCACTGTGGATAAGGTAAAAAGAACAAAAAAATAGTGAAACTTTGATATGATATAAAGAAAAAAAAACCCATCATTTTTATGTGGAATCTCTGATGTTCACGAGGTAAAATAAGGGTATAAAATACCCGATTTTATACATATCGAAAATTTTTAAAACTGGACGAAAATAGTTCAGCAAATTGTTAATCTACTAGTCAAAGAAGAAAGTATGATAAGCCTCTCAGCAAAACCTTATATTACCCGGTTTTCGGTTTGTTCGAAAATTACTATTTTTAAAAAACAGGTTTCGGTTACTGTTTCTTCCAAAAAACCGGTTAAAATCGGTTTCGGTTTTTTTTTGTTATACATAAAAATAAACCTGTACAAATAGCAAAAAAGCTAACAAAAATTAGTTTAAAGCGCCCTCCAGAAACAGCTACTGAAACTAATTTAAAATAGGTACTTTCCAACTAATTTATGCGACCAAATATTTAAAACGCGCTAAAAATCATTATTATGGTAAAATATAATTTAATATTACATTATTATAAAAATAATAACAAAACATTTAAATTAGATAAAATTGTATCAAATTAAATGTTTTACCATAAAAGTGCTGAGAGCTCTAAGTAAAAATAGAAAAACGTCAACTATCGGCTTTTTATAAAAAGCACTAACCGAATATAATGCGAGTTTTGGTTGATACAAAAGTGCTAAAGATAGCTCGATCAGATGCAATTAGACAAAAATTTAAATTTTAGTTAATTACAAAGGACATTATATACACTGCTAAAATCAGAAAAACATTGAAGAAAAATAATTACATTTCCAAAATTTAATTTATATATTTTTTTAAATGGGAAGACAATCTACTCTTCTGAAAACAGCAGAAATACTATTTAGTTCCGCTATTTTAAGTATACTTATGTGCAGCAAAAACGTCTACTTATTTTAGCAGGATAGAATGTTATTTGCATTCAATTAAAATTTATTTAAATTTAACTAAAATGTTTGTACATTCATCCCAATCGTGCATTTTTCTTAAATAGAACAGATTAATTACACAGAAAAAAGTAATTAGGTTTTTGTAGCAACATTCATCAGTCACCCTGCATTTAAAAAATATTCCAAACGATTACAAAGGATTTTCGTATCTTATTTATTCGAATACATGTGAAAAGATATTATTTTTTATATAAAGGCGAACAAAACTGCAGTTTCGTTTGTTAAAATAATACTTTAAAAACAAAATGCAGTCGAAATATAGAATTTTCGAACGATTAGTTGAAAAATAGTTTTGATAAAAACATATTTAAAAAACCGGTTAACCGAAAAATAATAACCGGTTTTCGATTTATTCGAATTTATAAATTACTCGAAACCTGACGGTTTTTGGAAATTAAAAAAACCGGTTTTCGGTTACGGTTTTGGACACTCTACTCCTTACCTAGTAATATCCCAGCAAAAATAAATGGAATGACTTCTAAATGAATCACTTCTTTCATTACATCACAAAAAATTACTCCCTTAGGAATGGGTTTTCCACAATATCTAATGCTGCAATAAATATATGCTAGTCAGAAGTTATTTTTCATGGGTGATAAGAAGTTAATATTTTGTATGGGGGTTGCATAGAAATGTGCTGGCACAGAAATCAGAGTGTTGCGGGTTCAAATCCTACCAGGTCGGAAAAAAATTTTTGTTACTTTTTTTACACAATTAATAATTTTTTGTAGTTTTCAATGAAAAAATTTTATTTTTGTACACTCAATTTTTGAAACGATTTAAATTTTTTTTTTTAATTTTCTATTAATTTTTAATGAAATTTTATGGAAATGTAAAAATTCTAAATAAAAATGTAATTCTTGAAACATTTTTTTTAAATACCAAAAAGTAAATATTATAATTTCGTTTGTATTTAAAAAATTGTAACTTAAAATCCATTCTGATAAAATTTTTACGAAATATATTTATTACACTGTGAGACAAATGGTAGGGGTCAGTGATCGGGAAGGGTTCAAACTACCGGGGAAAGTTATATCGGTAAAAAAGAAGTTATACGTTTCCCGGCGTTTCGCTGGGTCACCCCTAGGAAATGAGATATATCGATTTGACCTTTGGTGGTCTTTTTTTTTTTGATATAACTCGAGAACCACTAGTCCGATTTTGCTCAAACAATTTTAAAAAAATTAGAAATTACAATTCCTTTAATCTGTTCATATAACGTTTTTCTATATACTCAACAGTTTTGCCGGTAAAAATAAATGTATGAAGAAAAAAATATTTTTTGTCTAAAATATTAAAAAAAAAGTAATAAACAAAAGGTTATTGATTTTTATGGTAGCGGTAACAAACATTTATTTTTACCGGCAAAACTATTGAGTATATAGAAAAACGTTTTATGAACAGATTAAAGGAATTATAATTTTTAATTTTTTTAAAATTGTTTAAGCAAAATCGGACTAGTGGTTCTCGAGTCATGTCAAAAAAAAGATATATCTCGATTCCTAGGGGTGACCCAGCGAAACGCCGGGACACGTATAACTTGTTTTTGACCGATATAACATTTCCCGTTGGTTTCATCCCATCCCGATTTTGACTGTCGCATAGTGTTATTACACTAACAAATGAAATGACAACAAGGCTGGGTTCAAACCCCACACGCTGCATGATGATTTTCTTTATTTTTTTTTAATTAAATTAAAATAAAAAGAAGTGAAAAAGGACTTCCTTATCATTGGCCGAAATATACATAATTGGTTTTTAAAACAAACAACTTCCTTCCTATGACAAGCCAATGTTAAATTCATCGGTGAAAAACCCGAAAAAGAACAACTCCCTTTTCAACAGTTGCAGTGCTTTAACTACTTCTTTTTCCTCACTTTTTTTTCCTGGGATGTTACTCTGAACTTATATGTTACGCTTACCTATTACCTCCAGGTTAAAAAAAAGCGTAAAATAATACGTTTTTTTTTATAAAATTTCAATTTTTTTCATATTGACTATTAAATTAAAAATTACATAATTGTAACAAAAAAATTTTTTAAAAGTTTTGATTATAAAAATAAGCATTTTGTAATGAAGGGACTAAGCTCTTACTTATCTATTACTAGACCTATTATTTTAACAAGGGCATGTCCATCGATGTAACTCCTTACCTAGTAACATGTTATTCTAAACTTACAGGTACGGAGTTTTTAAAAACATTTTGTTTAAATTTTAATTTTTTAAACCGAATATAAATTTTAAATTCACGGGTTTTTACCAAAACAGATTATTGAGCTTGTCTTGGCAGGACAACCTTAGATTTTTCTTTCTGACAACTATTAAAATTTCCTTAAAGCCGGCCAATTTCATGTAGTTTTCTTGTAAAGAGTTCTTTGAATTATTTTAAATAGAGTAAATATTTAGAATTTTAACATACAGTATTTTAATTTATATTAAACACATTAGTGGTATTCATTATACCTCACTTTTTTACACAAGTGGTAATTTTATGAGTTTACACGAATATTTAGATGAACTCACATTGTACTAAATTGTTTTTTTACAATAAAATTTATTTATTTTTTTGGTAATTTCTATATGTAGAATATTGATGATTTATTTATATTGATGTTTTCCTATTGATTCTAAAATAAAATTTATAAAAACAAATAAAAAAATTTCATATTTGACAATTTTCAAATACGTATATAAATACCAAAAAGTTTACACATAAAAATAGGTGCATAAATATACCAGAGCTTGTAAACTATTTTTGACATTTATTGTGTATAAATACAAGTTTGACGCTATATAACAGGAAGATGCGACGTTTAATGAATACCACTATTATATTGTATGTATTTTATATGTATTTCAAACATAATTTAAACATAATTTTGGCAGAGACACCAAATATTTCTCCACCAATAACCCCACTATGATTGAAATCGTAGATTTTCAGTTGGGGAACATTCCATTAATTTATTACTATAAATTATTACATTTAACTGACCTGCCTAAAATTTTACTAACACATCCATTAGACACCTGTAGTATACGAGATATATCGCAGGGCCTTGCTCCAGAATGGGCTAATTCAACGATTTTCTGCCTTGTAGAATCCGGTAAAGGTCGGCCTCCAACAAACACACCACCCAGTTGATTGACACCGCTGTGACCTGGAAAAATAAATACCGATTTGTAAAATATTTAAAATGAATGGTTTGTTTTCTTTCTATCAAACATAGGGTCGAAACTAAAAACAAATGTGTAATCTCAAGAAGTAGGAGAAATTTTAAACAATATTTTTTTTGAAAATTTTTTAATCTTCTTCCCAGCAAAAATAAATGGAATGACTTCTAAATGAATCACTTCCTTCGTTACATCACAAAGAATTACTCCCTTAGGAAGAGGTTTTAAACTACATCTAAAGCTGCTATAAATATGTGCTAGTCATAAATTTTTTTCATGGGTGATAAGGTTGCATGGGAAGATGCTGGCACAGAAATCAAAAGGTTGCAGGTTCGAATCCTGGCAGGTGGAAAAAATTTTGGAATTTTTTTACACAAGTGTTAACTTCTTGTTGCTTTTACTGTAATTTTTTTTTAATTTTGTCCACTCAATTAATTTTTGAAACGATTTAGAAATGTTTTTTTTTAATTTCCTATTCATTTATATCAAATTTTATGAAAATATAAAAATAATAATTTTATTTTTCAAATATTTTTTGTTAAAATAATAAAGGTAAATATTGAAATTTTGTTTGTATGTAAAAAGTTGTAATTTTAAAAGTCCATTTTGATAAAATTCTTACTTAATATATTTATTATTACACAAATACAAAAAGAAAAAATTTTAAATATTTTAGTTAGAACTAAGTACTAAAAATTACCTTGCAGAAAAAAATATTTTTCGTCTACTAATATGATGCAGATTTTGTTTTGGAGATTTTAACAAGTTACTTTATTACTCTTAATTAACTAAAAGGTAACTCAAATAACTAAAATTTTGTAAATTTAACAGTTTTTTCCTGTTCTTATCTTAGTAGTATCCCTACGGGAAATTTTAACAAACTGTCACCAAACTGGCCCCTTTATATGAAATAGACTGGTCACTTTTACATGGCGTTGTCATAGGAGGGGGAAATTGACCCCTTGTGACATGTCACAAGACAAATCCCAGGACAGGTCCCTGAACTTTGTTTTTTATGAGAGTTCAGTAACCTGTCCTAGGATTTGTCTTGTGACATGTCACAAGGGGTCAATTTCCCCCTCCTATGACAACGCCATATAAAAGTGACCAGTCTATTTCATATAAAGGGGCCAGTTCGGTGTCAGTTTGTTAAAATTTCCCGTAGGGATTTAGCAAAAAAAAAAAATCCTAATATCAGCAGTTTTTTTTGAAAGGTCATTTCTATTAAATTTCTAGTAGCTTTTTCTGGTATTTTTACAGATTTATTTCTATATGTTTATTAATATTTGTTATAAAAAATAACACTTTAAAAAAACAACGTTATATATTTTGCCAATATGTTATATATTTTTGGTTTTTTTTTTAAATAACATAATAAAAAAAATAAAGAAATGAAGATAACAACACTTTACTGAACAAGACTGCTAAAAGCCAGCTATTATCATTTATACCAAGCGAAAGCACAGGGGGTAGAGAGTCTGCTTGAAATGACAACAATTAAAAAGGACTTCCTTATTATTAGTTCAAATATACATACGTCATGTGTTTTTAATAAATAAATTAAATTATCCGAAATCGGTACTTAAGATAATTATGCTTTATAATAGTATAATCCAATTACATCAAAAATAAATAACACTGTACTTGGATTGGATACATTTTTCCGACAAGCTGGGCACCCAGTGGGCAAACCTAATTCGAGTACGCTGAATCCAGTGGGGCTAACCGTTTTTTAGGTTAGCTCTAAAAAAAAAATATTTGAGGTTAAACATTTTAGTTCCAAGACACTTGCTATCAAACTACACTTCTTAAGATAATTTGGTGAAATTTGGTACTTAAATTTGTATTGGACCAAATTTGGTATATAAACTTATTTTATATTTAAAAACATATGTTCTAAGTTTTAACGAGGTCGGCCCATTTTTTGACTTGGTCCGCCAATATTACATTTAAAAGTATATAGAACTAAAACAATCATTGATATCTGCTTTGTTTATATGTTTTATACATCAAAGTCATTGTACTAAGTTTGAATAAAATCGGATCAATTTCGATCTGAATTCTCATATCAGGTATTTACCCGATTTTCCATTAAATTTTCCAAAAACGGTAACAATAGAAATTTGACAATGAACCCTTATAATTGAACCCTTTAAAATGCTGATTGTACCACTTAGGACCTAACGCCATTCGACCCTTCAAAATTTCAGACCAAGTCCATTTTCGACCCACGATTTTTGAATATTTTACCTAAACTGCTACGGGGTATCCTATAGTCGGTCTTGATCGACTATAATTTTTTTTACTTGTTTCATTTTAAATATGTTGCAATCGAAAAAGTATGTAGAATTTATAGTTTTTATTGAACAACTACTTATTTTTAAATCAGTAAAGGTGAAAAGTTTAAGGAAAATTGTAAACACGCAACATTAATATCTAAATCTTGCGAAAGTATATTTTTGTAAAAATTGACCTTATTTTAAGGTAAAGGCAAGAAGCATATAAAACTAGGAGATACAGTCGCTATCGGACCGGACATCGGACAGAACATTATGATCTTGTCGGACAATGCCATAGTGTTCTATGACAATTTTTTTTTCACAATTTTATTTATTGAATCTTCACAACAGTGAACTAACAATAAGTTTATCAAATCTTATGTACTAAAGCTAAAATATTAAGCCCAGCCAGTGCCAGACAAAATTCTAATTTTAAACAAATATTTTTTTTAATTTGATGCAAAGTAAATGTACAGAAAAATTAAAAACGATAAATTAGAAGTTTAATTTTAAAAAGGTCGAAAAAACTAATTTTTTAAATAGAAATTAAAAACCAACATTTTGTTATAAAGAATATACATTTATTCTATAGAGCCAAATCAGCGGTGGTCCTTCTTAGGAGGCGTCGGTGTCCTTGATCCTCAAGCAGTTTACGAGCCAATGAACTTGGATGCAGTTGCAGCCTCTTTAAGTAGTTTTGGGTGTATCTCGCGATTTCATCATTAACGGTGGGAACATTCAAGTCCGAGTGTATGTTCACATTTCTTATATACCATGGTGCGCAGACAATGGTTCGCAAAATATTGTTCTGCTTCCTTTGAATTTTTTGAACATTTGCTTTAAGTTTCATTTGTGTTATTTTGGCGTCGATATGGTTCTTCCACGTGAGACGACGATCAAGATGTATACCAAGATATTTGACATTTGAATGTTGGGGCACTTTGTGATTGTTAATTTTGATAAAAGAGCATGTTTCTTTCCTTAAAGTAAAAGTCAAATGAATACATTTCTGTTCATTCACCTTTATCTTCCACTTTTTCAGCCACGATTCCAGTTCAAATACGTGTTCCTGCAATATTCGAGAGGCTTCATATGGATTTTTGTGACAACTCAAGATAGCCGTATCATCAGCAAATGTAGACGTATGAGTATTAATATCAGTTGGCATGTCAGAAGTATACAAAATATACAAGAGTGGGCCTAAAATGCTACCTTGCGGGACACCGGCCCGAATATCTTGAGGAGAGCTGAAGAAATCACTTTCCTTGACAACAAATTTACGATTGCTTATATAGCTTTCGAGTATATTATGTGTGTTACGTGGCAGTATATTTTTAATTTTAAATAACAAACCTTCGTGCCAAACTTTATCAAAGGCTTGCGATACGTCAATAAAGAGTGCAGAACAGTAATTCTTATCCTCAAAGGCCTTTCGTATTTCACTAACAAGTCTGTGAACTTGCTCAATTATGCCATGCTTTTCACGAAAACAGAACTGATGAGCAGGAATTAGGTTATGTTGAGTTACAGTTATCGTTATTCTGTTTGCCAATAGTGTCTCGAAGAGTTTTGATAAATTAGATAAAAGACTTATAGGCCTATAAGATTCAACTTTAGTGTGATCTTTTCCTGGCTTGGGTATCATTTTAATGAGGGAGACCTTCCATACTGGTGGATAATATTCAAGGCGTAATATTGCATTAAAAATAAAAAGTATTATTCTTACAGCTATCTGGGGTAACGCCAAGATCATTTTATTACAAATTTTATACGTACCAAAAGCTTTTTTTGGGTTTAATTCTGAGATAGCATTTTCGACCTCTCGCAACTCAAAGCGAATGGGTACCTCTACGTGCCGTGGCAAAATTGGTGGTAACTCGACTATTGTCTACAGATGTTAAATGTTCTGCAAACAACTCACCTTTCTCCTTATCATTTCTAGCCCAGCTTCCGTCAGATTTACGCATTGGAGGTTTACATATAACAGGTCTTTTTAGATTCTTTGTAGCACGCCATAATGAATAGTCCGTTCTTGCCGTAGCCTCCAGATTTTCCAAAAAATCATTCAGTGAGTTATTTCTTTGTAATTCAAGTAATTTGCGTAACTTGTTTGAGCATTCTTTAAATCGAGCCTTAAGTGCAGGAGATCTGTGAAGCTGCCACTCTCTACGGGCTCTTCTTTTTTCATTTAAGAGTCGCTCAATATCAACTGAAAAAATTGGATTTTGTCTGGATTGTCGGGGGGGTTTGGTAGCAAGTTGTGCAGCAAGTTTAAGATAGGATTCAAAATTCCTAAGTGAGAGATCAATGTCCTCTGTTGTTCTTAGCAATATATTTTCCGAGCAATGAGTACTGATAAATTTTTTTTATTTTAGCCAATTTGTTCCTTTGCCTGTAAGTGCTAAGTCACCGGTTGGAGATACAATTCGAGGGTTTACGAGGGAAACAATAGTGGGTGTATGATCAGAAGAGAGTTCCAATGAGGATTCTATGTGCACCAAATTTCTTGCTATATTTTTAGTTACTCCAAAATCAATGAGATCCGGTATTTTATTTCGATCTGATGGCCAGTGTGTGGGTTCGCCGCTGGAGATCACATCCAAACCCATTTTATTAATTGTATCAAACAATACACGGCCCCTCGGGGAAAAGAGCCTTGACCCCCAGAAAGTGTGCTTGGCATTGTAATCGCCAGCTTCCAGAAAGCGTGAGCCTAATGATTCGAAAAAAGATTTAAATTGATTTTCAGAAATCTTAAATTTCGGAGGGAAATAAACCGAAGAGATTCATATTATTTTCTTCTATAAATACTGAAGAGGCTTGAAGATAATCCTCACAAAGATCACACATGAGATAATGTTTCAAGCGAGTTTTTATTAAGATACCTGAGCCTCCACACGCCCTGCCTCTGGGATGTATACTCATTAAGTGAAAAATTACTACGAGAGGTCTCTGACAATGCCATAATTTTCTTTCCGATGTGCGATCCGAAAGCTATTGTTTCTCCTAGTTTTGTGTGCTTCCTGTTAAAGGTTTTGCTTTTACGGTATCATCAAAAATATTTAAAATTGAACTTTTAAAATAATGTCAAGCATATACATAAAAAACTTTTATTATTACAGTAAAACTCGCTTAAGACGAACTTCGAGGGACTAGATTAATTAGTTCGTTGTAAGCGAGGTTCGTATTAACCGGGGTAACATTTATTTAAAATGTTCTAATTATCCACAAAATGTAAAGATGTCGTTAACAAAAACAAAAAACAGTAATAACAAAAGTATAGAAATAGCATTGCTAGATTTCGTTGATGTTAAGCGGGCCATATATTTGCAATATTATGGTACAACTTTCCAAGTGGTGCAAGGATATTGACCGTGTATGTATTAAATTGAAGGTTGAGCAATATAATGTAGTGAATCAAAACACTTTTGATTTTTATTGAACAACTTGAGATATTGCATAATCTATTGGCAACACTGTGCAATTTTAATTTTGCGCTGTTTATGTTTGTGTGCGTTTTGATATTATGTTGAATTCATATATTGCATAAAATATTGTGGCGATCTTTTGTTGTTGCAATTTATTGTATGGTGTGTGGCAAAACGAGAAAAATACTGTGCCATTATATTGGACATAATATTGCAAATGTATGGGGGGCTTTACTCTATTTGAATTGTTAACATATTATATTTGTTTTCAACTTTAGCATAAGTAGATCATCATCAGTGATTATGATCTACTGATGACACTGATGATGGCTTTGTAGCGAAAACCGAAAATACGTATTCTGTCTTGCTGGCCTTATCGAATTCTTTCAAATTTTTTATTCTTTGTAATTTACTTGTGAAAATTGT
Organism: Leucophora obtusa; assembly: GCA_949987735.1. NCBI lineage: Eukaryota > Metazoa > Arthropoda > Insecta > Diptera > Anthomyiidae > Leucophora > Leucophora obtusa. Next base: position 16,666,745 of record OX465300.1, read on the forward strand.
ATCATCTTTCTTTAGTTTGAAAAATAATTTAAACAGAAAGTGATATTAGTATATAATCTAAAATCGAACTAAAAGACATTCATTCACAACTCAAAATTTTCAATAATAGTCGACTTTTGTAAAATTATAAGGTTTCATTGTCTGATTTATATTTTTACAGTTTTGGGCATATTTAATGGGAAAATCGTGGAAATAACTCTATGAATCTGTTCTTTAATTCCATAGAATTTTAAAATATATTTTTTAGAATATTTCCTATATATTTTGATAAATTTTAACACAAGACTTCAATAGATGGTGAAATGGTGCGCAGTGGTGTGTTTGGTTTGTGGATTTTTGGAAGTCCATACAGTAATTGGGGCAGTGGCTGAGTTTGACGTCAGTTTCATTTTCTCATATGTTGTAATTAGGGAATGCAAAATCCCGCACTTTTTGACTTCCCGGGAGAGCGGGAAACTTATTTTGAATTCCCGGGATCCCTGGATCCCGAAATTATATAAGTCTAATTATATATTTTTGAAAATTGAATAAATTAAAACCAGTTTTTAGACTAAAAAACTTGAACAAATTTGTCTTTAATTTTGTATAGAATAAGTCCTATTCAAAATTTTTATACAAACATTATTTAATTGATTGGTTTTCTTAAAAAATATATTTTTTAGTTCCTTATAGTGCGTGTTTTAAGAGGCCCTACAAATTAATCAGTGTATTCGTTTACTCGAAAATCTTACTACAACTGTTGTTTTGTTTACTTATTGAATTTTTTCGGTTGTGGTAAAAGTAGCAAATTGTAGTAAGTAAATGAACAAGCCTAATGTAAAGTTTTACTATTTTCAAAACGTTGGAAATTGATTTCCCAGGACGGGAAATCCCGGGATGCATTCCCTACTTGCAATATGTTTCTGTTTATATAAATCCATTATAATTTTGTTGTTCATTCCACCAAATCCGCTATTAAATTAACAGTCGAAAGTGAATATTGTTTACAGGAAGCGCAAATTTCGACCCCAGGGATAATAGCCATTTGCTCTCTTCTGTGAAGTTGACATTTGTCTTGCTAACGAACCAAGACATATAAAATATCAGATTGTATGTTTTTAATTGTTTTCGTTTTAAATTTTGCATCTTTGCCGCGAGTGTCAATCTATCAGTAGACACAATATTCCCATATCTGGTCTTCTATCTTTTCAAAAAGTTGTCACATTCATCGCTTTTCAGAATTGACATCAGTTCTCGTTCTAAATTTATTCTATATTTTCTTATATACCTTATATTAAAATTAGTTTCTTTCGTTCAGTATGTTTGTATCAATTTTTTTTTTATTGCAAGAGGTTTTTTGCATTTTTTTATGGGAAAGTAAAAAAATACTGATGGAAACATTTTATGGTCATTCGTTCTGGAAATGCGCGAAAATATACATCACGAAAATTTTAACGTTTTCTATGGAAAATCGCGTTAAGGAATATGCGATGTCGAATTTCTTATGAAAATGCATATATTTAAATAGTTGGTGAAATAATTTTGGTTAAAGGCGACTTATTTTTCGTAATATTTTATTTCCAAAATGGTTTTGAGTTTTACGGTATAGGAAAACTTATTTTTGAGCTCCACATGCAGGCACGTAGCTAGGGGGTGGGCTTGGGGGCTCGAGCCCCCCCCCCACAATGATTTGACAAATTTTGAAACGTAACTGCGACAGCAACAACATTTTTTAAAAAATGTTATAAAAAATATTTAGTTTTTGTTGAAATCAAATACAAAATGACCAAGTTTCTTAAGTTTTCATAAATAAAATAGACTATAAATCCAATAGACTACAAATCCAATCCACAATTTTTCTAAAAAATTTTCTAAGCTTTTTGGTGGCCACAGAAACTGGTTTTTTATGGGTTTTTTTGTAAAAATTTTGAATAGTTATGTGTGCTAGGCATAATCAAAGAGGTTAGAAAATGAATAGAATGCAATCCACTCTTACTGAGAAAAAATGTATAAAATGTGCCTGCAAATAGGAAACAGAAATTTTTTTAGAGTTGATTTATAGGAAGAAGAAGAAAACATTTTTATTGAAAAATTTAACAGACACAAGGGGATCACCAGACTGCCGCAGTTTCGTCTTACCCAAAGACTAGTCAGTGGTTAGTTTATGTGTCAACTGATTAAAGTAATTTTTAATTGTTAATTTGTCTCTATATGAAAAACTTTTTGTGTATTGTATGTGTTGTATTTTTAGTATTGTACAATTAGTAGTACTCTTAAGAATACGGAGTTGTTTAGAAAAACTAATCTTGGAGGAACTGTTAATCCACTTTTAAATATTCTTTCTTAATACACTAAATAAATTTCGCTTGATCAAGAAGAAAGTTATAAAAAATTGCAACTTTAAAATACAATTAAAAGTATTCGAATATTTCATATATCTCACCATGCAGTAAAGGGTTTAATCGTACGTTAATCATAAAAACTTTCTAGCAAAAGTTTTATTATGTTTCCTATCAAAGTAGAGCATATAAAGGCAATCTCAATTCTCAAAATAAATAAATTTTAAGAACAAAAGAAAAAAAAAAGGTCAAGAAAAAATATACATTGAAGTCTAATATTACTTTTTTTTGACAAGGGTTATTTTATAGTTTTCTATAAAATTAATAAAATGCCGATTTCCTATCTAGATGCATATTAGGGTGGATCGATATGGAGAGTCTGCAAAAGTTTGCGATATCTATAATGTTATGCCGGAAATTCAAACAAATACGAAGTCGATCCAACCTAATGTGCAATACATAAACAGAGTGTTGAAAGAATCAATTAAATTGTTAAATTGAATCATTTAAAAACCATTCCTATTTATTTGATAAAATCTTGTGTTATTTTTTTTAATAAGAACAAAATTAATAAGCGTTGTACACTCAAAAAATAAGTTAGTAGAAAAATTAGTAAAACGCCTTGTATATAATGTATACTAGTTTTCAGCAACTTTTTTTGTTTAATTTGCTTTTTCAACAGAAGTTTTACTTATATTTTTTTAACACTAAACTAATTTTTAACTAATGTTTTACTAGTTTATTTTGCTACCAAAAGTGTGCCGATAAGCACATTTATAGTGCAGAGAAAGAAAATGCTACTAACAACACAACTCTTCTAAGCCATATTAAAAATACAACCGCGAAAGATTTTTGTATCTGTCTTTTATACATAAAACAAAAGGACATTATAGACAAAATTAAATATTTAAATTATATAAAGATAAAGAAAAAATGTGAAATACAAGGACAGACATTACTGTCAGCCGTTGGTGTAATTTTTTTGTGTTCCCTTTTGCTTTTTTAAGTAAAAGGTTTTTATAACATAGAAGCAATAGTTTTCTTGCTTGTTATTTAGAAATGTCTGCTAATGTGGAAGTCTGGACATTTTTATATTTTACGAAGTTTCCTAACTAATGTTGGAAAGAATCACAAAAATACACATTTTAGACATAAACTTTCAGCAAATAAATTAATTAAAGTATAATTTCTCTGTAAATTTTTTGAGCTTTTTTCGATCTACTACTATTGAACAAAAAGTTTTATTGATTTTAGCAATGTTTTTTGTCATTTGCAATCGACTGTGTTAGCGAAACATTTGCTGAGATTACTATCTTTTGTAGTAAAAATCAGTTCACTGATTTTGAGCAAACCGATTTTGCTAAAATTACTAACTTTTTTGCAAGCACGCTCCTGACTAAAAATTTGCTGATACAGCAATACTTTTCGCTGACTTTACTGCATTTTTTTTTTGTGTATTTCCATCAAACGGTGTGTCTGTCAATACACTTAATAATTTTAGTTTCATTTTGCAGGTGTAATTCAGCAGATAACAATTGTAATTTCGAAAACTCAAATAAAGTATTCAAAAATACAAAGTTATCATTTGTTTTTCAGAATTTTGCAACATTCAGATATATAAGTATAAGCTATTTTACTTTCAAATATCCAAATGTTTTTCAGTAAATGTCATTTGTATTTAGAACTTATCAATTGGAATTCGGATATAATAGATTGATTTTCGCAACAGTTACTTATTTTAAGAAACTGTCAAATATATTTTAATTTTGATGGCATGCATTTCAGATATTACCAACTGTATTAAAAAAATAACCCGAAAACCAGGTTTCCAAAAATGCCGAATAATCGATAAATATTTAATTTGGTTGAAAATTACTTACACCTATAGAAATAAAACTGTAAAAATAGTAAAAAAAAAAACTAATAAAAATTAGCTAAAAATTACCTTGCAGAAGAAACTGCTGAAATTAGAAGATTTTTTTCCTAATTACTAGTAAAATAAGAACAGCAAAAATAAAACTGTTAAATTTACAGAATTTTAGTTATATTTGAGTTAACTGAAAATGACAAATTATGCTGTAAAATCTTTAGAAAATTTTGCTAAGTATTAGTAGAATAAAAGTGGCAAAAAAGAACGGTTATATCTAAAAAAATTTTTTATTCTAATATTTATTTAGCAAAATATTTTGCTGAAGTTAGCAGGTTGTTATTTTATATTAACTAAAATTTAACTCAAATATAACTAAAAATCCGCATATTTACTGAAATTTACTATAAATATGCCTTTGTGTCATTAATTTTGTATTTTAAAAATCTAAAAATATAAAATCTGTATATAAAATGAAGGGAAATAATTATTAAATTCCGAAAAACAAATCTGATAAAATTCGACACCCGCGTACTCACTCATAGAAAAATTTTGCTCACGAACAAATTTTTTCTACTCGCACTCACTGAGTATATTAAGATTTCAATCACACGATGCACCTACTCAGGTGCCCATCTCTAGGTTGCACCATTCATGTAGTAAAATTTAACAGTTTTTAAAGAAATTTTAAATATATAATTCACAGTTGACATTTCAAGATTATAGGTATATAGCTTTAAAATTTTATATTCTAAATGCTTTTATCATAAATATGATTAATTCAAAAAAATAAGTTTCAATTAAAAAAGTGAAATTAATTCTTTTTATACTCTGAACATATATATCAAATTTCTACTTGAATGATGATTATTATTGATTTCAATAAAAATCATGACATTTCTTGGTTTTTAGTAACAATATTTGATATGTTACAATACTAAAGATTGTACCAAGAATTTAAGCCAAAGAAAACAACAACAAAAAGCTAAACTATAATCCTACAGCCTCTGACCACTACATTCTGTACGATACCAATTTTATTTTTTATATTATTTATTTGAATATTCATTTGATAACGCCAACACTAAAAAAAAAGTGGCAAACGAGCCGCAGTCTACCCTACCTTTGTGTGTTCTCTTGTGTGCTGCGAATAAACTAACAAATCTATGGCCATACACAAGTGCAAATAAATATATTCTTTTTACGGTCATTATTGCCGGCAATAAATGCTTTCTTCGAGGCGATAGATCCGATAATCTTCTTTTTATGACCACGTTTGCTGGGACGTAATAAAATTCGATACCCAAACATTTTTAAATTACCCAGTTTTATACAATTGGAACGCCAAAAAGAGAGTTACAAATACAAACATCATCTAAAAAAGGGTTAAAATTCGTTTTGGCCATAGCCCAGCAAAATCTTTCATTACCAAATAAGTGGTTATATAATATAAATTCATAGCTCCGCACAACTTATTTTTAGGCGTCTAAACTCATTATTTTTTTTTTGGCGTGGTCGTTTTTATAAGTAGTCACGCTTACCCGCTCGCTTACGAAAAACTGAGAAGTAAGTAGTTATGAGATTCGGAATAATAAGTGGTTACAAACATGCTTACAAAAAGTTGAATTATAAGTGGTTATCGGACTGCTTACTTGATTCTTAAAAATAAGGAGTTACACAAATACTATTAGCTTCAGGAAATAAATTCAGAGAAATTAAAGTTTTTGCTTGTGTGTGATTTTAGAACTCGTCATAAAAATATTAACACAAAACATATTTACATGTAATAAATATAAATGTATAATATATAACTTTGTAAAAAGCACTTATTTAAACTATTGTGAGTAAGTCATTATTTTATATTTAAAAGCAATGACTACAATAGGCCGTTATTAGGAAGTCATTATTTTATATTACAAAATAATGCAAAAGTAATGATATATCATTATTGGTAATGCAGACAGCAATGAGGCGTCATTACCAATATTTTGCTGGGGGGAGTTGTGATGTATTTTTGAGTCATCAAATATTTCGAGAGAAAATTTTTATTTTAGAACGTTAAATTTAAACGGGTCATAGTCAGTTATGATTCTAATATGGAAACGATTTGAAAATTATCATAATTTATGTAACACAAAAACTGTTTGCTATGAAATTGGTAAAAATACTTTTATCTAAGTTTTTTGTATAAATTTAATAAGTTTTTACATTTTTTCTTAAAATTATGACATTTTTAATTTAATAGTCAATATGAAACAAGATGCAATTTTAAATAAAAAAACGTATTATTTAAAGGTTTTTTGTAACCTATAAATAATAGGTAAGCGTAACATTATTTCTTATTTCTTCTAACCAAAGTCATTACCGGGTAATAGAAGGTTTTGCTGGGTAATCCTTCAATACTCGTATCTCCGAATTTCCAACAATTTTAGTTATGTATTAAAAATTTACCATATACTAAAATTAATTGTTCGAAAGAAAGAGTTTACTTTAAAAAAATTGCGTATCGAAAAAACTTTAGATTTTAATGTACTTAGTCTAGAAATATTTCACATGATAAAAGAGCCCGAAATGAGATATACGTCCCTTCGAAAAACTCGTTATATTTATTAGAGATTTAGGAAAACCTATTTTAAATAAAACTAATTACCAGATTCTGTGTTAGTTTTCCTACAAAAACCATAAAATTCTAAAATGACTACATTAAATACAAATTTTATGATAAATATTTATAAATTACGTGAAAAAATTTTCAGATTTATTGATTTAGATAAATGAAAAATAACGTATTTTTGATCAATTGTTGCTATATTTCCCATTGAAAAAAAATCGTCATTTTAGAAAGGAAAATCGTCATTTGGCTATTTTCAATAGCAAAAATCGTCAAAATGACGATAAGTTGTCAAAACTGGCAACATAGGCAACAGGTCGCAAATATTAAGATTATATGATTAAATTTGTTACACCGACTTACACCGGGTCAAGGACAAAGCATACTGATTTCGGCTAAAGCGGTCCATATTGGGACCTAGTGCCCATATATATTATTAATAATATATGGGTGAAATCAAAAAATGTGATAAGTTTTTTGGCCAAATTTGTGAGAAACAAAAAGTGTTAATATTTCGGTTTTTTCTTAATGGAATCAGTAAGTTTAGTCATTATAAACCTAATTGCAATAAATCTCTTCTACACGTTGTCGTAATAACTTTTTTTGCACAATTTTAATTTTTTTGTGGTAACGGAGTTTACATTTTCACAAGCAAAAGATGTAACAAAAAAATTGCGTACGAATTTTCCTCAATTTATTAGTTTTTCGTATTTGGGTTTCCAACATGCTTTTCGTTAATATACAATTTGTGTTTATCAAATTGGTGGTTTCGCGAAAAAAAATACAATTCATTCCGCGAAAATTTTTTTTATTTTATTTTTAATTTTGTACTTTTACTCCTTTTAAATCCTTTTCAAAAATATAAAACTTTTTCAAATCCAATCAGCGGTTGCGAAGTTACAAAATAATAATAACATAACATTTCGCGACCAAAAAAAACTTAAATTGTGTGAAACAAATTTAATTTGTCAAACTAATGTCAGTAATGGCTCGAAATATTGATTCCAAACCAATGAAATGCAAAATCAATCGTTTTTCGCTCCAGCAGTTTAGGGTAAAAAACTGATAACTTTTTTTGATTTGACGCAAATTATTAGTTGAATCGTCTTTTGACGCATAAATATTAGTTGAATCACCTCTGTGTATGGTTATATTAAAATATTTTAAACATTTACCTACATGTTTTTGAATACAATCTGATGCAAACAATTTTGGTTACGGAGTTTACATTTGGTTACTTTTTTCGTTTTCTTTCAGAAACGCTTTGTCCGAATTTTCTTTCCGAAACAAAATCGTATGACGCCTACAAGGTGAATCCAAATATGCCATCGTTTTTTTTACTCGTAAAATAGTTTGGTGTAAAAATTAGGAACGGATTTTATAATATTTTTTAAAATCTTATTAAAGACATCTTTTTCATCTCGAGAATGTTACACGCTGCAGAAAAACTTCAAGTCTGTCATATTAGATGATTATTTACAGTCCAATGATCATTTGAGTATAAATAACACTATACTTTCCCAATATAATTATGACGAAAAATCGTTACAGAGTTGAAGTCGTGTTAGCATAGACATACGAAAAAGTTTGTAAAATGTATTAATTTTTACTAAAAACACTACTTTTCCTTTTCATAAAAATTCTTACAGCTAGTGTTTAGCTTCATTGGTTATTAAAATATAAGCTATTAAATTTAAAAAACCTTATGAGTTACTGGTTACGGAGTTTACATTTGGCCTATAAAATTGGCCACAAATTTTATGTATTAACCAAAAATTGGTCAGATTGTTATAAATTTTGTAAAACAGGTGACAATGCGCTGATATGTATCGAAATATATAGCTCAAATGTAATCCATGCATTAGAAATTAGCTGGTTACATGGTTTTTATCTTATTTTTTGATATCACCCATATAATATATATATTTATATCTTAACAATTTAAGAGTGTTAAGTGATAAATATTTACAAACTTATTTTCTAAATGGGAGATCTAATACATGCAGTCTCTTTAATATTTTTGTTTCATAACTGTCATCTAATAAGGAAATTGCTAATATGTTGGGGTGATCACTTAATCTATGTAAATACTTTTCCGAAAATCCATTAATTTCATCCTTTACTTTAGCCATGTCAAGATCATAGTGGATTATATTATTTGTGACAAACCATGGTGAGCCTAAAATTGTCCGAAGTGCTTTAGATTGAAATCTTTGCAAAATTTCTATGTTAGAATTGCTTGCTGTTCCCCAGAGGTGTATGCCGTATATCCAAATTGGTTTTAGAACAGCTTTATATATCCTTAATTTATGTTCTATGCTTAACTGCGATTTAGGGCGGAGCAGCCAGTATAGCCTTTTGAATTTGTTATTAAGTTGATTACGTTTTATACTAATATGATCTTTCCAGGTCAGTCTTCGATCCATGTGCATGCCGAGGTACTTAACAGATTGTTTATAGTATAGGGGTATAGTTTCATTAGCCCTATTCACAATCTTGTGCAAATAGTCTTGCATCATTGCATTTGCAAAGAGGTAGAGTATAATTTTACTTTACACTAACAAAATAAACAGAGTTGAATTTGCTACACCTTTGCAAATATACAACACCAAAGACCAATAGTTTATATTTACTATGCGTTTGCAACACTTAATTGCAAACTGCTGATAGCTGTCAGCTGAGTTGAAATAAAAAAATAAACTACTAAACTAATAAATTTAAATTAATAAATTTCTAATTAAAAAAATAAACGCTAAATTCTAAATAAAAATTTGACACTTTTTTCGACATAAAATTTATTGTAGCGAAAATGTCAGTATAAATTAATTTTGTTTTTTACTAATCAGCTGTGAATTTCGTGCTTTGCAACAAATGTTGCAAACAAACATAAAAGGACCGTTCACAATTGATAGCAAATATTTGCAATTGCAACATTTTGCAATCTCAAATGCACAGGATTGCGAATATGGCTATTATTTATCTTTACAGCTTTACAATCGCCTTTTCTCAATGTAAATGTAATATGATATGTGGGCGCTGTGGGCGCAACCTCACTGTGACACGTGAGGTTGCGGGTTAAAGGCCCAACCAAGGCAACATCAGTTTATGAAAAATAATATTTTGTGTGAGTTTTTTTCTATGCCTCATATATATCGCAGCGTCCTCCCTCGGTGTTCCCATAGCACTTAACCCCACAGAAGTAAAATAATATAACAGGGCTATGAACTAAAAAGCTTCAACAAAGTTCGCCAACTTACAATAGATGGCGCGCAACAGCTGTTCTAAAATTCAACATCTCGCGCAATTACAGTGTTGTCACCACCGTTCACTTCTTCTCTATCCCCTTTCCAAAGGAAGCAACACGTTAATTAATAGGAAGAATTTGATTTGATTTGTTTGAATTCACCTTGATATTCCATTTTACAAGCCAGTTCTGTAGATTGTTAAGTCGATTTTGTACAAAAAACGATACTTCTGTGGGCGAATTACTAGCTGCCAATATTGCTGTATCGTCTGCATATGTGGCCACTAACGGTGGGTCTCATACTGTAGGTTTAACTTTAACTTAACTATAAACAAAAGAAAATGTCAAAAAATGTACACAAAAGAACAACAAATTTTTGGGTTTACTATTAACTAAACCTGCAGTATGAGACCCACCGTAAAACATTATTAGAATTTGGCAGATCAGATGTAAAAATCGTATACAGAACAGGCCCTAAGACGCTGCCTTGTGGAACTCTAGAGTGTATCTGAAAACAATCTGAGTATACTCATTGTTATGCTTAATATAAAAGAATCGATCAGATAAGTATGATTTTAAAAGCAGAAAATACGGTGTTGGTAAAAATTCTTTAACTTGTACAATAACCCCGCATGCCTCACACGATCGAAAGCTTGTTGAACATCTAAAAATACTGCAGAGCAGTATTTTTTTTTTTCTCCAAGGCTTCCGTGATATATTGTATAATTCTATGTCATTGTTCAGGCGTCCCATGCTTGTGGCGAAAGCCGAACTAGTGCTCAGGTATTATGTTAAACTCTTCGACCAAGGGCGCCATTCTACGAATAAATATTCTTTCGAATATTTTAGAGAATGTCGCCAACAAACTTATAGGACTGTATGACGAAATGAGATTTTCCGGTTTATTTGGCTTCGGTATCAGTATAATGAGATAGAAAGTGACTCAATCTTATTATAGCGTTAAAAATGTATTAATTCAGTTCGAGGCCAATTTCCTTATTATGAATTAACATAAGAAGTACTTTTTTTCAAAAACTGCTATTTTTCTTCATCAGGATATTCTCCTAACAAATACTTCACAGAGTTTTTGCTTTCAAAAACCTCTAACACTTTCAGGAATGAAAAGACGATCGTTTCGGGGATTTCCCAAGTCCCCTTCTTCAGTTTTCTTTAGAAAGTGGTGGCAATAGTGCAATGCAAATTGAAACATCAAAATTTCATATTAAACGTAGTCTACTACATCAACGAAATGAGAATGGAGTAAACAATAAAATATGTTTTCGAAGTCTCTGCAAAGACATAACCAACAATAAAAATATTATGAAAGTTTTTGTTTTTGTATTTCGTATTTGTTGAACAAAATTTTAAAAAACTCAAAACTAGAGTTTTGCAAATTTATAAAAAAAAAACAAATCCCATCTTTGGCCATACCTGGGACTATGTTATCATAAGCAAAGAGAGACAAAAATTTATATATGAATATTTGTGGATCTTAGAAATGAAACTGTAAATTTTTGAAAAAAATATTTTATTTTTTACGATTTTCATAATTTATCCCATTTTAACCCTACAATGGTCTGAGGAAATTGCAACTACCAAAATATTTTCCAACTGATTTTAGATTTTTATACATTACTAGAAAGGGAATTCACTCTAGATTATGATTCTATTTACATTTTCCAAAAATAGAGTTATGTAAGTGATTTTTTCGCATTATAAATCGTATTTCAAACTTTGGGGCCGATGCGGCACGTTATCCGATCACTTTAATTTTTGGCATGGTGTATTTTTATACCCAAAGGCACATTTCTAGGGGAGGGGACGACCTTAAGTCGCAAGTTGTTATAATAAGGTCAACCCTAATGCACATATAAGGTACCCTAAAATTAACACAATTCTCACAACAACAACTACAAAACAATAAAATCGTACCAAAGAAAGATAGCAAAAAATGGCGCTTAAAAATCGCGATCCAAAAATGTAACATTTGTCTATATTTTCCTATGACAAATACATGGAAAAAACAAAAAAAATGGGTAATTTTTGAATCCAGTTTTTACCCTAGATGCCCGGGATGATCGATAATATCAAACACCCCAACCTTAAATTTTGTTCACTACAAAATATCCGAATTTTATTAAGATCGGAGATTATCACATGAGATACTTTCCTTATAAGATTTTTCATAAGTTAGCACTTTTATATAAAAAAAAAACAAAAACTAACGGTGAAGACTGGTTTCAACAATATAAGAAATAACGATAGTTTTTGTTGCAACTCATATTTTTTTAATAGTCTATCTAGTATTGCACTTAAAATAATACAATGTCAGTAAAAAAAATCTGACAAATGGGTTTCAAATCGATTTTACTAATTTCTTACAAATTTTTTGGTGAAATTCTAATTTACTGAATTCCCTGGTAGATGTTAATCAAGTAAAAAATGGCTTTATAAATATCCCTATGACTATTTCAGATCCTAGTTTCTACAATTTTACTGAAAACACGAATTCAACCACAATTTTCGACAACAGTGAAATGATGAACATGTTTGAATTTGAGTACGTTGATCAAATTGATGTCCTGAAGTGCTGCTCTAGTATTAAATCAAATGCTGTTGGTTTTGACAATATACACCCAAAATTTATTAAAATACTTTTTCCACTTCTTCTACCATATATCACACATCTTTTTAACACAATAATTACAACAAGTTCATATCCTCTTAACTGGAAACACGCTAAAATTATACCTGTGCCAAAATCTAGATCCGAATTTAGGCCCATTGCAATCCTACCATATCTTTTCAAGGCTCTAGAGAAATTATTACACAACCGAATGAGCTCCTACATCAAAAAACACAACCTCCTTACTGAAAGACAGTCAGGGTTTCGTCCGAAACATAGTTGTGTTACTGCACTTTTAGAAGTTACTGAGAGTATAAGACAGAAAGTTGATGATGATGAACTGGTTTTCTTAGTACTGCTTGATCACTCAAAAGCATTTGATACGGTAGACCATACCATCTTGAGTAAAAAGCTAAAAAACTTTTTTAATTTCTCTACTACGTCGACAAAACTGATCATGTCATATCTATCGCGGCGATCGCAATCTCTTTTCCATAACGACAATATATCAGATGTCGCATATATTTTCAAAGGAGTTCCTCAGGGATCTATTTTAGGGCCTCTTCTCTTTTCCTTATATGCTAATGATCTGCCAGCACAGCTTGAATACTGCAATGTGCACATGTATGCTGATGATGTACAGGTTTATCTTAGTAGTTCGATAAAGTCGCTTGATGATTCGGTCAGTAAAATGAATCATGATTTAGATAAAATACACCGTTGGGCATCGGCAAATGGACTTTGTCTCAATCCCAAAAAATCCAAATGTATTGTGATTCACAAACGCATGTCAAATATTAATCGTGATCTTGATATCAGACTAAATGATAATAAAATTGAGATAGTCGTATCCGTGAGAAATCTTGGCATAATTTTCAACAACACACTTACCTGGTCTAATCACGTAAACAGTATCGTTGGTAAAACATATAGCATGCTACGCTCTCTTTGGGCAACACAGTACTATACACCACTGAATATAAAAAAGCTTCTTGCTAAATCTTATTTAATGCCGTCTTTGCCTTACGGCTGTGAAATTTTTTCTAATTGTGACTGCGAGAGCAAGCGTAAATTAAATGTCGTCTATAATAACATTATCAGATATCAAAGGAATTAAATATGCTAAAAATCCCAAACGTATTTAACAAATTGTGAAAAATAATCCGCTGCAGGCATGTCCCTATCCGGATTTCATTCTTGCCTAAGGAAATCGTCAGGGGACGACGTTTTTAGAATTTCTGGAAATATTTGTTAAGTTAAATTACAAACTCAATGAGAATTTTTTGTTCTCGTCTAGGAGCGTTATTAAACATTTAAAATATCAAAGAAAAAACAAAAACAACAACAGAAAATTTTCCACAATTTGCGTTGTCATCTTACAATGTACTACTCTGTTGTTTTGACAGATCTAGCAATGTAGTGACATCCATTCATGTAGAAACAACAATAGAGAACAATGTTTTCTAAAGTGTCAGTAACATTTAAATTTGCACAAGCACTTGCATTAGTTTCCCCAATTCCATCCTATCGGGATATACATTAATTGCATCAAATGCTAATATGTTTTTGGTTTGGGAAGATATAGTCGTATATCTCAGTTCTCTAGCCAGCTATACGGAATATCTCTCGAAAGCCTGCTTAAGCTTAGGACTCTTCTATTTCTACACAAGATTATTTATGACAAATCACCTAAATACCTTTATGATAAGTTAACTTTCAACATCTCTAATAGAGGCAGGAGAGTTACTCCTATATTATTTCAGACTCTGGTTTCAGAGTGGCAGTTTTTTATTAATGCCATACGTTTTTGGAACGCATTACCATCCAACATCCAGCAGAATAGTAACGCATTAAAATTTAAAAATGAAATAATAAATTTACTTACATAGTTCATTAAAAATAAATTTTCACTTTCTAAAATAAATAATTATGATCATTCAATTCAAATCTTTTTTCTGTGAATTTTAATTATTAATGTTATTATATTTTCTATTTTTTTCTATTTTTCTTTTATTTAAATTCTTTGTTTAATTTTTACTATTATTTGTTATTTTAATTTCTATTGGTTTTTATTATTATTATAATTTTTTTATTTTTCAACTAATTATTATTGTATTATTTTTAAAATTTTTCATTGCTTTTTTATATAATCAATTTTTTGTAATAAAACAATCAACCTATGTAAATCAATTTAAGTTCTATGCTGTAATTATAAGATTATATCTTGTAGCATAGAAATTCAAGTAAATAAATTCAAATTCAAATAAACAAATATTTTAGGTTATATTAATTTAACGCAACACTGAAACTCTTCAGTACTTTAAATAATTTTAAGTGTTAGTTTCAAAAATTATTAATTTTTTTACTTACTTAAATTTAGATTTGATAAATTTAACAAAAAATGTGTTAAAATCAAAAAATTTTATTTTAAGCCAAAATACATAAATAAATTTTTTTAAAGTAACAAATTTTTCCGTTGAGCATGCAGACATATTATTTTGAGGGTACATTTTAAAATAATTTTTACCCTTCTTTTGGGATCATAAATTATTTAAGGGTAAAAAAATTAAAATCTTTTATATATATTTTTACTATTGACAAAAAAAATTTTGCATATACTGAGCTTAGGGAAAAATTTTGTTATTATTCTCAGAAATCTCATAGATTCAAAATTAATAAAAATTAAAAAAATAATACATACAACTTCTTTTAATACATTTAATACATATAGGGTATAAAAATACTCATTAGGTGTTAACAAAAACAATTTTTATTTTATAGTTCTGATCATAAATGACAACTAATGTTTTTTGTTTCTAACAAAGAAAGGGTAAAGCTGATCAAAATAAAAAATTAAATGAAATCGGTTAACATGTATTTTTTTAATATTTAATCAAAATTTAGTAATTTTTGTTATTGAAACAGAAAACAAGCTAACTTTCAAGAGTTATTCATGAAAAAATATATATAGCTACTGCCAAATTTTTTTAATCTTGAAGAAGACCAAATACTTCTACATATGTTTAAAGATTACAAAATTAAACAATTTCGTAAAAACTGAAAAAGTGACACCTATTTTCGCTAACCATGAAAATTGGAATTTCCAAATTGCGATATTAGGCATTTTTTAAAGAAATAACAAATAATAGTTTTCGTTGAAAACGACAACTAATTATGTAATTCAAAGTTACACAAAATAAATATAGCATGAGTCTTTAACTGATGCAATATTTTCTTAGATGCAAATTTATTTAAATATTCAAGACAAATAAATTGCATTGATATCTTAAAAACTGAATTTTTTACAATTTTTTTTTTGTAAAACTCTTAAAATCGATATTTTATAACCTTTTTTTTTTTTAAAGAGAGGCAACACTCAGGAAATTCTTTTAATTAATTAACGAGGAAAGGGGATAGAGAAGAAGTGAAAGGTGGTGAAAGATGAAGGGCTTCAAATATGGCAACACTGTAATTGCGCGAGAAGTTGAATTTTAGAACAGTTGTTGCGCGCCATCTGATGGTGAGTTGGCGAACTTTGTTGAAGCTTTTTAGTTCATAGCCCTGTTATATTATTTTACTTCGGTGGGGTTAAATGCTATGGGAACACCGAAGGAGGACGCTGCGATATGTATGAGGGATAGAAAAAACTCATACATATTATTATTTTTTTTTTATAAATTGATGTTGCCTTGGTCGGGGATCGAACCCGCAACCTCACGTGTAACAGTCCAACACGCTAACCATTACACCACAGACATCTTCCTTGTTTTCGATTTTTACCTATGGAACAAAGCACTGTGCGACGCCACTACGCCCAATGACACCGAGCCCGCCACTACTGTACCTATTGCGGCGTGCACCCCAGCAGGTGTGTCAAAAATCTAAAAACAAAATGACTTGTACTCAACTATTGAAATGATTTTAAAAATGTATATGGCAACTGTACACATTCTCTGTCAAATTTCAGCAAAATCTTTAAAGCAGAAAACAAAAAAATTAAGAGTATTATGACAAACATACAAATTTTGAGAAAAGTGGATGTAAGAGAGAAAAAGTGCACGTAGAGTCAGGAACATTCATTAAAAAATAATTATTTTTATAGTAAAATTGATGGATAACAAAGAACTCATATATTAAAAACAGGGCGCAAAAATGGCGTGGGCGTAAAATTCGTTGGAAAATAAAAATTTCTAAAGCGAACCTTCATTATTTTATAACAAATCCACAACTTAAAAACTGTGAGCGTAAAAGTAGGCGTGGGCAATGAAAAATATATGGTAACCTCGGATAGACTGTAAGGATCATGTACACTCAATTTTAGTGAAATCTTTTGGAAAATAAAAATTTCCATAGTGAACAGCTATTGTTACTCAGCAAAATTTTTTTCAACTTGTTACCTTTGAATCTGTTCTAGAACAGCTCTTTTTACCGCCGGGTCCATGGAACAGGTTCTAGAGAGGATTCCTGGGAGTCGAAATGTAAGGTTTCACTGCCGCAGAACCAGTTCTATAACTGGTTCTAGAACCGGTTACAAATCAATCTGTTCTAGTTTGGAGGAAAAGAACCAATTGCTTTTGGGACAAACTCTAACAAAAATCACCGATGATAGAACATAAAGGAGAAGAGGTTGCATGCAAGTACAAGCTGTTCTACAACGGGTTCTTTGCATCCGACAATTTCGCTGGGTATATAAAAAATTAATAATTAAAACAGTGGGCTAAAGTAAATATATCGCGACTTGGCCTGAAATATCAAAATCATATAAAATTTAAGCAAAATCCGTTGTAATAGCGAACATACATTGTTACATAACAAACTTATAATTAAAAAAAAAACCTGGGCATCGTCAATGAAAAGTATATCGCGATCTCGCCTGGGGGTTGAGGATAATGTGTACCAAATTTTAGCAAAATGCATTGGAAAATAAAAATTTCCATAGCAATCATCCATTGTTATATAAAAAACTCATAATTTAAAAAATTTGGGCGTAAAAGTGGGTGTGGCCAATGCAAAGTACATGGTGAACTGGGCTGAAAGGATCAAGTGTACCAAATTTGAGCGAAATCGGTTAGAAAATAAAAATTTCCAGAACAAAAATCCATTGTTATATAAAATATTCATATTTTTAAAGAAAAAGTGGGCGTGGTCAACGAAAAGCATATAGCGATCTCGTCAGAGGAATGAGAATCAAGTGTATTAAATTTCAGGGAAATCCGTTGAAAAATTAAAATTTTAATATGTGAACATCCAAAAAAAACAAACAAATAAAAAACAGAAAATGAATTTCATATATGTATGTAGACAATACTGAGTAGTGAAATCTGTTTAGATTTAGGTTCTCGGGAACCTCTCTGGACCTACTCCACATTATCTAAGTTAGTTTTCGAGATATGGGCCATTTTAGGCATTCGAACTTTTTTATTAAAACTTTCCGAGAGTCCAAGGCTCCAACAAGGTCCGTTTTTGATCCAAGGTCCGTTTGGTCCAAAGTCCGATCTATCTTTCTTAGTTTTCGAGATAAGGGCTATTTTAAAAAATTAGGAGGAAGGAAATAGCGCCATCTTTAAAACTTCAGATACACAGTTAGCGCCATCTACCGGGTAATAACATAAACATGAAAATAATATATTTTAACAAAAAATTGAGTAGAATTATCTAGAAGATTCTTAAAAAGTAGTTATTATTATTATAAATAATTTTGAAAATTAACACACAAAATTAGTTACTGAGGGTTTTTAGTAAACATGATGTTTTAAATGGAGATAACCAAAATTTTTGTTTAAATCAGTGTTTCAACTAAAAATTTGTTAAAAATGAGTAAATTAGACATACTATTTTAAGTGTACTTATAAGCCATGTTTTGTTCACATCTACATATTAAATGAACGTGGCTTTAAAGAATTTTAAAATATTGGCTGCATACTGTATATCTTACATTGTAGGTTGGTTTTAGTCATTAACAACAACAACAGCAAAACTACCACTATAAAAATATTTTTTGAGATAATCTATGCTGACAGTTTGAGAAGATTGTCTTAACATATTATACGCTTGATTGGAAATTATTTCAGCATGACATAATTGGTTAAGACCAGGCGAGTAGTCAGGAATTTCTTCGGGGGCCACAATTTTGTGTGAGAGATCTTGCCTATTGCAACCTTTAACGTGATATGTATTGTAAACGGGTCAATTTATTAAAAAAATATTTAATTTTGTATTATTTTACAGAAAATCCTTATACAAAAATATAAGAATGTGTTTTTATATTTGGTTGATGGTTTTTCATCTTTCTACACTTGTCATACGCCAACTGTTGCAAATGCAAATCTATTAAAGAGCCGTTTACATCATAAATGGGATTGAATCATACGATTTTAAGTAAAAGAAGTTATAGTACTGGGAACATACTCATAATTAAAATCTTAAAGAATTTAAATATGAGAGAGCTTACTCAAAAGAGAAGGCTTTGTATGTGCAAGTAATTTTTCGAAAAAAGTCTAAAAATAAGAAATCCGATAAAAAATCTTATGACTGCCAAAAGAAATTGTATGACTGCCAAAAAAATCTTAAGCACATGGTTTTTTTTTTTTGACAGAACCTAATACTCAATCATATATTGCAAACTACTCTTATGGGGGGTAAATACTGTAACAGCAGCATTTTAACGAGCATATTTGAACCGTTATCAAAAATTTAAATAACAATATTTTTATAATTTTATTTTTTATTTAAAATATATGTTTTTGCAGTATTTCAAAAAATTATTAGTTTTAAATTTTGCCAACCAGGATCTACAGGGTTGCCACTTCATTATTGGCCTTTTTTGAAAAAGGAAAAATCGGCTGCCATTGTGCAGCCTTCATTAATTATCGGAAAATAAAAATGTAAAGTGATTCTTAATGTCAGATAAATACTGTAGTCCTTATCATGGCCCAATTTTTATTTTTTTAATTTGTTTTAACAAAGTTGCCACACAAACTTAAAAATTCAAAAAAAGACAAGAAAAAAACACCTTTGCTCGGGGAAATAAAATTTAATTGACCAAAATTAAAAAAAAGGCAACGATAAGGACTAGAGTTTTTTGTTACCTACGAAAGAAAAAATCCAGATCGAAATCAGTTAACTCGCCTTGGCTGCACAGTGGCAGCCGATTTTGAAGTCAGGGCTGTGGAAAAATGCGTTTAAAGTTCAAAATTAATTTTACGGTAAGAAAACAGCAAAATTTCAAAAAACCGTGTGTAAGCTAAATTTATATCTTGCAGTTTTCTACATGTGAACCAAATTTGGGACGAATCGGTTAAAAAGTATTTTATAAACCCAAATAATCTTAAAACCAATGGTAGAGAATTTATTAGTCATTTCATTAGGTCAAAATACTTTAATTTTGTATATTTTTTAATTTATTTTCTATTTGTTTTTTATTTTTATATACATTGATTACTAGCTTATAAAAAAAAAGCCATCAGTATACATATTTGAGCATAGGACCGCCACAAGATTATTCCAATAAGTTAGATCTGATGCACGATGTTTAATTTCCTTCCAACGCAGGTGTAAGTTGGACATTTCGGTTTCAATTTGCCCATACGTCTAAAAGGCCATCAGTACTTGCCCCATATGACGCGCCTTGACGAGCCTTCGGCCACCATCGAGTAATCGTCATTGACTTTTCTATAAAGACTGCGTGCAATTCTTGCATATTTGGATGTAGTTTGTATATTTTTGTTATGCGACATAATAAATAAAATAATTAAATAAAATAACAAAAAACAAATTAAATAAAAATGCAAAAAATGTCATACACAAATTTAACACTTAGAGAATTATTTGAGACTAAAGCACATTTTACAAAAAAATATGTGGAAATTTTATTTTTCAGAACATATGGGGGAGAGAGAATATGCTCTATTCAAATAAAATATAAAAAATATGGAAAAAATTATTTTCTTCTATAGTCGATACCTTCATCAAGATATTTTCTTAACTAAAGAAGAATCACATTTTGGAAAATGATTTGTTCCTCTACATACACTAATAAAAAAAAGCCGGTAAAAATGTTATTTAAAACTACTAGAAATTAGTTTAAAATTAAATTTCAGGAAAAACCGCTAAAATTAGCAGATTATTTTGAATACTAGTAAGATAAGAACAGCAAAAATTAAACTCCTGATATTTATGAACATTTTCTGCATATTTTACAGTATAATTTGTCATTTTCAATTAACTAAAGTTAACTCAAATATAACTAATAATTTGTAATTTAACAGTTCTAGTTGTGCTCTTATTATTTTACTAGCTTTTAGCTTTCGGCAAGGTATTTTTAACTAATTTTTATGCTTTTCTTACAGGTTTATTTGTATTAGTGCACGCTTATGTAATTTTATTACCAGTTAAAGTTTTAAGAAAGGGCGAAACAATTCTAAAACCAGTTTAGTGTTAAACAAAAACAACATTTCACATACGTTCACATCAGGGCAGACAATAACTAATCCAAAAATATTGTTATAGTTTCCAAACTCTTTCAAGTAACTTCCGTTATGCTTAATATTATTAAAAAAATAACTGAAATATGGTTGAATGACCATTAAATACCTGTAGTGATATGAATAAAATATCGTTGAAATATAGCTTAAACTGCTACACTCAACCAAAAAGTCTGTAATAGCTACTGAAAGTGTTGCTGTTAATACGGGAAATTTAACTGTTTTGAGCCCTGTGGTATTTTTTGCAACACATGTCTACTGATTTGTAGTACAAATCAGAAAAATTTAGTAGGCGCTAGTAATTTTAGAAAAATTGTTGTAAACTGCAATTTAAAATCAATCTGCTGAAATTAACAAAAAAGTTTAATAAAAAATGAACAAACTTTAAAATCTAAAAAAGAAAATTATCATCAAATTTAATAAAAAAAAAAAAACATTTGTTTTTCTTTCGATTGCAAAAAATGTGTAATTACTTCAATATACTCTCGAAATTTGGAGCAAAAATTGCCAACGGTTCTCCAGTTGTTACCTTTTTATGCATTGGAGGTACAATAAAATTTTCTGAGTTTTATTTCCAATCTAAGAATATATCAATAATAACAAATACAAACTAATCAAGAATTCCAAAAAAGCAACGAATTCTTGTAAATAAAATGTCCTAAATTTAGCACTCGGTTTTGAAAAATTAGTAAAATGTTTTGCTACAGTCACCAACGAAAATTAATAATATGTAATAAGAGAATAGCAAAAATTATTTATAAAAACAAATTGTACTAAAAATCAGTACACAGAGTAAAGTGCGATCGAAAATTGTTTACAAATTTTTTCACTAACTTTTTTATCTGAGTGTAGAGATAACATTTAACAATAAATAGTCTTTGGCTACGCCCCCTCCGTAAAAATAATAAATAAATAATGAATCTGCCTTTAGGATACTCCAAGGAAAAAAATTTAGTAAAATATATTTGAAAAAAAATTTTTCTTTATTTTTTAAATTTAAAAAATCGACTTTAATACAATTAGGCGCGAATTATACGCAAATAATTCGACAGAAGAGGCTACCAAAAACATATCAAATAGCGGTATATTTGTTTATTTTATTTAATTTTTGCATTAATAGATTTCGTTTGAATATAAACAAAATGTTGACTGTGGTTTTTTTATTGGTTAACTCCCCAATGGATATTAAAAGGTGTTCCAAACGGAAAGACAAATTGAATATTTTTCCATCCTATTTTGATAAGAGGGCATAAACATGTTGCAGCCAACCATGTAATGTTTATATGTATGTAAAACAAAGGGATAAATTTGTTATTAATACGCAGTCGCAGTAAATAATTGATTTGGGTAAGTAAAGTATGAGCTAGAGACGAGCGTGAGCTACAGAATTTATGTGATTCACAATACTCACGCGTGAAAATAAGCGAAAGCTAAAAACGATGGCTTAAAAGCTGCGAATGTAAAAGTGGATTGCTATTTTATATGATGAACTCAAGTATAATACTTTAATACTGTGGTTCCCAACTGTGGCATGTAATCTTTGTGATATATTATTTTTTTAGTAAAAATCCAATTTCCTTGACAAAAAAGATTTTTTTAATAGGGACCGAGCTTTCAACACAATTGTGAAATAAGTTTTGGGATTTTAGCACATTTAATTCCTTCAACAATTTTATATAAAACAAAATGTTAGCATTGCAGCCGTAACTTGACTTCGATACATCTAAAAATATAATGTTTAAAATATAAACACCTTTTTAAACTCTATACGTTTAAGTTTAATGTTGCCAGTTAGTGTGAATGTCGAGTTTGAAGCAAAAGAAGATATCAAAAAAAAAATAATTGAATAAATACTTTTGAAAAAAATCCAGTTCAAAAGTGCTTAAAGTGCAAAGTGCTAAATGAAGTTTGCGCATAAAAAAATCTAATTAAATATTGCTGCCGGCAAAAGTATATTGTGCACCTAAAATAATACGTCAGTAGAAAAATCTGTCAAACCGGTTTCAAATAGATTTGACAAATTTTTAGTTGAAACACTGATTTAAAATTTTAGTTATCTTCATTTAACACAATACTAAAAACCCAAAGTAATTTAACTAATTTTGAGTGTTAATTTTCAAAATTATTTAAAACTAATTTTTAAGAACCTATTCGTTAAATTTTACAAAATTTATTGTTAAAATATAATATTTTCATATTACTGTTATTATCTTGTACACTCATAATAATCCATGCTTAAAAATACGAAAATATTTTTCGTAAATATTTTTTCGTACAATATACAAACCTTTGGTTTATATTACAAATATTTTGTATGCAACAAATTTCATAAATTTACAAATTTCGTAAATAATACAAACACGATTTTGTCAATTATTTTTAGTATAAAGTACAAAAAATTGTAATATTACAAAATGTGTGTACTAAGTTGATGGTAAAAAATTAGATTAAATTTAAGAATTTCCTAAATTATACAAATAAAGTTTAATGAAAAAATGTTTGTAATGTACAAAAATATCGTAATATTATCAAATACCATTTAGTAAACATACAAAATTTTTTTATTTAACGATTTCGTTTGTATATTTTACAAATTTTTTAGATTTAATCATTAATATTTTTTGTAGATTAAACAAAATTATTTTGTATTTTTACAAAATATTTATATATTTACAAAACTTTTTTGCACGTTAACAACATTTCGTAAAATATAGTAAACATGTCATTAATTCTCACTTGGTCATTGAACGAAATAGTGTAAACAACAAAGTTTTTCTTTGCTTAAAAAATCTCAAATTTTGTGCCAAAAAAAGCATCATTTGCGAAAAGTTTCGCTTTACTTCTTTAATTGAATATGTCCCATTGATTTCAATGTGCCAAATATGGTTTATGCGGTTCAGAAGTGGTGATTTTGACACGGAAGACAAAGACCGCACAGGTCAGCCAAAAAAGTTGGAAGAGATGAATTGGAGGCATTTCTCGATGAAGATTGTTGTTAAACTCAAAAAGAACTTGCAAAATCATTCGGAGTTTCTCAAGCAGCAATTTCTAGTCGTTTGCAAGCAGCAGGGAAATGGGTACCACACGATTTGAAGCCGAGAGACGTTGAAAAACGATTTGCATGTCCGAAATACTGTTTGAACGCCATAAAAAGAAGTCATTTTTGCATCGAATCATTACTGGCGATGAAAAATGGATCCATTACGACAACCCGAAGCGTAAGAAATCGTATGTGAAGCATGGCAGAAGGGTCTCATATATTAAGAGCTAATGAAATCGGGCCAGACGATCACAGGGGACCTTTATCGAATACGATGGATTCGTTTGAAGCGAGCATTTGCCGAAAAACGATATAATATTGCATCATGACAACCTCAGCCACATGTTGCAAGACCGGTTAAAAACTATTTAGAAAATAGTGGTTGGGAATTTTTATTTCACCCACCTTATAGTCCAGACCTTGCCCCGTCCGACTACCATTTGTTTCGATCGATGCAGAATGCTCTCACTGGAATACGCTTCACTTCAGAAGAGGGTATCCGAAATTGGCTTTATTAGTTCTTGGCCTCAAAAATGAGCAGTTGTTTTGGCGCGGAATAAATATGTTTCCAGAAAATTGGGAAAATATCATAGATAACGATGTTTCAATGTTTCACAGTAACATATACACCAAAAATTTGCCAAATATATCGCATTTTTAGGTTATTCACCCAATTTTCTACTAGATACAAAATTATTTTGTATTTAAACCAAATATTTGTATCTTTACCTTTCTTTTTTTTGTACTTTTATAAAACTTCGTAAAATATACAAATAAAAATTCGATACTAGAAACGATATATCATTTGTACATATTACAAAAATATTTGTAATGTCAAAATAACCAAAACTTTCGTAAAATGAACAACATTTTTCGTTTATTTTACCTATGGATTATTATGAGTGTATAGTTAAGTTAAAGTTAAACCTTCAGTATGAGACCCACCGTTAGTGGCCACATATGCAGACGATACAGCAATATTGGCAGCTAGTAATTCGTCCACAGAAGTATCGTTTTTTGGTGGGACCATCTATAGATGGTCCCACCAATGTATCCGAAGTTTTAAAGATGGCGCTATTTCGTTCCCTCCATATCTCGAAAACTAAGAGAGATAGAGCAAAATTGATGAAAATTTCGACTATCCCTAACCGTATAATACCACAACGAAAGGTCAAAAAACGATAGGTCACATCCTAAGAAGGCCTCCTGACGAAATCGCAAGGCATGCACTAGACTGGAATCCACAGGGCCATAGACATCCTGGAAGGCCCCGAAACACATGGATAAGAATGATGAAAGATTAATGCAAATCTCTTAATTTGACTTGGAACCAAGCAAAGATCCTAGCTAATGATCGAGTAATGTGGAGAGAATTTGTTGATGCCCTTTGTTCTTCGTGAACTTTTATCTAATTTGCAATAACTTCTCTGTAAATTTTATAAATAAAGGAAATATATATATATATACTGAAACTAAATATATGGAGGGTATATATTAGGGTCGGTCAATTTGTATGGGTCCGAAAAAAATGAAGAAGCGTATAGCAAGAACGTGATCTACACTAAATTCTAAGAAAACTACCCGAAGAAACTATGGGTCTAAAATGAAAACCTAGCTCCCGCCGAGAAGCATTTTGATTTTAGCGGTTTTGTAAAAACTGTATATATTACATACAATATATGTATGCATAGCGCATGGTATAGTATCAAGATATTTCTCATATGAGTCAGAAATGTTTTGATACTATGCGCAGGACCTAGGAAGAGTTTGAGGACAGTCCCCAAACTAACCAAATGTCTCCATACTAAACACTTGATCGAAAAAATGTCACCGTACCATGTGCTGTGCATACATATATATAAATATATATGTATATATACATACAATATGCATAATAACGGTAAAAATAAAATAATTGGAAGCAACTTCAAACATATATCCAGCAAAAAAACTTGCTACTTCTTTCAATTCTTCACAAGTATCCGTTAGTGTATTTTTACTGCTTTTTTTAGAAGTGATCCTGAACAAGTTCAAAAAATCAATTCTTTCATTGCTTCGAAAGTAGCCGTTAGTATATTTTTACAGCTTTTTTGGAATCACTTCTAAACAACATCCAACAAATCACTTAAGTATTGCTTCTAAAGAGTAATTGCTCTAAAAGTGATCGTAAAAAGTGATTTTGGTATCATTTGGCATTTCGAAACAGAGGGTCAAGAATATGTATATATAAAAAAATGACGAGAAATTGCTTTTTATGGACCTGTAAAAATAGTACTGAAAACAATATTGAATTGGAGTGCACCTTTTACACTTGTTTAATAAGTACTTTTATTGAAGAGATTAAGAAACAATATGTCGCAGTAAGTCCCGTTTCACACAGAGCAACTTTTGTTGCGGGAATTCTTGTGAATTCTCTTTTAAAGTTGCCTTCATGTTCAAACAGTGAAATTTTTTTCAGCAATTTTCGTTCTCCTTTAATTTAAAACCTGCAGCCCAAGGATGGAGAAGATGGTACAATTGTACTTTTCTTGGTACATTTTAACTTTCGTTGATATCGTAGTACTACCACGATTCGTTTGATACAATTTCTAAATATTCTAAATTTGAAATTTTTGTATTGATATCAGCTTGATGTTCTTTAAAGCTTGAACAAATATAAAAATATAATAATTCTACCAAAACTTGTAAATATTTTCTTATATTGACTTTAAATGACAACTTTTGGCCCACACCTGCAAAATAATTGAATCAAGACTTGTTTCAACCAATTCCAAAACTGTAGCTGTCCAAAAATATACTCCAATACACATAATTTCAGTGCTATTCTCAATACACATACTTTTAGTGCTATTATTACTACATGAAACTTGAGAATTTTCAGATATATAGTGAGTATCATTCAAAAAAGTCGTGTTTAAACCCGCCTTGTTAGCATCTACGTATTTTGAAAAATTAATAATATGTTAAACGGCATTCACACCTAAATCTTAAACACGTGTTTAGCTAAAACGAGTGTAAAAGAATAAAGAACTGTTGTAGTAGAATAAAGAGCTAAAATACGTGTTTTAGCTAAACACGTGTTTAAGAATTAGGTGTGAATGCAGCCTTACATTGTTCTTTTAGAGATGGTAACTTATCTAAAAAATATAAATATATATCATTTTGGTACCGTAAGGGTCGAAAAAGTACAATTTGTTTGTCTGTTTGGTACAAAATCTAAAATCTCATTTTCCATCACTGCTGCAGCCAACTTTGTGTAGAATGCAAAACCAAACGAATTTTCGAGAACAAGCAATTCCGTATTAATTACCACTCTTCTTTCCCCTCTCTCCCACAAACTCAAGAATTGCGCAACAAAAGTTGCTGTGTGTGAAATGGGACTAACAAAGTGGTGTTTTTATGCCAGTCAACTTTCACATCAAAGAAGTGCTCAGCGGTAGAGCGCTAGACTAGCAAACGTGAGGTCGCAAGTTCGATACCCGGTGGGGCAATAAAAAAACTTTTGTAAAATAAAAAAAAGTATAATTTTTTTGTGAAGATTTTTTTTAACTTTTAATTGGTGAAAAAGAGCTTCGTTTGCACCGTTCAAAAAGTACTGAAAAAATGTTGATGTGGGAGTTCTCCTCTCCTATGACAACTCAATGTTAAAATCATTAGTGCTAATGATAAAAAAGAAGTACATCTAGATCATCAATTGTAGTGATTTTTCTACTGTTTCGGCATCTCTTTTTTTGCTGGGTATATATTAGTTTGTAAACAAATACACAATTGCCTGTTAACGTATTCAACGATGTCTTTTTTCTGCCTGTATTGAAGAATATCAGCAGGTCAATGTTTCGACTTTGGTTGCAAATATCTATGCTAGAGGGCGCGGTGAGATAATAACAAATACCGAAAAATCTTATTTGGGTACAGCGTCTTTGACCATAGGAATTTTCATTAAAAAATACGCACGAGTTCTTAATTCAGGAGAATATGGGTTAAGCGAAAGTTTCGCTCAATTAGTCGCGTTTGATTTTGCGGACATTCGTTTTGTAACGTCGTCAACGATATAACGAATTTCTTTTCTTTTGCACCCATCGCCGAGGATGTTTTGAAGACAGAGCAGGGATTTGTCGAATGTCATAATTCATAAATAAAAAAAGACATTGCTACTCTATTAAAAACGCAACATCCACATTTTTAAGAAAGCCTTTTTCTCTAAATGCAAAATAAGAAAATAAAAAAATTAAACAATAAAACTGCAACAACACATAGAGATGTGACGCGCATGCATACTTCTTTGCTCAAAAATTGTTAAATTTATAACAATATCTAATATTCAGAATTACACGCACATGTTTAAATCATTAATGGAAATGCCAAATTGTTTACTTCCAACAGCTCAAAAAAAACATATGTAACTCAAAAATAAAACTAGTGCAAAATTTCAGTGAGAAGATACTAAATGCTGCCAATACCAAAATTCAAAAACTGTAGAAACCCGATATTGAGAACTTAAAAAATGTATTGAAACATGTGGAAATATGTTGAGAGAATAAAAAATTATTACTATAAAATAAAATTTTTATTTGCATGTATTTACTATTTATGTATATAATTGGGACCAATTCAGAATTGGACAAAATTCATTCGATTCGTAAAATTGTAGTTTGTAAAGGGTGGTTAAATTTTAAGGGCCGATGTTGAATGTGAACCACACTTCGTGATTTCTTTGGTCAGCATAATCGACCAAATGTGTCCACAATCGGGAGAATTGTGCACAAATTTCAGCAAATCAGATCTGTAGGAAATGTGAAAACACCTGTTTTTTGTGTTTTGTGCGGTTAATGGGCCATGTTATCTCACGTGGTGGCGATGTCAATTGGCCGCCGAGATCATGTGATTTGACACCGTTGGACTTCTTTCTTTGGGGATATTTGAAATAAAAGGTGTACGTCGATAAGCCAGCAACAATTCAAGAGCTAAAGGATGAGATAATTCGGCACGTTAACGGCATAGAACCTCAATTATGCCTCAGCGTCATCGAAAATTTGGACAATCGGATGGAGGTGTGCCGCCGAGGTCGCGGCCGATATTTGATTTCATACATAATTGAACCATACCATTATTATCATATAAGAAGAAATGACAATAATTTCCTAAAGAATTTGTGTTTTATTCAAAATCAACATCGGCCTTTAAAATTTAACCACCCTTTATATAAGCCATATAAATGGAAAATCGAATTAGGGATTGAATTCTTTAGAAGATCTGTCCACTATTTAGGCAGCATCGGAATCAAAATGTTTCCTTACTCGAGTATTTTACGGCTTTGTACAAATATATCTAAACAAGGTTTAAGGTTATGTTAACATTTAATGTCGCATTAAATAATAGCGGTATTCAGTGTTTGGTGCGTTTTAGGTTGCAACTGTTTGCTATTGCAATAATTTTGTCGTTGACAGTTAGCGGTATTTCAAGCAACTTTGCAATGCTAGATGCAAATTAGGTAACAGCTGATATACAGAATTATTCGTCGTGAAAATGAACAAAAAGGTGTTTGATTATTTTGTGAAATTGTTTTAAAATGCTTATGAAAAATTATAGACTTCCCATAAAAACTTACTTCTATGTTTTCTGCCTCTTGCAAATAATCCAGAACAATTTTTATTTCATCTGGCGTCCAATTTTTGTTGGGTTTTTCTCTTTTTAATTTTTTATTTAGAGTTGTCGGCTCCATACCTTTAATTTTGTTTGACGATTCTAAATTATTGTTTACATATGTTAGATGTTCGAGTATGAGTAATACGAAAGCAATACACGTAGCAAAAAAAGCTATACAATTTTAGTATTGCGCAAAAACAATGATGTGACAATTGCAATTCTGTGTATTTTGTTGTTGGATTGCAAACAAAAGCTACAATATTTTGCATTTGCACTTTCACAACACCAAATGCATCAAACACTGAACTCCCTTATTGTTGGTTATGTCTGTAGCAAATTTGTTGCAATATGTAGTACGGTGTGTGGCAAAACAATAAAAATTATGTGCCATTATATTGGACATAATATTACAAATGTATTGGGGCATTAATATTTTTCTCTTCTACAATATATTCAAAGATTATTAAGATTCGCGGATCAACTGCAGGATATCTTTTTTTTTTTGTTATTCAGTTTTGAAAATTACCTATCTTGTGTTGCGCTGCAATGGCAAGAACAAGCATTTTTTGTAAAAAAAAAAAACTAAAGTTAAATGCTTTTGGAAAAATTTATTTTTAAATATTTTTAATGTTTAAAAGGTTATCAAAACAAAGCACAAAAAAATTTCAAGCTACTTCTATACACATTGCATAAAATAGAGACATAATAATACTTCACCGTATACGTTTACTTGATTTGAAGATTTTTACAATAATACTTACGTCTTTTATGACATAAGTCAGTCACTGACTATTGTTATAAAATAGCTGCAAATCGTTAATTTGCTATTTACTGGTGCTACCCTTTTAACAAAATATTATTGAAGTTTTGTCAAAGATTGTCAATTTGACAGTTTAAAGTTGTTGATCTCTTATGTATATGAGTGGATGGAAGTATAGAGGGATGCGTTCATATAGGATTATTATACAATGACTGTAGGAAATTTTCAAAACTAATAATGACATCACGCTATTACAAGGAATAAATAAGTATAACAAATGAAATCCCATCAAAGTGTGTCATACACGGTCATTATCTTTTTGAAATATCACACATAACTAAAATAACAATAGTCATACATATGTACGTATAATAATTTATGATAACTTTAGTGTGAACAATCTAATAACATGGTACTTTTTGTTTTATTTATTTGTTTTTTTTTTTTGTTTCGTTTGTTGCTGCCAGTTCTTCCTTGTTCATTATTCAGTAGTAAGTGACAAAAGCAACTAGCTGAATAAATGTGTGTGAAAGCAGTGATTATTGTATATATATGTGTGAATAAGTGGAAAATGTATGTTGTAAACTACAACAACTGCATACAAACATACGAGTATATACACTCAAAACATTAAACGTTTTGGCTAAAATTTATTTCTGTATTTTCTTTTTGGCTAAGAACGAGGGTTTCGAATTTCGCGGACTTTTCCATTTCTCAGGAAACGGTAATCGAAAAATGAATGTGCGCACGGTATAAGTCGCAAATATTAAAATATTTTGATTAAATTTGTTGCATTGTCGTATATCGGCCCAAAGGCGAAGCGTATTAATTTTGGTTAAGATCGGTATTTGTTTAGACCTAGCGGACATGGATACATCCAGAAAAGAAGCATTGTTGAATATGTTTACAAGCAATTATGTTTATGTTCACAAACTACTATATATATGATTGAAGCATGCTACCACTTATATTATTTTTTTCGTTATTATACATACGTTTCCAGGCAAATATTTTAATGTTTGTATCTGAGCCATATTTTCAAACCTAAACAAAGATATATTTGCAATTTTATTTTATCATTATAATATTTGTGGAATGCAAATATAATAATGATAAAAATATATGTATATTTTTGCTTGCAAACACATAGGTATATGTTTGCCGGCAGAAGCATTTTATATGATCTATGCAGACATATCCCCGCAGAAATTCGGAAGCGGTAAAAATGATTAGTGCTTCTTTTCTGCTTCGTCTACTGACGTCCACACTTTATCGCTCTAACAAAGCACGAAAGAATGACAATGATAACCAAATTTACTAGCTAAAAGCTGTGATTTCATGCCATTATTTGGAGCTATAATAGAAGCGCATATCGGATATCGAAACAAGTGCATTCACGCGAGCTATCTCGAATAAAAATCATGCCTTATATCACCAATAATGCAAGCGCTACAATATTTTCTTTCATTGACGAATCGGCTTCCAAGCAAGCAGTATTTTTTGCTGGGATGTTTATAGTCTAAGATATTATACTTGCAAGCAAACATATTGTATTAGAAACACGTCAAATAAAAAGGCAGAAAATAGATCTAGTCTGATTTGCAAATTTAATGTGTTTATAACTTTTGAGGAAGGTTTATTCTTCTTCTTAACCTCAAACCTACTAAATTAGAATTTTAAAGTTTTTCCAAACATGTATATTAGGGTCGACCTTATTTTTCAACTTGCGATTTAAGGGCGTCCGTTTATATGCATAACTAGAACTGTAATTCAGTCTAGAATCTATTCACATTTTCCAGAAAAATGGTTATTTAAGGACAAGTATTTTCAATAGAAACCACGTGTTCCCGTTATACGATCACCTCATTTTTTGCATGATGTATTTTTATACCTAAGCGAACATTTCTAGAGGGAGACACGGGTCACAGGTCGGCATTTTTTTCGCGCATATAACGAAGTTCGACCCTAATGTATATATTGACTCATATGAATAAAAAATAGATATTACTAATAGAGGGAAATACAGGGTTTTTTAATCAATTACTTCACAAATCTAGTCTGCTTGGGAGTAGACTAGAAATTTAATTTTTTAATTTTCGTTTACATTTCATGCTATTCTACCAGCCAATTGGTAAATTTTGAGTTAAAAGCCATTCCCAAGCCCAAAGTAATTACTTCGAAGTAATTGCTAAGTTTTATTCATATGACCCATTATCAGCAATATGTTTCCAGCAGGGCAATTTTTTTCAGCGTGCTATTGTTGATATTAAAATATTTCATAGAAAATTAATATTTCATTTTAAGTTTCAAAAAAATTTCGCATGTTACTTATCATATTGATTTTCAGGTTTTTTTAAATTTCAATAAAAACATTTGAAAACGGTTTTTTATTGCAGTTAAAGTTTAAAATCATAAATCCTAATCTCAATCACAATTTTCAAAATTTTGAATAAAAATCTGAACTTTATTTGACCTATTTTCAGTTTGAAATGAAAAACATTAATTGTTTTTCGAATTGCCTTAGAAACGCAAATTTTTAGTTCTAATTTTCACTACAATCATAAAAAATGTTAGTAGTTAAATTTGCAAACGGTTTTCAATTTCAGTTCAATATTTATACCCTACACCACTACGTGGACACGGCATAAGTAATAAGTGTTTTCTGATTTTTGTAACACCAAAAAATATTGGACCTAGACAGAATCACTTTTATTTCGATTTAACGATGTCAGTCTGTCTGTCCATGTATTTTTGTGCGCACGATAGATGCGCAGATATTAACATATTTTTTATAAATTTGGTACACCGACTTATGTCAGTTCAAGGACGAAGCCTATTGATTTTGCTTTAAATTGGTCCATATTTGGACTATTGATTTTGGTTAAAATCAGTTCTTGTTTAGA
This sequence comes from Leucophora obtusa, assembly GCA_949987735.1. Lineage (NCBI taxonomy): Eukaryota > Metazoa > Arthropoda > Insecta > Diptera > Anthomyiidae > Leucophora > Leucophora obtusa. The sequence goes on from OX465300.1 coordinate 16,700,243, forward strand.
CCTAGTGTCCAGGTTTAAACGTAGTGCCCGTATAAATGTCCGCCAAAAATGAGAATTACCGCACGCTACACGTCGCAAATATTAAGATATTTTGAAAAAAAAAATCGATACACCGATTTATATGTTGCCAAGAATAAAGACTGTTGAATTTGTTTCAAATCGGTCCATGTTTGGACCTAGTGCCCATATAAATGTCACCACAAAATTGGCTTTTTCGCAATGCTAGATGTCGTAAAGACGGAGATATTGTAATGAGATTTGATACGCTGACGCACATGTGGCCAAGGACAAAGATAGATAGGATCGGCCCATATTTTGACCTGTGGTCCATATGGAATATATTTCCGATTTTCTCTTAAATACTCCTAACATTAGGTAAAATCGAAAATTTTTAACCTACCCGAGTAAAAATATTTTTTATATAACCATTTATGATTTTGTGGAATTATATATTGTTGAGTATTGTCATATATAACACCAAACATAATCGTATATGATTTAATCAAAATATATTTAGTTATATAAAATTATATTAACCAGATCCACCATTTTTCTGATCTAATAATATATTTTGATATATAATTCTATTAACCCATATATAATTTGATGGTGGATCTGGTTAATATAATTTTATATAATTAAATATCTTTTAATATTACTATATAAAAATTTCACAATACTCGACAAGATATAGTTGTATAAAATCATAAATGATTATATAAAAATCATTTTTACTAGGGTACTCATTTTAATTGTTTTTATTGTAACTTCCCGAGTAAAAAAGAGTATATATAACATATATTTTTTAATATTAAAATATATTATAATATAAAATATTGTATGCGACCTTATATGTTTTTATATGATGATATATAATAAGATTTTCTAGAAATTTTATAATATGTAATCATATTAAATCATATATCAGTATTTACTTTATTGCAAATTGTATATATATTATTGATAAAACCGTTAAAAATTTTATATATAAATAGATACGAAAAATATGTTTAATTTTATTTTATATATAACTATAGCTTGCCTGCAAGTAGTGTCATGTGTTCTTTAACAGGTTTTCAGGAGGGCGAACAAACTGATTTATATTATCCTTTTAATATATTTCATTGACATCATATGCCTTAATAATGATTTTAGTAAATAAGGTCGTATATTAAAGGAAAATATAAATCAGTTTTTCGCTCTCCTGAAAACCTGTTAAAACCAAAAACATAGCACTATTTGCAGGCAAGCCGACGATATATTAGTTCGAGATTAATATAATATTTTATCAAAAACAATTTTTTTATATGTTTTACTCAATTTTTTCATTAAATTAATATTTTCTGAGCTTTTTGTTACTTCTGAAAGTTCTTTTTTTTAAATTTAAAAAATCTAATTTAAAAAAATTAACATTTAAAATCATGGCCCGGCTTGTAATGGTCCGGGCCATGATTTTAAATGTTAGTTTAAAATAAGTTTTGAGTGGAGACATAAGCCATTGAATATTGCTGTAGATCATCTTCAGCTCCATAAATCGGGAACTATGAGCCTCCAACAAAAAAGAAGGGCATTAAAATTTTATTTAAAATAAAAAAGCAATTTTTGTATTTTTTAATGCAAAAATTAAAATAATTGTTAAAAAAGCTTAACATATTACAAAAAATAAAATTTCCATATTTAATAAAAAATGATGTAGTCTTTAAATAATAACGGATTTATGTATACATTACCGTCTTTAATAGTTACTGATTATCAACAGTAGCCCTCGGCTGATAGTCAGGCATGTGATGAATATCGAAAAGGAAAACGATCCGATTTTCAATGGTTAATATTTTACTATCTGTACAATACCAATTATTTTTTATTTCCTAATTTAGATGTCCGGCGGCAAATAAAACGATAATAATTTGAGGCCAATTTGATTTTCTCGAAACTAATTATTCTTGATTGAAAAACTGTTCGTTTTCGATTTTCATCACACCTGAAATCCTGCTACACTCCAATACAAAGTTTTATTTATCTTTTAAATTTAATCATATCGTATTGTATTAACTTATATCCAATTTGATCGGGAAAAAATTCGGATATAAGTTTATCATTTTATATAACTTTGTATCCTTGTAAATACAATTATATCCGATTTGATACAATTTAATACAACCATTTTTTGGATGAAATTATATCCAGTTACATATTGCAAATATATCCATTCACATATAATTTTATATAAAATTTTTTACTCGGGTTATTGTCTACATAACCCCTAAAGATGTCATTCAATGAATGGCGGAATATCGGTGATATATATAAAATAATAAAAGATCATATATTGAGTTTAACCCTTTCGACTCCAACTTTGCAGCACCCCCTAACGGAGATACTTGGAATTAAAGTTCAAACATTAACATGCTACCGGTCCCGAACGGGTTAAGATTTCTTTTCAATTTTAATTTTGTATCTTTTCTATTACTAAACTCTATATAAACATTTTTAATTTATTTCATCACACAATTTTTGAGACTAGTTTAAACAAACAATTTATTTTTCCGTAAAATTTGCTGTGAGAATAAATGTGTATCAACCAGAGCTTCGAAGAATTAATTCCCTTTTTTTGAACTGAATTTATATTTTGGGAATGAATTCCCTGACCAAACTTAAGGAATTGAATGAATGCCTTTCTTTTCATTCGATTTATCTTAAAGGAATTCATTAATTTTTTTCTAATGCCTTCATAAAATTTAATGAATTCATTCAACAAGGAATTCATTCAATTCTAGTTAATTCAACTTTTGGTCAAGGAATTCATTCAATTCTAGTTAATTCAACTTTTGGTCAAGGAATTCATTTAATTCTAGTTAATTCAACTTTTGGTGAAGGAATTCATTCAATTCTAGCTAATTCAACTTTTGGTCAAGGAATTCATTCAATTCTAGTTAATTCAACTTTTGGTCAAGGAATTCATTCAATTCTAGTTAATTCAACTTTTGGTCAAGGAATTCATTCAAGTTAATTAATTTTTTGGTCAAGGAATTCATTCAATTCTAGTTAATTCAACTTTTAGTCAAGGAATTCATTCAATTCTAGTTAGTTCAACTTTTAGTCAAGGAATTTAATTTATTTCGTTTAATTCCCTAAGGAATTAAATTTTTTTCGTTTAATTCCCTAGGAATTAAATTTTTTTCGTTTAAGTTTTCAATTTCTAGGGAATTAAACAAAAAAAATTTAATTCCTAGGGAATTAAACGAAATAAATTTAATTCCTTAATTAAAAGCGAAAAAGTTTTTTGAAGTTTAGATTTCATATTGCTTTTCTATACATTAATTAAGACTATAATAAAAAAAAATTGTTAAGTTATAACAACTAGGTTAGGAAATTAGTCACTTTAAAGTCAACCCTACTTTTTGTGTAAATTACTCTAGAGACAAGTTACTAATTATTGAAAGATAACTTTTTCTGCTACCTCTAAATAAAAGCAGATTTAGCTGAAACTTGGCACAGAGAGCTTTTAGATACTAAGGAATAGGGACAAGATTGTGGAGACCGCAAATTCCAACTTTCATATTTTTGGACAACTCTAATGAACAATATTCTTTAATTACTAATATGCCCAACAAACAATTCGTTCCGTTTACTCACCGTTTTCGGTACGTCATAAACGGAATCCAACTCCATATACGTATCGTTTTCTGGATCCGTATAAGGACCAGAAAACGAAACATAAGGAACATCGAAACTGATTCGAATCCGTTGGACCGTTGTGTTGTGTTAAAAACGGGCAAGTCCGTTTAAAGTCCGTCAATGCCGGACCGTTTCCGGACCGTTATGTCGTGTAAATAACGGAGTGACTCCTTTTTGAGAATGCCGTATTCGGACTTTTATATCTACCTAAATTGACAAATTACTAACCTTAATATTATATGTTTGTATATTTTTTTAATACATTTATTAAATAATTCATTAATTTCATTAAAAACTTTGCTCACAGCCGGTGCAAATAACTTCATTAATCGGCCTCGAAATTCGCAAAATTTACCCATAACTAGATCCAATATATATCTACAAGCAAAAGAAACAATTTATTAATTGAGGTTTAATTAAATGTATTCACGATTGAGGGTTTTCATACCAAACTTCGCAATATTTAATGATTCTATGTCAATTAAAGAAATTTGGCTACTGCAGCAGCGGTCAAGACAGGATGCTCGTTTTTGCGACATACAGAAACTTTTTTTAACCGCGCGACCCGTATTAAATTATTTAAATAATTCCAGTTTGACGCCAAAAATTCATGAATAAACTGAAGAAAGACGACGCCGTTAGCTCCGGAGTTTAAACTGATGAAAATTGTTGAAGTCCGTATTTAATGGTGCAGAAACGGATACACCAAAACGGATTCAAAACGTATACGGTCCGTTATTGTTCCGTATACGTACAAGCTTTGATGGATACCTGTTTTACGGACCGATAATGTTCCGTAAAAGCCGGATTGATGATTCGGTACATGCCGGAGTGTCCGTAAAAATGTTTCTTGGGTGTATTTTCATTACTATATTTTTATATATGTATTTAGGGTGTGTGCGAACAGGCTAAATTGAAACTAAACTAATATATTTTTGATATAAAGTTTGGCAACGCAATTAAGTCAGTTTTTGAAAACTGAAAAGAAACTTTTGAAAATTTAAAGAAAAAGAACATCAACAATTTTTTTTGTATTTAAAATTATTTTTAATTTGTGTTTAAAATAAATTTTTATTAAAAAGGCCTGAAATTTTCAAAATCTGGATGCCGAACTAAATTTAATGTAAAGTTGAGACTCCGCACACTTTAGTCTAAATTTATGAAAACTGTAAGTATGACAGAAATATTAGTTTAGTTTAGCTTCAATTTAGCCAGCCCGCACGCAGCCTTAATTAGAAAAAAATAATCTAATATGACAATATCATATTAGATTTTGGACTTGAATTAGAACAATATTCTAACTTAATATGTCGACGAAAATATAGAAAGTCCGGGAAAAGTATTTTTGTTTCTCTAATGTAAAAATTTAAACAATTTTTAATATAAGAAAAGGTATTTATATTAAAAACTAAATGATCATTAAAATTTTGTTAAATCTTTTTGAAAACCGTTTTGCAGTTTTCTTTTGCTGACTTATTATTTTGAGTGTACGCTTAGTAGCGGCTACTTGGCTAGATGATGTTTGGGAAAATCGTACAATCACAAATAAAATGATATATTGTAACAATAGATAGTGTTGTAAGCACATTTGTAATTTTATTTGTTTTTGTTTTAAGTTAAATTTCAAATTTGTAAAATCATTCATTATATTGAGGTATTATTTTATTTCCCTTTTTTCTTCGTTTTTCATATGCTGATGACACGGGTTGGTTCTCGTCCTGTCAATAATATGAAAAAGGTGGAAAATTATTTGTAATATTATGGAACAAAAGGATCTTAAGTAACAGTACTTAGAGACACAGCATGTAGTTTAATAGTGTTCATGTATTGTTTACGAGTATTTATGGTCGGTTATTTACAAAAAAATCTATTAAACAAATGTAGGGGATTTTGTGGTGATTTTTTTTTTCTTTTTTACAGCTCTAATCCCAAATATAGAAAAAAAAACAAAAATGAAATGTTTTATTTTTTGTGTTATTGTCTCATTTTGACGTGATATGTGATTTGTATAAATAATATTTCGAGTTTTGTTTTCTCTACACAATTATATCATTAGTATTTAGAAAGGTGTTCGTTCGTTCCAATTTGTGTTGAAGTCTGTTTATAAAATGTCCATGTACTAAATAATTTAATTATGTAATTATGTATATTTTGGCAATATGTTTGCTTAACAAAGTCATTGACGTAGGGCTGGTATTATAAAAAATTTTAAATGAAATCTAGCACATGTCACAAAAATTTTGCCTCAGAATTGGAGCAAATAACTCTTAGAAAGGAATATGAAAATGCGATAGGGTAAAAAAAATAAACTGATCCGCATTTTTTATTTCGCCCCAATCTCACGGCTAAGGGTAAAAACTGGGGTACATAGCCATTCGCGACTTTTTTATTTTAAGCTTCTTTTCAGTCGGCTTGAGCTGCCAAGTTTTTCCAGAACAGCGGCACTTGTACCAGTTGGTATCTATCCACCTTATCTCGCTCAACCCTCGCTCTATTTATTTGGTCGCATTTTTTTTTTATTTATAAATAGGTTTTCTTATACCAATTTCTCTTTGCCCGAGTTTAGCCCGAGTTCGCTAATTATCGAGAGAACCGTGAGTAGCATAGTTTCTCTATAAAATATATACTCTTTGCTTGTACTTAAAAATTTATTCAAGACTTCAAAAAAAAAATCAAGGAAATAATTTCTTAAAGTCGAGTAGTTTGAAGCCAACAGGATCGACGACGGCTGCAGCTGACAAAAAAAAAGATCTCGGCGGCGCACACTGGTACACATTTACAATCGTAGAGATGGGCAAGTGAGCGGATTATGACTCACACTCTCTCACCCTCAGGAGAGAAAATTTTCAATCACTCACGAACATTGTTTTCTATTCACACTCACTCACGTTCACGTCAGTAAATTCGGATTTTACTCACAGTCACGCCTTATCAAGCGTGAATCACGCAAATTCGCGAAATAAAATTTTATCGGATAAAATAAAATGCCAAAATTAAAATAAATTATTAATTAATTAGAAATTTGTTAATTTAGTTCGAGGCCAATTTCATTATTATGAATTAACATAATAAGTACTTTTTTACAAAAACTGTTATTTTTCTTTATCAGGATACTCTCCTGACAAATTCTTGACAGAGTTTTTGCTTTCAAAAACCTCTACACTTTCAGGAATGAAAATACGATCGTTTCGGGGATTTTCCAGGTCCCCTTCATCAGTTTTCTTTAGAAAGTGGTGCCATGACTACAATGCGAATTAAAGCATCAAAATCTCATATTTAATATAGTATGCTACATCAACAAAATGCGAATGAAGCAAACAATAAAATATGTTTTCGAAGTCTTCCGCAAGACTAACCAACAATAGAAATATTTTGAAAGTTTTTTATTTTTTGTATTTTATACCATTGGCATAAATAAATACAATAAAGGTATTCATTTGAAGTATTTACGCCTCGTATGCTGTCAAAACTATTTTACGATACCTGGTAAATATACGCTTAAGCTCAAATTAGTTTGGAAGTATCGTAAAAAAAGTAACGTATCATTCTTATAATGATTAAAAAGAGTATAAAATATAAAAATATTGTATTTTTTATCTTTTTCTTATGCATAGAATTAAATGTCAAGTAATAAAATAGAAAATTTCTATTTTCAACAGAACTTTTTTACGATTTTACTTGACAACAGTTTCAATGCATAGAAAAAAGATAAAAAATATATTTCTATATTATTTTAACATATTGAATTGATTACAGATACGTTTTTTTACTTTACGATTAGACTAATGAAGCCTTTACAGTTTTGTGTGTAAACTTTTTCGTATTTATACATACATTTGAATATTGTCAAAAATAAAATTATTTTTAATTTTTTTGTGTGTTGCTTTTTATTTTCTGTTACATTTGTTTTTAAATAATATAAATTTAAAAAATTCTGTGTTTAATTTATGAAAAGATCGAAAAAGTGGCTAAATGCAAAATTGAAATGTGAATAGTTTTAAAAGATGCGCTCATTCAAATAAACAGGTAAAATTATAAATATACGCGATTACAAAAATACACGGTTTACGAGGGCCAGTTAGATGGATACCACTATTTTTTTATTTTTACCTTACTTCTTTTTTTTAAACAAGAAGAGGCAAACAAATTTTTCTCCGTTTCCTATGAGTGTTGCCAAAATGTTGGTTTTGAACTTTTATTTAAAAATAAAAATTGTTTTTTTTCTACCTTTTTAATTGATTAAATAGAAGATTATTAATTTAGTTACTAAACTAAATTACAATAATAAACTATTTTTATTTTTAAATAAAAATTAAAAACCAATATTTTGTAGATTATTAATTTTAAACTAAAAAGTGCTATGATTATGCAAGTCTGGCATTTATTTTGTATTTAAAAAATATAAAATCAGCAAAATAAATAAGAGAAATATTTATTAAAAGCCGAAAACAAATTTGATAAAATTCTACTCACTCGCTCAAAATTTTGAATTACTCACAATCACTCACGTGAGTAAATTAAAATTCCACTCACGCTCAGTAGTGAATCACGAAAAATTTTGCTGACGTGCCTAGCTCTAATATTTAGAGAAGGCGGCCAATAATCATTTTTTTAACCGATTTTAAAACCAATTAGCTCATTTTAAAGAAGGCATCTTATTTTAGAACCTATAGAGCCAGAAAATCAAGGGTAAATTTTTACTATTTCACAGTGAACAGGGAAACTTTTTTTGTAAAGTTAAAAATAGTTTCCATTTTTCTACAGTCCAAATATTCATATGTTTTTCTTTTAGAGATATTAGCTTTGGGTACATTTTTTTTATTGTCCGTTAAATAAACTGCTAGCAGGTCATATTAGCTGTTTTTTTTATTGCAAAAAGCCCCCTAAATAATAATTTTTCTTATTTTAATATTAAATTTCAATTTATTGAAAATAGATAAAAATACATGCGAATTTCACAAATTATTTATGCAAATAACATATATTATTACTACACTATAGAAGATTACATTAGCCATTTTCAAAATTGCTAAAAAATTTTTAATTTTTCTACTCGTATAAGAAACAAAAGACGCCGGAATGTTTAAATTTTTTATTAAGAAAAAGGTTTATAGGTTTTTCTATAGGCAATTTTCAGAATCCACAGATTATGAGGACTTTTTCTTATAGAAAAACAGATTATTAGTACTTTTTCCTATAGAAAAACTAAGCTTCTAAGGTTTTTTTATAAAAAAAAACCCTCAGATGCTGAGATCTTTTTCCTATGAGAAAACCCTCTGATTCTGGGGACATCTTCTTATAGGAAATCCATCAGTTTCTGAGGACTTCATCCTTTAGAAAAGCCGCCAGATTCTGAGGGCTTTTCCTTTAAAAACTGCCAGATTCTGATGACATTTTCCTACAGAAAAACCCTCCGATTTTGAGCACTTTTCCTATAGAAAATCTTTAGATTTCGAGAATTTTTCCTATAGAAAACTCTCAAATTTTAAGGACTTTTTCCTATAGAAAAATCTTCAGATTTTAAGGACTTTTTTCTATAGAAAAATCCTCAGATTTTGAGGACTTTTTCCTATAGAAAAACCGCTGGATTCTGAGAACTTGTTACTATATAAAACCCTTAAACTCTGCGAACTTTTTCCTATAGAAAACCTTCAGATTCTAAGGACTTTTCCTATAGAAAAACGCTCAGGTTCTGAAGAATTTTTCCTACTGAGAAACCCTCAGATTCAGACGACTTTTTTCTATGGAAACTCCCCAGATTCTGAGGACTTTTTTTTAATAGCTTAAAGAACCAAAAACGAGGAGATTAGTATTCTAATTAATGTGAATGCCATTTTAGGTGTTTTTAAAAAGGTATCTTCGAAAGAAAAATCTCCTTGAATCTGAGGGGCTTTCTGCGAAAGTTCCTTACAATTTAAGAGTTTTTTATAAAAAAAATTCTTATTCTTTGGATTTAACATAGTTAACATTCTCAAAATCATGTTCGATATAATAAAAAAGGACATTTCTGTAGCATTTCAGATGCCAATAACAGCCACGGATTGTATATGGGGTCAGGGGTATGGCATCACCAAAAAAATAAGTTATAAAAAATCGTTATCTCTTTGTAAAAAAAATTGACAATTTTCTTTTTTTATTTAGATTTAAATATTAACAAACAACAAAGGGAAAATACAAACAAATATTTAAAATTTTATTATTTGAATATATTCTGCGTTTTTTTTTCCTTATTTTTAGCAGTTTGTAACAGTTTTTGAGTTTTTAAATATAGGCTCAGCTGATACTAAATAGTTGCTGAGGTAATACTAAATTACAGCGCACTCTATCGATAAGTAGTGTAATTTTTGATTTCCTATCTCTATAATTAATAGTCTCTGTATGGGGTTACTAAGGTATCCGCACACCTACTTCCCATAATTAGTTCAAGTAGATTTATTTGCTTAAAGGTATATCGGTAGCTTTTCTTTTCTTGATTACTGGTCATATTTTAAAATTCAGCAGGAGAACTCCCAAAAACATTCCAATTACTTATCACTATGAGCAAACACAATTGCAATCTAATTGCATCTAAAACCAAATATTTAAGAATTATTTAAATATTTTAAAGCTTTTGATAATACACTTACACAAATCAGATGTTTTTCATTATATCTTTCGTCATCCATTGTGCAAAATTCCTTTCAAAACAATATATGTACATTTTTTGTGTTATCTTTGGAAAATTTATTAAAAAAAAAATATATAAAGCTTTGACAGTTCGAATTTTCGAATGTGCTTATACCAGAACCGACACTTTTTAGTTAAATTAACATTGCTAATAGGTAAAAAAAATTACCTTGTTCAACAGTTAATAAAACTATTTTTATTAAAAATATACTAAAATAGGCTGCCTATGCCAACCAAGGCAATATTCCGTCTAGTATTTTTTTGTGTGTACAGCAAAAAAAAATTAATTATAAGAAATTTGTTCAGTATGCCAATGACACGGCAAAACTTTATAACGAAAAATATTCCTGGAGGTCCATGCATTCCACAGGGCATAAAATTTTGGGGAACAAATCAATCTCTCAAAATACTACCGATTGGAGATCGATTAGAAGAAAATTGCAAATTCCTTTGTGATCACAACACAAGAAAAATGTCTAGATGTTTTACTAATGAAGACCTTGTCACCATTTCGCTGTGTTCATCAGATCCATAGTTATCCAATATTCCAACAAAATGGAACCCCAATCAAATTAGATAAAGAAGCTTAAAAAACTTCTCGAAGAAGAGCAGCACAGTTGTATGGTATAGAAGATATTTTTACTAAAATAGTTTAATTTATAAATAATATTATGTGTACAATTTAATTTAAAATAGTTTAATTTATAAATAATATTAAGTGCGTTCCCGTACGTACCCAAAGTTACCGAAATTTACCCAAAAGCGTTCCCGTACTCGAAAATTGGGTAAATGAGAGCGCTAATGAGAGTGTATTAGTGTTTCTCTTTTTACCGAAATTTACCCAGACTTTTTCTTCGGGTAAACTTTGGCAAAACTTTATAACCAGTGCGCCTCAGTTGTATAACAATCTGGTGAATGATTTGATTACTAAGCGCCTACTCTGCAGCAGTTGTATAACAATCTGGTGAATGATTTGATTACTAAGCGCCTACTCAACACGTTAAGTATTAATCCAATCATTTTAGAATTAATCATATAATCGTTCGATCAAAATTGTTTTGGTCGTTTAATCGATCAAAATAAACACCCGAATAATTCACTAGACATGGGACAGGTCTTTTCAGACCAGTCCTGTTTTCGCCGATAACAAGACAGGTCACACGATAGGTTCTTTCAGACCGCTCCTGTTTTCACCGGTCACGGGACAGGTGCTCGCGTCACAACTGACCCCTTTTTCCCACAGGGTGGATATAAGGATATGTTATTAAACAAATAAATCAACTGGTTTAAATTCAGTGCACTGTGAGCCAGGATCGCCGTTTTTTGGCCAAAAGTACAATTCAGGTAAAGAGAAAATATGTTTATATATTCAAAAACTAAAATTCTTGTAAGTTTACTGAGTGAAATATTGTATCATAATGGTTACTCGTTGTTAGTTGGCGAGAGTTAAAAGTCAAGGCTTTATAATTTTGTGACTTTTTTTATTTTGTAATGATAAAATAAAAAAATCATAAATAAACAATAATTTGTTCCAAAAACAATCTCAAATTATAAAACTGAAACTAGTTCTGAAAAAAAAAATAGAAATCTGTTAAATATTTACGAAAAAAGTAACGAATTTATTAATTTTCCCTTCAAAGTATGGTTCTTTTTTTGAAAATCCTAAATTTAAAAAAAAAGCTTCAAAATGTTCCAAGAGATATTTGAAAAACTTGAATGCAAGAATGTTTTTTTAAAGACCGTTTACGTCCGTTCATAAACTTTCGAAATTTTTCCCTTTAACTGAAAAACGGCCTCCAGATCTGACTTCAACACTACGTTAGATTTCAATGTAACAATTTTCGGCTAAGAACTATAGTGTGAATACAAAAATTGGGTCTTTAATTAGTTTTGGAGGTTTTTGAAAACAAATTGGAAATCAGAACCTAAAAAATCAAAATGTCAAATTCAAAATGGAGTCCATGAATTTTAAATTTTCAATATATGTATGTTTACAACTTTGATTTATGTATGTAAAATAAATACATACATTAGTGGTCGTAGACTTTTATGTTATCTTAATAATATGCGTGAACACCATAATATTTTGGGTGATCACCACTCCTTAACTAAGAACTTCGAACTTCGAGTATGGCGGATAAGAAATTGATGAAAAAACAATGATCTGCATAAGTATATGTAAACTTTTTGATTTAAGTTTAAGACATCTATTAATTATACCCTACACCAGTATGGACAGGGTATAATAAGATTGTGGTGATGACCTTTAAAAGTATACCGATCGACTCAGAACAACATTTTGTTTCGATGTAACGATATCCGTCTGTCCGTCCGTCCGTGTGTCTGTCCATATATTTATTCTTTTGTGCACGGTAGAATTCGCAAAAATTAAGATATTTTTACAAAATTTAATTATTGATTTTTGTTAAAATCGGTAAATGGTTAGAACTAGTCAAATAAAATAATTATTTTTATCCAGTTGCGATTTTTTTTTTGTTAACTTTAAAGGCTTGACAATCTCGTAGTCATAATTAATATTAAGTTTCATGGGTCTTTTCTGACCCCAGGCCACTAACGGTTAACGATTTTTTCAACAAATGCAGAGATAATTATAGTCTTAACAAATTTAAGTGATACTTTTCCGAAAACTAAGTAAACTTTGATGAAAACATTAAAATTTTTTTAATTTTTGACAAAATGAGCAATTTTTGTAAAATGTCCAGGAAAGCAGTCTCTCCAAACACAAACTCGAATTATCATTTTTCCAATTTTTTTTTTTTTTCTTTAATATCAACTATTATTTGGTACAACTAGCAATCGACGTCTCCAAATTAGGCATTTTAAAAAATCTTTAAAATTAATTTAAAAAAAAAACACGTTTTTGCATTTTTATCAGGGTCATTTTGCATTCCAGGCTAAAGTGGGTTAACGATATCCGATGAAGTCAAAATTCCATATCTGAATCATTTTGACTATATTAAATGAATAAATGAAATAAAAAATATTTTTTTTCTAAATTTTGAATTTTGGGAATTTTTAATAATAATACACTTTATTCCAAAATGGGCCATTTTCGTCCAACTTTCGGCACGGGTTAACGTTTTCCAAAAAAAAAAATAGATTTCTTACATTTGGGACCATTTCCAATAAAACTGGGGGTGTAATGACGAATCTATTTTTAAGGAACAGCCTAATGCTCATAAACATACATTCATGTACATTAGACTGTACCACCTTACAGGCAAAAAAAGTGCATGGTACACCTTCGAGTATAAAGTATTTTTATAAGGCAATTTAGAAAAAAAAAATTTTTTTGCCGAACGTGGGGGTCGCCTTTTTTAGTTTTTCTTTATAAATTCGGCATTTACTGTCGGATCTTAAAGTTTGATATATCGACTTTTTGCCTCGAGGAGACCAATGTTTTGCTATAAATTAAAAATCGAATGGAAAAAAATTTAAATGGGGTCACCTTGAAAAAAAATTTTCTTCTGGAATTATCGAAAAACTTCCTTAGCAAAAGTGACATTCGGGTGGTACAGTATGGTTGTAGGAATTGAGGTCAGGTGGGTAAATACTAGAACGGGATACTTGAGGTCAATGACCCTTAGAGAAAAACATTGGTCCCTCGAGACACAAACATCGATGTATCATACTTTAAGATCCGACTGTACCTGCCAAATATTTAAATCATTGAAGGCAACCCCTAGGTTCGGCAAAAAAAATTCGAAACTTCCTCGCAAAACCAATTTAGATTCGACGGTTTATGGCGAATTTTTTTTTTTGTGGTACGGTCTTATGTACATATATGTACATACCCAGCAAAATCAGTCATTACCAAGTAATTAAGAGAGTAAGTAGCACACACAAAAGATTTCACTACTTACCAGGCTATTTACTCGTTTAAATACTACTTTTCGCGATGTCCCAAACTTCATGAGGGTTCATTAACTTCTCGCTTAAAAAAATCGAGTAACGAGCTACCAGCATAGTTACTCATAATGAAAGAATAAGTGGTTACCCAGAAAGTTAAGAAATAAGTGTTACCCAAATGTTAAGAAATAGAAGTTAGGGAATAAATGCTTTCTCTTCTTTGTAAAATAATTTGTTGCTATAATTTCGTGGAGAAATATGCTTAATTCTTTAAATAAATATATCTAAAAATAAAAAAGAACGAGAGGTATGTATAAGCCGAAAATTCGGATTCTGTCTTGCTGGCCTTATCGAATTCTTTCAAAAATTTTTTATTCTTTATAATTTACTTGTGAAAATTGTATCATCTTTCTTTAATTTGAAAAATAATTTAAACAGAAAGTGATATTAATTTATGATCTAAAAATGGAACTAAAAACATTCATTTAATAAAAAAGAACATGTAAAAAACTTTAGCTTTTTTAGGAACCCTTTAAAATCGTTTTGCATTTTTGCCTTCGAAAATTTTCTATTTCTACGTATTATATAGAATAGAAAAAATAGAAAATACAGAAAATATTAAGTCAGCAGTTATTTAATCAGTTACCAGTTAGTAGTTATTTTAATAGTATATATAAGTAAATCTATAACTTATTTTAAGTAAGTCATTATTTTGTATTTTAATGTAAGGCAAAGGGTAACGACCTATCATTACTTGGTAATCTATGCGGTAATGAGCTGTCATTACCATGCCTTTGCTGGACATTAAACCAATACGGATCCCCGTATGTCGATTTTTAGCTGGGTATGTAATAGAGCAGAGAAAACTAATTTAAGGGGTAAAAGGGCGGGGTAAAAATTCGCTTTTCATTTTTTGACGAATTTTTAAATTTAATTTTAGAAAAAATTCATATCAAAAAATTTGAAAGGACTACCTTGTAGTATTACAGACAAACAGTTAATTGTTTATATTAATAATAAGAGCAATAAAATTTAAGGGGTTTTTAGATGTGTGTAGTATGTGGGACACAACTAAGAAAAGTGATAACTGGCGGCTTGCATTTCTAATGTGGAAGTAATGAGTTAAGCCATTAAATTCATATACATACATTTGTTGCATGTCATCAAATTCAAGTAAGTTGATATTTCGTTTTTTTAGCTTTTTGCTCTAGTTTGGGTTTTAGTCGACTTTTCCCGAAGTGCTACTTTCACCTTTATTTTGGGTAGCAGCTCTTGGTCCAAAGCAGAAACAAAATTTTTCTTGTCTAGAGTAATTTAACCCTTCTTTGCATGATGATGAAAATTTCCATCATAACATTTATTGAAGAAAAAAATGCACACAACCACGTGATTTGTAATTTTTTTGCTGCAGCAACAATCTACATGATTATTGTTTCAATTGGAGCACATTTGTCAAAAAATTAAACTAAGCTTCATTATCAATTACCAGGTTTAAACTTGTCACCCAATATATTACAGTGTTTATTTTAATTTCGTTAATTTCAGACATGGCCCCATTAAGAGTTTTACTGTGTAGTGTTTTTATAAATTAAAAATGCATACGGCCATGTTCTGCATTTCGAAGTGAAAACAAAATCGATATCACTATCATTATTTTCATCTGAGTATTGTTTTTATTTTATTTCATTCAACTTTTTCAAATCAAATACTTTTATGTAATCATAATTAAATCCATTAGATTTCATATTTAGACTAACTAAAGTTGAAATCCATATTTTGTGATGCAGAATATGGCCGGTAGTGTATATACATATAAATATATGGAAAACTGTAATAAAAAACTATTTATTTAACATACATTCATCATCGGTTATGTGGTAGTAGGTGGTCGCAAAGTACGATGATGCATGAGGCGTTGTGGTTGCTTCCACGATAGTTGGATCCAAAATAGCAGTAGTTTTATCTGCTGTCATGCCTGCCGTCATACCGTCAATACTACCAATACCACCGCCATCACTAGTAACACCCAAACATGGTAGATTTCTCATGGCAATGACATTGTCTATAAGAAAGAAAGGAAATAGAAACGGAAAATATCACAAATTTAACTTTTGCTTTTTTTGTGCATATTTTTTTATAACATTTTTAATTTTTTTTTTTTATTTTATAAAAAAGTTGAAGGAAAGTCAAACAAAATTTAAACTATGCAAAAAATTTGAAAATTCATACCATGTCTAGGTGATAAATACCAAGCGTTTTTAAGATATTAGATTTTGGGAAGTTGTAACATTTGAGCTAAAGAAAATTATCTTTTTACATTTTTTTTTTACCTCGTGTTCAGGAAAAACTGATTAAACTTGACAATAGAATTTGGCAATTATTTGTTCGGTTGCAGACAATGGTTGCGGCCAGCAGATACATTTTGATATTTGACAGTTCTACAACTATTTTCTGCTATATGACCTGATCACTAACAGCTCAGCCTGAGCGCTCAGCGCTACTGTCATATTTTGGTAGCGCAATAAATTGATTTTTTCAAATTTTGTTTTTTTAAAAATGACAAATAGAAAGCGCAAATATAATAAAAATTTACACAATATTAATAAACATATTAACAGGGTTGGCAAACAATACCGGTAAAATACCATTATCGTTATTCTTAAATTACCGTTGCCGAAATAATAATCCTTAAAATACAAAAACCGAATAACCCACATATAAGGAGACCCAAAACAAAACTTACTTTTTGCATTTTTTGAGAAATTGGTTTTTGTTATTTTTGTATTAGTTGGGTTGTATACATTGGTAAAATATTAACCAGAGTGTGCAACCAAAAGAAATTATGGTCGATTTTATAGTTTACACTTAAATGCAGTTAGTTGTATGGATGAGGAGTATTTAAGTGCTGTATATTCTTATGCTGTGCGAATTAGTGTTTATAAATAACCAAATATTCCTAAATATGTAGAATCGCTGACACTAAAAAGTTAATGTTTAGTAAAAAATTGGTCATTATTCGTTTTGGTTGCCAACCATGATATTATTATTGTGACAGGTAATCTACATGTAGAATATGAGCTCATTTGATAAAATATTTTCGTGTTTTAAGCACCATAAGTTGTTTTCAACGTGGAAATTTTTCACTCAAACTTTAAAGGCTTTAAATAATAATTTAAATTCTGAAAATGGAAATTTTTTTAATGCAATTAGCAAGCAACAATCACAATAAACACAAAGTGTCACTTTTTCACAAGAAAAATAATAGTCTTGTATATTAAATTTGCGTAAAAATAAAGTCTACAAAATTTTCACGTGAAACTCATTGTCGTGAAAAATTAGTTTTTTTTATGGAGTATAACAGTTTTTTCACGTGAAACTCAACTTACGGTGCTTTAGGGCTTAAAATTTCTTTGCTTTTGGATGAATCCTGCCGCTTACAAACGTTTCGAAATTGCCGGTTGAGTGACTCCCAATTATTTTGCAAGTTCTTCTTGAGTTTGACAACAATCTTCATCGAGTAATGCCTCCAAGTCACCATCTTCGAAATTTTTTGGCTGACCTGGGCGGTCTTTAACTTCCGTGTCAAAATCACCATTTCAGAACCGCACAAACCATCTCTTGCACGTTGAAGTCGATGGAACATATCAGGATAAGCTTCGGTGAATGATCAATGTGCTTCAGCTGCACTTTTTTTCAAATTGAAGAAGTATAGAAAACTTCTCGCAAATAATGCTTTGCTGGAACAAAATTCGACATTTTCGAAGCAAAAAAAAAGAAACTTTGTTTTTTTCAGTGTTTTTGTTCAATGACTAAGTGATAACAAATGACAGTTGTTTACCCTCCAAAATGCCATATGAGTTATTAAAGACACAAACCATGTGTAAAGGATACGCTTTCTATTGTGAATCGCTCATTTTTATACACCCACAATTTTTAACAAAAGTAAATGGTTTAAAATTTTTGGAAAATCGGTGTTAGAATTGACAGTAGAAGGAGTTACAAAGGCAAAGACGCTATTCTATACCCGATTCTTAATTTAGCTCTCTAACTTTACCTTAGAGAGGTAAATTCAAAAAAAATTTTGTTTAATTTCAAAGCCGCCTTACGGGGAAATGGACCATTCCAAGATGACACGCAGGATAGGTCCCACGGGGCAGAGACAGGTCGTTGATCGGTTTTTTTATTTGAAAGTGACATATCACTATAACATGGCGTTGTCATTGGAGGTTACCAATTGCCACCGATTAGACACACTTTGACATGTCACAGGATTAATCCAAAAGGACATGTCACCTAACTGACGTGAAGGGATATATCACCGAATTAACCCAAAAGGAACCACTATAGAATGAATCACATTTAGTGACATGTGACCCAAATATAAAAAAAGAATAACTGACACAGATCGAGTCCCATTATATACTAAAACCCATTTTAACCAATTTTTAACCTACTTTTAGAAGAAGACAACTTTAGATAGAAAAACGATATAACGTAGTTGAAGCTATATCATAATTTAGACTCTTATGTTTTTTTCTGGTATTTGGAAAAATTTGCATTTTTTGCCTTGTTTATGTTTTTGCAATTTTTGGCAGAGATTTGTCTACAAAATTATTAATCTTTAATGTGTGTAGAAGGCGTTAAAGTATGAAATTTTATTATTTTCAATACCACAGGGGGGCGCATCTAATTAAAAAAAATGGTTACTGGGAAACCGACCAATCTTTCTATTGAATCTCAAAAACAAATTTGTACGCTATCGGTAAGCGATTAAAAATGGGTTAATGTAAAACTTTTACAAATATAGAACAGTTTCCAAAGAGTAGTCTTAAGTTTGGGGTTTTCTATTACATACTTATCCAGTTAACTGATGTGTCCTCGTTTCACCAGTCACGGAGACTGCCCTTTAAGTATAAATGACACTGATTAAATCACAGCAATGGTTAATTATGCCAGTCATCTGACAAGTTCTGCTTTAACAAGTCACGGGATAGGTACCTTGAGGACAATTGAGTGGTATGTCCTCGTTTCACCAGCCACGGGATAGGTATTTTGAGGGCAATTGAGTGTATGTCATCGTTGCACCAGTCAAGAGACTAGTCATTTAAGTATAACTGATACTGCTTAACACACAGCAATGGTAAATTATACCAATCCTGTGGCAAGTCTTGCTTTAACCAGTCACGGGATAGGTATTTTGAGGGCAATTGACACCTCATTCCCAGTAGGGCGTTTATAGAAAATGTAATTGTGTTTCTGCTTAGTTAAAAAAAAATTTATTCTGGATTAAAATGGTTTTCAATCGGTACTTTACCAGTTTGGCCTGCCGATTCTGATTCTTTACTTAAAATTACAAAAATCCTTAGGTTTTATAAGCTATTACGGTACGATTCTGAAATATATTAATGCAAAAACTAACTACATTGTTCACACTGTGTGAATGACACATAAAAGTGGAGCGTTTAAGTTAAACGTTTCGAACAATTTTGAACAAAAATTTAACGAAAATTTCCAAAAAGTACCCAGGTAGAAAAATACAAACAGCAAATTTTGTTGGCGCAGTCTTGGGATTTTATTTTTTTGGTATTATCCCAGTACATTTAATAACAAATTTAGTAGTTTGCAAGTACTTTACTGTCCTCTTAGTGTACATCACAGATTTTTAATGTATTCTTTCGAAACTTCACAAGAAAAGAATGGCCAGTCTCTCTTACATAAATAATTGTGTTTGGAACAAATTTTGCTTACACCAATAGGTAATAAGTTACATGGATAAGAAAGTACACCTGTTTGGCAAAAATGTCAAATTTTGATTCACTCTAACTCAGAAACCTTTTTACCGATCTTGTTGAAAATTTGTTTCTAAACCTTGGTGCAAATTTCATCCAAATCGGAAGACATCGATCTCAAAAGTTGGTCACTTGACATTAAAATCCCATATATATATTAGGGTGTCCCTTCAAAATAGATTCGTCACTACACCCCCAGTTTTATTTGAGATGGTCCCAAATGGAAGAAATCAATTTTTTTTTTTTGGAAAACGTTAACCCGTGCCGAAAGTTGGACGAAAATGGCCCATTTTGGAAAAAAGTGTATTATTATCAAAAAAATTTATTTCTTCCATTTGGGACCATTTCCAATAAAACTGGGGGCTGTAATGAACGAAAATCGGCAAACCGTTATTTTAAGGGACATCCTAATATATATATGTATGTGTTACTCATACTTTCGAGGGCACAGCAAAAAATGTGCCCAAACTATGCGGTATATTAGTCTAGAATGTCATCAAAGTATTCAGTAGACCTATGAAGAGTTTGAGGACAGTACCCAAAGTCAGAAAATATCTCCAAACTATACTGCGGATCGAAAATTGATCGCGAGTGTATGAGCAATGGATATATATTGAACTGTCCCTTATTTGAAAAGTTGTTCCGAATCCCGCTTTTGTGAGATTTCTGGAAAAACTAATCCAGAAAATTTGAGCTAAATCGAAGAATTTTTTAGGTAACCCAGGCCCTTCACAATTTTGTACTACGATCTACAAGGTGAAAAAATTACTTATTTTGCATTTTTTGAAAATATTTTTTGAAAACACTATCTCTTAAATAACTGTGTTTCTGGAAATGGCAACATAATCTAGACTAAATTACCTTTCTATCAAGGCATACAAATCCAAAATCGGTTGGAAAATATTCAAGTAATTGCAATTCGCCCAGACCATTGTAGGGTTAAAATGGGATAAAATATGAAAATCGTAAAGAATTAAATATTTTTTTACAAAACTTACAATGTTATACTATATTTTCATTTCCAAGATCTATAATTATTCAGATATAAATTTTTATTTCTCTAGGATTATGCTAACCTAGTCACAGGTATGGCCTCTAATTTTAAGTTTTTTTAAAATTTAATTCATCAAATTATAAAAAATGGGCTACGGAATAGTTCCACTAAAAATTACACATATCCCACTTTTAGCTTAGTACTGACGGCGTTTTAAATTTGAAAATTTTAGAGAAAAATGTGATTTTGGCCAATAATTTAGGTAATAGTATTAATTTTTGTTTTTTTAGCTAACTGTAACAAAATCACTGAAATTTTAGATTTTTCCTGAAAGTATATCAAAATGTTGTGTTATTTCTTACGGAATTTGGTGAAAGTTGTCCAAATAACTCTGTTAACAACAAATTTTATATATAGTAATTAGAAATTAGCCCTTACGGACCATTACAGTTAAAATTATCCCAATTTTTAAAATGGAAAAAACTACCATTTGACATGAAAAACGACGTTAAAAGCTTTAATTAGGCATTATCAAAAAAAAAAAAAAATCAAAGTTAAAAGTGTCAAAACCACCCAATTTTTTAATGTGAAATAACGCTGGTTGGCTCAAAAACGTATATATAATAAATAAATTATTATTTAAAATAAAGGAAATCCAAATTAGCCCCTTTTAAGGTGAAGAAATTTGGCTTAGGTACATGTTAGCGGGCATAATTCCAAAAAAAATGCTTTTTTGTATTAACTGTTAAGTTAAGTAATAAGCCCCTGAGGATACTCAATTTGAAGGAAATTTCCACCCGATTTAAAAAGTAAAGTTTTTTTCCTCTTTACCCCCAAAGAAGCAAACATTTCTTTCTTAATTCAAGAAGAAGTCATATATTAATTTATGAGCTACGCCCGATGTGTAAATCTGTCATTACTACACTAATAGAAAAAAGTCCGTAAGAAATTTAGTTAAAACTACTAAAAATTAGTTAAAAATGATGCTGCAGAAAAAACTGCTAAATTAGCAGATTATTTTTGCTATATATTAGTAATATAGGAACAGCAGAAATAAAACTGTTAAATATACAGAATTTTAGTTATATTTGAGCTAAATTTTTGTAAATGGAGAATAGCAAATAAACCTGATAAAATCAGCAAAAAATTTTGATAAATTATTAGTAGCCTAAAAAACACCAAAAAATATAAAATTTTCGAAGTTCTTTTTTCGATTTTTTTTAAATGCAAATAAAAATTGAGCCTGTTGAAAACATCAGTTTACAATTTTTCAACAAATATTTCTGCCGATTTTAGCAGAATAGACTGCTATTTGCATTCAACTAAATTTAGCATAAAAATAGCAAAAATTTTTTAGATTTAACAGTTTATTTTTGCTATTTTTAGTATACAAATATTTAGCAAAATTTTCTGCAGATTTTACAGTAAAATTTGCTATTTTTAATTAACTAAAAGTTAGCCTAAATATAACTAAAATTCTATAAATTTAACAGTTTTAATTTTGTTATTCTCATTTTACTGGTATTTACTAAAAAAAATCTGCTAATTTTAGCAGTTTTTCTGCAGCATCATTTTTAACTAATTTTTAGTAACTTTTTCTGCTATTTTTACAGATTCATTTCTATGAGTGTACCAATTGTTTCTGAGATAATTCACAATTTCATAAGTGAACTTACAATTATTTCGTTCACTGTAATTATAACAATATTTTACCAAAAGCAAAATCAAACAACTTTAGTTTAGATATTCTGCGCTATACAAGCTTAATTAATATTTTAAAAATATTTAAATTGATTATTTAAGTTACCTTTATGTGGCATATCCTCTAATGTTGGCAATCGATCAATCATTGAGCCAGACCAAGGTGTTACCACTGCTCCTAGAGCCGGAGTTGATTGTAATGCAAACATTTAAATTAATTAAATATTAACAGGACTTCTAACTTATATATATCTTAATTTTGAGGGAATGCTTTATTAAATTTAGTATTTTGTAATATTAAATTTGTGACATTCAGGAATAGCTTGATTATTTACAGCTGCAAAGATAAGAAAATTTTCAATTGATTAAATAGGGCAATAAAGCATAAACATACAGAAAAAACTAAAAACGAATTTCAATTAAGAAGTGAATTAAATCAATTAATATTTTAATTGATTTTGAAATAAGAAAATTTTCAATTGATTAAACAGGGCAATAAAGTATAAACCCTGTGGGAAAAGGAGCAGGTCACCGGACATGTCACGTGACCGGTTCTTGGGGACGAGGACCAGTCCTTTATACGAAAAGGATCGGTAATTTTTACATGGGCTTGTCCTAGGTGGGGGTCAATTGCCCCTTGTGACGTGTCACAGGACCAAAGTAAAAGAATCTGTCACAGATCTGACGCAAAAGAACCTGTCACATGGCTGACACAAAAGAACCCGTCACAAGACTAACGAACAAGATCTGCAATTATTAATTACTAGGGCAAAGAATTTCGTACACTTAAAAATAGAAAATATGTGCCTACAAAATGAGGTTAAAAATTACAAATATGCATTAAAAACAACAAAGACATGCACTAAAATTAATATACATTAAACCTGAGTGTCGATTTTAAGCTTGAAAATCAAAAAAATGCTACTTTAAATGAAAAATATAAACAAATATTCTTTCAAAAGCACAAAGTATACATGAAAAAGGCACAAAATATACATTTGAAGTTAAAAAATGCAATTACAAATCGATGGCATTTAAATTCGTTATTACCCAGCAAAAAAAAGTGAGGAAAAGAAGTAGTTAAAGTACTGCAACTGCCCAGTAAAAATAAATGGAATGACTTCTAAATGAATAATTTCCTTCATTACATCACAAAGAATTACTCTCTTAGCAATGGGTTTTTAACTACATCTAAAGCTGCAATAAATATATGCTAGTCAGAAGTTCTTTTTCGGGAGTGATAAAAAGTTAATATCTTGTATGGGGGTTGCATACGAACGTACTGGCACAAAAATCAGAGGGTTGCGGTATTATTTTTTTTAAAAAATAACACTTTATATATTTTTCCAATTTGTTATATATTTTTGTTAATAAAAAATGAAAGAAATGAAGATAACAATTTACTGAACAAGACTGCTAAAAGTCAGCTATCATGTATAAGAAGCGATAGCACAAGCCAATGTTAAATTCATTGGCGAAAAACCCGAAAAAGAACAACTCCCTATTCAACAGTTGCAGTGCTTTAACTACTTCTTTTTCTCACTTTTTTTGCTGGGTGTTGAATAGGGAATTGTTCTTTTTCGGCTTTTTCACCAATGAATTTAACATTGGCTTGTCATTGAAAGGAAGTTGTTCTTTTTAAAAACAAATGATGTATATTTGAACCAATGGAAAGGAAGTTTTTTTCACTTCTTTTTAATTTAATTTAAAAAAAAATCATCATGCAGCATGTGGGGTTTGAACCCACACTTGTTGGCATTTCAAGCAGACGCTCTACCCCCTGTGCTATCGCTTCTTATACATGATAGCTGAATTTTAGCAGTCTTGTTCAGTAAATTGTGATTATCTTCATTTTCTTATTTTTTAAGTAAAAAAAATAACAAAAATATTAACATATTGGAAAAATATATAAAGTTGTTTTTTTTAAAGTGCTATTTTTTGTAAAAAATAATACACTCATAGAAAGAAATAAAGCTATAAAAATATGAGAAGAAGTTAGTAAAAATTAATGACCTTGCAAAAAAACTGGAGATTTTTTTTTTTTTTGCTAAATACCCAGCAAAAATAAATGGAATGACTTCTAAATCAATCACTTCCTTCATTGCATCACAAAGAATTACTCCCCTAGGAAGGAGTTTTAAACTATATCTAAAACTGCAATAAATATATGCTAGTCGGAAGTTCTTTTTGGCGTTGCGCAAAATGGCCCCAAGAAATATGACCCCAATCTTAAAATCAAATTTATTCCAGTTTTTTGGGGCAAAACTTCATTATGAAAATTAACCCCAAATATATAATGCAAAATGACCCCAACCAAAGGAAAATAGCCCCAAAATGAATTTTGAGGCATATTTTCATTTATTACTTTGAGGCTTTTTTTCATCGTGCAAAATAGCCCCAATTTGAAGAAATGCAAAATGGGGTCATTTTTATATTTGAACTGAAAAATTTGCCTCAAAATATTCAAAGCGAAAAAATACATTACTGTTTTTGCAGCATCCGACGATGTTATAAAATTTAATAAATAGCGAATGGTTTGTCATGACATTGCCTCTTATAGCGCCCCGATCATTTCCCTAACGGACATTATCCCTATTTTAATTTTGGGGGTTGAGGCCGAAAAATGATAGGACACAAGCCCCATAAAAAAATTGGGTTAAATACTGATTACAAAACGGCCATACTCCCCATGTTAGGAGATTATTGTTAGGGAGATTGTGAAACCTCGCATGTAATTTTGGTTTAATTTGTTATTTTCTTTAACAATTTTACAAGTTTTGAGAAAAATAAAGAAAAAAGATTGAACTTCTATAAAAAAAATTTACACGTTAATTAAATAAAAATTTGTTCAGGAAAGGTTGAGTTAAAGGCGCCGCAGGTGAAAATTTGTTTAAAAATCGCGCGATTTTTAAAACAAATTTTCATTTCCCAGCTAAAAATCGACATATATGGATCCATACAGGTTGAATGTATGTTCATGCATGGCCATAAACATGCATTCATGACCACACATGCTTACATAAATCCCCATATATGAATCATATATGACCATACGTGTGCATTAACGAAATTTGAGGTAATATGACACGCATGAACATACATGAGCACGCATGAACATGCATGCAACGGACGATATTAAAAGAGTTTTCTAAAAAATTCAGAAAGCAGTTTTAAGGAAAACACTATTTGGGATATTTCGATAAAAAAAACAATGTTTTTTCCAGACAGATTGCATTCAGCTCACAGTTCAGAAAAGTATGGTTTATACTACGTTCACATTACGATTGTTAAACACGTTTATGTAAAAGTTAAACATATCAGTTCACACTTAAAAATGAAGTGTTTAAGTTAAACATCTCGAACAGCTGTTCCTTAACAATTGTAAAAAAAACAAAAATTTAACAAAATTTCCCAAACAGTTTTTTTTTTCCTCGCCCGGAGGCAATAATTAATAATTTTTGGCATTATGCAACGTTATAATTGTTATAAAAGGTGAAATGACATTATCCGCCCCAGTCAGAAACAAGATTTTTCAATTTTTAGTTAAGGGACAACTTCATAGCTGTTTTTAGATTTTTCGTTCACCGGAAGCAAAGTTTAATTAATTGCTTTGTTCATCTATCACTTTAATAAGAAAAAAACACATTTTAACTGGTTTTTATTTAAATTTAGTTTATTTTATTCAAGTTTAATTTTTCTTGTTGTGTTTTCTTCTGCTTCAAACTTGTCATTCAACACCAATTGATATCAAACTTATCGTGATTAACAACGTGTTTAAAAATTAAACACGATAATTGAGCGTGTTTAAGGGTAGAAAAAATGTCTGTAAAACATCTTATTTAAACATGTTTAACGCTTAAACACGTCAAATCGAGTTAAACACGTATATGTGAACGCCGCATTACCTAGTCCCCGTGTCAGATATTTTTCGGTACTTAAATTTTCTGAAGTACTTAAGTGTACTCACCGGTACTCCTCACTGCACATACAAGAGTTCAGCAACAGTTGTAAAACAATCTGATCAATGACTTGGTTACTAAACGCCTACACAATACGTAACATATTATTAGAAAAACTTTTCGTAATTAGACATATAATCTTTCGATCAAAATTGTTTTAATCAATCAAAACCCCGAACAATTGATAACTCCAATATTTGTACCACTTGAATATCCGGGCTCAGTCCTATTTTCACCTATCACGGGACAGGTACGTTCAGACCGGTACTCTTTTCACCACTAATAGGACCAGTACTTTGAGACAAGTCCTGTTTTCACTGGTTACGAGACAGGTCACTAGGTAGGTACTTTCAGGCCAGTCCTGTTTTCATCGGTTACGAGACAGGTCACAGGATGGTTCCTTTCAAACCGGTCCTGCTTCTACTGGTCACGGGACAGATGCTCACATTACGACTGACCCCTGTTTTCCCACAGGGAACATACTGAAAAAACTAAAAACGGAATTCAATAAAGAAATGGATTAAATCAACTAATATTTTAATTGATCTTGCACCTATCTCGCAAATGAAAATATTAATTACTAGGCCAACTAAAACGAACCCAGAGCATGATTTTTATTTGAAAAGATAGAACAGTTAGATTAAATACAAGTTTTGATTTTAAAACCATAAGAATTTTAAGCTATATTTGTTAGAGTTTTTCTTAATTCATCAAAGTTTGCTTGTTTTTGCTTATTTTATAAATAATGGCTTATTTTTGCTATTTTCTTTAAAAATTAAGCTTTTTATGCGAAAATAGACCATATTTTTGCTTTTTTCATAAGATTGGTAGTTTTAAAAATTATTTTAAGTCGACATAAATTTTTTTATTTAAAATTAATTTTTTTAAATTTATTTTAAATTAAAACTTTTTTGTGAAAATAAACTTTTTATTTTTCTAACCTAAATTGTAATAGTACGAATATGTCAACGACGATTTCCTTAGGCAAGAATGAAATCCGGATAGGGCCATGCCTTCAACAGATTATTTTTTCACAATTTGTTAAAGTTTTGGGATTTTACCCATTTGATTCTTTAATACATTTAATGTATTTCCCGATGAAAATGAATTTAAGGATGTCACAACTTTGTCTGATTCCTGAAGTTCCAAGGAATGTAGCATTGTATTAAATAAAAAATTAGAATTTTATGAGGATTTTAATGAAGAAATAATGAAGTTTATCTGTTTATTTTACTGTTTTTCCGAGCTTTTTTTAAGGGCTTAAAAATTTCCTTTAGAGCTTTTTTTGGTTGCCATATTAATTACTAAAAATTTTATACGTTTTAAAAAAAAGTTAATACAAAAATCTGTTAACCGCGTGCTGATTCAAGTGAACTAATTTTTTTGATATTTTGTCTTAAAATTTAGGACTAAACTAATATAGTACAGGATTAAACGCTTCTCGAATTTTGATTTCAAAATGAGAAAACTCTAAAAGATACTAGCATTTTTCATTTAAAATTTTGAAAATTCCATTAGAAATTCAGTTCTGCGAGTTTAATTAAAAAATTCGGGAAAATTGCAGGTTATGGGGTTTCGGCAAAAAAATATAAAAAAAATATGACCCCCTCTAAGAATTAAAAAAGAAAACAAGCGAAATTAAATTTGGGAGGGACTCGACGCCGGGAGGCCCGTGGGGGGCAAAAACGAGGGGACATAGCAGCATGTAAGTGTGGGCCCTCAAATTAAAGGGAATTGTCTCACGATTCCAAAAATGATATTTTTTTATATCCATAAAACGTAGCCCTAACTAGAGCCATTTTTCGACCAATAGGGGGGGGGGGGGGTGGTCGAAAAAAGTTAAATATTAATATGAACGAAAATGGTACTCAAATGATAGGAAATTTTCTAACGGTTTGAAAAATTAGGTTTTTTTACTAATCCGTTGGAGGTGAATCGAATTAGAGGCATTTTGTTAAATTTTAGACTTTCGCAAAATTAAAAAAATCTAAAATCACATTATTTTAGTTTTGGTAAAACCCTTTTGTTGTTTATTTTGAAAATTTGGAACACAAAAGGCAGTTGGAAGTGGAAATGACAAAAGGAGTCAACTTTTTATTGATGAGAAATGCAATTTCAGAACTGATATAGTTGAATTTTTTTGACGAAACCCCATAAACTGCAGTTTAGCCAAAAATTCAAAATAAAATTTAAACTTTTTTGCCCTCACTATCAAAAAGTATTTTATTTTTAAAGTCGACTTTATTTTTAAACATGCGGTTTTGTTCATTTTGTGTATCAAAATCCTAAAGAAATATTTACATTTTCAAACATTTTGATTGGCTGAAAATAAATTAACCAATCAGAATGCCCCAAAAATAAACTACGTCAAAGCATACTGCCACCCAAAATTTTACTAAAGTCGACTTTAACAAAAATATACATTTCGAAAATTTTAAAAATTTTCAATTAACATCGTTATTTTTTATTAGAAAATGCGAAATTTTAAAATTTAGATCTTTTAACTACATTTCTCCACAAACTTTAATTATTTTATAATCAGTTTTATAAACGAATTTGTTAAAATGTCTATTGAAGTTTTTTAAATGACGACTCGTTAAATGAAAATTAAAATAAATAAAAAATGTATTTTCATCTATTTATGCATAACAGATTTTTATTCTTTTACTTTATCCTTTTTGCTCTTATTTTTTCTCTCCTTTTTCCCTTTTTTTCCTTTTACCCTTATTTTTCTTTTTTGATTATGATGAGGAGGTGGGGAATTTCTTAATTTAATTATAATTTATATTGATTCAATTTTGATTCGACTGGGTTATTTGTTTTATTGTTTGATTCGCGAACTATAAAATCAATTGAATAACATATCAATTTAATAAAGTAGGTAATTTTTCAATCAATAAAAACAGTTTTTCGAATCGGTTCGCTCAAAATTGAATCTTATTTAAGAATTGAATTTTGAAAAGTTCGCCTTATAAATCATTCATACTGAACCCAAAACTAGTAGTCAAATCCTATAAAAATTTCAAATCGAAAATTTAAAAAAACGAAAACTTCTAGTTTTGGGTTCAGTATGAATGAGGCTGTAGATGCATTTAGTGTAGGACAAAAAACGGGCCAGTCGATAATCCAGACGAGATTATAAAACGTACTGTAATATTTGTAATATTTGTGACTCGTAATACACTTTTAAATATATTTTTAGCAAGTTTTGTTACCGTGTGTTTCGGTAACGGTTAAGGTAACGGTATTTATGAATGTTTCGGTAATTGTATACCATTACATTCAACAGCAATACCGGTGCGTACCGCTATTATAAATTATTGTACTTTAATCTTTTCATTACCGACTTTTTGTTTCGGATGTATCGTTATTTTGACTTCAGATTCTTGTTAAGAGTCCTCAAATTAGAAAAAAAATATGTAACATATTTTGCCCCCCCCCCCCGCCATCCTATCCACCAAAAATTACGTTCGAAAATCGAAACGTTCGAGTAGCCAAAAATCCTTTGTTTGGTTTTCTTCTCGTCATAAAATGAAGCTATATGCCAAATTTCAATCATCTATCTTCATTAGTTTAGGAGAAACACCAAAACCCCTTTTCACTGAGATTATGATATATTCAAAAAATTAGACTCAATTAACAAATATCGCGAGCATATGCTATATTGAACTGCTTATACATATAAAAAATGATTAATGATTTTTATTTAAAGTCCAAAATCCTAATAAACCGATTTTCAAAAAGTATAAAGTTTTTTTTTTCACTATTAAATTTCGTATGTTCTTTTAAGGATGTGTACACTGTAGTATACAAGGGTAGTGAAAGAGTTAAAAGCTTATAAAAACATTGCAAATTTTTAATTTGAAGTCTTAAAAATACAGACTATAAGCTTTAAATTCAATAAGTTAAATTATTATCTATAAGTTTTTTTATAAAACAAAGCTCAGTAAAAAAGTTACACAATTTTTTTATATAAATTAATAAATACCGGTAAATTACCAGTAACCCAAAAATATCGGTATCGGTAACAATAATGGTATTTGGAATTTGTTTTTAGAGATATTGATAACGGTATTCAGTTTGAAACGGTATTTTAGCGATAACAGTAACCAACTTTGCCTTTTAGTGATCTAAACTAAAGTGATGTCGATTGTATACTTAAGCAATAAATTTTGTTAAAAAAAATTGTCCTAAATTAATTAATATTTAGGACAAAAATCGTTCTTATTTAACACATGTACAACTACAAAACTGGCCCTTAACCATCTAATGCCGAAGGCCGTTAAAAAGCGGTCTTCAGATCTTAAGTAGTTTTGAGGTAAATACTAACTTTTTATAAAAACAACTGTATTAGATCGATATAAAACCAGAGACCCAAAATAACTGTTATAATTCTAAAAAAGTCACCACCCAAATTTATTTAATTATAATATTTCAATAATGCATATATTTTATAAATCATATTGCACAAAAAAATCACAAAGTTTGGCAAAGATTTTAATTTTTTCAATTTTTATATTTTACTCTATAAATTTCTGTTGTTTTTTTGATTTTTATTTTAAAACTTTTTATAAAAATTACAGAATGATTTTTTGAAAAAATTAAGCACTAACTTTTATATTTGATAATAAAATAAAAAATTGAAAATTGACCTAAATCGAATGCCGGAAGTTGCTGGAATATACATATTTACTCACTTTAAATCACTATTCAATCTTTTATTAACACTAGTTGACATCATCAGGATATTATAATTGTTGAAGTCATTGGTTCTATGGCTATTGATTTATATTCTTAACTGTTATTTTTTGATAAAGAAAAAAACTCACAAAATAACTTTTATTATTTTTGAAAAAATAAAAATCGTATTTGGATTGTTTTTGTTTGAATTAAAAATAAAAATCAAACAGAGCAAATAAACAGAAAATTAAAAATACTGAAACAAGAAATAATTGTAAAACAATAAGTTTTTTGAATAAAAGTTATAACTGTTACGTCCCTGTATAAAACATAAATTTCTTCTTTTTTTACCTTCAAATTTTTTATGTATAATGAACGATTTTCAAGCGAGAAGGATGTAAAATCAAATCTTCGTAAATTTGAAAAAAAATTAAGTTTTGAAAACAGAAACAGATATTAAAAAAATCATCAAAAATATATTTATGCCCTGGTATACATTATAGATAATAAAACAACTAGCTTAGAGTCTCTACTTGCGAAATTAGTTGTTAGTTTTGCTCCAGGATTGACAGGTTATAGACAGGACACGTTTTACGAATATCTTTCTAACTCAAAAACTAGCTGATAGATTTCTTCGAAATAAGGCACAGCTCGTACACACAAAAAAACCAAAGGTTATATTGCCCAAAAATATAGGCTGATATCACCTATTTTCAAAGGCAACATAGAGTTTGCTATGTCTTACGTCAATATTACCATAAAATTTAATTTGACTTTTAAGTTAGAAAAATCACCTATAATTATTATTAAATTAACTAAGTATAATTGGTGTTTTACCAAGTTAAACTTAGGTGAAATATTGACAATTTTACTTTGATAAAAAAATAAAGCCCCGCAAATAATATAATTTTTAATTAAATATAAATTTATTAAAGAAATATATAAAAACACATTCAAATTTCACAATTGATTTCATTATGCAAATAAAAGATATGAAATTAAAAAAACCGTACTTAAAAAATTGCAAAATAATCGCGCAATGCGAAAAAAGGCTTTATGGTACAAAAATTAATTAAAAAACTTAATCAGCGATTTACAGCCTGCAAACAAATTTATTGATGAAAAGATTTTCCTTTTTGAAATTTTTTATCGACTTTTTTCGCAACTGACCGCCAAACTTTATTGTATGAAATTGATATTACAGTCCCTAGATTATAAATTAAAAAAACCGCACTTAAAAAATTGTAAAATAATAGCGGAACGCTAAAAAAGGCTTTATGGTAGAAAAAATTTATTATAACACACAACCATATCATACTGCACAAGAAAATAATGATGCAAACGTTTTTCATTTTCGAAAAAAATTTTTACCGATTTTCTTTGCAAACTAAGCACCAAACTTTGGTGTATGAAATTGGTATTATAGTCCTTAGTTTATGAATTTAAAAAAACTACACTTAAAAAATTGCAAAATAATCGCGGATCGCGAAAAAAGGATTTATGGTACAAAAAATGAAATGAAAATGAAACAAATATATTGATCCAAAAATTTTCCTTTTTGCATAGTTTGCAAAAAAAAAAATCGCGAAAATTTTTTTTACAAAATTGATAATTTGCTATTTAGGGTTTTTAATTTAATTTTTGTACCATTAAATCTTTTTTTGACTTCCGCTATTATTTTACAATTTCTTCAGTGTAGTTTTTTAAAATTTATGATCTAAGGACTATAATACCAATTTCATGCGAAAAAGTTTGGCGGCTAGTTGCAAAAAAAATCGCGAAAATATTGCCAAAAATAAAATTTTTCCATCAATATATTTGTTTGCATTTTTTGTACCATAAAAACTTTTTTCGCGTTTCGCGATTATTTTGCAATTTTTTAAGTGTAGTTTTTTTAAATTCATAAACTAAAGAGTATTAGTATTTTTTTTTTTTTTTTTTTTAATTCATAATCTAGGGACTTTAGTACCAATTTCACACACCAAAGTTTGGTGCTTAGTGTGCAAAAAAAAATCGGGGAAAAAAATTTTACGAAATGTTAAATTAAAACAGAATGTTAATCGCTGATTGCGTTTTTTAATAAAATTTTTTTATCATAACGTCTTTTCGCGTTCCGTCATTATTTTGCAGTTTGTTAAATGCGGTTTTTTTAAATTTGTAAATAAATAACTTGTAAACAAAAAAATGGGGAAAAATAAAATTTGCAAAAAGGATAATTTTCATATCAGTATATTTGTTTGCAGAATGTTAACCGCTGATTAAGCATTTTAATTAATTTTTTGAACCATTAAGCCTTTTTTAGCTTTCCGCCATTTTGCAATTTTTTAAGTGTGGATTTCTTAAATTCATAATCTAGGGATTATATTACCATTCTGCACTTTGATTAATCGGATGTGAAGAAATCTTATTGATGGGTATAATGACAACACGTTGTTGTAATTGGCGTTTTTGTAAAATTTTCTTACTGGTTACATCGTCGCCCTTAACGCGACTACAAAGCTAGAAAATAGAATTAAGCGGGTTTTAACAATGAAAAAAGGGAATAATGTGATCGACTTGCTTTAGCTCAATATCCAATTCGGCTTCATTTGTTTTCAGCTCACCCCCACTTTCATTGTCAATTTGATGCTGCAGGACTTTGGTTATATTCTTAATTTGTCCCCGTTCGTATCATTATCGATGATATTTTGTTTATTGGCCTGAATTCGTATCGTTAACGAAAAAATAATAAAAATTTATTTAAGTCTTGACGTTCAATATTTCAAAACAATTTTTCGAAGAGGCACCTATTTACAACAGTAAAAATTACATTGCAAATAGGCAAAATTTTATAGTAAAATAACCTATCGGCATAGGTAATAAAACTATTTTCTTTATATTCATACAAAAATAGGCTACCTATGCCAGTCAAGGCAATGTAACCTGCAACATTGTTTTGTATGTACCCAAGTAAAAAAAATTATATGGAGCCATATGAAGTTATATTTAATTATATATAATCTTTTATGTAATTAGATATAATTATATCCGAAAAATTAGAACATCTTATTGTATCGAATTGTATACAATTTGGTACAATTTGATACAATTTTATGCAATTGTATCCGAATTTTGTCCTCATCCTCATCATCAAATTATATCTTTTTGTATAAAATTATTTAAAATGTTATAAAAGTGGACATAGTTTGATACAATCAGTGGCGGTTTCAGCTTTCGAGTTTGGGGGGGGGGGGGGGATTTAAAAATTTTGTTTATTACTCATACGTCAAGTATAATCCATAGGGTTCCCATATCAGTCGAAACATTTATAATTAACCACCTGTTAACCTATTTTTGCCCACTAATTGTTCCACCGAGAATTTTGTGACTATCTTTGTGTGAAAAAAATACATGTTACATTTTACAAAATTCGAAATTCGGTTTAGACAGAAATTGAGTCACTTTTCGGAAGTAACGAAAACGTTTTGTATGTAATTGTTTTAGATCAAACTATTATGGGCGAAAACTAAGAATTAATTTTTTTCTAAAATTTGACTTAAGTAAAAAATTTTTAAACAAAATTTCTTATATAAGTTGCATTTAAGACAAAAAACGTTTTTAGTTCTGATTATCAAAATATTCCTTTTACTAAATGGGGTTAAAAAAATTATAGTTTTATTTTTTAAATAGGTAGTAATATTACTGAACCCAGAAAACAGATTCGGTGCTGACAACCCCATTTGTTGCCAATCGAATGGTTCAGTTGCATCAAATGAATTTTTCGGATGTGGCTACCGAATTATTCTTGATACAACTGAAATTCTGTTGCCATAGTCAAATTAGTTCTGTCTTAATTGGTTTTCTGTTGCCACAACTGAAAAATTCGGCTACCACAACCGAACCATGCGATTGGCTACAAATGCGTTTATCAGAACTGAATCTGTTTTCTGGGTGTAATTGAAGGTTTTCATCTCTCACCACCTTTTATCTGTCCTCTATCTTCTTCCCAAAGAAGGTAGCATATTAATTAATGTAACAAATTCCTTGAGTTTTTCTTCTCTTTAAAAAAATAAAAAAGTAAGTATATCTGAACCTTCAGCACTACACTAAGAGAATTACCTGCATGATAACAATAAATTTGTGCATAAACCCAATGAAGTTTCACTGGAACTCGACCTTTGAAACTTTTCATTGAATTAAGTGTTGTGACAAATATCATTTTAATTATTTAAACTTTCCTATATTCAATCAAAAAGTTTCATTAAATCTTGATTCATAAAATATATAAATTAAAGAAATTTTTCATTTACTTTGTGAATAAAACTTCATTGGCTTACTGCAAAATTTCAAAAAAAAATACTCGTTCAGTAAAATTCCCTCTGTATATTTTTCTTAGTATATATATTGGGAAAGTATTTGCCGAATAGTATCTTATAACGTGTGAAATTTTAAGATTATAGGGATTTACTTTTATAAAAAATATTTCAGATTCTGAAGACTGTTTCATAATGAAATCTACAATTACAATTTCTTTAAAAAATTTTAGGATTCTCAAAGCAATTTATTACAATAACTTTAAGATTTTGAGAAATTCATCCTTATAGAAATATTACTCGAATAGTGAGGACTCTTCTGTAGAAAACCACTTAGATTTCCAGGATATTTATTTTACAGAACTCGTTTAATTCTGGGAACTTTGCCGTACGGGAAATCCTCCTGAATCTTTTTTTTTATTTATTTATTATTTTATTAGCTTATAATTATAAATTACAAGATAATATATAAAATAAGAGCAATAGCTACTTTGGCCTTCAGCTCCACTAAATATTATATCTTAAGATATAGTTTAACAATTTTGTTTATATATGGTAATACATATTCGTTGATTTTAAAAAGTTTATTATTCTTTTGATATTTACAGGAGATGGGTTTGATAAAGCCTCTATTGGGTCATTACCATCAAAGCATGAATGTCTTTGGTTTTTAAATTTAGGGCAATATAAAAGGAAGTGAGATGGATTTGTTAACTGGGATATACATGTACAAAACTGGGGAGTAGAAAGATTCATTAGATGTCCGTGGGTTAGTCTGGAATGTCCAAGCCTAAGTCGTTCAAACTTTATATGTCCATTCTGCTGCATCCAAAATTATCGTTCTTTAAGAACGAGCGTATGTCCATCATAAAAGGATTCGAAGTTTTGTACCACGTTGTGGTGATATTAAATAGATCGGTTCTATAATTTACAGTGTAATTTTTTAAAATATAATTCTTCCAATCCGAGTGGTTATAATTCGGTGTTGAAATAAGTGGTGCTTTGATGGCCGACCTGGCAACCAGATCGGCAAATTCATTGCCACGGATACCACAGTGCCCAGGTACCCAAATTAATATGATATCGGGATGTCTACTAATCAGCAAGTTCCTGATCTCGTTAATATAGTGATTATAGCTGTTAATATTTCCGAGAGATTGAAGAGAGGAAAGGGAGTCCGAACAAATGGCAAATTTTCCCTTTTTCCGGAATATATGTCTAACTGCCTCGTAGATAGCTATTAGTTCTGCAGAGTATATTGTAGTAAACCCCGGTAAGATGGAGGATTTTATCACCCTATTCTCAGTGGTAACACTGAAAGAAATTGAGCCATCAAATTTTGAGCCATCTGTGAAAAGGAAGGTGAAGTCATGTAATCTATTTTTTAATTCACTAAATAATAATTGGTACTGTTCTGCGCCACTTATGGATTTAGTAAAATCATGAATGGATGTATTAATCGTATCCCTTCCAAGAAGCCATGGAGGTTGTTGTTTCGTACTAGTTCTTACTATTTCCATAGGAAGTTCTAAGCTCTTACAGATTTCGATAGCGCGATATATGGTAGACGGTAGCTTAGGCCTTCTCCTAGAATTTACACATTTTTTTACCAATGGTAAAATAGGTGTGTCTAAGCTAAATAACAAAGATTTTAATAGCTTTGCGGTTAAAACTTTAGTCTGAGTTTCCAAGGTCAAAATATTTGACTCAAAAAGCATATTCCTAATTGGCGATGATCTAAACGCTCCTAGTGCAAATCTAATCGCTGCATTGACTATACTCTTTATTTTGCGTAATTGTGAGTTTGGAGAGTGCCCGTAAATTTCCAATGAATAATTAATTTTCGATAGAATGATAGATTTGATAACGGAAATAATAGTATATGTATTGCAGTTCAGTTTCGGGTTCGATAAACATTTTATGATCCTCAAACGATTTGATAAGGAGGATGCTATGAATTGAATGTGGTGGTTCCACCTGTACCCTTTATTTATGTGTAACCCTAGTATTCTTAATGATTCTACTTGAGTAAGAGTTGTTGGAGAAGAGTTTATTGTGCAATTACAGTTTTTCTTTCGGCATAAATGAATGAACTTACATTTAGAAATAGAAAGAATTGCTCCCGATATAGACGACCATTCGTTTATTTCCTCAAATAACCGATTTAAATTAATTAACGGGTTTTTTTCCTTATTAGACTTTACAATCAGGTTGAAATCGTCCGCATATGCAATGAAATCGAGCTCCCTTTGTAAAGATATGATTGCACATAACCTATTGTAAGCAATCAAAAAAAGCATGACTGATAGTG
Source organism: Leucophora obtusa (assembly GCA_949987735.1). Lineage (NCBI taxonomy): Eukaryota > Metazoa > Arthropoda > Insecta > Diptera > Anthomyiidae > Leucophora > Leucophora obtusa. The sequence goes on from OX465300.1 coordinate 16,738,183, forward strand.
GGGAACCCTGTGGGATCCTGAATCTTAAAATAGATATTCCTATATAAAAATCCTCTATTAATTAATGGAGTTTCGCTGGAATTCGTCCATTGAATTTTTAATTGATTTAGGGCGAGTAACTTATTTCCAACATAACCAAGGTTAAACATTAACTAGAGAAAGTGGTTCGTGTTTCATGTGAAACAACTATTACGCTCCACAAAAGGAATATAATTTTTCACAATAATCAATGGGTTTATTTTTTTGTCTTTGGTAAACAATATTTTGTATTAAAATTGTGTACCTAAACATTAGAGAAGCTCTAAAATATTTGAATAACAAATCGAAATTTTAATATAAATTTTCTTGATTCTTTTATATGAAAAAACTGTTTTAACTTTTAAAAGAAACGCTGTTTTTCATCTAAGAAAAACTTTAACTTTCATGTAAAGTTTGGTTCAAATTTCGATCTTTTTTTATATTTTGAGGCATTTTTAGTGGTTTTGCAATTTTTATACAAAATATTGTTTATTAAATTATCTAGTTTTGTAAAATTTAAAATTGTAAAAATACTAACAGAACTAAAAAATTACAATTTTTTTATTCCTGGAAAATCTTACATACAAATACATTATTATACTCAAATGAAAACTTAATCTCCGTAGATTTCAAGACCATAAATAATTTTTAACATTTTATATTTAAATTTTACTTCATTGTGTTTTTAGCGAAAATATAGTTAAAATGTTGGTTTTCAATTTTTATTTAATACTGAATTTAGACTGAGCAAAAACCAGATGGTTTTTGTACAAAACTAAATTACAAAAGCCCATTCATTTACACTGAATTTTTAGTTTTTCTTTGTCACATCACTTTTTTATTAAGCACTTTTCTTTATGTTTTTATGGTTAAATTAAATTAAAAAAATTATTAACACTTTTAAAAATGTATAACAACACACAATATTAAAATAAAACTGAAATATTTAAAAAAATTAAAAAATGTATTTTTGACACTTGCTTTAATTCTATATTCGTTGTAAGAGGGTGTATCGAAAATTAGTTATAAAAGAAATCGGGTGTATCAAAAATACAAATTTCAGATGTTTTTACTTGGTTTTTGGCAAAAACCAGGTAGAATCTGGTTTTCAGTTTGTATGAAAATTGTATGGAAAAACTAAATTAATTTTATAGTTTTCGGCTCAAAACCTAATAATTCCCAAACACTATTAGTTTTTGCGTAGTCTAAATATACTATAAAAATAAAAATTGTTTTTTCGACCTTTTTAATTGATAAATTGGAAATTTATTAATTTTAGTTCGAGGCCAATTTCCTTATTATGAATTAACATAATAAGTTCTTTTTTTAAGCAAAAACTCTGTGAAGTATTTGTCAGGAGAATATCCTTATGAAGACAAATAGCAGTTTTTGGAAAAAGTGCTTATTATATTAATTCATAATAAGGAAATTAGCCTCGAACTAGAATTAATAAATTTCCAATTTATCAATTAAAAAGGTCGAAAAAATAATTTTTATTTTTATAGTATATTTAGACTGGGCAAAAACTAGTAGCTGTGGTCATATATAATATGATCTAAAGTATAAGGTCAATTTTTAGATATAATTGTATCCATGCGCGGTTTCAATTGGGGGGGGGGATTTCCCATTCCCCCCCCCCCACCTTGTTTTTGCCCAGTCTAAATATACTATAAAAATAAAAATTATTTTTTCGACCTTTTTAATTGATAAATTGGAAATTTATTAATTCTAGTTCGAGCTAACAATATACAAAAATTATTTTTTTAAATAAAAAAGATATGCAATATCTGGAGATCAGACCTGGGGATTTCAATTACAATTGCAAATAAATGTAATTGAAATTAAAAAAAAACTCAATTACATTTCATGTAACTGTAATGGAAAATTTTCAATTACAAGTAATTGTAATTGAAAGTGATTTCAATTACAAATTTCAATTACATTTAGAATTAAAGTGTTTTTTGTTAAAATTTTGTAGAAAAAACTGACTGGGATAGGTTGGATAGGCGTGGATAAGTATAAAAATAATACGTCATGTTGGGCTGACCCATCACTTGTGCTTTTTGTCATTATTTCTTTTTCGAAAAAATGTAATTGTAATTGACATTTTTTCAATTACAATTATATGTAATGTATAATTGAAAATTTTCAATTACAAATTACTTGTAATTGTTTTTTTTTAATTACAATTACAAATAATATATGATTGTAATTGAATTTTTTTCAATTACAATTACATGTAATTGTGTAATTGCATGTGTAATTTATTTCCAAATATAATGATTAATCCAAAGGTCTGCTGGAGATCCTATTATTTCGATAAATATTCCATTACTTTTATCCAGATTTACCATGACAGTGCATTAAACATGAACAAAATGTTCTTTATTTTTAGTAATTTTAAAATAAAGTTAACAAGACTAAAATTTTAAAGTTAATAGGATTATGTTATACAACCAAGGTATAAGAAAAATAGTAAAAAAATAGTAAAATATTACAAAATAGTAAAAATTACTAAAAATATATGATGCAAAAAATAAACTCACACACGAATCATGCACGGGTTATATATTCTTATTCACGCTCACGCACGAATCAAGTACGAATTATATATTCTCAGAATCACGCACGAATCACTTGAGTATAGTAATTATTACTCACGATCACGTGTGAATAACGTGACTCACGAACATTTATAGTCACGCGCCAATCCCTAGTAATTACTAAATCTAAAACTAGTTCAAAATCATTGTTGACATAGAACCACATATAATATAATACGGTTTTATATGAACCTCCCAGTGTAGAAAATCATTACCAGATATGTGGTTATGTAACTACATACTTGGTAATGGTAACTAGTTACTTTTGTTATTACATTTCTTATTACCTTTATATGGCGATGTCGCGAAAAATAATGAGTTATGGTTACACACGCATACGAAAAATCAAAAAATATATCGTTACCTATGTGCTTACCAGTACTGACAAAAATAATGAGTCTAAAAATAGATTTTCAAAAAAATAAATTATATAAAAAAATATTTTTTATTGTATTTTTTTTTTTAATAAAATTTTCTGGTGCGGGAATCGAACCTGGGTCTACAGATTGCCAGTCAATAGCTCTACCATCTGAGCTATATCGACATGTAATATTTAATAGATAAAATTATAATTGACCTGCTGCACACAAATAAGCTTACTCGCCAACATACAAAAAATCAAAAAATATGTGGTTACATATATCCTTACAAGTGTTTAAAAAATATTGAGTCTAAAAATAGATTTCAAAAAATTTTCAAAAAAATCTAGAAAATTATTTTCTATTTGAAATATTGATAAAAATAAGTCATTATTAGTAACTCATATTATATGTTTTAAAATAATGCAGGAGGTAGGTGGGTGTCATTACTGGTAGTCCAAAAAGTAATGATATGTCATTACCGCTTCTACACTGGGCTTATATATTTTTATATAAAATCACTTGAAATAATTGCTTATGTGGGATGATATATAATTATAGATGACTTTATAAAGAACGTTATATTGTTGTATATTAAAGAAATCATGAAATATTGTAGATATGGAACCATATTAAGTTATATATGGGTTCTTATTCGTTAATATATAATCATATTTAAAACAAATTATGAAATATTTCTCCACCCAAGTAAAAAAGTTTTGATATAGTCATATATTATCATATACAATTTTGTATAATTATATATTGGAACATATATACTAAGATATACTTATATACAATTTTACGAAATTATATCCTAAATATATAAATATATCTTGTTATATATTGCACAATATATAGCGCAACATATTACAATATCCAATTATATATAGACCTGTATATATTTACATATGCCTCATATAATTAAGTGTAATTGTATCGAATTATATACCATTACATCTAGTTGGATATGATTATATTATATTTGATACATTTGGATGAGGACAAAATCCGGATAAAATTGTATCAAACCATATCTTAGTCCATCAAATTAGATCTAATTGTGTCAAATTAGATATAATATGACCATAATATGATCTAATTTGATACAATTATATGTTCTCCTTTTTCGGATGTAATTATATATAATATCAAAACTCATATAATTTTTTTTAGTAGGGCACATATAGTTTTATATTATTATGTATAGTGTCATACTAAATTATATATAAACGTATATGTAATTATATCTGTAATATGTTACTTTATGTACATATATAGCACATGCAATTATATGTAGGCCAGTATGTAATAATAAAATCACATATGTTTGTTTCCATATTAAAACCTTTGAGGAAAAAATATCTAACGTATGACTATATAAAAGTATATCTGCTTGAATTTAAAAGCATATGTGGCCGTATGTAACTATAAGTTACTATATGCAATTACATAAAATAATATATGGTTATATCAAAACTTTTTTACTCGGGTAGTTAATAAATAGAAAGAAAAACTAATGCGGTCAAAATGTATTGATGTTTATAGCCAAATTCGACAAATTTCGCAATTTTCAAAAAGCGAAAATCGCTGTAACTTCTGAAATATCAACACTAGATTAACAATTTTCTTTATATAATTTTATTTTACACTCAAAAAAATAAGTTAGTAGAAAAATTAGTAAAACATCTTGTATATCAAGTACACTAGTTTTCAGCAACATTTTTGGTGAAATTGTGTTTTCAGCAAAAATTATGGTTATATTTTTTTAGCACGAAACTAATTTTGAACCAACGTTTTACTAATTTATTTTGCTACCAAAATTCTGCTGATAAACACATTTATAGTGCGGACAATAACCAGACAAACAAAATGTAGATGTCACAGATCTAGTGCGGACAAAGAAAATGGCACTAAAGCACAACTTATCTATGACATAAAAAATACAACCGTGAACGATTTTTGTACATATATGTCTTTCATACATAAAACAAAAGGATGCCAAAAGAATACATAAAAGTATAACACAATAAAATAAAATATAATTTAAATTATAAACAAAATAAAATATTTAAATTTAATTATGATAAAATGTGAATGTATAAAAAAAATATTTATAAATAATAATTAAGTAAACTACAAGGACAGACATTGTTTTCAGTCATGTGGCTGGTTTTTTGTGTTCCCTTTCGCTTTTTTAAGAAAAACATTTTAATAATATAAAATCGTTTTTTGTTATTTAGAATTGTCTACTAATGTGGAAGTCTGGACATTTTTATATTTTACGAAGTTTTATAAATAATGTTCAAAAGTATCACAAAAACACACTTTCTAGACTTAAAATTTCAGCAAATAAATTAACTAAAGTATAATTTCTCAACAAATTTGTTTGAGTTTTTTTTTTGTCTACTAGTATTTAGCAAAAAGTTGTATTGATTTTAGCAAGAATTTTTCCATTTGCAATTGACTAAGTGTTAGCAAAACTTTTGCTGAAATTACTATTTCTTGTGGGAAAAATCAGCTCGCTAACTTTCAGCCAACACCTTTTGCTGAAATTACCAACTTTCTTGCAAGCAAAATTTACTGACACAGCAACATTTTTTGCTGACTTTACTGACTTTTTATTTGAGTGTAGTATAGCTAAATTTTTTTAATGAGAATTTGATCGAGATCTGAGGACTTTCTATACCCAAAAAAGTTTAAACAAAATTCAATGACGAAGAATTTAATTATAAAATGTTAAAAATTATTTATGGTCTAAAATCTATGGAGGTTAAGCTTTCGGTTGAGTATAATAATGTATGTTTATATACGAAGACTTTTCCAGGATTCAAAAAGTTATAATTTTTTCGTTCAGTAATCATTTTTACATTTTGCAAAACTAGATACTATAATGAACAATATTTTGTATGGAAACAGCAAAACCACAGGAAATGCCTCTAAATATTAAAAAAAAAATCGAAATTTCAACAAACTTTACATGAAAGTTAAAGTTTTTTCATGAAAAACTCTATTTTAACAGTTAACAACAATTTTGCATATAAAATAATCATTAAAATTTAGGTTAAAATTTTGATTTGAGAACATATCCAATGGGTCATATGAATAAAACTTAGGAATTACTTCTAAGTAATAACTTTGGGCTTAGGAATGACTTTTAACACCAAATTTACCCATTGGCTTGTAGAATAGCATACAATATAAACCAAAATTAAAAAATAAAATTTCTAGTCTACTCGCAAGCAGACTAGAATCGTGAAGTAATTGCTTAAAAACTGAATATCCCAGCAAAACCAGGTAAAGGGAAATTGAATAAGAAACCAAAAATTGTAAGTACTTACACTTTGGTCCCATGACACAATAGCATTAGGAAGCAAATAGTTGCCTAAGTTGTACCGGTATAGGCTAAAATAAGTGTTTACGCAGGAAGTACTGAAATAAGCTGTTACTTGCAATATTAAATTCACTAGTTAGCTAAAATAAATATATACCTGTATGGAGTGAAATAAGTCGTTACACATTAGTACATATTTCATTGGTTACATATAGGGAATAAAATAAGACGTTACCTGTAATGACTTTGTTTAAAAGTACACCGATACGAGCAATGTAATTAGATTATAAATTTTTATTAAATCGTTCTTTCGCATAATAAGTAGTTATATAATGCAATACCAATAACTTTTTATATTTGCCTTTATTAATAGGTTAGGGTTTATAACAAAAGATAAGTAATATATTATTTTAAATCCTCCAAAAAAGTAGTAACATATCCCTATATCGGTAAGTTATTATTTCATACCTCCCACAAAAGTACTGATGTATTTTTTTTTTTTAAGGATTCTTTTATTAATTCATATATAAAGTATGTACATTAAATAGTGCCTCAGCATCCAATGGACTTTATTGAGGCGAGTTGGCAATATGATTTTAAAAACTAATTATAATATACATTAAAAAATTAAAAAAAATATTTAAAAAAAAAAGAAAATAGGGGAAAAAGGAAAAAAAATAAGAATAGGAAATGGGAAAATATTTACAGTGAGATTTATTTAATTCAAGCTATTTTATACAAATTAAATCACATAAGAAGCATTTCTAAGCTTTGAAGTAAATATTCTTTTACTTCCTTCTTAAAAATCAAAATTCGTTCAATACTTTTTAAATTTTGTGGAAGATTATTATATTCTAAGGCGCCCATGTGTTTAACTCTTTGCTTTGTCTTTTCCAATCTACACCTCGCTACTCTCAAATTCATATTGTTTTTTGTATTAAACACTGTTTGATTTCTGGAAAATGTTATGGTATGATAACCAATATTACGCAGTGACTTAAAGACATGTAGCAGTAATTGCATTTTATATAATCCATATATAGGTAGAATTGTGACTGATGCATCTTTGTAAAGAGATAATGTTGAGTGTGTAAGCGGCAGATTAAAAACAGTTTTTAACGTCCTATTTTGAAGTATTTGTAAAGATTTAAACTCGTTACTTTTCTTAAATCCATATATTATCGGTAGATAATTTAAATGACTGTGGATCAGGGCTTGGTAGATAAGCAATTTTGTTTTTTTATTGAATTTATGCTTGAATTTATAAATTAGACCAATACCGGACACAATTTTTGATTTCAAATGTTGTATATGTATATCCCATGACAAATTATTTTTCAGGTACACGCCAAGATACCTTATCGAAAAGGTTTCAAAGACTTCTTTACCATCTACAAAAATACTAAAGCTTTGGTCATCTGATAAATATGGCCTGAATCTCAATAATTTGGTTTTTTCAGCATTTAAAATTAGTTTGATTAATCTTACAAATTCTGATATTAACGCTGCATCACGTTCCATGTGCGCCTTCAAAACTGTCTCGTATTGATATGGGTAAAAAAGGCATATGTAGTCCGCATACAAAAATAAATTTCCAAATAACCCAAGATTCATAATATCATTGATGTAAATCGTAAAGAGTAATGGACCCAAGAAACATAAAGTATTATTATTACGTATTAGTTTATTATTCAGTTAATTATACCCTACACCACTATGTGGTCAGGGTATCATAAGTTTGTGCTGATGTTTGTAACACCAAAAAATATTGGTCGTAGACCCACCTTATAGTATAACGATCGGTTCAGAATTTTTTTTTATTATACCCTACACCACTATGTGGTCAGGGTATTATAAGTTTGTGCTGATGTTTGTAACACCAAAAAATATTGGTCGTAGACCCACCTTATAGTATACCGATCGGTTCAGAATTTTTTTTTATTTCGATTTAAAGATGTCCGTCTGTCCGTCCGTCCGTCTGTCTGTCTGTCCATGCAATCTTGTGCGCACTCTACAGGTCGCAACTATTAAGATATTTTGATGAAATTTGGTACGCAGACCTATGTTGGCCCAAGGACGAACAAGTTTGATTTTTTTGAACATCGGTCCATGTTTAGACCTAGTGCCCATATAAGGATCCTACCAAAATTATACTGTTTATATGCTGCAGGTCGTAAATATTAAGATATTTTGATGAAATTTGGTACACAGACCTATATTGGCCCAATAATGCAGCCTATTGATTTTGGTGAACATCGGTCCATGTTTAGACCTAGTGCCCATATAAGGGTCCTACCAAAATTATACTGTTTACACGCTGCAGGTCGTAAATATTAAGATATTTTGACGAAATTTGGTACACAGACCTATATTGGCCCAGTAACGCAGCCTATTGATTTTGGTGAACATCGGTCCATGTTTAGACCTAGTGCCCATATAAGGGTCCTACCAAAATTATACTGTTTATATGCTGCAGGTCGTAAATATTAAGATATTTTGATGAAATTTGGTACACAGACCTATATTGGCCCAATAATGCAGCCTATTGATTTTGGTGAACATCGGTCCATGTTTCGACCTAGTGCCCATATAAGGGTCCTATCAAAATTATACTGTTTATACGCTGCAGGTCGTAAATATTAAGATATTTTGATGAAATTTGGTACACAGACCTACATTGGGCCAATAACGCAGCCTATTGATTTTGGTGAACATCGGTCCATGTTTAGACCTAGTGCCCATATAAGGGTCCTACCAAAATTATAATATTTATACGCTGCAGGTCGCAAATATTAAGATATTTTGATGAAATTTGATACACAGACCTATATTGCCCCAATAACGCAGCCTATTGATTTTGGTGAACATCGGTATATGTTTAGACCTAGTGCCCATATAAGGGTCCTACCAAAATTATACTGTTTATACGCTGCAGGTCGCAAATATTAAGATATTTTGATGAAATTTGGTACATAGACCTATGTTGGCCCAAGGACGAAGCCTATTGATTTTGGTGAACATCGGTCCATGTTTAGAACTAGTGCCCATATAAGGGTCCCCCCAAAATTGGCTTGGTTACAAACTGCAGGTCGCAAATATTAAGCTATTTTAATGAAATTTGGTGCGTTGACTCACATTATAGAAAATTTTGACATAAGCCCCATTTTAACCCATTCGAATTTCAGATCCAAAAAATACACCAGACTGGTGTAGGGTATTGTATAGTCGGCATGCCCGACTTTAACCTTTTTACTCGTTTTTATATATAGAAGTTTTATTTTGTGTATTTATTTGCTTAATTCAAAATTTAAAATGTTCACAATGGTGTTACTTGTTTATCATTGCACATGCTATCCCTTTTACAATTTTCCGAAGTTAATAGTAAAAAGAGAAAGAGAAGTTAATAGTAGACAGAGGCAGAAAATTTTATAAATAGAACGCAAAAACATCTGTAAGCGCCTAAAGGTTTTAAAACTTGTTTAATATTACAACCAGAGTAAGAAAATATACTCTAACGAACCGTACTTTAGGGTTGCGTACCGCACATCGCAAACACAGTACACAAGCATATTGGTTGCGTAGAAAACACATACGCTATTCTCTCCAATTACTGTTTGTGTTTATACACACAACCCCAATTCGGTACACTACGGGTGTGAATATGTGTTGAAAGTACAGTACGCAATCGTAGCGTTTGCGTTCATTAGACAATAGTAGCGTACCGCATTCGGTTTGTGTACAAAAACACAACCGCTAAAACGATAGATATGTCATGTGGTCCTTAGCCGTACCTACACTCATAATAATCCATGTTTAAAAATACGAAAATATTTTTCGTAAATATTTTTTCGTACAATATACAAACCTTTGGTTTATATCACAAATATTTTGTATACAACAAATTTCATAAATTTACAAATTTCGTAAATAATACAAACACGATTTTGTAAATTATTTTTAGTATAAAGTACAAAAAAATTGTAATACTACAAAATGTTTGTACTAAGTTGATGGTAAAAAATTGATTAAATTTAAGAATTTCGTAAATTATACAAATAAAGTTTAATGAAAAAATGTTTGTATAATGTACAAAAATATCGTAATATTACCAAATACCAAAATTTTTTTTATTTAACGATTTCGTTTTTATATTTTACAAATATTTTAGATTTATTCATTAATATTTTTTGTAGAATAAACAAAATTATTTTGAATTTTTACAAAATATTTATATATTTACAAAACTTTTTTGCACGTTTACAACATTTCGTAAAATATAGTAAACATCTGTCATTAATTCTCATTTGGTCATTTAACGAAATAGTGTAAACAACAAAGTTTTTTTTTGCTTAAAAAATCTCGAATTTTGTGCCAAAAAAGCATTATTTTCGAAAAGTTTTGCTTTACTTCTTCAATTGAATATGTTCCATTGATTTCAAGTGCTAAAGATGGTTTGTGCGGTTCAGAAGTGGTGATTTTGACACGGAAGACAAAGGCCGCACAGGTCAGCTAAAAAAGTTTGAAGATATGAATTGGAGGCATTTCTCGATGAAGATTGTTGTTAAACTCAAAAAGAACTTGCAAAATCATTCGGAGTTTCTCAAGCAGCAATTTCAAATCGTTTGCAAGCAGCAGGGAAATGGGTACCACAAGCAAGAAAATGGGTATCACACGATTTGAAGCCGAGAGACGTTGAAAGACGATTTGCATGTCCGAAATGCTTCTTGAACGCCATAAAAAGAAGTCATTTTTGCATCGAATCATTACTGACGATGAAAAATGGATCCATTACGACAACCCGAAACGTAAGAAATCGTATGTGAAGCATGGCAGAAGGGTCTCATCTATTATGAGCTACTGAAATCGGGCCAGGCGATCACAAGGGACCTGTACCGTCTGGCCCGGGTATCCGAAATTGGCTGGATTAGTTCTTGGCCTCAAAAAATGAGCAGTTGTTTTGGCGAGGAATAAAAAATAAAATAAAATGAACCAAATTTTTCGTTTATTTTACCTATGGATTATTATGAGTGTACTCTACCCTACACGTTGTGTACAGTTTATTTTCCTACTCTGATTACAACTAAAAATGGCTTATAACCATAAAAGAAAATTTAATTTCTAACGCATTTTCTAAGTTCTTATCCAAGTTATATATTTATGTGCTAATTCATAAAAAAAATTTATTTGGTATTTGAAGCTTGCTATAGTTAAAGTAGATATTTCGCTTAATAAAGAGTTATTATAAATCCTGATTCATAATCGTATTTTAACTATAAATTAATTTTTCGATTTGATACTGGCAACACTATTGTTTATTTTCTCTCTTCTCTCAAATAAGTCGTAAGTGATTTACAAATTTAGTAAACGATTGACTCGGTAATCGGAAGTGAAAATGTAGTTCCTCAAATTAAAGAACTAATGATGTGCTAAGATAAATTTAAAAGCCATTAAAAATATTTTTTTTTATTTATAAAGCAAATCAATGGAAATGTGTGTAAGAAAGTAATTTTTTAGAACATATTATTCAAAGCATACAAAAGTAATCGAATTTCGAATAATGTTTTGACAGTCTGTACATCACTATTGTTTTGTTTTTCTTTTTAATTTAATTTTTACATTTTTTGGAAATTTTTTCGAAAATGGTCATTGGCTACGCAATTGTTGTAGTTTTTTTTAGTTTGATGGATGCAAGTTGTTGGAAGCCACACATTCTAGGGATACGATGGCATTAATAAATCATTTCATGCCTGAAAATGAAATAATTAACAATTAAATGGTGGCTTCCTCACTCCAAACTTTATAAAAGGTTTAAAGTTAGTGAGTACCAACTATAAACCTTTATTACTTTCTTCATTATTAAGCAAATATTAATACTGTTCTTCACAAATTAGCTTAAAATCCTGCAATAAGACTGTTGTAAAAGTTTATTAATTAGACCATTAAAGTGTAATTTGATTTCTAGGTGATTTCAATTTTTAAAAATTTTAGTTTTTGTGATATGGGGTATATTTTTTTTACTCATTTTTTGCCAAGCATGGAGTCCGTGCGAATTTTCTGACAAAACTTCGTAGAAGGATACACTGATAGAATTTTCGTTCATAGCATTAATGAATCGATTTCATTAAAATGGAGTCATTGATTTAATGAAAAAATTCATTAACTGAATGAAAATTCATTGTTGTTATGAATTTTTTCATTAGATTTTTTTATTATTTTTTCATAATTTCATTAAAAAAATTCATTAAATTAATGAAAATTTCATAAAGAAAAAATTAACTTATAAAATTGATTTCATTTACAATTTTACCTCTTTTTGGTTTTCCCTATACACAGAACCAATTTTGTCCATAAATAGTATGAATTGCTTTCTTTGATTTCAATTTATATTATGTATGAACAAATTCATTCAATTTAGGAATACTTTTATTATTTTCCCATTTTTTAAAATATTTGAATAACAAGTTAGTTTGAAATAAAGAAAATGTCAACAAAAATTTATATTTCGTTTCTAAAAGAGGAAAAGTTCACAAAAGTGGGATAAATTGCAAAATTCTTACGTAATAGGGTAAAAAGGTATGTGCATTTCTGCGTTATATTCGTATACATACATTTAGAAAAGTATTTGGTATATTATATGCAACATCTTTTTTAGATTGCCCTTAATTTGCAATTCGTCCATTTGACTCAATTAAATTGTGTCCATTTGCCCCATTTGGCCTCCCTGAATAATATCGATTTAAGTGGACAGTTATATGACCTCCAAATTTTCAACTGGAGTAGACAAATTTTGGATAAAATCTGTATGTGCCCTCTTCTCTCCAGAGTGTTTTATACCTACCGATTGTCCACTTCCTGGGATGAAAATATTTAATAAACCGATCTTGGATATGCGTACTTGAAAGAGCAAGACTGCAGTTTTTTAAATATATTTTGTTTATGTTTAATTTTTGTTTTTAATTAATAAATAAAAATGCATATTTTGCGAAACAAGACATTATTTTGCATAATATAGCAAGGATTTGTTAGTATTAGTGGATATTTAATTGACTAATGAAGAAAATAGCATAAATTTATAAAAAAAATCAGTATAATTTTTTTCATAATATATATGAATAAATTCATACATTGTATGAACAAGTTTTGGGAAAAAATTATAATGTTAGATTCATACATATTATGAAAAAATTTATTACATGTATGAATTATTTTTTTCTGTGTACACTCCATTTCATAACTATAGCCGCACTATAAAAGGTTCTAAATAATTTAGACATATAAAAGACCTTATAACTGAAAGTTACATCTAAAAGACATATATTTCCACAAAAAAAATAAATTTTTTAACGTAGATTAATTTAAATCGCCATTTTTATTTTTACTAGTGTTTCATAACTATAGCCGCACTTTCAGAAAAATGAATTTAGAAGTTAAAAGCATTTGAGTAAAAAATTAAATAAAATAATTTAATGTTAGGTAAAGTCGACCTGATTTTATTTAATACCAAAAATTTTAATTTAATACCAAAAAAAACACATGAAACTTTCATAATGTTTATCTTGAAATTAATGAAAAAAAATTCATATATTCTATGAAACTTTCATTAGATCAATGAATCCATTCATTAAAATTGATTTAATGAAACATGTTTCATTAATCCAATGAAACCGTTCTTTGGGGACTTTTCAATGAAAAAATTCATTGTATTAATGAACAAATTCATTAATACTATGTACAAAATTCTATCAGTGTAGGTAGACGTGTCTTTAAAGATATGTTGGTAAAAAATGAGTTAAACAATGTAAATACTGTGTCTCATAGTTTTGTTATTTGATTTTAACAGTAAAATTATATTTTTTACACTTTTCGGACACATTCTTAATTTATTTGGCCGGTTTCCTTGTTCGATATTGGTTTTAAAAGGTTTTATTACAATTTTATAGATTATCATAAAGCTTAAATATTAGAACTAAATTACATCATTATTATTTTGATTTCCAATAGAGTGCGCCATTCCAATATGATCTTAGACTAATTTCAAAGCGCAAAAATAATTTCAAGTCCGAAGGTTCCAACGCGAACTGAAAGTAAAATTCCAGAGGATTTTACTAAGTTAGCTCGGTTTTTTATTTTATGGCCTCTTGAAATACCCAAGAATTTTGAACATTTTTAGAGTTAGGAACTCTCTCGCGTTTATGACTAAGTTAAATTTCAACTGCTCTTTTCGGTTATTTTATTTTATTCGGAATTATCAATCAAACTACTGACATAATATTTATAATCTTATACTGATAGAAAAATTCTGAAAAATCAAAAAAAAAGGTACTCAAATTAGTTAAAAGGGGCCCTGCACAGAAAGCTTTTAAAATTAGTAAATCCTTTTTGATACATATTAGTAAGATAAGTACAGCAAAAATGTAACTGTTAAATATTCGAAATTTTTGTAACATTTTAGTTAAATTTCATTTAATTGAATTGCAAATTTACCTTGCTAATATTGGCTAAAAAATATTTCTGAATATTAGTAGACAAAAAGCAGTAAAGAAATTGTTATATATTCAAAAGGTAATTTGTCTTTAAATTTAATTGAGCTGAATACAAATAACGGTCTCTCCTGCTATAATAAACCGAAATATTTGCTAGAAAATAGTAGACTGCTTTCTGCAGTGTAGATTTTTATTCGCATTAAGAAAATAAAATAAAAATAAAATGAAAATTTAAAATACTTCCTGTAAATTTTTTGCTGATTTTAGCAGTGTAAATTGTCGTTTTCGATTAACTAAAATATAGCTGAAAAAATTAAAAAATTTATCGAATGAACGAGCGAACTACATAACACACTAGTTCAAAAATAAAATAGATTAAAATGAATTGTGAACTGCGTATAATGCCAAATTTTAGTAATTTTTATTCCGATTGTTTGTTTGTACAAAATGTTTTATTTTGTGTGAAAATTTCTGGGTGTCCTCACATTTTTATTCACAACTTGTATTTTTTTTTAAGATAGACTAGCACTAAGGGTTGCCCCCTACTTATGCGAGTGCATTGTGTTAGAATTAAGAAAATAGAAGAGATTACGAAAATTTTAACACCAAACTGCTAATAACAAACAATTTGAATAAAACCAACTGATAGTGTGTCTTATCAAATAAACACATGCTTCAAGAAGCCATTTAATTAAAATCAAAGCTAGATTTACAAAAACCTTTAAAGGTGTTGTTTTTTTACACTTAAAACAGTGTACTCTCATTTCGCGTTTGAAACATTGATGCTGACCGCGACGATCTTCTAAAACCGCAGAATCAATTTTTGTTAAATATACTGCAAGAAGCTTATTGGGACAAATCCGAATTTATATATTTATTTAATTTACAGTCACTTCCAGAATAAATTTGTTGTTTCTCCTAAAGTACGCTTTTTCATGGACAGTTAATAATTTTAATTTTAAAACAATTATGAAAAGCCAACATTATAATGCTTAACTTAGGAAGAAAAATTGTAAAATGTCGAATTATGCCAAATTATCACCCTATAGTAACAGTTTGTGCCGGAAGGAAACCTGTAATTTTTAAGGAAAACCAAAGGCTAGTTTATCAATTTTATGTTTATTTTAATAAATATGACGAAAACTATTAGTAGCAACAATAAAAAATAGCCACTTTTCAATTAAAAGGTGCGAAAAAAATTTATGTTTCCTATTTGCAGCCACATTTTATAAATTTTTTTTCAGTAAAAGCGAGGATTGCATTCTATATATTTTCTAACCTCTTTGATTATGCCTAGCACACATATCTATTCAAGATTAAAAAAAAACCCCATAAACAAAAATAGTTTCTATGGGCACCAAGTAGCTTAAAAATTGTTTATAAAAATGTTTCGCAATTGGATTTTGAGTCTATTTTATTTATGAAAACTTAAGAAACGTGGCCATTTGCTATTTGATTTCAACAAAAAATAAATATTTTTTATTACATTTTTTAAAAAACGTTGTTGATTTCGACGTATTTTGTTACGTTTCAAAATTTGTCAAATCATTTGGGGGGGCTCGAACCCACTAGCCCCCCCCTCCCTAGCTACGTACCTGAGTCCCTGATAGACCATTGAACTCCCATCCATCAAATATGGGAAAGATCTTAAGATATGTTCTTTTGAAATGTTTGTACATGTATTTTTACTTATGCTATTCAATTTCGTGTTTGTATGAATAAATAGTGTACAAAATCTTGTTTTTTTTATTTATTGCTAGAAGTAAAATCTAATGCGAATATTGGTTCCCATTAACCATTTTCCAGTTGTACGTAGTTGTTTTTTACAATCTTCTAGGATTGTGCAATTTTGACTAGCAAGTCGTTGGCAACAACTTTCTCCATAGTGGATTTTTAGATTTCAAATAAACATAGTTATGATCCACTACTTCATCCATTATGCGATAGTAAGGGTTATTTCACCTATGACATAGTTGAAAAAATAGTGATTAGCAAATATGTATTTTTTTGAGTGCACAATACAAGAAAAGTAATAGTCTTGAATTGATGAAATTGATTATTGAATGAGGGGTATGTATAGTTGATCTTTTATTTGGTATTGTGAAAAATTTATTGTGAAAAAAAATTTTCTAAACTAAAGAAGTTTTTCACGAAGTGACGGAAAAATTTCTTAAATCTTATGAAAAGTTTCATAACTCTTTTTAATGAAACTGTCATTGGGTGTATTAAATATTTATAAATAATATGAAATTAATGTTAACATTTTATGAAAAATTGCATTAAGTCAACGAAAAGTTTTAATGGAAGAATTCCAGGAAAACATCATTGATTCAATGTAGAAATTCATGGAGGGTTTTGTATACACTCATAGAAATAAATCTGTAAAAGTAGCAAAAAAAAACTAAAAATTTGTTAAAAATGCTGCTGTAGAAAAAACTGTTAAATTAGCAGATTTTTTTTTGCTAAATACTAGTAAAATGAAAACAGAAAATTTTAAACTGTTAAATTTACAGAATTTTAGTTATATTTAATTAACTTAATTAATTGAAAATGATAAATTTTACTGCAAAAGCTGCCGAAAATTTTGCCAAGTATTAGTACACTAAAAATAGCACAAACTGTTTATATCTATAAAATTTTTGTTATTTTTAAGCTAAATTTAGTTCAATGCAGATAGCAAGTGCGTCGTAAGGTCAATAATCAGATAAAAGCGTATTATTTTTATATATATTTTCCAAGGTTGGTTACCGTTATCGTTATAATACCGTTATCGCTAAAATACCGTTTCAAATTAAATACCGTTACCAATACTTCTAAAAAACTTTCAAATACCGTTTACCGTTACCGAAACATTCTTAAATACCGTTACCTTAACCGTTACGAAACAAACAAATTTCGATACCGCTACCGTTACCCTTACCGTTATTCTTTTCGGTAACCAACCTTGTTTAAAATACTTAAAGTTCTTTCTAATTGGCTTGGAAAAAACAAGCGTTTACGTTATTTTTGTATGGAATTATCAAAGGTTTCTCGCAGGCAGCAGAAGTCAGTGTAGAACATGTCGTTGTCAATTAATTTGATATCTCTAAAACTTTTGGAAGTTCTGATAAGTTATCCCACGATGAAAGAAATACACCTTCTTCTCCCTATAAATCAGCTCTAGATATTATTTTAACTTTACAACAGGAATTTTGTTGTAAAGTGATTCGTCTCCGAAATCATATCATTGCTCCAAGAAAGTAACATTTATTAAAAATTGATTTGCTTCTAATTTGAAAGTATTTGTTTCGTGGTAGGAAATTTTTTTAAAATAGCTGCAACTTTGCTTCCATATAACTCATCTTTTAACCGATATTTAACCCTTAAATGTATGGTGTAGCCATATGGCAACATACCGGTTTTTTAATTAAAAAAAAACCCACTTAATGCACAAAACTGCATTTTTGGGCATTAGGGGCCCCTTCTATACATAGTGTTCTTATAGTTTAGCGTAGAATTTTTAAACAGTTAGAGTAAAAATCTTGGTTTTGCCCTGTATATTTGTGAAAAATCTAAAGCACGTGTTTTCTTTACAAAAAGTGTAATATTCAAAAATATTTGTTTAAATATTTAAAGTGGTATTCTCGCAATAAAATTATATAAATTATAGTTTAAAGATTTTTTTTTTTCATACACGTTAAAATAATCACAATTTTTGTTATACATAGACTTTATAAAAAATAAAGAAATGAAATGAAATTTAGCTATTTGGCAAAAAACAAAAAAAAACAACTTCTTATTAAATAAACAAAAAATTATTATATACAGTTGAACCTCGGTTAACCGGGCCTCTATTAACCGGGTACATCTGTTAACCGGCATGCTGTGTGTTTGATTTTATACCTCTATTAACCGTGCTTTACCTCTATTATCCGTGCTTTATTTTAACTCTCTATTAACCGTGCTTTACCTCTATTATCCGTGCGGCATATACATACATGTAATATGTAGTTTTTTTCAATTTAAGTGAATGTGCAAAGAAATAAAATTCGGGGATTCCCATTTTTTGTTTTTATGTAATAAGTTTGTATCAAATTTCATTTTCATTCAGTCTGTAAGTGAAATTTGATCTCTTAACAGGTGTTTTTCTGAAAATGGCTCCATCAAAAAGTAAACTGACAAAAAGAGCAAGAAAAGTTCTTTCAATTAAAGAGAAAATAGAACTTATTAACGAATATCGCAAAAACACATCCGTTTATCTTTTATCTGAAAAATATGGTGTTGGCAAACAAACTATACGCGACTTAATAAAAAACGAAGAAAACATTCTGAAATATGGATCGGAAAGTGATTCAATTCACGGCTTAAAAAATAGACATACACTGAAAAAATCCGAAAATCCAAAGGTTGATTTTGCAACATATGAATGGTTTCGACAACAAAGATTTAAAGGATGTCCCATTACAGGTAAGATAACTCAAATCCAGACATTTTATGAACAGAAACTGAAAATTTGCTGCAATTTCTAGGCGAAATGATTACTGAGAAGGCAAAATATTTTCATGGTGAATTAACCATAAATTCCGAGTGTAAGTATTCATCTGGTTGGCTGGAAAAATTCAAAAATCGGCATGGAATTCGTAGGCTGAAATCAACAGGAGAAAAGGAGTGTGCTGATTATGTGTCTGCAACGATGTTTGTGGAAGACTTAAACGAATACATCAAAAATGAACAACTTACAACTGAACAAATTTATAATGCAGACGAAACCGGTCTATTTTGGAAGTGTTTGCCCCAGAATTCGTTGGCGAGTGGTGAAGAATATTCTATTGAGGGGTACAAAGAGTCCAAGGAAAGAATCACAGCTTTACTTTGTGCAAATGCAGCTGGGACTCACAAGTGTAAATTGATGATAATAGGAAAAAGTGCTAATCCACGATGTTTAAAAAATGTTGGATACCTTCCTGTAGTTTATAAGTCTAATAAGAGAGCTTGGGTAACACAAGAGCTATTTCTGGAGTGGTTTAACAAAAATTTTGTACCAGAGGTAAGAGAACATTTACAACGCATTGGTCTCGAAAAGAATTGCAAAGTTCTTTTGCTATTAGACAACTGTCCAGCACACCCGGATGTAAATGCAATGATATCTGATAATGTTACAGTAAAATATCTACCTCCAAATTGTACATCCTTGATTCAGCCTATGGACCAAGGAGCCATTCGGAGTTTCAAATGCCACTACCGTAAATTTATCGTGCAAAAACTTGTGGATTCTAATAGTCGACACGTATTTGTAAAATCTTTGAACATTAAGACAGCTATATGGACAGCAGCGATTTCTTGGGATTCTGTAACCCCACATGTTTTAAATAAAGTTTGGAATAACTTACTATCTCAAGATGATGAAACTGATTCAACATTTAGTGTTGAGATACAATCAGATGTATTAATACCACCTGGTTTTACAGCTGAAGATATCTCAAAGTGGATGGATTGCGATGTTGATGTCGCACGGTTTGCTATTGTATCTGATGATGAAATCGTTAACATGGCCAATCAAACACAAGAATATGAGCTTGAGTCAAATTCCGAGGAATCAGATGGAGGTAATACGGAAGAAACCCCCACATTAGCTGAAGCAATAGAGGCTAGTAGTGTTCTGTTAGGGTTCTTAGAAAACTATATTGGTCCAGGTATTTCAGAACCAGACAAAATACAATTGTATCGCATACAAAATCTTTTACTTAAGGAACAAATGAATTCTAAAAGACAAACTACTTTAAACGAATATTTTAAATGAATATTTTAAATGAATATAAAAATGTATTTATGTATATGAAAGTATGTATATTATTAAAATAATAAGATATCTGTATTTATAAGTACATATGTTAATAGATGCAAATTCACATGTTCTTTTTAAATATAAATAAAAATAATAAAATTTGTGAATATTTAAAAAAACCTCTTTCAACCGTGTTTTCGATTATCCGTGCTGAGCACGGTCCCGAGCAACCCGGTTAATCGAGGTACAACGTATAACAATGGTGGGCACGGATTTGTCCGCGAGGGCCTTATTGTGGTTTTTCAAAAATTATACAGGGCCGCACCATACAAAAAAAAAGGAAACTATAAATATGTAAGTAAAATGAAAGCGGATGGAAAAAAAAATTTTTTTCTTTTTTTTTAATACAAAAAAATTTTTCAATTCCATCTATCTAAAACTGGTTCCACAAGAACTCATTGCAAACTCAACTTTTTCAAAATTCTGTTTTGGTATTTTTGAATTACATAAGTAGAACTAAATAATATTGTAACCCTTTTTTTATAGATTTTGCATTGATCCGCGATATCGCGGAATCGGCCAACGAAAATTTGAAAACTGAGCAAGTTAACAGAGACCGAATATTATTCAAACAACAAAAACATGTATAAAAATTCATAGCCTTCTAGATTAGAATTTTTATTTAACAATTTCGTTGCGCATAGCAAAAAAAAATCCCTCCGTTTTAAAGAGCCCTACTAAAGGGCTAATTTTAACGATGATTACAAATTAAAGATTTAGTCAAATGAAATTAGTAGAAAAAATCAAAAAATCAGTAACCGATACAAAATTTTAATCAAACTTTAATTTAAAAATGATTTGCTGAAATTAGCAAAAAAAATTTACTGAATATTAGTATCATTCGAAGAAAAACCTCCGTCATATTTATAAAAAGCTTCATAAATGTGATGAAAAACAAAAATAAAACTTGACAAATATGATAAAGGTTTTTTTTAATGCAAAATGACATGTTTTTTTATATTTAAGAAATGATAGTTTCTCATGTATTTGTGAATGTCGACTGTTTCGTAAAAGAAGTTGAATTTATTTTAAAAGCATTAAAGGACAGTTTTATAGTCAGAATTAAGATCGATTTTTGTTTTAAATACTTCTCAAGTACACTCTAAAAAATGCATGTAATATTATTATAATAAAGGGTGCAAAGTTTCATGTAAAATTACAGAAAATGCGTAAGTTTAAGCACAATATGCTTGAAAATTTTATTTACATACTTTTGTCTACACATTTACATACTTAATATAGTAATTTGTTTGTTGAGGAACATGTTTATACGTTTATAAGCATAAATTCTTTATAATTACACACATTGTGCCTAAAATTATATATTATGCATAAAATGCGTAACTATACGTACTTTAATAAGCAATATCTAGAATGTCAAAATATAAATTAAAAATAAAAAACCAAACAAATTTTTAAAGCATTTTAACTAATTAGCAAATTTTCCGGCTTATAACTATCAAACAATAAATTTAAACATCAAAAGCTACTAATAGAACATGAAAATCTTTAATTCTAAATGCAGAACTGGATGAAAACAATATTGGTATTGAAATTAAAAGTGGGTAGATGCAGTTATGCAACTAAAATTTCTATTCAAATGTTATAATAATTTTGGGTGTGTTTTTTGCAGTTATTGAATAAAAACGCGGATATAAGTATTGAATAGATATTTATAAAACGTATTTCTTGCTCGTTTCTGGAAAAGCTTACAACGGTAGTCCCTATATTAAGCGTACGAAAGTTAAATAGGTTTGCATTCCACGAATTTTTAAAAACAATACAAAGGAAAAAATTTGTTTTTGCTATTGACTACAAACTCAGCAATTAAAGTTAAACCCATTAGAATTCCGTTAATATGAAGATTGCGACAAGTGCCGATTGTTTACAAATTAGGATATGGTTTAAATTTGCAGCTAAATATCATCCATATATACCCAGCAAAAAAAGTGGAAGTGATCTTAAGGAATCAATTTTTCAATGATTCCAAAGTATCATTAAGTTCTGATTTTCCGCTTCTAAAGCAGTTCTTTTTCACAACTTCCAAAAATGTGATTTTGAATGAAATTAAGTCTTTTCAAATCTATCTAACCACAGATATTTCCATAAAAATTTAACATTTATAACTATGGTTAAACACTTAACTTTAATTATTTTGAGACAATTTATCAGGTCCAAATGATTTGCTTAAATTTTTTACGAATAAAAATTAATTCCTTTTCACAAATTAAAAAGAACATCAAAAGGATCATAAAAGAAAACTTCCACCCTATGACAAGCCTATGTAAAATTCATTGGTTCCGATCCAAATTTTCACAATATCGAAATACAAATCACTGCTTCTTTTTCCCTTCTTTTGATGATTTTTTTTTGCTGGGTATTTATGGATAAAGTGGATTTTTCAAATAGTGAAATTTCCAAAGAAAGCACAGCAGTACTGGAACGGCTCAGAAAATCAAACGTTTAGAGTAAACTTATTGTATCTTCGAAAAGCTAAAGCTTTATACTCTTTAGTAAATACTTAGCTCTTAAAAACATTTTTAAGGACATCTTTTATCCAAGGGGAAAATTCTTCTAAAAACTATCTAAATATCGTCGGCTTGCCTGCAAGTAGTGCTATGTGCTTTTTTACAGGTTTTCAGGAGATCGGAAAAACCGATTTATATTATCCTTTAAAGATATTTTGTTGACATCGTAAAAAAACACTTTATGGTAGAAAAAATTAATTAAAACACACTATAAGCGATTGACATTCTGCAAACGAAAGTAATGATTGAAAAATTTTTCATTTTGGAGAAAAAATTTCCGCGATTTTTTCTTTGCAAACTAAGCACCAAACTTTGGCGTATGAAATTGGTATTATGGTCCCTAGATGATGATTTTAGAAAATCGCACTTAAAAAACTGCAAAATAATCGCGGAACGCGAAAAAAAAAATTGTGGAAAAAATTTGCAAAAAGGAAAATTTTTGAATCAATATATTTGTTTGCAGAATGTAAACTTCTGATTAAGTTTTTTAATTCATTTTTTGTACCATAAAGGCTTTTTTCGCGTTCCGCGATTATCTTTCAGTTTTTTAAGTATGTTTTCTTATTTTAATTCATAATCTAGGGACTATAGTACCAATTTCATACACCAAGGATTGCTGCTTAGTTATCAAAAAAAATCGCGAAATTTTTTTTTCCAAAATGGAAAAATTTTCCACAATTATATTTGTTTGCAGAATTTTAATCGCTGATTGTGTGCTTTAATTAATTTTTTCTACCATAAAATTTTTTTTCGCGTTCCTCCATTATTTTGCGGGAACTTGGGAAAATCAATAAAAATGAGAAAAACATTAAAATTTGAAACTTTAAATGCGTTCTTCTCAAAACTTCATTTTCACACACTAGGTCCCTTTTTCCGGAGAAGGTCACATATGGGGACTATAATACCCATTTCATACGACAAAATTTGGTGGCTAGTTGCAAAAAAAAAAAATAAGAATCCCGAAAACTAAAATTTGCAAAAAGGAAAATTTTTGCATCATTATATTCGCTTGCAGAATGTTAATCGCTGATTGAGTTTTTTAATTAATTTTTTCTACCATAAAGCCTTTTTTCGCGTTTCGCCATTATTTTGCAATTTGTTAAGTGCGTTTTTCCTTTAATTTATATTCTATTATTATTTTTTTTAACACGGCTAGCTAGCCAAATTGTTGCTAAACTCTGAGAAAGAGTCGAAAAGGCTCTTGCTAAAATTGATAAATGAGCGAGCCCAAAAATGTTGGCAAGCTCATTCCAATCAGCGAGCCAAAAATTCTGGCGAAAATACACCTTATTATTTTATTTAATTAATATATTAGTTACTTTATTGTTATTTTATTGTTTTCAATTGTTTCAAATATACATTTGCAATTTCTAATAAAATATCTTTAAAAATACATTTATTGCTTTTAAATCCTTTAAATGGCAGTTGGAATCATTTGGGTTGTTTAATATAAAGCACCAGGAATGTATATATACATATTTTACGTGTGGTTGTAAGCATTTTGTCTGTATCTTTACATATTTTTGAATACTATTTTAAGCACAAACTCTGTAATTTTACATGAAATTCGCATGTTCCTAAACATTTTTAAGAACATAAATAGGTATGTTTACATACTTTATGCCTAATTAATGTACACACAATGTATGTAAATATTTTAATTTAGGCACAAAAATGTATTTTTACTGAAATTATAGTAGAGAAAAAATACCTACTATAAATGGAGTAAAGTTAAATGAATTTTTATTAGAGTGTAACAAATTTCTAACTAAAATTGCCCTTAGGGTAAAATCGATTTTTCCTTTAAATATATTTTAAGTAAACAATTTTCAAATCCATCTTAGTTCCGACAATAAAATTGGCCTTAATTTTTTATCTAAAAATTTTCGAAATAAAAAACTTAAATAAAAAAAAAATCGAAATTTAAATTTTGACAAGGGCCGCACAAAAATCAGCAAAGGGCCGCATTTGCCCACCGTTGATATATAACTTAGCACATAACAATTTTTGCAGGAATATTTTGTACATGAGTTATACATACACTTATAAGAAAAAGTTAGTAAAAGTCTCTTAAGCGCGTTCTGATTGAATTGAACTAATTTTTCTGTTATTATTTCTAAAAAAGTTCATACAAAATTCTGACAAAATAACAGTACATGTATTTGCGCCAGCACAATTTTGGCCTATTTGTACGGACTTTTTTATGAGTGTAATACTTTTTGCTATCTTCTAAATCCATTAAGATATCGCAAAACCGCTTGGTACATATATTTATGAGCAATAGAGCTTCTCAATGGTACCCTCAAAAAAAATTCAGTGTCAGCAAATTTTTAGCTAGGAGCGTGCTTGCAAAAAAGTTGGTAATTTCAGCAAAAGTTGTTTGCTGAAAATCAGCGAGCTGATTTTTACCAAAAAAATAGTAATTTCAACCAAAGTTTTGCTAACACATAGTGGATTGCAAATTAAAAAAATCCTTGCTAAAATCACAAAACTTTTTGCTGAATATTAGTAGACTGAAAAAAACTCAAAAAATTTGTAGAGAAATTTTACTTTAGTTAATTTATTTACTGAAATTTTAAATATAGAAATTGTGTAGTGTTTTTTTTTATTTATCATTTCCGTTGTCTGTACTACTACATACAGACAAGCTGCGACATCTATCTGGTTGTCGTCCACGCAATAAATGCGGTTATCAGCACAATTTTTGTAGCAAAATAAATTAGTAAAACATTACTTAAAAATTGGTTTAATGCTAAAAAAATATAACTAAAACTTTTGCTGAAAATGGAATTTCAGCAAAAAAATTGCTGAAAACTAGTACACTTCATATACAAGACGTTTACAATAAAAAAATATCAAAATAACACGTGGCACTACTTGCAGGCAGAGCTTCAAAAGGTAATTTAAGCTTAAATCACTAAAAATAGAATTCAGATTTTAAAAATATTCATGTACCATTCTATTAAACCATTCGCAAAGAATTCATTCATAAGCTTCGTTCCCAAACCTTTAATAAGAATTGAATGAATTCCCAACTTGAATCATTCAAATCGCATAGTCATTCAACATTTTAGTAATTGAATGAAAAAATTTTATCATCATTCACTTACTGCAGAGTAGTTTGAAACTAACATATAATCAAAATAAAATGAATGAAAAAAAATTAATTTTTCATTCACCTTTTTACTAAATGAATTAAGGTAAATTTGGTTTAATTCAATTAGAATTTAATAAAAATAGAATTAATTCATATAATTAAAAGCTTTTAGGAATTAAGCTACCGAATTAATTTCATAAGAATTATGGAATGAAATTTAATTCAAATTACATTCATTTTTAAAAAGTGAATGAAAGAATTAAGCCTTTTAAACTTTTGCTTGCAGGCTAGCCGACGATATGATTTTCAATTCAAACCAGCCACAATTACTTGTAAAAACCGCCGGTTTTTTTCGAATAAAAAAAACTGTTGGTTTTTTTAATTTTTATTGAAGAAAAATAGCAGTTTTTCCGAAAAAGTAGTTATTATGTTAATTCATAATAAGGAAATTCGCCTGGAACTAAATTAATAAATTTCTAATAAAAAAAACTTTTAAAACACTAGAAAGTATGCAATGATATTTAATTTATCTACAATTTCTTTGTAGGCAAAGTACGGGCCGTACTTCTTCGAAAATGAGTTCGGCCAAGCCGTTACCGTGAATGGTGTTCGCTATCGCGAGATGATAACCGACTTCTTGTGGCCAGAAATTGAGGATATGGACATGGACGATATGTGCTTCTAATAGGATGGTGCCACTTGCCACACAGCCAACGAAACAATGGCTCTTTTGCGCGAAAAATTAAATGGCCGTGTTATCTCACGTCATGGCGATGTTAATTGGCCGCCACATTCATGTGATTTGACACCGTTGGACTTCTTTCTTTGGGGATATTTAAAAGAAAAAGTGTACGTCAATAAGCCAAGAACAAGTCAAGAGCTAAAGGATGAGATAATTCGCCACATTAACGACATTGAACCTCAATTATGTCTCAGAGTCATTGAAAATATGGACCATCGGATAGAGGTATGCCACCGAAACCATGGCGAGCATTTGGCCGATATTATGTTTCATAATTGTCACAGATCCTTCTATCATAATAAAAAATATTAAGGTAATTCTCTGAAAACTTTTTGTTTTATTTAAAATTAACATCGTGAGTTTTGGTTGATACGAAAAAACACTAAAAATATTTTAAATAAGGTAATTTTTGCTTAGATGTTTAAGTTTTTTTATAAAAATATGGCTACGGTAAAAAGTCAAAAAATATGAGGAGATTCTCTTGAAAAAGTTTAAGAATTTGGGAATCTTCGTATCAAAAAATCTGGGGCCGATATTATACATAGTAATCACTTAAATAAAACCAAATAGTTAAGAGCAATTTTTTGCGAGATTTTAAGATTTAAAGTTGTTTCTGAGTAGTACTTATGGTTGAGATGGGCATCCCAAGACCATAACATTCAAAAAAATTATTTAAGAAGTTCATGTAAGAGGTTCTAAAAAAACTTTAGTGCTTACTTTAAAATATAAGGGCCAGTTTTATAGTTAGAACTAAGCACGATTGTTTTCTTAAATATTTCTGAAGTAAGAAATTTCGTTTGAAATCGGTCTTAGTTCTGACAATAAAACTGGCTCTATATAATAATTTTTCAGTAAAATGCCTCAAAACATTTGTTCAATTGCAAAAAAATAGATAATGGTTTCATTTTATTTTTTTTTTAAATTTATTTTTTGAGAATTATCTCTTGGAAAAATGTAGAATCTCTCTGGTTTCCTGAACAAAACAAATTCTTGAATCCAAGAATCTGCGCAAAATCTTGAAATTAAAAATGTGAAAATCTAAAATATCTGTTTAAAAAATTAATCATGTTATCCAGTATAGCATTATTTGCAAAAAAAAAAAAAAATTCGGTCCTCAAGGGACCCCATGGCCCCCCCTTGCATCCGCGCCTGGTGAATAGGTATTAAAAGTTTGGACGTATTGATCTAGAAAAAGTGGAAGACACATTTTAGTTTTATCACTTCTTTATGTCGGAGGGTGAAATATTTTCTGAAAAAGACCAAAGTGATGATTTCAGATGATTAAATAGTTAATCACGTTTAAAAAAAAAATTTTAAAATCTTTATAAATACAAAATTTTTTTGTAACTTTTCCACAAATACTCAACAAAATGTTTGTTTCAGCGGAGTAAATTAACATTTGCTATTAATTTTTTTCTTGTTGTTTTTATCTTAATAATATTTGACAGAATCTGATTTTAGCAGTCTTTTCCGTAGGGCTTTTTTCAACTAATTTTTAGTAATTTAAGCAAGTACTTTTACAGACTTTTTTCCATTAGATTAGTTGAGAAAGAAAGCATGGTTGGCAAACACTAACCGTAAAATACCGTTAACGATTCAAAACCCTTTCAACGAACTATTTTTAACCCTAAAATACCACTAACGAAATAACTTAAAATACCATTAACCTTAAAATACCCCAACGGAATAAATTAAAATATCGATAACCTTAAAATACTCTAACGATATAACTTAAAATACCGTTAACCCTAAAATACCCTAACGAAATAAAATTACGTTAGGCATTTTTTCTCTAAAAAACATTAAAATTTAACAAAAAAAAAAATAATTTTGTATGAGTTTGTTTTGATTAATTACAAATGGTATTGTTAACTAAATATACGTACATTACGATCACTTAATTTATTTTTGGATTTATTTTATTTTGTTAAAAAATCCGTATTTTGTTTTCTAATTTTCAAAGTTTAATATTTTTCTCAAAATCTAATACTTATTCCCTAATATAAGGCATGTTCGTTTACTTACTACAAGTTAGTAATTTTACTACAGCTGGAAAAATTCAATTCAAAGAGTAAACAAAACTTTCCAATTGTAGTAAAAGTAGTAAGAATTTCGAGTAATCGAACACACTGATAATGTGCAAGAAAATCATTAAATTTTGTAAAAATGTGAAGCTAATCCTAATTCCAAAATGGTTTAAAAAAAAATAGGTTTTCGATTTAGCAAAATTTTATTCCAGAAATTGCATTTTCGCAAAATTTATATTTTTTCTTTCACATCATATTGAACTCTCATTTGGAACTCGCTACCGCCAAACATACAATTTTTAAGCAACGCAGGGCAGTTTAAGAAATCAATTTACGAATTTTACAGTTAACATATAAATTTTGTTTAATTAAGTGTAAACATTTATAAACTTTGCTCTGTTTAACTTTGATCAATTTCAATTGTAATAATTTCTAATTTTTAATGTTTAATCTTAATTCTAATGATGTACTTTTTTATTTTTTTTACTTTTTTCTAAAAATTTCAATTTTGTACTTTCTATTTATTTATATATATGTTCTTTTTTTTATTGTACATATATTCTAATAATTACATATAATAATCCTGTACTTTAACTATAAGACTTTTTGTCTTGTTGTACAGGACATCAAATAAATAAATTAAATTCAAATTCATATTAGCCAATAAGTGTTAGATTTGGATAAAAATATTAAATTTTGAAAATTAGAAAACAAAATGTAAAATTTTTGAATAAACAAAATAAAACAAAAATAAATCCAGTGATTAAAAAAAGGCCTATTATCTTTATTGTTGGCAACACTATTTTTTTTTCTTTCATTTAAGCATTTTAGGCCATATTTGTAAAAATAAAAAAATACAAGCAAGTAAAAACCCGCAATTTATTGTAATAAAAAAGTTTCAAATAAAATCAAGACTTAACAAAATTTTATGTATTTTATTTCAAACCGGAACCGGATATATGTAAATATAAGTTTTGTACTCGCTCTACGATTTCCGTCGCCTGTACAGCATTTGGAAAATAATGTTTTTCGTGGAACAGATTTAATTACAACAAATTTTCGGTTTTATACGAATTTTATAGTCAAATTTCTAACACCATTAATTTATTTAGAATTTAAGCTACATCCAGCGTTCTTCATTTAACAGAAACTTATATATATATATTTATATTAAGGGCGTTACGTTATTTAGTAAATAGCTTCCGTAAAATTTTTTTGAAATTTTAATTTTTTTTTTTTTTGAGTGGATTTATCTGAATCTCAATGACTATGGGATTCGTTTTAAATTAATTAATATTTACAACTTCCAATCTCCCTGCTTTAAACTTTCCCATTATTGGTTTCACTGACCATTATTGAACAAATTGAGTTAGCCATGAATCACATGTAATCGAAGTATTTTTTTCTGATTCCGAAACCCGTTTCCCGATATCTCGTATCGTTGCTGTGGTATCCAATTTTGCACACAACAAGGAAAAAGTGTGAACTTTCTTTATCCTTTTTCTCTATAATGACTTTTTGACATACGGATAATCAGATTCGCTATTTTTATCATAAACATTATATGTACATTGAATTGAATAAAAACATAATTTATTAATTATTCAGTGTTTATATTTTTACTGATATCTTTAAAATATACTAAGAAATAACGTAAAATGCCGTTAACCTTAAAATACCCTAACGAAATTATTTAAAATACCCTTAACCTTAAAATACCCTAACTAAATAACTTAAAATACGGTTAACCCTAAAATAACTTAACGATATAACTTAAAATACCGATAACCCTAAAATAACCTAACGAAATAATGTTGAAATAACGTTATCTCTTATCACTAACTTTATGAAACGGTTGCCAACCCTGAAAAAAAGTTAGAAAGGCTAAATAAGAAAACTAAATGTTGGAAAATATTACTGTACTTGTTAGCTGCTTTTGTTTATTACATTTGGCAATTGTTCTTGTTTTTTAAGATAAATTAAAAATCATTGTACTGTACTTTCACTTGTTTTTTAATAGCTGAAGTAACTTAATTTTTCAATTTATTTGAATAAAATTGCTGATGCAGCTTTTGTATATGACTTTTTTTATTTTATCGACATGAGTCTGTTGTAATTCCAAAAAATTTGCGGTCCATTAAACCGGCAGGTTGTTAAACTGAGTATTCGTTAAACCGGGACTACACTGTATAATGTTTGTGTTAAAATTCAGAATTTTAATAATTACCATTACAATCTGTATATAACATGATATTGGCTTCAATAGAATAAACATTTATTGTACTTAATTAACACACGTTGCGATAATATCTACCGCCCGCCGCAGTTTTCATATAAGAGTAGGAGAATATTGAGATCAGAGGTTTTTTATTTCTTTTATTTGCACTTTGATAAAACAAAACAATTTTTCAAATTAATTATTGCAGATTATAATAACAATCACACAGTATTGATTATTTTTTTAATAATAGCTTTATGCTCCACAGGTGGTAGATAATAAAGAAAAGAACTGCGTATTTTGATAAAAGGCCATTCTTTTTTTTTTTAATTTCATGACATTTTTGTATTTATTTCTTTCAATATTGGTGTTGATTATTTTTTACACTTTTTTTAATTAACGACTTTTTTAATGATGCAAAAACTTTGAATTAAATATAAAAAAACAATTCCCGATTTTTCACACTTTAAAACAGAATATTTTCTTTCTTTGGCATTTTATGTACACAACACACAATTTGTTGTATTACTTAATTGTTTAAGAGCGCTCGAAATTCAAATTTATAATAATCGCATATTATTAACCGTAAAATCCAGCAACTACGTGCATTACGAAAATTTGGTACACACGTGCTTGTGAACTTTTGTTTACTTATTTAACCGTTACTTTTTTTATTGATTGAGACAATATTTGTTAAAGCGGTACGCTACAGTCGACATTAGGAAAAGGATATGTTTTGCTTTACGTTAGTTTTTGTATGTAAACCGGCCTGCTGATTGTTTACACGTTCCGTTATGTATCCTGGCTGGCGCTTCGTTTACATTTACAGAATTTCCCTGCATTAAATGCCACGCACTCATAACTACAACAACGGTAAACAACAGTTCTAAACAACAAATACAACCATGTGTGTGCGTGCGTATATGTGTGCGCGTGTGAAGATATGGCTAAACACAAACTAATATGATTGGCTGTTTAAGCAAATGTTTGCTCATTCGTTTATTCGTGCAGAAAACAACAACAATACAAAACGAAAGCAAACACAATTTTATTCAGCCAGTAAAATTATTCGAAATATCTACATTAAAAACTCTAGCATACTTTGTACAAAGGAATTTATATTATGCTCTCTGTTTAAGCTATCCATCCACCATCCACCATATTTAAGAATAAAAAGGAGGTGTCTTATTTTCGAGAAGAAAATAAAAACATAATAATCAACTACTCTAATAAAAGTCCTGTTTGCATTTTGTCTCTCTCGCTTTTGCTAATTATATTGGTAAATATTTATGCATTTGTATTTTATTTAAAGGTTTGATCTGTAGTTTGTGATCCTGGTACGTAAGGCGATTGTTTGCTTCAGTATTTCAAAGCTAACGTTTCAATGTAGTACAATTTCAGGCACGGATCGAGGAAAAGATTTTAGGGAGGGAAAGTTAAGTATTTTTATTAACTTTTATGTTATCTATTACATTTTTGTATAGAACAGCTTTAATTTGGGGTAGGAAATGTCATAATTTCTCTCCCTCTAGATCCGCGCCAGCCCACTTCAACGAGAATTTCAAGAGTACACTCATAAAAAAAGCCCGTACAAATATTTTAGAATTCTGCTAAAATAACATAAAATAGTAACTGTATTTGCGCCAGCAGAATTTTCAATGAAGTTGAAAATCATGGTCTGCTAAATTTAGGTAAGCTAAATTTTACACACTGCTAAATATACGGACAATTTTAGTTAAATTAGCTAAGAATTTTGAGCTGAATTCAGTAGAAATTTTACCTGATTTAACTACAAATGTCTGTTAAAATGTCGCTTAAAATTTCGACTTCCGCGATCTGACCCTACACGGGCCCACATTTATAATTAGGAGTATATGTGTTTGATAAGGATTAGATTATAGGCACAGTGACGAATTTTTGTCCATTTTGCTCTATTTCGTTTAGTTTCCGAGATACAAGCTATTTTGCGATTATATAATAAAAAAAAAAATTAAAATATAGCGCCATCTCTATGTGATATTGATATCAGAGACACAAAAATATAATAATTAGGAAATAATTTTGGTTTAAATTAGCTGAAAAATTTGTAAAGTTAAGAAACACAAATTACTAAAAATCAGAATGCAAAGTTAGTTCAAATACGAATGAAAGTAATTGTAATGCTAAATTAGATTTACAAAAAATATTAGTTCAATCCTAAAATTTAAGGCCAAATAACAGAAAAATTACATTTACGACATTTGAAGAATTTTTATTAGAAGGTGATAGGTTAAGTTTTATGGTTAAATTTTAATACATATAAAAAATTGTTTCGATTAGTACACTCATAAAAAAAGCCCGTACAAATAGTTAAAAATTCTGCTAAAATAACAGAAAATAGTACCTCACCCAGAAAATAGATTCAGTTCTGATAACCCCATTTGTAGTCAATCGCATGGTTCGGTTGTGGTAGCCGAATTATTCAGTTTTGGCAATAGAAAACCAATTGAGGCAAGACTAATTTGACTGTGACAACGGAATTTCAGTCGTATTAAGAATAATTCGGTAGCCGCAAACGAAAAATTCATTTGATGCAACTGAGCCTTTCGATTGGCAACAATCTGTTTTCTAGGTGCTGAATTTGCGGCAGCAGAAATTTCAATGATGTTGAGAATTATGGTCTGATAAATTTAGGTGAGCTAAATTTTAGGTAAAAAAGTTAGTTCAAATACAATAATTTAAAAGAAATGTTGTTAAATGGAAATGAAAATTATTCAGCTGAAATCAGCACATGTATTCTGCTAAATTTTAGTTGGTTACAAACAGGTAAAAAATTCAGTTAACATTCAAAAATTTAGAAGAATGTTCGTTTAATAGAAATGAAAGTGAGACAGTTGAAATCAGCAAAACATGCTGCTAAAATTACAATCACTTTTGTTATTAATTGAATAAAAACAATTTCATGTATCATGTAAATATTGTTAATTTTATTTACGAATAAATTACACAATTCAAAAACACTATTTGCACTAAATATCACTTTTATTTTCTTACCAATATGTGTGCTTCCGCTGGCACACATATTATTTGGTTCCTTTTTTCGTCTACCTGAAGGTACACCGAAAAAATTCCTCAACTGAAGTCTTGGTGAATAAAAAATTTTTTTAGTCACTGTGAATTTCAACTTCTTTAAATGTCAAGAAGTTTTAAGAAATATTTCAAAACAAAATAAAAAATAGCAAATATTTTTATATTTATTGCAACAACCAATTTATTTTGTGAAAAAATAATTGTTAAGCCTATTTTAAACATCTCAATATTTTATGGATTAAGGAAAGCGAATATTAAAATGGAATGTCCTAGAAATCTAATGGTCAAGTGTCCAAGAAATGATATGCTTAGCAAAATTTTATAAGACTGCCCGTGTATTAACAAGTTAAACCAAATGACATACGCTTAAAAGCAATATCCATCATAATGTGTATTTCTTTTGTAAAAAATTTAATGAATTTCAAATCGTCATATTAATTGCAAAAATTACAGATAAAGGGAAATTTTGTAATCGTTTACTTCCAACTATCTTTAAACATTTTTTATTTTTACTAACAATAATGTTATCAATAAACGAGTCTTCAGTTATATTGTGTATTAAAAAAAATTAGTTATATTCAATTAAATATTTTAACTGATCCTCAGTAAGGGGTATTTCACCTGAGTTTCAGTTGAAAATTTAGTAGCTAATAACTGAGAAATTTTTTCGGTGTAGAATTTAGATGAAAACGTTAAAGGGCTGAAATAAAAGAAAAACAATAACATATTTAATAGTACTCCCGTAAATAAATATAGTTTATATAACAAACCTCATTATTTTATTTCTTCAATACAATTTTTAACTGCGAAATGTTAATGTCCAATATACCTCCGTTTTCTTTTACGTGCCTTTGTTGACTAACTAACTAACTTTCTTAAAGCGGCGAATACATTAAGGAACATTGAGTAGGGAACAAAAAATACCAAACAATTTTGTAAACACGAATTGCACGAATGACAACACGAACATTAACATACACAAATCAACATTCGTAAAAAAATTGCCATTTTTTCACGAATGTTCCTTAATGTATTCGCCGCTTTACAAGCGCCATATTATTTTTATTTATATTGGTAAGCACCATCAGTGACGACTCTTAACACACATTAAAATACACTTACTAAAATACACTTAAATACACCCCTATCGTTTTCTTTTGAAAACACAAATATTAAAATAAATTGCCAACAAATTTATCTATATTAGCTGATACATTGTCAAAATCATTTATAAAAAAATAACTAAATATCAGGATGAAAAATTAGTTCAAGTACAGCACAAATATATTTTTGTGGTGAAATTGGATAAGTAACAACTTTAGCTAAACAACGGATTTAAACGAAAACAACAGGAAAAATTAGTTCAACTGAATTAAAACGAATTTAACAGACTTTTGTATTAACTTTTTTTATGAGTGTATGCATAATATGAAAAAATATACTCAAAAAACTAAACCCTTTAATTGCAATTTAACTTTTTCAAATGTCAGAGAGAGCAAGTGAGAGAGCGGGTACAATAAAAAAAAGTCCGTAAAAATTTAGTTAAAACTACGAAAAATTAGTTAAAAATGATGCTGCAGAAAAAACTGCTAAAATTAGCAGATTATTTTAGCTATATATTAGTAATATAGGAACAGCAAAAATAAAACTGTTGAATGTACATACAGAATTTTAGTTATATTTGAGTAAAAATTTTGTAAATGGAAAATAGCAAATTACCTACATGCTAAAATCAGGAAAAAAATTTTGCAAAATAATTAGTAGCCTAAAAAATCACCAAAAAATTTAAAATTTTCTAAGTTTTTTACGATTTTTTTTAAATGCAAATAAAAATTGAGCCTTTTGAAAACGGCAGTTTACAATTTTTTATCAAATATTTCTACTGATTTTAGCAGGATAGCCTGCTATTTGCATTCAACTAAATTTAGCTTGAAAAGAGCAAACATTTTGTAGATATAAGAGTTTATTTTTGCTATTTTTAGTCTACAAAACAAAAACAACAACAAAATTTTCTGCAGATTCTACAGTACAATTTGTTATTTTTAATTAACTAAAAGTTAAATACCCGATCAAGAAAACATTATATCTAGCATATCGATACCTCTATATCTGCAAAAATATAATTGTTCAGGAGAGCAATAAAACTAATTCACTTGCTTATAAGATTTTTTTGAATCAATCTGTCTTCTAGAATATTATTTAAAAATGGAAACTTATTCCTATATACTTATTTTGAAATTATTTGCGTTATTTACGTCGCTAATGCAGATATAGAGTTCTGAAATAAAATTTTTATATAATTTTATTATAATACTAGCAGATATGTAGTTTTGATAAAAATCAAAAATATACTTTTTGTGGAAAACAATATTATGTGCCTTCAAACAGGAACGAACACAGAATTGTTAATCAAGGACTATTATACCCATATCTTATTCCAAAAATTAATGGTTAGTTGGGGGAAAAAAAATTGCGAAAAAAAAATTTACCAAAAACGAAAAAGTTTGCATCATTATATGCGTTTGCAGAATGTTAATCGCTGATTAAGTTTCTTAATTCATTTTCTGTGGCACAAATCCTTTTATTCCCTCTTCGGAATTATTTTTAATTTTTTCATTGGGGTGTATTTTAATCCATAATCCAAGACTATTACAGTCGTATGTTGTCCAAAAAAAAAAATGCGAAAAAATTTTTAGGAAAAGGAAAATTTTACACCAATATATTCGTTTGCAGAATGTCAATAGCTGATTAGCTCTTCTAAGTCATTTTCTGCACTTTTTCGTATTCTGCCGTTTTTGTTTTAGCAATTTCTTAAGTGCGATTTCTTAAAATGTATAATCTAGAGATTATAATACTCCCATTTCAGACAATAACGTTTGGTGGTTGATTGCATCAATATATTTATTCTGTATCAATATATTTATTTGCAGAATGTAAATCGCTGATTAAGGTTTTTAATTAAATTTTTGCACCATAAAGCCTTGTTTCGCGTTCCGCCATTGTTTTGCAATTTTATAAGTTCGGTTTTTTAAAATTTGTAATCTAGGGACTATTTATAATACTCTTTTCATGAAACAAAGTTTGGTGGCTACCCAGTCAGAAAAATACAAACGGGAAAGCGGTGGCAAAACACTTTAACAGGTGGTACAAGTACTGGCAAAAAGTGCTTTCCCATTCCCAAAATGATAACATCATTAGACAAAAGGGCCGGCTGTTCAAAAAGCGCCGGAAAAGCACTGGAGGAACAAAATTTTTAAACGTTGGCAAAACACTGGAAAAACCAATCAATAGGTGGTCTGGAAATATATTTTCCAAAATAAAATTTAAAAAAAGTTCATATGTATTTTTTTTGGTCCTGCCGTGATTTGAACCCAGGCCGTCAGATTGGCAGACGATTACTCTACCCACTGAGCTAACGAGACATATAATATTTAATGGCTAAACATATAAATGAGTGATAATAGCTGGACAACTACCCAATGAGAAATCGCCAGTGGTACAAAAAATCAAGCACTGGCATACCACTGGGTAACCACGGTGTTAAAGATAAATGACTGGCAGAACACTCATTTGGGACGCTTTGCCAGCGTTTGCAAAAAGCATTTTACCAGTATTTGTTTTACAAAAATTTCGGTGGTTTATTAAAAAAACCACTGGCAAATAATTGGCATAGAGTGATATGCCAAGGTTTGCAACCAGTGGTTATCCAGTGCTACCTAGCCAATGCTACCAGGCGTACAAAAATCAATTCACTGGTAGAGCAATGATTTTATAAAAATGCTGACGCTTCGTTAAAAAATGTTTATAGTCATAAGGTTCCGAGTTCAAATCCGGTTGCATGCAAAAATTTTTTTTTGGATTTTTTTTAATTTAAAATTTTTTTTGTTTCATAAAATCAATTTTTTTGTTTGTGGGAAAGCTCTTTCAAGACCAACTTTTTTTTACCCTCCCAACACTGGCATATTAGTTACAAAAAATTCTTTGCCAGTACTAGCATTTTGGAACAGCCAGTAGTTGTCCAGCTATTATCACTCATTTATGTGTTTAGCCATCAAATATTATATGTCTCGTTAGCTCAGTGGGTAGAGCAATCGTCTGCCAATCTAATGGCCTGGGTTCAACTCACGGCAGGACCAAAAAAAATACATATGAACTTTTTTTAAATTTTATTTTGGAAAATATATTTCCAGACCACCTATTTATTAATTTTGCCAGCGTTTTGCCAACGTTTAAAAATTTTGTTCCTCCAGTGCTTTTCCGGCGCTTTTTGAACAGCCGG
Organism: Leucophora obtusa; assembly: GCA_949987735.1. Taxonomy (NCBI): domain Eukaryota; kingdom Metazoa; phylum Arthropoda; class Insecta; order Diptera; family Anthomyiidae; genus Leucophora; species Leucophora obtusa. The sequence continues at coordinate 16,776,764 of OX465300.1, forward strand.
TCCTTTTGTCTAATGATGTTATCATTTTGGGAATGGGAAAGCACTTTTTGCCAGTACTTTTACCACCTGCTAACGTGCTTTGCCACCGCTTTCCCGTTTGTATTTTTCTGACTGGGTACTGGCTGTGCCAAAATGCTAATACTGCCAAACAATTTTTTGTAACTACCCAGGAAAATTTTCAGTTCCAAAGAATCGGTTGTACAATAGCTACTTTTCATTCACAACCCCTTCTACTGTCGATTCTAACACCGATTCTTTTTGTTTGAAATTGTCCCAAAAGCAACCCCTTCTATGGCTCCAAAAGGGAACCGGTTGCTTTAGAATCAGTTCTGGAACTAGTTATGGAACTGATTCTACATCACCCACACCTTCCATATAGGATCCCAGGAACTGGTTCCGGAACCAGTCTCATGGAATCGGTTGCAGTGGAACCAGTTGTAGAATGGGTGTGGTTGGCTACCGATTGTAAAATATTTTCCTGGGTAGTATGCCAGTGTTGGGAGGGCAAAAAAAAAAGTTGGTCTTGATGGAGCTTTCTCACAAACAAAAAAATTGATTTTATAAAACAAAAAAAATTTTAAATTAAAAAAAATTCAAAAAAAAGTTTTTGCTTGCAACCGGATTTGAACTCGGAACCTTCCGACTACAAACATTTTTTAACGAAGCGTCAGCATTTTTATAAAATCATTGGTTTTCCAGTGATTTGATTTTTGTACGCCTGGTAGCATTGGCTAGGTAGCACTGGATAACCACTGGTTGCAAACCTTGGCATATCACTCTAAGCCAATTCTTTGCCAGTGTTTTTTTTTATAAACCACCGAAATTTTAGTAAAACAAATACTAGTAAAACGCTTTTCGCAAACGCTGGCAAAGCGTCCCAAATGAGTGTTCTGCCAGTCATTTATTTTTAATACCGTGGTTACCCAGTGGTATGCCAGTGCTTGATTTTTTGTACCACTGGCGATTTCTGACTGGGTAGTTGCAAAAAAAAAATCGCGAAAATAATCGGGAAATTTTGGAAAAAGGAAAATTTTTCCATCAATATATTTGTTTGCAGAATGTTAATCGCTGTTTAATTTTTTTAATTAATTTTTTGTACCATAAAACCTTTTTCGCCTTTTTCCGCGATTATTTTGCAATTTTTTAAGTGTTGTTTTTTTTTTTTAATTTATAATCTTGGGAATATAATACCAATTTCTACACCAAAGTTTGGTTCTTAGTTTTCAAAAAAAAAATCCTGAAAATATTTTGCAAAAAGGAAAATTTTTGCATCATTATATTCGTTTGCAGAATGTTAATCGCCAATTGAGTTTTTCATTAAAGACTTTTTTAGCGTTCCGCTATTATTTTGCAATTTTGCAAGTGCCGTTTTTTAAATTTATAATTTAGGGACTATAATGCACATCTCCTAAAATAAAGGTTGGTGGTTAGTTGCAAAAAAAAAAACTTTGCGAAAAAAGATATTCTCAAAAAACTTTTATGTATACCTTATGGAATTCAAATAATTTAAATTTATATTCAGATATAGACTTCTGTATTTGAAAATAAATTTCTTTGTAGATATGAGAAAATGTAAAATGTTCAAAAAAGTGGCAAAGAATGGGTATTTTGCTTCCCAAAATTTATCCTATGATATATTTGGAATTATTTAAATTTTAATAAAATTTAAAAAATAACACAAAAAATTGAAAACAAAGTTTATTATTTAAAAAATATTTATTTCATAAAAAAACGCCATCGGCAGGATTCGAACCCAGATTGCTGGCGTTATTGTCGGTCACTCAGCCACACACTGCTATACCAAATGAGTGACTATTTGAGACAACATTGTTTTACTGATTATATATAATTATTAGAGTTCGTCATAAAAATTTGATTTTCGGATATCATCACTTTTTTTTAAAGTTTTTGCATAAAAAAAACGAATGGCCTTTTTTTTCTTTTTTATTTCAACTCTTTCCAGTGGCGCAAGTCGGCCAAAATCTCTGATTTTAAGACCCTTTTCCTCCAGAGCAAAAACAGCTGCATTTATAGGAAATCTGACTTTAGCATTCGATTCTACAACAAAATTTAATATACAAAACTTTTTTATTGCATTTTCAAAATACACCAGATAGGGTGGTTCGAAATCCCCTTTTTTCAAAAATTTATAAAAAGTTACTTTCTTATTATATACAATGAAAATGTATTTCCGGCTGAGTACATGGGTATAAAAATTTTGAATATACCGCGAACCGTTAAAAAGTTATTAGCTAACCAAATTTGGATTTTTTTTAATGCAATGAAAAAGTATTTGAGCTAATTAAAATGCAGTATCAGTACTCAGAAAACCGTTTAACGATCTAACCAGACGGGCTATAGATTTCAACCCTCAAGGTAGCAGACGAAGAGGGCGACCAAACAACACATGGAGACGTAACGTCCAAAAAGAACTACGTGCCGAAAATATTACTTGGGATCAGTTGAAGGCTATTGCCCAGGACAGAGTTAGATGGAACTCACTTGTTGCGGCCCTATGTTCCTCCTAGAAACCAAAGGATTATATATATTTCAGTACTCGCTGCCGCATTATAAACTTATTTTTTAGTAAAGACAAAATAGTTTGTAATTTTTGTACTGTTTATTACAATTTTTTTTTTTATTAAACATCCCAGCGAAAAAAGAGATGCCGAAGCATTAGAAAAAGCACTATAATTGATGATCTAGATGTACTTACTTTTTAACATAAAAACTAATGATTTTAACATTGAGTTGTCATAGGAGAGGAGTACTCCGACTTTAACATTTTTTCAGTACTTTTTGAACGAGTGCAATGGAAGCTCTTTTTCACCAATTAAAAGTTTAAAAAAAATTCTTCACAAAAAAAAATTATATTTTTTTTATTTTACAAAAGTTTTTTATTGCCGCCACCGGGTATCGAACTTGCGACCTCACGATTGCTAGTCGCTGAGTTCTAACGCTGAGCTATTCTTTGATATGAAAGTTGACTGGCATAAAAACACCACTTTGTTAATGCGAGATATTGTTCCTTATTCTCTTCAATAAAAGTACTTATTAAACAAGTGTAAAAAGTGCATTCCAATTCAATATTGGTTTCAATACTATTTTTACAGGTATATAAAAATCAATTTCTCACAATTTTTTTTATATATACATATTTTTAAAAATTTAAAAATTAAAAAAATATTGAATTTAAACAAATTAATTATAAATATTAAAAAAAAATTAATAGAATAAAAAAAAATTTAAAAAAAAATAAAAAAAATATTTGTCCCGCCGGGAATCTAACGCGGGACCCTCTGTTTGGAAATGCCAAATGATACCAAAATCACTTTTTACGATCACTTTTAGAGCAATTACTCTTTTGAAGCAATACTTAAAAGATTTTTTGGATGTGGTTCAGAAGTTTTTTTATTTTTTATTTTATTTATTTATTTTGTTGTTCCACACACAAGACTTAAAGTCTTATATTGCAGTGAAGAACTGATTATTCGTTAAATAAACTTTTTATAATTTAATAACTTAAGAACTAATTATGAAGAAAAAAATAAAGTAATAAAACATACATATATATAATATGGTACCTATGCATAATAATTTCAAAACCTTGTAACACGTTTTTAAAATGAAATATTCGATTTATAAGCCATTTATAAGTTCAAAAAGTTGTCTATGTTTATAATAGCAAAGGCACAAATAATAATAATAATAATAATAATAATAATAATAATAATAATAATAATAATAAAAAAAAAATAAAAATAAAATAATATTTTTTTTTTTGTTTTTTGACTTACAATTAAAAACTAACAATTTGAAAAATTATAAACATATTAATACAAAAGAAAATAATTTAATTTAATCAAATACGTTTGAAAAATAGGTAATTATGGTTTTTTTGAACCGCAGTGCGTTACTTAAGATTTGATAACAATAAGGAATTGAGTTCCAGAGATGGATGGCATTGATATAGAATTGCCAAGTTGATATAAGGCTTTTATATTTAAATGCTTTCAGTCTTTTACCCCTACAAATAGGGTCTGAAAAAATTAGTTTCTCATAAAGATGTACAGGTTGATGCAAATAAATGATTTTATGTAAGAAAGTCAAAATTCGAGTTTTCAGTAAATCGTTGAGACTGAGGCCATATAATTTTTTGGAAAACGCAGATACTCGTGCACGTCTTTTTAAACCATATACATAGCGAACGATATTATTGAAAACGACGTTTAATTTATTTTCACTTATTGAGTCACAACTGGCAAAGAGTTCACACCCGTACAACAAAATTGGAATAAGGTAAGTTTTAGCAAGCAGTATTCTAATTTTTAATGGTGTACAGTGTTGGGTTCGCCAGAGTGTTCTCATCATGGAGAAAGTTCGACCACATGCATATTTAATATGATCAGACCAGGTAAGGGTATTATTAAAAAAGATTCCTAGATTCTTAGCGGTACTTACAATTTCAATACGTTGATTATTTATTGAAATGTTGGGAATAATTATTTTCTTCGCTAATCGTTTTTGTATAATAAGACACTTAGATTTTTTACATGAATGCGATCAAGTTCCAAATTCAAAGTTCTTACACACTGATCAAGCAAGGTTTCATTGCAACTAATGTAAAGTTGAACATCATCAGCATACATTCTAACTTTACAGTATGTTAGAATATCCGGGAGATCAAAGTAATTCTAAAAAAGCTGTCAAAATGTAATAACGGATACTTGCGAAGCAAAGAAAGAAGTGATTTTTTGAAGTTGTTCAAAAGTAATTCCAAAAAAGCTGTAAAAATGTAATAACGGATACTTGGGAAGCAATGAAAGAAGTGATTTTTTGAAGTTGTTCAGAATAATTTCTAAAAAATCAGTACAAATACACTAATGGATATTTGTGAAGCATTAAAAGAAGTAGTTTGTAAAGCACTACTTGCAATTTTTTTTGCTGGGTATTGGTTTTTTTCCGAAATTATTGCGATTTTCAAAGTTTATATTTAAATAATGCCTTCGGACTCTTTCTATAATTATTTCTCGACGAACTAATTTTGAATGTGTAAATATTGTGATTTAAATATAAACTTTGCAAATCGCAATAATATCGCAAAAAAATCAATAGTGAATGAAATCTGATGCTTTTTTAAAAAAAAATTTTGTAATACAGTAATTTGGACTTAGCTGCACAATCAACTTTTGCAAGAATTTTTGTGCAGGTAAGCAAAAAACGCAGCTAAGTAAAATTGTTTACCTGCCTTAATGTGCAGGTATACCAATATAGACTAAAAACGAGTAAAAAGGTTAAAGTCGGGCATGCCGACTATACAATACCCTACACCAGTCTGGTGTATTGTTTGGATACGAAATTCGAATGGGTTAAAATAGGGCTTGTGTCAAAATTTTCTATAATGTGAGTCAGCGCACCAAATTTCATTAAAAATCTTAATATTTGCGACCTGCAGTTTGTAACCAAGCCAATTTTGGGGGGGACCCTTATATGGGCACTAGTTCTAAAAATGGACCGATGTTCACCAAAATCAATAGGCTTCGTCCTTGGGCCAACATAGGTCTATGTACCAAATTTCATCAAAATATCTTAATATTTGCGACCTGCAGCGTATAAACAGTATAATTTTGGTAGGACCCTTATATGGGCACTAGGTCTAAACATGGACCGATGTTCACCAAAATCAATAGGCTGCGTTATTGGGCCAATGTAGGTCTGTGTACCAAATTTCATCAAAATATCTTAATATTTACGACCTGCAGCGTATAAACAGTATAATTTTGGTAGGACCTTATATGGGCACTAGGTATAAACATGGACCGATGTTCACCAAAATCAATAGGTTGCGTTATTGGGCCAATATATGTCTGTGTACCAAATTTTATCAAAATATCCTAATATTTACGACCTGCAGCGTATAAACAATATAATTTTGGTAGGACCCCTATATGGGCACTAGGTCTAAACATGGACCGATGTTCACCAAAATCAAACTTGTTCGTCCTTGGGCCAACATAGGTCTGCGTACCAAATTTCAACAAAATATCTTAATAGTTGCGACCTGTAGAGTGCGCACAAGATTGCATGGACAGACAGACAGACGAACGGACGGACGGACAGACGGACATCGTTAAATCGAAATAAAAAAAAATTCTGAACCGATCGGTATTCTATAAGGTGGGTCTACGACCAATATTTTTTTTTTCCTAGAATTGAAAAGCAAAACCCAAAAGGCAGCTAACGGTGATCTTTTTTATGAAAAGAATGTAAAACTGCCAAAAATATGAGGGAGTTATCTTAAATGCGCAGGTACAAAAGGCGCACTTAAAGAAGACAACTGCGTACATAATTTTGTAAAATAGAAACGAAACCAAAATTTTGTGCTGTTATATCAAATGTGGACTTAAGAAAAAGGCAGTTAAATCAAAACTACTGTAGTACAGTAGATTTTTAATACAGTTAAATATTTTTTGGTTAATTTTAAGTCTAATTTTAATTACAAAAGGCTCTAAAACTGCACATAATTTGTTAAAGCAATATGACATATATATAAATTTTGGACCTTATTCTTTCCAAATTGGCTTTGATATTTAAAATCGGACTTCGTCTTATATTTAAATTTTTTTTAAAAAAAAAATTTTTTAAATTTTGAAATTTTGACTTTAAGCGACTATATTCGGAAAAGTTATTGAGATATTGATACACACTTAAGTTTTAAAAATAGGCCACGGAATTAAGCTTAAACTGTGTAAAGCGTTTTCTTTCCGAAGCTATAATTACTAAATTATAAATTTTTTATTAAAAAATTTAAATCGCGAATTTCGCGAAACCTAGAGCCAATTTGAACAAACTGGTTGCAGATTCGAAATCAGCACCCTGTAATTATCCTAAAACCACTGCAATAACATTCACCTTTTTTTTGTATAGCAGTGTTATATATTGCTATTCATGAGAACATACTTATATACTCACATATTATAAAACAATATATTACTATATATGAATATATACAAATTTTTTTATCGGGTATAAGGTGGCCATCAGTCCTCTTTTCCCCGGACACCGTCCTCTTTTTTAGGGCATCCGGGGCAGTCCTACTTCTTTTTCAGTAAGTGTCCGGGTTGTCCTACTTTTTGCACTTTTCTCCATAACTTTTTTTATTTGTTCTAAACTTTTAAATTGTTGGCATCGCTCTTTTGTCGCTGTTATTTCAATAGACTTGGCATCACTTACTTTGATTGCCAAAATGAGAAGCTTATCAGCAGCGAACCAACTGTTGAATTAAAAAAAATAAAATTGCTTATAATGATGAAAATTTATTCAATGAATTCCTCATCCTGAAAAATTATGTAAAAACCTTAAATTCAATTAACACGACTGATAACAAGTTTTGGTGCGAATTTTTTTTTTTTTTATCAAAAATGATGTTTGCTATGAAATGGAAAAACTTAATATTTTCTTTAATCAAAGCGCAGTGGACGCCAAAAAGAAATAAATTGAATTCAGAAAATATTTCTAATATTAGGTCCATTCGATTACTGGATAATTTGTACAAATTTTTACTGGGTGGCGTTCGTTAACACAAATACTCAGTAAACAGAAAGAAAAAAGAGAGAATATAGTGACAGTTCTATGATGAGAGTTTCTAAGTCTTCTTCTTTTTCTTGCAAATTTTTACTGGACAAATTTTTGCCCAAAGCAGAAAAAACATATGATTCGAAAACATACACGGAAAAAATAAAAAGTGTATAGTTATCGAAGTACTTAGGTAAAATACAACTTCAAAAGTATATTTTGTAAGTTAGTAAAAAAATACACGTAGATTAACCAATTTTTGATTTTTGTCAACTTGCCTTAGTTTTTGATCTATTCCATTTTCACGCACCTCTAAATATGTTAAGTTACCTAAGTTTTTTCTTTTATAAATTGTCTTAGAAAATGTTATATTTCAATTAAAGGATTGTGTAACTTAGCAGAAAACTTTTGAAGTTGTATTTTACCGAAGTACTTCGGTAATTATCCACTTTTTATTTTTTCCGTGTATGTTTGTTTATTGAAAACAAAAAAAAATATTTTACAATTATGCTATTTTATGGAAATTCAAAACAATTAAACTTTCAAAATAAATTATGGGGAAGATAACTTTCTAAAAAGTATCTGCTTAAGTTTTAACATCAAAAAATATTGTCTTCCATAGCGACCAGCTAAAATTTATTTGTATATTTCAGCTGTATTTACAAATTGTTGAAAATTTTCTGTTCGCGTACATGTTTGGAAAAATTTTATTTTGAGAGTACATTTTGTCTTACTCTCTGTAAGTTTGTACTCAGTAATTCTTACTGGACTTGACTGAGAAAAGTAATAGAATGGACCTATTACAAGAGTCAAATATAATTTTGATATGAATTGTCAAGAGTTTTATGAATACTTGAAGAAATGCGACAGTGATATATTGACTCAAATTGGAAGCGTTGAAAAATATTAATGAAATTCTTGATAATTCGCATCAAGAAGTTATAGAAATATACATTCCCGAAAATGTATGCAAATAAATTTGTTAATCGTTTTTTTTTTTCTTCAGGTACTACTAATTTTAAATTCAGAATGATTTTTATCATTTTTGGGAAGTTTTTTTAATCAAGGCGCAGTGGACGCGAGAAAAAAATTGGATGCAGAAATTATTTTTCTTCTATTTCTGATATTATTAGAGTCAAATAAAATTTTTAGCGTGTTTTTTAATCACCTGGATTTAGAATTTTTCATACAAAAAATGGATTTATTAAATTCAAAAAAAAAGCTGGATTTAATAAATCCACAATAAAAGCACAAATATATGAAACAGCCTATTAATTTAATGTCAGAAAAAAATACGAATGAAAATTAAAAGAGAAACAAAAAAATTAAAAAACTAACAAATAAAAGGTTTTCCTTAAATTTATTTTTATGAAATATGTTTCGAAAAAAAAACTACACCTCACCAAATACATATTTTTCATCTTGGACATCGAGAAATAGCTCAAATAGAAATGGCAATTTTTCACTCTACAGTAAGTAATTTAATTAAATCCAATTAGTGAATATTAAATATTGCAATGGAATTTTTCAATTGTGTAAAAATATAAATTGAAGTGATAAAACTGAAAAGGCAGACTGTTTATCGCTGTTTTATGTAAAATACAATTATGAATTAAAAGTTAAAGTAGAATCCTTCATCATCGAATTCGGTACTAAAAATTAGGGTGAAAGAAGTGTCGGACAGAAATTTTTTTTAAAATAGGAATACTCTAACCCCATCTGTTGAGCACTTTTAGAAATACTTTCTGGATTTATTAAATCCAAGTGATTAGAAAAAACGGCTTTTGATATGAATTTTCATGTTTTTTTGCTAATTCATTGAAAAACATTCATGAAACCCTTTACAATTCGTATCAAGAAATTATAGAAATGTACATTCCTGAAAATGTATGCAATAAATTGGTTAATTGTTATGTTGTTTTTTGTTTATGTTTTTTGTTTATTGTGAATTTTTTTAGTGGGAATAAAAATTTTTTAATTTATAAAATAAAGTTTTATTATCGTGATTGTCCTTCTTTTTTGAGGTTGACGTCCTCTTTTTCTCAAAAGGGAAATGGCAACCCTAATCGGGTATAACTAATTTTCTGTAAATTTAACAGCAAAAAAATCTGTTAATTTCAGCAGTTTTTTCTACAGCATCATTATACCCTACACCACTACGTGGAAAGGGTTTGTGCTGATGTTTCTAACACCAAAAAATATTGGACCTAGACCCACCTTATAGTATACCGATCGGCTCAGAATCACTTTTTATTTCGATTTAACGATGTCCGTCCGTCCGTCTGTCTTCCCTTGGTCCAAGGACGACGCCTATTGATTTTGGTTAAAATCGATCCCCCAAAATTGACTTGTTTACACGCTGCAAGTCGCAAATACGAAGATATTTCAATGAAATTTGGTACACAGACCTATGTCGCCCCAAGAACGAAGCCTATCGATTATGGTTAAACTCGATCCATGTTTAGTTTGGTTAAAATCGGTCCATGCTTGGACCTAGTGCTCACATAAGGGCCCCCCTCCCCACGCTGCAGGTCGCAAATACGAAGATATTTCAATAAAATTGGTTCGATGACTCACAAAGGAAAAAGCCTATTGATTTTAGATAGGATCGGTCCATATTTGGCCCTTTGGAAAATTTTGACACAAGTCCGTTGGCTTTTAATCAGACTGGTGTAGGGTATTGTATAGTCGGCATGCCCGACTTTAACTTTTTTACTCGTTTTTAACTAACTTTTATCAACTTTTTCTGCTATTTTTACAGATATATTTCTATGGTTGTAGGAATAGACACCTTAATCACCTGGATTTAGAATTTTCCATACAAAGGTGGATTTATTAATTAAAAAAAAGTTGGATTTATTTATCTGGGTTTACACATAGCAACAAATATCGAAATATATGAAACAGACTATTAATTTAATGTCAGAAAAAAATTCTAATAAAAGTTAAAAGGGAAACAAAAACTGGCGAATAAAAGTTTGTTTTTTTAAATTTTTTGTAAAAAATATGTTTAGAAAAAAAAAATTAGCATCTTGGACATGGAGAAATATCTAAGATAGGAATGGCAATTTTTCACTCTACTGTAAGTAATTTAATCCACTTGGGGAATAATAATAAATAAAAAAAATAATAAATAAATAATACTGAAGATGCAGGCTGTCGTTATAACACTACACAGAGTTGCACACAATTAGTAGTATAAAGACAGAGACGTTAAGAAATAGCAAGCAGATTAAATGTTGGATTAATTGGCACTCGAGCAGATTAAAATATGGTTAAGTTAAACTTTTAACTCTCAAGTTAAGCTTGTAACTCTCAAAAATGTACCACCTTGATATTTTAAACTGACAAAGTAAAATTTTTAACTGTCAAGTTATGCTTGTAACTGTCGAAAATGCATGTGCAAACAATGAAAACTCAAAAGGGAAATAACTTTAATCAAGTAGATTGATTTTATAATGTATTTAGACTGAGGAAAAACTACCTAGTTTTTGACTCTTGCTCGTTTTTAAGTGTCAAAACGAATACATAAAAAACAATCAAAAACTAGTTTTGTACGAAAACTAGATAGTTTTTGCTCAGTCTAAATTCCGAATTACAGTATAAAATGGTTGTAAGACTACGAATTTCCAAACTGCGGAAGACTACTTTTAAAAATATAATATTTGATTGTTGATTCGATAGAGTGTTTTTAAAATGCAACTGCTTTTTTTACATACATATAAGGGCATTCAATCAGTTAACCGCGTATATAGTTAGAAATGACTTATTTAAATTTATATTGATTCAATTTTGATTGGGTTGAATTATTTCTTGTATGATTTGATTCGCGATTCCTTATAAGTCAAATTGATTTGTTAAAATTTAATAAATTTTTTTGATTTTGCGTAAAGTGTCAACGATGATCAAGTGATTATTTGAATAAGATATTAAGTGAAAAAAGTAGCAAATAATTCAATCAGTAAAACAAGTTTTGCGTATCGATTCGTGCAAAATTGAATCAGATTTAAAAAGTGAATTAAGGAATTATGTTTTTAAAAGTCAGTATTTTATGGCATTTGAAGATACGGCGTAAGCGAGATAGTTTTCTCAAACAAGAAGTCTTTTAAAAAGTAAAATATATTGTTTTTAAAATAACATATTAAAATATCTCTTTAATTTTAAATAAAAATCTTGAAATACAAAACTTCAAAATCTATGGCTAAATGTAAAAAGGCTTTTGATGGCTAAATGTAAAAATGCTTTGAATTTGAAATTTCTTTGAAAGCATTTTTTACCAATAAAAAATTTAATTCACACAACCGTTATACCCACAGTTTTAAACAGGGTTGGCAGGCAATACCGCTAAAATACCGTTATCGATTCAAAACCCGTTCAACTGACTACCGTTACCCCTAAAATACCGTTACCGAAATACCCGGAATACCGTTATCCTTAAAATACCGTTACCGAAATAACTGAAATACCGTTATCCTTTAAATACAGAAATAAATGAATTATCAATACCCTTAAAATACCGTTACCGAAACAAATGAAATATTGTTATCCCTAAAATACCGTTACCGTTATTTTTAATTTTCTGCTTTCGGTAATTTCAAGTGGTTATTGAGTATTTTTTGTACATTAAGTTGATAAATTGGTTCTGTTTTTAATCTCGTTTGTTTTTTGTAAAAAAAAATTACGGGATGCATCGAAATAACTGACTATCTTTACCCTTAAAATACCGTTACCGATATAAGTGTAATACCGCTAACCTTAAAATACCGTTACCGAAATAACCCAAATATCGTTATCTTTAAAATACCGTTACCGAAATAACTCAAATACCGTTATCCCTAAAATACCGATACCGAAATAAATGAAATAGCGTTACCCTTAAAATACCGTTACCGAAATAACCTAAAATATTGTTACCCTAACGATAACCGCATTCGTTTCGGTTACCATCCATGGTTTTAAATAAAGAAATAAAAAATCGAGTTAGGGCAGTTAAAAATGTTTGCCTTTCTATAAAAATGTATTTCGTATTATTTTGAAACGAGTAGATTTAGTTTATTTTTATATTTATTTTATTTTAACTTCCACTTATAAATTCATTTAAATTGGTATTTTTTTATTTTTAATAAAATATAAAACCTACAAATAACTGTGTAATTGTTAAGGAAAAGCAATGAAATAAATTTGCTTAAATTGTTAGAGTTACTCGAGTAGTTTTAAAACCTTACCCGATTAATCGGGTAACTTCAAAACCTCAAAATCGAGTTAATCGGTTACTCGAACAAGGCCAAATCCGAGTAATTTGAATACCCTAATTCATATACATTATCAGGACAAATGGTCATACACAATTTTGAAAAATATATTGTTTTATACCATCCGAATAACAAAATCTTCAGCTATATTTTATAAAAGTCCAAGAAATTCTATTTTGCTCATTTTTATTCGCGATTTTTTTCTAAATTATAAAGTACATAATGAAAAAATGTGGAAAACTGATTTTTAATCAGCTTGACCAAAACTGTGAATAATATGCATCAGCGCTTTTTTCTAATTTTTTAAAATTGTGTCGTTTGTAAATACGAGTATATTTCAAAATATTAAAAAAATAATATAAAAAAATAAAATCTGTGGACAAAGGCGAACATTATGAAATATTTGGATTTGTTATGATTGTGACTTTCTTCCGATTTTTAAAAATTTATTTCTATTATTTTAAAGGCTTTAAAGTAGGATCGAAGTTTTCTCACCACAAGAAACCTATTACTAGGCTTAACACAAATTGTTCTTTTCATGTAGTAGCTCTTAATATTTCTGTTGTATTTTTTTGTGGTTTGTACGTTGTTTTGTTATTGTATGTAGAGGATGGATATTATCCTTGCTCCACACGTATGTATGTATGTACATAAATTTCGCTCGAATGATTAAATGGTTTGTTGTCTGTAAAAATGAAATTGGAGATGTGAGCGTGAGTACATTACACATTGTTACTTATGCTAACGCTCGTCTCACGTAAGTAAGTAATTTGTCAATCACAGAATTTCCTTTGAATTTTCTTTTCCATAGGAAAAGTTCTCATAGCCAAATGATTTTTTAACCATAGAAGTGCATTGTTAGTAGGGAACGCAAAATCCCGCACTTTTTGATTTCCCGGGAAAGCGGGAAATTTATTTTGAATTCCCGGGATCCCGGGATCCCGCAAGGGAAGTGAATTACAAAATATTTTATAATAATTAAAAAACTTTTACAAAGAAAATGTCCTAAATATCTCAAATTTTCTTGATCATGAAAAAGCTCAGGCCGTGAGTGTTTTTTCTTGAAATTTCAGTGGGAAAAAATTAATTTTATATTAAAAATTATATAAGTCTAATTATATATTTTTAAAAAGTTTAATAAAATAAAACAAATTTTAAGACTAAAATACTTGCCGGTCAAAAAATGGAATAAATAAAAAAAAAATTAACGAAACAAATTTTAACTTACTTGAAAATTTTAAAAAATCAATAAAAAAATTTGTCTCTAAAGCACCGTTTTTCCCGTGGAAAAATTTCATTCAAACTTTAAAGGCCTTAAATTGCAATTTAAATTCTGAAAATTAAAGTTTTTTTATGTAATTAGAAAGACACAATCACAATAAACACAAAATGTCACTTTTTCACAAGAAAAATAATAGTCTTGTATATTAAATTTACGTGAAAACAAAGTCTACACAAATTTCACGTGAAACTCATAGTCGTGAAAAACAATTTTTTATATGGAGTGTAACAGTTTTTCTACGTGAAACTCAAACAATTTACGGTGCTTCATTCTGTACGGAATGAGTGCGATTCAAATTTTTTTTATACAAAACAAAGTTGGATCAAGTACACAAATTAATCAGTGTGTTCGTTTATTCGAAAATCTTATTACTTTTACTAAAATTGGAAAGTTTTGTTTGCTTTTTGAACTTTTCAGTTGTGGTAAAAGTAGCAAATTGTAGTGAGTAAAAAACAAACCTAATGTATAATTTTTACTGTTTTCAAAACGCTGGAAAAATTTTGCATATGAAAATTTTAAATAATTAACTTTTTTATTTTAAATTTAATTTTTTGAAATCCCGGGATTCCCGGTCGAAATTACCGGGAATGCGGGAACGAAAAATTGTTTAATTTCCCGGGAATCCCGGGACGGGAAATCCCGGCATGCATTCCCTAATTGTTAGTCGATTCGACTAACACCAATCGTGCTTTACTAACAGCAATAAAATTATGCATTTTTTGTAGGTTTTATAGTTTATTGGTAACAAAATACAACACATTAACAATTAAAATGAATCCATAAGTAGAAGAATATAAAAATGTTTAGATCACCCAGTCAGAAATCGCCAGTGGTACAAAAAATCAAGCACTGGCATGCCACTGGGTAACCACGGTGTTAAAAATAAATGACTGGCAGAACACTCATTTGGGGCGCTTTGCCAACGTTTGGAAAAAGCATTTTGCCAGTATTTGTTTTACAAAAATTACCACTGGCAGAGAATTGGCTTAGAGTGATATGCCAAGGTTTGCAACCAGTGGTTATCCAGTGCTACCTAGCCAATGCTACCAGTGGTACAAAAATCAATTCACTGGTAGACCAATGATTTTATAAAAATGCTGACGCTTCGTTAAAAAAGGTTTGTAGTCAGAAGGTTCCGAGTTCAAATCCGATTGCAAGCAAAATTTTTTTTGATTTCTTTTTTAATTTAAATTTTTTTTTGTTTTATAAAATCATTTTTTTTGTTTGTGGGAAAGCTCCTTCCAGACCACTTTTTTTTGCTCTCCCAACGCTGGCATATTAGTAACAAAAAATTGTTTGCCAGTACTACCGTTTTAACACAGCCAGTAGTTGTCCAGTTATTATCAATCATTTATGTATTATATGTGTCGTTCGCTCAGTGGGTAGAGCAATCGTCTGCCAATCTGACGGCCTGGGTTCAAATCACGGCAGGACCAAAAAAATACATATGAACTTTTTTAAATTTTATTTTGTAAAATATATTTCCAGACCACCTATTTATTGGTTTTGCCAACGTTCAAAAATTTTGTTCCTCTAGTGGTTTTCCTGCGCATTTTGAACAGCTGGTCCTTTTGTCTAATAATGATGCCAGTACTTGTACCACCTGTTAAAGTGCTTTGCCTCCGCTTTCCCGTTTTTATTTTTCTGACTGGGCATTTATTTACGTTAACTTTGAAACTGAAGAGAGGTCTGTTAAATACTCGTTTAAAAATAATTTGTAGCGCAGTATTCTAAAAAGCGGAAATATTTTGGATGGCTTGATTTAAAATGATCCCAACTAGATTTTTTTTATTTCTTTAGAGCAGAAGGATAAAAAATAAAATCTAAAAACTGTGATAAAACACCTATTCAAATAAGTGTTAGATTCAAAGTTATTAAGTTTTTTCATACCCCTCTAAAAAAAATAAGAAATAGAATTATGGGCTTTTTGTATATAGTAAGCCATGTATTTGGAACATTAATTAATATTGCACAAAAAAAGCTTATACAAAATCAGTAGTTCCTAAATATTTCTATTTAAAGTTAAAGAGGTCTAAAAATATACAGTTAAGGTATTTTGGTTTTTAAAAGACTTTCCTTAAAAGGTCTTCTTTGGGAATTTGCTTACACATTACCTTCAAATATAGTATTTTACGCGAATTATTTTATGGCGAATTAAATCATAAAACAAATTCTTTAAAAATTGAATCAATATAAATTTATATAAATCAAATCTCACCTTATTTAATTTCTGAATCATAACCACCTTGGTTATGATTCAGAAAATGATTATACCCAGCAAAACTTTCTATTACCCGGTAATGACTTTGGTAAGAAGAAATAAGGGTAGGTAACCTCTTAGTTTTCTATTAACAAAGCTACTATTTTAACAAGGACATGTCCATCGAGGTAACTCCTTACCTAGTAATATGTTATTCTGAACGTACATGCTACGCTTACCTATTACCACTAGGTTACAAAAAACCTTAAAATAATAAATTTTTTTTCTTAAAATTTTGGTTTGTTTTATATTGACTATTAAATTAAGAATTACATATTTTTAACAAAAAATTTTGGAAAATTTTTTTATGAGTTTTGGTTATAAAAATAAGCATTTTGTAATGAAGAGGGTAAGATCTTACTTTTCTATTACTAGACCTATTACTTTAACAAGGGCATGTCCATCGATGTAATTCCTTACCTAAACTAATAAAAAAAAATCCAGTACAAATAGGTCAAAATTGTGCTGGCGCAAATACATGTTCTATTTCGTGTTATTGTAGCAGAATTTTTACCTATTTGTACGGGCTTTTTTATAGAAGATAACAGAAAAACGTGTTTAAAGACTTTTGTACTAACTTTTTTATGAGTGTAGAACATGTTATTCTGAACTTACAGGTATGGAGTTTTTAAAAACTTTTGTTTAAATATTATTTTTTTAAACGGGATTTTAATTTTAAATTCACGGGTTTTTACAAAAAATAGAATTTCTAAAATTTTCCAGAAAAACGAATGATTTATACTAATAAAACTTCCAAACGTATGAATTTGGTATTTACAAGTAATGGAAAGGTAAGGTGTAAGGGTCCAAAGTAATGCAAGGGCAAGCGGTATTACCAGGAAATATGCATAGTAGTATCTATATATTACCAAGGTTTTTCTGGGTAATATATCGTTCCTCTTTCCATTCCATTTCTTTGCACTTGCTCCGTTACATTCCTTTTTTTAACTGTAGTGTTTCAATTCGACTCGCTCCCTATTCCATGCCATCTCCCGATTCCATTTTATTCCATATTCCATTCCATTTCCATTGCCTATTGTTTCAATTCCACTCGTTCCCCGTCCATTTCCATTTCATTCCACTTGTGTAGTGTTTCAATTCCACTCGTTTCCCATTTCGTTTCTTAATTTTTGGGTTCCAAATACACTAGTATTTTAAATTTTAGGTTTCGAGAAAAGAGGCTGGCATTTAAGGGGGCAATTTCTCCCCTTTTTAACCCCCAATTTTACCACGTTCCTGTCCAAAGTTCCAGAAACTACCTTGTCGATAAGTTAGCCCACACTCCCACGAACACATTTTATAAATTTCAGGTTTCTAGGCAGAGGGGTTCGTGCAGGCAATCAAGGAGAAAATTATTCAATTTTTGCACCTCCCGGTAGGAGTTTATAAAAATGCCGTTTTAGCGGACGTCTGGAACTTACATATAGAATTTCAGCTTCCTAGTTCTGGCAGTTTGGTTAGGCAGTCAAGGGGGGACTTTTTCACTTTTTACTCCTCCCGGTAGAAATTTCCAAAAATGCCGTCTTAGCGGACGTCTACGTTGGAGAAGGAACCTACATACCGAATTTGAGCTCCCTAGTTCCATCACTTTGGCCAGGCCGCCAAGGGAAAGACTTTTCTTGTTTTTGACCCTACCTGTAGAAACTCCCAAAAATCACGTCTTATCGGATGTCTACAATAGAAGAGAAACCCTCATCGCCAATTTAAACCTCCTACCTCCAGCTGTTCGGGCAGGACTTTAAGGAGGCACTTTTCCTTTTTTGGACCCCCATTTTTGCAATGCCCCTGTATAAAATTCCAAAAAGTTCCTTCCCGATAAGTCAACCCATACTCCAAGGAACACTTTTTAGATTTCAGGTTTCTAGCCAGTGTGGTTTTTGCAGGCCATCAGAGGGGAGAATTATACTACTGTGCCCCTCCCGGAGGGAATTTCCAAAAATCCCGCATTAGGGGGCGTCTCAGCTGGAGGAGGAACCTACACACAGAATTTTAGCTTTCTAGTTCTAGGAGTTTGGAAAGACCGTCAAGGGGAAAATTTTTCTTTTTTTGCGCCTTCCGGTTGGAATTTCCAAAAATTCCGTCTCAGCGAACATCTACTCTGGGGGAGAAACATATATGCCGAATTTCAGCTTCTTAGTTCCAGCAGTTTGGACAGGCCGATAAAGGATCACTTTTCATTTTTGAGCCCCCATTTTATAACGTCCCTGTCCAAAATTCCAAAAAGTACCTTCCTAATAAATTAGCCCGTACTACATGGACATTAGACCGTACCGCAAATTTTTTTTCCCTCAAGGAGACCAGTGTTTTGCTATAAAGGAAAAATCCAATGAAAAAAAATTTTAAAAGGCGACCCCTAAGTTCGGCAACCAATATATAAAAATCTTTCTACTGGATTTATCGAAAAACTTCCTTAGCAAAAGTTTAATGATTTTTGCGAGCTTTAATTTTCTGACATTAGCGTTGTACATTAGGGTCGTGACAAGTGAGATCTGGTGGGTAACTACTAGAACGGGATACTTGAGGTCAATGCCCTTAGAGTAAAGCACTGGCCTTCTTGAGAGAAAAATACCGATGTATCATACTTTAAGATCCGACTGTAAATGCCAAAGATATAACGAAAAATGTAAAATGGCGATCCCTACGTTCGGCAAAAAAAAAATTTTTTTTTTGAAACCTCCTTGCAAAAATACTTCATACTGGAGGTGTACGGCGCACTTTTTTTTGCTCTAATGTCCATTAATGCGTACCACCTTACAGGCAAAAAAAAAGTGCGCCGTACACCCTCCAATATGAAGTATTTTTGCAAGGTTTCAAAAAAAAAATTTTTATTTTTTTGTGCCGAACGTAGGGGTCGCCATTTTACATTTTTCGTTATATCTTTGGTATTTACAGTAGGATCTTAAAGTATGATACACCTATGTTTTTCTCTCGAGGAGACCAGTGTTTTGCTCTAAGGACATTTTGACCTCAAGTATCCCGTTCTAGTAGTTACCCACCAGATCTCAGTTGCTACCACCCTAATGTACCACCCTAATGTCAGAAAATTAAAGGTCGCAAAAAATCATTAAACTTTTGCTAAGGAAGTTTTTCGCTAAACCCAGTAGAATTTTTTTTTATATATTGGTTGCCGAACGTAGGGGTCGCCTTTTTAAAGTTTTTTTAGTTGGATTTTTACTATATAGCAAAACACTGGTATCCTCGAGGCAAAAAAATCGATATATCACACTTTAAAATCCGATTTTAAATGCCAAAGCTATAACAAAAAATTAAAAAAGGCGACCCCTACGGTCGGCAAAAAAAAATTTTTTTTTGAAATCGCCTTCCAAAAATACATCATATTGGAGGGTGTACGGCGAACTTTTTTTTTGAGGTAGGGTCTAATGGACATACATACATTTCAAATTTCAGGTTTCTAGCCAAAGGGGTTTTAACAGGCCATCAAGGGTAGACTTTCTTCTTTTTGCCCCTAATTATAGGAATTTTCAATAATTCCGTCTTCGCGGCTGTCTTCGATAGAGGCGCAACCTTCATACCAAATTTCAACATCGTTGCCTCAGCGCTTCAGGCAGGCCGTTACTGGGGACATTTTCACCTTTCGACAACCATTTTTACCATGTTCTTGTTCCAGTATCGAAAAAGTACCTTGTCGTTGACTTGGCCGTACTCCATGGAATACATATTTCAAACTTTAGGTTCCTATTTCAAATTTTAGGTTCCTATTTCAAATTTTAGGTTCCTAGCCAAAACGGTTTGGGCAGGCGGTCAATTGGGAGACTATTTCCCTTATCGCGCCTCACGATAGGATTTCTTGAAATCCCATCTGAGCGGATATCTACACAGGAGCAGGAACTTACATTTCGAATTTCATCTACCTTCCAGCAGTTTGGGCAGACCGTCAAGGGAGAGACTTTCCCCCTGTAGGGATTTCCAAAAATCCAGTCTTAGTGGATGTCTACGATAGAGAAGGAACATTTATACCAAATTTCAACTTCCTACCTCCTCTTTTTAAAAAGTACTTTCTTTTAGGAAAAAGTACTTCTAAATGTTGGTTATTAATTTTTATTTAAAATAAAAATTGTTTTATTCCACCTTTTTAATTGATTAATAAGAAATTTATTAATTTTGTTCGAGGCCAATTTGATTATTATGAATTAACATAATAAGTACTTTTTTCAAAAACTGCTATTTTTCTTCATCAGGATACTCTCCTGACAAATACTTCACAGAGTTTTTGCTTTCAAAAAACCTCTACACTTTCAGGAATGAAAAGACGATCGTTTCGGGGATTTTCATTCCTGAAAGTGTAGAGGTTTTCCTCTTTGGGAAATGTATTTTTTTTTTTGGAAAAGGTATTTTTTATGGGAAAATATACTTTTTTGGAAGAAGGTACTTTTGTTTTTTTAAAAATAGTACTTTTTTGTAGAAAGGTACTTTTTTTTAGCAAAGATACATGTTTTGAAAAAGGTATTTTTTTTACAAAAGTACTTTTTATCGGAAAATGGTACTTTTTATGAAAAAAGTACTTTTTTTTTTGAAAAAGGTACAAATTTTGGGGAAAGCTACCGTTATAAGGGGTACTTTTCCCCTTTTTAACCCTCAGTTTTACAACGTCCCTGTCCAAAATTCCAAAAAGTACCTTCCAGATAAATTAGCGCATATTGCAAGGAACACATGTTTTTAATTTCAGCTTTCTAGCCAAACAGTTTTGGCAGGCCGTCAAGGGGGAGATTTTTCCCCTTTTTGCCCGTTCCGGTAGGAATTTCCAAAAATCTAATTCCTAGCTTCAGCGGTTTGGGCTGGGCGATGTTGAGTCAGTCAGTAAGTCGGTCAAGTTATTCATTTATATATTAAGATAGTAAGATTTTATACTAGGGTTGCCATTTCCATTTTGAGAGAAAGAGGACATCAACCTCAAAAAAGGAGGACATTTGTCTTAAAAAAGAGGACAATTTTTTTTAATAAATTATTTTACAAATATAAAAAACGCGATAAAATATACAAATAAATAATTTATTTTATAAATAAAACAATTTTTATTCCCACTAAAAAAAAATTAACAAAGAATAAAAAAATCATTCCTCACTTTAACCTTTAAATGCATGGTGTAGCCACTTGGCAACATACCAGTTTTTTAATAATAAAACCCACTTGATACACAAAACTGCATTTTTGAACCTTCCGTACAAAGTATCCTATAGTTTGGCTCAGATTTTTTAAACAGTTAAAGGAAAAATCTGGTTTTGCTTCATATGTTTGTGAAAAATCTAAAACACGCGTTTTTTTACAAAAAGTGTAGTATTCCAAAATGATTGTTTAAATATTTAAAGTTGTATTCTCGCAATAAAATTAATTTTGGCGACAATAAATGTATAATTCATAGTTTATATAATTTTTTTTTCATGCACGTTAAAATAATCACAATTTAGCGATTTGGCAAAAAGACATATTTTTAAATAAAAATCACCTTTTTTTAAAAAAATTTTTGTTGGTATTTTTCTTGAAATGGACACGTCTTTAGAAATCATATATAAGAAATGGTTAAAATTTAATAGATCATGCATGTAAGGGTTAAATTAGTGGTACATAAATAAACAAAAAACAAAACAACGATTAACCAATTCATTGCATACATTTTCAGGAATGTACATTTCTATAATTTCTTGATACGATTTGTAAAGATTTTCATGAATGTTTTTCAATGCATCCCATTTGAATTAGTAAGCGTGTTGGTTTACTTACTACAAGTTACTACTTTTACTAAAGCTGGAAAAATTTAATACAAAAAGTAAACAAAAATTTCCAATTGTAGTAAAAGTAGTAAGAATTTCGAGTAATCGAACACACTGAGTAGGTATAGTACTGTCGCATTTCTTCAAATATTCATAAAACTCGTAAAAATGCATACCAAAATTTTATTTGACTCTAATAATATCATAAATAGAACTAGAAATAGTTTATGGATTGAATTTCATGAATATTTTTCAACGCTTCCAATTTGAATCAATATATTACTGTCGCATTTTTTCAAATATTCAAAAAATTATTGACAATTTATATCAAAATTATATTTGACTCTAATAATATCAGAAATAGTTTCTGGATTCATTTTATTTCTTTTTGGCGTCCACTGCATTAGCATTATGTGCTGGTAAGAAAAAATAAAACCTAAAAAGTTTTTTCATTTCATAGCAAACATAATTTTTAATAAAAAAATCGTACCAAAACTTGTTATCAGTCGTGCTTATTGAATTTAAGTTTTTTATATAATTTTTCAGGACAAGGAATTCGTTAATTTAATTTTCATCATTAAAATCAATGTTAATTTTTTTAATTCAACTATTGGCTCTGTGTTGATAAGCTTTAAATTTGGTAATTAAAGTAAGTGAAATAACAGTGACAAAACAGTGATACCAACAATTTAAAAAAAAAAGTTATGGAGAAAAGTGAAAAAAGTAGGACAACCCCGGACACTTACTGAAAAAGAACTAGGACTGCCTCGGACGCCCTAAAAAAGAGGACTATTTTATACAAACTTGAGAGTACATATTCTTTCTAATGAAAATTACAAATTAAATAATAATATTTACCTATAATTATTTCTTTTTATTTTAAATATATTTAATGTGAGTATAATTTACAAATTAAAAATTAGTTTATTTTGCATCTTAAGATTTAAGAAAAGTGTACTTATTTAAGATATTTTTACGAAATCAGTAAAGATTATACTAAATTTTCGTTAAAAAATGTACTAAATTTAAAAAAAAATTGTTTTTGAAATTCAATAATGAAATAATGTACTAAATTTAAGTTAAAATGTACTTAATTTTCATTATTTGTTATTAAGAAAAGTGTACACTTTATTAAAGTTATAATTTTTTGTCAAGTAAATATTAAACTTAGACACGAAATTCATGAGTAGTATAATTTTTCTCAGGATCAACCTTGATTCACACAAAGTTTGAGTCACGCGCTTATCTCTAAATAAAATGAATTGTTAGACCGTTACCTTAAATCTCAGTGGATGTCTATATACATATACGTATATATATGTACATATGACTAAGATAGTGTTGCCAGTTTTGGAGATTTTCCTCATATTTTTCTGAAAGTGGGTATGGGTGCAAACGTTTCTGTTACATTTTAAGGAAAAGTCAGACCCCAAAAAATAATATATCACCTTTAAAAATTATTTAAATAAATATCTTCGTATCAATATAAATGATTGTTCCAAGGAAGGCAAGAACACACTTTCTGTTGTCTAGTCCATATACGAATCTAAATAGAAAACATTGAAGTACGTTTTATGTTTGGATTCCGATTTGCTGTGCCGTAACGGGATATTTTAATAAATTTAGTTTATTTACGTAATAACATCTATTTTTGTTTAAAACAAAAACAGTAATCTTCCAAAAGGGCCAAAACAAGCTCTCCATAAGTTTTACATACTTTTTCAAACACTAAAATTGTAAAATCAAAATTTTCCTATGAAAATATAGTTTGTTATTTGTAATAAAAAATATCTAAGAACAGTTTTGGTTAGAATTTGAACTACTGTGAAAGGTTTTTAGGATATTAAGGAAGGCGATATTATAAACTACTCACAAAAATGTGCAGAAAAAAGTTTTACAGATTTTTGGATAATAGCATTCTTTTAATTAAAATTTTTTTGCTTTCGATGAAAACTGCTACCCAATCTCTAACACAGAAGAACAACTTTTTTTAAAAAAAGGTGGAGAAAAGTTCTACTGAAATTTAGAGAAAAAGAATGTAACTGAAGTTTTTGAATGCAAAAGTACCGGTCCTGTGACAGATAAAAAGAGCAACCGTCTGAAAGTACCTGTCCCGTGACAGGTAAAAATGGGACTGAACCAGGACATTCAAGTGGTACAAATATTAGAGTTGTCAATAAGCGATTAAACGATCAAAACAATGTTGATCGAAAGATTATATGATTAATTATTAAGTTATTGGATTAATACTTAACGTGTTGAGTAGGCGCTTAGTAATCAAATCATTCACCAGATTGTTGTACAACTGTTGCGGAACTCATCTATAGTATAGTATCTATAGTGAGGCGCACTGGTGAGAACATACTAGCATTTCAGGAAACTTAAGTACTGGAAAAGATAAACTGTGAGCATCTGTGAAAAAACATAGTTTTTTTTATCGAAATATTCCGAATTGTATTTTTATTTTAAATGCCTTTTGAATTTTTTTAGAAAGCTTTTTTATTCTTGGAAATATCGCCCGTTTAATTTCTTTTTAACAATTTTGCTTTTAAACTATCCAATAAACATAGGAAAACTAAAGATTATAGTGCTTTAAAAATTGCATGAATTTAGCTTCTTTGAAAGCCATTTGTTTCAAATAAAATTAAGTTCACAAATTGAGGTAACATTTTCTGCCTGCAAAAAATAACCAAATATAAATAATTTTAAAACTTCATAAAAATCAGGCATTTGACTGAACTAAACAAATAAGATTTGTAAAATATAATTCCTTGTGAAAATATATTGCGAATAACAAAAACTTAAACCTAAATTGGTACCCTTCGGGGAAATGGACCGGCCCAGATGACACGCAGGATAGGTCCCAAGGGGGCGGAGACCGGTCATTGATCGGTCTTTTTGTTTGAAAGAGACATATCACTTTAACATGGCGTTGTCATTGGAAATTACCAATTGCCACAGTTTAGACACCTTGTGACAGTAAGGAGGTGTGTCTAAAAATAGCTTTTCAAATAAACTAATAAAAAATTAAGAATTAAAAATAATCTGCTTGGCGTGTAAGGCAAACGCTCTACCGTCTGGGCTAATGTTGCTTATGCGTGATGGCTGGCTGATGGTAAAGTTATATATTTTTCGTTTCTGTTCAAATAAACAAGAAAAAACAAACACTGCAAGCAAATAAAAAAAATGAAAAAGAAAAAAAGAGAAAAGAAAACAACAGTAACACACACACAAATATAGTGGAAGTGCCTTCAGTATGCCCCCGATTGACCGGTCACGGGATAGGTCCTTTAATGACAGTTGACTCGTTTTTTGCGTTGGCCATAATTAAATTAAAAAATCAATTAAAAATTAGAAAATTACCTCAAACGTTAATATAAATAAAAATTTAAAAAATTACCCTTAACCCTTAAATGCATGTTGTAGCCATTTGGCAACATACCGGTTTTTTAATTAAAAAAACTCACTTGATGCACAAAACTGCATTTTTGTGCATTAGGGGACCCTTCTATACATAGTGTTCCTATAGTTTAGCGCAGAATTTTTAAACAGTTAGAGTAAACATATTGTAATATTCAAAAATATTTGTTGAAATATTTAAGGTTGTATTCTCGCAATAAAATTCATTTTGGCGACAATAAATGTATAAATTATATTTTATAGAATTTTTTTTTGTTTTTTTTTTCAGACACGTTAAAATAATTACAATTTAACTATTAGGCAAAAATTTTTTTTTTATAAATTTTTTTCGGTATTTTTCTTGAAATGTACACGGCTTCAGAATTCATATATAAAAAATGGTTACAATCTAAGAGATCATGCATTTAAAGGAAATACCAATTGTTAAAACTAAAACAGCTTTAACATTAAAAAACGTTGAAAATACAAAAATTTAAATTTTTTAGCAAAAAATTATAAAAATTTAAAATAAGAGCTAAAATAAGCAAATCGTAAAATAATAAAGTTCAAAATAAATAAAAGAGTAAAATAAATAAAAAAATATTTTAAAAAATATGCCGCGAATTTTGTTTTTTCTTTCGGTATCGGTCAATTTTTTTAAAAGCAATAGTGAAAGTAACGAATCAGAAAATACTTAGAAAATTAATTCAGTCTCTTTGGTTCATATTTGTACTAATTTAGTAATATGTCTTCGGTTGATCGGCCACGGGATAGGTCCTTGGAGGGCAATTGACTCCTCATTCCCCGTAGGATACTTAATAGGACAAGGAATTCCATCCAAATGCATCATTTTTTCGATAGTCCAAAACTAATGTGGACTAAAAATTTATCCATTCATCAAATGTATGTGTTTGCATACTTTGACAGGTTCTTTTTCGCCAGGTTCTTCTGCGTCAGTTCTGTGGCAGGTTCTTTGCGTTAGTCCTGTGCCAGCTTTATTTACGTCAATCTTGTGTCAGGTTCTTTTGTGTCAGTCATGTGACTGGTTCTTTTGCGTCGGTCTTGTGACATGTCACAAGTGGCAATTGACCCCCTCCTAGGACAAGCCCATATAAAAGTTACCGATCCTTTTCATACAAAAGAAACGGTCCCCGTCCTCAAAGACCGGTCATGTGACGTGTCCGGTGACCGGTTCTTTTTCCCACAGGGTACTTATGGAAAGCGTAATTGATGCTTGTGGAAGTACGATTCTATTTCGGATTCGATTTTGTTCTATTTTTTTCTTGTTGATCGTGTAAGGGCTACGAACATAAACATCCCTCAAACCATGCAAACATTAAAATACGAAAATGTTTCGCAATCGTAACGCCTGGAAGAAAAACTTTATTGTGGCAATAATCATATTATTATTGCGGAAAATTCCCGTTTCGGGAGTAAATGTCCTCTCTATAGCGATACTCCCAAGCAATACGAAAGCGATACTTCTATGTATGTTGATCGTGTAAGGGCTACGAATATAAACATCCCTCAAACCATGCAAACATTAAAATACGAAAATGTTTCGCAATCGTATCGCCTGGAAGAAAAACTTTATTGTGGCAATAATCATATTATTATTGCGGAAAATTCCCGTTTCGGGAGTAAATGTCCTCTCTATAGCGATACTCCCAAGCAATACGAAAGCGATACTTCTGAATGATAAATCGGCGATATCGCTAATTTATCACCTGGAAGATAAAAGGGTGATATTGCTAAATTAACTCCTCGAAACAAACTAAACTATTTATATTTTACATTATTAAATTTAATTCTGAAAAAGAGTATCTGCATACATAATCCATTGACAAAAACATTAATTATCTTGTTGCCATCATACCCGGTTTTTCCGCGCACTAATCCTCATTTTTCAACGAATTTGTTTCCCATATTTCTTATAATTGTTTTTTGTACAAATTTTGTATTATTTTTTCCACTATTTTCAAAAATTTTAAACGAATTTTGTTTATCTTCCAGATGATAAAAAGCTGATATTGCCGCAATATTATCATAAAAAATTATTTTATTTATTTATTTACATCAGCTACAGTATAAAATACATCAGCTGTAAAACATTAAATATAATTATTACTATGAGAATTATATAAAAATAATGAGATAAAATCGGAAAAAACATTAAATATAATTAATAAGTACTACAAGGATTATATAAAAATAATGAGATAAAATCGGAAAAAACAAATTGAAATAAAACTTTATAAATAAAACAAAAAAGAAATCATAAACGTTATAAAATAATCTTAAATTTATGGACAAACACAATACTACATGTAAACCAAAAATAGCAATAATTATGCATATACGAACAATACAGAAACACAAATAAGATTGAAATTTAAATATTGAAAAACAAAGCGGAAACAAAATGATTAAATAATAATAGAGATGAGTTATTACAGGAACACATATGGATAAAAATAGGTACTAGGAAAAGCTGCCGGTAGAAATGTAATATAAAAGCAGGAACAGATTGATGGCAGAAATAGAATTGACAAGGCAAATAGACTGCCAGGGTTGGAACAGACTGGGAGGGCAGGAACGGGATGGCAGAGCTGGAACAGACTATCACTGCTGGATCAGACTGACATGGCTGGATCATACTGATAGGGCTTGAGCAGACTGGCAGAGCAGATACAGAAATAGCACAGTTACTACAGGAACACAATGACAAAAAACACAGTTGGAATTGTTTTTTTTTCCAAATATCTTCAAAATGATAAAAGGAAGACATTTTCAAAATAATGGGTGGTTAAATTTTAAGGGCCGATGTTGATTTTAAATAAAACACAAATTATTTAGGAAATTATTGTCATTTATTTTTATATGATAATATTGGTATGGTTCAATTATGTATGGAACAAAATATCGGCCAAATGGCCGCCGCGACCTCGGTGGCACACCTCCATCCGATGGTCCAAATTTTCGATGACGCTGAGGCATAATTGAGGTTCTATGCCGTTAATGTCCTTTAGCTCTTGAATTATTGCTGGCTTATCGACGTACACCTTTTCTCTCAAATAACCCCAAAGAAAGAAGTCCAACGGGGTCAAATCACATGATCTTGGCGGCCAATTGACATCGCCACCACGTGAGATAACACGGCCATTGAATTTCTCGCGCAAAAGAGCCATTGTTTCGTTGGCTGTATGGCAAATAGCACCATCCTGTTGAAACCACATATCGTCCAGGTCCACCTTCTCAATTTCTGACCACAAGAAGTCCGTTATAGCGAACACCATTCACGGTAACTGCTTGGCCAACCTCATTTTCGAAGAAGTACGGCCCGATGACGCCGCCAGCTCATAAACCGCACCAAACACAAAAAACAGATGTTTTCGCATTTCCTACAGACTCGATTTGCTAAAATTTGTGCACGATTATGCTGACCAACGAAATCACGAAGTGTACGGAATGCATTTTGATTTGAACGCCGATTTTCATAATAAGCCTGAATAACTTTAACGCGTTGCTCGATTGTGTATATTTCAATGGTTCAAATTTAGTTAGTCTGAGAAATGTCAAATGAAATGCAGAAAATAACTTGACGTTTAGGAGTGGTTCACATTCAACATCGGCCCTTAAAATTTAACCACCCTTTACTACTTGATTATTTTCATTCAAATGAAAAATAGAAGATATCGCTTTATTATCTTCTTGGAAGATATCTTCCAAATATTTGCAGGGAAATCTGAACATTTTATATAAGTTGAAAGATCCTGGAACAACATTCATTATAGGAAATTTTTTTACAATTTAAAAAAGTGCAATACAAACCTTGTCAATTTCACGAAAACTACATATATTTAAATTTCGAATTCATTTAATGACAATCCTTTCTTAATATTTGGAAACAAAAATTAAGGAATAATGAATGGTATTCAAAAACAGAAATTATTGGCAACCTTGTTAGAGTCGGACAATTAAAGTGTTTGTGTGATAAACATAAAACAAAACATAAAACCAGTTGAGGATTACACTTATCTATTCTGTCCAATTATGAATATAGATACATATATGTATGTATTGTTAATGGTCCATATGAATACATAATTTAATGTAAACATGTATGAGTGTAATGTTCCCAGTGGCATATCATCAACACCGAAAACAAAACATTTAAAGTTTTTAATTTGAAACCTTAAATCATTTAAACTGATGTGCAGACGGGGCCATGCACGTTTAACTAAACACAAATGTGAATTGTGTCATCATTTGCTAGTGACGGACGTCACGCGGTGATAGAAAATATCCAAAAAATATATTCAAAGTAAGTAGTATGTGTTTTTCCTGGCAGATCCATCTCCATGGTATGCATAAATAGTAAAAACAAAAAAGAATCCAGTGATTTGCATTAAGGTAATACACCACTCAAAGGCTTCTGCAACATTTGATATTGTGGAAAAAATCACCAGTGTGTGTGTCATATCGGAAAGTTGTACAATATATTGGAAAATAACAGAAAGCGTTTGATCTTATTGCGCAAACAATAAAAGTAAAAACTGTTTAATGAAGTGTTGACCGACCACATTGGACAAATTTTAAAGTCCTCTTAAATAGACGAAAATAGTTGAGACATACATATTGCTAATAATATTGCAAGCAAAGCTTGAGAAAGATAATTGTTTTTTGGATCAATTCGCATACAAAATTTATACATATTGAATAATAGTTAGTTAGAATATTCGTCTACCTCAAGTCCAAATTCTAATATGATATTGTAATATTAGATTTTATTTGCTGTTTCAAAAAGGCTGATCATTTTCATGATAGACAATACAATTGTTTCGTGGGCATCTCCCCCTAACTCTTCAGTTGTACGCAGTAAGAAAAGCATAACACGGCTAAGTCTCATTCAAAATATTTATTTTGTTTTAGGGTGAAATTCGTTGTTTTTACAACTGTTATTGACAAAGAACACACAAACATACATATATTAGTACCCAAAGGGTACTTTTGTGTAAAATGTTGCTTTTCAAAAAGTGTTGATTTAAGTACAAAATTCTCGTCCCGATGAATTTCTGTACCTTATGTTGTTATATTTGAGTTAAACTTTTGTAAATGGAAAACAACAAATTAACCTGCTAAAATTAGCTAAATTCGTTGCTAAATAATTAGTAGCCTAAAAATCACGAAAATATTTAAAATTTTCGAAGTTCTTTTCGATTTTTTTAATGCAAATAAAAATTTAGCCTTTTGAAAACACCAGTTTCCAAATTTTTTTAGCAAATATTTCTGTTAATTTAACTGGATAGACTGCTATTTGCATTCAACTAAATTTAGCTTAAAAATAACAAAACTTTTGTAGATATAACAGTTTTTTTTGATATTTTTATTCTACTAATATTTCGAAAAATTTTCTGCAGATTCTACAGTTTCAATAACTAAAAGTTAACTTAAATATAACTAAAATTCTGTAAATTTTAACAGTTTTATTTTTGCTGTTCTTCTGTTACTAGTATTAAGCAAAAAGACCTGATAATTTTATGAGTTTTTTCTGCAACATCATTTTTAACTAACCCCAGTAAAAATAGTTATATATGGTCTTATATAATGTGATTGAGCTATATATGGCTATGAATGGAGTCACATTAAAACACATATCACATATAACTACATGCGATATTATTTTTTAAAGAATTTTTTATACGGTAATTTACATTATTATATATCCCCAAATCTTACTCCATATATAAATATATGTATATGTACTGTCCGATATGATTATATATGGTTCTATGCAAAGTTACATAAAAATGTACGTGACGACATAGTAAAAATATTTTCTTGCAATTTCATATAACTTTATATATAATCCTATACAACATAAAATTTAGTTATCTATAAATTAAGATTTAATTAAACATCCCAGTCAGAAAAATTCAAACGGGAAAGCGGTGGCAAAGCACTTTAGCAGGTGGTACAAGTACTGGCAAAAAGTGCTTTCACATTCCCAAAATGATAACATCATTAGACAAAAGGACCGGCTGTTCAAAAAGCGCCGGAAAAGCACTGGAGAAACAAAATTTTTAAACATTGGCAAAACGCAGGCAAAACCAATAAATAGGTGGTCTGGAAATATATTTTCCAAAATAAAATTTAAAAAAGTTCATATGTATTTTTTTTTTTGGTCCTGCCGTGATTTGAACCCAGGCCATCAGATTGGCAGACGATTGCTCTACCCACTGGGCTAACGAGACATATAATATTCGATGGCTAAACACATAAATGAGTGATAATAGCTGGACAACTACTGCCTGTGACAAAATGCTAGTATGTACTGGCAAACAATTTTTTGTAACTAGTATGCCAGTGTTGGGAGGGCAAAAAAAAGTTGGTCTTGAAGGAGCTTTCCCACAAACAAAAAAATTGATTTTATAAAACAAAAAAAATTATAAATTAAAAAAAAACCAAAAAAATTTTTTTGCTTGCAACCGGATTCGAACTCGGAACCTTCTGACTACAAACATTTTTTAACGAAGCGTCAGCATTTTTATAAAATCATTAGTCTACCAGTGAATTGATTTTTGTACGCCTGGTAGCATTGGCTAGGTAGCACTGGATAACCACTGGTTGCAAACCTTGGCATATCACTCTAAGCCAATTCTTTGCCAGTGGTTTTTTTTATAAACCACCGAAATTTTTGTAAAAAAAAATACTGGTAAAACGCTTTTCGCAAACGCTGGCAAAGCGTCCCAAATGAGTGTTCTGCCAGTCATTTATTTTTAATACCGTGGTTACCCAGTGGTATGCCAGTGCTTGATTTTTTGTACCACTGGCGATTTCTGACTGGGATGGCTTCACATTTACCCAGCAAAAATATGTGTAAGTCATTAAAAACAACTTTTAAATTGGTTACAATGGAGCGATAAGTGCTCTTTTTCTGTTTCGAATGTATGTGCTTTAATACAACTTTCAAAAATGTATATATAATGTTGTTTTTTTCTTTGCAAATGCATTTGTTTGTAAATTACGAATTAATTAGGGATTCCATTTTTTATCTCTAAAAAAAACAAAGTAGTTCATTTTATTCACGTATTTTATTAATTTATGATTATTTACATATTTTTTAATTATTCGTACATATTTGAAAAAATACTTCAATACAGTTCCCATTGAAAAAGGGAAGAAAATAAAGAATTGGATGCCATTGAATCTCCTGGACTATGACATAAATATTAATTCTTATTTTCACTAAATGCAAATATATAAAACTTAACAATTAAAATGTATTGTTAAGGCTCTATGTAAGTCGGTCACGTACACCAAAGAAATATGTTAATAAAATTTGTTGCAATGTCGAAACATTTTATCGTTTAAAACAGACCCATCAAGAGGTTGGTTAACAGAGGTTGAGTATCCTACAATCCCTTACTCGTTGCTTATACACAAAAAGATCTATAAATCTCACCTGCTTTTAATGTCTATATGCTTTAATTGCCAATACGCATTGAAAGTCGTAAAATCAAACTAAATAAATAATTTTATAGTGACAAAAAATATATTATTTCTTCAACTCAAAAATAGATTAAAAAAAAATGACTGCCGTCAACTTCAAAGTTACAAATTTTAATTAAAGTTAAAATTTTGTAAATGAAATTCTTCAACATAAGAATTTGATTAATCACGTATTGCAAATTATAGCATTGGAACTTAATGCATCGTTTAATAAAAACGTCGATTTTCAGCTAACGATGGTTGCCTTGCAAAATTCAAATGACGACATGGTATTCGCCTTCGAAATATGTCTGGGAAAAAACTCCTCCAACGGTACTCGGATTCTTTAATGAATTTAAAGCTAAAATTTCAATCATAGATCTGCGGCTTTAGCAAATTTATAATGATTATTACTGTAGAGTTGTAGAATGTAGATGCTTTTCTTTCCTTTATTTGTTAAAATGAAAAAAAATAAATATGAAAAAAATAGTTTCATAGTACTCTTTAATATTTTGAAAATTCCTTGAGTACTGTTTTTAGAAAATTTAATCAGAGTAGGATACATATAACTTAGGCCCAGTTTTTAGGATGTAGATTATCTCTAAACTTAGTTTATAACTGGAATACTGCTTC
Organism: Leucophora obtusa; assembly: GCA_949987735.1. Classification (NCBI taxonomy): domain Eukaryota; kingdom Metazoa; phylum Arthropoda; class Insecta; order Diptera; family Anthomyiidae; genus Leucophora; species Leucophora obtusa. The sequence continues at coordinate 16,810,385 of OX465300.1, forward strand.
TAAAATGTGATCTATTTTATTTTCTTTCAATGAATATCGAAATTCTAAACGAGAAAAAGTTGTTCAGGCAAATTTTTGTTAATAAAATTGAAATGGCTAATATAATTCGTTTTCGGTTTAACTGAACCAAGTTTAACTAACATCCCAAAAACTCGGCCTTAGTGTATTAATCTTATTTAATTCAATATAGTATCTTTTTTGAATTTAAAGACTGAAGTAAACATGTTACAAACTTATTTAAAAAAAACTGTTGAACAAAAATAAAAAAAAAAATGTTGGGTTTGTCTGATTTTGACTTAATTGAATTGATTCAGTTGCAAAAGAAGTGTTTCCTTAATATTTTCCTACAAATAATAATAAATTGAAGCTTTTGTTACACAATAGGTTCAGAAATGGGTTCTGTAAAGGCTAAATATTAAAATTGCCTCTAAAATATGCTATTTCATTCATTATAAAAAGCACATTTAAATCACTTTTAAAAATGTATTATATTTTATTTTATAAAGAGTACTTCTAAATCACTCTAAAAATGCAAACAGAATGTACTCGTACTGATGTGATGAAAATGTACACCTAAAACCATACTTTATTAACATTATATATGTACTTTTAAATTATTAACAAAATGCTTAAGTTAAACTACTGACAACATGGGACACCACGTGTAAAATAAATCAGTGTTAGAGCTAAATTGTAACTACTTCACAATTAGTTGACGCTATTCGGAGTGCTTTTAAAATAACTTTTTTGTAATTTTTTGCTGGGTAACCATATAAGGCTCCATAAACAAATGAAGTTATTTATACCATATACCCCTACGTGGACAGGGTATAATAAGTTTGTTCTGATGTTTGTAACACCAAAAAATATTGGACCTACCCATATTTATATATAATTTCATATTAAAAAAAATTATCCCTACGTTTCATAAGACAAAAGCATTCAAATAAATTTTTATAAAACCCAGCAAACTTTTGTATTAACATTTGATTATGTCTTATTTTATAAAATTTGGGCCTTTAAAATTTTTTAAACTACAGAAATTTCAATTGTCAACTTAATAGCTGTTAAGCATAACTCCTAGTCATGAAAAGTCTACCTACTATCTGATTTAATTATATAAAGTCAGATATATTTAAATGGAATTATATATACTTTTTTACTGTTTTACAGTTTTATTTCTATGAGTGTATTTTACAATATACGATAATTGGAAAATATAATTAAAAAATATGTTTACAAAATTTTATTAAATAAAAATTTAATTTAAATTTAAAACAGTAAAAACTGGTTTACATATATTTTGACATTTTGAATTAAAAAAAAAATATTCGAGGGTTACGACGGAGCAAACATTTTATCCGTTTAGCTCTATCTTGCTTATTTTTCGAGATATGGGCCATTTTATGAAGTGAAAAATTTTTATTAAAAATTTCTGAGGGCCCAAGACCCTACCTTGGTCCATTTTTTGATAGAAATAATCTTTTCACGGGGGTATTAAACGGTTAGTTGTAGTCGAAATTTTCGTCAATTTCGCTCCATCTCTCTTAATTTTCGAGATATGGGTAATTTTAAAAAATCGGGAGAGAAAGAAATATCGCCATCTTTAAAACTTCGGATACACTGGTGGAGCTATCTACCGGGTAATGACAGAAACAGGAAAATATTATATTTTAACAATAAATTGTGTAAAACTCAACGAATGGTATCTTAAAATGTAAATACTTTTGTAAAAAATTTTGAAAATTAACACTCAAAATTAGTTAAAGTACTGAGGATTTTAGTATTGTGTTGAATGAAGATAACTAAAATCTTTGTTTAAATCAGTGTTTTAACTAAAAATTTGTTAAAAATTAGTCAAATTGATTTGAAACCCATTTGACAGATTTTTCTATTTACGTATTATTTTAAGTGTGTGAAGGGTCAAAATTACCAATTTTTTCGTTTTTTTATTTATTTCTTAAAGTTTTAAAGATAGACAAATTGGGTAGCTTTTGTGTGAACGCATCTACACAAAACATCTCCCAACCTGTCTACTTTTTATTCTACCCGACTAAAAAAGTTTTCATATAATCTTATATGATTTGATATAATAATAAATGTTTATATGCGTGGCTTTATATAACCATATACATTTATATTAACACTTTGCTTTTATAAATATGTTTGATATGAGATTATATATAATCATGAAAAAGAAGCGAGTGAATATTTAAATAATTTTTGACTCCACTATGCAATAACTCCAAGAATCATCTGTTTTTAGAGTAATTTGAAATTCTTCAGTGATGAGGGCTCATAATTTGGTGGCAGAGAAAACACTTGATTTTTGTGTTTCTTGGTGCCATTTCAGTACTTTGCAAAGAATTAAATCAAGGTTGGCAACCGATACCGTTATAATACCGTTATCCGTTTCAAAACCCTTTCAAATTGACAACCGATACCGATACCAATACCGAAATTCTTGATTTCAAAAAATACCGGTATTCAAAAACCTTTTCCCTTAATACCGGTATCGTACAGGTATGGAATCGGTTTTAAAAAATTGTTTTTTTCACGTTTTTAGCAAAAATGCAAATTTTTTTAATACAAAATTGTTAAACAATTAAACTTTATTATCCATTGTTAATAGAAAATCGTGTTATAAATTCAAAGTGCGGTTATCAGCCTTTAGTTTGCATTGGCAACATTGTTTTTAATTTATTTAACTTCATAAATATTCTCTAACTTGTGACAAATTTAGTAAATATAATTTAATATATAAACTGGTTTCTTAAACCTTTAATTGAATTTACAGTTTCTTTTAGAGAATCCTTTTATTAATTTTATAAATTTTTTTTTTTATTTTATTATATGATCTCAATACAAATATAAAATATTTGTAGTGAACCAACTTGTGTTGCGAAAATCAAAAACAAAAAAAAAACACTCTAATATAGGGCCTATATTCTGCAAAATAACCATTGGTACTTTTTTGTAAGAGAGCATAACTTAAATGCCTAATGTGGAAATAAGTATAACATTTTATATAAAAAAGACGGAGTATGTAAAAAACGCATGTTTTTTAAACTTTTTGTATGGGAGAACATTTCAAATTTACGAAATTAAAAAAGAGTATATCACAGGATTAATATATCCATCAAAATATGAAGTTTGATGTACATATTTCCTATGTTTAGCACAGAAAGAGGCCTAAATTCTTTAAAAATTTACAAAAAAAGGTGTTTCGGGGAAAATTTTGGAAAACCTGATGTAGTGCGAATATCGAAAAACGCAAAAACACGTGTCCGCTTAAATTTAATAACGACTAATATATATGAATTCAGCAGTCATAGCAATATAGTTCTCCATATAAAGTACCCAAAATTTTTGAAAATTTTAAAACAGCAAATTCGAAAGAACAAAAAAGTACCAAAAAAAGCTACCAGTGAAAAGCCCTCAAAAATTGCTTTCCAACAATACCACACTTGCACATGGTTCCTTAGGTCGAAATATCTTAAAAAGCAAAAAAACCTAAAAAGGACCCATTTTTGAACCCCTTTTTGGACCCTTAAAATTCCGAGGTGGCCGATAAGCTGAGACAGGTCGATCTTAGATTTTTTTCTCAATCACATATCCAAATTTCATCAAAATCGGAGTGTTTAGGCTGAAGTACTTCCGTTGTTAGAAATTTTTAATAACTTAAATACTTATCCTTTATAAAAATTTAATAAAATTGAGTTTTTTTATAATTAAGAACGTTTTTTTTTATATTTTTGTAAATTTTTTCAATAATACCGGTATATACCGGTATTAATGTTTCGGTATCGGTTATACCGATACCGAAATGATTAAAATACCGTTACCGATACCGAAACAAATAAAAAATCGATACCAATACCGATACCTATACCGTTATTCGTTTCGGTTGCCAACCTTGAATTAAATAGATCAGTGTTATCATTTGGGTGCCAGGAAAGCACTTTAATTTTTTTATTTGGGAGTTGGGAAAGCATTTGATTTTTATGTTTCTGGGTGCTTTCTCAGTTCTTTGTAAAGCATTGGCACCACCGTGGGATGGTATCATCATTTGACGTTGGGAAATCACTGTTAACAAGCACTAATACCACCCATTTCGGTGCTTTGTCAGTGATGGCCCCTTTGTAATTTTCTACCTGGGCAATCTTATATGAAAATATATAACAAAGTTAATAGAAAATTGTATTAATTTTATATGTAATTATATCTGACATGATATCTAATTATGCAAAGTTTTATAAAGTTTAATTGCACTATAAAAATTAAAAAAAAACTCACACATTGTGGATCTGGATCATCCTGAAGATGCTTCACAATGGAGTAGCGAAATATCAAAAATAAAAAACTTTTTATATTGAAAAAACAAACCTTAAGGTCAAGGAAATTGTGAAGTTTATAATTGCATTTATCATATATTTTTCAAATAGTTGGCAAAATACTCTTTATTAAAATAAAAATAATTGTAGAGAAATAAAAAAGAAAAAATTTTGTTTTTTCACTGTGGAATTAAAGGTCGAAATAATATTTTTACTTTTGAATTTAAAAATAAAAATTAGACAAACATATGTTGAAATAAATATGGTTTAAGTTCATTTATTTTTCCGTGAAAAAAAAAAAATTAATTGTGGAAGTTAATTTTTTTATTTTAAAAACTCTAATCTAGAAAAAGTTGTTCCGACAAATTTTTGTAATGTTTTATTTTGTCAGCTATTTCCAAGTTTATTAAGAAAAATTTTTATAAACATTAAGCAATCTCAATAATATGTACTAAAATTTCTTTGAAAATCTTCATCAAATTTATGTATTTATATATAATTTGATGCAGTTAGATGGACCCATTTTTCGGATCAAATTGTATCAGTTTAGATAACATGCGTATCTCGCTTGGTATAATTACATATTCCAATATTCGGATCAAATTAGATATGGACGTATATATTTGTTTATATATGGTGATATATGATTATATAACATCTTTTTTAGTCGGGTATTCGATTTTTTTTTTCGAATAGCACATTTGTATGAGAAATTGCTGCTGATTTTAGTTCAAATTTACCTATAATAATGCCTACTTAATTCAGTCGAGGGGCTGTCTGAGGTTTTTTTCCATATTTGTTATATTTCGGCTTTAAGGCACATTTACACGCGAGAGAAAACTGCTAGAGATAGAGCAAAAAACACCTCTAAATTAGTGCTGGTAAAAATATGAGTAGTGTAAAAAATACCCAGTCAGAAAAATACAAACGGGAAAGCGGTGGCAAAGCACTTTAACAGGTGGTAAAAGTACTGGCAAAAAGTGCTTTCCCATTCCCAAAATGATAACATCATTAGACAAAAGGACCGGCTGTTAAAAAAGCGACGGAAAAGCACTGGAGGAACAAAATTTTTAAACGTTGGCAAAACGCTGGCAAAACCAATAAATAGGTGGTCTGGAAATATATTTTCCAAAATAAAATTTAAAAAAAGTTCATATGTATTTTTTTGGTCTTGCCGTGATTTGAACCCAGGCCGTCAGATTGGCAGACGATTGCTCTACCCACTGAGCTAACGAGACATGTAATATTTGATGGCTAAACACATAAATGAGTGATAATAGCTGGACAACTACTGGCTGTGCCAAAATGCTAGTACAGTGTTGGGAGGGCAAAAGAAAAGTGGGTCCTGAAGGAGCTTTCCCACAAGCAAAAAAAATTGGTTTTATAAAACAAAAAAATTTTTAATTAAAAAAAATCCAAAAAAATTTTTTGCTTGCAACCGGATTTGAACTCGGAACCTTCTGACTACAAACATTTTTTAACGAAGCGTCAGCATTTTTATAAAATCATTGGTCTACCAGTGAATTGATTTTTGTACGCCTGGTAGCATTTGCTAGGTAGCACTGGATAACCACTGGTTGCAAGCCTTGGCATATCACTCTAAGCCAATTCTTTGCCAGTGGTTATTTTTTATAAACCACCGAAATTTTTGTAAAACAAATACTGGTAAAACGCTTTTTGCAAACGCTGGCAAAGCGTACCAAATGAGTGTTCTGCCAGTCACTTATTTTTAATACCGTGGTTACCCAGTGGTATGCCAGTGATTGATTTTTTGTACCACTGGCGATTTCTGACTGGGTATGTTTATAAATTTAAATATTGAATCAACGTAAACATTTTCGAAGAATTTTATTAAAAAATTTTCAAATTTAAAACCCGTTAAAAGTATCGAGTATCCAAATTGAAAATATCGAGTAGTATCGAGTATTCAAAAGTAACCGAATTTACCAGCACTAATCTGCAACTCTAAGTTAGACCATACTTTAGGTTCATTTGTTTATTGTTAATGGACCTATGACTGCTAAATTCACAAAAGTTATTCCTTGTTAAATTTAAGTGGACACGTGTTTTTGCGTTTTTCAATATTTTCTCTAGATTAAGTTTGGCAACATTTTTCCTGAAACACCTTTTTGGTATATTTTTAAAGAATTCAGGCCGCTTTATGTGCTAGACATAGCAAATATGTATTTCAAACTTCATATTTTCTCTGATACATTAATTATGTGATAAACTTTTTTTAAATTAGTAACTTTAACATGTACTTCCATACAAAAAGTTAAAAAAAAATAATTTTTTTACATAATGAAATGTTATACTTATTTCTACATTAGATCATGTATTTTTTTATAAGCTTTCCAGTGATATTAAACATGATATATATATCTTACCCTAGTAAAAAAAGTTTTAATAAAATGTTGTGTAATTTGATACAATTATATCTAATCAGGTGTGGTTAATGTGATATCATATATTATTGTATATAATTGAATCAACATAAATAAATTTATACAACTTAGATCTAATAACATTGGGTCAATTTCCCTATTAAATTGTATATAAGTATATATAAATTATTAGACCATATATAAACATATAAATTTTTATAGGGGAAATGACCCAATGTTATTAGATCTAAGTTGTATAATTTTGTTTAAATTGATGAAATTACATACAATTTTATATGATATCACATTAACCACAGATATGATTGTATCAAATTATATAACATTATATTATAACCATTTTTAATAGGGTATGTACATTAATCAAAATGAGGGAATATAGATATTTAAGTTATGCTCTCTTGCAAAGAAATACGAAAGGATACTTTTTACCGACGAACACATGTTCGTTTTCAGTGGTATGACAATTTACTTTGCAGAGAATAGGCTGTATGTACATAATTTTCTGTTCTTTGGTAATTTTTCCAGAGACCGTTCAAAATTAAATTTGCAATGGAAAGAAATTGTTAGAAAATTTATACAAACAGTTTAAAGCAACAGTTAAGGTGTTGTGCTTTCCTGTAAAATGTCCTTTTGTCACAATCCAAAAAACTTTAATAGCTTTCATAAGTTTTAGGCCTGTGAAACTCTCAGGTAATTATTTCTTTATACATTTAGGATTTCAGTGACATTTAGAGTGCATAAACCGGATACAACAATATATGATTTTCTATATGTTTGTACCATTTCAGCTATAATTTTATACCACTATATAAAATCTGATAAAATTACACCGCCCCATTACTTGGATACATTTATATCTGATATAATGAAATTATAACTGAATTGACGAAAACTTATGTAATTGTATGGGCCCATTTCTCAGATAAAATTGTATAAAGACTCATGTTAAATTACATATACATTTTCTCTATCACATATCCAAATTTCGTGAAAATCGCAGTGTTTAGGATGAAGTACTTTCCTTGTAAGAAATTTAATCTTAAATTAACAGAAATTTTCTAACAATTTCAGGTAAACTATTGCTTAAAATGTGGGTTTTTGGGGCCGATAACTATTATTGGGAGTATAGCTGGTTTCCAAGATCCGGAGCAACGAATTTTTGTCAATTTTTCCCTATCTCGTTTACTTTGTGAAATAACGTATGTTTTATGAATATACAATACAAATATTGACTAACCATAATTTATTTTGCTTTTTTTTAAAGAATACTTCAATATTATAATACTTTGAAGTTGTGCAGTGGATTTTTATCAAACATTTTCTACCCTACGTTGGGTGTGTGAATCAAACATATTTAATCCATTTATTAAACGTTATCTCTAAACATATACACTGCAAACATTCTGTCTAAGCGTTAAGAGCCGTCCAAGCATGAAAGCATACTTTTCCGTCAAAGTTTCCGGTTCAGCTTTTATATCTTTAAAGTGTGTGTGCTTTAAACGGTATTACCCAAAAATGTTCAACTCATATCTGTGTGTTAAATGTGTCAAACTTTTAACAATTAACGACTCAATCTTAAATATAGGGGGTAGAAAACGCTTGCTCGAGTTTAAGGACTTTTAATAATTCTTGTACAAAAAATATAGAGTATGTATACCGTTTTAACTCTCTCCATTACATCCTCAATTGCTTTCAAAATTATAAAACATTTTTGCATGGAATTTTCCGCAAAATCAAATGGATTTACGATACAAAACGTTATCATGCCAGCAAAACCATGGAAATAACAGTTCATTAAATTATAGAATAACAAGTAATGATAAGTTATTAGCATATGCATTACTAATGAACTATTGATAGGAAGCTATAGTTATACATAGGTACTTTCAAAATAATTACTTACTGGCAATTGAATAAATAACTACAATTTTAGTATTTTAATATTATATTTATTATTTTGTTTTGAAAATTTTTACAACTACACTTAAAATAGTTAGTTATTGAAAACGACAGCTGAAACAAAGGTATATCGTTGCTGCGCCTAAGAAAATATCTATTTGTCGAAAATCTTTTTTGTGAAGAGACCTACAAATCCGATTTATTTCAGCCTTTTGCGTAAATTTTTATAAATTATTTTTTTACACACATATATACCAAACTTCAAGCTTTTCATTTATAAAAGAATTACTTCCAAAAAACCTGGCAAAGACACAAAATAAAGACCTAATTTAGGTGTTCCACAAATAATTTTTGAAAACAAATAGCTATTTTCTTAGGCGCAGCAACGATATGCAGTTAAAGAGGCGACAAAGGTATTCTTTAAAGCAACTAACAAATGAGTAAAAATTACTAACTATGTCGTAAAATTAACTGAAAAATTATCACTTTAAAAATTTTAAAGCAACTGACAAAATTTGTAAAAACTACTGTTTTTTACAGTTGAATGCTTCATTTGCCAAATCGATTAACTCCTTAATGAAAAATGAATGAGTCTCAATGTTAAATTATAAATTTTGTCATTTAGTGCACTCAAAAAAGTTCTGCAGTTACTACATGACAGTTATTTGTGTAGTAATGTAGTTGTAGTTATTTTAACTACAATTGCAGTTAATTTACTTAGAGCAAAATTGTTCAATGTTTTTGACAGTTATTGTTTGAAACAAACTACAAAAACTACTACAGTGTAGTAACATTTATTTTACGCAGTTATTTTGAATTTTGTTACAAATACTTCAATTTTCAATTACGTGTGTATGAAGTAGACGAATGTGTGTAAGAAGCGTAAAGAAGAAATTTCTGGTGAAAGAATATTAGAACATGTTTTCTCTTGTCTTAGTAATAAAACAACGATAAAGAGTGAAGACGCGTAAAACAGGAAAGGTTATATCTTTTATTAAATTATTAAAATAATAAGGTAAGTTTTAAATTTATTTACGGGAATATTAAAAAATATTGTATTTATTTTCTTTCAGTTCTTTTATATTTTCATCCCTTTCTACCTGGAGAAAAAAAGGAAGCCAAACAATAATTTCAGACGGACATCTAGAACAATTTCTTAATAGTGAACAGTAAAAGTGATATTAAGTGTAACTTTTGATTTCTCAATTTTAAATTTATTATAGAATAAAATTAAGTTAAAATTATTTACATAAATTTGTTTTTATTAAATTAATAATTTTTAAACTAATTTTTGTTTATGTTATTTGAACTACATTTGCAGTTACTTGTACAGTTTTACAACAATTTGCATGTATGTTGTTTTAATTGCATTTGCAGTTGTTTTTACGACATTTATCAGTTGATTTTTAACAGTTAAAAATAACCTCACAATGCAGTTCATTTAAATGCAAATGTAGTCTACACCTTTTTAACTGGAAATGTAGTTATTTTAACTGTCATTTGCAGTTGACTTTACCTAGTTAATTCCCTGAGTGTAGTATTAATATTTATTAATAGAGAAATTTGTTTTGAATATTTTACAGTTAGGGGCCAATAAAGTGTTTTAAAATTAAAGTTTTACAGTAATTTTGACTTAGCTGCACAACAAACTTTTGCAAGAATTTTTGTGCAGGTAAGCCAAAAACGCAGCTAAGTTAAATTGTTTACCTGCCTTAATGTCTGTATACCAATACAGACTGAAAACAAACAAAACAAATGAAGCTAATGATGACAACTTTGCGCTTTGCACCAAATCTTGGGATTTTTATAGTGAAAAACGACTAAAGTAGGATATTTTTGTCACAAAAAAAGTTGACGACACATTTATTTTATGTGTGTTTTTTTTCCTAGAATTGAAAAACAAAGCAAAACACAAGAGGCAGCCAACGGTGATCTTTTTTATGAAAATAATGTAAAACTGCCAAAAATATGATGCAGTTATCTAAAATGCGCAGGTACAAAAAGTGCACTTAAACAAAACAATTACATACATAATTTTGTAAAATAGAAACGAAACCAAAAATTTTTACAGTTATAGCAAATGTGCACTTAAGAAAAAGGCAGTTACATCAAAACTACTGTATACGATTCTGAGAGTCGAGTTAATCGATTTGGCAAGTGAAACCGTCAGTTAATTCTCTGGTATAGCAAAAGTTAGGGTGCCCCTTAAAAATAGATTTGTCGTTACAGACCACAGCTTTATTGGAAATGGCTCCAAATGGAAGAAACCGATTTTTTTTATGGAAAACATTAACCCGTGCCGAAAGCTGTACTATTTTTTAAAAAATATGTATTATTATTAAAAATATCCAAAATTCGGAATTTCGAAAAAAATTCAGCCTGTTTGAAATTTTAAGTAAAAATTCCAAACGATTCTCTAGCTATTATGCTTCTATTCATTGCATTTTATTCATATTCTAGGAATATGTCAATAATAACAAATATAAACTAAACAAGAATTTTTAAAATTCAACGAAATTTTTTATTTTTAAATAACTATCAAAAACAACTGTTTACTGTAAAAATACAACTACTACGAAAAGACAGTAGTTAGTTGTTTTCTTACATAGCTGTCATAACAGTTGTTTTGCAATTTTTATATAGAAAGACAACTGTAATTACGGTTAAAAACAACAACTACTGATTCCTACACTAACAACTCTCATGCAGTATCTGTCAAACTCTTTTGAGTGTACAACAAATATTTTTGGTTTTATTTTATATATTACAATATATTAGTTAATCTCAGACACAACTTCGAAACTCACTTCATCAAAAACAATGTTTTATATGTTTTACTCAATTTTTTCATTACATTAATATTTTCTGAGCTTTTTTTTACTTTTAAAAGTTTTTTTTATTTAAAATCATGACCCGGCTCGTAATGGGTTAATAAGTCTAGGCATGTTGAATACCATTGGTAAGATATTTCAAGTACCTTTCCAACGACACATATATTTTGTTCTGGTCCGATAAGTTTTGAGTGGAGATCCATAAATCGGGAACTAGGAGCCGCCAACAAAAAATAAGTACATTGCCGGGCTAATCATTAAAATTTTATTTAAAATAGGGAAAAACTTAATATATTAAAAAAAAAAATTTAAAGAAATTTCAAAGAAAATTCCCATATTTGAGAAAAAATTATCTACACCCGTATTCAAAATGACAAAGTGTATGCTATCTAACTTGCCGCTAACATTTTTACACACAAATTCCCATAATGGAAAGCTGGCAGCTAGTTAGTTAGAATATGCTTTTGCATTTTGAATACGAGGGCTTATCTTTAAAGAATTCAATAAAAAAAAAATTAGTTATATCCGATTTGATACAATTTATTTATTTATTTGAAATTACCCTAGTAAAAATTATTTTTATATATTCATATATGATTTTTATACAATCATTTATGATTTTATACAATTATAACTTGTCGAGTATTGTGAAACATATATTTTTATATGATTATATCAAAAGATATTTAATTATATAAAATTATATTAACCAGATCCACCATTTTTCGGATCAAATAATATATTTTTTATATAATTATATTAATCCATACATGATTTGATCCGAAAAATGGTGGATCTGGTTAATATAATTTTATATAATTAAATATCTTTTGATATGATCATATAAAAATATATGTTTCACAATACTCGACAAGTTCTAATTGTATAAAATCATAAATGATTATATAAAACTCATATCTGATTATATAAAAATCATTTTAATTAGGGTATATGCAGTTACATATTCCAAATATATCCATTAATATATAATTTTATATAAACTTTTTTACTCGAGTAACTAAAATTTAACAAAACAAATAATAACAATAAACAGTATTGTAAAAATTTACTTTTTTTTCCTTTTAGTACGGAGAAACAATGTTTTTGCCTCTTTTTGTATTAACAAAGAAGTAAGGTAAAAATAGAATTTGTATTTATTTATACCGATGGTATAAAATACAAAAACAAAAAACTTTCATTATATTTCTATTGTTGGTTATGCTTTGCAGAAGACTTCGAAAACATATTTATTGTTTGCTCCATTCGCATTTTGTTGATGTAGCAGACTACATTTCATATGAGATTTTGATGCTTTCAATTTGCATTGCACTACTGCCACCACTTTCTAAAGAAAACTGATGAAGGGGACCTGGAAAATCCCCGAAACGATCGTCTTTTCATTTCTGAAATTGTAGAGGTTTTTGAAAGCAAAAACTCTGTGATGTATTTGTCAGGAGAGTATCCTGAACATAGTATACTATAGTAGCCCCACTCATTAAAAAATTGAGAGCTTGTCCCTATCTCATGTAGTTGTAGTGGTATTAAAACCCATATGTACAAGTAAAATTACGAACACTGCTACATTTTTTCAAATGACAGAAAATGAGTAAAGCTACTATACATATTATACTATGATCCTGAAGAAGAAAAATAGCAGTTTTTTAAAAAAAGTACTTATTATGTTAATTCATAATAAGGAAATTGGCCTGGAACTAAATTAATAATTAAATAAAAACCATCAATTTAATTTTCTTTCCTTTAAAACTTTTATGAAATTTGGTGGCAGCCGGATAAAGAAAAGTCACTCCTGAAATCGATTGAAAATTTGACAAGTATTTTTACAAGGCCAAAAAATTACTATTTTTAAATTTTTTTTTTATTTTGTTATTGAATATATTTTTACAGCAACTAATTACAGAATCGAAATCCTTATTACTTTGTGTTTCCAAAAAGATACAAAAATTAGTAAGCGACTGGAAAATATCCAAGTTGTTACAAACTCCCCATTCCATTAACCCTTGAATAGAATCATTTTTAACATCAAGAAAAATACCAAAAGACTTAAGAAAATTTTATAGGATTTCCAAAAATATACAGTTTGTACAGAACCGATCAGTACTGCCTAAATTTTACTATGTAATTTGATAAGAGGTTTATATCGCTAATTTTTCGTTAAAAGCCACGCCCACTTAAAACAAGTGACAAAATGAAAAAACAAACATTACGTTAAAATTCTGTACAATTTTCTGAACCATCTCCTTGCCTTTCGTGGCGAATTTAGCCACTATTTTGATCTTTAAAAATAAAGGCAACAACAATAAAATTATGAAAAAACTTGAGTTGACTTAAATGCTTGGCCACAACTGTATAACCAGATATGGTTGATCCCATAAATTGTGGTTTACAATAAGATATAACCTAATACATAATCACATATAAACCCAAATCGAAGAAATTTTCTAAGTCACTTTATATATATATTCCTCTAACTCCCATTGGAGCATAGGGCGCTCTTTAGATATAATTTAATATAAACCTTTATCAAAAAAAATTTCTAATGTAAGTTGTTTATATAATCTAGATTCCAAAACATTTTTTAAGTCATTTTATATATAAATTTAGATAAATCTTAAATAATTTAAAATATTTTCTGAGTCAATTTTTGATAAAAATTTATATTATTTAAAATCAGAAAAAATTTCTAAAGGAAAATATTTTTTATGTCAATTTTACAATTCCAACATATTTCAAAGCCCAACATATTTTTTGGGCCCGTGAAAAAACGATTAGATTTGATCAAGTTAGGTTTGATCCAATTGTATCTATTCATATTAGAGAGTGAATAACAACGTATAAAATTAAATATGAGTTTATCTGCGATTCCGATTTTCAAAAGCTTCTTATTCGTTGCCTTATATAATCATATCTTAAAATATCTTTTCTCTTATATCATTTTATATGCCATATATAAATACATATACTTGATCAAATTATATCTCGTTGAAGATAACTTTGTATATTGCTTCGAACAACACTTTATAAAACTAAATTTGACGCAAGAATATTTTAGATAAAATTATATACTATCTCGAATCGAATACTTAATCCGAAGGTATTAAATAAGTAGTACTTTCCTTCGTAAATTATTAATTTGATTTTCTAATAGCAACTTATTACCACTATGTGTATTTATAATATTGTAGAATTAAGGTTTTCCGTTTCTGTAAATTGTGAGATTAGCAAAAATCATATGTATAACGATTTTGCTACTTTAATAAAAACAAACAAAATTATATACTTAATAATTCAATACAAAATTAAAAAGCTGAGCTTATACATCTAGGGTTATGTTGCATTTCTGGGATAAGTGAGACATACCAATGTCGCACTTTTTTAATTATAATATCTAATCTTATATCTAATAAAAGAAATAATAAGAAAAGTAACTATACAGAGAAAAAATTATAGTGAAATAAATTAATATATCAGATTTTAATTAACATTTAATTTTTTACGAACACTTTGTAAATAAAATATGAATATTAGGGCCAGTGTTATAGTCATGACTTAGTAGGATATTTTATTTAAGTAAGAAACTTTAAAACGAAACTTTATAATTGGTGGCTGTAATACTTATCCTTATTAAAGTAAATATGATTCTAGTTAAACTTTTTCATATTTAAGTTAATGTGTTTTCCGATTTTTAAGATAAGTAGACAATTTTTTATATAAAAAGAAAAAAACCTGAGATTTGTGTGATTTTTATTTTAATTTTTTTCTTCTGTGTAGTTACTACTAACTGATAATGGATTATATAACCCACACCAGAGCTTTGAAGAATTAATTCCTTTTTGAATGAATTTACTACCAATCGAATTCAATTTTCTCTACAATTGAATGAATTCCTTTTCTTAAGTAATTCACTGAATTCGTTCAACTGAATGCGTTCATCAAACAACAAATTAAAAGAATTAATTCAATTGCAATAGTTCTTTTTATTAAATCAAATGAATTAATTCACCGGTAAACGCGTGAACTTATTTTATTTTTTTTTTTTCAATTCAGTGAACTTATTATTTTTTTTTAATTCACTGAACGTAATTTTATTATTTTTTAATTCACTGAACGTAATTTTATTTTTTTTTAATTCACTGAACGAAAATGAAATTGAACGAATTCAGTAGTGAATTAATTCAGTAAGGAATTAATTCACTTTTTTCCGTTCGATTTATAAAATTGAACGTGTTCACCAGCGAATTAATTCATTTGATTTAATAAAAAGAACTATTGCAATTGAATTAATTCGTAACAAAATAAATCGAACGAAAGCAAATATGAATTAATTCTATTCAATATATGGTGCTTAGTGAATTAATTCATAGAATTTTTAATTCAGAATTGAAAAATTGAATTAAGGAATTAATTCTTCAAAGCTTTGACCCACACACAGAGAAGTTTGCTGGACCTGTTTTAATGAAATTTTTAAGTAAAATAATAAAGTTTTCTTATAAATAAAATTAATACTTTGACAACATTTTATCAAAAATTCCATTAATTTAATAAAAAGTTTCAATGGACGAGGCCTAGTGAAATTCATCGGTTTTGTGGAAAAATTTATTAATATCATTCAGATAATTCTCTCAGTTATTTAAATTTTATGCGATTGAATAAGACCAAAACTCCGATAAAATTGGATGAAATTATATCAAATCAAATATCTTTTTTATTCGTTTATATAAAATTTGATTAATCCATTTTCCGGATAAAATTTTATATAATTTAGTATGATGCCAAATAAAAAAATATATGCTACCGAATAAATTTTTTTTACGGGTATAAATCTTGAAATCCAATATTATATAACTATATCAGATTAGATATAATGCGATTCAATTAGATGTGCCCAATTTTGGGATGCAATTGCATCAGAGTATGTGCAATTGTATAATATTAGATTGAATTGTATCTAAAATAATACAATCTGATATAATTTTATAGACGCATTTTGCGGATCAGATTATATAAACACTTATATGATTATTTTATATTCTTATATATAAGATATATAAACTTTTTTACTCGGGATGTTAAAATACATTGTTTGATAAAAAGTATCTGCATAATAAACATAATTTTTTTGTTAAATTAATGTTTTTTAGTTTGACTCTAGATCATAAATTAATATCACTTTCTGTTTAAATTATTTTCAAATTAAAGAAAGATGATACAATTTTCACAAGTAAATTATACAAAGATTAAAAATTTTTGAAAGAATTCGATAAGGCCTGCAAGACCGAATACGTATTTTCGGCTTGTAAATCTAGACTAAGTATTACTCTCGTTTTGCATATCACCTTGTATAATCATCCAAAGGCACAGAAAATTATAAGAATAGAAATTCCAATGCTATACTGGATGTATCAGGTAGCGGCGGAAAAGGACTTCAATTATTAGGTAGCGTCGAAAATCCTACGAACATGAGGAACTCTTCTTAATTCTTTATTTGCTAAAACCACATACCAACTTATTTTGATTTTGTAAAGGATCTAGGATATAATTGCAAATCAAGTGAAAACTTCACTTATTTTCCTATTTTGCAAAGCAAGCAAAATCCCTTAAGCGGATTTGCAAAGTCTTAACACATGACGTAAATTCATATTTTTCTAAATTCATTTTATCAGAAAAATCACAACTTTTGCATCAATATTTTCCGAAAATTCAATCTGAAACACAGATTTTATCGCCCTTACTATCTCAATTTTCCAAATGGCAATATGCTTCTAATTGGTTTATTTTTGGAGCATTCCGATTGGTAAATTTATTTTCAACCAAACAAAATGTTTGAAAATATAAATATTGCAGGGTTTTCATACACAAAATGAACAAAACCGTATGTTTAAAAATAAAGTTGACTAAATTTAAAATGCTCTTATAGTACTTTTTTGAACCTTCATATTTTAAAATCGTTGTTTTCAGAAATTTGAACTTTAATTATCTGAAACTTTATTGGCATTGATTAGAATATTGTATTACATATTTCAATGGTATTATCTGAGTTTTCAATTTTAGATTCTTCACAGACTCCCAAATTTTTAAGTATTAAAAAAATAAATATTTTTCAGATTTAGTCAATTTTTACTTAAAATTGAAATATAAAGGGCGAAATATTTTTGATAAATTAAGTAACACGAGATGTTTACTAATGGTGTAAATTAAAAAAATTGATATTCCTTTCATCGCAGATTAATTATTAACGAAAACGCGAAAAAAGAGAAATTTTAAATTTAAATGCATATATAGGGATTATTATCGCAGCTGTTAAAACGCGCAATACATCTACCCAGCAAAAATGTGTAAGCAGTAAAAACGTTTACTGCTTCCTTACTGCTACTTTTACCTCTTCTAAAAATGTATAGCTTCGTAAAAAGCACTAATGAAAGGCCTAAGTTGATTAATTGTTTACATCGCTTTTTGTTGTGTTTTTTAAAAAGGCGTGAAATGAGCAATACATTTTATTGCAAAAATATTCTTGCGGTTCTTATATCAAAATTTTTTAAAATGGGAAAAAAGTTATTTTAATGAAAAGAAGAGGTTTTACTGAAAATAAGAGGCATTTTCTCTTCACGGAAAAATATGCAGGAATATTTTGTTTTTGAGAAGGCATTATTTTAAATAGTTGAAAAGCATTATAATATGCACTTCCTAAAAGGCATGAATTATCGACATTTTAAAAGAAAAACAGGAGCATTAATCAAAATCGGTGAATTCATGCCTTTTCGGTTCTCGAAACAAATGCTTTCACGCGAGCTATCTCGAACAAAAATCAGGCATGATATCATTAATAATGCAATCGCTTCACTGCTCAACTTTCCCTGACAAAACTGCTTCCAAGCAAGCAGTAATTTCTGCTGGGTAATTAAAGGGCATATTTCATAATTTCAACATGTTGCAAAAATTGCATTATTACTTTCAATTTTGTATTTATTTGCTAAAAGTTTATTAAAAAATTTAATTTTCCTGCAAAAACGTTTTTGCAAATATTTCTTATACTATAGCTACCCAGCAAAACCACACATTACCAAATAATGTGTAAAGTAATGTGTTGCCATAGGGGCCGATGAATTACTTTACAGTGTAAAGTAATGTACCGCCATAGGGTTGCACTGATTACTCTACACCTTACCTCACTGATGAATTTTACAGGCGATGAGCCCCAAAGTAATATATGGGGAGGAGGTGGTAAAATAATTAGTTACTAATGTGGTTACGAGGATGGGAAAAGTAATGGATCTAAAATCAAATTTTCGTAAAAAAAATTTTATTTAAAAAAAATGTATTACAAATATTTTTTATTAAATATATAAACGAGGTCACGATGGGATTCGAACCTGGGATCGCTGCTTGTTAGCCGAGAACTTTCCATACGGGGAAAGAGACCGGTACCAGATGACACGCAGGATAGATTCCAAGGGGGCAGAGACAGGTCGTTGATCGGTTTTTTTCTTTGAAAGAGACATTTCATTTTAATATGGCGTTGTCACTGGAAATGACGTATTGCCACAGATTAGACACCTTTCGACATGTCGCAGGTCTAGCCCCAAAGGACATGTCGCCTAACTGACTTAAAGAGACATATCACCGAACTACCCCAAAAGGATCCGTCAAAGAATGAGTCACACTTTGTATATTTTGTGACATGTCACCCAACAAACCTAAAAGGAACTGATACAGAACCAGTCCCATTAGAAAACTGACAAAAACAGTGACAAAACTGAGGTGAATGGAAATTGTTATGGTTTTGGTATTATAAGTAAAATTGTCACAGCAAAACCTCAACAAAATTGTTATGTACAGTAAGTTTGATTTAACTACCTTTTTCTTAAGTGCACATTTGGTATAACTGAACAAAATTTTGGTTTCGTTTCTATTTTACAAAATTGTGTACGCAATTGTCTTCTTTAAGTGCACTATTTGTACCTGCGCATTTAAGATAACTGCCTCATATTTTTGGCAGTTTTGCGTTATTTTCATAAAAAAGATCACCATTAGCTGCCTCTTCTGTTTTACTTTGTTTTTCAATTCTAGAAAAAAAACACACATAAAATAAATGTGTTGTCAACTTTTTTTGTGACAAAAATATCCTACTTTAGTCGTTTTTTAACCACAAAAATCGCAAGATTTGGTGCAAAGATTTGGTTGACATCATTAGTTTTGTTGTTTTCAGTCTGTATTGGTATACCTGCATATTAAGGTAGGTAAACAATTTGACTTAGCTGCGTTTATGGCTTACCTGCACAAAAATTCTTGCAAAAGTTGGTTGTGCAGCTAAGTCAAAATTACTGTAATAAAAAGCACAAATATTTTCATTTGTCAACAAATTAAAATATAAAAACTTGTTTTTTTTTGAAGAATTTTGGTATGTTTTTTCACAGAAATAAAATATGAAATACATATTCCTTTTTTAAGATGTTCTTTTAAGATATAAGATATATATATGCGTCGAACCTTTTACCGATTCTAAAATTCCTGTAAAATCCTCCAAAAGATTGGAGCTGAAGTTGTTAGCAATAAGCTCAGGGTTCTTGATGCTAAAATTTAAAGAAAACTCCAAGTGCTTAGAACTAGAACTAAATTTAACGAAACTCTTCATTGACCTTACGAAAAAAATTCTATGAAATTGTTCATCATGAAGGATAATTCTATCAACGTACTGGGAAACCGACCAATTGTGGGCGCTGTGGTGTAATGGTTAGCACGTTGGACTGCTACACGTGAGGTTGCGGGTCCGATCCCCAACCAAGGCAACATCAGGAAAAATATAAATATGTATGCGTTTTTCTATCCCTCATACATATCGCAGCGTCCTCCTTCGGTGTTCCCATACCACTTAACCCTACCGAAGTAAAATAATATAACAGGGCAATGAACTAAAAAGCTACAACAAAGTTCGCCAAATCACCATCAGATGGAGCGCAACAACTATTTTAAAATTCAACATCTCGCGCAATTACAGCAATATTTGAAGCCCTTCATCTTTCACCACCTTTCACTTCTTCACTTCTTAATTAAAAGGAAAAATTTCCTGAGTGTTGCTTCTCTTAAAAAAAAAAAAATAAAGTCTTACTTGTGGGTTTTTTTATAACACACTTATCCAGTTAAGTGATATGTCCTCTTTGCACCAGTCTCGGGGCCAGTCTTTTAAGACAGCGCTTAATATAAATTATACCAGTCCTGCGACAGGACCAACTTTAACCACTCACGGGATAGGTACTTTGAGGACAGTTCAGTGGTATGTCATCATTTCACCAGTCACGAGACCAGTCCTTTAAGTATAATTGACACTGCTCAACCCACAGCAATAGTAAATTATACCAGTCCTGCTGCAAGTCCTTCTTTAACCAGTCACGGGATACGTACTTTGAGGGCAATTTAGTAGTATGTCCTCTTTTTACCAGTCAAGGGATAGGTACTTTGAGTACGATTAAGTGGTATGGCACCGTTTCACCAGTCATGGGACTAGTCCTTTAAGTATAATTGTCACTGCTTAACCCACAGCAATGGTTAATTATACCAATCCTGTGACAAGTCTTGATTTAACCACTCACAGGCAAGGTTGGTTACCGAAACAAATAACGGTAAGGGTAACGGTATCGGATTTCAGTTGTTTAGGTAACGGTAAAGGTAACGGTATTTAAGACTGTTTCGGTAACGGTATACCATTATCGAAACGGCAATACCGGTACGTACCGGTATTAAAAATTATGTTAAAAACATATAAAAACAAGTAAAAACATGGCATATTTTTAATTTTAAGTACTGAAAATACAGATTTTAAGCTATAAATTCAATACTGGTAGTTTTAATAAGTAATATTATTATACATAAATTTTTTTTGTAAAAAAAGCCAAGATCATAAAATTAAAAATAAAAAAATTTGTAATTTTTATATAAAATAATAAATACCGGTAAAATACCGGTAACTACCCATAAAAATAACGGTATCGTTAACGATAACGGTATTTGGAATTTTTTTAGAGGTATCGATAACGGTAACGGTATTCAATTTGAAACGGTATTTTAGCGATAACGGTATTATAACGATAACGGTAACCAACCTTGATCACAGGATAGGTACTTTCAGGGCAATTGGCCCCTCATTCCCCGTAGGGTTACTACCTGAGCTATCGGCATATCCCAGGAAAACTTTGGTAATGGGTGCGATATAGTCATTCATTACCTTGTAATGATAGCTCGTTACCTTCTGAATTATTTCAAATCAAAAAGTAATGACTTATTGATCACTGATTACGTAATGCATGATTTACAAAAGCAAAGTAATGAATAAAACTTTTTTTTAATCTATTTTTAGATACATTACTTTATGTTTATTTGTAAACAGAAAGGTAAGGTGTATATTTCTCGACATCACAAACGAAAATACAAAACATAACAATTCATTTACTTTCTAAGCAACCAAATGTTATATGTGTCCAGACCTGGGGGTTAATCATTACGTTTTGTAATTAGTTACACATGCAATTACACCATTACATGTATTTCCAATTGAAAAAATTTCAATTACAATTACAATTACATGTAATTTGAATTGCAAAAATGTCAATCACAATTACGTGTAATTGTAATTGAAAAATTCCAATTACAATAACATGGAATTGAAAACGAAGTGCTTCAATTAAGTAATTATAAAAAAACTAATTATGTCTTTTTTATGTATTTATTGTGGAAGAAGTAATTAATTACAAAAATTATCAATTACATATAACAAAATTCAAAATAATAACAACAATCCTATTTATATAATTAAATAAGGTGCTTTATTTTAAAACGAAAACAATGAAACAAGTATTTCTTAAATTTAATCTTTTGAAATTATTTTATGCAATCGTTAACCTTTTTAACAAGCATTCTATAAAAAAATTTAAAACCCCCTCATTATTGCTATTTATGTTAACTTCACCTATCCAAAACACTTCAGAATCCTTTTTTAAAAATTTTTAGTTAAAAAAAATTGTTTTTTGAAAATGTTATTGAATTCGGTTAAATTGGAAGTAATTAATTACAACTTAATTACAATTACTTGTAATATTTTCACGTACAATTACTTGTAATGTGTAATGAAATTTTTTTAATTACAATTACAAGTAATTGTAATTGAATTTTTTCAATTACAATTACATGTTTTGTAATTCAGCCAAACTCAAATCCCTCGAAATCGAAGCTGCAAAAGCTGGCCTGAAAATAAATATAAGGAAGAGCAAAGTGATGCGTTGCAACACCTTAAACACCAGTAAATTCCATATACAGGGCGTTGAGCTAGATGAAGTAAAATCATTTTGCTATCTTGGCAGCATTTTAACACATATGGGCGGCTGCAGAGACGATGTAGCTTATAGAATTTCAAATGCTAACCAGTCTTTTCGTATGCTACGCCCTATATGGAAATCTTCAGCTATTTCGAAATTCACTAAAATCAGGATCTTCAATTCTTGCGTCAAGTCGGTGCTTTTATACGCCTGTGAGTCTTGGAACACGTCACCATACGACATAAACGCGATCCAAGTACTCGTTAACCGATGCCTACGAAGGATCTTAAAGATATTTTGGCCAAACATCATAACCAACACGCAACTCTGGCGACAAACAGATCAACGTCCAATCCACATCGAAATCCTTAACCGTAAATGGCGTTGGATTGGTCACACGCTGCGAAGACCTCACGGTGATATTGCTAGAGTGGCTATTGATTGGAACCCTCAGCGCAACACTCGAAGAATTGGCCGACCATCGCACACTTGGCGTCGTCAACTCGAGAACGAAGTCAACCTAAGTGGTCTAAACTGGAGACAAATAAAACATCTCTCATCAAACCGAACCGAATGGAGAGAGTTCGTTGTGGCCCTTTGTTCCTAATGGAACCATAGGACATAATATATATAGGTAAAGGTATCCCCAATTACAATTACAAAAAATGGAATTGTAATTGAGGTATCCGCAATTACAATTACAAAACAAGTAATTGTAATTGAAAAAATTCAATTACAATTACATACTTGTAATTAAAAAAATTTCATTACACATTACAAGTAATGTGTAATTGAGGTACCCCTAATTACAAAAAATGTAATTGTAATTGAGGTATCCCCAATGTAATTGTAATTGAATTTTTTCAATTACAATTACTTGTTTTGTAATTGTAATTGCGGATACCTCAATTACAATTCCATTTTTTTGTAATTGTAATTGGGGATACCTCAATTACACATTACATGTAATAGTAATTGTAATTGAAATGTAATGATTAATCCCCAGGTCTGTATGTGTCGATAGCTCAGTAGTAGAGTTCTCGGCTAACATGCAGGGAACATGCGCAACCACGCTTATTTAATTAATAAAAAAATTTTTAAATAAATTTTTTTTAAATAAATTTTTTTAATGAAAATCTATTTTTATACACATTACTTTTCCCATCCTTTAACTCCACTTGCTCCCCAGAGATACTTTTAATCACAATTTTCATATTAAAATGGTGCGTCCAAAATAAACCTTGATCTTTGAAAATTAATGTATTACGATAAATAGAAACTTTTCTCATAAATTTTAATAATTTAAATATTTTATGAGTAGGACAAATTTTCAACCATTTCAATTTAGCTTTATTTAAAAACTTTTTGCATTATTTTTGGCGAGTTAAAAATATGCAGTAATTTTTATGAGTCATTTAACATTCTGTTTATAAGCGCTCCAAAATTGGTGGTTTAGTTTACAAAAAATTTGTAAAATTAGCAAATCTTCTGTTAAAAATTAGTAACTAATACTGTAAAGTTAACAAATTAATTGTTTAAAATTAGTAACTAAATTCAGCAAAAAAAAATAGCAAAAAAATTTGTAAGTTTGTAATGTGGGGGTAGGAAAAAAATTAACTAAAATTTAAATGTTAACTAAAAATTTGTTAAATTGAAGTACTAACAGTTTTACTAACTTTTCTACAAACTTTTTTCTATGAGTGTATACTCTACGATATCAACATGTATACTCAGGATTTCCGAAAGACAGACTGGAATAAGTTCAATAGGATCCTTTGGAAAGACCTAAAAAAGAACTCCACCATATCTTTCCGAATGAAATTTGGAGAATTTCAAGTGAAATTAATTGTGAATTCTATTTGGAATTTGTCAAATTTGATCTTAAATCTGAACAAAAATAACGGTAATTAATTGTTTTCTTACAATATTGAGAACATTTTAAGAGCAATTTCGATTTTTTATTTCGAAATGAGAAAATTCTAAAATATAGTAGCATTTACCACTTCAAATTTAGAAAATTCGATAGGAAGTTCAGTTCTGCAATTTTAATGAAAAAAATTCAAAATAAAGTCTTTTTCCCAAAAGCACCGTAAGTGGTTTTTCACGTGGAAAAATTTTACTCGAACTTTAATTTTACTCAAATTTTAATTTAAATTATAAAAATGAACAATTTTTCAATTTTATATCAAAGACACAATCACAATATACAAAAAATGTGATTTTTCCCCAAGAAAAATAATAGTCTTGTACATTAAATTTGCGTGAAAACAGTCTCTACTCAGTTTTCACGTGAAATTCATTGTCGTGGAAAATTATCATTTTTTTTATATGGAGGATTATAACAATTTTTTCACGTGAAATCCGAACAACTTACGGTGCTTTACTATCAAACAGTATTTTACTTTTAAAGTCGACTTTATATTTAAACGGCTTTGCTCATTTTGTGTATGAAAATCCTAAAGAAATATTTACATTTTCAAATATTTTAATTGGTTGAAAATAAATTAACCAATCAGAATACTCCAAAAATAAACTGGGTCAAAGCATGCTGCCACCCAAAATTTTAACTAAAGTCAACAAAAATATACATTTGGAAAATTTATTTTTATTTAAAAAATTTTCAATTAAAATTGGAATTTTTTATTAAAAAATGCGAAATTTTAAAATGAAATTTCTTTTTGCCATTTGAAATTAGAAAAATTTCAAACGAAATTTATCTACATACAATTTTGAAAATCTAATTTGAAATTTAGATCTTTTAACTACATTTCTCCACAAACTTTAATTTTTTTATAATCAAAATTATCAGTTTTTTAATGAATCTATTGAGATTTTTTAAATGACGACTGGTTAAATGAAAATAAGGAAAAAATTTTATACTTCATATCCTTCATATATCATTATCCTTTTTTCTCCTCTTTTTTCTCTCCTTTTTACCTCTTTTTCCTTTTTTCTCTTCTTTTCTCTCCTTTTTCTCACCTTTTTCTCTCCTTTTTCCCTCTTTTTCCTTTTTTTTCATTTTTGATTTCGCTGAAGGGGACTTTCTTTATAACTTCCTCCCCTTGCATTACTTTGGGGCTCATCGCCTGTACATTTCATCAGTGAAGTAAGGTGTGAAGTAATGCATCGGCCATTATGGCTACACATTACTTTATACATTATTTGGTAATGTGTGGTTTTGCTGGGATATAACATTTGATTGCTTAAAAAGTAAATGAATTGTTGTGCTTCGTATTTTCGTTCATAATGTCGAAAAATATACACCTTACACCCATGCTTACAAAATAACCCAAAGTAATGTGTCTAAAAATAGATTTTCAATAATGTTTCAATCATTACTTTCCGTTTATAAATCATGCAATACGTAATCATTGATTGGTAAGCCATTACTTTTTGTTTTGAAATAATGCAGAAGGTAACGAGCTATCATTTCAAGGTAATGCGTGAGTATATCGCATCCATTACCAAAATTTTGCTGGGTAACTTTAAAATTCTAGAGACATATTCGTGATCTGCGTCCAAAAGTCTATTAGAAGTGATATGTCGCAACCCCGATGCATAAAATTTTTGTTATTCTGTTGTACTGTGTTATGTTTTGAACTACATATATACATATTTTTCCTAATTTCTTGATTATTTGTAAGAGATAATTCTATTTTGTAAAATAAATATTACATAAATATTACTAAAGCGTTTGTCGTTGGGTGGTTTTGGGTCACAAAGTTTCATAAATTATTAATTGAAGAAACAAACTCCAAACACCATGTTTACTTTGATTGGTAGCAACTCATTCTTGATTTCAATATTGATTGCAATTAATTTTTTTAATACAGTTGAATTAATTCAAAACCAATTCAATTCAAATGAATTGGAAATGAATTGCAATAAATTTTGCCAAATTCATTCGAATTGAAAGTGAATTGCAATTCATTTTGCCAATTCATTTGAATTGGAAATGAATTGCAATTCATTTTGCCAATTCACTTGAATTGAAAATGAATTGCAATTTATTTTCGCCAAATACATTTGAATTGATTCAAATTTCATTCAATTCTTTTCCTTGGTGAAAAGAATTAATTAAAAATAAAGCTAATTCGTAATGAATTGAAATCAAAAAAGAATGATTCATTTACAGCTCTGATATATATTATATCTTTGCTAAGTAGTAAATCATGTAGGTTTCAAACACGAGGCACAATTATTTCTTATTTCAGGAGAATATGGATTAAAGAAATATTAAAAGCTGGAAACAGCTATTTTTTTGTATCCAAAGAAAGAAAAACTATGAAAAATCATTTCCAGGCTACGGCAAGTTTTCTTACAAAACATTGAATATTTTTGCTTTCTACAGGCTCTATGCAAGTCGCTCACGTACTGTTACGAGCTCTCTCACTGACTCTGTCTGAGATTTCAAGAAGTTAAATTGTTAACGGGTTTAGTTTTTTTAATATATTTTTTCATATTATTAAGGCGATCAGATTTTGAAAAAGAAAAAAGATGACATTAAAAAAAAATTTATTTGAATTCAACATTTTTTATAGAAAAATTTACATTCACATATGTAAATATGTAAAATTAATTAAAAAATAAAAAACATTTACATTTACTTATAAATATATAAAGTTAGTTAAAAAACTAACGAAACTTAAAAAATAGGATAATAGAACCAAATGTTACAGGCCCATACACGATACTGAATGTCATCCAACTTTCTGGATGGACGTGTGCATTTTGTTTTTGTAATGGTCGTCAAACAAGCCCATACACGATGAAAATCGCATTTTCATTCAACAAAATGTAAAGCATGCAGTATTGTGTATCCCCTCCCCCTTACGAAAAGAAAATAAGTGCTAAAATTTATTTTCAAAAGCGAAAGTTAAGTAAGAGTATGAACAGGACAAGCACGGCACGACATTTTTCATACGATTTATTGTAATTTTTAAAGTAAACCGTCCCTCGTGCCGTGCTTATATTGTTCATTAGGGTGGGCCGATTTGTAAGGACAAAAATTTGTCGATATTGTGCCATTGATTTCGATAGCTTTTGGCATGAGGACATATCAAAACTACGACATATAAAAAAAATCATTTTCAAGGTTCGACAAAAATTCTTCAAAAACCCAAAAAAAAACATTTTTTCCGAAAAAATGATATCGCCATCGTTTTAAGCGTACAATTTTACCTTGGATAGGTTATATTTAAAAAATATGAAACCGGCGAATTTTTCCTCAAGAAAAACATTTTTTTGGAGAAACTGCTATTGCCATAGTTTTTGCCGTACAATTTCACCTTGAAAAGTTAATATTTAAAAAAAAATTAAATCAGCCGATTTTTTTTATTACCTACTAAAAAACCTTAAAAAAAAGTTGAGAAAAAGTCGAAAAATTGAAATTTGGGCGCCTCGAAAATGATTTTTTTGGTATAATCATGCTTTTAAAAATAAAGATGACCGATTATGAAAAAGACCACAGAAAGAGGACACAAATTTTATAGATGACAGCGAGTGAAAATAGATGACTGTCCTCCAAAAAAGATGACATATGGTCACCTTATATTATGCATATTTATTGAAACAATTTTTAATATTTATAAAAATGTAACCACACAACTTAACCAAGGGCAAGGAATTCCATGCAAATGCATGTTTTTTCTCTATAGTCCAAAACTAATATGGACTAAATATTTATCCAAAATTAGAACAAAATGGCATCGATCTGTAATTGCATATTTTGGCTTTAAATGCATATTTGGTGCCTTTTTAATGCATGTTTTGTGCTTTTTAATGCATATTCGTGCATATTTTTCATTTTTAAGAGCATTTTTTATTTTGTAAAAAAATATAAAAAATTGATACGTTTTGATTCAATCACAATAAACATTCTTAAAACCTTATTGACCTATGGGAAATCTTCGAGTTCTGTGTCTGTTTGCAAAATCACTAACTTAAATATATTTTTAAGTTTAAGGTGCGTTATTTTTGCAAAAATAATAATTTTTAGTGCATATTTCTTATATTTTTAATGCATATTTTTCTTTTTTAACCGCATATTTTAGGCGCATATTTTCCATTTTTAAGTGCATGAAATTCATTGCCCTACCTACCACCTTCTAACAAAAGTTCTTCATATGTCGGCCAAAACCAGTTAAAAGAGGAACAGACGCATGCATCCTCTTGAGATTCTATGCTCATTGCTTTCAACTAATGATCCCTATACTAAATAAATTTTCTAAGCAAATATAACATTGTTATCTCTCATAATGTAAATGAATTTTATGCTCCGGCATTAAATAAAATCTTTTTTAGAACAAATTTTTAATTTTCATTATTTTATATGGCTTTTTACAAAAAAAAATTGTTCTTTTCCGATGGAAATCCCAGTTAGCTGTCAAATTTTATAATGTAAATGATATGGATTGCAAATTGAAATCTATTGAACATTTTAGCAATATATATAATTGTTATATATGTGTGAGTATTTATAAAAAATATGTAGTATTTAAATCGCAAAATCGACAAAATTTCAATAAGGTATTTTTTCATTTAAAATCGTCAAATCTGGCAACAGCGATTAACTGCAGGGTTGAAAATTTCCCATTATTATCTGTAAATTTTTAGATATTTTTGTTTAAACCATTTGAAGGGTGAGAGTTGGAACTTTTGTTGGCGAACTTTTAATATCTCCACGCTACATTTTATAAACGGTACTATTTAACACATCGGCCGTTTTTTGCTTGATTGTTCTTTAGTGAGTGCTTGAACGGCAATGGAGCTGGTAACAATCAATCAAGCAGCCGGTATCAAGCAGGATGCTTGCTACATTTTATCCAAATCTTGTATAAAAGTAATAAATAACTAACGGACCCTGCTGTTAATGCTGCCAGAAAGTTTTGGATGATATCCCCATTTTGCTAGAACTCAGTAAGAACTAGGGATGCCAAACGGGAAATCCCGAATCCCGGGTTTTTCGGGATTGGCAAAATCCCGAATCCCGGGATTATTTCTCAAAAATCCCGGGATTTTCTTTTTTTTAACATTAATATAAACGCAAATAAACAAAGTGAGCAATTTTAGATTACTTACGTGTTTTCTTGAATTTTCTCATATTGACAAGAAATTGATACCAAGATATTATAAATTAAGTAGATTATTCGAGTAAACTATGCAAAAACTTTGCAGAAAAATTTGAAATTTTGGTAAACAATATTAAGTTTTTGAGTAATACATGTTTGTTATTTTACCGATTTATTCTTCCAAGTCAAATTCGATTTCTGAAACTGGGACTGTAAGTTTTGGCTGGGACTGTAAGTTTGAATTCTTCCATGAAAACATTTGATAACGATAACCAAATAACTTTGTTGCTGTAATTACACGATTTTGTGGGCAAGGTTATCGCAACGAATCTGTTTTAAAATCTGCTTACAAAATACTGGGCGCAATAGTACTTAATGACAGGCCAGAAAAATACAAACGGGAAAGCGATGGCAAGGTATTTTAACAGCGATATTTTCATAATTTAATTTAATCACAGTTATTGATAAATTACTGGTAACGGCAGTGATCAAATATTTCAAGTCGCAGTTACTCGGAATGTCGTTCTTTTAATATTTTTGTACTATTCTTTCTTGCAAACTTCATTGTGCACAGTAATACATGGTTTTTTTCAATAACAGTGACTTGCTTTCACACTCTTCTGAATAAAACTTACCCAACAAACAATTCGTTCCGTTTACGTACCTTTTTCGGTCCGTCATAAACGGAATTCAACTCCGTTTACGTACCGTTTTCCGGATCCCTATACGGACCAGAAAACGGATTTTAAGGAACATCGAAACTGATTCGAATCCGTTGAAAGTCCGTCAATGACGGACCGTTTACGGACCGTTATATCGTGTAGAAAACTGACAAGTCCGTTGAAAGTCCGTCGTTGACGGACCGTTTACGGACCGTTGAGTCGTGTAAAAAACGGACAAGTCCATTGAAAGTCCGTCAATGACTGACCATTTACGGACCGTTATATCGTGTATAAACGGATTGACTCCGGTTTTCAAATGCCCTTTTACCTATCTAAATTGATTAATTTTGAATAATCATTATTATGCTTTTTTATATATTTATTAATAACGATATTGATTATTTACAATTTACTCGAAACAATTTACCCACAATATTGGAAAAATTCGGTAGCCGCGTTAACGTACTTAGAACAGAGCTTTTGTTACAAAAACAAACCATTGTAAACACTCACTAAATTTCATTAATCTTATCATCTAATATATGTATGCGACTTGAGGTTATTTGATTGATGTTGTGTTGGACCTATTCCAGCTACCAACACTAATTTCTCGCCACAAAAGTAAAATAAAATAAATAAAAAGGGTTGAGCTTCAGTTTGTAAAATAATTTAATTGTTATTTTGAACACAAATTAAAATCAACTAATTCCGTATTTTACGGTACGGAAACGGAGTTGAAACGTATTGTGTTCGAAAATCCGATTACACGGTCCGTTAATGTTCCGTATACGTACAAGCTTTGACGGATACGTGTATTACGGACCGTTAATGTGCCGTAAAAGCCGGATTCATGATTCCGTACGTGCCGGAGAGTCCGTTAAAATGTTTCCTGGGTAGTTTAACGCAGTTTGTAACTGGAATACTGCTTTTAAAATGTGGTTTATTTTGTTTTATTTCAATAAAGAAATAAATTATACTCGATAAAAAGTTTTTCCGGCAAATTTTTGTTAATAGACTTTGAAATGGCTGACAAAATTCGTTTTCGGTTTAACTAAACCAAGTTTAACTGACATCTTAAAAACTCGCCATAAATATTATTTCGTTTAAGATGAATGGGGGAAATGTTTTATTTGATCTGTTATTTTAAGTAAATGAATGTTATTTTAGTTTGACTCAAGATCATAAATTAATATCACTTTCTGTTTTAAATTATTTCCAAATCAAAGAAAGATGATACAATTTTTACAAGTAAATTACAAAGAATAAAAATTATTGAAAAAATTCGATAAGACCAGCAAGGCAGAATGCGCATTTTCGGCTTTCGCTACAAAGCCATCATCAGTGCCTTTCGCCTTTGAGTGGGTTAATATTTTGATATTCGTCTACTTATGTGACTGTTTTTTTTGTTGAAACTCTTTTTTTTGTGAAAACTTTCTAGGAAAGTAATATGCTTTTTCACCAAGGTATAAATAAAATCCAAAAATGAAATTTTTTGTGCCTTTGATTAAGAAGATGTAACGGTTTTCGTTTTTCGGAAACTACGAAATTGAGCGAAAACGGGTCTTAATTTTAATAAATATTAGTAGTAATACTAAATTTATTCTTTTTGTCAAATTTCATAATAATTATTTTTTCAAGTTAAGACGATGTTCCAGAAAGGTATCCTGATAGAATCCTGTATGTGCTTGGACCAAAGTAATGACTTTTTTAAAAGCTAAAGCTGTAGTCTTACTTTGTGTGTATTAGCAATGGTTTAAAAACAACTGAAATATATTTTTCAGATTTTTGAAAATTGTGTCAGTTTCAGAATATTGGTTGGCGAACTTTTGTTGAGGCTGTTTATTTCATAGCCCTGTTATATTATTTTACTTCGGTGGATTTAAGTGCTATGGGAATAGTGAAGGAGGACACTGTATTAGGGATAAAAAAGCATACACATTATTTTTCCAAATTGATGATGCGGTCGATGGGGAACGAACCCGCAACCACATGTGTAACAGTTCAACGCGCTCACTATTACACCACAGCTCTCACATCGTCATCGTTATTTATTGTTAATTATTAAGTGTATCTATTTGATTTTATTTTTACTTAAAAAGTAGAAAATTTGTTTTAACCGAAGCTTCCTCTGAATAATAATTTTTGAAACTATTTATTTTTTATATAAGCTTCTAATAAGCATTCTCATCAAAGGGGGCTTAATTGTGTATATTAAAGTATTAACTTATTATAAGAGTTTTTAATTAATATTTGTTAATAAAAATAAATGAAGAGATTGTAGTTATTGTTTTTCAAAGAAAGATTTGTATTAGATGTAAAATTCAATGTGATTTATAATATATTTAGTTATTAAATAATCGCCAAAAAGTAGATGTATTAATTTTACTTTTTATGTTTTTCCATTAAAATATAGAGAAATTTGGAGAGTAGAATAAATACGCATATTGTTTGGCATATATTAATAATTGCTTTATAACTAAATATATTATTTATATATAGTATTTGCATGGAAACATAATTTGTTGATGACACACATATTATATGTTTACTGCCAAACATATATATATTTGGCGATAGCGTCATTTCATTTCATCCAAACATTTATATATTTAAAGGCAAACATAATATATTTGCATCCAAATATATATTGTTTCTAGTAAAAACACGGCGAATATGTTTAACAATTTCTCCAAATGTATATTACCAGCAAAAATATGTTTGGGACAGGCCGTTTTTTTCAGCGTGTGTGGATGTATATATAAAAACTATTTGTTTAAAAAAGAAATGAGGATTATAAGACACATTTTCGAGAAAACAGTTGACAAAATAAAAAATTACTATGTCTGTAAGAGTGTTGAGTACCGATTACTCAATTTCGACTTTTTTTAGGGTACCCAATACTGAAAAGTAATTACTCAATACTTTAAGGCTTGTATTTTTCCAACAAATAAGCAATTTTGACATTAAAATTACACTAAAAATCAAGTTTCTTGTTTTTATTTGCATTAATATTTTTATTTCCATTAATAATATTATATGATAAAGACTTGAGAAAATCCAGCGTTATTATTCTTTTATATTAGAGATGTACATCCACCATATTGATTTGAATATGTCAAAGGAAATTCTAAGCGCTTTTTGACATTTACCTATCTTATTAGAAAAATATACTTATTGGTTACTATATTTTCAAAATTTCATCAATGTAAATTTTACATACCCGATCAAAAAAAACATTAAATCTAGCATATGTAGCCATATTTCATTTGAAATAGATCGACATTTAATCTTATCCAAGTTTATCTCAAAATTAAGGTATCCAGTTATATCCAATCAGATCCCTCAAATATATTACAGGATTAAATTAGATCCAAATAGATCTAAAAATTGGGAGATCCAATAATATAAAATTGAGATACTGATAGATCGCAAAATATACCATGGGATTAATTAAGATCCAATTAGATACAAATGGATAGGCTAATTTTGGCAGATCGAATTGGATAATTTAAGATCAAAATTTATCCTATGATATATTTGGAATATATGTAAATTTTAATAAAATTTAAAAAATAACACAAAAAATTAATAAAAATATTTATTTATTAATAAAATATTTATTTCATAAAAAAAATAATGCCGTTGCAGTATTCGAACCTAGATTTCTGGAGTTGTAGTCGGCCACTTAACTCACTCAGCCACACACTGCTATACAAAATGACTGACTGCATGAGACATTGTTCGTGTCATTGCGTTATATATAGTTATATAAATTTATAGAAAAAATAAATTAATAACATTCTTGCAAAAAAAACAAAATTAAAAATCTTAAATGTTTTTCACTCACGGAATTTTACAAAAAAAATACAAAAATGTTTGTTGGAGGGTCTAGGCACCGATTTATATGGCTCAAAAGTCTGAATATCAACAGTCTGTATTTGCGAAATTAATAATGGCATAAGATCAATATACATGTTGTTGAAAAGGTAATAAAATGTCTTTTAAATCACGGTTGAAAAAGCTGGGACTAAAGCAGCAGTAGTAACTAAAAATGACGATTATTGTAGTAAAAATGCAACAAAACTAAAAGTCAACACATCGCTACTACTACCACTATGCAAACGTTTCTGTAGCTCAGCAGTACCCAGCAAAATCTTTCATTACCAAATAAGTGGTTATATAATAGAAATTCATAGCTCCGCACAACTTTTTTTTGGCGTCTAAACTCATTATTTTTGTTTGGCGTGGTCGTTTTTATAAGTAGTCACTCTTACCCGCTCGCTTACGAAAAAATGAGAAGTAAGTAGTTATGAGATTCTGAATAATAAGTGATTACAAACATGCTTACAAAAAGTTGAAATATAAGTGGTTATCCGACTGCTTACTTGATTCTTAAAAATAAGGAGTTACACAAATACTATTAGCTTCAGGAAATAGATTCAGAGAAATTAAAGTTTTTGCTAGAGTGTAATTTTAGAACTCGTCATAAAAATTTTAACACAAAACATATTTACATGTAATAAATATAAATGTATAAAATTTAACTTTGTAAAAAGTACTTATTTAAACTATTGCGAGTAAGTCATTATTTTATATTTAAAAGCAATGACTACAATTGGCCGTTATTAGGAAGGCATTATTTTATATTACAAAATAATTCAAAAGGTAATGATCGTTATTGGTAATGCAGACAGCAATGAGGTGTCATTACCATGGTTTTGTTGGGTAGCACACAGCTTTGTTTTGAAATTTAAAACCACCACAGCATCAATCGATGTGTCTGCTTCTAAATTCAACAAGTAGCAGTAGCAGCCAAATGTACAAGACTCCCAAATTACTACTCAGCTACTACTACTGCTACACAAAATTTTTATTAGCTAAGTAGTATAGGGTTGCCAGATGGGCTTGATTTGGCTTCTGGTCAAGCTTTTTCAATGCGTGTCAAGAATAAAGAAAAAATGTCATTTGTCAAGCTAAAACGGAATTTCAGAAATTTTTCCATCAAATTGATAAGAAAAATCAAGAAAAATTAACCATTAGCAAAAAAAACTAATTGTTTTTTAAATGTACCATGACTAATTTCTACGGATAAATGACTATTTCCATGGTAGTAAAGAATAAAAAGTCTTTCTTTGAATGAAAAGGAAACGTTTGAGTTAGAAGCTAACCAATTTTTACAAAATGCTGTAAAATACTTAGAAAAAAGATATGATTTTGGAGATAAATCAGTTTTTTAGCAAATTGCTGTTTAAAACATAAAAAAACTCGTTGTTGTCAAGGAATAATTAGTAGAGCTGCCATTTATTTTAAAAATATCAATTTCAATTAATCCTGATATGTTGTATGCAGATTACTGTTGCCTTCAAGAGGTTTTTGAAGAATTGCCATTTCTTTAAAAAATGTGGTACAAAGAATGTAGAAAATCTGTATAAATTAATATAAATTAAATTTCCAAGTCAATTTTGCAATTTTTTTTTTGCTCATTTAACTGAATTTTAAATTGTCAAGAAAAATCAAGCCTTTTTTTGAATGTCAAGAAAAATCAAGCTTTTTTCCTCTGAATGTCAAGCTTTTTGCCAATTTCGATCTGGCAACCCTAAAGCAGTATTATACATCTTTGTTTTGAAATTGAAAACTACCGCAGCACCAATCGTCTACTTAAAAATTACTTAGTGTCTTGACGAGACATCGATTTGTTCAACCAACTCGTGTGGACCACTCTTGTTCATGTTTTGTTCTTGTTCAGACAACGTTGTCAGCACAATTGTTCTCACAACTATGTGCAACATCAGCCACTATGCCAGATCTAATTTTTACTTAGTGGCATTACTACAAACAAAAGAAAATATTAGAAAATTAATAAAATGCTAAGGAAAAGTAAATAATTTGTATTATTATTAAATTTAAAGCAATTTACTTTTTATTATTGTTAAAAAATTAGTGGAAAAGGCATTGAAAACATGAAAATAAATAGTTTCGTTTGTGACCTACTCCAACAAAAAACAAAAAATAATGAATTGTCTGACATTACGTATTCTCCACCCAAAACAAATGGACAAATTTTTTCCCGTTATTCTGCCGACGATTAGTTTTTGGGCAAAAAAATCAATGTCTCGTCAAGACTCAGAGTTAAGCAAGAGCAGTAGCAGCCAAACATACATGACTCCCAAATTACTACTCAGCAGTAGACTTGCCACCTTTTGAAATTTCCAAAACGGGACACCACTAAATAACAAAAATTCAAACAAATTCACTTAGGGCCATTAACAATAAACAAATTAACCTAAAATTTGAGCTAACTTAGAGTTACAGACAGGCACGTAGCTAGGAATTTATACCGGCCGGGGGAAGGGGGGGCTTCTCAGAATTTTTTTGTTAAATTTTTCCGATTTTTTTTTGTTAACTGGGTAAACTTATAAAACTATGTACATAGGAAAAAATTTATAACCGTTAAAAAAACTCGTTATTTTAAGTTAAGTGTGCTCCTTTACTTTTTGTGTAAACTTCAATAAAATGAGAATAAGGACAAAATCCTCTATCTAAATAACAAAATTGCTCAAAAGTATGGGAACGCACAAAATCACTTTTCTAAACCAAACCTTTATTTAAAAGAAAAAAATTAAAACGCGTATAGTTTTAGTCTGAAAAATCGCACAAACACACATATTTTTTGCATAATTAAAATTTTTTCACAATGGTGTTATTTGTTTATCATTGCACCAGCTGTCTCTTTTACAATTTTCCGGAATTAATAGTAAAAAGATAAAGAGAAGTTAACAGTAGACAGAGGCAAAGAATTTTATAAAAATATCTGTAAAGGCCTGAAGGTTTTTGAAACTTGTTTAATATACAACTAAGAATGACTAATAACTAATAATTTGATTTCTAGGTGATTTCAATTTTCAAAAATTTCAGTTTTTTGTCAATATTCAAAATTTTATGCAATCCGTTTGTGATCTATACACTCAAAAAAAAAGTCAGTAAAGTCAGCAAAAAATGTTGCTGTGTCAGCAAATTTTTAGTCAGGAGCGTGCTTGCAAAAAAGTTGGTCATTTCAGCAAAAGTGTTTGCTGAAAATCAGCGAGCTGATTTTTACCACAAAAAACAAAACTTTTTGCTGAATATTAGTAGACTGAAAAAACTCAAAAAATTTGTAGAGAAATTTTACTTAATTTATTTGCTGAAAATTTAAATATAGAAATTGTGTAGAGTTGGTTTTTTAATTATCATTTCCGTTATAATACATCCAGACAAGCTGCGATATCTACATCTTGTCTATCCGGTTGTCGTCCACGCTATAATTGCGGTTATCAGCACAATTTTTATAGCAAAATAAATTAGTAAAACATTAGTTCAAAATTAGTATAGTGCTAAAAAAATATAACTAAAACTTTAGCTGAAAACGGTATTTCAACAAAAAAATTGCTGAAAACTAGTAAACTTGATGTACAAGACGTTTTACTAATTTTTCTACTTATTTTTATGAGTGTAGTATATTGTTTTACCCATTTTTTTCAAAGCATGGATTCCGTGAGAATTTTCTGACAATACTTGGTAGAAGGATAGGTAGACGTGTCTTTAAATATATGTTGGTAAAAAATGGGTTAAACAATTTAAAGAATGTGTCCCAAAGTTTTGTTACTTGATTTTAACAGTGAAATTACATTTTAACATTTTTTGGACAAATTTTTAATTTATTTGTCTGGTTTTCTTGTTCATTATTAGTTTTAAAAGGTTTTATTACAATTTTATAGATTATCGGAAAGGCTGAATATGAAGCGTAAATTACATCATTATTATTTTGATTTCTAATGGAGTGCGCCATCCCAATATCATATTAGACTAATTTCAAAGCGCAACAATAATTCCAAGCCCGATGGTTCCAACGCGAAATGAAAGTAAAATTCCAGAGGATTTTCCAAAGTTAGATCGGTTTTTATTTTATGGTCTCTGGAAATATATGTGTGGCGCGAAAGCCTTAAAATGTTGCACAATTTTAGAGTTAGGAGCCCGTGTTCACGAAAAAGTTAAATTTTAACTGTTTCCTTTTGTTCGGAATTATCAAAACCATTGACATAATATAATCTTACACCGATAGAAAAAATGCGGGAAAAAATAGCAAACAAAAAACGGTACTCAAAATTGGTTAAAAAGGGCCCCGCACAGAAAGCTTTTGTAATTAGTAAATCCTTTTTGCTAAATATTAGTAAGATAAGTACAGCAAAAATGTAACTGTTAAATATATGAAATTAGTAATATTTGAGTTAAATTTCGTTTAATTGAATTGCAAATTTACCTTAAAGAAATTGTTATATATTTAAAAGTTAGTTTATCTTTAAATTTAATTGAGTTGAATACAAATAACGGTCTCTCCTGCTACAATAAACAGAAATATTTGCTATAAAATAGTAGACTGCTTTCTGCAGTGTATATTTTTATTCGCATTACGAAAATCAAAAAAAAAATTTAAAATTGTTTGTGATGGTTTAATCGACTAATATCCAGAAAATTTTGTAAATTTAAGAGGTTTTTTCTTGCTATTTGTATCTTTCTAATGTTTAGCAAACAGATTCTGCTGGATTCAGCTGTTTTTTCAGCAAAAATTTTAAAAGACTTATATTAGTGCATGAACAACTGAAAAATTTCTCGAGTGAACTAGAAGAACACAATAGTTTAAAAATTAAATATATTGAAATGAACTGTGAACTATAATGCCAAATTATAGTCATTTTTATTCCAATTGTTTGTTTGTACAAAATGTTTTATTTTGTGTGGAAATTTCCGGGTGTCCTCACATTTTTACTAATAATTTCTAAACCGATTTCGAAATTTTTTTACGATAGACTAACACTCAGCATATGCTCCTACCCAGCGAAATTGTCGGATGCAAAGAACCGGTTGTAGAACAACTTCTACATGCAAGCAACCTGTTCTAATTTATGTTCTATCATCGGTGATTTTTGTTTGAGTTTTTCCCAACAGGTTATTTTCCTCCAAACTAGAACAAGTTGCTTTGGAACCGGTTCTAGAACCTGTTCCATAGAACCGGTGGTAAAAAGACCTGTTCTAGAACAGATTCAGAGGTAACCAGTTCAAAACAATTTTGCTGGGTACTAATGCGAGTGCATTGTGTTAGAATTAGGAAAATAGAATAGATTTCGACAATTTTTAATACCAAACTGCTAATAACAAACACTTTGAATAAAAAGCAACTGATAGTGCTTTGTCTTTGTGACGAGAATGTGCTTGAAATAGACCCATGTTTCGAAAGGCCATCAAATCAGAGCTAGATTTGCAAAACCCTTTGAGGGTTTTGTTGTAGCAACAGTGTACTTTCATTTCACGTTGAAAACATTGACATTGATGCTGACCGTGATGATCATTTTGCAAGATTTTCTAAAACCGCAGAATCTATTTTTGTTAAATATACTGCAAGAAGCTTATTGGGACAAATCCGAATCGACCAATAGTTAGACTCGACCCCTTCAATTTGGATGAATTTTGGTCAGAACTTTTCTTTCATCATATAACGAAGTTTTGCCAAAGGAAAAAAATTACAAATTTTTTTTCGAAAGTTATGCAACATTTAAAGTTCCAAAAAATGTCATAATTTTTCTAATTTTTTGCTTTGTTACGAGGTTATTTTTTGAATATCTCGAAAACTATAGTAGCTACAAAAATGGTTCTTAGCTCGTTTTAAAGAGGATATTTGTATTAAAAAAAGATATTAAAAAAAAAAAATATTGAAAAATAAAAAAATTTTTCAATTTTAAAAATCCAAAAACTCAAGAAACTATTTTTTTTTTTGCTCAATTCTTTTTTAATAAAACCTCTCACTGATCTCAAAAGATCCTGAAATTTTCAAGAAGGCGATTTTTTTTTTAAAAAGATATGAATTTTTTAATTTTTTTATTCCCTTTTTTAAGTTGAATCTTAATTCAATAAAATTAAACAAATGTCCAGTTTTGAAATTTTGAGCAATAAACAACAAATTGAAGGCTTTAGAAGCACATAATAATTTTTATATCGAAATTACGCTTTTATTTTTTTTGGTAATAGTTGAAAAACAAATAAGCTGAGAAATAAAATAGAGAATAAAAAAATTACAAAATTCATATCTTGTTTTTTTTAAAAACGCCCTCTTGAAAATTTCAGAATCTTTTGAGATCAGTTAGAGGTTTTATTTAAACAAATTGAGAAAAAAATAGGTTTTAGAATTTTTGGATTTTTAAAATTGAAATAATATCCTCTTTAAAAGGAGCTAAGATCAATTTTTGTAGCTATTATAGTTTTCGAGATATTAAAAAAATAACCTCGCAACAAAGCAAAAAATTAGAAAAATTATGACATTTTTTGAAATTTTAAATATTGCATAACTTTTGAAAAAAAAATTGTATTTTTTTCCTTTGGCAAAACTGTGTTATATGATGAAAGAAAAGTTCTGACCAAAATTCATCCACATCGAAGGGGTCGAGTCCAACCATTGGTCGATTTGAGATGGAATGACCATATGTATTTAATCTACAGTCACTTCCAGAAAAATTTCTGGTGGGAAAAAAATTGTAAAATGTCGTATTATGCCAAATTATCAACATATAGTAATAGCTTGTGCCTGCAAGCAGAGAACTGCTCATTTTCATGGAAAACCAAAGGTTAATTTATCAATTTTACGTCTAAATTATAATATGATGAAAACTATTAGTAGTAACAATAAAACATAGCCACTTATTAAATAAAAAGGTGCTAAAAAAAATTTTAGTTTCCTATTTGCAGCCACATTTTATACATTTTTTTCTCAGTTAAGCGAGGATTGCATTCTGTTTATTTTCTAACATCTTTGATTATGCCTAGCATACATAACTACCCATGTGAAAATCGAAATATATATGAACATACATGATCATACATTGGCTCGTATGTGATCATGCATGGGCATACATAGTCATATACTAACATGCATAGTTCAATGTATGACCATACATAATCTCATATATTTCCATATACCTTTGGATCCGAAATTTGAGGGTATAGAGGCAGTCATAGAAATATTTTTGGTTGTTTAAAAAATAAAATCTTTGGTTGGTTTTCGCAATACCTACTGTGTGTGTGTATGTATGTATTTTATGGTTTATTGTTTTTGTTTAACAGAACAGAGCATGAAGATGCTAATTTGCCGTTTTGGAATATTAGATTTATTTTATGATTTATATTTTGTGTTTTAAATTTTTTACTTTATATTATATTATATATTTTTTAACTCACCCCTAATTATGAATAATTTAGGGTTATAAAGTGGCAACAAAAAGTCGACTTTTCGACATTTTTCAAATTTTGAAAAGTCGACTTTTTGACTTTTCGACTTTTTATAGGTAAAAGTCGATTAATCGACTTTTTATATGAAAATTTCTAAATAGCAAAAAATCATATTTGGCGGTCGGTTAACTAGATTCGGAACGTAGAATTGGCACCTTGTTGATAATGAGCATCAATTCGACTTTTATGCATATAAAATACAATTTTCCTTATTTTTTATCA
Source organism: Leucophora obtusa (assembly GCA_949987735.1). Classification (NCBI taxonomy): domain Eukaryota; kingdom Metazoa; phylum Arthropoda; class Insecta; order Diptera; family Anthomyiidae; genus Leucophora; species Leucophora obtusa. The sequence goes on from OX465300.1 coordinate 16,852,445, forward strand.
TCGCACAGTGGTTTTAACTATGAAATGTAGCACAAAACTTATAGACATTAACCCCTCAATTCATAAATGCTTTGTAAAGTTATAACAGGTTTACAAAACGTCGTTTTCATACAAAATTTGTTCAATAAACTTCCTATAATTTTACAAAGCGTTTATAAATTTAGGGGTAAGGCTTATTTTATTCTTATACATTAACCCTTAAATGCATGGAGTAGCCATATGGCAACATACCAGTTTTTTAAATAAAAAAACCCACTTGATGCACAAAACTGCATTTTTGGGCATTGGCGCGTTCTTATAGTTTCGCCCAGATTTTTAAAAAGTTATAGGAAAAATCTTGATTTTGCTTAGTACATATATTTTTTATTCAACAATGTTTGTTTAAATATTTAAAGTAATATTCTCGCAATAAAATTAATTTTGTCGACAATAAATGTATAGTTCTTTTTTCATACTCGTTAATATGTCACTTTGATTTAAGACTTACTCCAGCAATATAAATATACTGATAGAAATTAATCTGTGCAAATAGCAGAAAAACATTCTAAAAATTAGTTAAAAATGGCCCTGCAGAAAAAACTGCCGAATCTGTTTAGTAACTTTTAGTTAGATGAAATAGAAAAATTAAAACTGTAAACTCTACAAAATTTCAGCTGTATTTAGCTTATATTTTAGTTCGTTTTAAATAACAACCACCCTTCTCATATTAGCAAAAAAAAATATCTCAATAATATTCTATCCTGCTGAAATTAACGAAAAGTTTTGTTGAAAATTTAAAATTTATATGAAAATATCTGCGGTTAACGTTGAACCATGGTTACATTGGAAAAAAGTTACTCGCCCTAAGTATAATTCAAAAAGTCGAAAGTCATTGAAATCGGCCGACAATTTTTTAAGAAGCCCTATTAATAAAACAGGGTGACTACAAATTTTTCCAAAAGCCTTATTCCTACTCTACAATATTCTATAAACTTTGTCCAAATCGGACCATTAGTTTAGAAGTTGTGTATGTATTACCACTTCTCTCAGTTTAAAACCACTGTGTGTCGTAGACATTTTAGAGTTTTTTATGTCATATTTCACTGTTTTCTTTTCAAATAGAATTAGCAACACTTACTTAATTTTTTTCTATTGTGTTAAGCGGGGAATACACTAAGGATCATTCGTGAAAAAATTGCCATTTTTTACGAATGTTGATTTGTGTATGTTAATGTTCCTGTTGACATTCGTGCAATTCGTGTTTACAAAATTTTTTGATATTTTTTGTTCCCTACTCAATGTTCCTTAATGTATTTGCTTATATCAACAAAAACAAAATTTACTTTTAAGCCATATGGTAATAAGTAAAAAAGTCGAAAGCAAAAGTCGACTTTTCGACTTTTGCATCACAGCAAAGTCGACTTTCAAAAAGTCGAAAATTTTCGCAAAAAGTCGATTAATCGATTAGTCGAAAGTCAATTTATAGAACCCTAGAATAATTTGCACATTTCATTTCATTACGCAGGCCCTGTGCGAGGTAGCTAAATTTGTTATAAACTAAATACAAATTGACAAAAGGGTTTAAAATTTCTTTAAAATTTGTTTTTAAAAATTTTATAATTTCAAAGAAACTTGTAAACCTGAATTTAGTTCAGAATTAGTTTAGCCAGTTCGCACACATCCGTAGTATCAATTCACTTTTCAATATTTTATTTATTGTTTTAAAACATTAACAGTTGTAAGACACTGTTTGACAGCACTGTTTAAACTGTAAATTGTTAACAAGTGGTGCGGAAGAGCAAAATAAGGATACACACAAAATTCATATGTATGTAGATCAGTATTTGTTGTTAGGGTTGTCAGATATAGCGATTTCTTGCCAAACGTGGCGATTTTCAAGCACATTTGGACATTTTATTTTGAAATGGCGACGGACGATTTTTAAGGTGATTTGTGAGTAGTTGTAGATTTTTATGGTTTTATATTTTTCACATTGAAGATTATCCCATAATCAGCCAGATTATTAAATATATTTTTTTATACTACAAGTGGGCACCTCTCAAAAAAAAAAAATATGACCCTCTCGAATTAAAAAATAAAATTTTTTTCTATATGGTGTTAAGGGCATAGTATACTATAGTAGCTCTACTCATTAAAGAATTGAGAGCTTGTACCCTGTTGGCCATGCCTGCAAGACATCCTTGAAGACGCGTGCACGACAATAGTAAATCGTAAACGACACTTTGGCGACCGTCCATGTAAATCGTAGACGACTTTTTCATACAAATGTCCGCGAAATCGTACACGACGATCTGGGCGACATTATCGCCCACAATGTCGTTGACGATCACATGGGCGACAATATGCATCACGCTGTCTTCGATTAATATATACCTAGGCGACTTTTTTATTGTATTATCGTTGACGACAATATACCCTACATTGTCGTCGACCATAGTATGAACGACAATGTTCTGTATTATATCGTCAGCGAGCACCCAAGATGTTGTCGATTTATAATACAAAGATTCTACTCGTGAAAAAATACAATTTTTTTAATTTTTTGTGTAAAATAAAATATGTGGATGTATTTTTTAAGATTAGTTTTATGTTTTAAATTAATTTAGTTAGTTTTTACTAAAATTATATTAAAAATAAAAATAGAAATTAAAAATTTATCGAATTATTTTGAAAATTACATATTAAAACAATTATTTTAGTAATAAGCATTTATTTGATTTCTTCGTTTTGTTCGTTTTCATTGAATGCCCAACTTCGCTGTTTTTTTTTTGCTTTCATTTCTGCCATTTACTCTCATAATAGTAGTTTTGAAACGATGGAATACTAAACGAAATTCTTTTATATGGGCTTCATAAGTTACTCTTTCTTTTGGTGGATTCTATTATTAAGGCACGATTAAGATAAAGTTTTGAATTTGTCTGAAAATCATAAAAGAAAAATTAAATTTTTTATAGTTAATTACCGTAAAGAGCAATTAATATGACAGCTATTAATTATAAAATGTTTACGTACACGCACATTGAAATACGAAAAAGTCTCCATTAGTCTTTGCGTTCCATGACGTTTCTGCAATGTGCCGTGCCGGATGGCTCTTTTGTGTAGTTAGTCTTTTCCGTAACAACGTATCAGCTGTTTAATGTTAGAGCTGATACGTTAGCAGAGATCTGGGCCAACCAGATTAATCGGTTGCGGGGGCTAAAAAAAATTGCAGCGGCGGCTAATCGCCATTTTAAAAATGGCCTGTATCTCGAAAACTAAGCGAGATAGAGCAAAACGGACAAAATTTTTGCAAGTTTTGGATTCACGTTCACGCTCCTATCACTCACATGAGGTGGGTCCGAGAGCGATTCCCAGGAATCAATTTTTATGAAACAGTCACGGTGACCCACGTGACTGTTTTGTAGAAATGGATCAATCGGAAGCTTTACAAGACCTTGCCTATTTGTATTATTGGGGTGTAGTAATACCACGCAGGAGCAAATATTTTCTCCGTTTTGCTCTATCTCGCTTATTTTTCGAGATACGGGCCATTATAAAAAAATCGCCATTTTACAAAAGATAGATAAAAAAAGATAAGTACAAAGCCCGAGTAAAAAAAATAATATGATGTCATATGTAATGATATCTTATTTAATATAATTGGAGACATGCTATGATCCGAAAAATGGTGGATAAAATTATATCGGATAAGATCTAAATATATTGAATCATATAGAATCTTATCCGGATTTTGACCCGATATAATCATATCTAATTTGATGTAGAGAGACATAATTATATAACGCTTTATATTTCCGGCTCAAAACAAAAACTACACACACAAAATTACATAGTTGCTGTTAACTACATTTTCAACTATGTCATAGGTGAAATAACCCTCACTATGACATAGTTAATGTGAAATAGTGGAAGACAACTTTGTTTATTTTAAATGAACAAATCAACTATGGAGGAAGTTACTTACAACAATTTAATAGTGAAAATGGAATAAAGCATCTACATAATACATATCAACTACGTTAAATTTCGGAATGATTATTTGAACCCACAGTTCTTGTTTTCTTTATTTTAAAACATTTATAAATTATTTAATTTTTGTACATTTTATTTACACATAATTTATATATAAATATCTAAATATGTTTATCACTTAATAATAACGCACACATTTACGTTGATTTCCGTGATGGCTTTATTAAATCTATAAGTATTCACGCTTTTAACTTCTATTCAGAATTGACCAATTTTCTTCCTTCACGTATTGTTAGCGTATTATCTTTGCCCTACAAAATGAAAATAAATACAATAAATACAAACAAATCAATAAGATACAAACAAACGCGAAGATCTTACCGAAATTTTTTTAAATTTTATTTCTTATTTTCTGCTTTTATGTATTCTTAAATAGAAATGTTTTGTCATTTTGAAATTTAATTCAAATACGCAATTACAGGGTAATTAAAAATCGTTCATATTTATAACAAACATAGTTGTTGGTAACTAAAATAGTTATTTTAAATTTATTTGAATTTCACTACGTATGTTCATTACTATGTAACTATGGATTTTTTTGGTTGTAATAAAAAGTACTAAATAATAACATCCTTAAGAATTTAAAATTTAAATAAGTACCTAATTTCGTAAAACACTTGGGTGAAGTGAAGGGAACTTTCAATGTAAATTGTTTTTGTAACAAAAACAATTACTACAGAAATAACGCAACACTTCACCGAAGTGTTTTAGAAAATTACCCCCTAAAAATTTAAGTATTTAGAAGAAGTAGTACATAATTTTAACCACCCTAGTAAAAATGATTTTTATATAATCAGATGTGATTTTTATATAGACATTTATGATTTTATAGAATTATAACTTGTCGAGTATTGTGAAACATATATTTTTATATGATTATATCAAAAGATATTTAATTATATAAAATTATATTAACCGGATCCACTATTTTCCGGATCCAATCATGTATGGATTAATATAATTATATAAAAAATATATTATTTGATCCGAAAAATGGTGGATCTGGTTAATATAATTTTATATAGTTAAATATCTTTTGATATCATCATATAAAAATATATGTTTCACAATACTCGACAAGTTATAATTGTATAAAATCATAAATGATTGTATAAAAATCATATATGAATATATAAAAATCATTTTTACTAGGGCAAGCATTTTAAGCCTTCTCATATAAAAATTGTATTCTACCCGTAAACTGTGTAATATTTAAACTATATATTTGGCATTAAAAATCTACTATGGAAGAAATATTAAAATTTTAATTTACCGCTTTATTTAGGCGATATCGCATAATCAAGATTAAAGATGAATCAAGAAATCCAGTAGTCAAAAAATTTCGATTTTTGCTATAAATAACACTATCAATAAAATCACGTACTGAAAATTCCTCATCTAGTTTTGTTCTTTCAGAAGTTATGGCGATTTTCGCTTTATGAAAATTACGAAATTTGGCACAAAACATCAATAAATTTTGACGAAACTCCTTTTGCTTACTACTAGCTCTGAGTATGTAATCTGTGTTTAATTTCATCTAGTTTTCGAGTTAGAGGGATATTGGTTAGATGTATCCTGACGTTATCCTGCGAGTCCTGGAGCAAAATTTGTAACTGATTTTATAAGTAGAGACTCTAAGCTAGCTTCGGTATTATCGATAATGTATGCCAGATCGTAAATGCATTTTTGACGATTTTTCAAGTATTTTTTTACGGTTTTAAACTAAATATGGTACATATTAATATATATGGGAACATATATATTTATACTGATCTAAATATGTCATCATATAAGAAATTTTTGAAAAACTCAAAGCTATACATTATTATATCCACAAAGATATAGTGTCACACTTGACTATATATAAACATATTAGTCCATATTACATTATTCATATATAATATATATAATTTCCTGTATAACTATTTTTACTCGGGAGTACAAAAAAGTACACTATTTTTTAGAACTATTTATAACTCTCTATTTTGAACTTTGACATTTATTATTTTGTACTTTTCTCGAAATATAAACAACTATCTGAAATATTTGAAATTATTAATATCGGGTGTCTGGTGAAAATATACTGGAAGTATACTAAAGGGTTTTTCAATAAGAGCGCCACAAAAGTTTTTTTAAATAAAACAAAAACGGTTTTGGATATCAATGAAATTCTTTATTCCTGTGAAAGTACGTTCGATGCCATTATGTATGTAAATCGATCTCTTATTCATGGCCACCACGGGCACGCTTGCAGAAGTCCAGACGCTGAACCCAATTTTCGACGGTTTTCAAGCATAAATCGTACGAAGTTCATCAATCGTCGCTGGCCATAGATTTGACGTAGCCCCACAGGAAATAGTCCAACGGCGTCAAATCGCATAACCGAGGCGGCCAATCGATTGGACCATTTCGTGAGATAACACGTTCTCCAAACTTGGTTTGCAATAAATTGATTGTGACATTCGCTGTGTGGCTTGTGGCGCCGCCCTGTTGGAACCACATGTCCTCCAAGTCCATAACATCCAATTGGGGCCAAAAATATTCGGTTATCATTGAACGGTAGCGATTCCCATTCACAGTAACGTGCCGGTCTTGATCATCACGGAAGAAGTACGGCCCAATGACGCTGCCGGCCCATAAACCGCACCAAACCGTAATTTTTTCGGGATGCAATGATGACTCATGGAGTACGTGTGGATTGCTGTCTGACCAATAACGCATATTTTGTTTACTGATGAAGTCATTCAGCCAGAAATGAGCCTCATCGCTGAAGATGATTTTTCGATGAAAATCCGAATCATTATCAAGTTGTTGCTCAGCCCAATTCACGAACATATGACGCTTCTGGTGGTCAAGCGGCTTCAGTTCTTGCGTCAATTTGATCTTGTAAGGATGTAGGCCAAAATCTTTTCGCAAAATTCGCCACAACGACGTCACAGAGATGCCCAACGCTTGGAACGACGTGTGAGAGACACATTTGGGCTTTCTTCAACTGAAGCCTCAGCGGCAGCAAAATTCTCGACACTACGGGCACTTCTTTGTCTCACTGGCACGGGAACATTTTGTACTGTGCCTGTGGATTCAAATTTTTCCACTAGACGCTCAATTGTTGAACAGCTAGGACGATTATGACGACCATAAATTGGACGTAGCGCTCTTAACGTTGAGGCCACTGACTCCGAATTTCGGTAGTAAATTTTAATAATTTCGACTCGTTGTTGGCTCGTATATCTTTCCATCATGAAATGGCAAACCTTACTGAAGAGAAGTGTCAAAAGAGCGGCAAGAAATATGGCGTCGTTTGCTGTCCCTGTCTTTCTACTTTTGTAGCGTCCCTGTTTAAAAACCTTTACTAGTACTCTAAGTATATGCGTAGCATGTGCATTAGAGCGTACCACCTTACAGGCAAAAAAAAAAAGTGCGCCGTACACCCTCCAATATGAAGTATTTTTGAAAGGAGGTTTCAAAAAAAAATTGTTTGTTTTTTTTACTGAACGTAGGGGTCGCCATTTTACATTTTTCGTTATATCTTTGGCATTTACAGTCGGATCTTGAAGTATGATACATCGATGTTTTTCCCTCGAGGGGAAAAAATCATTAAACTTTTGCTGAGGAAGTTTTTCGATAAACCCAGTAGGGTCGCCTTTTTAAATTTTTTTTCATTGAATTTTTCTTTTATAGCAACACACTGGTCTCCTTGAGGAAAAAAAATCGATATATCACTCTTTGAAATCTGAATTTAAATGCCGAAGCTATAACGAAAAAATTACGTTCAGCAAAAAAATTTTTTTTTGAAATTGCCTTGCAAAAATACTTCATATTGGAAGGGTGTACGATGAACTTTTTTTTTGAGGTACGGTCTAATGTGCCTGTCATGTATAAGTATATTTATGGAAAGTAACATACTTTACTTCTACTTACAACCAGTCGGTCAGAATTAAATATTGCATGTGTATGTATATACCCATCGATAGCCCACACTTGTAGTTATTGAATTTGCGTATCGGGGGTGAATATGTTGTGTATGTGTATGGTTTGATTTTTAGCATTACTCACTTATACTTGTTTCACCACTAATACTTGAAAAGTACTCAAAATTATACTTTTGTTAGAGATTAATCACAACTGGGTCGATTGTCGACCGACGACAGCAAAAGTCGTCACGATTAATTTAATTTCAGCGACAATCGACCGTCGACATTTGTTGGCGTTTAGAAAATAAGGAAAGCAAAACAAGAATATGGTTGTATTTGTTTCACCACAATTCTTCATTCTTCAATTCTTGTTGTTTTATATTTTATTGTATTTAATTTTCCTTTTTTGAGGTAAGTTATGTATTTTAAATTTCAATTTTATTTCTTCTATCAAAAAAATAAATTTTTTGTAAACAAAGTACGAATTTTTGCAGCTCTAATACGAATTTCTAACAACTCTGTTCTAATGACAATCTTTAATTAGTTAAAAATATGGCAACAATTTGGCAAATATTTTGAGTGTGTTTTAGAGTGTCGTCAAGAAAATAGAATAGATTATATTCTGACGACAAAGCGACGGACGACATGGCAACATTTTGTTTCCCATACAAAATATATGAAAAAGCAACTCTCGTTGTTGTTGTCGACCTAGTTTTGATTAATCTCTCATTCTCTGGAAGTCACATGACCGTCCTAATACAAATCGTTGTTTACGGTCGTCTTAAAATTGACATTTATTATTCACTCCCTTTAAGAACTTCTCCTCGAAAATTAATTGGAATACACTTAATAATAAGAGCTGTTCATTAACTTCCAACAGTTATTATCTTTTGCAGAGAAACGTCAAACTTTTTTTTTGAAAATTAGTTCTTTATTATTTTTATTGCATGTAGTGTTAAAAAAAGGTAATTCCAGCCAATAAAATGCGTTTAATTTGCTTAACTGTTGTCATCTTTACGAAAAACTTTGTATATATAGAGGTTGTAATTTTATTGACAGTTAAGGATGCCACTTAACAACAACAAATGAAAAATTACACGATGTATTGACAGGTAATTCAGACGATATTTCTGATTGTGTTTTTCCAATATTTAATTTAATTATTTATAAAACTAGCCAAGATATTCTTTACATTAATTGTTGAGTATATAAAATTTACATTATAAAATTATAAAAGTCGAAAAGAGAGCGTGAAAGAGAGAGAGAGAGTAATTATGTAAAGATTTTATTATTTACTATAATTTGTAAACAAGAGAAATGCATATCTTTGTAAAAATGGCGTTTTGCAGATGCAATCTAATGATGTGAGAGACTGATTATGTGCGCCATATTTCTTTCTCTTGTTCTATTTTTTTAATTCTAATTGTTCAAAAAATTATATTTACAACTAAAAAAATAAATAATTAATTATTATTGTGATTTTTTTATGATTCGGTGCTATATACGTTAATAGAGAAAGCGGCGAATGTTTCGCCCTTCTTTCCAATCGATTTAGCTTGGTATTGACCAATGTCCTCCATAGTGCATTGCTTAATGGTAAAGGCATACCGATTGCCATCTTCCTTGGTAAAGGTATAACGAGAACTTGCCTCGTTTACCTGTTTGCCGTCTTTGAGCCAAGTTAATTGTAAAGGTTCCTCTTGTGTTTCACATTCGAATTTGGCACTTTCGCCTTCTTGGCTCGTCACCGATATGGGGAACTTGACGAATGTTGGCTGTTTGGGCTCCTCGCCAGGTACTTGCACATTTATTGTGCAAGTGCTGTATGATTCACCAGCGTCATTGAAGGCTTCACAGGTGTAGGTTCCCGCATCCTCAGGGAAGATCTCGGCTATTTGTAGCTTGTAAATATTGGCCTCGTTGGTGTATTGGAAGTCTTTGCTAGGCTTGATTTCTTTGTTGTTATGGAGCCAAACGACATCAAAATGATCTGCTCCAATGATGCGACATGCCAGTGTTACCATATCCCCGTCTTTAACAAATCGTGATTCCAAGTGGCTGACAATTCTGGGAGGCTTGTCGCTGCTAATCACACGTTTGGATGAGTTCTTGTCTAAAGCTAGAGATGAGGAAAACAAAAGATATGGTTTGAATAAAAAATCTACAGATACATATGAGTCATTCCATGTCAGACCAAACACCTTTTTTACATCACCTCTTCCGATTTACTTTAAATTTGGCAGACGTATTAAACTTTAAAAAATATTTTACACGTGTTTCCGGAAAAAAATTTAAAAAAAATTTTGACAGAGTTGTGTGCATTTGAAAACCATCAAAATCGTTAAAAATCTTTCGACATTACAACTTTTAAACTAATGTTTCGCAAACACTTGTGGATGGATTTTAAAGATCAATGCCTCATTTTAAAGGTATTTACACCATCTTTTTAAAAATATTTTTTTTATTTTTTTTTTTTTGATTAATTTTTTTATTTTTAAAATTTGATTTTTTTACTTAATTTCTGTTTTCCACCATCTTCGAACAAGTCGAAAAATTAAAAAAAAATATTTTCTTAAAGCTCAATATAACCTTAATATTCTCTGCAAATTTCAGAGTGGAGTTCGAATGGATTCTATTTTTTTCTTATTTTTTTTTTCATTGTAGTACCACGAAAAATTACATTTTGTATGTGAACATTATTTTTTTTTGCATGTTAACGAAAATGTTAATGCATGCATGTATGCAAAAACACAAGCTAACAGTGTTGCCAATTATTTTTTAACAAAGCCCCCTAGATTATTAAAAAAACACCCCCTAGATTTACTTTACAACTAAAAAAATCCTAATAAAAAATTTTTTCCTTAAATCTGCTTAACTTTTTAGCTTTTATTTAAAATTATTAAGTCGAAAAATATGAAAAAAATATTTTAGAATTGATTCTATTTTTTCCATTGTAGTACCACGAAAAATTTTATTTTCAATTTGATTTTTTTGTAAGTAATGAAATAAAAAAGATTTTAAGCAAACACAGGAAATTATTTTTAGGCTTTTAACAGCTTTAGAATAACAGTTTTTATTTTATTTAATATCTTAGGATTAATAGTTTTGTTTAAATGTTTTAATTACATTTTTTATTTTTTAATACTTTTAAGGTAACAGTTTTTATTTTATTTAATATCTTAGGATTTATATTTTTGTTTATGTTTTTTATTACATTTTTTATTTTTTAATACATTACTAAAAGTTAAATGATAAGAAATTTTAATTTTTATATACATTTTTTATAGAAGATTCAGCTGCAAGAGATGTTGTATGAACTTTTATTTTACTCTCATGATACGGAATAAACGCATGGTAGCCTAAAGTACCTGGTATCATTTTTGCTTTAGTAAACCGTTCTTTAAGTTTTTTCTCGTGTTCATTATATTGTTCTATACTAAAAAATTCACTATTTATGTTTTTGACATTTTGGTCAACCCATTGATAAAAAGTAGTCGGGGTATTGATTGGATTGACAATATTTGTCAAACTGGCTCGGGCTGCTAATCTTTTAACTGTGCCTCCAAGCCCATCGCAAGGGCCCTTTCCGTGGGAAGTAGCAAAGAAGTGCCATTCTGCTTTTACAGCGAAATCATCTTCGTGAAATGCAAGGTTGACAAAATGTTTCTTGTTTTTATATTGAGCACTTGCTCCATCCGAGAAGTAAAAAATTTTTTTTAAGAAACTCAACTTTTCTTTAAGGAATTTGATCAGACCATCCTGAAATAAATGAACGGCTATTGTGTCGTGTTTTAAGCATTCCGATATTGCAACATAATTAATTAATTGTTCTTTCTCATTATCATTGTAAATGACAAATGCATAGTTTTCTGCAAAGTCACAAATCACAACGCATTCCCCAGGTTGCAAATCTTTCTTTTTCCTTTGAAAAAAAGTGCTTTGTTGTTTGGCAATGTAAGAATGGGTTAACAAACGACGTAACTTGTCTACCAATTTTTCAAAAAAATCGTAAGTTTCTGATTGAATGGTTTCTAGAGATGTTCTATCAACGGTCACCCATTGCTTATATGATATCTTCTGTATGATATTTTCCGTAAATATTTCATTAAGTTGTTCAATTAAATTATCACATCCTGGGCAAAGGTCGCACTGCTGAAGATAACATTTTGAAGTCGGTGAACTGCAAATTATTTTTGAGAGGCAATCTTCATAAGTTTTAATTTTCAATGTATCGCTTGTTAGTCTTGGCAACCCTGCACCGTCAATCATAAGCTTTACATTTTGATGAATACAACACACACAAACAGAGTGCGTGCCACTCGCACCAGCAAGGATACAATTTTTCGGTCTAAGTTCTGCGAACTTTGAAAACTGGACTTGGACTTCTGGATATTTCTCTTTAAACAGAGCATGAGCTTCCTTTAATTTGCAGAGCACTAAACGTTTTTGAACTTTTTCTTTTCCACTTTCGCTTCTAATTGTTATACAGTCTTTTGCCCAGCCATTACATTACAAATTTTTGGAATAATTTACACATTTTTTAAAATTGTTTTTAAACTTAAGTCACTGTGCTTAAATGTTGAAGGCATTTTTTAGGGTTTGACTACAAAGCCGTGGAACCTTAAAGCAATTACTGTATTTTAACAGTTTTACTTAAAACATTTTAATTAAAAACTAAAAAGCTAAGCAGATTTAAGGAAAAACAATTTTTAGGGGGATTTTTTTAGTTGTAGAGTAAATCTAGGGGATGTTTTTTAATAATCTAGGGGGATCTGTTGAAAAATACTTGGCAACACTGTTAGCTTGTGTTTTTGCATACATGCATGCATTAACATTTTCGTTAACATGCTTAAAAAAATAATGTTCACATACAAAATGTAATTTTTCGTGGTACTACAATGAAAAACATAGGAAAAAAATAGAATCCATTCGAACTCCACTCTGAAATTTGCAGAGAATATTAGGGTTATATTGAGCTTTAAGAAAATATTTTTTTTTAATTTTTCGACTTGTTCGAAGATGGTGGAAAACAGAAATGAAGTAAAAACACCAAATTTTAAAAATAAAAAAATTAATCAACAAAAAATATTTTTAAAAAGAAGGTGTAAATACCTTTAAAATAACGCATTGATCTTTAAAATCCATCCACAAGTGTTTGCGAAACATTAGTTTAAAAGTTGTAATGTCAAAAGATTTTTAACGATTTTGATGATTTTCAAATGCACACAACTCTGTCAAAAAAATTTTTAATTTTTTTCCGGAAACACGTGTAAAATATTTTTTAATGAAGAATACGTACTAAAATTTTGAAAGACACAGGAGACATCAAAGTAAATTTTTTGTAAAAATCGTACGGTCTGACATGGAATTACTCATATGCGTTAGAGTTGTAAAAGTATTGAGTAATTGGGTATTGAATACTAAATATTTAAAAGCCCCTACCCAATACTACAGAGTTGTATTTTTCTGTTTATAGGCGTTTATAGTCTGTAAAATTTTTAGTTAAAAGTACCAAAAATTAGTTAAACATTACCTTGTAGAAAAAACTGCTGAAATTATTATTTTTGCTAAATATTAGTGAGATATGAACAGTAAAAACAAAGCCTTTAAATATAAAAGATTTTTCTTATTTGAGTTAAATTTTATTTAATTGAAAACAACAAATTAACCTGCTAAAATCAGCAAACATTTTCGCTAAATAATTAGTAGAATAAAAAATTAAAAAAGATGTAAAATTTTCAAAGCTTTGTTTTAATGCGAATAAAAATCTAGCCTTCTGAAATCAGCAGTTTACTACTTTTTTAAGCAAATATTTTTCTTGATTTTAGCAGGATAGGCTGATATTGGCATTCAACTAAATTTTATGTAAATATAACAAAAATATTGTTGATATAACAGTTTGTTTGTGCAATTTTTCGTCTTCTAATATTTAGCAAAATTTTCTGCATATTTAACAGTTCAATTTACCATTTTCAAATAATAAACAGTTAACTCACATATAACTAAAATGTTGTAAAATTAATAGTTTTATTTTTTCTCTTCTTATCTTGCTAGTATTTTGTAAAAATCTGCCAATTTCAGCAGTTTTCTCTTCAAGGTAATTTTTAACTTATTTTTGGTAACTTTTTCCGCTATTTTCACAGGTTTATTTTAATGAGTGTAATATCGAGTTAATATATGAAAAGTATACTCGATACTAGTATTGAAAAGAATCGATATTTTATAACTCTAAAGGCACATCTACACGGGATATAAAACTCGCGAGATTTTATGAAAATACAGCTCTGTATAAGTCTACAAAATGTAATCTCTAAACCATTGAGAATTTGTGTCATACACAATTTTTTTTAATTAGTAATAATTTTAAAAATGTTTTGTGACATTATTGAACATTTCAGTTCATTAAATGCACTTTTTGGTATTAGAAGAAAGAATTATTCTTAGAAGTACAAAATTTTACGATAAAAATTAGTGCCAACAATATTAGAGATGACAAATTTAACGGAAACTCTACGAGATTTCTATCCCGTGTAGATGTGCCTTAACACATATTGTATAATTACACTGTACAATAAAAAAAATAAAAATAAAATAATAACAAAGTTCTGACAACTAATTTCTAAGGGGGGTAAACACTCAGTATGTTCGTTTACTCGAAATTCTTACTACTTTTACTACAATTGGAAAGTTTTGTTTACTTTTGGTATTGATTTCTTCCCGCTGTAGTGAAAGTAGTAACTTGTAGTAAGTAAACCAACACGCTTACTGTAACAGCAACATTTTAAAGAGCATATTTGAACGGTTTTCAAAAATTTAAATAACAATATTTTTATAATTTTATTATTTTATTTAAAACACATATTATTTCGGTTTTTAAAAACTATTATCGACCATATAAACCAACCAAAATCGACAGTGTTGCAAAATCGGCTGCCACGGTGCAGTAGACCGTATCACCTTACAGGCAAAAAAACATGCTCGGTACACTTTCAAACATAAATTATTTTTGCAAGGTAATTCCAAAAAAAATTTTTTTTTTGCGAACGTAGGGGCGCCTTTTTAAATTTTTCGTTATATCTTCGGCATTTAAAGTCGGATTTTAAAATGAGATGTATCGATTTTGTTGCCTCAAGGAGACCAGTGTTCTGCTATAAAGGAGAAATCCAATGAAGAAAAAAATTAAAAAGGCGACCCCTACGTTCGGCAACCAAAAAAATAAAAAATTTCTGCTGGGTTTATCGAAAAAGTTACTTAACAAAAGTTTAATAATTTTTTCGACCTTTAAGTTTCTGACATTAACGTGGTACATTATGGTGGTAGCAACTGAGATCTGGTGGGTAACTACTAGAACGGGATACTTGAGGTCAATGGCCCTTAGAGCAAAACATTAGTCCCCTCGAGAGAAGAACAATCGATGTATCATACTTTAAAATCGGACTCTAAATGCCAAAGATGTAACGAAAAATTTAAAATGGCATGCCCTACGTTCCGCAAAAATAAATTTTTTTTTTAAACCTTCCCTTCCCTATTTCTTATCTTGGCCCAATTTTTATTTTTTAAACATTTTTTTAACAACGTTTTTATAACCCTGTGGGAAAAGGAACTGGTCACAGGACACGTCATGTGACCGGTCTTTGGAGAAAGTCAGACACAAATTTGTTGTATTTTTTAAATGCAAAAATTTAAATAATTTTTTAAAAAATAAAAAATAGCAAAATTAAAAAACTATATATAATAAACAAAATATAGAAAGTCCGAAAAAACATTTTTGCAAAAATTAAAATATTTTTTTAAGTTTTAGTTAAAAATAATTTTAGTTTTTAGGATAATATTGTGTTTAACAAAAAAATTTTAAGTATACTACGTGGAGAGGGTATAATAAGTTTGTCCTGATGTTTGTAACACCAAAAAATATTGGACCTAGACCCACCTTATAGTATACCGAACGGCTCAGAATCACTTTTTAACGATGTCCGTCCGTCTGTCCATGCATTCTTGTGCGCACTCTACAGGTCGTAAATATTAAGATATTTTGATGAAATTTGGCTGTTAGGTTTGTAATGCTTAAAACCTAACAGCACATTCCTGCTAGAAAAAAATATTTGTTGAGCAACATAGTTTAAACACAAATATATGTTAGAAATGTGCTTTTAAAAATGTCGAACCAAGCCACAAAAAAAAAACACACAATGTTGCAAAGAAAACACGCATACATACAAAAACATATTGTATGAAGAAAAAAACTGCACATTATTAATAAATAAGGCTAGAGCTTGCAAGAAATATTTATTTTTTGAATCAATTCGTATAAAAATGTATTCATTTTATGAATCAGTGAATAATTTATAGTCATAGTAAGTAAGTAATGCTATTCATTTGTTATTAATTAATTTAATTTTTTCAAAAATTATCTTCATTTTGCGGAAAAGTAAATGCTAAATACTTAAGAATTAAATAAAAGGAAATATTTCAAACAAAAATTAACTTCCTAATTTTTCATCTCTGTTCTATTGTGTTCTATATTCACAACCTAAAAATAATACACTACTTGCTATCCAAAAAATATCAATTAATTTCAAAATGTAAATTAAACTCAAATGATTCTTTCTGCAAATTAAAAAATTGCAATTTCTTTTTAAAGCTTTATTTGAAATTAATAAAATATACATAATAACCAAAGAACAGCTTTTGTATTTTGTAACTAGCAAATTTAAATGAAAAAATGTCTTTTGAAGTGCAAAAAATACCAAATTGAAATTAAAAAATATTATTTCAAATTAAAAAACACCATTTGAAATTAAAAAAAAATCGGAATAAAAATATATAAATGAAATTAAAAAAATACAAATTGTTATTCACAAAATTCTAAATGAAATAAAAAAATACCAATACCGTTTAATATTCAACAAACATCAATTCGAAATCAAATAACACCATTTGCTATTAAAAAAGAACACAAATTGAAATTAAAAAAAATATATATATCAATTAAAATGCAAAAAATCAAATGAAATTGAAAAATATCAATTGCAAATCAAAAATAACAAATAAATTAAAAAATATAAATTTAAATTCAAAACATAAAAAATGAAATAAAAAAATATCAATTGAAATTAAATAAACGTAAACTAAATTTAATTTTGTATTTTTTGTGCTCTTTATTTCGATTTTTTTTTAATTTCAGTTGGATTTTTTTTTTTTGGCTTTATTTGGTAGTTTTTACCTTTAAGTTTTACCTTTTTATTTGATATTTCTTGAATTTCAAACGGTAGCTTTTGAATTTTATGAATTTCAGATTTTCAATTTTAAAAATTTCATTAAAAAATCGTACTTTTTGTAATGCAAAAAAAAAATAGATATCTTTAACGATCTTGGAAGAAACCAAGAATAGATTTATTTAAACCCGTATGACACTTGCTTAATTTTGTATTGAATTGATATAGGATTGATGAAATGAAACAACTAATATTAGAGAGAGTAAAAAATATAATTTATAAACAAAGTTTGTTCGAACGGAAAATCGCTAAAAATTATTAAAAATCGTTACAACCACGGAAAAAACGGTAGAAACAAAGAAAAACTTAGGAAATTTACAATATTATTGCAAAAAACGAATTTATTAACATAATTGGCGTTAGATCTTTACATAAAAAAATGTAAATTGTACTCCGCTAATGAATAAAATGGTTTTTAGTAATATTTTTAATTTAGGGTTATTTTTTATGGTACTTGATTTACAAAAAAATGCGGTTGTCAAATAGAGATCTCACTACTGTCATAAAGTTCATTTTATGAAATCTCGGGATTTAAAAATAGAGATGAACGCAGCATTAAAGGTAAAATTTTTTAATTTTTTTTTACCGTTTATCATTGATTTCCCTGATATGCAAGTATTGTTGTATTTTTACACTTGTGTAATTTTCCTATTACCAAAGATTTGAACTGTTCTCAAATATTTGTGGTGAACACCCAATTAAAAACTTCAGCGCACGTCTCTGGTTTTAAGGAAAATTTTCAGTAAGCTAATGAAGTTTTCTTCCCAAAGTGACAAAGCTACATTATTTTTATGAAGCTATTTTTAATAAAACTTTTTTTGGGTGTATAAAATTTTTAATAAATAATATGAAATTTTTCATAAAATTTTATCTAAAACTGCATCAGTACATGAAAACTTTCAATGGACGAATTCCAGCGAAACTTAATTGAATCAATGTAAAAATTCATAAATAGCATGTACACAATTTTCTCAGTGTGCAGTTATAAATGTCAAATTCCATATAAATTTCAATTTTTTAACTCTCATATTATGCTTTTTCGTTATTTGTTTTAATTCGAATAAAAATTTAATTTAATTGAAACGGGTTCTGGTTCCATGGTATTCTAGTGGAACATGTCGTAGAATTGATGTGGTTTTGAACCGATTGTACACACTTTCTTGAGAGAAGTAGGAAAAGCTAGAGTTCTTACAGAATTAATATGTTAATTGTGTAACACAGTTTTAAAACAAATGCAACTTTGTCTTAAGGGTCATGGAAATATAATTTAGTTTTAATTTTTAAACAAATTAAAACAGAAATGAAACATTGTCTATTGTATTTGCTAAAACCTGCCAAACAAAGTTTTAAAAAACACCTTTATATTGGGCTTTCGCGATGTATTTTTACAAATAGAAACTTGGATATTTTGTTAAAATATTTGCAAACAAATTTTATTAAAATTTATCGGTCTCTTAAAACAGATGACGTGTCTCGCTGGTGTAATGCCGACTTGCTTGGAGTTCCTGAAAAAAAGGTATTTAAAGGCTTAAGGACCTCTTTCTCTAGATTTTTAAAGAATTTGGTGGTATTTTTAGTTAGTATTTGTTTGTCTAAGCTTTTCTCGAAATTTTTTAGCCAATGCTAAGAAAATTATTAAGTTTGGGGAAAAAAATAAAGGAAAAATTTCTTTTTAAAAATGTAACCGGTTATTCGACCTATTTATATCGAATAATTATTTGAGTTTTAAATTATTTGTTTCGACATTAACTGAAATAGAGGCGATTAATCGAGGAATCTGTTAATCGATTAACCGAATTGGAAACACTAAAATATATAAATCTTAAAATTTAAAGAGAAGATATCAGTTTTTTGTAAGTATGTAGATCGTGTAAAAAAACTTTTATAAAACGAAAACTAATTTCTTTTAATGCGCTTTTACGCATTTGTACATATAATATTTTCCTAAATGCGTTATTGCGCATTTACCCGAATTTTCGGATAAGTGATTCCCCGCTTAAAAGCGCAGAAAACTCTATATTTTTGAAGGCGCATTTAAGCGGGGACTACTCTACATCTGATATTATTTTTTAACGAATTTTTTGTATGGTAATTGATGTTATTACATATCCCCAAATCTGACTCCATATATAACTACATAAGCCATTTAAAACTAATCAAAATATATGTAGTGACAGATATGATTATATATGATTCATTTCTATGTTATAAAACAACGGTGGGCAAATGCGACCCTTTGTTGATTTTAGTGCGGCCCTTGCTGAAATTAAAATTTCTATTTTTTTTAGTATTTTTTTCACAATTTTCATTATAATTTTTTATATCTAAAATTTTAGATAACAACTTGGGGCAAGTTTTATAGTCAAAACATTACGAGGACAGGAAACAAGCCAGCCGCCGTGAGCCGTTTAAGCCGCCGACGCCAGTCATTTTTGCCTCAGCCGCCGCCGCCGATTTTTTTCAACTCATTTCGGCTGGAGGTATCAATTTTCCAAAATAAAAAAATTGAAAACAAATGTCATTTTTTAAACAAATTTTCTACTTCATCATTTTCTGAACCATCAAGAGTATTTTTTTTTAGTTCAAAAGAAATAAAAGAACCAGAGAGTCAGAGCTAAGAAGGATTTTTGTCATAAATATTTCTTAGGTTGGAAGTTTTGCTTGAAAACTTCTGACAGATTTCGCTGAAATTTGGATATACAATAGAGGAGAGAATCCAAATGAACACGTCTTTAGCACCCATAGTTTTAGATACAAATTACACAGTGTTACAAAATAAAACAAAATATATACTTTTCAAATAACCAAGTATAGATTGTAGGCAGAGCTTCGAAGGAATTAATTAAATTTTAGCTTAATTCACACAAAACCGAATTCAGCTTTAGAAATTAAATATACAGTGGTGGCCACGAATTTAACACAATTCAAGTTTTTTCAAATTTTATTGTTGTTGCCTTTATTTTTAAAGATTAAAATAGTGGCTAAATTCGCCACGAAAGGAAAGGAGATGGTTCAGAAAATTGTACAGAATTTTAACGTAATGTTTGTTTTCTCATTTTGTCACTTGTTTTATGTGGGCGTGGCTTTTAACGAAAAATTAGCGATATCAACCTTTTACCAAATTACATAGTAAAATTTAGGCAGTACTGATCGGTTCTGTACAAACTGTATATTTTTGGAAATCCTATAAAATTTCCTTAAGTCCTGCATTATTTTTATCTACAAATAGTGACCAGACTTAAAATTGCACTGAAAGTGGGTTTAGTTCTTAGTAAAATCAGATTCTTTTGTTTAAATTAATTGAAAATTGAAAAAAGTTATCGTCATTTTTCTAAACATTTAATTTCAGCGCTATTATAAGACAACTCGATGTTCTTGTTTGCACACTCATTAAGGTTAATTAACATTTTCAATTTTCTTATAAATGCAGCAATTCCATGTTTATAAAAAAAATGTATAACTTTGACAATTTTAAAGCGATTAAAGTAGAACTTCATTTTATTCTGAATTGAGAATAAATTAGATAAAAATCATTTTTTTTAACAAAATATTGCAAAAGCCTTCAAGATTAAACAAAATAAGAAAAAATTAAGAAAATTAGTTTTGTTTGA
Source organism: Leucophora obtusa (assembly GCA_949987735.1). Lineage (NCBI taxonomy): Eukaryota > Metazoa > Arthropoda > Insecta > Diptera > Anthomyiidae > Leucophora > Leucophora obtusa. The sequence goes on from OX465300.1 coordinate 16,873,277, forward strand.
AAATATTTCCACACAATTTTGTTGAACATATGTATATATTTGGAAAGCTAAAATATCTCTCTTCTAGGTCCGTTCAAAAATCCTAAATTTGTAATTTTTTATCGATGAATTTAACTTAAAATTATTTTTTATTTGATAATTCCAAATTTTTTGTTCAATTTTCTACTGCTATATTTTGGAAAAACTCTTAAACATCTTCAAATTACGTTTATAATGTTCTATCAAGCCGATCAAGCCGCCGCCGATTTTTATCCGGCTCAACCTTAATCGCCACCGCTGATTTTTTGCTTGCGCCGCCGCCGCCGATTATTTTGATCGGCTTGTTTCTCTGTACGAGGAACATTTTTGTGGAACATTTTAACCCTTTAACTCTTCAATTAAATGACTTTTTTTTGGCCCCATTTTAAGAAGGGGGAAACAAACCCCTAAGTTGAAGAACTAGAGGAATAAAATGTCGTAAAATTGTGTTCAGCGATAATGGTAATTTTTGGCATAACGGGTTTGTTAATAATCAAAATTACCGCATATGGAGTTAAACCAATCTAAAACCGGTCCTACAGACTCCATTACATCCACAAAAATGCACCGTTTGGTGCAGTTTACACACTGGTGGCATCACTGGACTTTATTTCTTCAAAAATGAAGCCTGAGCTACCGTTACGGTCAATGGAGATCGTTACCACACAATGATCAATTATTTTTTGTTTGAAAATATGGATGATATTGATCAAGGCGAAATGTGGTTTCAACAGGATGGCGCTACGTGCCATACGGTGACCGCAAACATCGACTTATTAAAATCAAAATTTGGCGATAAGTTGATTTCGAGAAATGGACCTGTAAATTGGCCTCCAAAGTCGTGCGATGTGATACCCCTAGATGATTTCCTGTGAGGTCACGTGAAGTCACTGGTTTATGCTGATAACAACAACAACAGGTGTTCGTGTTATTCATAACATACGGCCAGCAATTCTTGAAAATGGATTAAAATTTAATTTTTTGTGTTATTTTTTACAATTAAAAAAACCACCCTACATAAATCTCTGAAGACATCAAAGTTGAAAATTTAACTTCAATGCTAGAAATAAGTCAAAACTTAAAATGTGTTTAAGGGTTAATTTCGTACTTATTTAGAATATGTATGCATAAAATGGAAGATTCTCATAGTTTCCTATGCCGATTTACAATAAACATTAGAAAAAGGGGGAAACTTTAACCCCATAACAAACATAGGGCCAGACGTAAACTTTAGATCTCACAATCTGGACCATTTTTAAATAAGGTATTTCCTTTTTAGTTTTTATGAAAATTTTGCATTTTAGCTGAAGACAGCATACCCAATATGGGTATCATATAAAAGGTTTTTTGAGGCGCGTCCAGCGGTATATATAACATGTTCAAGCATTTCCTGACATGTCCTATCTTCAAGGATATTCTATAAAAAAACAAATTTTTGATTTCTTTGTACGGAGATGTTTGTGATTGAAATGTAAAACTTACATATCATAATATATAAATATATATATGTATATATATATATACATATGATCCTTTTACTCCTGCAAGGAGCATAGGGCCGCATATCATAATATATTTCATTTAAATCGATATCATAATATGTATATAGTCGAATTAAATGAACACGTGTTTCAGATTTTTTTGAAAATCGTGATTGTTCGCGTTTTATTAAAAATTCAATGTGGTGGAAATAATGTGTTCTAAATAGGGAAATATGGATACCAAAACTTTTCTTTTTAAAAATGTTCCAGCTCGTAGATCTCATTGCTAGACCCGAAATATTTTGGGAATCATCATAAAACAAACCAAGGTTTATTTTGAGGGGGTAACTTTTTTTACTTTTTTTCGTGAGTCGGTCTAATATATATATATATATTTTTTTGGTCTCATCTGAGAGAATCAGTTGTCAAAACCTTGTTATTTTGGAAAAACTTAATTTTGTTTTACAGTGTTATTGCAACTTACGTTTGACTGTCAATTTGCATTTGGTTTCGACCGCGCTAATAGAGTTTGTAGCTGTACATGTAAATACGCCGCCATCTTCAGGGAATACTTCGTGGATAGTTAAAGTGGCAATACCATTCTTGTATTTCAAATCCATTATTTCTGAAGAGGCAATGGCCTTGCCATTCTTCGACCATGTAATCTGGGGATCAGGATCACCTTTCACATGACAGGTCAACACCAATTGGTCTCCATCACGTATGGTGACATCTTGCAGAGGTTTAATAAATTCGGGCTTGCACATCAAAGAATCGTCTGGTGGAACTATAATGAGTAATAATTTCATAAATTATATGTGTATTTTTATTCGAAAAATTTTGTTTTTTTCTTTTCAGAACTACCCAGCAAAACCTTGGTAATATGTGGGTATTACTATGCATAATATCTGGTAATTCATCAAAAGGCTTACCCTTGCATTACTTTGGACTCTTACACATTACCCTTATATTACTTAAAATACCAAATTTATTTTTGTTTATTTTTTTTTTTTGTTAAAAATCTGTGAATTTAAAACTAATATTCGATTTAAAAAACTAAAATGTAAATAAAATGTTTTTGGAAACATGTTCGGAAAAACACGCTAGGAGCACACTTGGGGGTTAATCATTACATTGTGTAAGTAACTACACATGCAATTACATAAGTAATTACAATACATGTAACTGTAATTGAATTTACTCGATTACAAATACATATAATTTGTAATTTAAAAAAGAACAATTACATGTAATTTGTAATTGAAAATTTTCAATTACACATTACAGGTAATTGTAATTGAAAAAATGTCAGTTACAATTAAATTTTCTTGGGAAAAGAAATAATGACCAAAAGAGCAAGTTATGGATCAACCTAAGATTTTAACATAAAACATTTTCTAATTCTAAATGTAATTGAAAATTGGAATGGAAATTACTTTCAATTACAATTACATGTAATTTGTAATTGAAAATTTTCAATTACAATTACATATAATTTGTAATTGAAAATTTTCAATAACATGTAAATGCAATTGAGTTTTTTAAAATTTCAATTACAACTATTTGTAATTGTAATTGAAAATTTTCAATTTTTTTTGCCAAAATTTTTTGTTAGAAATTTTTAAATTTTAATTTAATACTTAATATAAAAAAAATTTAAATTTTAAGAAAAAAACACATATTACTTTAAGGTTATTTTTAACCTAGAGTTAATAAATATCATGTAAGTTCAGAATAACATATTACTAGGTAAGCAACTACCTCGATGGACATGCCCTTGTTGAAATAATAGATTTCGTAATAGAAAATAAAGAGGTTATCTATTTTTACTTCTTCTTACCAAAGTCATTACCGGGAAATAGAAGGTTTTGCTGGGTAACGCATTAATATTTTGCAAAAATAAAAAAAATAAACGTAATTCTATTTTTCGAAAATTAAATTTATATACAATGGATTTTGATAAATTATACACAAAAACAGTTTTTGTTGTTTAGATACTGTTATTTGTTATTTTAACCGTGTATGTAGTAGAATAAGTTTGTAATTTTTAATACATTTGCATTTGCTTTCACAAAACAAGTAATTAATTTATAGTTAAGTGTTTGTTACCGTCGCATAGGACAATCGTAATTAATATTAAAATTAATTACTAAATAACTTTTTTCTAAAGCTGATTTACAGGAAGAAGAAGAAGAAAAAATGCTTATTGAATTCTTTTTTTGTGTACATGTAGAGACAATTTAACAATTAAAATTACTTTGATCAATTGACACATACACTATCACTGACGAGTTTTTGGGTGAGCCGACACTGCAGCAGTCTGGTGATTCCTTTGTGTCTATTAAATTTTTCAATAAAAATGTTTTCTTTTTCTCCTTCATGTAAATCAACTTTAGAAAATAATTAATTTATGTTAGTCATTTTCACTATTTTTTGTTGTTGTCCAAAATATATTTTAGTTGTTTTTTTAATAGTTAGTAGTAGTAAATCTTTATTTTCAATAATAATTTCATTTACAATGATATTTTGAATATATTCAAGCATTAAAATGTAAAGATGATACAGCTATGACACAAAAGTCGTCAACTAGATATATAAAAAGTCTTTAATCAAATTCAATTACTATAAGTTTTCGGTAATTAAAAGAGGATTTTAACAGCCTTAAATTTTAAATCCTTTGAATTTCGTATTCTGATAATGAAGTTGCTGCAAAATATCTTAATCTAAAAGCAGATTACATAACTAAAAGATTACATTGTGTACAAAGCAGATCACTTTCATTTTTAGTAAACTTATTTCTGCTAAGACAGATAAGATTACAACGTGCTTTTAATATCCAGGAGATATCATTTTGGTTAAAGTTGTGAAAATATGTGGCCCCCACTAAATGATCTAAATATTTATAGATACGTGTGTCGCTCCGCATAGCCCATTGTATTTTATTGCTAGAATTTGAGTGTTTACTAACATATTGTTGTAATAGTTCCATTCTTGTTTAGGAGTTGTCGTCTCAACCCATTGAATATTGAACTTATTTGCCTTTTATGTTTTTTGCCCAGAATATCTTTTTTCTTAGTATTATTTTCGTTAAGAGATGTGATAGCCTGTCATCATTATAATAAAACATCGTTCTTGTTACTTATTGTAGATGGAGCTGTAAGGTCTATGTATATGCCCCTCCTCTATTCCGGTTTCAATATCAACTGCATAATTTGGTGTACATATAGGCAGTTTTAATACTCTTTTCAGAAAGAATCTATGTAGTTTATCTACTTCTCGAAAAGACCATACCCCTATGCTGCATATGCTTGAACGAATCTACATACTGCCATAAAAAGTTTCCACTTCATTTGAAGTGTTATATCATTCTTTTTTTTTTAATTTTGCCACGTTGTATTTATTGCACACTTCGCTTGTGCGTTTCTATTCTGAAAGTTTTTAGAAAACGACATTTTAGGATTAAAAATTACGCCAAGATAGTTAAATTCTGACACAGTCCTTTAAAGATCCGTCTTTCCTGTACACTTAATCTTCTGCCATTTCATCTTTAATTTGTTTAGATTCACTTCTAGATTCCAAAGATTACAATAATTTTCCAGCCCTAGTATCATAATTTCCATTATTTTCGTATCATCAGCCATAATAACAATATCGTCTGCTTAAAGTAATAACTGAATGTTGTGCCCTGCAATCCCTAGACCACAACCTATACATTCGTGTAAATCATTTATATATAGAGCAGATAAAAGTGGTGATAATAAGCTGCCCTGCTCAACACCGGACGTTGTGTAAAAGTATTCTGACAACTCCTCTCCGGTCAGGCTTGCTACATGTACTGTTTTACTTTTTTTTTTTTACTGATTGTACTGCTTTCTGCATAACTCCTAAAGAAGTACGAAAAAATATTTTTTTTGGCCTCTGTACTTCTTTTTGTACTTTTTTTTATTAAAAACACTAAATAAGAGAAAAGTTTTTCTTATTTGATAACACTACCAGACAAATCTTTATTTTTTTGAAATACCCAGGAAAACATTGCTAATGGGTGCGACAAACTCATGCATTAACTTGTAATGTGTACTCCTTATAAGTGTAATTATTATTCAACATAAAGTAATTAGTTACCGATAATTGGATTATGTCATTACTTTGTAATTAACACTCCTTACCTTCAGCATTATTTTGAAGCATAAAGTAATTAGTTACCGACAATTTATTACATATGCATTACTTTGTAATGTATACTCCTTACCTTCAGTATTATTTAGAACCACAGAATAAAGAGTTACCGATAGTATGAAAAATCATCATAAAAGGCTCGTAAAAGGCTCTTAAAAATAAGTCTTAAATGACTCCAAAAATGCTCAGTAAAAAGAGTGAAATTTCCCCTCCAAAGGCTCATAATTATAAGTCTTTTATGAGTCATAAAATAACGCTCAGAAAGAGGCTTCAGCTGCAAAGAAAAAGACCCTCATATAATTATGATTTTTAAGGTCTCAGGACCCTTTTACGAGTCTTTTCGGACTCCAATTGTACACTGAGTGTAGTAAATACGATAAACATCCCAGCCTACAAATTTCTGAGTGTTCATAAATTATGACTGTCATTGTAGTCCAAAATAAGAGTGATTTCTGAACGCTCATAAGTTTGAGCCCTAAATGATTCATATCTGATTTATTTTTATGAGCCCTTCAAAGCCAAACTCTGAAAATACACTTATTTCTGATTCATTTTGGAACATCCCAGTGTAGAAAATCATTACCAGATATGTGGTTATGTAACTACATACTTGGTAATGGTAACTAGTTACTTTTCTTATTACATTTCTTATTACCTTTGTATGGCGATGTCGCGAAAAATAATGAGTTATGGTTACACAATAGCATACGAAAAATCTAAATATATGGCATTACCTATAGTCTTACCAGTACTGACAAAAAGAAAGAGTTTAAAAATAGATTTTCGAAAAAATAAATTTTATAAAAAAAATATTTTTTTATTGTAAAATTTTTTTAATAAAATTTTCTGGTGCCAGATTCGAACCTGGGACTCCAGGTTGCTAGTCAATAGCTCTACCATCTGAGCTATATCGACATGTAATGTTTGATAGATACAAACGTAATTGACCTGCTGCACACAAGTCAGCTTACTCGCCAACATACAAAAAATCAAAAAATATGTGGTTACATATATCCTTACCAGTGTTGAAAAAATATTGAGTCTAAAAATAGATTTAAAAAAATCTATAAAATTACTTTCTACTTAAAATAATGATAAAAATAAGTTCCCGTGTAAAAAAGATTCGATCTGATCAGATATGTTTAAATGTAAACAGATATGATTGAATCTATATAGATCTGGTGCGAGATCAGATCATATATGATCAGATATGGCAAATTTGAAACACTTTATCACCAGATCTGATAAGATTTAGTACCAGATATCTTCATATCTACATTGATCTGGAACGCTGTGTAATTTTTATGCCCAGATATGAGCTGATCAAAACAGATTTGTTATCAGATCTGGTACCAGATCTTATATATCTGAGTTGTTTCCAAAAGCAACACTATTGATTTTTAATAACCTACTTCCAATTTTATTTTCAGTTTGAAACTTGGAAAAAATTATCAAGAAACTTCAATAAACAAAAAAATTAAAAAAAAAAACAAACACTTCTTTTCAAATGTAGAGCACTTTTAATTTTTGATTGGATTTGAAAAATATCTCCTAAAATAAGCTTAAAATAAGCCAATTAAATTTTATTATTTATTAAATTGCATGAACTGCATATATTGAAGATATTTTTGAGGGTAAATGGTCGGCTATACAATTTTTTTATGGAAAATCGAAAACACAAGTTCTGAATACTTAAATAATAACCATCAGTTAACAACGATATTGTCCATGTCATTCATGGAGTCAAGAAGCATATTAAAGAGAAATGTCCAACTGAAAGAAAAATTAAAATTTAAAACTTTGTTAAATATTTACATATATAAAAATTGGATACGAGAATCGGGTATTTGACACATTTTTAAAGCGATTAACTTCATCAGCCGAACACGAATTTCGTCTTCAAAATTGTCAATTAAGTAAGTTTTTATTTTAAAACAAAATCGTTCAAAATTCATTTAAGATCTTATAATTATTAAAAGTGTTGTTGTAGAAATTTCATAATGATCTGAAAGTAAAAGATTGGCTAGTACTTTTATGTGCTTAATCTATTCATTTTTTAAAGAAACTTGGAGTGATGTAAACAGTTCTGGAGACCAGATGCTAGACCAGTTTCTCATCAAAAAATCGCAAAATGTAAGCTGTTTTTGAAGATTTCCTTTGGATGTGGAAATTTTAATCAATGTTTTGAAGTAACGTAGGTCTCAAATTGGCAATTCTTTTTGCAGCTTTACAAATGCACTTCAAAAATATTTTTTAAATTCATTTTGTTTGTTACTTATTATAAAATTTTATCAACAATAAAAGCTTTATTTTGCAAAGATTATTGGAATTATATGAAATTAAAAGAAATTTAAAGTCAATTTAACGATACTAGAATATAAGATATCTTATAAGATCTTTGATTTTGTATCTGACTGTATTGTATTTGTTGTCTCAATTGTGGCCCAATGTCGGGACATAATTGTGCCTTATTGTATCTGGCACTAGATCTAATTACTTCGGGCACCAGATATATCATCTTCTATAAACAGGCCGGTAGAATGTGACTTTATAGCTATCAATTCTTTGATTTTCGTTTAGCTTTTGTTTAACCGATAAGATATTAAAGTCCAGATAAAATTCGATCTGCCCATATCTAACCAGATCTAATTAGATTTCAAATTTATCCCCAATTTTGAGATCTAATTAGATCAGTTACAATCAGATCTAATGAAATCTGGCCAGATCTAATCTTTTTTACACGGGTTATTATCAGTAACTTATTATGATATGTTTTAAAATAATGCAGAAGGTAAGGGGTGTCATTACTCGTAGTCCAAAAAATAATGATATGTCATTACCGTTTGTACACTGGGATTCACAAAAGATTCAAAAGTGACTCTTAATAAAGAGGGAAATTTTTTATAAAAGGAAATTTTAAATTACATGCCCCAAAATTACACAATTTTTGGAGTGTTTTCCAAAGGCTCTAAAATTTAAGTCAAAAAAGAATCAAAAAAATATATTTCTTTTTTGTAATTTTCATTAATTGATTTTCAAGTCAAATAAATTTGGAAAGTTTTTTTAAAAGTCTTCTTTTTTATTAACTGTAAAATATAATAATGTTTAAATATAATCTGCTGCCTTCCAAAATCGTGCGTCAGATACGGATTATATTTAATGCAACATTTTTATGAATATCAGTGGTATTCTTTATATAAAACACAAACTTTCAATATAACTGTAAATATTAATTTTTATGTAGATATTTAAAATGTAAATTAAAAAATGTACAAAACGAATGGTTATTAGTGATATTAAAAAGATTTATTAATTCTATTTATAAGGGCTCATAAAATGCACCTAAATTGCACAGAAAATATATCTCTAATTATCTAAAAAATACTCATAAAAGAGTGAAAACCCTCAGGAAAGAGTGTTTTCCGTGTAAGATATTGCCTTTTATAGCACACTCTTATATTCCTCAGGAATTGTTCTAAAAAAAAAGAGGGAAATTTCCCCTCCCAAGGCTTGTAATTAGGAGTCTTTGCTGAGTCATAAACGAACGCTCAGAAATAGGCTTCACCCGCAAAGAAAATCACCTTCTTATCGTTATGATTCCAGAAAGTTTAAAGGTTCTTTTATGAGTCTTTTCGGACTCCAAATGTTCACTGGGGTCATTAAAAATCCTGTTTTATATTCCTGAAGTTGAGCCATAAATTGTTAAACACTTTTTATGGTTTTGAAATCTTTGTAGTTAAGCTTTCATTTGAGTATTGTAACGTTTTTTAATATTTAAGGACATTTCAATGACCTCTTTAGGATTCAGAAAACTATAATTTTGTTGTTTAATCCCAGTGAACATTTCAAGTCCGAATTTCGGATTTTCTATATTGTCATACCTCTAGTAACGCCTGTTGAAATATTTTTTGCAGTAAACTTTGAATTCACGACTCGGCACAGGAGTAGGTATGTCTTTATCTTGATTATCCATTAGAATTTGCTTGTTTTATATAAGAAGATTCGGTTTCCATTTACTTATTGTATAAAAGTTGCAATGAAATGAAAACTCTTGAAAAAATTTTATGAAAAATTAGAATCGAACATTTTGACTCGAGTGCACATTTTTTCACCTTTTTATGAGTCTATTCTGAGTGTTCGTAAAACTTTAGTTTTTTCTCTTTTTATGATGCATATATTCAGAGCGTTCAGAAAATATTCATAAAAATGTACAATTTTGAAATATTTTTTTTTTAATTTCCCATTTTAAAAAAAATCCCTATTTTCTCATTCTTTTCTGAATCTTTTCAGAATGTTCAAAACGGAGTCTTAAAAAAAATTTTATTCGGAGCACGATTTTTGAATGGCTTATAAAAATTAATCAAATAAGTATCATATGGGACTCTAAATTATGAACGCTCGGAAATTGCTCATATTATAGAGTCTTTATTGAGTCATAATTTAAGAGGGCTCAGAAATTTGTTGGCTGGCAAAATATAAAAATTGAAAAATCTTTAAAGCTGTGATTTTATTTTTACGATATTTGACTCTTGGCGATTAAAAAAGTCATCATCATTCAAATCAATATAGCCGCGATATTTGTCAATGAAGTTAAATATGTTTAATCTGCCATTACTAACTCGAATAAAAGGGGGGTTTTAGGTCTAAGAAATTTAAAATTTTGTTTTTTTTTAATTTGAAGGCATTTAACAGATTCTGAAGTCAATATAGAAATATCAATATAATCACAAACAAAAAATCGGAAGAGAAAGGGTTAATAAAACGTCATTGCCATACTTTATTATAAATTCTAAAGTACGTAAATTGTTACTGAATTTTAAGATATTTTTAATGAAAAAAGTATACTTCTTTTTAATAATTTTACTTTGTTTTTTCCTCGCTGTATTTTTTTGTCAATTTCATATCTGGCAACCCTATCTCCCGTTGAAACCGCTGAATGTATATATGATTGTATATTTGTTCTATCATTTTAACGTATTTATAAGACACTCCCGTTGCGTACAATTTGTAGATCATAGATTTTCTGTATATCTTGTCGAAAGATGCCTTAAATCCACGAAAACGTGTACACTTTACTTACTTCATATAGCTCAATATTTAACAATCGATGCCAAATTGTATATGTTGTCTGCAGTAGAGTATTTCTTTCAAAATACTACTTGATATTCAATCATAATCTTTATATCTTGCATCCAAACAATTAACCTATCATTAAGAATTTCCAAAAAAACGATATTCTCTTATAATTTGTCGGATCATTTACACATTCCTTCTAATGAATAGCTTCATCTATATTTCTATCATCAAACAGTTTATTATAAATACGAGCAAGTTCCTCAAGAAATTAATTCATCAGTGGCATTGACAAAGAACTCCTAAGGTACCCTGTCTTTCCCTGGAGCTTTGTTCAGCTTTATACTTCTCAACATACGTTTAATTTCGCCAGCAGTGATGTCCTTATCTAATGTTTCATCATGAATTAAAATTGGAGCATACTGCATGTGTTGTGAGATCTGTGTTGGATTGAGCAATTTTATAAAATAATCTTTAAAAGTGGCAGAGGATATCATTGGGCATATTTAGAAATCTTGGTGTCCTATCTCTCTTACTAATTTCCACGATTCTTTGTCATTCTTAATCTTATTTATTTTTTCTGATATATTTTTGTAGTAAATTTCTTTGCTCGTTTTGCATATATAATTATATTTATATTTTGCTACCAAATATCTGCCTTTGTCACTTTGTTTGACTTCATATGTTTATTCAGTAGTTCGAACTCCATCTAACCATTTATTTTTAGGAGAATACTTTTGTTTTCTACTGTACAGTAGTTCGAACTCCATCTAACCATTTATTTTTAGGAGAATACTTTTGTTTTCTACTGTAGACATCAGTAAGATTCTTAATACATATTGGTTATAGTTGCTTGCTGTGAAACTTTGTAAATTTGAATTGAGTTGTTGTTGGTATTGATTCTTTTATGAGTCTTTCCACAATAGTTTTGGTAAAAGACTAAGTTTTTTCAAACTACTGCCGTTTATCTCTATTTTTATGGTTAAAACAATTGGAAGACGGTCCACATTTTTCTTCGACTGCGAACTTTTCAACGTATTGCAACATTGCGTTTTTGACAGTATTCTGAATGTTTTTATCATGCCTGTACTATAATATTCATTCCTTTTATCATTTTCAATTAAAGTTTTGTAAACAGCAGTCATACACCCTCCACTAGCTCTTCCATAATCACTACTTCTTCTAGCTGGTTCCCAATGTATATCAAAACCTGGAGAATATTTTTCTGCTTGTTTGGGGGTGTCTTCCGTGATACACTCATAATAATCCATAGGTAAAATAAACGAAAAATGTGGTGCATTTTACGAAAGTTTTGGTTATTTTGACATTACTAATAATTTTGTAAAATGTACAAATGATATTTCGTTTCTAGTATCGAATTTTTATGTGTATATTTTACGAAATTTTATAAAAGTACAAAAAAATGATTGGTAAAGATACAAATATTTGGTTTAAATACAAAATAATTTTGTTTCTAGTATGATTTCTTTTTTCTAGTATTGAATTTTTATTTGTATATTATACGAAATTTTATAAAAGTACAAAAAAAAGATTGGTAAAAATATAAATATTTGGTTTAAATACAAAATAATTTTGTATCTAGTAGAAAATTGGGTATATAACCTAAAAATGCGATATATTTGGCAAATTTTTGGCGTTTATGTTACTGTAAAACATTGGCCATCGTTATCTATGATCTTTTCCCAACTTTCTGGAAACATATTTATTCCGCGCCAAAACAACTGCTCATTTTTTGAGGCCAAGAACTAATCAAGCCAATTTCGGATAACCTCTTCTGAAGTGAAGCGTATTCCAGTGAGAGCACTCTGCATCGATCGAAACAAATGGTATTCGGACGGGGCAAGGTCTGGACTATAAGGTGGGTGAAAAAAAATTCCCAACCACTATTTTCTAAATAGTTTTTAACCGGTTTTGCAACATGTGGCTGGGGTTGTCATGATGCAATAGTATATCTTCATTTCTGGTCGCATATTCCGGGCGTTTTTCGGCAAATGCTCGCTGCAAACGAATCAATCGTATTCGGTACAGGTCCCCTGTGATCGGCTGGCCCGATTTCAGTAGCTCATAATGAGACCCTTCTGCCATGCTTCACATACGATTTCCTACGCTTCGGGTTGTCGTAATGGATCCATTTTTCATCGCCAGTAATGATTCGATGCAAAAATGACTACTTTTTATGGCGTTCAAGCAGCATTTCGGACATGCAAATCGTCTTTCAACGCCTCTCGGCTTCAAATCGTGTTGTACCCATTTCCTTGCTTGTGGTACCCATTTCCCTGCTGCTTGCAAACGATTTGAAATTGCTGCTTGAGAAACTCCGAATGTTTTTACAAGTTCTTTTTGAGTTTAACAACAATCTTCATCGAGAAATGCCTCCAATTCATCTCTTCAAACTTTTTTGGCTGCCCTGTGCGATCTTTGTCTTCCCTGTCAAAATCACCACTTCTGAACCGCACAAACCATCTTTGGCACGTTGAAATCAATGGAACATATTCAATTGAAGAAATAAGCAAAACTTTTCGCAAATGATGCTTTTTTTGGCACAAAATTCGAAATTTTTTAAGCAAAGAAAAACTTTGTTGTTTACACTATTTCGTTCAATGACCAAGTGAGAATTAATGACAGATGTTTACTAAATTTTGTAAACATGCAAAAAAGTTTTGTAAATATATAAATATTTTGTAAAAATACAAAATAATTTTGTTTATTCTACAAAAAATATTAATGATTAAATCTAAAATATTTGTAAAATATACAAACGAAATCGTTAAATAAAAAAAAATGTTGTATGTTTACTAAATGGTATGATATTTTTGTACATTATACAAACATTTTTTCATTAAACTTTATTTGTATAATTTAAGAAATTCTTAAATTTAATCAATTTTTTACCATCAACTTGGTACAAACATTTTGTAATATTACAATTTTTTTGTACTTTATACTAAAAATAATTTACATAATCGTGTTTGTATTATTTACGAAATTTGTAAATTTATGATATTTGTTGTATACAAAATATTTGTAATATAAACCAAAGGTTTGTATATTGTACGAAAAAATATTTACGAAAAATATTTTCGTATTTTTAAGCATGGATTATTATGAGTGTATGGGTTTCTTTAATATGGAAATATCAAACGGCAAAATGTAATTGAAGAAGTTTGGTAATAAATATTAATTTTCTAAGCCGTTTATATTGTAGGATAACAATCGTAACTTTTTTAATTCTATTATATTATATAATATTAATTAATTTGATTATATTCTAATGTCATTTTAGTTAATAACATTGCCCTCTAGTTATTTGAATTCATTTGCTCAAAGACTTTATTAAAATGTATTATTTTTAAATTATCTCCATAACTTTAGAACCATTTGTCTTTAATTTATCACCACTAACTAGTATTTTGTGTATATTACAATACTTTCAGCTAAAATTTTTTCCCTCACAATTAACATAGATCTTTTATTTCTTTGCCTACTTGGGTTTGAGTCTCTATCAATATAAATAGATATTCCAGCCAAATTTTTTGTTGCCTTAAGTATTTCCAATATAGAGGATTCATTATCGAATTCGGCAATAATAGTTTGAAATCCATTTTTTTCAAACATCGTATGCGCTGAAATGATGTTGGTCTTAACATTTACATTTTCCATACATTTTTTTTTAATCGAGTCTTTAGCACACGTTGCTGTACTAATTCCATTAAAAATGAATTTTTTAGTTTCCACCTCATATTATTAGCACCTTCTTTTCTCATAATTTTTAGCTGTTCAATTTTTTCCTTTAACTTTTTATTTTCCGCACGAAGTGCTCCTATTTCTACTGCTGCAAGTGTAATTTCAGATTTGACCTCATCTAAATTGCTGTTTTCATTAGGTTAATTAGATTGTTTTCATTACGTTCATTAGATCATATACACCCATATTTCCTACTGGCTTCTTTGCCATATTTTTTCAGGCGATGTTTCAATTAATTTAGGTTTTGTTTTTGTTTGGTGCTAATTCTTGTTGTTTATTGATTGATCGATGTTCATTGATATGAGGTATTGACTTATAATTTGATGTAACTTTGTTATGTATTTTTGCGATGTAATTACCCAGCAAAAAATACTACTTGCTTGGAAGCAGGTTCGTCAGGGAAAGTAAATAGTGTAGCGCTTCCATTATTGGTGATATAAGGCATGGTTTTTGCTCGAGATAGCTCGCGTGAAAGCACTTGTTTCGATATCCGATATGCGCTTCTATCATAGCTCCAAATAATGGCATGAAATCACAGCTTCTAGCAATTAAATTCGGTTATCATTGTCACTCTTTCGTGCTCTATTAGAGCGAGAGCGATAAAGTGTAGTAAACAAAACTCTACTGTTTTTTTTTTAAGACACTACTGCAAGCTATAAATCTTCAGAAGCAGTAGACAAACAGAAAAGAAGCTCTAATCATTTTTACCGCTTCCGGATTTCTGCTGGGTAGTTTATGCATAATTTAAGGCGGTAGCATTTGATTAACTTATTTTAGTAGTTTTACAACTGTGCAAAAAAGTTTTGTATTAGATTTTCACATCCTTGTTATTATCTGTAGTTTTCTTTGGAGAATTAACAAGTTGATGGTTTTTTTTTCATAATTTTATGAAATTTTATGACCAAGATTTTGTAAGCTAAAACACAAATTACACCACTCACAGCCAGTTTTGCTCCTTCTTTCTATATGAGATGACTTCCTTTTCCAGTTTTACTTTGATATGCAGCTTTCTTTTTGAGTAAGTTTAACACGGTTTTTTAAACAAAATAGCAGAGCTCCTTGTAAAGACGACTTTTCTTGTTTTTTGTTAAATGATTACAATATTGGTAATGTTTATGGAAAATACACTTATCACCTTTTTTACTAGTTGTTTTGATTGTCATTTTTGTTATTTTGACCTACATAATTCCCTGAGTTTTATTTTGAGACTTGAAGTTTAGGGACAAATTGTTGTGGGTGTTGTGGTGTAATGGTCAACGAGTTGGGCTGGTACACATGGAGTTGCGGGTTCGATCCCCGGCGTACATAAACATATCGCAGAGTCCTCCCTTGATTTTCCCATAGTACTTAAACCCACAGAAGTAATATAGTAACAGGGCTATGAACTAAAAAGCTTCAACAAAGTTCGCCAACTCTTCTTCAGATGGCTCGCAACAGATATACGAAAATTCAACACCTCGCGCAATTATAGTGTTGCCATATTTCAAGCCATTCATTTTCACCACCTCTCATCTCTTTTCTATCTCCTTTCCAAAGAAGCAATACGTTAATTAATAGGCAGAATTTCCTGACATTCACATTTTGGAGGTGAGTTTTTTAGCATTGGAAATATCTGCGTAGTGCTTATTAAGTGTCCAGAATTGAACTATTTTCTTATAAACGTTCAAAATTAAATGCGTTTGAATATTGTCTTCAATGGAAATAAATATAATGACAAAAACATAACAGGGGTTTTCATATAAACTCGTATGCTACTCGCAAACGGTGTAAACCTGGTATGTTAATGAGTTTAATGTCAAACTCCATACATAAAAAATATGGTTTGTATTTATACAAGGTTTACAAGGAATTTAAGAGTTTATATGAAAACCCCTAACTATTTAATAATATCGCGTATTTCTGGTATAATTAAAAAAAAAAATGTATTATGATTAGAATTTTTCCTTGAGGAGAAGACTACTCATATTTAGCATAGAAAATTTATTAATTCGAATATAACGAATAAATTAAAACTGGTTTTAACAGAGTTTCGGTGAAAAATAACAAAAAATTTTAAAAAGGTGGCACTTTTAATTAAATATCTTTTTTGTTTTTAAGCTATTTTATTTCAATTTTCAAGCACACTTGTGTTGTTTAATATATTCTCTGTATTAGTTTTGTATAACTATCCCAAAATTTTGTTTATTTATATAAAAAATACGCATTAAAAACCACTAAAAACTGTTTCTCTTAAAACCAGTTCGCATATAAAATTTAAGAGCGTTTTTTTTTTTTTTGACGTGTAAGAGGATTGGTACGTCTTTAGTCCATATTGTCGTTGCTTAAAGGCCAGAAATTTGTTCACAACAGCGAAACAAATTTTGCATTTTGTTTGAAGCACAAAAACTGTAACAAAAACTTTAAAAGTCATACGATAATATCACTTTTTGGCTTCATGGTATTTTCTAAATGGTATTTTCTACTAAATTGCTGCAAAAGATCCACCGCAATACTTATTGCCTCAAATCCGCGCTAACGAAAAATCACTTTTCCGTATTTATTTTGACAGCTTTTATGAGTAAAAGTACGAACAAAACACTGGGCTTTAGGCAGAAAAATACTCGTATATGTAATTTTTTACGGTATTATCAATTTGATTAAAATGAGAGCTAAATATCCCATATTGGTCTATCGTCAATATATTAAACTATATTTTGTAGTTTTCAAAATCTCATATTAATAAAATTGACAACTTCTATTTTTTTACTTTATAATAAAAGTATGCAGAAGTCTGAAGTGTGATTTACAAGTTTAAAAATAATTGCTTTTGAGAATTGGTAATTTTGTAGCATTTAAATTGGCGCCAAAATTGTATAAATACCACATATTTAATTTCATCTGTTTTTTGATAAATAATTAGAACTTTTAAGACTTAAGTTAAGTTAAGTTAAAAATGCCCTTCTATTTACTTTTAGTTTAAACAATTAATTAGAATATTATATCTCGGGACACCCTTATTTTCAATTTTATACTTACGTATCAATTCTTTGGTGGCACTTCGCGATCTAGTAGGACTTCCGGGTGTTTGAAGACTGCTGGCGGCATATTTCTTTTTATTTGAAATGCTGTTATTTGTTGTTGAACTTGTTTCGCTAGTGGTGACAGCCTTAAAAAAAGTGTTAGGTAAAGCGTTAATAATATAGATATCTCAAATACTCTATTCGGTACTTCATATTTATTATACACTACACAAATCTATGGCACATTGAGTTTGTTCTGTGTCCGTCCTCTGTCCATAGTAGGATTTGATGATATTTGGACGAAATTTGTTTTGTTTGTATTGCCCCAAGGACTACTTCTATTGAAAATGGTTAAAATCCGCCCATGTTTTGACCTAGTGGCTCTGGAAAGGTCCTATCTGAGCTTCACTATATTAACATTAAATGGTATTACGAACGCAAAGCTATGTTTTGCACGTTCGTCACTCAAATACATAGAGCTCATTCCCTACAAAAAACCGGGTCCAACTTTGGCTCAGTTTTACGGTTCTGTTTTATAGCGCTTGGTAGTCCGAAAAGTTAAATAATTATGAAAATATTATTGCTTTTTTGTGATATATTTGAATGAAACGTACCAGTTCAAAAGTAGATCTCGAGACATAGATGATAGAGTAATTTTTGGGAACGTGACCCTACAAAAGTCAAATTCTACTATTCTAAAAATTCGTAAAGTAGACCTATCAAACCCTACAAATATCATTTAGCCCGGAACCCCAATTCGCTCCAATTTAGGAGAAATAGGTATTTGAACTTTAAACTTTATTTGTGTTGTGGTATTTGTTACTACTAAAAATACCTGGCAGATTCCAACTTTTTATTACGCCTTATAATATAATTCACAATGCTTAATTAATTGCAATGTTATTATAAATTCCCTTCCTGGAATATGACCCAAATCGTAATGTGTTGTATTGTCTCATGCAGTTAACAAGCCCGAAACTTGTTTTTTACTTGTATATATATGAAATAAACTGGTGATTTAGATTAAACAATTATTCTACCTTAAGGTCCCAGTGTAGAAAATTATTACCATATATGTGGTTATGTAACTACATACTTGGTAATGGGAACTAGTTACTTTTGTTATTACATTTCTTATTACCTTAATATGGCGATGTCGCGAAAACTAATGAGTTATGGTTACACACCAGCATACAAAAAATCAAAAAATATATCGTTACCTATGTGCTTCTCAGTACTGACAAAAATAATGAGTCTAAAAATAGATTTTCAAAAAAATTAATTATATAAAAAAAAATATTTTTTATTGTATTTTTTTTTTTAAATAAAATTTGCTGGTGCGGGAATCGAACCTGGGTCTACAGATTACCAGTCAATAGCTCTACCATCTGAGCTATATCGACATGTAATATTTAATAGATAAAAACATAATTGACCTGCTGCACACAAGTAAGCTTACTCGCCAACATACAAAAAATCAAAAAATTTGTGGTTACATATATCCTTACAAGTGTTTAAAAAATATTGAGTCTAAAAATAGATTTAAAAAAATTTTCAAAAAAATCTAGAAAATAATTTTCTATTTGAAATAATGATAAAAATAAGTCAATATCAGTAACTCATTATTATATGTTTTAAAATAATGAAGAAGGTAAGTGGGTGTCATTACTGGTAGTCCAAAAAATAATGATATGTCATTACCGTTTCTACACTGGGGTACTACACCTTTAATATAAAAGTTTAAATGCAGACTGATGATACACAGAGAGAATTTTGATGGACCAGTTTTAATGAAAATTTTCGGTAAACTAATAAAATTTTCTGCACGAAGTAAATGGAAAGTTTCTTAAATTTGAGGAAAAAGCTTCATATTTTATATGAATCTAGTTTTCATAAAACTCGTTCATTGATTATATGAAACTTTTAATAAATAAAATAAAATTCTTCACAACATGAATGTTCTTTTTGGTTTGACTCTAGATCATAAATTAATATCACTTTCTGTTTAAATTACCCAGGTAGAAATTGCCGACGTTGCAACAAAATTTGTACTGGGAGAGCACTTTTTTCTACGAAATGCCGGTACTACTTAAAACGTTCTTCGCCAGTACTGTTTTCTGAAAATTAACGAGCTTTTTTTATTTATTAAAATTAATAATTTTATAAGTTTTATGTGTTTTTGCACCTATTACAAAATTATTTATGTAAGAGAGACATAGCCATTCTTTTCTTGTGAAGTTTCGACAGAATGCATTAAAAATCTGTGATGTACACTAAAAGGACAGTAAAGTACCAGCAAACTACTAAATTTGTTATTAAATGTACTGGGATAATACCAAAAAAATAAAATCCCAAGCATGCGCCTACGTTGAGAAATAACTACGGCCAAGCGTTTATTGGTGTTATCATTTCGACAACATGCCAGTACAGTGAAAGTTGAAAATCCGACGCATTGCCAGTACATTTACTACCGTCTCCAATACCGGGCCGACATTGTGCCGTTTGTATTTTTCTACCTGGGTATGTTCAAATCAAAGAAAGATGATACAATTTTTACAAGTAAATTACAAAGAATAAAAATATATTTGAAAGAATTCGATAAGACCAGCAATACAGAATACGTATTTTCGGCTTTCGCTACAAAGCCATCATCAGTGTATTTCGTCTTGTGTGGGCTAATATTTTAATGTTGTCTACTTGTGTGACCGCTTAAAGAAAATCGAATTTCGTATCAACAACTCAACTTAGACTAACATCAACGAAATTTAACAATGCTATTTTTATCCTTTGTTATTATTACTCTATTTTGCTTTGAACCTTAATTCTTAAGATATCTCAGCTGATTCTATTCAACTCTGTGTATGATAACCACAGATTTTTGAATTACAACGAACCGTTAAATTTAATTTCACAACATTTTATGAAAAATTCCATTAATTCAATGTAAATGTTCCAGTGAAACTTCATTGGTTTTAGGCAAAAATTCATTAATATCATGCCGATAATTCTCTCAGTGTAGTTTTTTTTTTTGTTATTGTTAATGAAAAGCATAGTATACCATTGTAGCCCCACTCATTTAAAAATTAAGAGCTTGTCCCTATCTCATGTAGTTGTAGTGGTCTTAATACCATATTTACAAGTAAAATTACAAACACTACATTATTTTTTCAAATGACAAAAAAAGAGTTAAGATACTATATTATACTATGATGATAATTGCGAACAAAAACGTTTTTTAATGTTATTACCATGGTTGCCATACACTAAGGGTAAAAAACCGATAACGATTTAAAACCCATTGCAATGACTACTGTTAACCTTAAAATACCACTAACGAATGACTTAGAATGCCGTTGATCCTACAATACTCTAAAGAAATTATTTAAAATACGGTTAACCTTAAAATGTTCCAACGAAATAATTTTAAATACCACTAACCTTAAAATATTTGAACGAAATAACTTTAAATTTTATATATCTTTCTCTGAAAAAGATCATATATGAAATATTCACTTTCAGCTTTTATTGGACAACTATTGATGCTATTTACACATGGTAACGACAGATAATTACTGTATAGATTGCCAAGTAATGAGAGGTCATTACCTTTTGTATTACATTTTTTTTTTTTTTTTTTTTTTTTTTTTTTTTAAGAGAAGCAACACTCAGGAAATTCTTCCTATTAATTAACGTGTTGCTTCCTATGGAAAAGGGATAGAGTAGAAGTGAAAGGTGGTGAAAGATGAAGGGCTTCAAATATGGCAACACTGTAATTGCGCGAGATGTTGAATTTTAGAACAGTTGTTGCGCGCCATCTGATGGTAAGTTGGCGAACTTTATTGAAGCTTTTTAGTTCATAGCCCTGTTATTTTATTTTACTTCGGCGGGGTTAAGTGCTATGGGAACACCGAAGGAGGACGCTGCGATATGTATGAGGGATAGAAAAAACTCATACATATTACTATTTTTGATGAATTGATGTTGCCTTGGTTGGGTCTCGAACCCGCAACCTCACGTGTAATAGTCCAACGCACTAACCATTACACCACAGCGCCCACATGAATGATAAATGAATAAAGGCAATACCTTTAAAAAGTAATTATGCTTTCTGTAATATATAAAGGCAATTCTTTTGCAAAATAGTGATAAAAATCACTACGACGACGTAGAAAAATTTAAAAGCTATAGAATATTCGAATCTTGAATAATTTAACAGTTTCAGATAAAAGTATTAAAATAGTCACTGAGTCAAAAGGATTTTCGTAAAGTTATCAATTATTGAAAATCTAAAAAACCCACCCGGGTGGGTTTCAGGAGTGCGAAGGTTAAAACCTGTTTCACGGGGCTTATTTTGTGATATAACTGGAAAAACTAATCCAGAAAAAATTTCAAATCAATCGAAAAATTTTTGAGATATCCCTGGCTCTTTAAAATGTCGTAATACGATTTACATAGCGAAAATTTACTTTTTGGAATTTTAGAAAATTTTGGCTCTCAACTAACTGTATTTCTCAAAATGTCAATAATAGATGCGTAATCTAGACTATAGTGCCTTTCTACCAAGGCATAAAATTCCAAATTCTATTGGAAATAATTAAGTAATTGCAATTACCCCAGATCATTATTGGGTTAAAATGGGAAATCGTGAAAAAAATTAAATAGATCCATAAATATCCAGATTTAAATATTTATCTCCCTTCGATTATGGTAACCATCTCCGAGGTATGACCAAAGATGGGATTTCTTTTGTAAATTTTCCAAACACTAATTTTGAGTTTTTTGTAATTTTGTTCCAGAAAATACAAAAAAAGTGTTCTGTCGTTAATTGGAAATTTCTTGCTCAAAAATTTAAAACATTTTTAAAACACAAAACCATTTCGGAATAAAAGACTGAAAATTGGTGTGGAAGTTGCTTTGAATACGTACAAAAACTTTTCAAAAAATTAGCATAATCGAAGAGGGTCGGCCCAAAAACTCTATGATTTGGCATGGAAAGCCCCATACACTTCCATATATATTCGTATAAATTCCATATTTATTCATATGTGTTCCAACATTAACCATGTGTTAACATGTTTGAGCGTATATAAATATTTTTCATCGGGTAGATTTATTATATTTAAGTCAGGGATGGAAAATGAGCTTTTAGATTTTGTAGAAAATTTGCTTGAAAGTTTTGTACTTTTCCGGCCTCATCAATTTATTTTGAATAAAAAAGTTTGTACGATGAAGTCAAGCTTGCAGGGATACGAGGAATTGCTAATTTATTTTAAAGTGACCAAAATTTAGTGCTTTACTGTAGTTATGAAGGTCAAATTTATATGAAAATATTGGTAAACTTTTAACACGGGTTATTTTTTGGTAAGTTACCTTCTCTAATACGGAAAATACACTAAGGAACATTCGTGAAAAAATGGCGATTTTTTACGAATGTTGATTTGTGTATGTTAATGTTCGTATTGACATTCATGCAATTCGTGTTTACAAAATTTTTTGATTATTTTTTTCCCTACTCAAAGTTCCTTAATGTATTCGCCGCTTAAAAGAACAATGTAACATATTATTAATGTTGCAAAATACATAAATGGTAACAAGGCGGGTTTAAACATGACTTTTTTGAATGATACTCACTATATATTTGAAAATTCCCGAGTTTCATGTATTACTAATAGCGCTTAAACTATGTGTATTGAGAATAGCACTCAAACTTTGTGTATTGGTGTATATTTTTGGACCGCTATAGTTTTGGAAATGGTTGAAAAAAATTTCGTTTCAATTATATTGCAGCTTTGGGCCAAAAGTTGTCATTTAAAGCCAATATAAGAAAATATTTACAAGTTTTGGTAAAATGATTTTCGTCAGCAATTCGAATATTGATCAAAGTTTTAAAGAACATCAAGTTGATATCAATACAAAAGTTTTCAATTTGGAATATTTTGAAATTGTACCAAATGAGTCGCGGTAGTACCACGGTACCAACGAAGGTAAGAATGTCCCAAAAAAAGTACAATTGACCATCTTTTCCATCCCTGATTTAAGTAAACCTTATGATATTTATTGAATATATACTAAAAACGGGTTATCGACCGACGAACTGTCCGCTGAAAAATATTTTTCTTACCAAAGTTTCACCCCAAAGTTTATTAGAAAATATATATTACAATAGATTTTTTTGGATTTTGTATAGTGTAACATAAACAGTTGGTAGTGAAATTATTAAGTTGGTAGTGAAATTATTAAGCCTCTTTTTAATTTTATGCTTACCTTATTACTACTAGATGAGTAATTTTGGTTGGTCTGACGCGCAGAAGAAGACGAAAATGAGCTAGCATCAAACTGCGATGACGAACTAAACTGTTGTCTACTAACAATTGGCGGTGGCGCTGGCTTAAGTGGATGTTCAATATACTTACGATCTAAAGTAAATGCAAAAAAAAATTAGATTAAATTAAATCAAAACATTATTAAAAAAAAACACCAGAGAGTATTGTAAAATAAAGCATCTCCCAAAATCAAATTGCAAAGCGTAACGTTCTGGCAAAAATATTTTACTCAGTTTATTTTTTATGAAAGCTCCCTAAATAAGTCGTACGTAGAATTTAAAATATTGAAACAGCTAAGATTGACATAAGCGGAGTTCAGTAGCGGTGTTTGGTGCGTTTTAGGTTGCAACTTTTTGTTATTGCAATAATTTTGTCATTGACAGTGAGCGGTATTTTATACTTAAACAGCTGACATTTGTAAACATTAGGTCTGTTCGACGTCGACAACAACAATTTACACACAATTTTGACAATAGAAACGCTTTCTGGTAAAATTGGGTATCAGTGGTAACTTACGTGGAACAGAGCTAATAATTTAGAATCGTCAAACAAAATTAAAGTTATGGAGCTGACAGCTCTAAATAAAAATTAAAAAGAGAAAAACCCAACAAAAAGTGTACACCAGATGAAATAAAAATTGTTCCAGATTATTTGGAGGAGGCAGAAAACATAGAGGTAAGTTTTTAAGAGAAGTCTGTAATTTTTTATAAGCATTTTAAAACAATTTCACAAAATAATCAAACACCACTTTGTTAATTTTCACGACGAATAATTCTGTATATCAGCTGTTACATAATTTGCATCTAGTATTGCAAATTTGCTTGAAACACCGCTCACTGTCAATGACAAAATTATTGCAATAGCAAAAAGTTGCAACATAAAACGCACCAACAGTGATTACCGCTATAATGTTATAGTGGGCAGTTCATTGCAAATAAACTGTAGCCAACAGGGATGGGAAATAGGTTTTTCATTTCGGTATCCAGCAAATTTTTATTATTAACTATGCAATTAAATAAAAAATCATAAACTATTATTTATTCAATAGTATGAAAAAAGTAAAACAATATCAATTTTCTCATCCCTAATAGCTAACAAAAATATATTTTCTTGTTTTGATTATTGTTTCGTTCTTATTTCGGTAGTACGGACTCATAAAAATAGCCGTCAGGTAAACGTCACACGCGACTCACTTTGATTTTGGGATGGGTGTATGCCAAATGCAAACAAAATTAAAAATGCATACAAAATTAAAGGCAAATTGTTTTGGAGAATTTTAATATTTAATTTGCTGTTAATATTATAAAAAAAGCTAATTAGTATACACAGGTAATGAAAAAGGACTTTTGAATATGGATATTATCAGCTCTGTTCTGAGTTCAGAACATTGGATTGGATCTGTAAAATCACACGAAATTAAAAATTTATTATTTAATTTTTAAAATATATTTTTATGATTTGATAAAAAAAACAACGGCTAAAGATGTGCTGCGGTCAGATACCTGCACCGACCAAATCAATCAGCGGCTGAAGACACAAATGACGGCGGCTTGGCTTTTTTAATAATAGTTTTTAAGCGTTAATAAATACTTAACTAGATTAGGATGCATGATTTTTATGTAGATATGAGTAGTGTACAAATTAGAGTTGGGCTTAATCGTTCTTTTTGGTGACTCGGTCTTATCGTTCAATAAAATTCATTGAACTAGTTCGTTCAAATCGTTCTTTTTTGGTATCGTTCTTTTTTGTCATGAGCTGTGTCTGAACAGTGAACTGTGTCGTTCGTTCGACAATTTATTGGCGCACTACATGTTACATGTTTATATTAATTTTATTGTAAATAGACTAATAGCGTCAGAAAATTACAATTTTATTAAAAATTTTAAATTATTAAGAAAAACATTTAATTATGTAATAAAATTAATAAGAAAGGGATACAAATTTTCTCTGACTAAAAAAAGAACGAAATGAACGATTGAACGAAAAGAACGAATAATGGTGACCGATGTCATATCGTTCAATGAACTGAACCGTTCAAATGAACTAGTTCATTCATGAACGACACAACTCTAGTACAACTCTAGTTGATGTTAGTCTAAGTTGACTTGTTGATACGAAACTCGATTTTCTTTCAGCGGTCACATAAGCAGACAACATTAAAATATTAGCCCACACAAGACGAAATACACTGATGATGGCTTTGTAGCGAAAGCCGAAAATACGTATTCTGTATTGCTGGTCTTATCGAATTCTTTCAAATATATTTTTATTCTTTGTAATTTACTTGTAAAAATTGTATCATCTTTCTTTGATTTGAAAATAATTTTAAACAGAAAGTGATATTAATTTATGATCTAGAGTCAAACTAAAAAGAACATTCATTTACTTAAAAATAAGAGATCAACTAAATATTCCTCTATTCACAAATCGATTTGGCTAATTTTTAACATGCTCAGGTTAGAACGTGATTTAAACAAATATTTAAGTTAACTTAATTTAACACAGTACTAGAAACATTCAGTACTTTAATTAATGTTGAGTGTTTATTTTCAAAATGGAGTAAAACTCGCTGAAATCGAAAATGGAATACGCTCATTCAGGCTCATGCTCATTTGAAATTAAATATTACTTTCCATTTCATTGTTATATGTATTCAGATAAAGTTTAACGGAATGGAATGGATCCTTGTTAAAAAAATTATGTTTTATAACTTCCCCGGCCAAACCCGTTGTTTGTTTTCATTTGTGTGAATTTTTTGTAAACAAATGGTTTTTAATCAATTGTAATTAGTTTTTTTTATACATTAGTGTAATTTCATTGCCATTAGTAATAATTTTTCTAATGAAAAATATTTCATTACCATTAAATGGTAATGAAATTTTTTTCATTGTCATTAGTATGAACTAATGGTGATGAAATTTCAATGGTAATGAAAAATTCCCATGTATGAATTACAAGTCCATTTTAAGCCTAAAAATAGGAATACATATTATTAAATTTAATTAATTTTTCTGTTGAGCCAACAGATATATTATTTTGGGTGTACATTAGGGTGCCCAGGAAAAACGAAAGTTTTGAGTTTCTTCAAACGTTAGCCCTTACCCTCAATAATGAATGTTCCTTTTGATGAAATAAAATGTTGGCAATTTTCTTAGATTACGTTTTTTTCAAACATTATTTTTTATTTAATAATATTTTCTAAATGTTAATATAATTAAGCTTTTAAATATTTTTAATATTCATAGATTAAAAAAATATTCAGAAGTCGCGCAATCGCGTTTAAAGAAATCTTAGTTAAAAAAATAAAAAATTAAATACGATTGTGATACATATGAAAATTTGTTTTTAAAATCTAAGAAAATTAAAACTATTTAAAAGCCTTATTACATTTACATTTCGAAAATATGACCTATTAAATAATAATAAAAAAATATATATTAGAAAAAATGCGACTCCGCAACTTCTAAATAATTTTTAAAAAATCTAAGAAAAATGTCAAAAATAATTGTTACCAAAAGGAATACAAATAACAGAAGCATATTTCAGGGGTAAGTAAGGTTTGAAAAATTCCAAAAAAAATTTCTTGGCGCCTTAATATATACACTAGACCACCAATAAAATGTATGAGATTTTCAAAATTGCTTTTTTTGTTCGCTCCACCGGCAGTTTCCGATAGGTTGGGCATAAAAAATAATATTTGTACAAAAATTGGATCTCTCCGGGGCATACAGGCCAGTCAGTTTGAAACTTTGACCCTAAAAATTACCTAAAAACACTTCAAATCTTTTTTGCGCCATAACTTCTAAATTTGACGTTTTTTGAAAATATACTATATAGGTATTTTTATCTAGAATAAGAAGACAAACACTTCCTTCATACTATACTTCTACCTAAGTATGATGCATAGTGAAGTTTTAAGGGGAAAAAATCAAAATTTGTGTGAAGACTTCATTTTAAACGACCCTCGTTAAAATTTCGACAGAGACAATTAAGATTGGTTTTCGTTTTATTTAATATTTAATATTATTTTGTGTAGTAATTAGGGATGCCAATCGGGATTGATAT
Organism: Leucophora obtusa; assembly: GCA_949987735.1. Classification (NCBI taxonomy): domain Eukaryota; kingdom Metazoa; phylum Arthropoda; class Insecta; order Diptera; family Anthomyiidae; genus Leucophora; species Leucophora obtusa. The sequence continues at coordinate 16,901,177 of OX465300.1, forward strand.
TTGAAAATCCCGGGATTCGGTATTTCGTATGATCGGGATCCCGGGATTTTCGGGACTAAGGGATTTTTCGGGATCCCGGGATTTTACGAGATTTCGGGATTTTTCGGGATTTAAATTTTCCTTTGTTTGTAAAAATTTTTATGTTATGTAACAAATTTTTTTATAGAATAAAGCGTTTTATAATTATTTAATAGTTGTTAATTAATAATGTGGTACATTTTATGAATATTGAAACAACTCAGTCAGAAATTGACAGTGGTACAAAAAATCAAGTACTTGCATACCACTGGGTAACCGCGATGTTAAAAATAAATGACTGGCAGAACACTCATTTAGGACGCTTTGCCAGCGTTTGCAAAAAAGGTTTTGCCAATATTTGTTTTACAAAACATCAGGGCAGGGCAAAAAAAAAAATACATATGAACTTTTTTT